>CM028136.1:979380165-980612830 GCA_016271365.2 Neoceratodus forsteri | reverse complement strand
AATATACAAAACCGAATTGGATTAACTAGGTCCAATTTATAGGAGTTGCTCCACAATTTTTCCTAATGTTTTGGAGACCTTGAGAGACCCATGTATCCTGCCTAGGCTCTGGGATGTTACTTGGTTAAGCGCATATGGATGTTTATGTGTCAAGGGAATGCAAAGCATAAGAAATGGGATGAAAGAATGTGCCTGAGACCGAGTTGTGGAACAGGAAGAATCAATGACTCACTTTCTTATTTCTTGCCCGTTTTGTAAAGGATATGTAGGGGCTGTTAGCACAGGGTAAGGAGCCATCCCCATTGAGGCAAGATTACTTATGCGAAGTAGTAGGGGGGTTTAGCATGTTAGATCTAGGTTCGATAGAAAGATATGGATATCGATTACTTCTCTCATTTATCAAGTTTATTTTATGGCAAGTAAGATGTAAGTTCGTCCTGCAACAGATAACTCAGGATCCAGAGGTAGTTGTTACGTATTATTGAAACTGAAGTAGGCAAGCAATGTATGTTTGAAAAACAGTATATGAATCCCAGTGCATGAAAACTTATATGGACTGCAGTCCCATTTATGAAAGATAAAATAGGATGAATTGTTTACTGTGTTGTATATAAGTTGAAGTACATACTTAATGTTATCTTGTTATGTATATTCATTTAAGTTTCTTTTTGTTATGTCTTGTTCAGTTTTTTCTTCAGTAAAATCTTCCCCTACTCTGTTCGATAAGTGCCATGAGATCTTTAACATCCACCTGAACTACCACCAATCCGGGCAGATGGGACCTCGGTTTAACATCTCATCCGAAAGGCAGCACCTCAGAAGTGCAGCATCCCTCTCATGCTGCACTACGGTGTCAGTACTGGGATATATTAACCCAAGTGCCAGATGTGGGAACTGAACCCACAGCCCTCTGATCTCCCAGCCTCAGAGGTGAATGTGCTACCTACTGAGTCACTGGCACCGATCAGCCTGATTAGTTGCTCCTTCTCCCAGTCATGAAAAGAACAAAAGAGAGGCACCTTTTCCTCTCTGGTAGCTTGTCAGATTCTACTCATTGTCCTTCTGTAAGACAGCTCAAAACTTCAGGACCATCAGGAGATTTTCTCTTGGATCCACAAGACATTGCAGTCCCTCTCACTCCCCCCCGGAGTGAAACTAAGAGTCCTGCAAGTGAACGGTTTCCACCACTTAGAAGGCAAACCAAGGATTTTACTAGATGATGGTAAGAAATGACCAGGGCTCCCTTTTCAGATCCCCACTGGCAGACCTCATGCCACTCTAACACTCTAACTCAGATTAACTGCTAAACATTCTAACCTTCTCCTGGGCAGCTGACTCAGCAATGGTTATACTGCTGTGAGAGTTCTAGATGACATATTCTTCCCTCTCTCAGGCTAGCTGAGTAAACAATGATGTAATTATGTAGAAAGCCCCTAATGAGCTCCCTACCACGTGCCTTTTCCTACCTTCCTAATACTAGTACTAATGGGATTCTAGTAACCCCAGGGGACTGGGTAGTTACACAGATTTATTTACTGAGCCTGTCCTTTCTAAATACTCGAGTAACTGGCAACTGCAATTTCACCATGAGGATACTAGGCTTTTGTCATAGGCTGTGGGTGTACTGATGGACACGAACACAGTGATGAGGAGGCAAGGCTTTAGACTGCCAAGCCAAGATGTTTATTCATCAAATCCAAACAAAATAAGTAACTTTACAGCAGACTTTAAATGAGAAAGAAATCAAAAAATATATAAACAAAATACACTAAGCACTCTTATTTCCAAAGACAATACAAGTCATGTTTAATAATACAGGATGGCTCACTTTCTTTATCCCTTGTTCCTACCATCAGAAAGAAAGATTTCAGAGTAATGTCATCCTGCTGTTCAGTACCAAAACTACTTTCTTTAACAATGTAAAACAGATTATCATCATTCTTATCATTCACAATTACATCAGTACTGTTAATATCAATATGTTTTTGAGTCCATTGTTTCTTTTCCTTCTTCTTTACTTGCCAGGACTTGGGTGTCTTGCCAGGTTCTCCATACACTTCCTCATCAAATAGGAACAATTGGGCCCACTGGTTTTCTTGTTTGGCTTGGGCATGGGTAGTCATGGCACAAACACCATCACTAGGTATTAATTAAATAAAGGAATTCATGGTGGTCATGTCAATAATGACCAGGATAGGTGAATGGGTACCAAGCCAAAAGTCATATAATATGTTTTCCTTTGTATCTGTAAATCAAAGTTGAATTACAGGATAATGGTGACTGTCTCCATGGATGCATACCTCTGCTGTGTCTGTTCCCTTTTCCTTTCCTACTGCACCAGGTCAGTTCTCACAAGGGTTTGCCTACCGCCTGAGTCAATTAGCCTGGTGACCTCCCTGTTTCAATCTTACAGGTGTGATATAATGTTTCCAGTTTGCCAAGGCCAATTGGGCAGCTATGGTCTTTCTCTTGGGGCAATACCTGGCTATATGTCCCTTCCCTTGACATTCTCTACAGATGATGTTAGGGTTGTAAGGTCTATTGGCTTGAACTGTCTTACAGCCCCCATTACTATCTATGAATGTAGTGGCAGAAGAAGAAGAAGAAGAAGAAGAAGAAGATGTAGTCCTTACTATGGATGGGGTCACATCAGCTCCAAGATGTCCTCATTGGTGATTAGGAAGAGCCGCTAGGTAGTCCTTGGCCAGTGTAATGGCTATTTCAGTGGTGTTTGGCTGGTGCTCCCTCACCCACACTTGTACAACTGAAGTCAAGATATGAATAAACTGTTCCAGAATTACCATCTCAAGCATTTTGTCTGCAGACTTCACCCCCGGCTGTAACCATTTGTGACATAAGTCCTTCAATCTTATGAATGCCTCTCAGGGAGTGTAGACAGTATGGAATTTAAATGTCTGAAAATGCTGTCTGTATGTTTCAGGACTAATGTTGTACCTCTGCAGGATGGCTTGCTTGACAGTGACATAATTCTCCACCTCGGTACTGTCCATATGACTATATGCAAGTTGCACTTTCCCAGATAGATAGGGCACCAGGCATATGACCCATTGGGTTCTGGGCCATCCACAAGCTTGTAGTCATATATGCTTCTATATCATCAGTGACACCATGTTCAGTCAATTTTATGTCTTTAGGGGTATCTACAGGTGGTGGGTTATGTGCCCTATGTCCTGGATGGCTCATAATGTGTCAGTCCACCGAGCCTTGGCTCTTTGAAGGTCAGCCTCCCTTTGTCCATAGCTAGCTATTTTACATGCAGCCAGCATAACAAGCTATGTATATCTTCTGGAGGTTCTTCAACCACTTGCTCCATGGCCATCACATCCACATCCTCACCCCTCTCCTCCAGCTCTTCCTCTTTTTCTTCTTTGGCTGTCTTTTTCCAGACATCTGGCCCCAGGCCAGGCAATGGGGTCTCTCCATATTTACCAGCCATGGTTCTTGAATAGGACGCCACTAGGGTTGGTGAGTGTCTTGTCTGCTGTCTCCAGCTGCATCCGGTGTCCACCATCTGGAAGGTACCAGTGTCACCAACACATCCCACTTCTCCAGTGTCATAGGCTGTGGGTATATTGATGGACACGGACACAGTGATGAGAAGGCAAGGCTTTAGACTGCCAAGCCAAGATGTTTATTCATCAAATCAAAATAAAATAAGTAGATTTACAGTGGACTTTAAATGAGAAAGAAATCAAAAATGTATAAGCAAAATACACTAAGCACTCTTGTTTCCAAAGGCAATACAAGCAGAAACTGCCCAGGAACCAAACAGAGTCCAGGTCTGAAAAGGTGCAGACCTTCTTACTTTGGGTCCGGTACCTTGCTGATCTCACATGAATCTGAAGGAGTTACCACAATGAGCTCCCTTTTATCCCAAGAAACCATCAGGTGACCACCTTTAGCTCCACCCCTAAACACCTTGCATAAGCAACACCTTTACAACACACTTTTATTTACTTTTACATACAGGGGATGTCTGTATATCTTTATTCAAGTACATACATATCACTGAAATGCAATAATTCCCAATATTAACACAAAAACAGCTTATTGCCTGAGTTAGCCCCATCCCTTACCTATCTATAGTATTTCTAGGGTGAACAGTGGGCGGCTGCCTCCTAAAGACATAACTAGAGCAGCAGGAACACTGAACATCTGAGAGAACTTTCAGAATGGGGAACAGTTAAGGTAAACTTTTCACCTTTACAGCATTCCCGGCTTTCTATTGTAACTGAGACACAGGAATACCAAAAGGAAATGAAACACTGTATGGAACTGTTAGACATTCTAAAATTGTGTACACTTTGTCTAGCAATTCCTCATGAGTTTTATTTCAGTATTTCCTGCTTTGCAACATTTCTTCTCAATGCTCAGCATAGCAAGCTACTGCAATTCTTCTGTGCTACTGCGAGGGAACACTAAGGAAAAATGCAAAACACTATTGCAACACCATTTTGGGGCATAAAAAAAGAAGCTTTTTTATAAACTATAAAACAAATATAACTGTTAGCCAAACATAATAATTGGGTGTGTTTGCAGGTCTTAGTCTCTAAATAAGACGGTTCAAGATTGGACCACAGTTTCCATAGTGTTTACTCTTTTTCCTATGTTTTGGCAATACCTAAAAACTGCTTAAACAACATTGTATGATTGTAAAAATGCACTGCAAGGGTTTTCTGCCTCTTGCTAGTGCGATTCTGAAGTTCCTGCTTTTACAAACCTATTCAAGTGCAAAGGCAGACTCAAGCTAACAGCGATTTTAGCTTCTCTGTGCCAGCTTACAAACAATATCCTCTTTTGTGGGGGGTCAAGTACTGGATCTCCGAGGTGCCTGCCAAAGATGCGGAAATAAGAATAAAGGGATAGCGGAGACCTACTTCCCAGGTGGCTTGCCTGGAAAAAGGGAAAATGAAAGTATGGAGAAAGAAAAGGATAGAAATGAGAGACAAAAGGTGCTACTGCAGTAGGCTTAATGCACTAGAAAGAGGCAGGATTTTAGAGGGGGGTACACAGCACTCTTTCACAGCTTTAACCAGCTTTCTGTCATTAGTTGACGAAACATGTGGAGCATGTGTCAATTTCAAATAATTTAGGGACTAAACTGCAGGCATTCAAATGCATAAAACAGAAGCCCTTTATACCAACCTTATGCTACCATTTGATGCACCCATTGTACAGTCAAAAGGGTCTGGATTACACTCAGCATCCCCTGGTAATAACAAAAGGAGAGAAAAACAAATCCTCACCCAATATAAACAACCCTTAAATATCAAAATAGAATTTGTAAAATAACCCAGTTTCTATCCATGTCTATGGGTAGTTATGCCCAAATAAAATATATCATTAAGAGTAACTGTAATGTGAATTTTGCCATCCCATGATTAAGTAAATGATCTGGTGAGCAATGAAGTGGAGGAGGTGCAGAGGAGGTTTAAGGCACTGGCTAAGGGATGCATGGAAGAGGCAAGATCCTTGGCATTCTCAAAGTATTTCTAGCCCTCTTCATGATGCTTGGCCAGCTGGTTTATGATTATTGTATGCTATTTGCAAAATAAAAATATAGTACGTGATTGTCTCAATAAGACAGCCTGTGCTTCATGGGTTTCCCCAGGTTTCAGTGAAGCTACAGGATATGTAAACTGATCAGAGAGACCTGATTAAAGGTCTCCTGGTTTTGTCTTAATTAGAACTGATCCAGCTGCCAGGATATAGGGCTCATAAAGTTTTATGATTCTTATAGGAAGAACTTTGATACCAACATGGTGTTAAAAGTTGTAAAACCATTTGATCTGCCTTGGGAACAGGAACTACACAAGATCAAAGAAAATGTTTAATTAAGGAGTCATATTTAGGAAGTGCTTTTTTTTTGCTGATGTCCACATTATTTAATATACCTCCTGACAGGACATCGTGTTTGTATTTTTTTATTCTAAAAGGAGGAACTAGCTGACTCATAGAAGGGTTGTGGAGACACAGAGTTTAAACTGAATACTTGCATCTGAAATGTTGTCATATACCATCTTGGGACTCTAGAGACACAGCTCTCAGATCAAACTGTAAAATGCACTTGAATACCTTAGACAGCAAAGGCCTAAATGTATTGTGATAGGAGTTTTTGCTTGTAATTTTCCCTTGTTCTTTTATGTGATTGTGAGCTCTTTGATATAGTGTTCTGTGTTTGAATGTTTCATGTTTTATCATCTTTTAATAAAGAATCTTTTTCAAGATGCTGCCTGGTGTGTCTTCCAAGTTCTTTTGCATCTGATGTATAGATGGTTAAGTCTGACAATTGTTCAACAGCTTGATGGTGTTACTGAGCTTGAGTAAAAAGGTAAGAATATATCTAAGGTCTCTTATAGAGTTAAAAGCTGTCATTTTGGATACCTGGTTAGGTGCCCTTAGACGAAAGATATATTGCATCCCCTGAAGAGAATATTATCTGAGCCTGTACATTTGGGTATGCTAGCATAAGGTTCACAGTTTGAATCCCCTCAGAACTTGAGACTAAAGGTGATTCAAACCCAAAAGCAGACCGGAGGGTTGCCCTGTCTGTTACCTGTTCACACTATTGTGCTCTGAGGTTGGCACTGTAGGAGCAGAGGCCTGACCTGCTGAGTGCATTTGTGACACCCTGTGCCAGCACTACTAGGCAGAAAGAATTAGGGAGTTCAATGAATGACTCAGGAAATGGCTCGAGAAGGAAGTGTTTACCTGTATAGGGGAGTGGGGGGGGGACACATGGGAGGATGAGCACTTATATTGGAAGGATAGGCTACATGTAAGTGAGAGGGGGAAAAAAGTGCTGAGGGGGTCTACAAGGATATATTGATAGAGTCTTAGGGAGGGATTTAAATTGCTATTGGGGAGTACAAGGCTAGGAAGGTGGTGTGTTCAACAGGAAGATGGAATGGACTAGCTAGCACTCCTGCAAAAAGGTAGCAGGAAGGAAACAGGTAGGGAAGGGAGGGATCACAGAAAGGGGGTATATGGTGGAAAGGACTTTCCTCTAATGCCAGAATCTTGAGAAACAAAATGTTGGACTTAGAGGCTATGATGGTGGGAGAGGACCTGGATATTGTAGCTGTAATGGAAGCCTAGTGGTCTGAGCATCAGACCTGGGAAATAGGTATCCCTGGCTACAGGCTTTTCTGGAAGGACAAGGCTGGCAGAAAGGGGGGGTGCACTGTACTTCAAGAAGGACATTAAGGCTACAAAGGGGCAGGAGGAGCAAGGGGAGGCATAAATCTTATGGGTCACGCTAGAAAAATGGTCTGGGGCATCAGTAAGGCTGGAAATGGCTTACAGACCTCCAATGTGGGGGACTGGATAAGCAGATAATGCAGCTGGTTCAATGGATGCCACTCAAGGAGATTCTGCTGGTGGATGACCTAAACGTCTCAGATGTTGACTGGGATATCCCATCAGCAGGGTCATCCAGGAGCAAGGAGATCCTCGAGTCCCTCCAAGGAGCTTTCTGCAACAGCTGGTAAGGGAGCCCACTAGGGGTGACAACATACTTGATATGGCCCTCACCAATGGAGATAGAGTGGCAGGGATTGAAGTAGAGGTTAGTCTAGGTGCTAGTGACCATAATGTAGTGAGCTTCAGTGTTAGGACAGGAAACAAAGTGAGTAAAACCAGCACAGAGGTCCTTGAGTTCAGGTAGGCATATTTTCCCAGAATGAGGGAGATTTTCAGGAAAGAAATGGAGGAGAAGGAAAAAATAGGGGAAGTAGAGGAATTATGGAAATCAATTAAGAGGGGATTACTAAATGTGATGGAAATCTGTATGAGGATGGTGAGGAAGAGCAGAAGATGAAAGAGGCTGCTTTGGTTCACCAGGGAAGTGAAGGGGGCAAAAGGGGAAAATAAAGAGGGTGTTCTGAGCATATAAGAGGACACAGGGGAATGAGGACAGGGAAACTTACAAGGAGAAGCTGAGGGTAGTGGGGCAGAAGATTAGGAAGGCAAAAGCAGAAATGGAGGAAAGGATTGCCAAGTAGATCAAAAGGGGGAGACAAAACATGTTTTTGATATATAGGAAAGAGGAGGAAAGAAAAGCAGGGGATAGTAAGGATGAAAGGGAAGGGGGGAGTACAAGTAGAAGGTGACTTCAGGAAGGCAGAGGTACTGAATAGATACTTTGGCTCTGTCTTCACGGTGGAAGGGGAAGGAAGGGGTCCAGTGCTAAGGGAAAAGGGAAAGGAGGACATAACGGTGGATCCTAGCCTAATCAGTGAGGACAGGGTCAGAGAGGAATTGGGTAGGTTAAGGGTAGACAAGGCTATGGGACCAGATGCCCTGCATTCTAGGGTACTACGGAAACTAAGGGAGGAGCTTGCGGCATGCCTAGTAAGGTTGCTTAACTTGTCCCTGAATACAGGGTGGGTACCAAAGGACTGGAAAAGAACAGACATGGTGCCATTTCATGAGATCGGCAGCAGGGAGGAGGTGGGCAATTATTGCCTGGTCAGCCTCACATCAGTGGTGGATAAGGTGATGCAGGTGATATTAAAAGAAAGGATGGTCAACTACTTGGTGGAAAGTGGGCTGCAGGATGTTCATCAGCATGGCTTCACACAGGGGAGGTCATGCCAGATGAACCTGATCAAATTCTTTGACTGGGTGTCGGGGGTCATTGATTGGGGAGGGCAGTGGATGTTGCCTATCTGGACTTCAGGAAGGCCTTCGACACTGTGCCCCACAAAAGGCTAGTAAATAAGCTGGAAAGTTTGGTGGTGGGTCAGAAAGTAAGGTAGGTGGAGAATTGACTGATGGATATAAGCCAGAGGGTGGTGGTAAATGGGGCACATTTCCACGGAGGTAGGGGTGATGAGCGTGGTCCCCAGGGGTGAGTGTTGGGGCCTATCCTGTTTAACATTTATATCAGCTACATAGTGGAGGGCCTGCAGGAGAAGGTCTGCCTATTTTCAGATGACACGAAGATCTGCAATAGGGTGGACACCCCAGAGGAGTGGAGGCTATGAGGAAGATCTAAGCTTACTGGAGGAGTGGTCCAATACATGGCAACTAAAATTCAATGCCAAAAATGCACAGTAAGGCACAAGGCGGAATAACTGACAAGCAAATTACACACTGAGGGGGATGTAATGAAGGCAACTGAGCAGGAGAGGGATCTGGGGATCATAATTACAGGCAACCTTAAAGCAGCAGTACTGGATAATCAGGAAGTGATTATCAAAATTCTGCTTTTTAGTTGGAATCATGCAGCCATAGTTCCAGTTTCCATATCTGTAAATATTTTTTTCTAGCGATCTTTAGTTTTTTAGATATTTAAAATTTATTTCCATTGTTGTGGATCCACAGTAAGTAGGGCTGGTTCTTAATTTTCAGCTGAGCTCCCCCCTCACATCACATCTTGTCTTTTGTTTGCTTCTGTGGGACATGTGCTGTGTGTTCCCGCTGTCCCTGTGTAGAAACAGCAAGCCATGTGCATGAGCAGTTGCATCAGAGGGTTCCATTTCAACATGGCGGTTGGGAGGAATGTAAATAAAAACAAAGAAAAACGGAGCAAATCATGGGTGATAGTACAGTGAAACCAAGAATGATTACTGGGTAAGTGCTCAATGGAGTACAGGGAAAAAACTGTTGAAAACAATTAGATTTTTTTTATCTAGTACTGCTGCTTAAAGGTGGGGATCCAATGTAACAAGGCAGTGGGCAAAGCGAATAGAATGCTGACATGTATAGGGAGAGGTATAACAAGCAGAAAGAGGGAGGTGCTAACTCCTCTTTACAAATCCATGGTGAGGCCTAACCTGGAGTACAGGGTTCAGAGACCTCACCTACAGTATGTAAGGACATAGATCGGATTGAAAGGGTACAGAGAAGGGCCACTAAGATGGTACATGGGTTGAATGGGAAGCCCTATGAGGAGAGGTTGAGGGAGTTGGATTTATATCTGCTAGAGACCAGAAGGGAGAGGGGGGACATGATAGAAATGTTTAAGTACATGAAGGGGATTAATAAAGTGGGAGGGAGCTTATTCACTGGAAATGTGGGAGCTAGGACTAGGGGTCATGGTCTAGGGGTGGAGGGAGGAAGGTTTAGGGGGAATGTGAGGGGGTGTTACTTCACTGAGAGGGTGGTGGAGCCCTGGAACAGTCTGCTGGAAGAGACAGTAGGGGTCCAAACAGTGGAGGTATTCAAGAGGGCACAGGACAGACACAAGGGGCTGACCAGGGGTGGAATGGGGGGTCTCAGGGCAAGAGGGGCAAGTAGGAAGGGGGGGTACATGGTAGACTCGATGGGCCAACAGGGTTCTTTTCTGCCATCATATTTCTATGATTCTATGGTCAAAGCCAGAGTCTATAGCTGCTTAAATGTCATTACTGACTTTTGTCACTGTAGTGGTGACACTGGGAGTTTAGAACAGCCAGATTGATTGGGTTTCAGATAATGATTTGCCATATATGCTGTATATTTAATTGATTCACTATTCAGTTTCTCCAAGATTTGGACACTCCAAGAAAGAGGGATATGGGTCTGCAGTTTGAGATGCGTTCTTGGGTTTGCTTTTTTCAATGTGCTTACACAACTTGTAGTGTTGTGCTTGCAACTTGTTGAATAAGTCTTTGTGGTTTGCCTATCTGTTCCTCAGGAATACCACCCTATAGGGATGCCAGAGGCAAGGATCCCTGGAGGAGTGTTCCACCCCTAAAGCTACATGGGGAGGATTCCCTTAGGCTAAAGGTACCTTAGAAGGAGCCCTAAGGAGAGAGGCGAGCCACTGGAGGAGGAGGGGAGGGATGATGGGGCAAGAAAAATGCTTCTGAGTGAAGCAGGTAGGATGGCATTAAACAGGTCAGGCAGGGGTATGGCTGGTTGCTTCAGCCCATTGAACCACATGCTCTTCCTCAATTCAATGTGCTTACACAGCTTTGTAGTGTGTTATGCTTATGCAACTTGTTGAATAAACCTTTGTAGCTGCTTCACCTCTCTGCTCCTCAGAAATACCACACTGTAGGGATGCTTGAAGGCAAGGAACCCTGGAGGAGGGTTCCTCCCCTAGAGGTGCCATGGGAAAGATTCCCTTAGGCTTAAGGTACCTTATGAAGGAGCCCCCAAAATAGTGTAGATCATAAAGTATTGCAGAAAGTTAAGGAGTAGGTATCATGTAAAGTATTTAGAACCTTCACGTAGGTCAGGAGGAGACATCTGGTACATGTCGCAACCTTCACGTAGGTCTGAATAACTAGAGAGCAAGATGGTGTAACTTCCTAAAGAGAGATGAAACGGAAAAGGAGGGCCACCATTAATCTCCATCCAACAGAGGAAACCTACCTAAGCAATCTAAGGAATATGCTATTATAACAAGTAACTAGATTTTATGACCTTTGGCATGGAGGAGAGAAAATCCCTTTGAGGAGGAAACCTTTGGGATCCAAGGCCTAGGTTGCCTTCCCTCCAGGCTTGGGATATTTTGTTTCATGACAGCTCTGCTGCTGCTGCAATTTATAAACCCAATCTAGAGGAGATTCAATTTGGAAGAAGGTTCTCACTCTATCCCTCTCATGGGAACGCCATGAAGGGCAGTGAGCACACTCTGCAGCAATGGGGTATTCCCACATGGGAATAACATCCCCCAAGGCAGGAGGAGGAGAGCAATGACCGCTGGGGCACTCAGCCGGCCTACATGAGCCTAAGAACAGACCAGATGAACCAGACGTGGTTGTAGGGAGAATTGCTTAGAAGGTGCTGCCAAACCCACTCGGTGAGCTAAAGGGCCCCTTGGATTTAAGGGCCCCACCCCTCATAGCTGAAGTTTTAAATTCTACATTAGGAGGTACCACTGATATGTCTGCATGGCTAAAGCTCTGCCCAGAATGAGGATGTTCCCACTATGGGTCACATAGACCCTGCACTGAGTTTCGCATGCTCAAGATGAGGATTTCATGGGTGCAGAGCAAGACTGTTGGTTGCAGAGCAGGCCCTGAGCCATAGTAATTAATGGTCATGGTTGACATGCCCCTGATTTATGAAGGGGAGCAGGAATTTAACATAAAGCATTTGTGGACCCTCATGTAGGTCATGCATGCTATTCATCAAACACAAAAGAGGAATAAACCTCCTTGTAGGTTAGTCTAAGCAATCATCAGACCCCCACGTGAGTCTGAGAAACTGAGCACAAAAAATAATTGATTCCCGTAACCTCCAGGGAATGCATGCCAACCAGTTCCACTAGGGAAGCCAAATTATAGTGAAACAAAAGTTTTAGTACAGTTTGAATTCATAAGCTTTACACATAATATTTAAATATGTACAGCATCAATATTTGTGAAATGCAGTGTAAGTTGTTACACAGAAACTTGAATACCATCCCAAAACTAGGGAGGTTAGTGCAAATATACAAATATTTAGATTTGGAACCCGTGAACTTTTTCAAAGACAGGCCATTCAGATACTCTAATTATAGAGAATGGCTGCAGTTAAACTTCTAAGGAGTGAAGCTGAATGTCATAATAGTTACATAATACATTTGCTCCTTCAAGGCTCTATTGCAGTTCAGTTTCAGCCAAGCTAATATTACTGAGAAGATATTTAGCCAATGATTGGGAAATTAAAATTTTTAGTATAGTTCATGCTCCTTCAGCACCCGCAACCCCAACTTCCCTTCCACCAACTCCCAGTCCTGTGAGTTTTCCTAACAGTCACTACTAATGCAGGCTGCCTGACTATGCCCCCTCACACCCACCATTTACTCTAGCATGTCTTCTCCACTCAGCCTCCCTCACCCCATTTCTCCCTACACCTTATCGCCCTTCTTCCCATCCTTCACCTCCACTGCAGTACCTACATCTCTCTCATACCTCCTTTCTTCACCCCATTGCCAGCCATCCCTGTCCCTCTGAACTACTGACAAGGCGCTTTGTGGCTGCTTATGCTCCCTCCACCCTCATAAAGTGTTTTTCTTGTTAGTTTAACTTGTACCTATGTTTTGAGTTCTTCTGTAAGTTCTGAATCCAAGCTGTAGTGTTCATTGTGATGTACCTTTGCTTTCTCCTATTATATTTTGTTTTGTAATCAATGATGTGGAACCTTTGCAAAAGCACTTGTGTGCAAAGGTCTTTTCTGAATCACTAAATAAATAAAATACATTATTTCTGACTCCATAGCCCATTCCCAACCTGAAGCCATAATGCCCCACTGTGACATCACTGTTCCCCACCATGTGAATAACCCATGGCACAAGCAGACCACCAGGACACCATGCAGGGAAGAAGCAACAGGAGATACATAGCAGGAACAATTTTAACATTTTAATTACAATGTCTCCACAGAAACAATGAAATGCTGATCAGGAGGAACACAGTACATGTGATTTAAATTCTAAATACAGTGTCCCAGTGGGAACTTAAAATAATTTCTAAACAGAAACCGAGGTAGTTGCATGGGTGTAGTGTGAGCTCATTTCTGTGACTGAGCTCATTTCTGTTTTGCTGTAAATGGGGATGGCATCACAAGTAGAACCCAGAAGAAAGGAAGCAGCTTAGTGCTGCAAAAGAATGCTCATTACAGGTTGGTCTGAGAGAGGAGAGATACGAATTGTTTATGTATATATTTAAGTCAGCAACATAAAGCAAGCTGCAAAAACAGCAAAACAAGAAGGAGGAAACCCCAAAGGAGTGTATACAGACAAAGGATGAGGTGAGGGGGGAGCACACAAGACAAGCTATGGGGCTGGAAGCACCATCAAGGCACAAACAGATGCTGCAAGGTGAGTGGCAGGAATGAGAGGAAGCAAAGGGGAGAATGGGAAGACACATGGTGGTGGGGGTAACATGCAGATAGCCACAGGAGAGCAGCAAACACAGGACAAAAGCGAGGGGGCAGAAAAGTGAAACAAACATGGAGAAAGGAGAAGCACCAAGAAGTGGCGCTAGAGGTAAAGCAGCAGACAGACAGAGGAGCAGGACTGAAAATGAGCATGAAGTGCAGCAAAAAGGAAGCTAAGAATGAAGCAAGAGATGGCAGAGCCTCCAGCTGCAAGAAAAAAATGCTTCTGAGTGAAGCAGATAGAAGCGACGTTCAATAGGTCAGGCAGGGTGTGGCTGGTTGCTTCAGCCCATTGAACCACAGGCTAATACTTTCAAAAAGGGAACCACTTGTGCAGTTTTTTCAAGCAATGGGGATTGTACAGGTACTGATTGATAGGGTTAAGATTACTGTAAGGGTCATGTAAAATGATCAGGACAGTGCATTTCAAAAATGTATTACTAATCCCATCACTGCCACCAGATTTACTCACATCATGAGCTAACAATTTATTTAGTATATCCTGTGCCACAATAGGTTTAAATGCCAAAAGAGATTACTTCCTAGACTTAAGTCTATGTTTGGGAGGGAGCCAGCGTGTTTAGAGTACTGGTAGTCTTGGAAATATCAATAGATTCAATGAAATACGTATTAAATCTATTGAATATAGCTGAGAAGTCTTCAGTGTCCCTGCTGTTTGTAATAAGAACAACGGGCAAGGTTGATATATGGTTTTGGTCCAGCAATTTCCCCATCTTCCAGAAGGCAGCTGCGTTGGACTTATGGAAGGATTTCACTTTATCACTGAAGAAGTTTGCATTTGTCTTCTTTGTCTCCTGTAGATACCTTCTTCTTAAGCATCTGAATTCAGCCCAGTCACTTATTCCATTAGATTTATTTGCTTGATCCCAACATTTCTTTCTTTCTTTTTTATTTTATAAGTTTATGGGTCTTGTTGGAGGGACTCTTATGGATATAAGAGTTTTGCATCGCATATTCTTAGGACCAGAGGATGGCAAAGTGAAGGTGAGTTCTGTAGTTCTGTAATCCTAGGAACACAAGAGGTGACACTCTTAGATCCATAAGAGGACCTCCAGCTGGACTCATAACATTATTATAGATTGCTAACTTTTTTAAATAAAAAATTCCTTTTTTATTTAAAATATTGATGGTGTGAGCAGTCACCAAGAAGTGAACTACAGTGGCTCAGCATGTGAAATACTATTACAGTAATAAGAGTACCTCACGCACAGCTGAAGGAAGGTCAGGGATATTCCTGTGATCTATAACAAGTAAATTTAGGGAGAACCATGTAAGAGGTCTAAAACCTCACCTTCAGGTTCTTGGCAATATTGGAGATGCAAATACTCACAGACAAGTTGCATTCGAGTAATAAACAAGTTTATTACTACTAAAAGGGATAAATCACAGTTGCCCTAAGCAGTTCTTACCAATACGAACCGGGAGCCAGTGCTAAGCGTTCCCTACACCTCGAGGTTTCTCTGTAGTCTCTTGGGATCTCCCGGGTCTCCAAGGTGTAAAGCCTGTGCATAACATTATATACCTGTGATAATTACTATGGTTACTAAAAGATAGAAACATTTCTAGTTACAGAGATGAGCCCTATTGGCTAAATTAGAGGTGGCTCCATGGTCCAAGATAACATTAATAATTCTGTAAAGTCATCAG
Organism: Neoceratodus forsteri; assembly: GCA_016271365.2. Lineage (NCBI taxonomy): Eukaryota > Metazoa > Chordata > Ceratodontiformes > Ceratodontidae > Neoceratodus > Neoceratodus forsteri. The sequence goes on along the minus strand of CM028136.1, from coordinate 980,597,344 downwards.
TTTTAGAACAAAAGACGTTTCTTATACAAAGTCTTACATAACAAGGTGAAGTGGTGTCCATCACCGAAAGATGGCAATGTTGCCTTACACATTATAATTACTTCAAGGACAGGTGTCTTGGCATCTGACAAGTAAGAAATAGACAGAAAATACATGGTATAATGTGTGCATTAGCAAGCAAAGTGAGTTACAATAATATGTATTCATATCCTGACATCTACTCTTATACGGTAGATGCCCTTAGCCCTATGTATTAGTATAGCTATGCCCTAAACATTAGCTGTCTACGGTAAAAATTCCCCTGAGGGTATCAATTAGGGTGCAGGGACCTCGTGTAACAATTCCCCCCCTTGTTGCCTCAAAGGGCAACACAGGCAAATACAAGGTGTGGACAGGAGCAGTGGTCCTTTACAATCCGGAGGCACAAGCCTTGTAAAGGAACTCAAGCTGCTCACGGTGTTGGCGTAGAGTACGGCGTAGGCAGCAAAGCATAATAATCAGAGTAAATATCAAAAATGCTTGTATTATAACAAAACCTTTAAAAGTGATTTCTAACCAGGTGTTAGTCAATGCATTATTCATATCTCCATCATTCATTAGGTCAAGTATTGCTTCATTGGCTTTGGTTATATTATTGCTGATGTGGATGAGGTGTGTGTCCTTTCTATCTAAAAGTGATTTCAATGTAAGTGTAAGTGGATCTATGTGTACATTAAAGTAGGGTAGGTATTCTGAACGTGTGAGTAAATAATCTGGATTACCATCAATGATGTCTGCTTCCATAAGGGGGACGGGGGTTATAACAGTATGTCCAATAACAGTTTTCTGATGGGGAACAAAACAGAAGTTGGGGTAATCAATAGAACAAGTAACAGAACCATATGAATAAGATTTCACATTTGTCACTATACAGTATTCTCCGTCAGAGTTATACTGTGAACGTACTATAGGCAGTCTCCATCTTTGCAGCTGGACAGGGCATGTGTAGGTCGTCTTGGAAATCCGTGTTGACAGACGATGAGCTTCCTCAAGATAGGACTGGTAAAGCTGATCTGGTGACGGCGTCAAGTCAAAAGAGTTGGTGCCATTATCAGTGATGTCATCATCCATAGTGAAAGTCCAATCAATGCTGTCTGGAGAGTAGCCACAAACAGGGCGTATAACATCAAACACATCACATCGGCACAGGTAGATGTATTGCTTTTTGCAGAAGTCCATGTGTGCGGTGCCACCCAGGCATCCAAGAAGGAGTGGTAGACCAGTAGAGGTGGTAGATCCAGGCGTTCTCGGTAGATGTCTTCGTCCAAATGCCCTATTGAATGCGCCAGTGCCAGCTTGTCGAACAAGGCTGTAGTGGGATCAAAACATGGTAAGGAGACAGTAAAGGAGACAAACATGGTATCTGTTATAGAACATTTCTTACTAGAAAAACAAGGACCAGTATTAGGATGTCTGGTCACAAACCCCAAATTTCGAGCTGTGGAGAGAGGAATGGACAGTGTCTGTTGCATACGTAGGGAAATACAAGATGGAAATTTACATTTAGGACAATACCATTTAGAGATGCATCTGTCATGTATTATATCAGGGATTCTTCCAGTTTCTAGGTCTCTGAAGAGATTGTTAATGGTAGTGAGTATATATGAACCATATGCAGAACAAAGTATTTCTCTACCAATGTATTGTTTATCAGCTTTTTATTGTTCTGTTGTATGAGTGCGTTAATCGATCTTTGGAATCAGTAAATGCTTTTATGATGTCGTGATGTTGTATACAGTGTATCTTTCTTCCTGACTAAGACCATCCACACCATGCAATAAAGGTGGTAAAACATTATTAACCAGACCAGTGGAGAACTTTGCAGAATGACTTTTGATAGCAGCAATGTCTGCTTTGTTCCAAATGGACATAGCAGTACCAAAAAGACCTGTGACAATACCTGTGGCACCTGTAACATCAGAACTGTCAACTTCACGTTTAGTACATTTTTGAGTAAGAGTACTAGGAGGAGGTTTCCTCCTAAAATTACCTCTATGTTCAGTAGAATAAACCCCAGTAAAGGGATCCTTGGTGCGAATTTGAAATGCAGCTAGACTATCAAGCAATAAAGTACTGTAGAATGCAGATGTATTGGTGTTGTGACACATACCAAATTCTTTCATATTCCAGTAAGTAAGGTTAAATAAAACAGGTATATGCATAAACTGTAAATTGTTAATCAAAGAACCTGGGAGGGCAGTGGCTGTGAGACCACTACGGGGGCCAGGGCTATGTTTTGGACATTCCAAAAGTTGTTTCTCGGTAGGAGGCAGTACAGAGAGATACATAGCTACAGAAGCCATGTGGTGTACAGCACAGAATCTGCGGGCAGAGTCTTGAGAAAGAGAATTACAATAGGAAGGATCAATTAAAGCAGTTATGTTATACAAACCAGAGTGCCTTAATGCAGTTTGTAACAAGGACAGTGAACCATTAGGGGATAATTTAGCGTTGGGCCAACCTTGGAAAGTTCCCTTAGAGAGTTTGGCCACAGGGAGAACTTGTCCTTGTGATGTGGTTTGCCACTCAATTTGAAGGGTGGATTTGTCAGGAGCAACGACCGAGGCAGTGAGGTATGCATCGGAACCTTCCTGGACAGTAATCATGGTATCTGGAATTTTGATGGAAACTCCCTCTGTAGGAGGTGCTGGAGGATCAAGGTTTTGAAGGAGGTCCGTTACCGTGCCTTGGGCGAAAGGGATTACTCCTGCAAGAAGGAGAGATAGGAACAAGATAGCCATCTTGTCAATGTATCTGAAAAGGAAGATGAAAGATTAGTACATTAGTACAGTTCCGCCCAGTGGGGTTAGGAAGAGTAAGCTTTAAGCTCCTTTGTACAGTTTCAACTGGTTTGCATGTAACCATTTGTCAGTCAATTTATTGTTGTGGAGGAGTCTAACTTGATAGACTGCCGGACTGAGCTTGTTGACAATGGGGTAAGGGCCTTCCCACTTGTTGGAGAAGGAGTGGGTGGGATGTGCAAATCGAAGTACCATTACCTGATCTCCAACTTGCCAATCCACTTCTTGTGCGTGTTTGTCAAATTGTATTTTGGACTGTTGCAGTGCCTTGCCCATGCAGTTTGCAGCATACAAGTGTGTGTGTATGAGGTCTTTTCTGAGTTTCTCCACATACTGATCTACAGACACACGGTCCGCAGTGGGGGTATGCAGGTCAAAGAGCAAGTGTTCAGGTAATCTCATCTGTCTTCCAGTCATTACCTCGAAAGGTGTAAGCTGGGTAGTGGCTGAGGGTGTACCCCTAATTGCCATAAGGAGTAAAGGCAATAGGGAATCCCAGGTCTTGGGATTGTCCTCAATGAATTTGGAAAGCATTTGCTTAATCCGTCTGTTGGCTCTTTCTACTTGCCCTGAGGATTGAGGGTGATAAAGTATATGGAACTTTTGCTGGACCCTAAGGAGTTCAAGAGACTCTTTCATCAACTCACCTGTAAAACTGGTTCCTTAATCGGAGTCTACCTTGAGAGGCAGGCCCCACCTGGAGAAAATCTGTTCTACCAGGATTTTGGCGGTTGTCTTTGGTGCATGTCTTGGTGGGGAAAGCCTCAACCCACTTAGAGAATAAATTGGTCACTATAAGAGCATACTTGTTGTTTCTACTGGTGTTGGTCAAGGGACCAATAAAATCAATCTGAATGGCATGCCAAGGGCCAGTGTGTCTCTGTGGTAAAGTCTGGCATTTCATTTTGTAGGTATTGGATTGTTTTGTGCACAAACAAGGCAATTATCAATGTATTGTTTAACATCTTTGGTAATCCCAGGCTACCAAGCAGTGGTTTTGAGGCGCTGGAGGGTATTTTCAGTCCCCTGGTGCCCACCGTAGGTGTGTCATGTACCTGGTGCAAAATTCAGATCTCAATGTCGGGGACTACCCACAATTTGGTGGTAGTATCCTCTGTCTGGAACCAAATAAGTTTATCATCAGGGATAAGTGTAATTTACCTTCATGCCATGCGATATGGGTTGTGTGTAGGGAGTCTTTCTTCAGTACCCTTGTCCAGGAATCTGAACACTTCTTTGAGTTCAGTGTCCAAATGCTGAGCTGCTGAGAGATCCAATGGGGAAAAAGATTCAGATTTCTTTTTGAGAGCTGCAACCTGTACAGCTGCATTGGCTTCTGGATGATCCATCATCCAGACATCCCCCCCTCAGGCCCCTTCCTTAGCAAGGGTGTCTGCTGTGTCATTAAATGCATGATAGGGATCATGTAGAGAGTGAGCTTTAACCTTGTGCACATAAAGTTTGTGTGGGTATTTCTGTGCTAATGCATGTATGTAGATCACCAATTCTTTGTATTTCACTGGGCTCCCATCAGAGGAGAGGAAGGAGTTCTTCTGCCAGAAAGGGAGAAATTCTGTGAGGGAACAGCAAACCCAATTAGAGTCTGTGAAAATGATGGTATCCTGAGTTCCATGTTGAATAAACTCTAGTGCACAGGCCACCGCTGCCATCTCTGCGTATTGTGATGAAGCTACGCTACAGCGTTTAGATATTCTGACAGTGTTCCCATAAGGATACACCACCATAATACCCATCCCTGCAATCTGTTCTCCCTGATAGTATGATACTGAACCATCAGTGAAAACTCGGCACAAAGAGGTATTTTCCAGTATCTCAGGGGTGGCAGGGAAGAATGGACCTGGATCTGGGAGATCAGGTGACTGCAAGGCACAGTCATGGGGTTCCCCCTGGAAAAGGAGGCCATGTGCTAAGAGAGATGGAACTTTGGCTTGATGAACCTGAATATCCCTATCCTGGAGGAGGAGTGACCAATGTGTCAGCCTGGTGTTGGAGACTGACTCATCCTTCATTCTATCTGAGAGCAGAAAAGTAGGTGTGTGATTGGTGTTAGAATCAGTGGAGAGTACCCAATGATATACAGGAAGTGCTTGACCGCCCAGTAAGTGGCCAGAAGGTTCCTTTCACAAAGGCCATACTTCTGTTCCACTGGGGTCAAGAGCTGCGATGCATATGCAATAGGTCTCAAGGTGCCATGCACCTTTTGGGCTAACACTGCTGACATAGCAATGTCAGAGGTGGCACACTCTAGATGGAATGGTAATGCTGGGTTGGGGTTTACCAGTGCAGGGGCGGAGGCCAAGGCCTGCTTCAGTGATGCCACAGCCTGGGTATGGACAGGGCCCCAACTCCATGGAACGTCCTTTTTGAGTAGGTCGTACAGGGGAGCGGCTTTCTGAGCAAAATCACAAATAAAATCCCTGGAGTAGTTTACCATACCTAGAAACCTCCGAAGAGTTGCCACACTGGTAGGTAATGGCAAGTCTTGTAATCCTTGAATCTTTTCCAAGTAGGGCTCCGGCCTTGGTCAGTTATTTTCAAACCCAGAAAGAGTACTTCTTTCTGACATAGTTGTGCTTTTGCAGGGTTACACTTCAAGCCTGCTCTCTGAATAAGAGTCAATAGTTCATCCAAGAGATCCAGATGTTGTTCCTGTGTGGCAGTAGCCAACAACAGGTCATCTACGTACTGTAAGAGACATTGGGGGGCTGAGAAACCTTGTAGGGCATCCATCATATGGAGATGGAAGAGGGATGGGCTATTATGGAATCCCTGTGGCAAGCAGGTCCACGTGTATTGTCGCCCTTCAAAGGTGAAGGCAAACTTGTATTGACTCTTGAGGGCCAATGGTAATGACCAGAAACCATTGGAAATATCCAGGGCACTGAACCATTTCTGATCTGGTGTTAAAAGTCGAAGCACATCTGGTGCAGACGCCACAGTTGGGGAACAACTGGGAGTAACCTGATTCAGTTTCCTGTAGTCAATAGTAAGTCTCCAGGTACCTGTGGGTTTCTTCACAGGCCAAACAGGAGAGTTGGCAGTGGAGACACAGGTTCTGATTACTCCTTGTTTAAGGAGTGACTTGATTGTTTCTCGAAGAGAGGGTAAGGCTTCAGTGGGAAACGGATATTGCCTCTGTCTCTCATGTGCCGGGCCTGGCACCTCAATAACAGTATGCATTCTACCACAATCATGTTTGTTCACTGCAAACGCTTCCAAATGTCGTTGCAGAATAGGTAGAAGTTTCGGGTAAAGCTCATGATTCTTGAATAAATCTATGACGTCATACTCTTTGTTGTTAATTGATATCGTTGCTACAGCATGTGAGTCAGAAATTAAGACAGTATGGTATTGACCCTGTATTTGTATCAGCAACATGTTTGCTAGATCCACCACACAGCCGTGTGGTGCAAGGAAGTCAATCCCGATAATACTAGGATGATCGTGCAACACCATCAGTTGGAAAGCATGTGAGGCCTTTAAATGGCCTAGTTCTACTGGTAAAGGCAGAGAACGGTATGCAGATAACCTAGCACCATCAACTCCTGACATATTGGTCTTCCATCCGGTAGATCATGGAGACATTTCAGGGTGATCATCGTGTAACACAGATACAGCTGCACCTGTATCTAACAAGACAATTAATTGGCGGCCCCCGACCTTGGCCTCGGTGCAGGGCCTTCCGTTTGTATCCAAGACCAGCTTGTTTACAATGCGGACTGGGGCCTGTAATTGTCAATCTGTATTGTTGGAGGCATGTAGAGGTTGGGTTAGGCTTGCATGAATGACTTCACCATGTTGCACTGATGCAATGTAAGGAGGAGCTTCCGGGTTCAGGCTTGTATGGATTTGAGAGCCCATACTTCCGTTGTCTCCATGGCCGGTAGTGTCATGGGTCACGGGTTGTACTGCCGCAAGTGTTTGTGCAGGAACAGCATCCGCTACAGAACGCACTTGCCCCAGGAGCTCCCGAAATTTTCGATTTTCTTCAGCTTTCTCTTTATACGAGGGACCCGATCTTTGTAATGGCTTCCCTTTGCCCTTATGCCTTCTGTTTTTAGGCCAATTCCGGTTCCCACCCCAATGTTGTTGTTGTTGTTGGCCCTGACCCTGTTGAGGGTTTTGCTGGGTGCCAGCTGGAGGGGCCGATGGATGTTTAGGCTGTTGTTGCTGGGCCTGCCCTTCCACAGTGTAATGTGTCGTGGTCCCAGAAGCGGGTTCCACAGCAGCAACTTTTTTGTAACCGGAACCCAAATCACGGATGTACGGTTGATACACTCTCTCGGTTTTCTGAAGAATGTCGGCAAACCTATCCGTATTTGGGTATGTGGTTGGCTCTACTTTCTCTCTTACGGCTGGGATCATGTTCCTAAGGAACAGGGTCTTATATTCGATAAGGTCTACATCCGTGGCTTCTTGTGCCAGATGTTTCCCTGCTTGATAGGCCATCCAGAGTCTCTGGTGGTAGGTCGCTGGGCTTTCTTTAGCATTTTGCTTCACGGGGTATGCTAGCATTACTCCAACCACACCAGGGCTGAGCAGAAATGAGCTCAGCTGCGACTTCATCAAAGGTGGCGTTCCCATCCTGGCAAACTACTTCAGGGAGTTTGGGCCATAAACCAGGATCGATGGTCTGGCGTAGTATTTGGACCTGATATTCTCGGCGATGCTGGGCATCTCGCACTTGACACACCTTTTCCAAATGGCAGCTGAGATTGTCGGACGGGTTCATCCGACCAATGCTGTCAGCAATTTGCTGAACAAGTAGGCCATTTGTAGAGGATTAGTTGGTGGTCGGTCAGGCAAAGGTAATGTGTCTCTGCATCCGTCCAATGCTGCGTGAGCTGCAGCTTCAGCCGCAGTGCTCTGAACAACACCTTCCTGAGTGCCAGCTTCTTGAAAAATTTGTCGAATCTGACTTTTAATGGCTTTCATACTTCTTTCAGGAAGAGAACATTTTCCAATGCTCTATCAATCATGGTTTCAATTTCTTGCCTGTCTTCCACACTAATAATGACTACGGAGTGCCGTCGGGACCAGGCTTGGGCCTGCTCCCCCCTATCATGGGCGCCGCCATGATGGCATTTCCCATGATGAGCATCACGACGTCGCCGACGTGTGACTTGAGGAGTAGTGGTCGGGGACCCGCCATACTGTGGATGGCTGGGTGGGGAGTCTGGGCCATAGTAGGGGTGTGACTGGGCATTGTACTGTGAGATGTCGTCATCGGATGGTTCCCCCTCCGATGATGAGTGAAAGGCAGGGGCTACGCCTCCCATTGCCTTAACATGGCCAGTCAAAACCTCTCACTGATGGCGCAGTTTATCCATCTTAGCTTTACATTCATCATGATTCACACTTGCAGCATCCATATCAACCTGAACCTGTTTCTGCTTCTGCAAAACCACGGTACACGGGAGCTCAATTCACGATTGTCCCTATAAGCTGTTTCTAAATCATTACATTACCTGGTTGATCTGTCCTGAAGTTCACCCATTTCATCACTCAACTGAGCATTCACAGCAGTCAACAAATCATTCATTTGCACCACCTGACTCTTATCCTGTCTTAAACTTTCACACTCCTGTTTTAAAGTACACATTTCTTGTTCACCAGCCTGTGCAGAATGATGCAATAGTGAATCCTTTTCATTACGCAGAGATTGGAGTTCTGACTCCAAATTCTGCTGTATCCAAATACATTCTGTTTCCTGCAAACCCATCTCCTGCTTAAGAGATCGCGATCTGCAGACCAAAGATGCGAAACCTCGCCTGGGCTTCCAAAGCAGCGTGAAAGCAGCGACCATCAACCCTTTAGCACAGCGCTTATTGGTTGACTTCGTGTCTCTGTGTACTGGTTGAAATCCCAGTACAGGGTTTTGGATTGACTCGTGCCTTGTGAGAAGTCAGCCCATCCTCCATGGGAGGTAAGAAAGTTAGAGACATCGAGTCTCAGTTCTGCGCAGATATCCAATCGGTGGCCATTGTGTGGGAGGAATGAAAATTCAAGCTGTGTAAAGACGCGTGTTGTGTATCAATCCACAACACGAGTACTAAACCTAGCAGGGCTACTGTTTAAGTTGTAGAGCTTGCAATTCAAAGCTGCTATGGGGTGGGTCGAGACAGCATTGACCACACCCAAAAGTCAGCTAGACTTTGCAAGTCTCATTGAACTAGTAGAAAGGCGGGAGAGGTGGTACGGGAGTGTACACCTACAGTACCCATGGGAAAAGGGAAATGTATAGCAACAAGTGAAAACTTACAACACCCAATATCATCTGCACACGGTTGCCAATTGTAAGAGGTCTAAAACCTCACCTTCAGGTTCTTGGCAATATTGGAGACGCAAATACTCACAGACAAGTTGCATTCGAGTAATAAACAAGTTTATTACTACTAAAGGGATAAATCACAGTTGCCTAAGCAGTTCTTACCAATCGAACCGGGGCCAGTGCTAAAGTTCCCTACACCTGAGGTTTCTCTGTAGTCTCTTGGGATCTCTCGGGTCTCCAAGGTGTAAAGCCTGTGCATAACATTATATACCTGTGATAATTACTATGGTTACTAAAAGATAGAAACATTTCTAGTTACAGAGATGAGCCCTATTGGTTAAATTAGAAGGTGGCTCCACGGTCCAAGATAACATTATATAATTCTGTAAAGTCATCCGTTTTAGAACAAAGGCGTTCTTATACAAAGTCTTACATAACAAGGTGAAGTGGTGTCCATCACGAAAGATGGCAATGTTGCCTTACACATTATAATTACTTCAAGGACAGGTGTCTTGGCATCTGACAAGTAAGAAATAGACAGAAAATACATGGTATAATGTGTGCATTAGCAAGTAAAGTGAGTTACAATAATATGTATTCATATCCTGACATCTACTCTTATACGGTAGATGCCCTTAGCCCTATGTATTAGTATAAGCCTATGCCTAAACATTAGCTGTCTACGGTGTACCTCTGAGGGTATCAATTAGGGTGCAGGGACCTCGTGTAACAACCAGGGCGTTGTTTGCCTTAACACTTCTTTTTATGTTGTCTTGCAAGTGCACAAGCAACATCTTGTGGTAATGTAGAAATGCAGAGGTGTGTCAGCGTTGGCGATGCAGGGCACACTTTAGTAGGTGCATCCCTCATTCCCCAATTAACCAGCATGCTAACGCTGATGCAAGAATTATGTAAAATGCCACCAACTTGAAAGAACTGTGCCACTGCAATTGGAGCGAGCTTGTCATACAGCGGCAGAGATGACACGCCTCCCATACATGCCTTTCTGATGAAACATTTAATAAACATGGTGGCGGCACTACACAATCCCCAAACAAAGCCGACATTGGGAATTACATTCCCGATGTCTCCACCCTCCCACATTGTATGGCACACTGGGAGCCCACCCCAGTGTGCGCAGCTCACTGAAAGCCGACCGTGTCAAGCATGTTCCTCTCCCCCAACACCCACTGTGTGCCACACTGGGAGCCCACCCCACTGTGACCAACATTTGTTTTATTTCACCTGTAAAGAAAGAAAACCATCCATAATGTTCATTTTCTTCTGTACCTGAAAAACAGAAAACATTCTCTCATTGTCTGTGGCGCTCCTCCTCCAATCTGCACCCACCTCTGCAAACCCCACCTCCCCACACCACCCTCACCCCATACTTACTTACCTCTGGAAATATGGCTAACAAACTGATAGTGCCACTGTTCATGGGGTGGGCTCACAAAAAGCCCATGTTGAAAATTTAGAGTGAAAATACCAACAAATGCCTGAGGCATTAGGGTTTCCAACCATAATGCCCCACCCTGTAGATATTGACAGGTGTCAGGGGTGTGACTTGGAATTGTCAGCTGTAATGCTCATGCCATTCTACCCCCACCCTGCAGCCAGTGACAGGCATTGAGGTGTGCCTTGGACTCTTTGCCCCCAAAGTTTACCCTGTTCTCCTATACTACACCCATCTCAGCATATTTCCTTATGGAATAGGGTAAGCATAAGGCCGGAAGACCCCAAGGAACACTGCAACACTTGTCAGTATCTGCAGGGTGGGGTGAGGTGAAATGGCATGAGTGTTATGGCTGATGATTCAAAGGCACACCCCAATGCCTGTCAGTCTCTGCAGGATGGGGGTGGGGTTGGAGTCAGTTCAATCCTTCACTGCTATTCCTATTATGCATCTCTCTAACTCCTGCATTACCAAGGCCAATGCCAACAAGACAACATTTGGCATTGACAAATGCTTATTTTTTATCAGTTCTTGCCTGTTACAGAGCAAAGTAAATTCATCTGTAAGGAAATTTCAGGCATTGGACTATTATTGAAAAGTTTCAAATAGCAGAAATAGATCTAAGACTGGTGAAGTGGATATCTAACTCGCTAAATGACAGAACTCAAAGAGGGATGATCAATGGACTTTTTCACAGGAGGGTAGTAAGTAAGTATGTAAAGGTTTATTTGTTGAGCACCCCATGCTGGAGGATCTGAGCACTGTACAGGAAGGTAAGAGAACAGTACATCGATAAATAGACATTAATAATACAAAAAAATCCAGCTTAAATATGATATAACTATGATGTTGCAGCAGTCTGCAGAGTACATATGAACTTTCTAAAATGCTTGTCTAAAGAGATGTACCTTTAGGCTCCCCTTAAAAACCTCCACCGATGGGGCCTCTCTCAGGGATCTTGGTAGCAAGTTTCACAATGCCAGATCTGCCACCTCAAATGATCAATCTCTAGAGGACTTAAGATGGGTCCTAATAATCGCTAGGAGGCTCTTGGTAAAGGAGTGTAGTGAGCGCATGGGACAGGTAGGGGTTAGGAGGTTAGTCAAGTAACCAGAGCCCAATCCATGTAGGGCCTTATAGGTAGTGTGTCTAGTGCTGTACCACAGGATATGTGCTTGCTCCACTAATCTTCCCATTTTTATAGCTAATTTACAAACAATCCCAGCAGCTGGGCAACTAAGTACAGTGATGACACTAAAATAGGGATACTTGTGCATTATTGGGGATGTTACCAGAATTAATGAAGACCTAGATTGTATCACTCTCTGGGCTGTCATTTGGGAGATGCATTTCAATCTCAACAAGTGCAAGGTTAGCACCTAGGCACCAATAATTGCGCATCCATACTTTTATGCTGAACGCAGTTGGCAAGAACAACTTTTGAAAATGACCTTGGAGTTTTCATAACTAATGAAATAGATAGTACAAGGCAAGTGAATGAAGTAATCAGAAGGGCTAATAAAATCTCATGGACGATACACAGAATCATAAGATGTAGGAATCCTGAGGTTTTAGGTTCTTTGTATAGCTCTTAGGTGCATCCCCATCTTGATTACTGTTCTCAATTTGGGTGCCCATTTAAGAGAAATTATATTATCCATATTGAAAATTTGCAACAGAGACTGACAAAGCACATGCAAGGGTTTAGGGAGCTTAATTACCATGATAGATTGTGTAAACAGAATCTTATGTCTCTTCAGTCAGAGTATTAATCACTGCTCTCCTGGGAGGACAAAGCTTCTCACCTGGATATCATAGAATGCTGAACCAGAGCACAAAAAAGCAGGCAAAGGCAAGACTATACAAACTATCTCTTGCTGCAATCATGAAACTGCTGTTCTTACTACTATTATGCTCAGGAAATGTGGAACTTAATCCAGGGCCCCCAGAGGTTATTGCTGCACCCTCAGACCTAGCCAAGCTTAAAGTTAAGCTTCCTCCATGTTAATGTATGCAGCCTACTAAAAGATCCACGATGATCCAAGCTTGGGTTAACCACACCATACCAAATATATTGGTGGTCTCGAGACATGGCTTAGGCCTGCCACAGCCGACAAAAGATATAAATGTACTCAACTACTGACTTTTCAGAATTGACCGACAATCTATTTGAGGGAGTAGCTATATCGTCATGGACAATCTAACTGCAACCTGCCTCATCTCATCTTCTGTGGCATAAGAATTTGAATGCCTATCCCTTAAACTGGCTATTTCACATACCATATCGTTGCAGGTAATAAGCTTCTACAGGCCTCTTTCTGCTGGTCTCAAACTATTGTCACACCTAGGTGAGATAATTGAAAAGGGTCTGTAGAAACTATTATTATTGGAGACATAAATCTAAACTGGCTCTCCAAGGCAGCTACCTCTAATATAATTCTGTGACACATATGGGTTTACAACTCATCAATGAGCCTACCAGAATCAACAATAAGACACCAAGTAATAGCACACTTCTAGATGTTATTCTGGTGAGCAAGCCTCATCTGTTCTCCCACGTTGGAGTCCTTTTCAGTGATATCAGTAACCTCTGTCTCATTGCTAGCATAAGAATGACCTATAAACCTACATCCCCCACTAAGCTCACAGCGAGGAGATCAAAGCAGAATTTTAACATCTATGCATATCTGGAAGAGATATAGTACTCCACACGGTGGCAAGAATTTTACTTAGCAAATACAGTGGAGACAGCATATGATGTTCTTGATGACATTATCACAGGAGCCCTTAACAAATATGCACCAGTATCTAAAGTGCATATCAAACACAAAACCTGTCGTAGGTTTACACCAGACCTTAAATCCACCCTCCTAGACAGAGACAATCTACGGAAAAAAGGCACGTAAAACTAAGACACCATCAGATTGGGGGCAGTTCAAAAAGACCAGAAACATATGTACCAGGAAGGTCAGAGATGCAAAGGCTGCTTACTATCGGGCTGAGCTAGACTTCTCCTTCCATAACCCCACCAAGTTCTGGAACACTATAAATGATATAGCAGGACATGACCCAAGTAATTCACTCCCAGCCAAGATAATCACTAGGACGAACACCATCAATGATAGACTGGAAGTCCTAGAGTCCTTAACAATCACTTTACAACCACAGGACTAGCATTTGGCAACTCTCCTGCTAACCTAATCTGATCCCAATTAGGCATACAAAGTCAGAAACACTGGTAACCGACTCTACCTTTCCCTTCAAACCAGCCACTTTGAAGCAAGTGGAAGACTTAATATCCCAACTGAACATCAAGAAAAGTGCAGGTGCCGACTCCCTCGACCCCTACTTCTTAAAGATTGCCATACAAATATTAGCAGTACTGATAACACACTTATTTAACCTCTCATTACAACTAGGAACTATCCCATCATTCTGGAAAACCCTCAAGTCATTCCGCTATTGAAATCAGGGGACCCTTCGGATCTCAACAACAACAGACCAATTTCCATCCTTCCTGTGCTATCCAAACTGCTGGAAAAGATCATAAGCACACAATTGAGAGGCTACCTTGAATTGGCTAACCTCTTAAACCCAGCACAATCTGGATTTAGAGCCAAACATAGTACCATTACAGCCCTTGCAAAAGTAACCAATGACTGGTAACTTGAATTGGATAAACAAATTATGTCTACACTGTGTTTTTAGACCAGAGTAAGGCATTCAACGTGGTCAACCATGATCTGCTCCTTTCCTCCCTGAAATCCATAGGACTCGATTCAAACTCCCTATGATGGTTCAACAACTACCTTATGGGAAGGACCCAGCAGGTGAAGGCCAAAGGGAGCTGTCCCACTTAAACCACTGCAAGAGTACCCAAGGATCTATCATCGGTCCGATCCTCTTTGCCATTTATATCAACAGTATCAACAATAACTCACCAAGGCCACTGTACACCTATTTGCTGATGATACGGTGCTGTATGTCAGCCACCCTTCTCCAGAGACAGCCTGCAAAGAACTACAAGCAGAATTCAACCTACTCCAACACCAACTACTGAAAAACCTCCTGCTCAATGCAAAGAAAACAAAGGCAATGTTTTCTCTCCCCACACATGCAGGATATTCTATCCCAAGCACTCTCCCCACATATCAACTGTCCTTGGTGAAAACCTCGATATGTCACAAATTTCAAATATCTGGGTGTCTGGCTAGACAGTAGATTCTCCTTCATAGAACATATGGAAGAACTACTAAAAAAACTTCAACAAAGGCTGGGACTTTATTTTAGAATGAAACATTTTCTCACAAGTGAGGCTAGGCAAAAGCTGGTCCAGGCCACATTTCTTTCGGTGATCGACTATGCTGATTTCTTATATAGTCATTACCCCATCTCATACCTGGAAAAACTGGATACATTTTACCATAGGGCCCTGAGGTATATCACAGAACTCCCTTTCAGCGCCCACCATTGCTCCCTCTATGCTGCAGTTGGATGGACCTCGCTCCACTTTAGAAGGGACAGAAAGCTACACTCACGGATCTACAGAGCCATATCCAAGAATTTACCAAAATATGTTTCAGACTGCTTCCGTAAGTCACTTCAAGTAAATATGACCTAAAGCTACAATTTCATCATGTTAAAAGTGCCCAAATTCAATTCTTGCTTTGGTAGATCTGCCATTAGTTTTGTTATCCTCCCTATGGAACAATATGCAGAAAATACTGAAAGTGAGCAAACCCATATTCATTACATCCTTCAAATCCCTTTACTCTAGGCTTATCAAAGAAAAATGTAACTGTTTTCAACAGTAGTAGAGAATCATCCTCTGCCTCTCCTTCATCTCCTAGTCTGTCCCATCCTCCGATGCTCTCCGCTACTTCCCATATTCTGCATTTATACCTTTCTTCTCATTTTATCTTTTACTATGCCATCATATAGTACATCATTCCCCTGACATTCCCCCACTCCCCATCACGGCTTCCATCTTCCTTCACTGCCTACTTGAACCCCTCCCTCTCTCCCTTTCTCTATCAGCCCTGCCAACAGTCACTACTAAGACCATCAATATCATCTCTTCTCTCTCGTTTGCCACCCAGCCCTCTTTGCTAGTATCCCTCTGCATCACCTCTCCGCAGCACCACCTCCTCCTCCACCCAGACCGCACACACCATCCATTCCTACACCTCGACAAACCCCTTATACTTTATACTTTATACCTCAATTCCACATATTCTCACTCCACAACCAAATTCATGCTCTGCCTATTCCTTATTTCATGTAAATATGAAAATTGGTGTCAATAGATCTTACATAATTGTATATATCCATGTGTTGGTATCCTCTATGCTATTATATCCTGTATAATCTGTTTCCTCATTGTGTTGTGTTCATTGAATTGCACTGTATTTTTTTATAACTGAACCTTGACCTTACCAGGTCCATCTTGCAAATGAGCTTTGCTCAATGATGTTCGCCTGGATAAATAAAGATTTGATTGATTGATTGATTGAGATGAGATGTCTTAGGATGATTTACTCCTTATGTGGGATATCATTGTAGATCCCTATTTGTTTAGTGAAATGGGGCATGAGTTTAAACAGGATACAGCCGGTACTAGTAGTCACCCTTTTCAACTGCATTTTAAAACATTTTAAAGCACAAGAAGGAAATGTTATCTCTCACAAAGGGTGGTAAATCCATGGAATTCCTTCCGTTGAACTATTGGCTAGCAAAACCAAAGCTATTTTTAAAACAAATTAGATACTTGAATTCTAGAACAACAATAGTATAAGTATTATGAGTTATGAAATAGGAGCTTTGTATGGGCCTTTTGCTATCCGCTCATTTTCACCTCAATATGAACCTCAGTATGCATCAACAAGGTTAGGTAGAGGTCAATTGGTGCCAAGGATTTGTTCAAGCTCTAGCATAAACACAAGATAATCAAAGTATTCAGAGATTAATAGATTGCAATTTACTTGTCTAGGTTGCCTACACTGTTTCCTAATACAGAAAGTTTACTGGCGATTGCTAAATGTGTCTGGAAGTACACCAGGTTGTGGGTAGTAGTCTGGACTGTTTTATTAGAATGAAGTCTAGGATAGTTGATGAGCCAATGATTTTCAAGCTTATTCTTGTTTGATTGCTAATCAGTAGTTTTACAGTAAGTCAGCAGACAGCACAAATTGTCTTATAGCTTGGGATATATTGTGGGCTGCCTTGTCCAAGATTAGGTCTCCCATGATAAGTAGCTTGTGAAAGTCCTTAAAATTTTATAGTATGTTAGTCATATTGTCAAGGCAATAAGGCTCATATTTGATTTATGTTTTTAAATTTGGTATCACCCTCACACACCCTCTAGCAACCATGCCACCCTCCTCCCCACCAGTACCCATTTTAGGATCCTTCATTATGAATCCTTAAGGTCCCAGCAGTGCTTTTCCTCAATGTCCCTCAGTGCACTCCTCTACCAGCAAGGAAAGAAAAAAAATAAAAATAAGTTTGAAACTGCACCTATGTATGGACTTAGTCTGTTTGTTGCTTTTCTATTTTAACTAACTCATAACTTAGATATTTCTGGCCAGATTCACCACAAATGTTCCAGAGTGATCATATAGCCAACCCACCTCACAAAAACATATGTATTAGGTCAACCTGCAATGCAGTTTTGCAGTGAACCCACAAAACACATTTTAGGTGAATTGACAAGGTGACACCTATGTATTTATTAGGTGGGTGGTAACTTAGCCACCCTGACAATTTGAGGTGAAACTGGAAGGAAATGGCTATGTTATGAGTAAAAATAAAAACTATAAAAAAAATAAGTCAGTTATCATGTGCAGTCAGTGCATTTCATGGCTTAGTTTTTACTCATGAAAAAAATTGCTGATAAAGTATTTCTATGTCCAACATAAACAAAATGTTTTAAGCAGCAAAACAATCATGAAAAATGTACTAAGTCCCATAGAAAGTTAGAACAAGTGTGTATTTAACACATAGGACCTGTGCATCCTGCACGAAGTAAGTTATGATTAATGTCATGTTTGGAACAGGGCCCTTTGGCCCTATAAAAAGCAAGCTAGGACTCAACTACTATTGTATAGGCCCAGCCAGACCTTAACTCTGGTTTCATTCTGAGCCTTGTGCAAAGCAAATTATGACTCAGCTCCTGATTCAGACAGGGCCCTGTATGAAGTAAGTTAGGACTTAGATCCTGTATCATGCAAAGCCTGAAGGGTCCTATGCAGCCTACTTAGCACAGGGCCCAAAGGGCCCAGTGTGAAACAAATTAGGATTCTGCACCTGTTTTGCACAAATCACATTGCTGCCTCCACAGACACTAACAACATTAATTGCAATAAATGATGTTAATGGATCTATTAGGAGTGAAAAACACAAAGCAGACAGAACCCAAAGACAAGCCATAGGTCTCTGGCCATTGCCTGATCTGGGCCCTGTGTGAGGAAGGTTATGAATCATCTTCTGCTTCATGCAGGGCTCTGCATGAAGAAGGTTATGATTGGTGTTCTGCTTTGCACAGAACCCACCAAGTTCAGGCTGACCTCCCTCACCAGTCCTGATGCAGGTGTGAATTAAATTAAAAATAACCTCCCCCTCCCAGCTCAAGCTGACATAGTGCACCCATCCAATTCAGGTGTGAATAAAATAAAAGTAACCTTCCTCTCCCAGCTTAGGCTGACCTCTCACCTGTCCCAATGCTGGTGTGAATTAAGCAAAAATAACCTCCCACTTTGAGTAAATGCAGACCTTACTCACCTGTCCTGATTCTGGTATGATTTAAATAAAAAAATAAAAAACCTCTCCCTTCCAGCTGAGGCTGATTTCTGTGTGTCGTTGTGATGGTGCCATGATTAAGGCGCCATCATGTGACACTAGCACAAGTCATAAGTGACAGGGGCATTCTGGATTTCACAGTGTCCTGCACTCAGACCGTTTTCAACATCAAACCATTTTCCTCCCTTCATGACATACCCGCTCCCGGTTGGTTATATTTAGTTCCAGGGTGCAGGGTGCTTTGCCCCCTCCAAAACTCAGATTTTCACCAGCTGGTCCTTGGGTGCAATATATGTGGGTGGTGCAATGTCAACCCACGATTGTGATGGTCGATATTGTGCTTGCACCCTCATATCACGTTGTCCACATCTCCCGCACTGGCATGGATGAACCAGCTGACTTCCCTCACCCTTTCTGATGGTGGAATCATTTAAATAAAAAAAAAACTCCCTCTCCCTCACAGCTTAGGCTGACCTCCCTCACCCATCCTGATACTGGTGTGAGTTAAATAAAAAATAATCTCCCAGACCTCACCCAGCCTTCATGAATCTGATATTATTTAAATTAAAGAAAACCTCCCCCCACCAGCTCAGGTTGATCTTCCTCACCTGTCCTGATGCCGGTATGATTTAAATGAAAAAAATAAAAAACCTCTCCCTCCCCGATTAGGTGGACCTTCCTCACCCATTCCGATGCAGGTGTGAACAACATAAAAAAAAACCCTCTCCGCTCCTCCACAGGCTGACTTTCCTCACCCATCCCAAAGCTGGTGTGAATTAAATAAAACATAGCTCTCCCTCCCTATTCAGGCTGACCTCCTTCACCCATAAACTCCTCCTCCTTCCAGCTCAGGCTGACCTCCCTCACCCATCCTGACATTGGTGCGAATAAAAAAAATAACCTCCCCCTCAGCTCAGATTGACCTCCCTCAACCATCCCATAGCCAATGTGAATTAATTAAAAAAAAAATAAACTTCCCCACCAGCTCAAGCTGACCTCCTTCACCCTTCCCAGTGCTGATGTGAATGAAATAATAACATCTTCCTCCCAGCTCAGGCTAACCACTCTCACCTGGTCCAATACCAGTTTGAATGAAATGAAAAATATCCTCCCCTTCCCAGCTTATTCTGATCTCACTCACCTGTTCCAATGCTAACATGAATTAAATAAAAAGAAAAACGCCCTCTTCCAACTCAGGTAGACCTCACTCACCTGTTCCAGTTCCAATATGATTTAAATTAAAGAAAATCCCCTCCCAGCTAAGGCTGATCTCTCTCATCCATTATAATGCTGATATGAATAAAATAAAAAATAACCTCCCTTCCAGCTCAGGCTGACATCCTTCACCTGTCCTGGCCTTAGTATAAATTAAGTTAAATATAAACTCTCCTTCTGAACTCAGTCTGACCTCTCTCGCCCATCCCAGTGCGGTGTGAATTAAATAAAACTTAACCTTCCCCTTCCAGCTCAAGCTGACCTCCCTTACCGTTCAATTATGGTAAAATTGGGCACTCTGACTAGCAACTCTAAGCCATGGCAAATCCTAAGTAAAACCACACAATGGGTGCCAGTCAGCTGCCTCGCCAATGGCAAATTTAAAAAAAATCACTACAACTCTCCCCAAAAAGACATAAACTCCGCCATATTGGATCCTTGGTTCATCTGCAGGCCAAAGTTAGACTGTGTCTCTCTCCTAGTCTAGCCCATGTATTAGCAGCCCTCCCACCCACACTGTAGTCCTATGCACCCTGACTTAACCC
The DNA here is from genome assembly GCA_016271365.2 of Neoceratodus forsteri. NCBI lineage: Eukaryota > Metazoa > Chordata > Ceratodontiformes > Ceratodontidae > Neoceratodus > Neoceratodus forsteri. Next base: position 980,577,199 of record CM028136.1, on the reverse strand, counting down.
TGATACTTGCAGCACATACAGATTACATCACCAAAAAAAAGTCCTAGAACTGCTTGGGACACTTTTCAATGTGTTCCCAGCTCATTATGTCTTTCCTGGTGAAGTTTTGAAATAAACAAATAAATAATACAGAAATACTGGTGATCACCTCTTCAGTGATTCATAGCACCAGTGGCCATTCATTGCTTCTACCACTCACATCCCACCTGCATCTACAGTCCTTCAAATCTTAGTAAATGCTCCTCCCCTCCATGAGAAATTGCAGTGTCTGATTTGATTCAAACAAACAAAAAAGAAACCTGTTGAATGGTAGCCACTCATGCCAACATCACTAATCACCCCTCGCTCATGCTGAGCACTGCAGCTGAGTTTACCTAAGGAATACTGTTGATTAAAAAACACAAAATAAAAAAAAACACAACCTGCAAACAAAATGAATGTGTGTGTCCACTTCAGATGTGTGTGTGTGTGTGGGGGGAGGATGACCATGCCAGCCTTTCAAGCTCTACCTAGCAACCTAGGACTATTTTTCTATAGGGGAAGGTTATCACTCTACAAATCTATAAAAAACCTATTTAAAAAAATGTTAACTATTTAATATTTTTCTCTTAAAGTTATAATTAGTGCCAGTAGTATAATCACAATAATCCACTCCAAGATGAGGGTTATGCTGGGATTTACCTATTTCTCATGTGGAATTGGTCACTCAGTCTGTGGCCTTGTGAACAAACTACACCAGCTGTGGGTAAATCTCAGCAAAACCCACAACTTGTCATGGATTGTTGCTTAAATGATCCCACCTCCCAGCTCAGGCCAATTTGCTTCACCTGTAATGATGCTGGTATGATTTTACATTACAAATAACCTCTTCCTCCTCCCAGTTCAGGCTGACCTCAGTCACTTGTTTTGATGCTAATGTCAATTAAATAAAAAATAACTTCTCACTCCCAGCTCAGGTTGATCTCCTTCAACTGTCCCAATGCCAATATGAATGAAATAAAAAATAACCTTCCCCTCCCATCTCAGGCTGACTTCCCTCACCCATCCTGATGCTTGTATAAATTACATTAAAAATAACCTCACCCTCCCAGCTCAGGCTGACCTCGCCCACCCGTCCTAATGCCAGTGTGAAGTAAATACAAAAAATGACCTGCCTATTCCAAGTCAGGCTAACCTCCTCACCTGTTCCAATGCTAGTATGCTTTAGATAAGAAAAAAACTCCCATTCCCAGCTCAGGCTGATCTCCTTTACCCATGCCGTTGCCTGAATTAATTAAAAATAACCTTTCTTCCCAACTTAGGTTGATCACCCTCACCTGTTCCAATGTCGATGTGAATTAAATTAAAAATAACCTCCCCATCTCTGCTCAGGCTGATCCCTACCTGCCCTGATACTGGTGTGAATTAAATAAAAATAACCTCCTTCCAAGCTCAGGCTGACCTTCCTCACCCATCCTGATATTGGTATTTATTTATTTAGTTTTTGTTGACCGGGTAAGTGCACTAGACAAATCCTGCCTATTTTGAAGTATGACCCAGGGAGGGGATACAGATGAATGCCAACTGACCTTGAACCAGATTAAGCTGTTGGTGGTATTTTTAGTGAATGAGGAACTTTAGCCAGGACACCGGGAAATTCCCTACTCTTTTCGATAAGTGCCATGGGATCTTTAACATCCACCTGAACTACCACCAATCTAGGCAGATGGGACCTTGGTTTAACATCTCATCTGAAAGATGGCACCTCAGAAGTGCAGCACCTCTCTCATGCTGCACTACAGTGTCAGTACTGGGATATTAACCCAAGTGCCAGATGTGGGAACTGAACCCACAGCCCTCTGATCTCCCGGCCTCAGAGGAGAGTGTGCTACCTACTGAGCCACTGACACTGACTGGTATGATTTTAAATTAAAAATAATCTCCTCCCCAGCTCAGGCTGACTGCCCTTTCTGATCCTGATGCTGGTATGATTCGAATAAAAATGTCAGCAGATTGCTTGTTTACAGATTGTGTGGACTGCAAGGCTGCATTCATCCAGATATACCAGTTGGGTTCTGTGAACTCTCTATGAAGGACTCTTGATACTGTACTGACTCCATACACTCTTTGTGTTATCTGTGTTGTTTGTTTTGTTCTTTCTTATTTCTTTATAGAGGATACTTTAATATGTATCTCAGTATTGCTTTGGTTAAGCTGTATTAGATTATCTACTGTGAGAAGAGGGATGGTTACTCTCTATAACTGATTTGTTATTTTCAACACTACATGACTTTGCATGTTGAATGAATAATATTACTGATTTCATTAAATGACCTAAGTCTGTAAAATATTAAAGTTTGGTTGGTTTAACCTTTTATTATTATTTTAGTAAATTTATTAAATATTTTGTTATTCTCTCTCTTGTTATGGACTTAATATCTGATACATAAGGAGTGGTGTTATACTATTTAACTTCTGTATGTATTTAACAGAATTAATAACATATACAGTAAAAACTCAAATAAATAAACTCCCCATCCTAGCTCAGCCTGGCACCCTCACCCATCTCGATGACAAAAAAATGGAAAATGTATTATACTTGATGGATTGATGGAATACTAGACATATATGGTAGTCCCCTTTGTCTGCACAAACTCCCCCACCAACCCAAATCATAATGCCAAAGCAAAAGAAGACCACAGATTTATTTCAGATGTATTTTAATATAATAATGATTATTTACATCTCCAGTTTGTAACAAGAGTATATGTAACAGCTCAGACTGCTCTAAATCTTCCATCTCCTGCAGCTTCCTTATAACCACCAGCAGCAAACCAAAACACAAAAAACATACAAATGTATATATGTTCAGTATGGAATGCAAACACATCGCCAAATACAGCCTCTCCACTTAAAGACCTAGACTCTCTACCCCAAATACAACAAATGTGAGTAATGCTTTGGAAAAATAGAATGAGGCTCATTATCATCTCCTGTCTATTATGACAGTTTCATTTTTTTGGAATGGATGCAACTGCCAGCCTCCTCACTCTGCATCCCCCAGGCCCCCGATCAACACAAGGAAAAAAAAAACACAAACACACACATTTGTTAGAGGTAGAACTTTATAAAATGATGGCAATTTTTGCCTCTGTTCTGAAGTGGCAGTTTTCAGTCATTGGATTGGCCAGAACCACCAGTCCCCCCCCTTCCGCTGCCCAGAATTGCTCATTTTAAAATAAAGATACAAAAATGGCACTAGCAGCTTAAAGCTCAAGAAGCCACAAAGCTAAATTTTGCCAGCCTGTCCTTTCAGGATGGTGTTAGCAGAAAGCCATGCTCAGCAACAAGTGTGCAAATCAAACTTGTGTCATTTGTTGTAATCCATGCTTGGTCCGATGTGTAGTTACACCTAATGTATTCTTACGGTGACATATCTGACTTGTCCTGCCAATGTATTTCTTAACCATATTCAGTTTCTTCCTGCTTGTTACATGTAATTAATTCTTGATCACCACTGAAAAAGGGACAACAATGTCTCAGTGGGACTACCCAGATAACAAACCAAATAAATAAACAAAAAAGCCAAGAAGAAAGATAATTAAATTTGCCATGATTTTGTAAAATAACTGTAAAGAGATTCAAACTAGTCAGGTAACAACTAGACAAAACAGTTGTAAGACATTAATTGTCAGTGAACCAAATCTTTTAATTTTAATGTACCATGCAGACAGCAGCACAATCTGAACCAGTTGCTGTCGAAGTTAAAGTTTATTTTTTGTAGTCTTCAGGTTTAAATTTGACGTAACAGACTCTCATCAATGAAACTTAAATTAAAAACTATACTGAAATTTTATGGGAAATATGCCACTGCTGCCCGAGACAGCTGACTAGGGACTTCATGCATTACACAGAAGAATGTCACTCTTGAGTAACATCAAAGACAAATTCTGTTCAGCGGAGTTGTGAAAAAATTGTGCCAACAAAATGGAGCAGTCACTGTAATAAAACATGTTAGAGAAGTTACATTTGAAAAATAATAAGACAACACATATACATTAATTTTACAGTACAAAACAGTTTTATTACATAACTTGTGAAAACTTAGTATAAACTGAGAAAAAAGCTTTGTCTTTGATCTTTAAAGAACTCACATAGAGTGGGAACCCCTACAAATATCTACAAAATTGCAACAGATAATAGCCACTTAATGTTACCAATGGCAGACTGGAAGGAGGACCAGACCCAGTACTGTGGCAGGGAGGAATATGCATCATGTTGCATGAGGACTTTAGCCTGCGGGTACTGAAGCATGAGAGTATTCATTTAGATTTTGATAACTGGGTAAGCTCACTGAGACCAGAGGTCTCTTTTTCAAGAGTGACCCGGATTGAGTTGGAATACTGCATGGCTTGGGGTCACAGAGGGAAAGACACATGAGGGTCAGGTTGGGCATGCACCATGGGAAGGTCAGATGTTGTCTGAAGGAGGTGGACAGAATCAGAGTGTGGAGGACATCCCCAGGCACTGAGTCAGTGAAGCCAGTATGGATAGGTCTTACACGCAAAGATGAGGGTGGAGACGGGCTCACTGCTCTTCTCAGATACTGTTCTTGGCTGAATTATATTGCCATGTTGGGGGGGGGCAGGTCCAGTTTTTGTAAAAATAAAATAAACAAGAAGACAATGCAGTCTGAAAAAAAAAATTATTTTAAGCAATAAACTACACACAGATCTATTAAGGGTCTTCTTAATACAACATACACATTTTTTTAGATTGCCAGCTTCTCACAATTTATGCACTACATGAATATATGCTGCTTGGATGTTGTTCCAGTGCCATTAATAAAAACAGTTTGCACACTGCCAGGCTCCTGGGAGCCCAGAAATATCACATAGCCCTCATAGCATCATGCCAGAAAAATTATCTTAAGGCATTGGCTAGATAGTGATATTCCAACCTATCAGGAATGGCATAATGAAAACCATTTCACTCTTAAGGCTGAGAAAATGAGTGCCGATATGTCTAACAGGCTGAAAACATACCATAATAAGTTGAAAAAAGCTACATGTTCTACTGGTGTTACCTTAATGAATACTAAAATCAACTAATGATGTGTATAAAGGGAACTGGTAGAGCTTGTACCATAAAACAAATACTGTGTCTGTCTGTAATAGGTGTAGTAGGCATCTCTAGGCCTGAGTAATAACACTGGATGTACCAAGACAGGAACCATGATTGTATCCTGGGACGGGGTTGTTGTTATGTAAATCTGTCTGTCACTTGATAGTTTTGTGTGTATAAAATTAAATGTTTTTAAACAAAGTTTATTGAAGTAGAAAAACAGTCTGCACACTGAACAGTCTTGCTCTGAGTGTAAGAAACTATTGTCAAATGTATTAAAGCACTATAGACTAATGCCGCCTGAGTGTGGACCTCCGCTACACTGCTGAGTTTCAGTTGGAAGGTAGAAATGGTCCCATGGTCCACTGGAACTGGCGTCCATGGTATATGACTGTCCAGGCCAGGACTGCTGTGTCACTGTCAGAATAACTGCTTGGTTTTCTGAAATGTGTATTGGAGTCACCTCCTGCTTTGTTCAGTGTTTCAAGGTCACCTGTTAATGAAATTACTAGGGCTGTGCATGGGCTGAATGGTATTTTCCCATACCATGAATAGTAGGCTTCCTGAATATTCAGATACCCTTGCTGAATAGTTTACTATTTGGCCACTATTTGGGAAGAACTGTTTGAGTGAGATTTCCAAGCCTTACAGAACTTCACTGGCGAATGCAGGCTGTTTCTGGAGCTCACAGGCAAGCACATCATGTGACCTCTCTCAGAGCTGCTAGAAGACAGGAGACAGTTGTTTCTGTGAGGTGGCTAAATAGTACTTCTGAGACCTGAAACTTACTAAAATGTATTTTTGCAGCACAGGCTTTTTCGGTCAGTATTTTTGTCTGAATATTGTCTGCAAAATCAGGTTTGATTTTCTGACTGAGTCTTTTTGCCCTTGCTGCTTGGTTCAGTAAGAGGAACTAGGAGGCTGTCTGCTGGACCCTCCTCACTGCTCATTTCCACACAGCTGCATTGTGATATTTTTATTGTTGAAGCACATTATATTGCTTTAATCAAGGTTTGGGCTCGGTTCCCTGCATGACTGAGAAGCGGTGTCAGCTGACTCCCCTTGCAGCATACTTTGCATGACTTGTCTGTGTGCACATCTTTTTTTTCATAAGGCTTTGCCTGGGTGTGCACAGTGTGTGCATACACAGGTTTTTGTATTCTACAGCTGCAGTTTTCAGTGGGCCAGGCTTGACTCACTGAAATGTTGTTCACATCAATCCAGTTCCAGGCTCAGTTTCTATGACTGAGTACCAAGGTCTGCAGCTGCACCATACAAGGCTTAGTCCAAGCAAAATAGCATATTTATTGGTGAAATACCAGACTTGCTCATTGGCCACATACTTGCCCAGGCAATTCAGATTTAAACAATTTTTTGTCAGGGGTGTAGTCGTTTTTGTTTGGAATGCAGCTGCGGACCTTGATACTGTGTTTGAATTGGGGTTAGCAGCCCTTTCTGCCTGCACCCTTCCTCTCCCTGAGCTCACAGCACACCTGTGGATTTGTGTTGAGTCACTCTATAACTGAAGAGTGTGTCAGATGACTTCCTACTCCAGCAGCTCACTGTGTACAGGTTGCCTGTGCATACGTAATACATATATTTGTGAAGTTGTGCCCAGCATGTGCACAGCTGTGTGTATATATTTTTTCATTAATCCTTTTTTCTCCAAGGCCTGGTCTGCCTTACCTTGTCCTCATCCTGGCATCCCCCTTAGGCCTTCCGGCCGCTGTCCCAAGGACCCCACCGCTCCTATTTGGACCCCACAGCTTCTATCCCCGTGGCTTGCCCCCCCCCACGGCAGGGTGGTGGAGAGCCCCCCCATGCTCTCCACCCAAACAGGATCCAGTATGCACCATGTACCCTCGGAGCTGGGTGCCCCCTCCAGAGACAGCCACCATGCTGCCACGACCTGGTGCCTTATTTCCCCTGTTCTAGTTCCCTCCAATGTGTGTGGCATGCAATGACGTCAAGGAACAGGAGCGCACACACTACTGCATGCACTCCTTCCCAGCACATCCCCTTGGACTGCTAGTGCCACTGCATCACCCCCAGCCAACGCTAGAGACGACCAGTTCACCGACAGCAGCACACCCCTCTCCCCAGAGAGGGAGAGCAGTCCAACAGATGCTTAATCCTTCTCCTCCCCTGCTGACTCCCGATGACCCGGGCTAGTTCACGAACCCAGGTCAACAGCGTGGCATGAGGTGTGGCATCTAGTGCCTCAACCCTCAGCAGCACCGGGCTGGCTCAGCTGTGTGTATATTTTAAACTGCTGCAGTTTGCAGTGGGGCAGGCTTAACTACCTGAAGTCATCTGGGTCCAGGCCTAGTTCCCTATCCAACTGAAGAGGTGTAAACTGACTCCTCCCGCAGCTCACAGTACCTGAGATGCCAGTGCATGTGTAATATATATATATATAGATATAGATATAGATATAGATATAGATATAGATATAGATATATAGCAATAGATAAATATAGATATATATATATATATTTTGTTTTAAAGACTATGTCATGTTTGTGCATGGCTGTGCATACACGGTTTTTGAATTCAACAGCTGTAGGTCTCAGTTGGTCTTAATGAATTGTATGTGTGTTATCTGTCAGTTCTGGGCTCTCTTCTGCATGTGACTGAAGAGGTTGTCCTCTGCTTTCCCCCTTTATAGTCGTAGTGTTTTTTTCTATTCACTACTGCTTTTTTGGTACTGTATAGTTATTTAGGTTGGCAAGTGTATTATTTTTTGTTCCAAAATCACATAGTAAAACATTACACAAACAGGTACAAAACAGCACAAGTTTAGATTGCGTTTTACACAGTAACCACTAGGGACTGGACACTGCATGTCTCAGCAGCCTCACAAACATGCTTCACCCAGCCCCAGCAAAGCATCTCTACCACCAACACAAAGCAGTTGGGGTGGGGGTGGTGATTAGTCTGTAGGTGTATTCGGCAGGCAAAAATATTTTTCTGCCCAAGCAAACCTTCTGGCTCTGGTAGTAGTGGGTGTAGGGATATTACTACTACTAGTATCAGCAGTACTGCAGCTATTACTATTTCTACAAGTGTTACCACCTGTTCCAGATGCATGTTCAATGTCATCTCCTTTTGGCAATAGAAGGAGGGCTGTAGAGCTTATGTGCCCTGTGCAGGAAGGAGCGACTACCACCACCACTAGTATTCTTACTGCTACCACCATGGTTACTACATCCTCAGTCAGTGTGCTTCCTTCATCACCAGTGCCATTCTTGCAACAACTACCCTTTCTACTGTCACCACCACATCAGCCACTGTGACCACTGTTGTTACATGGATGGCAACAACATTTAGTGCCCTAGGACTGTGACCATGTGACCTCTTACAATGACAACTGCTAGTGTGTTGACTCTGCACAGTGCTCAATGTTGTGTGTACAGCACTATGTGTGTGTGGTGTTAGGGACTGATGGTGCCACAAGTAGCTTGTGTTGATTTATTGACAGCTCTGTGTCACTTGCTGAAATTTTGCTGAGGTGTATATAGTACACAAGGTTTGAAGGGGTCTAATGGTGACACTTCAGTGCTTTATACCAATTCTTCAAAAAAAAAAACATATTTCCTGGCTGAATGCTAAATAACGATTACCTGGGACCAAAATACCAAATATTTGGCTGAATATTCAGGAAAATGTATTGCACAGCCCTAAGTTACCACAGAAGTTTCTTAAAAAGTTAAAACATTTATGGCAAAACACAGTGTAAATACTTATTAAGGTTGCGACTGCACAAAACACACACTCCACAAACTGTTAGGGTTGTAAACCCAATGTGTTGATTATGTAAGACATACCACACCGTTGATGAATGTCCTTGTACATGTAGACTGTCCTTGGGTCATGAGTAGGAGATATTGTACAGTGGGTGGGACTGAGGCATAACAATCAGAACAGCACATTTCCAAACTTCGTAGGTATTGGGTTTACTACCTTAATAGTTTATTTCCAACCTTTGTGGTGTCTGTGTTTTGTTTGGTAGCAACTCTAATGAGTACTGATGTAGATTTTGTGTGTATATATATATATATATATATATATATATATATATATATATATATGTATATACACACACATTGATATAGTGTGTGATATACACACACACACATACAATGATATAGTGTGTGTGTGTGTGTGTGTGTGTGTGTGTGTATGTAGAGAGAGAGAAGAGGGGGGAGAAAGAGAGAGAGAGAGAGATGGCTAAGAGATGACGTAAAGTGTCCTTGATGATTTTATACCTTGTTATGCCTTACTTGAATCCTTATATCCAAAGTATTTAAAATATGTGTCTATTAGTTACAGTTTAAAATACACTGTGGTATGCTGTGGGATTCATAGTACAATGACATGAGAAAGTCTTCTTGCTTAGGAAAGGAAGGCTCCATAATTTATGCATAAAAGTGTTTTCTGCTATGAGCAGGAAATATTTCACATTCCACAGGAAAACATTAATTATTGCCCATTAGATCTCTATGCAAGATTATAAGTCTAGTGGAATGCTGGATTGCATTTATTGCTTTGAGATTGACTACTTTTGAAGTCTTTAATGTCCCGGAAAGGTCCACTAGATTAAACACACAACAGCATTATGAATATGCAAAATCCCCTTCCCCCATATAAGATAAATTAATACAGTAATATACAGAACTCCATCTGGGGGCATTTTGGGGAGAACTGGGAACCACTAAAGCTAAGGGCCTGAAGCAAAATACTGTGTAGGCCATGAATCTCCATGAAATGCTCCCCAACACCAGCATATATTAGCATAATTTTTTTGATCTTTGGGAGTCCCAATGTGAATTAGAAATTTAAGATTGCCACCATTAGTTTTCTGATTGAAATGATTTAAAGCTACTAGATCTTTTCTGAAGTATTTGGTATACACTTCATGCCAGAGCCTAAACTATGAAGTAAAGTAACAATCTGCATCTTAAACTGAGTGCACATGACACAGGACCGAAAATGAGGCTGATTCCATGCCATATACCTATTCTCAAAGAGTCCCAAAGAGCATCTTTTTAGATGGGGAGGGGGAAAATGATGGATTGATTCTGTCTGCTGGGAGCAGGTGAAATGTAAGGTATCCTCTTCAAATATTACTGTTAGACCCATGTAACTATGCTTATTTTTTTCTTCACAAATAATATTCCTGAAAAGACCTAATGGTGTGAATGTTGAATCTAACTTTTGATAATGTTCTATACAGTTCTTAAAAAATCTGAAATGTGCAGTTTGACTATGTTACTATATGGATTCAAAACCTGATACAAAGCCATTGACCTACCATTAGAATGTTGAATCCAGGCAGTGATATAGTCAAAACTCCAAATTACTGGTTCCATAAGCTATATAGACTAATGTATGAGCAACCATACACAACAGGGCTGTTTCCTTTGAGGGTGAGATTACATCATAAAATTTGAGAGCGATACTTGAGAGGTCTCTTTGATGTCATCTCAGTCAAAGATGAAAACATCAGCCCTGTTGTGTATGGTTGCTCATCCACTATTTATTTCAAGTTCATTAGCCTAATTTCTATTTCTATATTGAACTGTGGTAAAGTAAACAGAAAACAATAAACAATCATGATAAGATTAAAATCTTTAATGTGGTTTAAGTAATAGCTATAAGAGCCAGCAACATCTGTAGTAGTTCATCTTTTAACAAACAGTTTACTTGGAGTGTTGTCAGTCTTGCTGATAACTTCATTATGAGATATCTACAGTGTAGTTAAGTATAATGAATCTTAATAGACATGGGATCTATGCTTTTGTACCCCAATAGTAACATAGCTACCATGGTACAAAGTATTCTGACATTACTACTGTGGTACAACAGCCTCTGGAAGTACATTGATTTAGATGCACAACAACACTGAACCATATGCTAAGAATGTTGTCCATAAAAGAAAACAATATAAACCATAGTTTTATACCAGCTGTTTCAGGTTCATTTAATATGGATCATTTAGTGGTATGACTATTGTTTCTGAAAGTAGAAAAATATAAACAGCTGCAAATGCTAACAAAGTCTCTGTCCCTTTCAAGCTAGAAAATATGTTTATTCTTAGACAGAATAACCACTAGTATTTCCTATTTTTTTAAAAAAAGTATTTTATGATATTTTATAGTGCTTGAAATTATATTTTAAATATTGTAACATTTGCACTGTAAATCATAGAAACATGCTTTTTTTTCTAAATGAAGGCTAGGAGTCCATTCAAAGTACATTGATCCTAACAATACAGTTCTAATGAGTCACTACTTAGCTGTACATGTTGATATATGTTTGCTAAAAATGACAGGATTTTTAAAAATGTAGAGAACCATGTTATATTTTTTTTACATCAGGATATGATAAGGTGGTGACAGAGGCTCTGGATTCTATAGCTCCGGTTCATGTTCGCCCCCTCACTCTTCATCCAAGGTCCCCATGGTTTGATGGGATTCTGAAGGAGTTGAAGAGAGTGGGATGAAGGCTAGAGAGGTGCTGGTGAAAATCAGGCCTGGAGGTTGACAGGCTTAGATTAATGGACCATTATATGGTCTATCAATTGGCAATCACCCATAAAAAGGCAGAATTCCTGTCCAGGGAGATTGCCACTGTGCAAAATTGACCAGCTCAGCTCTTTATGACTGTGAAAAGATTGTGCAATCCAATCTGTCTTCAGTCTGGTGGAATTTTTTCACAAGAGAAGTGTGATGAGTTTGCTCAGTTTTTCACAGATAAGGTTGCCACCATCAGGTCTGGGATCTGTTCTAACCCCTCTATTGGGTGTTGCGGAGGTCAGAAGGAGGTTGCAAGCACCCAGCTTGCTTGCTCTGATTTTGGCCTGCCAGAAATCATTAACATCATGAGGATCATCCAGACTTTGCGGCCAGCCTGTTGTAGTTTGGACCCAGGCCCAACTCAACTCCTTGTAGGTTGCATTGATGAAATTGGCCTGATCCTGGCTGAGATAGACTGGAGGTCACTGGAGAGGAAGGTCTTTTCTGACTGCCTAAAGAAAGCTGTTGTATGACCGCTCCTCATAAAGTCCTCCCTTGACCCAGACTGTCTGACCAACTACAGACCTGTCTCTAACCTGCCCTTTATGGGTAAGGTTATTGAGAAGGTGGTTGCACTGCAACTGGATGACCATTTGTCCAAGCACAATGTCTATGATTCTCTGTAGTTTGAATTTAGGAAGAGGTATAGTACTGAGATGGCCCTTGTTCGGGTACTAAATGATCTCCTAATAGCGAGGGATTGGAGGACTAATTCTAGTTTGGTCCTCCTTGATCTCTCTGCAGCATTCGACACTATGGACCGTGGTGTGCTATTGGAGCACCTGTGGTTCATCTGTGGACTGTCTGGTACAATCTTTGGATGGTTTTGATCATTCCTCGAGGGTAGAACTCAGAGAGTGGTGTCTGGATTTATCCCTCAGCCCCTCTCCCCTATCCTGCAGGGTAGTGAAGGGCTCCATTTTGTCACCCATGTGGTTGCAGTATACATGCTGCCATTGGAGACATTATTAGGTGCTATGGTCTGAGTTTTCACTGCTAAGCATATAATATGGAATCCTCTCAATTTTAAAAACTGCCTCTCTAGAGTCCAGGACTGGATGAGTGCCAGCTGGCTGCTGTTGAACCCTGCTAAAACTGAGGTTTTGGTTGTGGACCCAGATCATCGGGAGGTGGGTTTGTCAGCTGGACTACCGAGCTTTGGCTCAGGGGTATTCAGTTGACTATCTCAGAACAGGTGCGGAAACTGGGCATTATTTTTGATGACAGCCTGACTCTTAAATCTCAGGTGTTGGCTGTTGTCAAGTCCTCAGTTTACCATCTGAGGAATATTGCCTGGGTAAAACACCTGGTTCCCCCCAATGATCTTCCAACTTTGGTCCATGCCTTTGAGACCACTCACCTTGATTACTGCAATGCCCTCTACCTAGGGCTACTGAGGGTTGATATCCGCTGCTTGCAACTGGTGCAGAATGTGGCAGCCAGGCTACTGACTGGCACTTCTAGGGCTAATCATATTGTGACTGTACTCCACAGACTGCACTGGCTGCCAGTACAGTGGCGGATCACCGGCAAGGTTGGTTTACTTACCTATAAAGCCCTACATGAGCAGAGACCCTGCTACTTGCAAGATCTCCTTGGCCCCCACTGCCCCCTCCTCCCACTCCGCTCCTCAAACAAGGGATTGCTAGAGATTCCCAGTGTCCAATTAAGAACATCAGGGGACCGGTCTTTTGCTTTTGCTGCCCTTACCCTGTGGAATTCTCTACCTCGTTGGGTGAGAGAGAGCCTGACCATCCAGAGCTTTAAAACAGCACTTAAAACCTATTTATTTAGCCTGGTGTTTCCAGATTGTTCTTAGTTTTTAAAGTTTATATTTTAATCATGAGATAGATTTTATGAGAATTACTGATTTTTCTGATTTGTTATGTGATTTTAAATATTGTTATTTTGTTGAGTATGTACAGTATAAGCACTTTGATCTATTTTGAAAGGTGCTTTTATAAATAAAATATGATTTGATTTGAACATGTTATTTTTCATATCGATATATAGTCACTGTAGTACTAACTGATCAATGTATCAACTGACCTGTCCAAAGCTTTCATTAAAAATTATATCTGTAGCACTAATGGTTCCAAAGTTATTACATTTTAAAGAAATTATCCTATTGAAGGGTCTAACTTTGAAACTGTTGGGACTAGAAGCTTATTTTTTAAATTAAAGCTGAAGTCTAACCAATAAAGTAGTTCAGACAGTAATGGTTTATGTGTCAATACTATTATATATGTATTGATACTGTTTGATCATGCTTTTCAGTATATTATCAATACATGTTTTTTAATTGTGACACAGTCAAACAAGAGTTTGTCAATGCCGAATGTTGTCTTGCTGGCATTGGCATTGGTAGTGCAGAAGTTAGAGAGATGCATAATAGGAATGGCAGTGAAGTACTGAATTGATGCCAGCCCCACCCTGCAGAGACTAACAGGCACTGGGGTGTAACTTTGGGTTGTCAGCCATAATGCTCACACCATTTCATCTCACCCTACCCTGCAGACACCAACAAGTGTTGCGGTGTGCCTTGGGGTCTTTGGGTCTTATGCTTACCCCATTACATAAGGAAATATGCTGGGAGGGGTGCACTATACTAGAATGGGGTGAACTTTGGGGCCGAAGAGTCCAAGGCACACCTCGATGCCTGTCAGTGGCTGAAGGATGGAGGTAGAATGGCGTGAGCATTACAGCTGAAAATCCCAAGTCACACTCCTGATGCCTGTCAGTCTCTACAGGGTGGGCGTTACAGTTGAAACCCTAACACCCCAAGTGTTTATTGGTTATTTTCACTCCAAATTTTTAACATGGGCTTTTTGTGACCCCACCTCATGAACAGTGGCACTATCAGTTCATTAGTGGAAAGGTGATTTTGCATAGCAACTGTGCCATTTGGTGCCACAGGTGCGAAAACACATTTCAGGCAGGATTTGAAAAATTACAGCTGTACTGTTCATGAGGAGGTGTAAAAGAGTGGTAATGTTGAAAATCTGGAGTGAAAATATGGAAAATTGGTGAAGTCACGAGCATGTGGGCAACAGACATCCGTAACACAAGCATTTGGGGAATTTTTTTAACCAGATTTTCAACATAGGCATTTTGGGATCTCTGCTGATGAAGTGTCACTGTAATTTCTTAATGTGTCCCGGACATTGATTTCTCACAGTTCCCATTGTGCACCAGATGTGTGAAAACACATTTCAGGCAGGATATGAAAAATGTCAGCTATACTGTTCATAAGGAAGCGTGAAAAAATGGCAATGTTGAAAATCTGAAGTAAAAATATTAAAAATTCTCGAAGTTACAAGCGTGTGTGGAAACTGTGCAATGCACACTCATAACACAGTCATTTTCTGGAATTTTTTCACCAAATTTTCAACATGGGCATTTTGGGACCTCTGCTCATGAACAGTGACACTGTGATTTTCTTAATCTGTCCCAAACATTGATTTACCACAGCGACCGCTCCATTGTGTGCCACATGTGCGAAAACACATTCCAGGCAGGATGTGAAAAATGACAGCTGTACTGTTCATAAGGAAGCGTGAAAAAATGGCAATGTTGAAAATCTGAAGTAAAAATATTAAAAATTCTCGAAGTTACAAGCGTGTGTGGAAACTGTGCAATGCACACTCATAACACAGTCATTTTCTGGAATTTTTTCACCAAATTTTCAACATGGGCATTTTGGGACCTCTGCTCATGAACAGTGACACTGTGATTTTCTTAATCTGTCCCAAACATTGATTTACCACAGCGACCACTCCATTGTTTGCCACGTAATAGAAACACATTCCAGGCAGGATGTGAAAATGACATCTGTACTGTTCGTGAGGAAGTGTGAAAAATGGCAATGTTGAAAATCTGGGTGAAAATATTAAAATTCTAGAAGTTCACAGTGTACATGGAAACTGTGCAGCACTAAGTAACACAGATCATTTTGAATTTTTCACCAAATTTGCAACATAGGCTTTTGGGACCCCACCTCATGAACAGTGGCACTGTCATTTCATTAATTGGTCCCAAAAGGTGACTCCGTGCAGTGACCACGAAATGACCTTTTGGGGCCAAATAACAAAATGACAGTGACTGATTTCATGAGGTGGGGTCCCAAGAACCACAGATTGAAAATTTGGAGTCAAAAGTCAAAACAGTTGCTGAGATATCCACCTAATTTGAAACCTTCCCCTTTGATGCCATTATACAGCTTATCGGCATTTCTTCAGTTTGCGGTCGGCTTTGAAGAGTGCAGACGTGTTCCCGCTCCACCGAAGATCACACTGCTGGACCTCCAGAGGTAAGTATGGGGTGAGTGGGGTATGGGGAGGTGGGGTCGCAGAAGTGGGTGTGAGTTGGGGAAGTGGGGGCCCGTTGACAGCGAGGACCATTTTCTTTTTTTAGGTTCCAAAAAACAAAACAAAATGAACAGCATGGACTGTTTTATTTCTTTACAGGTGTATGAAATGATGTTTGGGACACTGGGGTGGGCTTCCAGTGTGCCCCATGACTTTGGGGTATGATGTTTGCCACACTGGGGTGGGCTCCCAGTGTGGCTCACAATAGGGGTGGCGAGCAGGAAAATGGTGATGCAGTCAGCTTCCGAACAGAGGGAGGCACACTGGGGTGGGCTCCCAGTGTGCCACATAGTCTTGGGGGTTTACATGCTGACAGGGATTGGGCATCCCTGAAGTTGGCTTTCTAGGGATTGCAAGAGGTGGACGGCGGAGACACTGCCATGTTTATTGAAATGTTACACCAGGCAAGGCAGGTAGCAGAGGCATGTCATCAGTGCCACAACATGACAAGCTTGGCTCTGATTGCAGCGGCAAAATCATTTCAAGTTGGTGGCACTGCAAAACACTTGTGTCACTGCTAGCATTCTCGCTAATTGGCGAATGAGGGATGTACCTTCTAAAGCATGCCCCGCATTTGCCAAAACTGACACACCTCTGCATTTCTCCCTACTGCCATAAAATGTTGCTTGCACATGCACAGACAACATAAAATGGCAAATACAGAGTTCTGATACTTTTCTTTTGTAAAGATAGACTATATCCCACTCAAGAAAAATAAAAGAGAATAGGAGTTTGGATATTGCTATGCCAGCCAGTCAGGTGTTATTTTGGGTGAGGATGTCATCATTCATTTTCTGCTGCAGAACACTGAGTGAAGATAGTATCTTGCAGCTCATTCCAGTTCTGGCTATCTTTCTATTTTGCAGGAGTATTCTTTAAATTTGTGTCTAGGAGGAGGGAGATTTGGTGCTAGAGGATGGGATGGGGTGGAGGTTTGTTGTTATTAATCATGATTTGGGAAACAGACATGGGGTGGGGAGATGGGTTGTGTGGATTATTTGACATGGTATGGGTGGGCAGAAGGTATGACATCTAATCTTCTTTTATCATAGTAGACTTTGCCAGGGCTGTAGGGAGAAGAGGAAGGTGGGTGCTGGAGTGTGATGTGGTGGGGTATTGTATTTATAAAAGTCTGGATAGTGGGAGGGTGGATACCATATGCTCAGTGGGTGTGATGGATTAAACATGAAAAATGTTGTTTTTTAAATAAAAAGAATTTTGTGACATGAAATTGAGGTGAAGTCAGGAAACTTCACCCAACTATGCATAAGGCGAAGTTCATGACTTCGTTGCAGAAGTTAAATTTCACTGCATTTCTTCCATTGACCTATCCTGCAGTCCTTCATTCTACATTTCTAAATTGAAAATAAAGCAGCACTTTATTTTTACCTGTGAGTGCTCAACCTAACTGGCATAGTATCCCTGCTATGTAATTGTATTTAAACTTGTATTCACTTTTGGTATTCCAACTGATGCTGTGTCTATGTATGCATTGTATGTTGTGCCAACTGTTGTTTGAATGTTTTTCTTCTGGTGTTATTGTATTTTATCTTATTCCTGCATTACCTCGGTCCTCTCTTCCCCACCCTCGGATCACTTCTGTAAATGATACTGTTGTTCTCTGTATGGCTTACCTAATAAAACATTTTCTAATAAATAAATAATGTCTGACACTGGTAGGTCACCGATTAGTCAGTATACTTGGGTCAATACATTTGACACAGTCATGTCCAAAATGATATTGTAATTCTTGTCTTTACTTTTAAAACCAGTCAAGAGCTGCTTGAGATAACCCTTGTTGTTGGATCTTGTGGAATGGGATGTTTTTGTTGACAGTGTTAAAAGCTTTATAGTGCATGGTGGAACGTTGTTGTTGTTGGCTAAATTTAGTAGAATGACACAGTTGTTGTACCATCGTGGTGACTTCAGGATGGTGTACCATCTAAGAATAGCACCACAATGGTACAACAGAATAAAATGCCATTGTGTGCTAAATATTCACAAAGCGGCAATGAACGCTTATTTCCCCAAACGTTTAGCCTTAGTATTTTAAGTAAAAAGCAAAAGTTTCCTAAATGAAACAGTTTTATTTTCCCCATGTTTGCAGATACCTTTTAAACTGCAGCATTCAGCTCTGACCTCTTGAAATCTGCGCAAACAGACTGAAGTAATTGAATCCTCTAAAATTTGACCCACTTCAACTTGTGACCTGTAACGGCGATTAACATTGCACACTATGTTCATTGCATGCCTTGGACTTTAGTCGTTCTTTTTTTATTTTTTCCTTGCGATTAGAAAGCTTGCTATCCTATGTTTGTTGGAATTCAAATAAAAAGACGTTTAATAGACTATCGACTTAATGTCATTTCATGCTCAGTTAAGCTTCTTGCTGCTTGTGTGAGTGTGTGTGTGGGGGTATCTGGCAGCGCACTGCACAGGTTCAGTTAGCATCATCTCAGTGTTGTAGTATTTCTGTAGTAAAACTTGCTTTGTTTGCACCATACACTATACAAGATAAAGTATGGGCAAACAGTAATCAACACTGTGTATGCTTCTTGAGTTGCCATGGCAACCATAGACCTCTTGAGCTGTGCTCTCAAGGTCTATCTGGTTGCCATGGCACCTCTCAAAGCATACACAGTGCTGTTAACTGTTGCCCATACTTTATCCTCTATGCATTACCCTAGTCATACCCTCTGATGATCCCCCTTGCATATGCAAACTGCTTACTACATGTGGCATGGAGAGTTCTTGCGTGGTACATATTGAGTTGCACAGGTTTGGAGAAGAAAGATCACTGTAGGCAATCTAATCATGTCAGAAAATAATGCTGAATATTTTAAGTGTTTAAGGTGCTCAGGTGCTCACACTGTGATTCTGTTCCATTCACCAAAATAAAGAAGCTCTGTAACTACATTTCAGCTCAGCCTGATGCTTTCTGCAATTCAGGGGCATACCTTATTAACAGGAATACCAGCTACACTTTCAAACATTTCACATATTCTAAGTAGTGCAGTATATTCAAAGCCAGATATCTCAAACTACTGAGCTACAGTTTTCAGATCACGTTACAAGTATGTAATAGAGTTATGGGCTGCTTGTAAGATTAAGAAAACTGGTATTTCATGGTAAATGATTAAATAAGCAAACCTCATTATATCTCAAACCCTGCCATTCAAGATTACCTTCTCTCAGGCTATGTAAGTTACAAATTACATATGATCTATACCTGCCTGCAAAGTGCTTTTTCAAATTTTGTAACTACTGGAGAGCTCACTAAGTAGTCCTTTCTAATACAGCTCCAAGAGAATATACTACATACTGTGGTAGCATTGAATATGAATTTTAAGGGAGGATGGCTTTGAAATGTAATTCTCTCATGTAAATCCCTTATGTCTAGAAAGCCATAGAAAATATGTCTGCCTCTTTGTTTTTCTATGCACAAAAAGTTACATTTTTGAAAGACTTCTGAGGAGACAGAAGCAACGTGCCCAGGAAGTAAGTGGTGGTGCAGTAAGAGGTGGCCAGCCTCAAAAACGTACACAAAGCAAAAACTGTACTCTTGAGTCCAAGAATTAGCAGGACCAAGTGCTGAGTAGCAAAACAGGGGCTTTATTAGTTAGGTTGCAGGAGGACTCGAAGTCCCAACACTTCAAGGAAAGCTGGTCTCTGTCAGGGAGTGTGGCCCCAAGGCAGTTACCCATCACAGTTAAACCTCACTCTTAAAGATACAGAGTTCATTTTAAAATGCACCGCTATCAAAGTATAGCTTCTATCACCAGTTTCCTCTATTAATTGGGGGTAGTGATAAGGAATAAAGTGTGTTGTGAGGAGGAAACTAAAAGGAGAGCTAGATGTCTATGCCAAACAAACTGAACATCACCAATCAACGCATTACATAGAAACACACAAGCTGTCAGCAGAAAATGACCTCTTGGCCCACCTAGTCTACCCTAAAGTCCCTATCTACTGTGCTACCATAGACCCTAATTGACCTCTGACCTCCCCCCAGCCCTGTTACTAAGGTCCTCCTAAGCCTATCCCATGCATGTTTGAAACCTGTTACCATTTCAGTAGCCATCATCTCTGCTGGGAAGCTGTTCCAGCTGTCTATCATCCTCTCTGTGAAGAAATACAGTATTTCCTCCCATCCCATTTAAGTCTCTCCCCACCAGCTTCATATCAGCGCCCTTGCCCTTGAGTATCTCTTGTGCAATATGCCACCCTCCTATACCTTATTGATACCCTTGAGATATTTTGAATGTTTCTATCATGTCTCCCTTTCTCTCCTTTCCTCCAGTGAGTACATATTTATTTCCCTGAGTCTTTCCTCATAGGGCTTCTGATGCAGGCCATGCACCATTTTGGTTGCCCTTCTCTGTACCACCTCCATCCAGTCTATATCCTTCCTGAGATGGGGCCTCCAGAACTGGACACAGTATTCCAGGTGTGGCCTCACCATTGATCTATATAGGGGTAACACTACCTCCTTTTTCTACTGGTGATACCCCCCTATGCACCCCAGCATCCTACTAGCCTTGCCTACTGCCTTATCACACTGCTCTGCTACCTTCAGGCCATCAGATATGATAACCCCCCGATCCCTTTCCTGTTTTGTTGTTGTTAACACATCCCTCCCAAGTGATATGTTGCACTTTGGTTTCTTTGCCCCATGTGTATAATTTTACATTTTTTGGTGTTGAAGCCCAGTTGCTAAACTCTTGACCAGTCTTCCAGTTTTTTTAGATCTTCCTTCATTTTCTCCTCTCCCCGGGGTGTCCACTCTGTTGCAGATTTTTGTGTCATTCATGAACAGGCATATCTTTTCTTCCAGCTCCTCTGTGATGTCACTAGTAAAGGCATTGAAGAGGACTGGTCCCAATATGACCCCTGTGGCACCTGCTGGTTATCTTACCTTCTTCTGAGTAAATTACATTTATCACCACCCTCTGAGTTCTGTTTCTTAGCCAACTTTGTAGCCATTTTACTATCTTTGGCCTGATACCCATATTGCCTAGCAATATACAAGTCTTCTGCATGGAGCGATGTTGAAGGCCTTACTGAAATCAAGGTAGGTCACATCCACTGCTCCTCCTAATCCACCTCCCTGCTAACCCAGTCTAAAAACTCTACCAGGTTTGTTTTGACAAGAACTACCCCTGTGAACCCATGCTGCCTTGGATCCTGCAATCCACTGGTGTTAAAATATGCCCAGTCCTTTCTTTAAGTTGAGTTTCCATAACCTTGCCCACCACCAAAGTCAGGCTTACCGTCAGTAGTTTCCTGCCTCCTCCCTATTCCCACTTTTGTGTATTGGGACCGCATCCACCCTCCTCCGGTCCCCAGAACTTCCCCTATCCAGTGATAGATTGAACAGGGCCATCAGAGGCTAAACAGTTTCTCCTTTAGTTCCTTCAGTATCTTAGGGTGAACCTTGTCTTACCCCATAGCCTTGTCTACTTTTTAGTTTGGCTAGTTCCCTGAGGACTGTCTCCTCCTTGAAAGGGCTAGTGTCTGCCTCCTTCCCTTAATGCCCTTCTCCACTATCTGGCCCATCACCTACCCCTTTGTTTGTGAATACTGAACAAACATACTTATTCAGTATGTCATCATTCTGGTTCTATTCCATGCTCCCCTCCTCTTTTATTCTTACTATCACTGCCCTTCTTTTCTTCTTTTCACTCTGTACCCCAAAAAAGTGTTATCCCCCTTTTTGCTGATTTGGCAATGCTTTCCTCTGTTTGTGCTTTACCTCTTCTAACTGCCTTCCCTGCCTCCCTTTGTTTCTCTTGATAACTCTCCCTGTCATCTTCCTTCTGTGTTGTCTTATACCTTTGGAATGCCTGCTTCTTTTCCTTTACCTTCTCTGCTACTTCCTTGGAGAATCATAGTGGTGTCTTCCTTCTCTTGCTCTTAGTAACCTGCTTGACACAGGGGTTTGTTGCCTTCTCAATAGCCTTCTTTATTCTTACCCACTTTTCCTCTACCACATCCTTATTCTCTATTCCTGCTAGGGCTTCCATTAGGCACTGTCCCATTTTCTTGGAATCTAAGTCCAGGGCCCTTGTTTTAGTGTGGCTTGGTTCTGGCCCTGTCATTATGCTGAACCACACTGTCGATGATCACCTGTTCCAGGTGGCTTCCCACTGTGATGTCACCAACACTGTCCCTGTTCGACAGTACCAGGTCCAGTAATGCCCCCTCATGAGTGGGTTCTTTAACTAGTTGCCTGAGGAACACTCCTGCAGGAGTCTAGGATTTCCCTACTTCTAACTGATGCTGCAGCAGGTAGGTTCAAATCCACATCTGGTAGACTATAGTCCCCAACTAGCAGTACCTGTCCTTGTTAACCATCCCTTGTATTTCATCTGTCATATCCTTATCTCCCTCCTCTCCTGTGCTGCAGATCTGAGATCACCCCTATCCTAATAGAGCTCCCACTCCTGTCTCCAGGGTGACCGACAGTACCTCTGCTTTACTCTGTCACCCTTGTATTTTTGTGGCCTATGTTCTCTCTCATATAAGGAGCCACCCCTCTCCCTTTTCCCTACCCTGTCCCTCCTGAATAGCACATACCCTGGTATGGCTACCTCCCAGTCCTGGTTTCATTGCACCAGGTCTCTGTAATTGCTACTATGTCCAGGTCTCCTGCTGCCACGGTAGCCTCTAGGTCCACATCTTGCTGCCCAGACTTGAGCATTTGCACACATAGATCTCCATTTTATACTGCCATCACCCCACTTCTTGCCCTTTTGCCCTTCCTGTTTCCTCCACTATTATATTTACTCTTTCCCCTTCCCTCTTCCTCCTAATTTCCTATTTGTGTTTGTTCCCTGTGGGGCTTCCCACCCTCAGGATTACCATTGCCTACCCTATAAGGTGCAGAGAACAAAAGGCACTGCAGTGGAGAAGCATGAGGTTTCCACTTCTGAAGGAGAAGGCGAACTCACATAGTTGTCAGAAGGGACTGCCAGCAGCAAGAATGTCCAGGAGAGCAACTGAGCTGAATGGAGGTAAAGACCAAATGAGTTGGTGGAGTGCAATTCCAGAGCGTGAGAGGCCAAGGCAGGGACAAGTATGATGAGTCCATGGAAGTGCAGGATGGATACTGGTGAGGAAGGATGTGGAAGGAAAATGGAGTACAGAGGTCCCGTTCTTGAAGGGAAGTGGTATCTGGGTTTCAGGTAGAGAATGCATAAGGATGAAACAGCCTTTGCAGACACAGGCTCCCATCCTAGGTATTAGGGTGAGAGGACCTGTACCCAATTCCATGCGAGGGTAGAGGCCAGGTAGACAGGAGGGAAGGGTAGATTATATGGCCAGCATGAAGCAGGTCCCTTAGAGACCAAGCAGGGAGTAGCAGGGTAGAGGTACCAGGGCAAAATTGCAGGGGATGCAGGCTCCAGATGAGGGGTAGAGGTAGCAAGAGTCAGGATGTGAGAAAGGGCATAAATGGGGATGGATTGATGGTATTAGGAGTGAAAGGCCCAAATGAAAAACCAGGGGAGCACAGGACAGGAAAAGGGGATGGGGGATGGGGGGGTGGCAGGAAGAACAAAAAAGGGTAAACAAAGAGCCAAGGTAGGGCTCCAGTAGAGCCCATCCGACCTGGATGGAACTCAGCAAAACTAAAACAAGCAATAACAGGAGCAGAGTTAACGAGGGTGAAAGCACAATGTCTAGGAGTCAGAGCACCAACCTGGTAACTAGGGATGTGCGAAATTAGAAATTTGCCAGAGCAAAATATTTTTGTGTAATTAGCGTATTTAAGTAGAAATATTTTGCGGGTGAAATGTGGAATTCCACTCACAGTTGTGCGTGAAATTTTGCCCCAAGCCAGCAAAATTTAGCTCATGGGAGAAATTTCACACCCACAAGTGAAATTTTGCCACCTGTAGCTATATTTCACCACCTGCAGGAGTAATTTATCCTCCTGCAGCGAAATTGTGAGTTCTCCCCTCCCTTCTCCCTAGTGTCTTGTGGTCCCCTTCTAGCCATCACTGGCTGTAAACAGTAAGATGAGCACTCTGCCCCCAAAGTTACCCTGCCACCTCCATTATTGTTAAAAAAAAGAAAATTCACCTTTCACTCCCTGTTGTCTAGTGGACCCTTCCCCCCTGGCCGTCACTGGTTCTAAACAGTAAGATAAGCACTACTCCCAAAAGTTACCCTGCTGCCTTTGTTATTGTTTAAAAATAAAAATTCACCTTTCACTCCCTGGTGTCTAGTGGACCCCTCACCCCCCACCCCATCAGTAGATAGCAGGACCACCCAGCTCCCCCCAGTACCTTGGTGGGCCACACATGCAGAGTCTCCACTCACCTCCATGGCCCAGCAGCCCGACTGAGTGCCACTGGGCGCTTGAATGAATGGCGCAGACCTGCATCATTTCATTCAAGCACTCAATGTACTCAGACCAAACTACCCCGACTCCCATGGAGAATGATGGAGAGCTATGCCAGCTAATCAGGCTGTAGAAACTTTAGGTAGTCCCTACTATCTACAGTAAGTGAAAATGAAAGTCCACTGAACACCAGAAATGAAAAAGTGAGTCCCACAAATAGGTGGCAGGGTAACACAGGGGGAGGTGCATCTTACTGTTTACAGTCAGTGACAGCTTGGGGGATCACTAGACACCATTTATGTCAGATTTAGCTCTTACAGACCCATTAGTATGACTCTCCTGCTAATAATATTATTATCCATAATAAGTACAGCCCTTATGATGGTATGAACAGCAGTTTTTATGGTGAGTCCTGAGGCTTATTGCTTGGCCCTCCACGAAGACCCAATTGTTGGTTAATGAGGCAGGACAAAAACACAACAGGGGAACTGTACATACTGACTTCACTGTGCAGAAGGGTGGTGATCCACTCAATGTTTACTGTGGAGCAGAAGTCAAACATTGAAAAGTGGACTTAAGTGTGATTTGGGAGTTATTTTGTAACAGTGCCAGCTGATGATCTGTGTCAGTGTAGGTATGCACAACTTTCTTAGGCATACGATTACAGTCTGAGGTGTGATAATTCTCTTCATGACACTGCAAGCTCATGTGCAGCCCAGGCAGTACTAAGGACATGGTATGGATGGTGGGGTGTTCAACAGAAGCCAGGCTAGATGCAGGGGGTTCACTTGGAAAAAGAATACAAGAGATGCTTTTTTGTGGGTTAACAAGAATGCATGAGCTTTGGAATTGGACCAGACTGGTACTTGGCTGTATGACCCTGTGCAAGTCACTTAACATCCTGTGCTGCCAGGTTACATCTGTGAGCAAGGTTTCGCATAATGTGTCTCCTGGTTAACAAAAAAAATTCAGGGCATCACATAACCACTAGATCATCAGGTATTTGAAGTGTTGTACTGTTCTGCAGTTTGCCAAAGAGGAAGTTAGCTAGAATGCAAAACATTTTCAGGAAGTTACAGTCAATAAAATGAACAAAATTGTAGCCTAACATGTGTACTGATCAAAATAATACACATGTTAACACATGAGTGTTGATCATTCTGGTAAAAAATTCAAAACAAAGAGGAAAGAAGAACCAGTTAGCCTATAGGACTCTATATTGGTCTCTGGCTCTGGCTCTGATGATGTCATCATGACTCATCACTTACACAGTTGCAGACATCTTAGGGAGAAGGCAAGGCTGTTTTTTGTAAGTGAAAGGCTGATGTTTACATTTTTTGAAAGCTATGAAACTGCATTTATGTTATTTACATAAATGCAGTTTTATATAAATGTAAACAGTAACCTTTACTTTACCTCGCTATGAAGATAGATTTTGAGTTTGCAGTTTTAAAAACTGCTTGTTTAGATATCCTTTAAGAAGTATTTTTCAAGTTATATAGCTTCCTTTTTCAGTCACATCAATCTTGGAACACTCACTTATTATGTAATATATTCTCTGGTTTTCTTTTTTTTTCCATTTCCCTATCCCTACATTTTAGATCAATATGGAAAAAATAGTTCTGGATCCATGACACTAACTCCACTATTTCTTCCACCAACTTAGAAAGAAACTTTCTCCCTCCCCTTTGTCATTTTCTCAAAATGATTGTGCTGTGGTCTGTGTAGCCATATGCACCTTTGATAGCAGATGAGTAGGATCTTATAAAACTTAAACTTATTTAGTCTTCTTAATCCATATTGAACTCAAACAGGAAAACAAGCAAAAGAGAAAAGTTAAAGAATGAATGTAGTGAAGATTGCCAATATATAAAAAGTAGGGCTATGCAAATACCTTTTCTGAATATTCATCTAAAGATTCATATTTGGCAGTCAAATATTTGGGTATTTGGATATTCATATTCAGCAGCCCATTTAAAACACAATTTAAAAAAATGCCCTCCTCCTCCTAGCCCAAAACCCAGTAAAGTAAATGTAACCCCCCATCCCCAACCCTCAAGCAGCAGCCCAGTGCCACCCTCCTCCCCAAGCACCGCATTTCCCTTGAGCATTCACAATTTATTGTTTTAATTATTGATTCTACATTGTAAATAATATATCCCCACGATGGATGACAGGCACAACCCGCCCCCTCTCCATGGCAGTCACTGTCTTCGTAGCACTCATTTGCACATAAAATTATGTCCCCAACTCCCCCACCCTGGCAGCACCCTAAGCTTCAACACCCAATTCTTAATACAGGAAGATAAAGTGACTGGCACAGACCTGCCCTCTTCCACATCCATCTGCTTTCTCATGAAAGAAAACAATGTTCACTTGCTCTATCAGCGTAGTAAAACCAGCTGATCATGTGATAGGAAGTGGTTTCTCCAATGAGTTCCTTCAGATTCTGTCCCCATGGTAAGCCCTATATTATAGTGCCTATATCAGGAAAATGCAACCACTGGTTCCTCAAACTATGAGGAAGGCAACCATCACAGGCCTCCTCCAAAATAAAAAAGATCTGACAGACCCAGCTAACTATAAGCCATGTTTACACGGCAGTAATGCTTCATACTTACGACCACAACAGTGTGGTCCCAACCATCTCCCACACGCTGTCACCATGTCTACATGGCCCCTCTCCACACCACTACTGTCTGTGCTGATGAGGGGCCATGCATCAGTGGGCTGGATATCTGCTCACTGACATTGGCGGTGAAGTAAATGCACATTTGAATGCACATGCCCGAACTCATGGCTATAAATTTCAGTTGGAGAGTTCCAACTGTTACAATCCTCAGTCTTAAACAACAGCTACTTTGCTGCACTCAGGAGACTCTCCTTTTGTGGGGAAAGTAGTCGCTCAATTATTTATTTATTTATTTGCTTTTGTTTACGGGTAAGTCACACTAGACATCCATGTGCCTATTTTCAGGTGCAACCGGGAGTGTTACAGACATGAATTTTACAGGTACAGTGAGTAATACAACTTATGCATACAGTGGAGTGACTGGTACATCTTTTCATACAGTGAAGCGGCTGAATATAGTTTTTACATACAGAGGAAGACATGGAGAAATGACAGTCAGTACAAAACAACACATGTGCCGGGGGCTATAGGTGGCCGGAGAGTTAAGAGCTTGCATATAGACAATGAGTGTTTAACCCAATTTGTCCTTGCTTGGCCAGGTGGTCAGGAGAGTAATGCATGTGCTGAAAACAGACTCCTTCATGAACGAATCTATATCACCTTGGCTGTTCATGTGCCAAGAGCCATAGCTGTATGGGTTGCAGCGGCACAGACTGTCCGCACTGCCATTTAAAGCCACTGTAAGCCACTTACTCCACTCAGCATCTCCAGCTTGCCTAGAAATCTGGGAGCATCTTAATGACCCATTTACCACAATTGGGTCAGTGTCTACTATGATTACATTTGCTAATGATCCAATCCAAGCACACAGGTACTCTGGTGCAAATGCGACTTCCATGAAAACAGGGCTTTAGATTGCTCTCTCTCATCACAGTGGACAGTAAGGTGTTTACCAGGTTCCTGGCTGTGCAGCTAGAAGATCTACTGCCCTCCCTGGAACACCTCTCACAGGTAGGCTTTGTTAGAGACTGACTCAGACCATATGCATGCCCTAATTAACCTGATACACATTGTAAAAGGTGCCCCCACTCCAACCGTAGCTATAGAAATTGACTTTGAAAACGGATTTGAGTTTTTGGAGTGGGGGTGCTTTTACAAGGTTTTGGAATCCAAGGGTTTGGCCCCCAGTTCCTTATCAATATTAGAAGAATGTGCTCTAATCCGATGGCAAGGATGTTCACCAATGTGACTCTTTCTGACCCTTTGCCCCTCCAGAAAGGTACTTGGCAAGGCTGCTCATTTCCTCTCCTCCCCTTTGTTCTGGTTATTGATCCACTAACTGATGTAGTTTGCAATAACCATTTGATCTCTGGCCTCCAGGTGGGGCAAGATGCATAAAGGGCCCTGTTACATGTTGATGATGTATTGGCAGTCACAGACAGAGCCTCCATTTCATCAGTGAAGCTCCTGCATCTTCACGATTCCTTCTCCTTCATGTCAGGTCTCAGAATCAACAAATCTAAAACAAAAATATTGTCTCTGAACAAGCACTGCAAGAGCTCCCTGGTTCCCTCATGCAGCACTTGGGGTTGTGCTGTGCACCAGAGCAGATTAAGTTCTTTGGGGCGCATATATTCCCCCCAAATTACCAAGATGTGTGACCTGAACCTAGCACTGCTACTAGCTGACCTGTGTACCTAGTGCAATAGGTGGAAGCCCCTTAAGCTATTTATGGCAGGGAAGATAGTGCCTTTGAAGTTGTCATGTCTCCCAAACAATTTCATATATTGGCTTATCTACTACTGAAAATCCATAATAAATGGTGTGACACTATCAATAAGATGATGGACAATTTTCTGTGAGAAGGGAGAAACCCAGATAAAGTCAAGCAAGCTCCAAATGCCATGGAGAAAAGGAGGCTGGGGGCTCCCATGGTTCCAGGGCCTTTTGCACTGCTCAGGATCTCAATTGGCTGCACTTTCCTCAATCTCCTCCACCCCAGTGGCTGGATATCGAGCCTCACATAGGCGAGGACAACTCTGCCTCCTGTCTGTACTTACCCAAGGCAAGACTGCCACCCTGCCACCCCACAATGGGATTGTTGTTGGCCATCTGGAACCAAGTGTGGTGTAAGTTGCATCTGACCCCAGAGCACCCAGCTCTTGTCCCACTGTGGGACAACCCTGGACATCAAGATTGGGGAAGTCTAGTGAACAGGAACAAGTGGAAGAGCAAAGGGATCCACACAGTGGAGAACTTGATCCTCCCAGGAACAGCTAACATGGACTCCTTTCAAGGGCTCCATAACAGATTCGAGCTGGACAAAGGGGACCTTTGGCACTTCCTTTAAATCACAAGCACCGTTGGCCCATAAGTGTGACAGTCTAAGTATAGGGACCAAACCACACCCCCAGTACCTGCTGCTATTACAGCTTAAAAACACAGAAAGAAGGGCAGGACTGATCTACCGGCACATCTGGAATTGCACCCCTGACCATCCAAGAACAGTGGGCCAGGAGCCATGATAAATCCAATATGAACATACAGTAGACTGGCCAACATGCTTGAGGTTAACCCACACAGATATGAGGGACCACAAAGTGAGGCTGATACAAAATAAGATACTGCATCTCTGGTACCAGGTGCCCACTATGCTAAATGCAACCCATCTCCTCCCCAACTCAAACTGTTGGAGATGTGGAACCCCTGTTAGGGACCTGTACCATGTCCTTTGGTAATGTCCTAAGATACAGCCCTTCTGGGAACAGGTCACACAGTTCCTTACTCAGGTATTGGTGCATTATATACCCTTGTCCCCAGATGTGTTAATCCTAGGATCCCCAGAAGAACTTCCATTCCTTAGCAAAGTCAATAAAATGGCTGATGCGGGAGAGTGCACTGGAAACCTAACATCTACTGGTGGGAAAATGGCACTCCATGGAAATACCCATACTTACTGAACTCCTTAACAACCTTGTAACCCTTGCTAACTATGATAGACAATCATACCTGAAAAGCAATACATTGGCAGAGCACTGTACTGGCTGGACACCCTTTCTGCAACATTTGGGATCATTAATACTGACAGCTCAGCTCAAGCAACCACACAAAGAGCAGGCATTGGTTAATCAGCAAGCGTCTGGGCCATAGCTATACCCTTCCCCAACAGATCCTGGATAACACAACCTGCATGGGCTGCTGGCACACTGTGAATGGGCTGGCTCTTCATTTTGCATAACTCTATGATTTCTAAGACTTGAAAGATATAAAGTCACAACCAAGCAGACAGACCTTATTACTGTTTGTCACAAATGTAAATAGTTTCTTTTGACGATTAAGGTACTTTACTTCAATCATGGGCATATGATTCCCTTTGTCACCTGTACCTAACAATCTGGGAACATAGTTTGATAATGATCTGTGTTAATGTTGATCACCATTCTGAAATGAACATTACCTGTTACCAGTGCATCCTTATGACAGACTGTTACTAGTTGGTTCTATATGTGCAGGTTTCACTGCATACTACAGTTGCATATAATGTATGTGTGTGTGAATTTCATAAAAAAAATGATTAACTACAGTTGCCAAATATGGTGAACTTAGCATGTGTTGTGGTGACACAAATTGACCACTAACATGGTATTGTCCTTCAAATCACAAACCTTTGGAGATGCACTTTGTTATTTTAAAACTAGTATGGACATTTGTTGCCACAATATGACATAGAATTTGTGGTTTCACAGCCCACAAACCACTGCGTGTAAGAATCATATCCTATCTTATTGTATCTTAAGTGACTTGTATAGAGGTTAGCGTAAGATTTGTGTGGCTTGGAAGACTGTGACTAGCAGTAATCCAAGCCTCTTATGAAGTCCGAACCATCCATTGATTCTCCTGATTCAAAATGACCACCCAGGGTATAATGAGTTAAGTAAAAATGTGAGTTTTGGTAAGATTGGCCTATTGCCAAGGGGTAAAGGAAATTCTGCTTACAGTACCTGGGTTTTGTGTCAACCATCCAGTTCCATATGAGTTTGATAAGGCAGAAAGGGTCATTACCAGGAAGGAAGCTCTGTTTCCAGTCAACACAAAAGCAGTGATGATCCTTCAGGAAATCTGTTCCATGGGATTGAGTCTGAGCCAAAAGGCTTCAATGAATGATTTCTTTATAAAAATCCATCTAGTACTATTGCAAATTGCCTGCCACTGTGGGTATTATATGCACAAATAGAATTGTCCACTTCTTATGGCTATCTGATTTCCAAATTATTTCCCACATCTGGTATGCAAACCTTTGCTACCCCTAAAGAGGATTTTATAAATGAGTTAGGTACTAACAATAGTAAATTATATTTGGTAAATTGCAGATATGGACAACACTTACAAACAGAAGCTTAAGGTGTGACATGGGCTATCAATTACACAATTTACAGCTGGCCCAGTAGCGTGGAGGGCTGAGACATCATGCCTTGTCTCCTGCCATGCTGGCAACCCGTGTTCATGGTGTGGCGGGCCCGGGGTCAGCAGAAGAGGAGAGGATTGAGCATCTGAAGGACAGCTCTCCTCTCCCTGACAGTGCCTGACTCCTAGTGGTGGCTGGGGGTTGGCACAGTGGGTCCATACGTAGGAGGCAGATGTGGGACAGATGCCCAGTGTGCCACATACGGAAGTGTACGTGGCTCGGACATTGGTATCATTGCATGCTGCTGCTCAGCACTTGGAGAACAGGGGGAAAATGGAGGAGAAAACGTCGGCAGCAGGATGTATTCTTTTCCAAGTGAACCCCTGCAGCAGGATGAAGCCCAGCCCCTCTAGGCTCCGCACCTGGCTAGCTGACATCTTGCTAGTGTAAGAGAGGTAAGTCCAGTGGATACTGGAGTGACAGGGCTGGGGAGGGGGGCTGGATGGAAGGGGGCTGGCAGCAGGAGCAGAAAGAAAGAAGGAAAGAAAAAATTACACAATTTACATGAAAGAAGAGTGTGCGGAAGTGATGGAGGGAACCTTCCACCAACCCACATTACATAACACACAGTATGTACCAGTAAAGAGCTTCATATGTAAACAGACAGCATTTACTGAATGTGTTCTTACTGTATCTGGAAACATTCACTATCACAGCTGTCTTGACATTTTCAAAATGGTTTTACTTGAGGTTTAGCTACATACAGTATATGTTTTCTGTATCACCTTTAATGAAATGTCCATATGTAAAATATCAAAAATCTCGTCAGTTGAAAATAGCAACACAATGCGGTCACATTGCTGGACTGATTAGCTTATTGTTTTGAAAATTGCAAGAAGGATGAGGGTGTTAAAATCTATGGAAAATTAAGTGAAGATGAAAGTTTCCACCCAGGGACAGTCCTAGAAGGTGACACTTTTGTAAATTGGTGAAACAGTGTTAATGGAAAATAGAGTAATGTGCTTAGTGGACAACTTCTCAGCTTACTCTAGTAACTAACAGTGCTAAGCATTTAGTTTTCCTCCTTTTATCTTAAAATCTATACAATATCAGTTTTGTTCATTTTACATTTTACAGCTTTGTAGAAGTAATGTAACTTACTTCCTCCCACAGCCATACAGGCCTAGGTAATCTCAAATCTAGTGCTGGCTCTGGTACAGTTTGCCATCTGCAAACAATATGGGGCCCTATGCACAATGCCAACATACTGCGCAAACCAGGTGCATTGGCGTCGATACGTATGAGTGCTGTGGAGCAGGGTCCTGTGGACCCCATGTGGCATTCAGGAACAGGGCACAAAGCAGGTATGTGGCCACTCTCCCGGCAGTGCAGACTGCAACGCACCAGGGGATTTCCCAGAGCATGCCAGCACTATGCGGTATGCACAGAACCATGTAGCACTGGCCTCATGGCTTCGGAGCTGGGCATAGGCTATGGCAGCTGGGACCCTGCTGTAACCCACTGCGTGCCCACAGGTACTGCATTGTCCACTGCTGGGAGACTGGTAATGGGCTCCCCTGCTGCCACAGCCCATTAGCTGATGGGAGGGCTGGGGCACCTGAACAGGCGAGTGCCAAGGAAGCTGTGGCAGTAGCCCCTGTGTGCTCCCCCACCCCACATGATAGCCCCATACCAGGGGCCACTCACACAACACCCAACCACCCACCAGTGCCCTGGTTCTGGTGACTGAGGTGGTCCCAACACACACACACAGACCCTTCTGTGCCCTGACCCCATACGTGCACAGCAACCCACCCCATCCACACACAGCACCGCTCCAACACAGCACAGTGCATGCCCCACCCGAACCTGGTACCCCTGCCCAGCATTGGTGTCCAGTGGTTCCCCCCCGCATCATCACCATCACCCCTGTCACATATACCTTTTTGCTGGTGCTGCCCCTGAGATGGCCAGCAACACAGCCCTCACTGCCACAGTTGTCGGGTGTCTGACATACACAGGAGTGGGCAGCAGATGCGCGCCCACATATGTCAGATGGCCTGCGGCCGTGGTGGTGAGAGAAGGACTGTGCCACTGGCTGTCTTGGGGGTGGCACCAGTGAAAAGGTATGGGGATGACGGTGCTGCAGGCATAGGTGTCACAGGGGGTTCACCATCTGGCTGGCTTGCCATTTGGGGTGACTGTGGGCAAGTGTGGTTGCTAGCAGATGTGGTACCGGCATGGGGTTGGCCTGCTGTGGGCAGGGGCATCAGAGGGGGGTTCAGGTTGCCATCTCCGGTAGTGGTCCTGCAGTGTGGCTCATGGGGGGGCTGCCAACCAACAGCCTGTCACAGGGGTATGTGTGTACCGATCCAGGTGTCTGCGGTGGACATTCACGTATCCGGATTCATGCCTCTCAGCACAAAGGGATCCACTTTCAGCCCATGATGGGCATCCAGTTGGATGCCTGCCTGGGACCGCAACCCCACCCTCAGATCCCCCGAGGAGTCCTTCCTACCAGGGGTACAGGGCCATGGACAGGTGCGCTTCCATGGTGCATATCCCAGGAGCACACCTGTCCTCAGGTGTGGATCTATGTGGGTGGAATACTCACCTCTGGTGCGTAGTTCCTGCCTATTTCTGCATAGGACCCAATGTGAGCTAAGCTATAGCCAAGTGAGTTGATACCAGTGAAAGCTTATTAAATGCCATTTATTCCAAAGAAGCAGTGTGTCCAGGATAGGAAAGCAGATGCAACCCAGGATGCATGATCCTTTGGAACAGCAGTATCATCGAGAGGTTTCATCTAAGGTCATAACAGAATTTACATCCACATCGCTATGTAAGCCAAAAGTGAAAACTTCAGTGGTGAGCACACAAAACTCACAGACACTGTCAAATTAGAGCCCGGCATTTTAAACACTATCATTTTTCTTCAGGGGTATAACAAACAGGCAAAATATAGCTCTTCTTAATTACCTTCACATTTAAAGGGGATGACCTATTGATTTCTTGGGACAATTCTAATAAACAATCTAAACATCAGCCTATTGCATTCATCAGGAATTCCACCTCCTATCAGGACAAGTTGGTAATATTGTCCACAAGCTGTTGCCCATTTTAAAACCCAGTCTATACTCAGTAACCAAATTAGTGACCATTTAGGATTACATTAAGAAAGGGAGAAGTTTAGGCGATGAGCTCAATGTGAGACACATTTTCCTATCTTTAATTAATAGAAGGACCTTACCTTAAATGTCTCCTTGTATTTCCCATTGGATTTTCTTTTCTATACTCATTTTGCCCTCTGGAGCTACAGCAAGGAGGCCTTCTGCCAGGTGCCTCTCCCCCCGACCGTCCATCATGTCCCCTGAATCCTGGTGGAGAGGGCACCCCCCCTGGATTATCCTCCATGGCAGGGTCAGGAGAGAGAGGTCCATCTTCTCCTCTGAAGCACAGTATCCAGTTTCCTTGCCCCATACCACCTGGTGATGTGATGGGTGGAGGTGTGGCCATCAGGCATCATACGCCTATGCCATGCCTGTCTTTTCTCCTCTGCTTTTCTCCCTTAACTCTCTGGGGCCTCAGCAAACTCAGTTGCGCACACATGTGGAGGCCCATGTGTGAGCCAGAAACTGGTGTCCCTGCTCCTCCCACCATGGCCCTGTGCCTGACCCACTTATCTTCACAGCAGTACCACTGAGCCTCCACTTAGTGGGAGCCAAGTGCCACAAGACCAACCTCCACTACCGGGAGAGGAGAACTGCCTGATGACCACTGGAGTCCTGCTCTGCTTCCCCCACAACTAACCCACAGTGGCCTGAGCTTATTCCAGACCCAAGTCACCGGCGTGGGGAGAGGTACAGCGCTGAGCACCTCAGCCCTCTGCACCACCAGGCTGGCCTCTTTCTCAATGGATATTTTAGATTTTGCACATACAACATTTGAAGATACTACCATGAAGGTAATGCTTTTACCAATGACCAAAACAGGGTCAAGATTAGGCAGTTTATCACTTGAGTGACACCATTTGTGGTTTACACAGCCTAGTATAAAATTTTATGTGGGAGTTATGGTAAGGCCATTAAAAATGCACATTCAGGTCCTATGTTCTGGATGCAAATTTTCAACAGGTCCATCAATCTGACCTCTCACATTTAAATTTATGGCACTGGAACATGTTATATACAGAAACATAGAATCTGTCTGCAGAAAGGACCAATAGGCCCATCTTGCCTTCCCTATTTTCCCTGCCTTTTCTACACCCTAGATCCTATTTGATTACAAGTAGACCCTATTTGGTTACAAGTGTCCCTCCCTCCTCCCTTTCCCCTACCTATTGTTCCATGCACCTATCCCATGCATGCTTCAAGTTTTCTACTGTTTCGCCCCACCACCTTTGCTGCTGAGTTGTTCCAGGCATCACTGCCCTTTCTGTGAAGAAATATTTCCTCACATCCCTCTTGAACTACCCCCAAGCTTCATCACATGCCGCATGTTCTGGTATGCCTACTCTACTGAAAGAGACTTCCTTCCTGCACCTTGTACACCCCTCTGAGGTACTTATAGGTCTCAGTCATGTCCCCTTCACTTCGTCTCTCCATGGAGTATTTGTTGAGCTTTGTAGCCTCTACATGTCGATTTCTCATATAAGCCCGCACCATTTTGGTAGCCCTCCTCTGAATCACTTCCACCACCCTGACAACATCCTGGCAGGGTGCAGCCTCCAGAACAGGACACAGTACTTTAGGTTGAATCTGACTTGCAAGTGATATAGAGACAACACTACCTTTCTTCTCCTGCTAGAAATCCACCTCCCTATGTAACCCAGCATCTGGTTAGCCTTGCTTACTGCCTTATCACACTATCCTGTCACCTTGAAATCATCAGATATGA
This sequence comes from Neoceratodus forsteri, assembly GCA_016271365.2. Taxonomy (NCBI): domain Eukaryota; kingdom Metazoa; phylum Chordata; order Ceratodontiformes; family Ceratodontidae; genus Neoceratodus; species Neoceratodus forsteri. Next base: position 980,540,874 of record CM028136.1, on the reverse strand, counting down.
TTACCCCAAGGTCTCTTTTGCTTGGTGACTGTAAGTACCTACCCCCATCTTATACACTACCCCTTGGTTTCCCCGCTACAGGTGCATGACTTTGCTTGTTTTGGCATAGAAACCCAGTTGCTACATACTAGATGACTCCTCATATTTCCCAGTTAGCTTTGAGTTTCCTTAGAACCCTTTGAATGTTCCTCCATTAAAAGAGGAGACATTCAAACTAGACTGATACTGCAGAAAGAGGTCAGCTGAATACTTTAGTAATACTATCCAATCTTGTGGTCTCAATGCTGAAGGGATTGTGCCCTTTTGTATTATGATTTTTAATTATTTTGGGGGCCTCTATTAAATTGTTCCTATGTTATATTTAATGACTTTGTCAGCTCTTAAATATTGATTTTTATTCATATATTTATTAACACAGTTTCTTGTTTTCTTTCTTTCTTTTCATTTCTTAGACTCTTGCTTCCATGCAGCTCTGTCAGACTTTTCCATCAAAGTTGAGGACACGTGACTCCCATTTTTCGCTCTCAACAGCTTTGGACTTTACATTTCCATGTTTTTGACCTACTTACATTTTCATTCCAGTCAAGTATATTGCTAGAGATATTAGATACAGTAATGTTTCCCCTTTTAAAGCATTGGGGTAAATTTGGCTATGGTGATCCACTTTCCTCTCTCATTCTCTTTCTCTCTTCCCCTTTTTTGTTCCTCCAGCATATGTAACCAGCTGAAATGCAACTATGTATTACCCTGTGTTATGTTTCAGTGTGTCTTATGTAATGTACTCTTGCTGTATATTATATCATGTAAAATTCCATATAATCCCGGGTTGCCCCTGAAAAGGGACCTTTGGGACCCAGTGGGCTTACCGGTTATCAAATTTAATACATAAATAAATATACTTTCTTTAGATGATGATTTTTTCCAGTTTTGACCCCATTCTGGAAAAAAACATATTACTCTGGATTTAGATTTATAAATTCTAAATGTCTTAATTTTGAAATTTGTTATTTGGGATATGCAGAAGTGGAGTGTCTGGCACTCCAGAGCACTTCTGCATAGCTTGTTCATTCATTTCTACACATTTTCTATTTTGTGCATAGTTACTTTTGTTCCTTGTAAATAGCATCAGTATACAGGAGCCCTTGCATACAGCATCTGTAGTTATTTATTTATTTGAGTTATACTGTCTTATAATTTATGCACTGTTTTGCACCACAGATTTTTTCATTTATTTTTGGGAAGCATTTTGACTTTCTATGTGATGGTATTTAAGGATTGTTGTTTACCTGTTTGTTATGCTCCTTATAAAGACCCGAATGGTCAAAAAATTGAGATATCATTTAGAGCACCTGGCTTTTTGTGTGCTTCACTGTTTAAGTTTTCATTTTAGCTTACGTGTGACAAAGCTGTGAACTATTTTATGATCTTCTCTGGTGCAGCTTTTGTGCGTAGTTGATAATTGATCATGGCCTGTTAGTATAATGATGGGAACCTATAACTCCACCTTATACTTGGGTATGTAATTAATGCAAAATACTGTCACAGCTTTAAAATATGGCCCTCAGCAGCTGCTTTGAGTAGCAATGGCTAATGTGTTGCTATTACCTAGATGTGCTCAGTTAGTGGGTTATCTGATCTGCAGATATATGACCCAAACCGTTATCAACCAATATCCATTTTGTCATCAGTAGTAAAGATTTTTGAAAAACTTATACATAAACAACTTTTTTCATACTAGTCAAAATTCAGTTTAATTTCTGATAATTAATACAGTTTTAAAAAAGGTCACACTACTACTACATTGGTTGTATCCAGAGTGTTGAATGATTTTTACTCTGCCTTTCATGCAGATCTTATTCTGCAGCAGTTTCATTGGACTTATCAAAAGGTTTTGATACAGTGGATCACATCTTATTATTAGGAAATAGGCTGAGATCCCTGGTCTGAATTTTCATCTTTAATTTGGTTTGTTTCATCGTAAACCATTAACTCCAGTGTGTCAAAAGTGGTGATGTTTAGTCTGATTTTGTTACAGTCACATGAGGGGTTCCACATGCTTCAGTGCTGGGTCCTTTATTATTTTTACTAAATACAAGCATTTGTCAATGTTGGATGTTTGCCATGCAGCTTCTGAGATCCAGATAGTGAAAAAAGTTTAAACATTGTTTTTTTTTTGATTTTTTTGTCATCATCTAGCACCCAAAACAGTTTAGAATTTTGGTCTGAAATGTTCAGGGTAGACAGAGCTTGGCCCACAGATGTGCATTTTGATGGTTTGGTGAAAAATATTACTCTGTTTCAACAGGGAACAGACAGTCAACCTGTTGAGCAATGTGTGTAACCTCAGCCAAAGGTACATGAACCACTCTAGTAGAGTCACAGCAGTGCATCTATTATCTACTGCAGGACTGCAGGCATGGGAAATTATGGCAGTCACAGGGCACAGATCAAAAGCTAGCTTGAGAAGCTTTGTAGTGCCTCTGCTGAAGACTGGAAAAATGGAGCAGAATCCTGGCACACAGTACAAAAGACAGTCAGCAGATGGAATCTTCAAGCAAGAATCAAGAGATGAAGCCTAAGCAGGAAACAGAAGCTGGAGCCTGAAAAGAGTTCACTTACAATGAGCATGAAACACCATCAAGAGGAAATACAGTGCTGAAAACATGCTTTCCAAGCTCATAAACCCTGTATTGCATAACAATGTGCAATTTATCAATTTCAGCATGTAAATCTAAAATGTTCCACATTGTGGGGAGTTTTTTTCTGTTGTTATTTTGACTGCCCCAAAAAGAAGTGCATCATGTGGTTCTAAGCAATTTATTATTTTGACCATCCCAAACAGTGCAGTTAGGGACTATTTTTCTCCATTTTAAGAAATTCTATGTTACAAAAATGTTATAAGTGCAAACTACTTGTCAGTGTCATTTTTCAAAATCATAACCCATTTTATAGGCGGCCCGCCGCGAGCTGATGGGATTTCGGCTTGCGACTCCTGCAATTCGGTTCGGGAACGACCTGGATCGCTGGAGGGTTGCCGGGAGAAGGATGGAGCGCCCTATGGACTGCCTCTCTTCTCCAGGGGAGGGTGGGTTAGTGATCGAGCACTAGGCATCTCGAGCCGGAGGCTGGGAGTCACACAGCTTCCGACACTTAAGATGCCTTGGAGGCGGGGCAGACGTCATCACGTCATTGCACGTCCCCGCCTCCCTGGAAAAACCAGAAAATGGACGGCTGTCGGCCGCCCTACATGAAGCACGCCACGGCTTCAATTAGCCTCTCCAGGCCGGCCCTCCGATCCAAAAACTAGTGCCTGCGGGGTGTCCCCCACTCCCCGTAGCCCCGCCCGTAGGGGGTAAGCCGTGGGGTATCGGAGGGCTCGAGGCCATTCTGGAGAGGTGGAAGCTGCACGGGCTGATAGTCCCGGGCGGTCGGCGGCTAGGTGAGGAGGAATAAAGTATAAAAAAAATAAATAAATAACCCATTTTATAAATGCAATAAGACTCTTCAGGGTGTTGGTTGTTCAGTGATAACTGCATGTATAGCTGTGGAAGGACACTTGGCCTTCCGTCTCATGCCTTACCACACACCTAGGCCTGTGGTCATCACAGAACAGCCAACACCCTGTTGTGCCTTATTATTACTCATCCTACTTTAATAAATGCAGTTTCAGTATAAATGAAGCACCAGCCCTTCCTTGCAAATCTATGGAGTAATTGAAAACAAAATGTGTAAAAAGAGGACTTAGGTGTCCAGTGCCTAAACATAGTCCGTTTAAGGTGTATATTTTTTTTTTTACAGTGGAGGTTTGAAGTGTGCTGTTCATATGTACTTTTTATCTTAAAACTTACCATGCAGTTGAAATTCTGTTGCTGAAGTTCTCCCTAACTGGCTGGTCTCTGGCTTCTGGTCCCCAGACACATTGCCTCCTCCCCACTTGATGGGAGACAGCCTTAACCAGCACAGTGGACTCCCCTCTGGGGATAATGGCGAGGCATAGAGACAGTATACATGTATACAGAGTACAGTGTACTCCAAGTCCCTGTTATGCTGGCTGGGCTGTTCATTTCTGCCCCTTCACTTTGGTGACCACAACTGATGGTGCTGGGATCAGCATGACAAGTTAACGATTTATTGTTACCTGTTGTTGACTAGGTGCATCAGGTACGTGCAATGATGTTGTGTGTTTGTTGTTTTTGTTCCTTTTCATTTTCTTAATTCTCCCTTACCAGATGTTCCCACATCTGCTGAATATCACAATCCTGATACTCCGACTTACAACAGCACCTGCCTGCCAGCCAGTGTTCACCATGGTTCCCCACCTCCATTGGGGCAGTCATGTTTTCCCAACTCCCATCAGTATGACTAAACAGAAACTTGTGGAATTAGGGTGAGACTGTAGTAAAAGCAAAATTGTGAAAACAGCAATTTCATAAGGACATAACAGATGCACATCACTTTTGTTGCTTCACGTGTTATATATACTCTTTGTGGTTATTGGTTTTGCTTCTGTGTGTGCTTTAACAGCATGTGAACTACTTTTTCATTATCTCTTTTTATGTTGGCGCACTTCCGCAGCCAACATCTTGTAACAGAGGAGATTTGGAGGTGTGTCGCTGTTGGGTGAATGCAGGGCACACACCAGTAGGTGTCCCTCATTCCCCAATCAGCCAGAAGCAGGGCCAACACCTGCCTGGCTAATGAGGTGAAGAGATCTGACAAAAAGTCCACTGCAATGAGGCGAAGCTCTCATGCAGAAGTGACCACAACCGCCTCTCACTACATGCAGCAACATGGAGGCAGTGACTGCCGCTGTTGCCTGTCAACCCCCCTTCCTTTATTGTGTGCTGACGGGGGTGCCCAATCTCCATTGGCATGTATCACTCCCTCCCTCCCCTTGAATTTTTCCAACAGGGAAGCCCACTCCCTGTTGGCATAATGTGGTCCTCCTTCCATTTTTCTGATTGCTGAGAGGGTGCCCAATCCCCCTCAGCTCCTGCGGCTCCCCCCCTTTCCTTGTTTGCCGATGGGGGTGCCCAATCCCCCATCAGCTAAAGCACCCACCCATACACACACACACACAGGTGGCATACTGGGAGCCCACCCCAGTGTGCCAAAGCACCTATTAAAATCAGTCCCCCAATGTCTTTTATTTTTATTTTCCCTGTAAAGAAGGAAACGGTCCCTCGGCGGTCTCCCTGGCCCCCCTCCCACAACCCGCACCCACCCACTGTGCATACTGCCTCTCCACACACCCCCACCCCATACTTATGGCCGGAGTCTGGTGCAACAATCTTCGGTGGACCAGGAACATGTCTGCCCTCTTCAAAGCCGACCGTGAACTGAGGAAATGCCGTAAGCTTTATAAGGGAATGAATAGGGTTTTTCAACTTTGCTGCATATCTTGGGCATTTTTGGAATTGTGGCACCAAGTTTTCAACATGGGGTTTTGGGACCCCCCACCCCATGAATTCTATCACTGTCATGGTGCTAATTGGCCTTGAAAGGTAATTTCGCAGTCCCTGCATGGAATCACCTTCCGGGACCGATTAATGAAACGACAGTGCCAGTGTTCATGAGGTGGCTTCTCAAAAAGCCTATGTTGCAGATTTGGTGGAAAAATCAAAAAAATGACTGTTTTACGAGCGTGCATTGCGCATTTGCTATGCAGGCTCATAACTTTGTGAATTCGCAATATTTTCATGCCAGATTTTCAACATTGTCATTTTTGTACACCTCCTTGTGAACAGTACAGCTGTCATTTTCCACATCCTGCCCAAAATGTGTTTCCGCGCTTCCGGCACACAATTTATTTATTTTATTTTATTTATTTATTTAGTTTTTGTTGACCGGGTAAGTGCACTAGACAAATCCTTCATATTTTCAGGCACGATCCGGGAGGGATACAGATGAATGCCAACTGACCTTGAACCAGATTAAGCTTTTGGTGGTATTTTTAGTGAATGAGGAAATTTGGCCAGACACGGGAAATTCCCTACTCTGTGGACTGGTGGCGCTGTCTGTCCATCTGCAGAGATGGCTGAGCTCACTTCAGAGCTGGACACCGTAGGTGCAGGATGTCTTCGGGAGAAGAGGCAGTTCTTCTCACTGCACCTTTGCAAACTGCAATTGATATCGACAGCTGCCCTGGAGGAAACTGGGGTAGAAGATTTTCGTCTATCTGAGTTGCCAGTTATTCCTGATACAGTATCTCTTCATTGCATTTTCAAATGGATAACACTCACGCCTTGGAAGAAAACATTCTATTCTGCAATGGCAACTGTTCCTTTTAGTTGAAGAACTACGTCAGAAAAGTTTGGATGTGGACTTGGAAAGAAAACGTAAACGAAGTCCTGAAAATGCCTCTTCTTCCTCAGTGTTGTCTAAAATTTTGCGGTTGACTTTGATTCCCTGGAAGACAACGATCGGGTTACCAAGGAAGCATTTACAGTACCAGGAGAACCGGATGGTCACGGAAGAAGACCTTGCAAGGCGCGGTTGGATCAGAATGGTGTCGGGAGAATGGATTGCAGACTCAGCTTTACACTCAAACCCCTTCGGCAGCTCCTTTGCCGGAACCCATTACTACTTCTTCGAGGGTCTCTATTTCAGACCCAGCTACAAATCTGCAGACATCTCAGGAGTGGTCGACTGCGAAACCTGAAGCTGTGATTCCAGGTAATATGCAGATAGCTTCTGACTCCTCTATTCCTTTATCAGCCTCACATAATTTGCTGGGATGCTCTGTTCCAAAGCTTTCTACAGAAACTGTTTCACATATAGAACCAGAACCTTTTGTAACACAGGACCAGAACAATGCCCAAGCATCAGAAAATGCTCCTCGTTCTTCTTATGCTGACTTATTTCGAAAACCCATTGAATTGGCAAAAAGAACGCTGTTCGGTTTCGGTATTTGGAGGGTATAGATCCTGCTCCAGATAGATATTTTGTGGGGTGCATTTTACTGAAACAATCGTTAGGCTTTACACCTTCAGAAGTTTATGCATTGATTCATGCTCCAGGAGACTTAACCTTTGATGTAAGTTTTCGAACTCCTGAGCTTTTGGAACTTTTTGGATAAAACATATGACTGTGAAAACGAATCCTTTATGGACCTCTTTCCAAGTTATCCCCTTAACAAAACAACCGTTTAGAGTGATAACGATTTTATTTTGGAATGACGGGGTTAATATTTCAGATATTCTCTATTGGTTGGAGAAACATTGTGAACTGCAGGGTACCTCAGATCCAATCTTGGATGCAGAGGGTTTTTGGAATGGTGGTGGAAAATGAAGATAAAATTGCGTCAAACTGTGGATGGTTTTGAACATTTACCTAACTGTTTTTACATAGGTAGGGACAAAGGTTTCATTTTTTTATCCAGGGCAATCTAAACGCTGTTTTAAATGTGGTTCTCCTAGACATCTGAGCTCTACTTGTAATGTTCAATTTTGTACATATTGTGGAGACACAGGTCATGTTAATATGCATTGTATAAATACTCCTAAGTGTAATCTTTGTGAGGATAGTGGACACAACTTTATGGACTGTCCCTGGGCTGCTCACAATACGGGAGAGGCTGATTATGGTATACAAGACTTTTATGTTCACAGAGCTACCAAACCCACGATTCCCTGTCCCTTAGAGCCTCAACCTCAAAGGAGACAGACAGGAACTGCCAAACATCACTCTTCAAAACCACATACTCCTTCTGATAACACCATTGTAGGGGATATCTTGCAAGATTTGCCCACTGAACAATTTGAAGCACTTGCATCTAAATCCCAAAAAGGTGACCCAGTTAATGAAGTTATGCCCCCCCCTCCTTTGGTAGGTGCGGCTTTGCAGGTCCCTCTCCAAATGGAGATTCCTGCATCAGCCTCCGCTTCCCACTACTGCACAACTAGTAATGGGGATGCCTGTGTCTGAAAATAGATACTCAGTGTTATCACTGGATAAGACTGGGTTGGATCAGGATTCTGATTCAGCATCATTGGCCTCATCCCAGATGGAGATTGTTTCAGAATACTGAAGTGCCTAGCACGGTAAAAAAGAGTGGTATTAGGCCTAGGAAAGGTACCAGGAAAAGTGCCAGATTGTCTACTGCAGTTACTTGATTAAATGGTTTCCTCTGCTGATGGTGATAGTTATAATATTAAAATAGCCAGTTTAAATATGAATAGCATTCGTTCAGTGGTCCGAATGCTAGCTACCTTCATTTATTCTCTACCTGTCATTTGATATTATATACTTTCAGGATACCAGATTATATTCTGTACAAGATTTTACTAAGGCCTCTGAGGCTTGGATATGGGGTCCCAGTAATTGGTCTGGGGAGAGGACCTTTGTTAAGGTTTAGGGATTTGTTTCACAACCCCTTATGTAAAAGTCACACATACAGTAGATATTTCACCTGGTCATGTGCTTTTATTGGACATTACCTTAGCTTCCATAGATTTTCGACTAATTAACATTTATGGTCCACAAACAAAAACTGGTAGAATCTCTTTATTGAAAAAAAATATGACCTTTTCTTTTTACAAGTAGGAATGTTTTATTTGGTGGTGATTTTAATATCACCCTTTCAGTTCAAGATAAACATTTTACCACTTCTAAAATCTACTGTGATACTCATTTTTACACTCCTTGCTTGCTCAGTCAGGGTTAACTGATATATATTTGCACAATACTACAACCCCTCATACTTTTTTAAGGAAAAAATCCTCCGCATGATTATTGGTTTGTTTCATCTTCTTACAAACCAGAATGCCAAATGTCTCTTAGTAGCCACTTCAGATCATGCACTTCTTAGTGTTACCCTTTCAAAGTGCCATATGACTTCTAGAGGGTCTGGATATTGGAAACTAAATGTATCATTATTAGATATTCCAGAGGTCAAAACTGGATTTCCAGACATTATTATGGCTAGACAATCTATATTTTTTTATATGACAATAGGCAATTGTGGTCGGAAGATGCAAAACATGACTTTCAAACTTATTTTCAAACAATAGGTAGACTACTTGGTAAATATAAGATGCAGGAATATTCTGCTGCAAGACAATCTTTCCTTTTGTTTCAGGAACATATTATAAAAGGTCATGCATATGATGAACAAGAATTTCGGGATTTAAAAGTTAGATTGACATGGATGCAATATGATCGTATGTCTTCCTTGAGGCAGGAACAGAGGTTTGGACTTAGCGGTACCAGAGCTCATACAAATCCTTTCGATTTTTGTAATGTTCTAGATTGAGAGAAAGGATATCACAACACTGACACAATCCACAGGAACAGTACTTTCTAAGAAAGATGATATTTTAGAAGAAGTGGACAAGCAGTTTAAATTGTTGTTTACTGCAGGCCTACGGCCTACTGCTTCATGTATAAAAGTGGTTATCCTCTTGTCCTCTTCAAAAGATTCCTGACCATTTAATCCCAGTTTACTAAAACCCATCTCAGTACAAGAAGTGCGGGATGTAATTCTTAATTCTCATCTGGGAAAACACCAGGGTCAGATGGTTTGCCAAATGAATTCTATAAACTCTTGGTACCTTGGCACTGGAGGAACTAACTGGTTTTTCACATATAGTTTGAATTCTAATCAGTTACCTTCAGTATGTATATTGATTGGTAATCTTATTGTACAAACAAAGTGATAGGACTTGTTTGGACAACTGGAACAATTACCCTTCTAAATTGTGATTATAAGATTCTTTCAAAAATTCTTAGCAATCGTTTATCCTTTTGCTTAGAGGACATGATTCATCCTACTCAGTTTTGTTCTGTACCAGGAAGATCTATTCAAGATGGTCTTATTTTATTGCGTGAAATATTTTCTAGAGGTCAGTCAGGTGACCTTATGGGTTTCATCCTTAGTTTAGATCAGAAACAGGCTTTTGACAGTGTCTTCCATAATTACTTGTGGGCATGTCTTTCTCATATGAACTTTCCAGTATCCTTTATAGACTGGCTAAGGACGTGTTATAATGCAGCCTTAAACGATCCCTTTGTGAAATGGTTGGTTGGGTTGTCCTGTCTCGGTTACAAAAGGTGTTAGGCAAGGCTGCCCTTGAGTCCCTTGTTATATATTATATCTTTAGAACCCCTTCTACCCAGCTTAATACACATGATGATATTAGAGGTTTGTCTTTTAATAGTACTTGTATGGAAATTAAACGATTGTATATGCTGATGATATTTGTCTTACTTTGGCAGATCTCCCATCGTACCATGTCACTCTGGCCTTGCTGATGGCATATGCAGAGGGTTCAGGTTCAAACATAAATCTCACTAAAAGTTATTTCCTCTTAATTTAGATCCTGTGGTGGTAATGGACTGTCCGAATATTCCAGTCTGCAGGAGGTCCGAGTAAAATTTTAGGCATCTATTGGGGTATGGTAGATCCTGCTAAATATAATCGGGATTTTTCTCTCAAACTTGCACAGTCTAAAGTCTCAATTTGGAATAAATGGAAAATGTCAAAAAAAAGGGTATTTATGGTTAAATCCTTTTTACTCAGTATGTTTTTGTATTTAGGAGCAATCTCCCCCCCCCCCAGCATCCTTAGACACTGCCCTCTATGGATTATTTTTTTCTGCTATATGGGGTAGTAGATTAAACCCTATTAAGAGGGGTATCTTATATCAGGATTTTAAGTTGGGAGGTATTAAAATGGTAAATCCCATTGTGTTCTTTTTTCCTTGTTTATTTCTAAAATCTTTGTCCTTTGTTACATAGAATTGGGAAAATATGGGAAACTTGGGTATGGGACACTGTCTCCCCATGGATTTTGAGATGGGAATTAACTAAAAGTATCCCTAAACAAGTTTCTTTAAAAGGTCTTCCTGAACATTTTAAATCATGTTTTTTGAAAATAAAGGTATGTGGTCTTTTAAGGGTTTATTTAGAAACTTACCAAAGGAAAACTTTATATGGGAAGATTATGGAGAAATTTTTGATTCTCTCAGCATTTTCAGTATATTCATTATCTGAAGTTTCTCAAATTAGTAATATGTTGATATCTAAAAGAATCCCTGCATATATGTGGGATGTGGTTTGGCTTTCGGCTCATTTGAAATTGTACGTCATTTGTTTTTTGATTGTTATTATGTGAATGAATTTTGGTCCTATGCAATTATTCAGTGGCCAACAGTACCTTTACAAGCTTTAACTGAAGTAATTTTATTTTTTGGCATTTTACCAGCTTCTTGGAGTAAATTTTACCCTGATACGATTCATTCAATTTTGTCATGTATTAAATATCACATTGTGGCGCTTTTTGATCATTATCTAAGCGTGGATTTTGATAAATTTTGTACAAGACAATTATGGGACTTTTCAGTCTTTGGATTTATTTTCTATGATTTCTCACTGTTATGTTTTATTGTCTTGTTGACTCCAGCAATACCATTGTATGATACAAATACATTGTTTATGGGTTATACTATTTTTGTTAAGCTGGACATTCTATGTAAATATACCTTATTTTATTTAAAGTTTATATCTTATTCTAAACCTTTGATTTCCTGTATAATGATTTATGTGATGTACAGCATCTAAGATTCTAATGTATTTTAATGGAAAAATTCCCCTACTCTTGTAGTGGAAATGGGAAGGGGATATTGTATGAGTATGGATTATTTAGGATTTTTGTATGATGTACTGTTTACTTTTGGATATTGTTTGTTAATTATGCTGTTGTATGCCATAATACATTGTTGTATTTTGTTTTGAGTTTTGAATAAAAAATTTCCCTACTCTGGAGGCGGGTGGCGCTGTCCTTCTGTCCATCTGCAGAGATGGTGGACACCAGTTCAATGGAGGTAGTCGAAGAGGATGGTTGGGTGCTTGAGACGGAGAAGCTTTTGGTGCAACCCTCAATATCTGAGGGAGAAAATGGATACACAAGGAATGAGGTGAATACGATTGTTTTGGAAAAGATGTTTCTTCTACATTGGATATGGAAGATGTAGCGACTGAAATACATTTGCAGAATGAGTTAGAGTTGAAGAAATCACAGTTGCTGAATCTTATTTCAATGGCTGAAGATGATTTTCAATCCTGCCGCCAGCAGCTAGAGGCGAACGGAATAAGTGAAAGTGTTCTAAGGCAAGTCCCACACAAGACGGAGGGAAGTGGATACCTTAGAGGTAACACCTCAACTTCACCTGGAGTCTCGACTTTTGGTTGAAAATGGTTCTGATTCACTACATGGCGAGATGGACAGGAGTTGTTCTTACCAGACTGGAACTTGGAAGAAGCCTTGCAACAAGCAGGATGGCTATGGTCAAATAGTCGTTGGATTCCTGATCCACAATTGCCGCCACCTGGGTTAGTAAGTACAGGGTTTTGAATAAGGAAATACAGAGGGAGCTGCTGAGCTCTCCCATGGATAATGAGACTCTGGTAGAATTTCAAATACAAGCCATCAGTCCTCATTACTTACTAAGCGAGGCGGCACAGTAGGTGCTGACAATATGCTGAATTCTGTGGGTTTAGGAAAAGCCCTGAAATAGCGAATGACATAGACAAGGCACACATTGACTCTGTTGTTGTTCCATTGGAAGATTTAACTACAACTCATACAACAGGGGAGATTCCTTTGCAGAAGGACTCTAGTCCAAAGACTTATGCAGGACTTTTGAAAACCAACAGAAGCAGCAAAGCGGTGTTTCTTGGTTAGACTCAAATAAAGGGAAGGCCCTATAGTCCCAGACAGAGTTTGGGTGGGAAAATGCTTTTAGTTGATTCTTTAAGTTTTTCACCGTCGGAGGTGTATGCATTCATTCACCCCCCTGGAGATAATTTATACGATGTTAGTTTTGTGACAATGAAGTCATTAGATAAATTCTGGAAAAAATATTATGAAGTGAAAGATACTGAAGTTTGGTAAGATTTTATAGCTATTCCTATTACTAAACCTACTATAAAAACAGTCACTATCCTCTTTCGTAATGAAGGAGTTAATATTGCTAATATTATCTTTTGGTTGGAAAAAACTTGTTCTGTGTATGATCAACCTAAGCCTATTATTGATGAAAATGGTTTTTGGAATGGGGGTGGACAATAAGGTACAACTTCATCAAACAGAAGAAGGTATTCAACACCTTCCGAGTTCTTTTTCCTGGGTCGAGATAGGGTATTGTTTTTTGCAGGTCAGCCCAAAAGCTGTTATAAATGTGGCTCCTTACAACATCTGAATACTTCTGACCAGGTAAAGTGTTTTTGTGGGGTAATAGGTCATACTGCTGTGCAGTGTACTACTTCCCCTGTTTGTCATTTGTGTGGGGATGAAGGCCACACTTTTGCTGAGTGCCCGTGGGCTACGCATGATAATGATGCTTCTTCTGACCAAGAATATTTCCTGTATCAAGCCAGAAGACCATTTCAGCCCACTGAGTTACAGGTAGATCATTTAGGGAGAGGTAAAAGGTGAAGTAGAGGATATGGAGGAGCTAGGGAGGATATGAGAAGGATTCCAGTACCACTTGTAGCTATGCCTCTATAGTTAAGAATTCTTCCCAGGCTACAAATATGGAGTTTAGTAATTCTGAAGATCCTTCTAGGTTAGAAGAGCAGGCAACCCCTTTGTGACCCCACAAGTTCCCACAATGAGGAATTAGGAATTTGTTGGCCTCTTTTCGTCAGAAATCAGTCCTTTGGTTGTTCCATCAGTAGATGGAGTAATTCCTAAATCTGTGTTATTGGACCAAGAGGAGGCCCAGGCACTGTCTGAGGTAGGGAGTATGAAGAGGCTTGAGAGTCCAGGTTCTTCCCTGTCACCTTGCCCCTATCCAAAAGATATTCTCTGTTTTCTAGTTGGGGTGACCAAGTGGACAACGAAAGTCCTTTGCTAGATGTAAGGGAGTCAAGAAACTTCTGTAGAGGTATTGGGTGGGCAGAAATTACCTCCTTGAAGGCCCAGAGCTTGAAGGAAAAAGAGGATTACTAGATCAAGTGGGAAAATAATTCACCCCCGAGCTATCTTCTTTACATGTAGCAAGTTTAAATGTTAATAGTATTAAGTCTACATTTAAATGATTTGCAACTTTTGGGGTATTATCACAACTAGATAATGATGTCTTTCTCTTACAAGATACAGATTACATACTCCGAGAGAGGTTTCCCAGGCTGTTATAGATTGGTCTTGGGGACAAACGCTTTGGTCTACAGGGGAAGATACCTGTTGTGGTATAGGGATATGTTTCTTGTCAAAGGATGTTCAGATTTTTGTTTAGTAGTTGTGGAACCAGGGAGTTCCATTGGATGGGTTATTAATAATCTACACTGTAGATTAATTTTGTTTTATGGGCCACAGACTAAGATACAAAGAATATTTGTTGAAAAATACAGCCATTTATACACTAGTAGACAGATTTTTTTTGTGGGGACTTTAATATTAATTGTCATGAGCATACGGAACGAGGTAAACAATATTGTGACAAGTTATTCTTACAGAATGTTCTTTCTCAAGCAGGTTTAGTGGATGCACATGTTAAAGGGGGTCTGCAAGGAAAATCAACTTTTTCAAAGGGTCTTTTACATTCTAGGATAGATTTTATCTTTGTGCAAAAAACTTTGACAGTTATTAACACTAAGAATATACCTGTAGAAACATCTGATCATATTCTCATAGGGATAAGTGTTGAGAATCTGCCTAGAAGGATGAGAAGTTTTGAAGTGTGGTGACTCAACTCTTCTCTCTTAGAACTACCAGATATAGAAAACGATTTAAAGATTATTATTCAAGACAAAATTACTACTCTTGACTTATATGAGAATATTGGATGTTGGTGGGAAGATTTTAAAAATTGTTTGATTGTTTTTTTTCAGGCTATAGTGAAAATGCGGGCTAGAACAAAGATGGAGGAGTATCTTTCTTTCAGAAGATTGTTAGGGGATTTATTATCTAGACAAGAAGAAGGGAAGGAAGCTTTGACTGATGAAATTTCCCAGGTTAAACATTCTATGTTTAAATATCAATATAATAGATATTCCTCATTACAGAAAGAACAGGCTTTTGGGACACAAGGAAATCTGCATATGTTAATCCTTTTGGCCTGTAGGGATAGGAGAGAGAAAAGAATTTTGTTACTTTAATAACAACTTCAGGTGAAAAGGTTGGGATAATGCAGGCATAATGGCAATAGTGGATAACTACATTGAACAAAAATTTGGGACACTGATGGGAAACTCTGATAAATTTCATCAATTGTTTATGGCAGCCAATCTTCCGTGTTTATCTGAAATTGGCAGCAAGCATTACTTCAAGAATTTACTTTTCAAGAAATAGAAATGGTAATTGATTCTTTACATAAAAATGTTTCTCCTGGTTTAGACAGTTTACCAAGTGAGTTATACAAACTTTGTGGCGCTTGATGCCATCAATGTTGGTATTGTTATATAATTTTTTATAACGGACATGATTTTGCCTACCCAAATGTATGACGGTTTAATGGTTTTTCTATATAAAATGGGGATCAGGCAGATACTATAATTGGAGGCCACTGACATTATTGAATGTTGATTTTAACATTTTTCAAGTTTTAGGAATAGATTGTCTTTAGTTATGACCGATCTTATAAGTGAGGATCAATATTGTTCTGTTTCAGGAAGACGGATTACCAAAGCATTGTTGTTAATTAGGGAAGTGATGGAATATCAGAATGAATTGGGTTTGGTGGATTCAAATTTGGGGTATTTGGTGAGTTTGGATCAGGCCAAAGCTTTTGATGAAGTTTCGCATATTTATTTGTGGACTTGTTTAGAAGCTTATGGTATTCCAACTTTGTTTGTGCAATGGGTAAAATTATGTTGTGCGTTGGCATATGTATTACTATATGAAAATGGGACGTTGGATTCTAGACATTTGATTTTAAAAGGAGTGCATCAAGGGTGCCCACTTAGTCCCCTTTTATATGTTTTTGCATTAGACCCGTTATTGAGATTAGTGGCTCGGTCTCCCAGAATTAAGGAAATAGGAGGGAATTTTACAAAGATTGTAGCTTATGCAGATGATCTTTGTTTAATTTTAAAAGATAGTGAGTCTATTAGTATAGCATGTACTTTAATAACAGAAGTTGGTAGTATTACAGGAGCTAGAATTAATTTGAGAAAACACATTGTTTGTGTTTAAATGGATTTCCAAATATGAATACAATGGTAGGAGGATTTCAAGTGGATAGGGCTCTGTGTTGTATACTTGGGATTTATTTTGGGGGTTCAGATATGGCAGAGTTTAATTGGCAAAATGCCCTAGATAAAGGACAAAAGATGGTAGCAGGTTGGAATCGATGGAAGCTATCAAAATTAAAAAGGATTTATATGATTAAGACTTTCCTGCTTCCTGTTTTTTTATACTTATGTTATATTTTTTTGTTACCAAGACATTTAGAGTCTCAGTTAATGGGGTTTTTTTTAGTTGTTTTTGGGGGAGTCGTTTGAATCCCATACATCAGAATGTCTTATATTTGCCAGTACAAGCAGGAGGGGTTAATATAATTGATCCGGTATTATTTTTCTTTACGGTTTTTCTATACTGTAATATTGTGCCTTTAATGACTGACTGTTCGCATAGTTGGAGCCTCTTTGTAACAAAGCGTTTGTCTGAGGTTTTTGTAGAATGGAGATCAAATTCTTTTCAGCATAAAAATAAAAGGTGGCCAAGATTGGCTATGCGATGGGAAGGTGTGTTTGATAAAATAAAAGCTTGGAATATAAGTTGGTCATCGGTGGGTCATACTGTTAGGAAAGCTCTTTATGCAGATGTTTTACAAAGATGTTTTTTTGATTCCCCTTTTTATGGATTTTCGGTGTTACACCAACAAGAAATTACAGCTTGTATAATGGATAAGCGGATACCAAAACATATTTGGGATGTAGTTTGGTTAGGACTACATAATAGGGTGAATGTCCGTAGTAATCAGAAACATAAAAGTTTACAGGAACGTTATTGTCTGAGAGAATGTTGCCAATTGAAATTAGAAACCATGTTGCATCTTTATTTTCAATGTCTGTATGCACTTAGTTTCTGGGATGTGGTTAAGAATCATTGGAAAAATAGTTTCTTTATACCACCACCAATGGAAATATTGTTCTACGGTATTTATGAAGGTTTTTGTCAACAGATAGTCTTAGTACTTTAAGAGTGATACATGGGCATTTTTTATATTGGTTGTGGATTAGTAGATGTAGGTTGTTATTACAACAACAACGGATTTCTACTGAGGAGTTATTTTTTATGTTCTGTTCAGATTTACGTAATTTGAAGCAGACAGAACAAATACAATATAATATTTGTTTTTGGACTTCTTTATGGGGGAGATATGGCTTTATTTAATATTGTTATGACATGAGGGTTATTTTTTTATATTATTTATTATGTTTTTCTTGGTTTGGGGATTTTGTAGGATTGCATACTTATTTTTGTATGATTTTATTTTCTTTTTCTTGATCTTGTATGATATGATATTATTTTGTATATTGTATATTTGTTGTGATTTAATAAAAAATTCCCCTACTATTATAGTAGGGAGGAGGGAGAGGGTGGGTTTATATTGTTTTTTATTATGTTTAGAGAATTTGTATGAATTAATACTTATTTCTGTTTTTTTGATTCTTTCTTTATTGAGATAATGTATGATGTATTATTGCTTTGTATAATTTTGTTATGATTTGTTCAGATTTCAATAAAAAATTCACTTACTCTTTTCGATAAGTGCCATGGGATCTCGGTTTAATGTCTCATCCGAAAGACGGCACCTCAGAAGTGCAACACCCTTCTCATGCTGCACTACAGTGTCAGTACTGGGATATTAACCCAAGTGACAGATGTGGGAACTGAACCCACAGCCCTCTGATCTCCTGGCCTCAGAGGTGAGTGTGCTACCTACTGAGCCACTGACACTGCTCGGTTGCTGAGGGAAATCAGTGTTCGGGCCAGATTATGAAAATAACAGTGACACAGTTCATGAGTAGAGGTCCTAAAATGCCTATGTTGAACATTTGGTGGCGATACTCCATAAAATGACTGTGTTACGAGCATGCATTGGTAAATTGCATGCACACTCTTAATGTCATGCATTTGTAATATTTTCACTCTGGATTTTTACCATTGGCATTTTTCCACACCTCTTGATGAACAATACAGCTGTCATTTCACATATCCTGCCCAAAATGTGTTTTGACTTCGGGGCAGAATAGCACAGTAACTGCAGCAAAATCACTTTTTGGGATAGTTTGAAGAAATAACAGTGACACTGTACATGAGCAGGAGGTGCTAAAATGCTATGTTGAGTGTTAAGTCTTGTTCAACTAAAATGACTGTGTTCAACCAACGCATTGCACATTTCCATGCACCTTTGGAACTTCTAAATTTGCTATATTTACATGCCACATTTTCAACATTGGCATTTTTTTACACCTCCTTATGAACTGTACAGCTGTCATTTTTCACATCCTGCCCAAAATGTTTTCCTGCACTGCATTACCAAAGCCAATGCCAGCACGACAACATTCGGCATTGACAAATGCTTGTTTGTATTGGGGCTTCTGCAATCATTGTGCTATCATGGACACAGCACTAGAATGTTTATGCTACCATGATGAGAATGCTATATTAGCTGAATTTACATATGTACATATGAAATTGGCAGCTGAACAAGGCCAAAACGGTCTATCAAATCTGCTCCAGTGTGCAGCTCAGTTACTTCCCTGGGACTGCCCCCTCTCCGCAACTCCACCCAGAGTCATCCCCCACATTCCCATTTCCTTCCCCTAACCCCTTCTCAGTAGAGCTCTGTTCAGTCATAATCCTCTTCATCACCCCATCCCACCCTCTTGAAACTGGCCACTGTCTTTGCTGCCACCACCTCCACTAGTAGCTCATTCCACTGCTTCACCACCCTTCTTCAGTGAAAAAGTTCATCCTCGTCTTCTTGAATCTACCTCACCAATTTCAAGTAGTGACCCCTTGTACCCTCCTTTCTTCAGTTAAAGATGCCCTCCATGCCAACTCTTTTTATGCCCTTAAAATACTTGAAGGTTTAGATCATATCCCCCCCACTTCTATTCTTCTGGTAGTACATGTTCAGTTCCCTCAGCCTCTCCTCATATGTTCTGTCCCCCATGTCCCTGATCATTTTGGTTGCTGTCCGCTGGACCCCGTCTAGTAGTCTGATATCCTTCTTCAGGTAAGGCACCAGAACTGAACACAGAACCCAGGTGTGGTCTCACTAGTGACCAGTACAGTGGCAGAATAACTTCCTCCCTCCTAGAGGTAATTCCCCTGGCAATGCAGCCCAGCATTTTATTTGCTTTTGCTGCTGCCTGTTGGCATTGTGCTGTGTGTCTCATATCACCCCTGATCATTTCTCCCAGGTCCCTTTCCTCCTCTGATACTGATATCTGTATGCCACCTAACCAATAACTGACCTCTGGGGTTCTGTCCCTATGTGCATTATCTTACATTTATTAGCATTAAACCCAACTGCCAGATGCCCAACCATTTCTCCAGCTTAGCTAGGTCCTCCCTTAAATCCTGTACCCCTCCTCTGTGTCCACCCTCCCACAGAGCTTAGTATCATCAGCAAAGAGGCAGATCCTGCTTTGACCCCTCTGCAATGTCACCTGTAAATATGTTGAGCAGCACAGGACTGAGCCCTGTGGTACCCCACTGGTTACAGGCTAAGGCTTGAGAGTCCCACCACCACCACTGTTTGGTTCTTGTCCACTAGCCAGCTCTTGACCCACCCCTGCATTTTGTCCCTGGTCCAAGGTCCCCCAACTTGCTGATCAGCCTGCCATGTGGCACTGAGTCGAATGCCTTGCTGAAGTCCAGGTACAGTATGTCAGCCGCCTGACCTTGCCATCAAAGAAGTCCAACATGTTGGTTTGACATGTCCTCCCCCTGACAAACCCATGCTGTCTGTCATCCAGGAGACCATTTTTCTCAAGGAAGGACACCAGCCTTTCTTTTAGAGTGGCTCCATTAACTTATCAGCTATGGCGGTTTAGCTAACTGGTCTGTAATTACCTGGGTCATCCCTGGGTCCACTGTTGTGGAGAGGTACTACATGAGCTGTTCTCCTGTTCAGAGGTACACACCCGTTGTCTGGTGAGGTGTTGAATAGATCAGTTAGTGGTGTTGCTAAAACCTCTGCCAGTTTTTTTAGGACCCTCAGGTGTACCCCATTTGGGACCAGTGCCTTGTCCACCCTCAGTTCCCTCAGTCCTCTTAAGACCCTGTCTACAGCTATCTACTCCTCATACTCCCCCTTAAGGATCTCTCAATTTTCCCTTGTGGCATGGGCCTGTTCACTTCTTTGGTGAAGATGGAGCAAAGAATCTGATGAAAGCGGTATTGCTATATAACACAGATGGAGTGTTTTTGAGATGAATCCAATACATTCCTTTGCCTGGGTGACCAAAGAATTGGATGGGTAGGAGGGTGGATGTGGCTTACCCACATTAATAACGGAACAAAAACAACAAAAACATAATATCATTGGGCATACCTGATGCACCCAGCCGACAACAGGTAACAATAAATGTCAACTTATCATACTGATCCCTGCATCATGACATCCGACTCACAGTCTGTCTTCTGAACATAGTCGGCAATTTCACAGTAAAATAGAATTGACAGTTTTTTAACTGAATGGGTCAGAGCTCTTTATTATTAATCACTGTAATGTCCTAAGGGGTCGATTTCACACCGCCGTCACGCTACTTGGAAGGGGAAAGTGAAAGTAATATGTCTCCGTGACTATCACAGTGGCAGGATCAACTAGATAAGTGCTTAATTACATTTTTAGAAAAAATAATTGTCAGGATCAACCAAATAACATTATTTATATTTTGAAACTGATAGAATCTACATATATATGTTTTATTTTTGAGAACATTATCCCTTGTGTTCTGGGTGGGGTGTGTTTTGATTTGTGTTCAGGGGAGGGTTCCATTACAATTCAGCCCAAACATATGTTTGTATAGTCAGAATAATGACATGGCCTGAGTGAAGATATCATATTTATTTCACTGAGGCCATGATATTCAAGATATCTCACCTGGCTTCACCAACCGTGAGATATCATGATATCATTGGCCTCTCATGAAGATAATATGATATCTTCACTCAGGCCATGTCATATCCTATATATATATATATATATATATATATATACATATATATTATGGTAGTATGGTAGTGTCAATGACCTTTCTGTTTGTGTCCTTCAGCAGGGCTTCTGGGATTCTGTCCTTCAGCAGGGCTTCTGGGATTCTGACCATAGAAAAAACAGGAAACCAAGCTGATCATCCGCCTTGGCTCCCAGCAGATTTCCGGTTTAAATAATAGACTTATTTTCTACTAACGTCTTTTAGCCAGTCCTTGTTTACCCTAAAGTCTGTTTGTATCTCTACACATTTAATTTCTTTCTCATTTTCACCATATGTCTCCTTCCCCCACATTTGTCGTCTTTCAGCCTTCTTACTAGGCTCTGTTAATTAGTCCCCACCTGAGGACTTCTCTAGCCCATTCAATCTTATTATGCCTTGTCTTTCCCATCATCACCTTTTTGTTTCAAAGATTCTCTCTTAATCATGCCATTTATCACTTCTTCTCCCTGAGCCTTCCCCTTTTTATGTTGATTGCACGCATGCGCAAGAAACATGTTGCGGCAGCTTTCTCCACAACAGGTTCTGGAGGCACAGCACTGCTGTGGCCAATGCCCCCAGAGCCTGCAAAGTCTTGTCCCACTTCCCCCAATGCTGTGGCATGCTGCTGCTGACACTAGTTCAGCCAGCGTGCCACAACCTTCTAAAAAAGTAGCCACTGCAATCAGGAGCCATCTCGTCATTGCAGTGTCAGCCATCCGCTGCAATGAGGGAGCGACCCGTCATTGCAGGGTGGGATGTAAAAACCCTGATATTGTTTGTGAACATGGCGGTGGCTTGCTGCCGTGTTCACAAACAATATAACCCCCCCTCCACCATGTTTAGTTGCCGACAGGGGCCCCAATCCCCATCGGCTTCAGTGGCCCAATGTTGATTGTGCCGATGGGGAGCCCACTCCCGTTGGCATTATGTCAACCCCACTGTTGTTGTGTGCCGATGGGGTGCCCAATCCCCATTGGCATAATGTGACCCCCCCTTTAGTTGTGTGCCGACGGGGGTGCCCAATCCCCCATCGGCTACTGGCCTCCCAAAAAGGAGCAGTCAGGCGGCATGCTGGGAGCCCACCCCAGCATGCCCAATGCTCCTGTGAAGAAAAAAACTGTCCAGTGATTTTTTTTTTAAACCTGTGAAATCAGAAAACTGTCCCTCGCGGTCTCCCTGGCCCCCATCCCACCACCCGCACCCACCCACTGCACACCCGGCCTCCCCACACACACCCTCACCCCATTCTTACCTCCGGAGTCTGGCTCGACGATCTTCGGTGGACCGGGAACACATCTGCACTATTCAAAGCCAACCGCGAACTGAGGAAATGCCGGTAAGCTGTATAATGGAATAAATGTTTTTTTTTCAACTTTAATGCATATCTCAGTCATTTTTTGGAATTTTGGCACCAAATTTTCAACATGGGGTTTTTGGAACCCCCTCCTCATGAACTCTCGAAGTGTCATGGTGTTAATCGGCCCTGAAAGATGATTTCTTGGTCACTGCATGGAATCATCTTTCAGTGCCGATTAACAAAATGACAGTGCCAGTGTTCATGAGGTGGGCTCTCAGAAAGTCTATGTTGCAAAATTGGTGAAAAAAATCCAAAAAATGACTGTTTTATGAGCGTGCATTGCACAGTTGCAACGCACGCTTGTAAATTTGTGAATTTGCAATATTTTCAGCCAGATTTTCAACATTAACATTTTTTCACACCTCCTTGTGAACAGTACAGCTGCTATTGTTCACATCCTGGTGGAAATGTGTTTTTGCAGTTCCGGCACAGAATAACGTGGTCGCTGTATATGATTATGTATGGGAAATCCTTATTGTGAAATTTTGTATTTTTTGTATTTGTATTAGTGTCTTAATGTATTGTTGGATATTGAAATGCTGTGTATTGTGTATATTTTGTATTTATTTGATTAATGTTATATGTTTAGATGTAACAAAGTGAAATATAAACAGGACTATCTTGAGAACAGGATTGTATAATCCTAATGATTAGAATTTCCTGTAAAAAAATAAAGTTTTCATCATCATCATCATCATCATCATCTGTGGGAAATCAGTGTTCGGGACAGATTAAGAAAATTACAGTGACGCTGTTAATGAGTAGAGGTCCTAAAATGCCTATGTTGAAAATTTGGTAATGATACTCCATAAAATGACTGTGTTACAAGTGTGCATTGCACACTTTCCACGCACCCTTTAACTTCGCAAATTTGTAATATTGTCACGACAGATTTTCAATGGTGCCATTTTTTCACACCTCCTTATGAGCAATACAGCTGTCATTTTTCACATCCTGACCGAAATGTGTTTTCACAGTTCCGGTGCAGAATTACGCAGTCGCTGTGGGAAATCACTGTTCAGGACAGATTAAGAAAATGACAGTGGCACTGTTCATGAGCAGAGGTCCTAAAATGCCTACGTTGAAAATCTGGTGATGAAACTCCATAACATGACTGTGTTACAAGCGTGCATTGAACTGTTTCCACGCACCCTTGTAACTTAGCAATTTTGTAATATTTTCACACCATATTTTCAACGGTGGCATTTTTCCACACCTCCTTCTGAACAGTACAGCTGACATTTTTCACATCCTGGCTAAAATATGTTTTTGCACTCCTGCCGGATAATAGCATGATCACTGTGGGAAATCACTGTTTGGGACAGATTAAGATTGAACGACTGAGAGGGGGAAGTGACCGAGCTCAACTGAGCTCTGTCGGGACTGCTGCAGATTTGTTTGTGGGCAGAAAAAGGTCCCAACGCAAGAGCCCAGTACAAAAGGGAAGCCTGCAGCACTGGGAGAAATATAACGAGAGAGCAAGTGATGGAAGGGGAGTGAGTGAACTCATCGGAGGGCTGTCAGCACTGCTGCGGATTTCTTTGTGGCCAGAAAAAGGCACCAATGCAGGCAGGAGCCCCGTACAAAATGGCCACTTGCAGCGCCAGGACAAACAGAATGAGCACGTGAGAGAGGGAGACTGAGTGACCTCAATGAAGCTCTGTCAGGACAGCTGCAGATTTCTCTGTGGACAGACAAAGGTGTCAACGCAGCCAGGAGCCCCGTACACTAGCGCAACCTGCAGCACCAAGAGAAACAGAATGATTGAGTGACAGAGCAGTAGTGAGTGAGCTCAGTGGGGCTCTATTGTGACTGCTGTGGATTTCTTTGTGGGCAGAAAATGTGGCAACGCAGGCAGGAGCCCAGTACAAAAGGCCGGCTTGCAGCGTCAGCCAAAACTGAATGTGTGAGTGAGAGAGCTCAATGGAGCTGTGTCGGGACTGCTTCAGATTTCTTTCTGGCCAGAACAAGCCGCCAATGCAGGCAGGAGCCTAGTACAAAAGGGCAGCCTGCAGCGGCAGGAGACATAGAATGAGCAAGTGAGGGAGGGTGAGTGAGTGAGCTCAATGGAGCTCTGTTGGACTGCTGCACATTTGTTTGTGGGCAGAAAAAGCCATCAATGCACGCAGGGGCCCAGTACAAATGGGCAGCCTGCAGTGGCGGGGAAACCAGAATGAGTGAGTGAGAGAGGAGGAGTGAGCAAGCTCAATGGAGCTCTATTGTAACTGCTGCAAATTTCTCTGTGGGCAGAAGAAGGCGGCAATGCAGGCAGGAGCCCAATAAAAAAGGGCAGCCTGCAGCGCCAGCAGAAATGGAATGTGTGAGTGAGAGAAGGGGAGTGAGTGAGCTCAACAGAGCTTTGTCAGGACTGCTGCAGATTTCTTTGTGGGCAGACAAAGGCGCCAACAGAGGCAGGAGTCCAGTACAAAAGGGCAGCCTGCAGCACCAGGAGAAACAGAATGAGTGAGTGACACAGGGGAAGTGAGCAACCTCAACGGAGCTCTGTTGGGACAGCTGTGGATTTCTTTGTGGGCAGAAAAAGGTGCCAATGCAGGCAGGAGCCCAGTACAAAAGGCCAGCCTGCAGCGCTGGCAGAAAGGGAACGAGTGAGTGAGAGGGGGAGAGTCAGCAGGCTCAACAGACCTGTGTCGGGACTGCTGCAGATTTCTTTGTGGGCAGAAAAAGCCACCAACAGAGGCAGGAGACCGGTACAAAAGAGCACACTGCAGCACCAGGAGAAACAGAATGAGCGAGTGACTGAGGGGGAGTGAGCCACCTCAATGGAGCTCTGCCAGGACAGCTGCAGATTTCTTAGTGGGCAGAACAAGGTGCCAATGCAGGCAGGAGCCCAGTACAAAAGAGCAGCCTGCAACACCAGAAGAAACAGACTGTGCGAGTGACAGAGGGCCAGTGAGCATGCTCAACAGACCAACGCAATCAACATTTGGCATTGACAAATGCTTGTTTCTTTCCCCACAAATATATCCCTTATTTTACCTCCCCTCTACATTAACTTTGTTTTTTTCTCTTTAAGATATTTCCTAAAGAAGACCTATGGTCAAAACGTAGATTTTTTACTCTATTTTATATTTTCAGCATGAATTTAATATAACCATTTTGTTTTGCTTTCAGACTACATGCTGACGCAGCACCTTGTTTTTGTGTATAGATATATGAAGTATAGTAGGGTTAAGAGGCCACCTTAATGCAAAATTCTTATTTTTGAATATTCATATCCTTAGACCAAGGATTTGGAAATTGGCACAAACACTTTTTTGGTCTGGATCCCCAGATCTTGAATATTTGGTTTACCATGGCCCATTGGCACAGTGACAAGGCTGCCTAACATGCTGCCAGTGACCTGGGTTCAAAAATGAGCCTGAGGTATGGGAGAGACAGCTTAGGGAGGAGAACTAAGAATACCAGCAGATGCTTTCCTCAGTGGGAGATAGTACTGAAGAATCTGCTTCACTACCACCTCCTGGATGAAAACTGGTGGTGTTGCAGTTAGAGCTGACTGAAAGAGCAGATGCCAAACGGCTCTGACATGCACTAACATGCATATGCATTTGCACCTCTGTACCCTTACAAATGGACCTTTGTGTGCATTTGACACACTATGGAAAACTCCATCAAATGTTCACATAAAAAATCAGGCCCATTTGGGCTTCAACAAAGCAACAATCCACTTACTTCCAGAACTATTCTGATCAGTAGAGAGCTCTTGACATTGACCTTCTATGGACCCCAAACAATAACTCTAAGTGTAGGGTTAAAGAAGGTGTATAAGTGGCAGAGAAGGGGAAGATGGGTTGGTAGATCATTTAGCTAAAGAAAACAACTGCACTGAGAAAGGAACAGAACTAGAACATTTAGATAGAAGTTCCAAGGTGTAAAAATTATTAATTGTAAAATGCTTCCTTTTGCCACCATTAACTAACCAAAGGACTAAAGGTACTGGAAATCTCTAAGGTGAATTTCGTTGTGTATTAGTTGATTAAATGGAAGGAGTTTGTATCTCCAGAGCGTGAAAGCCGATTAATGATGCACCACTGTCTGCTAGCCCACCAGTCCTCTGTCCTCACGGGAGCTATATCCTCCTTCCACACTACAAATCTTTCCTCTACCAATCACCAGAGTATTATTCCAACTGCCACCACTCACTGTACCTCAGCCACAACTACAGCATTGTTTCTCAAAGTACAGCACGAGCCCCAGATCTGCCACAGTCTTACTTATAATGAACACACTGTTTTCCACCTCCCAATTGAACTGTTTCCCCATCCTCGCACAGTAACGCCCCCAACATTGCTCTCCCATAACAGCACTGCCCCAACTAGTGTTTGAAGAACAGTTATAATTTTTATACTACTTTTAGTAGTTATAGGAACCAAACAATATTTGCAGGGGTTTGAATTTTTTTTATTTCTTATTCCTCCTGTTGTTTTTTTTTATGTTTATTTGGTTTAGTGTATCTGAAATATTAGTTTAGGCTTAAAATTTGTCTATGTTATCAGAGACATACAGTACCTACTATATCTCCCACAGTTCATACACAGCTTGCATCACATAAGCATTATGCCTTGATTTGTTTTCTGTGTTGCAGCTTGATTGGCTGCTAACACTGTTGCATGTGCACATCTTTCAGGAAACCATCAAGGTTCTTTGACAGGTATTCATTTCATAAGCTGCATGAGACAAAAAGCAACAAACATACCTGGAACTACTACTGTACAGGCACATGTAAATCAAAGTATAAGAACCTTCTAGGTATGATAAGTATCATTTTCATTAATAATCTGGAAGCTGGTGTCTCCTGCAGGTAACATATTTTCATTGATGACACTGAGATGGATAGGATCAGACTCATGTAGTCTCTGTTTCAATGTACCCAAATGTGAGGTGCTACATTTAGAGAGGAAAAACAGAAGTTGTACCTATGTACTGTGTGATGCTCTTTTTGCTGCAGCAGAGATGGTAAAGAACATGGAGTCCTTATAAGGAAGGGACCACAAAAGAACAGGCAGTGTGCATGCTGACATGACTTCTGGTTGGCAGGTGTTGAATTGAATAGAAGCTGCTTTTGACCAGAGGGAACTTAGATAAGAGAAAACTGTGATACAGCTAGTAACAGAGGAACAGGTATCAAAGGTGATTGTATATATTTTAAGGCACAGAGTTCTAATTGTATGTGGCACTTTCAGGGTAGCAACTTCATGTCTGGTGTTCATGATATAACAAAATTGTAAGTGAGTCCATGGGACAGTATAAAGCCATTTCTGTAGTGTGTGAAGGTGAGCTCGGTGCAGGCAGATAAGGCTAATATGAGTCTGCCTGTGTAGTCAGTCACATAAGGAGGCCAGGAGACTCATCACTACTTTAGTCAGCAGAATAACACAGAAAAGAAAGAAGGAGGAAGATGGTTAGCAGCTGTGGTGTAAAGTAGGTTCACATTCAAGTAAAAGAATGGGGAATTGCAGGATGGTGGTGTGGAGGTGCAGACTGGGGATGGACAGGTTGACTGTGACCTGGTTCTGATTTTGACTCAGGTTTTTTTTCAAAAGGTTCTGATTTCCACTGATGAATTGTAGATCCTATTTTAGTCTATCTGAGTATAAAAATGCATCAGTATTATTCTTCTGTATCCCTTTATTAGAAAAAATAAAATTTAACCATTTAAAAAAATATGTCTGTATTTTCCTGTCATTTTTCAAGGTCAGCAAACAGCCAGCAGCAATAAAATAAATTGACAGTTATTCCTGCCAATCCTGTGTGTGAAGCACCACATGACGTGCAGGAAAAAGTGAGCTGGATTCACAAAACTCTTGAAAATCATGCAGCTGCGTGGAAAAAGGGGACAAGTGGGTTGCCACTTGCGGAACTGAAATTTCTCCTGCAGCAACAGTAGTCTCAAAAGTGGAGCCAGTTTACAACTGGTTCCACAATTTATGGCAGCATACAGGTGGTGTTGATGTGGAAATCTTTGAAGCTGTGGAAAAATTTTACCGCCGGTGTGACCAGCTTTAATATGTTTCTCAGCTGCTGTAGATGTGAATAGCAATCTCTGCAGCTGCAGAAATTTTGGTCCAAAACTGGAGTTGTGGTGTGGGACTCAGTCCCAAAAACATTTCTGAATCCAGCCCAGTGTATGCAGCTCATTTGGGGCTTTGAAGTGAAAGGAGGCAGTGTGTCAAACTTTAGTCAAAAAGAGAGACAGAGACAAATGAATTCAACAGTAGGAAGGCAACAGCAGAATGTAAACCTTCACTGAATCTGGCATGCTTTTTGTGGGAGATAGGCAGTATGAGCAGGATATATGATGGGGCCCCAGCCTTCCCTCCTGCACTTTTGACTTGAGATGTTATTTTTTTTTTTTATTTGTAATTATTTTGCTCGCCTTCTTGGTGTTATAACAAGCATCATTGGCCCCAAACTATCCAACACACTGGTGCCTGACTGGCCAATTATTTTTTACCACTTGTGTTTTGTAACATATGTTGTTGACCTCTGGTCAGCCTGGTGGTACTGAGGGTTGAGGCATCAGTCTTAACTTGCCGTGCACTGGTGACCCATGTTTGGGAGAAAGCCTGGGGAGCTTGGGGTTGGCTGCAGAGGAGAGGATCAGACACCTGGTGGACTGCTTTCTTCCCCCTGGGAGGAAGGGGGTCCAAGTTCAGTGACATGAGTGGCACCCAACGGAGACTGTGTGCACTGCAGTTGGGAGACAGAGAAGAGGATGACATCAGGTGGCCTTCCTGCGGATGTGGGCAGGAGTGTGCACATCGTGCTCTGGATGGCATTGTACATCCTGCGACTGGGGGGATGTGAGAAACAAGGAAAAAACCCAGCTGCCAGGTGAGGTGACAGCAGATCTTCAGTGGCTGAGCCCACGTGCCCAGTGCCGGTCCCAACCCCAACTTGACACTCCATGGTCCCCACCTCCTCCCATGAGGGCCAGCGGTAGAGGGGGGACCCAGCACCAAATTCCTCAGTTTTGGAAGAGGTTTAGGCGGGTGATGAAAGCAAGATCAAGTAAGTCCACCCGAGAGATGCTCGAGTAAGCTGGAGCTTAGACAGAATTGGAAAAAAAATGTTGTTGACCCCCCCCACCCTCATCCAGCATTGCAGTTTTTGGATATATCCTATACAAGTTTTCAAAACTAATAATTGCAGTCAATTTTTTTTTTTAATACAGCTGTTTGGCCCCGACCACCACCTACTCCTGTCATGAAGCCCACCTGCCAGTCCCCAGCCCCATTGATGCTCCTCTCATCATCAAGCCAGCAGGGATTCATATGGTACGGGACATGAGGACCGGGGGGCCAGCACGTATTGGAGCTGCGCATGCACATAGATATTTTTTGTTTGTTTTGCCCCATTGGTCCCACTCTCCACCCCGGACATCCAGCAATTCACTGCCTGTGCCCTGTTTGTATTTTTAATTAGCTGAATAAACAAATTACACTTAGAGATGCAGCAAAATAAAATTTTGCCGGCAATACTGTTGAAAATCAGCAATTTCGCCGGGTGTAATGTTTTGCTAATATGCGGCAAAATTCACAATTTCACCCATCATCGCCGGCCACCACAAGTCCATAAACTGAGCCCCTACACACACACACACACACACACACACACACACACACCGCAAGTTACCCTGCACCCCCCATTTGTTTTGTTTAAAAAAAAAAATCACCCTCCACTCCCTGGTGTCTAGAGGTCCCCCAGCCATCACTGGCTGTAATAACATTAAATAAGCACTCCCCCCAAAAAAAGTTACCATGCCACCTCCATTTGCTTTATTAAAAAAAATATATTCACCCTCCACTACCTGGTGTCTAGTGGACCCTCCACCCTCCTACTCCATCAATAGATAGCAGCACCCACCCAGCTCCCCCCCAGTACCCAGATTGGGCCACCATCACAGCCCTCCACTCATCTCTATGGTTAGAAGCCCAACTGAGTGCCACTGAGCACTTGAATGAATGAATACCAGGCTCATTCATTCAAGTGCTTAGTGGTGCTCAGTCGGGCTGCCGACCATGGAGGTGAGTGGAGGGCTATGCCGATGGCCTGATAAGATTACTGGGGGAGCCGGGTGGGTGCTGCTATCTATTGATGGGGGGTCCACTAGACACCAGGGAGTGGAGGATGAGTTTTCTTTTTTAATAAAACAAATGGAGGCGGCAGGGTAACTTTGGGGGGAGTGTTTATTTAATGTTATTATGGCCAGTGATGGCTGGGGGGGGGACCACTAGACACCAGGGAGTGGAGGGCAAATTTTTTTTTTTTAATAAAGCAAATGGAGGTGGCAGGTTAACTTTGGGTGGCAGTGCTTATTCAATATTATTACGGATAGTGACAGTTGAGGGGACGGGGGGAACACTAGACACCAGGGAAAAACTTTGGCCAGTGGCCACAACTGTTTCTTCGCAAGTGGTGAAATTACGTCGCAGGTGGTGAAATTTCACCCATGGATGTGAAATTTTGCCTGTGAGTGAAATTTTGCCTGTTTGGGGGCAAAATTTCACTCCCAACCACATGCGAAATTTCACATTTCACCCAGTGAAATATTTCACAAAATGCACCAATTATGCAAAATATTTCGCTGGTGAAATTTTCCAATTTTGCACATCCCTAATTACACTCCACTTGGGTTCCCAAACTGAATGTGAAAAACACATATAGAAATACATATGTTGTCATATACACTGTGACCTCTCAAAAAGGATTTATTCTACTCTAGCTTTCTGTTATAGTTGGTGATCTTTGTCTTCTGAATTCAAAGAAATAACTCATTAAATTAAATAATATCATCACCATCATCTTCAAACACCACCAAGGAAGTACCCTTATTAGGAGACATTTGTTGCCTCTGTTC
The DNA here is from genome assembly GCA_016271365.2 of Neoceratodus forsteri. Taxonomy (NCBI): domain Eukaryota; kingdom Metazoa; phylum Chordata; order Ceratodontiformes; family Ceratodontidae; genus Neoceratodus; species Neoceratodus forsteri. The sequence continues at coordinate 980,509,480 of CM028136.1, read as the reverse complement.
ATTCATAGTTCCTTTTAGTTTCCTGCCACTGCTAACTGAACTAGAAGAAGAATTTGCAGAGACTGACTTTTAGGAATGTAAGGCGCTGCACATTTTAATGAGTAAGCCTTGTGAAGCCTTCAGAGACAACAATTAGATCTGTGATACATATAAGCTCACTGTAAACACTAGTGGGAGGGTAAAGGCAGATAGTGCAGGCAAAATATTTTCTTTTCCAGCCAGTACTCAAAAGGGTCATCAACAATATTAATAAGTGGTTCTCGTAAATAGGCATCCACAATATCAGACAAAGAAAAAGAAGGTGGCTCTAAGACAGACACATTTGAATTATCATTTTCCATGCATTTTGACCACAAAGTGTGAGAGTCACGACATGACTTTTTCAAAGGCTGTGAAAGAGAACTTGGTGCAGGACTGCCCAAAGTTGACAACGGAGTACATTGTGACACTAAGTGATAATTATTGCTGTCACCACCAATAGATGTTGTGCCATCAGATGCAGCATTTACATCACATGATTCACTTGTTTTGTCAAATACAATTCCTTTCTTTTCCTGTGCAATTGCTGAAATCAGTATGTTTTGTATTGGAGATGAGAGTCACCAAGATCTGAAGGAAGCAGCTGCTGCAACTTAAACTGAGGGTCAGCAAGAGTGGAAAGAAGACCATTTGTGTCTGTCGTGATATTGTGAATTTTGGAATTGCTGTATCAGTCAGTCTGTAAGGGATACACTAAATTTGTCTCTTCCTTGGTCAAAACCTCTACACAGCCTCCTGAGTTCCTTGTTCATTACATTTATGATGGCAATAACCTGGCATAGAGCAGCATTCTCTTTTCTAATCTGTTGAGTTGTTTCCTCATAGAGATTGAAGAGCAATGTAAGGTGATCCATGAGCCCCCACTGGAATGAATTCAGCACAACACCATCCGCTACGTTGTGCTCCATGGTATATTCATCCACTGCCTTCTATAGTGTGAGCAGTCTCTCACACATGTAAAGCATTGCATTTCATCTTGTTGGAATATCTTGTTTTAGTTGCTGTATTGACAAGATTTTTTTTTTCTGGACATAACAGATACTGGAGCCAAGATACCATGTCATTTTATAGAGTAACTAAAATGGCCAGAGATTTTCTTTGCAGCTCCTACTAGTGCTACTATACTGTTGTCACTGGAAAAGAAAGCTTGTACTATCAGATTTAATGTGTACAAAGCATGGAATGTAAGTAAAATCACCACGTTTCAAAGCACTAACAATATTGGCACCATTGTTTGAAACCACAAATTCAGTAGTGGATCCCACGGGCTCTAACCATTTAGAAATTTAGTTATGCAACTCTTGCAAAATATTGCCAGCATTGTAATCCTTACCAAGCATGCTAACACAATGCGCTGATGTTCTTTGTCTTCCTTCCTGTACACTACTGCATGTGGTGGTGTTTGAAAATGACTGTGACACCCAATGTTCTGTGATGCAAATATGATCAGTGGTTTGAGACCTCATTCACATCTCTGTGGTTATGTGCACAGAATCACATTTACTCTCTTGAAGAGCCAACTTTATTTTAGTTTGCATACATTTGTGCATTTTGGGAACAGCCACAGTTGCATAATATGTACGGCTTGGTGCGTTGTAACATGGAGCAAAATATTTTAAATGAGCTCTAAAATCATTTTCCACCACAGAAAATGGTTTCATGTCCTTAGCAGTAAGTTTAGCTATTAACTGATTCATTTTTAATGTGACATGGTGTGATCTACTGTAGGCAGATTTTTGTTCAAGCATAGCCGTAATACTCTGCTGTTTAGTTCATGCAGGGGGACAAAAATCATGGGATAGTAGTGGCGAAGCTGTAGCCTCTCCAAATACTTTTGTCAGTGAAGTCAAACATGTTTTTTTCCTGCCTTGACTCTCAGCCTCTTCACCATCACTATTGTCTGTAGGATCATTTTCATCACAGATATTTTTCCTTTGCCCAGGACTGCTGCCCAGCCAAATGGTTGGATGTAATCTTTGCAAATGCCTTCTTAGTGCTGTTGTCCCGAACTGGCCTGTCACTTCCCCTACTAACTTTCTGATGACAAGAGGTGCAGACAGCAAAACATTCATTTTTGGGACTTATATTAAAATAGCTTCACATAACTAAGGCGGAACATTTTGTTTTCATGCTAGGAACTGCAGAAGTTTTGATGGCAGTTGTTTCTGATCCAAATTCATGCACACTGTGACTGTCCCCCTGAAGAGCTACCATTATTATTGATTGTTTTTCCTGTACTGGCTGTGACTAGTGGTGGTGCTTACTGTGTGTGTTTTGTTTTTTTTTGGGTGGGGGAACCCAGGTGGCATCCTCTACCTCATCAGTATCACATTCTGATTCATCACCTTTAGAAGAGCATAACTGTGATACATAGTGACCTTGTTCTTGTACATTTACAACCTCTTCTTCATCAGAGGCACTGCTTTCTGATGAAGGTTCCTGATATGCATGAGTGGAATATCGTGGAGTGCCATGTCTAGTGGTAGTAGATAAAGCCTTTTCCTTAGTCATTGACTTTCTAAGTCTAACTGTTTTGGCTGCCTATTTTTGTGTTTTATTTTTATCTGAGTTTTATGGCAATGCCAACAGTGCTGCAGCCTGCATTACTTTGATCAGGGGATTCACCAAAGTCCTTTTCTTTTTCTGGTTGTGTTGCATCATCTTTTTTTGGTTGTGTTGCTTCATTTGCATCTGTTGTATTGATTATATCTTCAGCAGTGAATTTTCCTTTTCTTTGCTAAATTTGTTTTCAGGAAACATTTTTATTGTTACGTGTACCAATTTGAGCCATACTGTTGTATTGGTCGCATGTTCCATTTCCATTACAGACTCTGATTCTGAATTCATTTTTTTGTGGTCCAACTTAATTGCTTAATTAGCAGTATTAGTTTGGATGCAGAGATGGGCAACACAGAGTCTGAGATGTGACCCCCAACCCCCTTCACAATCTGTATGGCACTATGACCTTGTAGTTTTTCAGGCACAGAGATGGGCAACACAGAGCTTGCGGCAGTATGACTTTTCAGAGCAGCACAGAGATGAGCAACAAAGAGCTTGAAACATGGCATCCCCTTTCAACATATGTGAGGCACTATGACTTAGTAGTAGTTGAGTCACAGAGATGGGCAACACAGAGTCTGAGACATGACCCCCCCTTCAAAATCTGTATGGCACTATAAAGAAGTAGCAGTTCAGGCACAGAGATGGGCAACACAGAGTCTGAGACATGACCCCCCCATCAGAATCTGTATGGCACTATGACCTAGTAGCAGTTCAGGCACACTAATGGGCAACACAGAGTCTATGGCAGTATGACCTTTCAGGGCAGCACAGAGTTGGGCAATACAGACTCTGAGATGTGGGTGACAGCCCCCTTCAAAATCTGTATGGCACAATAAGCCCCCCCCTCAAAATTACTAAGGCACTGTGATCTTCAGAAAGAGTCCTCCTATCCTCTCTGGCTCTGCTCCCTTTAATCTTTTATATTTTTGTCTGCATTCTGCTGTTGTCTGCTGTTGAATTTGTTGACCTCTCTTGCTCTCCTCTCTCTCTCCCTCTCTGTCTCTCTCTGACTAAAGAAAAACAGGTGTTTCATTTTATTACTGAGGAGTTTGCAATGTTTACCCCTGCAGAAGTCTGCTCTGCACTCTGCTGTTGTCTGCTGTTGAATGTGTTGGTCTGTCTACTATCTCTCTCTCTCTCTCTCTCTCTCTCTCTCTCACTGACTAAAGAAAGAAGAAAATGAAAAATGTTATTTCGTTTTTTCCTTTTTTGTGGGGAATCTCTCTGCACTCACACATGACTGTCACCTTTCAATGCAAAGCATTCATGACCTGGCTGGGGACGAGGTGAGAGAATTGCAGAGGGAGTTCACAGAGTTGGGGATGGGCTTTAGACAGGTGGCATGCATGGTAACTTTCTCAGAAGTGCTACCTGTCTATTGCATGGGGGAGGCCATGGTACTCCGCACCAGGGGATTCAATAAATGGCTTAAGAGTTTATGCAGAGCTGAGGGATTTGGCTTCATTGGGGACTGTGGGATCACCTTGAGGGATGTGGGCTTGTACAGGAGGGATGGCCTGCATCCATCTGTGGGGGACCAAGATCCTTAGTGAGAGGTTTAAATGTTCCATTGTCAAACATTAAAACTAGCCAAGGGGGTGGCAGAATTAAGCAAGAAAGAATCATCTGCCTCCCCCCCACAGGTTAAGGAAGACAAACAGACAGATAATAGAGCCAAGAAAGGAACATTTAAACTAGCCAAGGTGGGGTGGTGGAATTAAGCAGGGAAAAAACAACTGACCACCCAACACACAGGGTAAGGTAGACAAACAGGCTGATATTAGGACTGTGGAAGCTAAAAAGGAAACACAAAAGGAGATAATAGCAGGGGAGGCATAGAGGCAAGGTACAGGGATTGGATGGGGGAGATGGGAGAGGTGGGGCATCAAAACATGGAAAGCCATGTGTACAAATGCATGAAGCCTGGGAAATAATATCACAGTCCTAGCGGCCATGATGGTGAAGGAAGACTTAGACATTGCCACAGTCACCAAAACATGGTACACAGGAAACCACTACTGGAATGTTACCATACCAGGGTATACAATCTTCAGGAGAGAAAAAAGGGAGGTGGCTATGTACATCAGAGAGGGGATCAAGGCAATGAAATTATGGGGAAGACAGGAATAGGAAAAGGCACTATGGGTCAAATTAGAGATGGGAAATGGCACCACCATCCTCGCTGGAGTTGTCTACAGACTTTCAACACAGGGGTAAGAAATAAACAGGGTATTGTTGGACACCATACACAAAATGGCAGAGAAAGGGGAGGTGTTTCTGGTGGAACACATATGCAGCAGCCACTACCAGGAGAAGAAACATCTTGGATGCTCTGGAAAGGGCATGCCTCAGACAGTTGGAAAAGGAGCACACATGGGAGGGAGCAATACTAGACCTGGTTCTCACAAATGTTGTTAGAATAACAGGCCTATCAGTGGACAGCCATCTAGGGTCCATTGAGCACCATACAGTGTGGTTTAAGGTAAAGACAGTAGTACAGTCAAGCCACTAAAAAGTAAAGATCCTGTATTTCAAGAGGGCAGACTTTTCAAAAATGGGGAAACACCTCAGGAGAATCCTGGCAAAGGGGGAGGAGGGGGAGTAGAAGTACAGTGTGAGAAACTTAAAGGAGCCATAGCAGAAACAACAGGCCTCTGTGTAAAGCTGGTAAGCAAAGCATAAATAAAACAAAACACTAAGGTTTTCAAAAGAAGTAGCAGGAAAGGTTTTGGAAAAAAACAGGCATTTAGAAAGTACAAGGAAACACAGAGGGAGGGAGAGAGGGAGACAGGGAAATGTACGAGGCAAACCAGAAGGAGGTGTGGAAAGCAGCCAGGTGCACAAAGGCACAAACTGAAGAAATGATAGAAAAATCAGTAAAAGAAAGTGACAAAACCTTCTCAAGTATATCAGGGAAAGGAACAAGACCAATGGAGAGATTATGAGGTTGAATAAATGATGGGGAGAGTGTACGGAGGGGGACCTAGAAAAAGCAGAAATTCTAAATGAATACTTCTGCTTACAAAAGATGAGTAAAGGGAGGGACCAAAATTAGGGGGTAGAAACACACACGGGGGTCCATTCATGAAGGAGAAAGTCCTAAGGGAACACTCAAAACTAAAAATGGACAATGCAAAGGGACCAGATGGGATGCATCCCAGAATATTGAATGAACTCAGGGAGGTTCTAGGGGCACCATTGACAGCCCTATTTAATAAATCCTAGAGGAAAAAGAAGTACCAAAGGACTGGAGGGGGGAAAATGTGGTAAAACCACACAAAACTGGGAGCAAGGTGGAGGCTGGAAATTACAGGCCGGTCAGCTTGACCTCAGTGATGGGGAAAATCATAGAATCCATGTTAAAGGAAAGGACTGTGGCATACCTTGAGGCTAGTGGGGAATACGACCCAAGGCAACATGGATTCACAGCATGAAGATCTTGTCAAACAAATCTGATATATTTCTTTGACTAGGTAACCAGGGTCTTGGATCAGGGAGGGGCAGTCGATATGGCCTATGTAGATTTTACCAAGGCATTTGGCACTGTCCCACAAAGGAGACTAGTAAACAAGTTGCACAGTCTGGGAGTAGGTCCCAAGGTGGTACACTGGGTCAGTAATTACATAGAAATATAGAAACATAAACATAGGAACATAGAATCTGATGGCAGATAAGGACTGCTTGGCCCACCGAGTCTGTCCATTTCTCTACCTAATGGATAAGCTGCAGATCCTAGTTAACCAACAGCCTACTTCCTCCTACCCACCATTAGAAATGCTTTATGTCTGTCCCATACATTCATGAATTCCCCCACTGTTTTTGACTCTACGACTTCCTCAGAAAGGCCATTCCATGCATCTACAACCCTGTCTGTGAAGAAATGCTTCCTCTCATTACCTCTGAGCCGTCCCACCTTTATCTTGTGCCCCCTTGTTCTTGCACATCTCTTTTTCTGAAAGATGCTACCCTCTTGGACTTTGTTGATTCCCTTGAGGTATTTGAAAGTTTTTATCATGTCCCCCTCTCCCTCCTTTCCTCAAGGCTATACATCTTAAGCTTCTTTAGTCTTTCTTCATATGTCTTCTGGTGCAGACCCTACATCGTTTTGGTTGCCCTCCTCTGGGCAGCCTCCACCCTGTCTATGTCTTTGCTGAGATGGGGTCTCCAGAACTGCACACAGTGCTTCAGATGTGGTCTTACCAACTGTCTGTACAGAGGGTCAACAACTTCCTGTTTTCTACTGGTGATGCCTCTCCCTATGCATCCCAGTATCCCCCAGCCCTCCTTACTGCCTTCTCACATTACTGGCCCACCTTTAGGTCATCTGATATGGCTACCCACGGGTCCCTTTCCATTTTTGTTGTTGTCAGTATCTCATCCCCACTGTGTACTCTTCCCCTTGGTTTTTGTTTCCCAAGTGCATTACTTTGCACTTCTTTGCATAGAATCTAAGCTGCCATACATTTGACCATTCCTCTTAACTTGCCAAGTCCCTCTTCATCCTTTCCACCCCACCTTGTGTATCAACCCTGTTGCAGATCTTTGTGTCATCTGCAAAGAGATATACTTTCCCTTCCAGTCCCTCTGCAATGTCACTTATAAAGACATTAAAAAAGACCGGCTCCAGTACTGAACCCTGTGGTACCCCACTAGTAACCCCTCTTTCTTCACTGTGGACTCTATTTACTATTACCTGCTGTGTCCTGTTGTCCAGCCAGTGTTTTGCCCAGACTACCACCCTGGAACCCACTTGCAAGCTGGCTAATTTGTTTGTAACCCCCTACAAATGGGGGTTCCCGAAATGTCATCCTTGAGCTTTCCTAAATGATCCCTGCCAGGCTGGTGTCCTGCGTTTTAGCAGTTTAAATGTATTGCCAGAGAGTACCTGTATAGCCTCTGTCTACTGTTTCTTTAAGAGCTGCCTGGATTGTAGTCATAATTCATCTGGGAGGGGGCTGAGTGTTTCTATTCTCAAGTGCCACCTGGCTGCAAAATAATCACTCCATTCTGCCATCACTGTTAGTGCAGAGGGAGCTCTGTTAGAAGATGTGCTTGTTTGCTGATCATTTATTAGAATAGTAATAATACTGCAGTTTGTCTAACCTGCCTTTTTGCAGCATGGACATTTCTATTTATCTCCACCATCTTGGTCCTGGACTGTTGAAATAGGCCAACCTGTACCTTTGGGGACTCTAAACTGGAGCCTATCCCCAGGGGCTTTGTGGGAGCACAATTCTATAGGAATTGTAGTTTTGGGCTTTTGGCACCTAAATTAACCTGGAGGGGTTGCTCTTGTTGTGACTGACAGAGGAATCAGCCAACTGAACCTTTTGGATCCTAGGGAAAGTCCCAGGCTGTTTGCAGTGACTTTCAGTTTGAGTTGGGAAGTGAAAGAAGTAACAGCTTGAGATAGTCGAGCAGTAATCCCACATAGATTTGTGTGGGAGAACAGTGAAAGGACTGAGTTTTGGTCTGCCTGTCTGCCTGCTGTCCCTGAGAGAGAAATTGAAGTTTATTTGGACTGAATCTGAATTGTGAGGATGATTTAAGTCACAGAACTGTGACTAGGCTTTAACCTGAAGAAGACCGAAGATTTGCTGAATGCCATCAGCCTGTCAGGATTTCCAGCCACCTTTGAACTCCCGGTTTGTGCAGAGACTCTGTAATTGTGACTGGATAGCAATCTGCCTGGTACAGTAGAATTTCTTACATGTAAATGTGCTGTGTGCTGTTAGTGGGCCGTGATTTTGTTTCCCACTGTGCGCTGAACTGTGTTCTGCTTGCTGGAGGCCGCATCCAGCTCCAATGGACTAAATCCATTTGCATCTCCATTTGGCCGGTGCCTTGCCTCATTGGCCCAGCCACACTACCCGCTACACAGAGAAAGCCATGAATGAGAGACCTGCCTGGGGATCAGCCCCCGCTCAACGCCTTGAACAGGAACAACACCTCAGTGATTCATGTGGGCCCTGCTTCTCCTGGCACTCCAGCTCAACAACCTGCAATCTCGATTTCATCTTGCCTATGTCTGTATTGGGTATCATGAGTAAACATCAGGGTAGCTCCCTGCAACAACAGCTAAATCTAAAGTGTTGTCATCTGATTGCTTTGTTGTCTTTTCCTTCATGAACTGAGCCTTCCGGCTCCAGATTACAAATAGTGTGTGTTGTGCATGTTGCTTTCTTCCATCACTGGGCCGCAACCAGTTGCAATGCTGGCCAATCATGGGCAACGGTCCTGGCTAGCCCACCTTTTTCCTACCTAGGTACCCAGAGTGTGTGACTGTGTAGGGACTCTGAAGTGCATGCATAACTGCCTGATTGGCTTAGCCTTTAATCCAATCAACCTGATTACTCCCATCCCTTGTTCATGTCCTCTTAATAAATCAGATCTAACTCTTTTTGCATTTAACCTGACTATGGTTCCAGTTTGTGCCAAGAGTACTGTACTGTTGCTATTTGCTGTGCATAACCTTGTTTTATAGGGGAGTCCCCAGGGTCGAGCTAGAGGAACCAGCCTTGGTGGTAAGTGCAAACAGTGTGGGTAATTGCATGATGAATAAGGGTCATTGTGAAAGTGATTATTGCATATTGTTCTGGCCACTAGAAGGGAAAGAGAGGGGGTTACAGTGTCCCGGAGGGCTGTGCCCAGGTTAGCTTGACCACTAACAACCCTGACCTCTGAGTGGAGGCACCTGTTTCAGTACCCAGGCCCCTTAACCTTCTACTAGCCAAGCAGGCAGGGGTAGTAGCCCTTTGGATAGTACAGCCTATTGGTTACATCTTGGAGGCTCACCGCTGGGATTTTGTGTCTTCTAGTGGCAGAAATTATGAATTATTATCAAACATAAATGGCTATCCCAACAGAAGTGGCTGTGCACCAGTTGGTGGGGTGGTGTATGGGGCAAGAGATTAACCCCCATAATACTTTGCTAATACTGGATATACCTATGGGCATTAATAAGGACACTGTTGAAGGGGCACTTTCTAAAGCTGAATGTTTGAAAAAAGTTGTAGTGGTGGGTTGACAGGCTGATTTAACTGCCCAAACTCTCATGGCTTTGGTGGAGTGTAGTGACCCCCTGGACAGTTCAAAGGTGCCCCAGACTATCACTCCTGAAGGGTTCCCAGCTGCCTGGAGGGTGATAACCATAGATAACAAGGATCCCTTAGAGGATGAGCCCCCACTGAGTCTTTTGAGGAGAAGTTTGCCAGGTTGTTACTGGAGGAGGGCAAAACTGTGGAGGAGTTAAAAAAATTATTCCTGACACTTTGGAGTATCACTTCCCCACTGTCCACACCCCCTCCCAGCACCTGGTCTTTCACCAACTTCTGTACCTGCCTCTGAGCCAGAAAGTAGTCATGGCCCTTACCACAACTGCCTGGGGGAAAGCCTCCAGGAACCCACCCTATGTACTTTTTGCTCCCTGAAGTCCTCTGATCCTGACGCCAAAGCCCAAGTGTACACAGTCGCCCTTGAAAATGTTTTTGGGGGCACTACTAGTGTTAAGGCCTTGAAATGGAAACTTAAAGATGTTAGACAACAGCCAGGGGAATTGTTATCTGCCTCCATGGATCGATTAGAGGGAATCCCACAAACCATTTTTTAGAAAGGAGGATGGGTCTCTAGTAAGGTGGACCGGGTAAGACTGGATCATATACTCTGCTCTGCCTGGCACTCCAGCTGGGTGTTGCTCAAACTGCAAATGAATCAAAGGAAATCTGGTCCCTTGCCCTTCCATGTGTTGATGAAGGACGTATGGGAAGTTGAGGAGGAGGAAGGATTTTTGGAGCCCTGCGCAGTCATAGCTGCTGCAACCCCTGCTCCAGGTGCAGGGTCAGTTGCTGATGGCCTGGAATCACTGCAATCACATGACAGAATCCGAGAACTAAATGTCATCCCCAGGGGGCCTAGCCAGAGAGGGACTGCTATGGATGCTCTGCCATGGGATGAACTGCTGAGGGAGTTCAGAGAAACAAAAAACAGTCTGTTTATGAAGGCCACTCCTGCAAGTACAGGCCCCGATCCTTATCCAACTGCATCTGCTATGGGGGTGGGGGTGCACACCCATGCATCTCCTGCTGACAGCAGCTCAAAAATTGATGTCTTGACTATGGAAGTGAGAGAACTGATGAGATGTCTCCAAATGCTTGCCACACCACTGACAGAGGTGGAACCAATTTTTCCTGTTGGTAGTACCCTTACCTCAGCTCCCAATGTGATGTCTCAGCCACACCAGACCCCAGAAAACATATTTTGCCATACTTGTGGGAATGATGGGCACTTGTAGAGATAATGCCGGTCCCCAAAATACCTAGATAAAGTTGTATACAGTCTTCACAGGGTGCTTCAGAAAGTGAGACCATGACTGAGGAGCACCGAAAAATGACCACAGTGCAGGAGTGACAAATCCTAACTCAAATTTCTTTGTGGCTAAATCATCTGTCCAGGCCTCTGCTACTGCCTCTCCAGACTGGCCCAGAATAGTAGGCCCTTTGATGGAGACTTCTGTGACTGTCAATGGTATCCATGCTTGGGCTGTGCTCGATAGCAGGTAGTAAGTGACCATTGTATTCCAAGACTGGTATGATAAACACTTATCTGATGTGCCATTATGATCTTTGGAAGGTTTGCATGTGTGGAGCCTGAGCGACAAGTCTTATCCCTACCTAGGATATGTCTGGCTCTGGTTGTCTTTCCCTGCGACAGTAACTGGAGTCGATGAACAAATAGAGACCCTAGCCCCGGTGTGCCCTCCTACAAGATTGTATGATGGGATTCCCTTACTCATTGGAACCAACGCCCACATGTTTGGAAGACTAGCACAGTTGTGTCAAGAGAAACTAGGGAAATGGACTGGGCAGGCACTAAGAATCCCAGCCCTAATAAAGAGAGCCTATGATCTGAAAAAACAGACTACAGAAGTAGACAGAGATGAGCAGGTGGAAATGGTGTGGAAGAAAGATCTTGATTCTCTGGTACTACCTCCCAATGTTCAGTACACCGTGCATGGAGAAGTTCGCATTAGAAAAGATGTAAAAAAACAAAATATTAATGTTGGATGCACCAGGTGATGGAAAATTGGCAGAAGGATTATTAGTTAAGCCCAGCATTTTTCCTGCCCATGCACACACCTATGCACAATGAGTGATGGTCCAGATTCAGAATGTGTCAGATTGGGAGATCCAGGTGAACAGAGGGTGCACCCTAGCTACAGTACACTGTGCAGACACTGCAGTATTACCCAGTAACAACTGCTCCAGTGAGAAGGAGAGAGCGATCTTGGACTTATTTGACTTTGGTGATTCCCCATTGCCAGCTGAATGGAAGGCTAGAATTAGCAAGAAACTCACCCAGAGAGACCCAGTGTTTTCATTAAAAGAATAGAGCATGGGGTGTGTCCAGGGTGCAGAGCATCACATATGCCTGCATAATGACTGGCCATTTTGAGAGCGATCCCGACGCCTCACCCCAGCGGACATAGATGATGTTAGGAGACACCTACAGGAAATGCTTGCTGCTGGCATGATACAAGAATCAAGGAGCCAATATGCCTCTCCCATTGTGGTAGTGCATAAGAAGAATGGATCCATGAGGATGTGTGTTGATTATCAAATCCTGAACCAGTGGACCATCCCAGATTAGTACACAATGCCCTGTATACCAAGATGCCCTGGATTGCTTGAATGGGAGCAAATGGTTCTCAGTATTGGATCTTTGCAGGGGATATTACCAGATACCGATGGCCCAGGAGGACCATGAGAAAACAGCCTTCATCTGTACTTTGGGGTTCTACAAATTCCTGAGAATGCCACAGGGGATTTCAGGCACTCTGGCCACCTTTCTGTGACTGATGGAACATGCTGTGGGAGATATGAACTTGTTGGAATGTCTAGTGCACCTAGATGATGTCATTGTGTTCGGACGCACATTAGAGGAGCATGAGACCCGACTGTTTAAAGCGCTGGACCGAATGGAAGACTTTGGCCTCAATCTGTCCATTGACAAGTGCCAGTTTTTTCAAACCTCTGTGAAGTATGTGGGGCACATAGTATCTGCTGAAGGGATAGAGACAGATCCCAGTAAGGTTGAGTCACTGACTACATGGCCTCAGCCCCATAACTTGAAAGAACTACAGCATTTTATGGGGTTCTGTGGCTACTACCACAGGTTCATAAAAGACTAGTCAAAGGTGATTCACCTGCTCCTGAATCCTACCCAGGGTTACCCCCTACCAACCATAAATACAAGAAAGGGGCTGTCAAAGAACCAGAGAAAGTGTACTTCCACACAGGTGAAACTTTTGGGCCCCACTGGACACCTAAATGTGAAGCAGCCTTCCATGAAGTCATATACCAGCTCACCCATGCCCCCATCCTCATCTATGCTGACCCTACCAAGCCCTATGTGCTGCATACGGACACTAGTCTGCAGGGCCTAGGAGCTGTGCTGTATCAAGACCATGAGGATAGTTTGAGACTGGTAGCTTTCACCAGCAGGAGTTTGACCCCATCAGAGTGAAACTATCCTGTGCACAAGCTAGAGTTCCTTGCTCCAAAATGGGCCATCGTTGATCAGTTTCATGAGTACCTTTATGGGGCAAAGACATTGGGGAAGACCGACAATAACCCATTGACCAATGTACGGACTTCAGCTAAGTTAGACGCCACTGGGCACCAGTGGCTCTCTTCTTTATCAACCTATGATTATGCTGTCGAATACAGACTGGGACTGAACCATATTGATGCTGACGCCCTGTCATGAAGGCCTGTTTCTAAGAGTGATTGGGTTAGGCTGTCTGAACCTGACATCCGAGCATTGTGCCAAAAGTATGATAGAGATGAACAGATGTCTGCGGACACAGTGGACTGTCTAGTTGATTGCTTGGGCCCTCCTGATACCTGCATACCGGCTGCCTATTGCTATTTCTCTGCTGTAGATTTTAGTGCACTACCTCAGCTTGACAATGACAGTATTCAGTGGGCTCAATCCCAAGATCCTATGATTCAACCCACACTTGACTCACTGTGTGTGGGGAAAGATGTGTCTAAGTTGCGTTCCCCTGACTTGCAAACTGCCCTATTGTTTAAAGAAGGTCCCAGGTTGAAGTTACTCAACCAGTTGTTATACAGAGAGACAGTGGATTGTAGTGGTCAAGTAGACAAGCAACAATTGGTCCTGCCTACGGCCTTTAAACACTTGGTACTGAGGTCCCTCCACAATCACATGGGGCACCTCAATCTTGACAGGACTCTCGATCTGGTACAATCTCGATTCTACTGGCCCAAGATGGGGGCCGATGTTGAGCACCATGTAAAGACCTGTAGTCATTGCCTCCAAAGAAAAGCCCTGCCTCAGAGGGCTGCCCCCCTTTTCAGTATCACCAACAGCGCCCCCATGGAACTGGTCTGCATAGATTTTTTTGTGTTTAGAACCTGATCAACAGAATATTAGCAATGTGTTAGTGGTTACGGATCATTTCACACGGTATGCACAAGCGTTTCCAACTAAAGACTAAAAAGCCTCTACCGTGGCCAAGGTGGTAGTGGAAAAATTCTTCGTCCACTACGGTGCCCCTCAGCGGATCCACTCTGACCAAGGCAGAGACTTTGAAAGGAGACAAATCAAAGAAATGCTCTCTCTGTGGGGGGTGCGGAAGTCAAGAACCACCCCTTATCACCCTCAGGGGGACCCTCAACCAGAAGGTTTTAACCACACCCTTCTAGACATGCTGGGCACCCTTCATCCAAAAGACAAGCATAAGTGGAGGCAGCAGATTAGCATCTTAGTACACGCATACAATTGCACCAAAAATGATGTTTCTGGGTTCTCCCTCTACCACCTCATGTTCGGGAGGGGGGCCCGACTACCAGTTGATGTTTGCTTTGGGGTCTCTCCAGATGGGGTCCGAACCAAAAACTACCTGCAGTATGTACAGAAACTGAAAGCTCAATTGAACCATGCATATCAACTGACCCAGAAAATGACCACCAAGAGAAATCTCACCAACAAATAGAGGCACAACAAGAAAGTAAAGGCTCAAGAGCTACAGCCCATAGACAGTGTGTTGTTATGCAATTTGGGACTACATGGCAAGCACAAAATTGCTGATAGGTGGCACCATCTTCCTCATGTAGTAGTTGGAAAGTTGGATGATCTACCAGTGTACAAGGTATGCCCAGAGAATAACTCCAAAGCTGTCAAGACCATGCACCATAACCACTTGCTGCCTATCGGCCAAGTTATTATTGAAGCTGAGCCAGCAGACATTGCCTCCCATGGGTCAGTGACTCTTGCTGCTGCAAAAAAGAGACAGAGTTAACCTTCCTCAGTAGTTACAGATTTAAGTTTTCCCCTGCAGCAGTCCCAGAATGATAGTGACTGTCAGTCCACCTCTGATGAAAGTGATTATGGTAATGCCTATTATCCCTCCCATGAACTGAGTCAGTTGTTTTGTGGAACTCCTATGCAGAATTGTGCGGATGAAGCTGGGCCATCTGGACTGCCTAACACCCCAGTTTCATCCTTGGAGCCAGTGCTCACTGAAAGTGAAGTGCAAAGTATCACATCTGAGGTTGTGGACTCTCTGTGTTTTGTGGAACTGTGTGAATTGCCCGAAGAAGGGGCTGATAGTCTGAGTCTTCTTGGTGACACACCAGAACCTGAAGAACATTATGAGAGTGTTGACAGCCCCCTTCAGTGCCTCAAAGCCTAATTGTGCCAGAGCCTTCTCAAAATGAGCAACCTGGACCTTCATCAGAAGATAATAATGAGCAAAGTGTTGTGGGAACAGATCATACTGAGCAAGGAGCTGACAGTGTTCCCAGTTTGGACATTCCCATCCATGCAGAGGCACCCCTCGCGAGCAACAAAAGCTCCAAAGCTAGTGCTGAAAGTACAGAGACTGTTGCTGTTCTTCCCAGAAAGACTGGCTGAGCTGTCAAGCCCATATTGTGCCTTAGTTATGATTCCCTTGGGGGGCCTGTGGACTTGCCTCTCAATGTGGTCCATAAAGGTGTTTACATTTCCAAGAGCTCACTTCCCAAACTGAGCTTGACTGCCAATTATAGGCTAGTTGTTCTTCCTTCAGAACATGGTGTCCCTTTTCCATCAAGCCCCAAGTTAACTGATAGGGAAGGGCCCCCTTCTACATTGTTTACTGTACAAAAAGTTATAAAGTGAAGTCATAGGTAACTGTTCATAGTATGTAAATCATAAAAGTATCAGTATAGAGTGTATGAAACATGCACAAGTATTGTCAATGAAGATATGGTATACAGAAATGTATAGTAATGTGGTAAGTTACGATTAACTAATGCATCATGTAGTATTTCCATAGTATGCTAATGTCACGTATGTCTTGTATATAGTGCATTTTCAATATTGTGATGTATAAGACTTGATGCGGATGCCAAGTTTTCTCGAGGCAGGGAAGGGTGTAACCCCTCTACAAATGGGGGTTCCCAAAAAGTCTTCCTTGAGCTTGCCTAAATGCTCACTGGCAGGCTGGTGTCCTGCGTCTTAGCAGTTTAAATGTATTGCCAGAGAGTGACTGTATAACCTCTGTGTACTGTCTCTTTAAGAGCTACCTGGATTGCAGTGATAATTAATCTGGGAGGGGGCTGAGTGTTTCTCTGCTCGAGTCCTGCCCGGGCTGCCAAATAATTGCTCCGTTCTGCCATCGCTATTGGCGCAGAGGGAGCTCTGTTAGAAGATGTACTTGTTTGCTGATCATTTATTAGAATAGTAATAATATTGCAATTTGTCTAACCTGCCATCTTTGCAGCATGGACATTTCTGTTTATCTTCACCATCTTGGTCCTAGACTGCTGAAATGGGTCAATCGGTACCTTTGGGGACTCTAAAATGGACCTATCCCTAGGGGCTTTGTGGGAGCAAAATTCTGTAGGAATTGTAGTTTTGGGCTTTTGGGGCCTAAATGAACCTGTAGAGGGTGCCCTTGTTGTGATTGACAGAGGAATCAGCCAACCAAAGCTTTTGGATCCTGGAAATGGCCCAGGCTGCTTGCAGCTACTTTCAGTTTGAGTTGGGAAGTGAAAGAAGTAACAGCTCAAGATAGTCGAGCAGTAATCCTGCATAGATTCACATGGGAGAACTGTGAAATGGCTGAGTTTTGGCCTGCCTGTCTACCTGCTGTCCCTGAGAGGGAAATTGAAGTTTATTCGGATTGAGTCTGAATTGTGAGGATGATTTAAGCCACAGAACTGTGACCAGGCTTTAACCTGATGAAGACCAAAGATTTGCTGAATGCAATCAGCCTGTCAGGATTTCCAGTCACCTTTGAACTCCCGGTTTGTGCAGAGACTTTGTAATTGTGACCGGATAGCAATCTGCCTGGTAGAGTAGAATTTATTATATGTAAATGTGCTGTGTGCTGTTAGTGGGTCGTGATTTTGTTGTCCACTGTGTGTTGAACTGTGTTCTGCTTGCTGGAGGCTGCATCGAACTCCAATGGACTAAATCCATTTGCTTCTCCATTTGGCTGGAGCCTTGCCACACTGGCCCAGCTAGACTACCCGCTACACAGAGAAAGCCATCAACAAAAGAACTGCCTGGGGATGCCCCCTACTCAATGCCTTGAGCAGGAACGATGCCTCAGTTATTCATGTGGGCCCTGCTTCTTCTGGCACTCCAGCTCAACAACCTGCAGTCTCAAATTCATCCTGCCTGTGTCCTGTATTGGGTATCATGAGTAAACATCAGGGTAGCTCCCTGCAACAACAGCTAAATCTAAAGTGTTGTCATCTGATTGCTTTGTTGTCTCTTCCCTCATGAATTGAGCTCTCTGGCTTCAGATTACAAATAGTGTGTGGTGTGCATGTTGATTTTTCCATCACAGGGCCCCAACCAGCTGCGACGCCGGCCTACCCCAGGTAATGGTCCTGGTTAGCCCACCTTTTTCCTACCTGGGTACCCAGATTGTGTGACTGTGAGGGAATCTGAAGTGCATGCACAACTGTCTTATTGATTTAGCCTTTAAGCCAATCAACCTGATTATGCCCCTCCTTTGTTCAAGTCCCTAGAATAAATCAGATCTAACTCTTTTTGCATTTAACCTGACTGTGGTTCCAGTTTGTGCCAAGAGTACTGTATTGTTGCTATTTGCTGTGCTTAACATTGTTTTACAGAGGGTCCCCAGGTTCGAGCTAGAGGAATCAGCCATGGTGGTAAGTGCAAACAGTGTGGGCAATTGCATGGTGAATAAGGGTCATTGTGAAAGTGATTATTGTATATTATTCAGGCCACTAGAAGGGAAAGAGGTGGGTTACAGTGTCCCGGAGGGCTGTGCCCAGGTTAGCTTGACCACTAACAACCCTGACTTCTGGGTGGAGGCACCCATTTCAGTACCCAGGCCCCTTTAATCTGCTACTAGCCAAGCAGGCAGGGGTAGTAGCCCTTGGAACAGTGCCACCTAGGGGTTACATGTTTATTAATCTTTTGTGCGGGACTGTGTCAGATGCCTTGCTAAGTCTAGGTTGGCCATGTCCACAGCCCCTCTCTGATCTACTACTTTGGTCACCCAGTCAAAGAAATCAATTAGATTTGTCTGACATGACCTTCCTGTTGTGAATCCATGCTGCCTTGGGTCCTGTGCCTCACTTGCCTCTAGGTAGTCAGCATTACTTTCCTTCAGAAGAGATTCCATAATTTTCCCTACCACTGAGGTCAAACTAACAGGTCTGTAGTTTCCTGCCTCTGTCTTGCTCCCACTTTTGTGAAAGGGAATCACATCCACCCTCCTCCAGTCCTCAGGTACCACACCATCCTCCCATGATTTATTAAAAATTGTAGTTGGTGGTGTTACTAGTTCTTCCCTTAGTTCTTTCGGAATTCTGGGGTGAATCCCATCAGGACCCATTGCATTATCCACCTTCAGTTTTAAGAGTTCTTTCAGAGCCCTTTCTTCTGTGAAAGGACTAATGTCAACCCCCCTATCCAGAGTGCTTCTATTGACTGGATTAGGTATCTCCCCCTGCTTTTCCACTGTGAATACTGAACAGAAGTATTCATTCAGTATCCCTGCTTTTTCACTGTCATTCCCTGCCCAACCACCTTCCTCTTTAATCAGCCTCAGTATCCCTGCCTTAGTCTTTCTTTGCTGCCTAATGTACCTACAAAAGGTTTTATCCCCATTCTTAACCGAGTCGGCTATTTTTTCCTTGGTTTGGGCCTTTGCTATTCTGACTGCCTTACTCGCTTCCTTCTGCTTTAACTGGTACAGTTCTCTGTCCTGCTCTTTCTGTGTTTCCTTATACTTCCTGAATGCAATCTTTTTCTCCCTTACATTCCTTGCCACTTCTTTTGAGAACCATAGTGTTTTTTTCTTTCATTTTGATTTGTTTATTTGCTTCATACAAAGGCTTGATGCCTCTGTGATGGCGGTTTGATGTTTCTGCATTGTTGCTCCACCCCACCTTCTTGCCTGTTTGCTGGTGCTTTTCTGATGCAGTCTCCCATTTTGACAAAATCAGCCCTCCTGAAACCCAGTACCTTCACTTTTGTATGGCTTGACTCTACAGCTAAGTTTATCGTGAACCACACTGTTTGGTGGTCCCTTGTTCCCAGGTGGCTACCCACTTCAAGATTGAAGATCCTCTCTCCATCCCCATTTGAGAATACCAGGTCTAAGATTGCTCCCTCCTGAGTGGGTTCTAAAACTAGTTGTCTGAGGCATGCCCACTGTAGGGCTTTGAGAATGGCCCTTCTTTTGGATGTGGCTGCAGCAAAGGTGCTCCAGTTAACATCTGGCATATTCAGGTCCCCCATCAACAATATCTCCCCTTTCTCTGCCATCCCAAGGATGCTTTCTATCATTTCCTTGTCTATTTCCTCTCCCTGACATGGGGGTCTGTATACAACCCCTGTGCCATTTCCAGTCTACAGGGTGACCCACAGTGCCTCCTCTTCTCCCTGTTTACCCTTTAGTTCTGTTGCTTTGATCCCTTCCCTTACATAGAGAGCTACTCCTCCTCCTCCTCTTCTTCCCTCCCTGTCCCTTCTATAGATTGTGTACCCTGGTATTGACTGAGCAACAGGACACAGAGGGTGTTAGTAAACAGAGTTCAATCCCAGGAGAAGGGGGTGACCAGTGGGGTGCAACAGAGCTCGGTTCTGGAGCCAGTCCTCTTCAATGTCTTCATTAATGACATTGTGGAGGGGCTTGAAGGGAAGGTAAGCCTCTTTGTGGATGAGACCAAGATCTGCAATATAGTAGACACTCCAGACAGGGTGGAAAAAATGAGAAGAGACCTTTTCAAATTGGAGGAGTGGTCAAGAGTGTGGCAGCTTAAATTCAATACAAGAAAGTGCAAAGTCATGCACTTGGGCCTCAGGAATCCTGGAGAGGAATACAAAATGGGGGGGATACTAACAAAAACAAAACTTGAAAGGGACCTGGGAGTAAACATAACAGATGACCTGAAGGTGGCCAAGCAATGTGAAAAGGTGCTGATGAGGGCTGGAGGGATGCTGGGGTGCATAGGGAGGGACATCACCAGTAGAAAACAGGAGGTGATTATGCTACTGTACAGATAATTGGTCAGGCCACATCTGGAATACTGTGTTTAGTTCTGGAGACTGCATCTCCTGAAGGACATTGACAGAACAGAGGCAATCCAGAGAAGGGCAACAAAAATGGTGAAAGGAATGCACCAGAAAACACATAAGGAAAGACTGAAAGACCTTGATGTGTATACCGTGGATGGAAAGAGGGAGAGTTGGGATTTGATAGAGACATTCAAGTACCTCAAAGGATTAAACAAGTTCCGGGAGGGCAGCATCTGTCTGTTGGATGCATGGAACAGCTTCTAAGCACAGATTGTAGAGGCTTAAATAATTGATGAGTTCAAGAATGCATGGGCTACACAGAAGGCAACCCTAGTGGTAGGAAAGAAAGGGTAAGCTGTGGATCATTTAGGATCTGGAGTTTAAGTAGGTATGGAAATGGGCAGACTAGGTGGGCCAGGTGGTCTTTATCTGCCGTCAAAATCTATGTTTCTCTGTTTCACCAAATGCACTCGATAAACTGTTTCATAGGAATTTCCCATGGTGGCTGAGACACAGGATTGGCAAGAAAATGAGTCAATCACAGAACAGAGACATATAAATTTATGGAAGAAAGATAAAAGCTAAGGCTACAGAGACTCAAAAACAGAGGGTAAAGAGAAGTAACAGATAACTACAGAGAGTCAGAAAGTAAAAGAAACTAATAAATAATAAGAGAAGACTAGAAATGTGCTAAGCTACAGGAAACGATGGGAACATAATTCCGTAGATATATATAAAAAGAAAACAAAAGGCAAAAAATACAATGGGACTACTAAATGTGACTGGGGGAAACAATAACAAATCAAAAAAGAGAGTCAGAGGAGTTACATAAATACTTCTGTTCAGTTTAATGGGAAGGTGACAAGGCAGAAGATGGTGTCAGAGAGCTAGGAAATGAGTGAGAGATAGACAAAACAGGAAGGATATTAAATAACAGGAATATACTGGGTAAACTATTGAGTACTGGCAAAAATGAACATACAGAGATGCTTGATCTGGTGTCCTTCAGTACAGCATGAGGAAATGCCCTGAATCTCAGAGATGTTAAATTCAAGGGTAACAATACGAGGCACTTTGTCTCCTACACTGCAGAAAATATGGGTAATAGCATATCAAAGGAGACAGTGTATAAGAAGATCATATAGGCCCTCAAGGTACACCTGAACACTTATTTGCTTACTAAATGCATCAATTAGTACCTTACTGTGGAGATACCTTTATATTATAGGGGCAGCCTTTCTTTCTCCGTAAACCCCCTCCCCCCTTTCTTTTTTTGTTTCGTTTTTGCATTTTTATTTTACTCTTTTCCCTTTTTTTTGTTATGTGTAGTTCAGTCTGTTGCGACAGCATGTCTTCTATCTTATGTTTTATTTCGTTGTTAAGAATATATGTATTGAGGTGCATTACCCCTTTAAGGTATATGTGTGGACTGGCCATCTAGACATATATTGGTAAAGCACATTTCAATATATATACTTCTTATTTATGTGTTGCCCCATTAAAATGCAGCTATTTCCCCTTGTATGTCCTCTTATTTTTGGATGAGGTCTGTTTAAAATAAGATTTGAGGCAGTTCCCGTTTGTTTATGTAACACCCCCCCCACACACACACACACACACATTGCGGCTTCTCCTCCGTTCTCCTGCTCCATTCTACATGGAGGAGCATCAAGTTAACGAAAAAAACAAGCCTTTTTCAGGCTTTCTCCCATCAAGGCTGCTACTAGCATAAATCCGGTGGTTTGTGCATTGAGAAGTGCTTGGAAGCGCTTCTATCGGGTGAAAATCCTTCTCCATTGTGCGCACATTCGAGAGGAGCTCTGCAAGAAGGATTACTTCGGGTTTTCTGTTGCTGCTGAAGCGAGCAGCTAGAAATGTTGCAGAAGACTCATTTCTTTTTGGAACAACCCCAGAAAATGATGTTCCCTCTCTTTTATTTTTAAAAAAGGGGGATGTAATCCCTATAAAGAATGAAGGTTCTGAATATGTGATAAAGCTGGGTATTTCAATTCTGAATTATTAAGCCAATATAAATAAAATAGTTAAAGGAAATGTATGTTCTAAAACCTATGAAATATGTATTCATATGTCCTCTGTACAGTAGTTCTTAAATAACAGGGGTAACCTTGATAAAGTAAGAAGAGAGAAATTTAAGTTAAAAGGGCTTACCAAATTTAGGGTGTAGCTCAAGGGGAAGCCATGTTTGTTTTGTCTTTTCTCTATAGAGCCAGCCAGCCTTTCTGTTGCATTATTTATTGCTTGTAAATAAGGGGGGTGGGTTTAGATGGTCATTTAATGTTTCTTTATAACTTTAGGCAGTATTTTATTTTGTGTTATTACCACTATGTTATTTTTATTTAAATTTAGAAGGGGTTTTTGGATGTAAAAACAAGTAAAATGTTTATTTAGCAGAGTTTTAAGATTTAGCCTCAAAAAAGGGGTGGAGTTTCCTAAAATCACATGACCTGTATGTATAAAAGGAATCTACTTTCATTCTGTGGTTAGATCTCGAAGGGACTGGTTCTCTGCTATCCCATTGATGGAATTACTCTAGCTGTTTTCTAGTGTGCTGTTATTTTGTTATTTGGAATTATTTTTATATTTCCTTGTTTTTGTTTCTTTATTTGGTCATTTAGTTTGCCTTTTATTTTGTAAATAAAAAGTTATTATTGGACTTATTCTGGAATCCGGTGTCTTCCTTATACCCACACCTTCACTTATGGTGTCAGAAGTGGGGTAAAGTTTGATATTTCAGACTGAGAGATACTGCCAAGTATCAGTGAACAGTTGGATGCTGGAAGGAGAGCTGACTAGTGGTGTTTACACTAGAACCATGGCAGCAAAATCTGGAGCAACCTTGTTACCCGGATTGGGGGATGTGAGGCGTAAAATGACCAAGATGGAGGAGGAAGGTGCCATAGGAGGAGAGGTGGTGGAAGAACTCACACAAGAAGAAGAGAAAATGGTGAGTCCACCTGTGGGTGACTCTCAGGAACTGTTACAATGGCTTTGCATGCAACAGATAGCCTTAGAAAAACAAAGAGAGAGGGACAACCAATGCAATGAGGCTAGGTGGGCGGACACCTTAAGAGCCATCCAAGCCTTAGGAACAGGTCATCCCCCTGCACCAGTGGATGACCCTAAATATATTAAATTGACAAAACTAACAGAAACTGATGATATAGAAACATTTATGACAACTTTTGAACGCATTGCTCATGCATGTAACTGGCCTAGAGAACAACAGGTCATCAGACTTGCCCCATATCTGACCAGAAAAGCACAATTTGCTTATGGGCATATAGACAGTGGCATGAGTGACAACTATGATGCAGTAAAAGAGGCCATCCTGAAGCATTATGACATATGTCTTAAAACCTACAGACAGAGATTCGGAGCTTTAAAGTTTCAAACTACTAATACTCCACAGGAAGCGTATACCCGATTGAAGGACTTGTGTACAAAATGACTGTGCCCAGGGTCTAATACTAAGGAACAGATGCTAGAGGCTATTGTACTGGAACAATTTGAGGATCCTGCCGCAAGATGTGCAAGTATGGGTCAGAGAACATCGACCTGAGACTGCTGCAAAAGCTGTAAGTCTGGCCGAAGATTACCTGGCAGCGGAGACCACATAGACAAAAAGGAAATTTTTCCACCAATACACCAGCTCCCACGGTAAGGATTTTTACTTCTATGGCAAATAATACAGTTGGGGTGTAAGAGCAGTAAGACCTGAGAGACCATATAACACTGATATTATATGTCACATATGTCAAGCAAAAGGGCATATTGCCAGATTTTGCCTTAAGAAAAAGACTGCACCAATACATTTAGTTTTGACCAACTGGGGACAATATTTAACATCAGTCACTGTAAACGGCCAAACAGTAGCTGGTCTCTTAGACTCTGGCAGTTGGCAAACTTTGATAAAGACTAATTTAGTACCCTGCACCACAGAACCTGAGAATGTAACTGGAGTCACTTGTATTCATGGGGATGCCCCAATATTACAAAGTGAAAACCTTACTCCTTGAAGTACAGGGAACTATCCAACAAATGCCAGTCAGACTAGTACCCCATTTACCTGTGCCAGTCATTATCGGTCATGACCATCCTAATTTCAACACTTTATTGTCTGAGGCCACACAATTGGGAGCCTTTACCACCAGGTCACAGACTAAGCAGACTGTGGAGTTAAATAATATCTTTCCATTTGAAGATGAACTGTGTCCTTCACCAGGAAAGTCTCGTAAGTCCAGAAGAGAACGAAGACTGGATAAGAATAGATAGACGCTTATACAGAAAGAACTTAAAAAAGATGATATCAAAGAGATAAGTAGTGATAGTGGAAAAGACATTTCTTTAAAATCTTTTGGAACTGAGCAGATGCATGGCCTAACCTTGAAACCTTTTTTTCTACAGGTGGGAAAAGATGCTGACGAAGGACCAAAAATGGTATTACTGAAGGGGTTACTATACAGGGAATGTGTTAACCCTAAGACTGGGGAGATAGTTTCCCAGTTAATGGTCCCAGAGAGCTATAGACAGCATTTACTATACGTGGCACATGATATACCATTAGCAGGACATCAGGGGGCAGAAAGGACTTTGAATAGACTATTACATCGTTTTTTTTGGTCAGGTATTCATAAGCAAGTGAAGGAGTACCGTAAAACCTGTGGATACTGCCAAAAGGTATGTCCTATTACTAGAAAGGATAAAGTACCCCTACAACCTCTGCCTTTAGTAACTGAACCCTTTCAGAGTGTAGCTATGGATATAGTAGGCCCGTTACCAAAAACAACAAAAGGGAATCATTTCATTCTGGTAATCTGTGATTACAGTACTAAATATCCAGAAGCTACACCAATGCGTACTGTAACTGCACAAAAGATATCAGATGAACTAGTGAAAATATTCTCCAGGGTAGGCATTCCTAAGGAAATTCTCACCGACCAGTGAAGTAATTTTTGTTCTCAATTGTTAAAATTCCTATACTAAACATTAGGGATTCATGCTATACGTACATCACCATACCATCCACAAACCGATGGTTTGGTTGAAAGATTCAATCAAACACTAAAACACATGCTAAAGAAGTTTACATAGGAGGATGGGAAGTACTGGGATCAATATCTGCCATATCTAATGTTTGCATATAGAGAGGTACCACAGGCCTCTACTGGGTTTTTCCCATTCAGGATGTTATATGGGAAAAAAAAACCCAGAGGTATGTTAGATATAGTGAAGGAAGCATGGGAAGATGAACATCCAGAAGCAACACCCTTAACAGCGGTGCAGTACATCACTAACCTTAGAAGCAAATTAATTAGTTATGTGAACACAGCACACCAACAGGTATTAAAACACCAACACTACCAAAAAGAAAAGTACGATCAAGGAGTAGGTAATAAATCCTTTCAACCCGGGGAAATGGTTTTGCTCTTACTACCCTGTTCAGACAACAAATTATTAATGAAGTGGCAGGGACCATACACCATAATAAAACCTGTGGGAAATGTTAATTATGAGGTGGCATTACCAGATAAAAGACACAAAAGGAAAATATATCATGTTAATTTATTGAAAAAATGGTATGATAGAAGTCAACCTAGCATGTATGTCCTACCAGAAAGTGAGGAGAATGAAATGGAATTGGCCTATGAAAAACTAGATGGAAAAGGGTCATCCGAGGACATTAACATAAATCTTGCACTATATCCAGATCAAAGAAAGGAAATAGTTGCAGTCCTTAAAACCTTTCAGCCTTATTTTACAGTAACTCCTGGCAGGGTAAAAGATATAAAACACCATATTGAAGTAGCACAGGTAACTCCCATCCGACAAGAACAGTACCATTTGCCTGAAAGTGTAAGAGAGGATGTGATACAAGAAATAACAAAAATGCAACAAATGGGGATTATAAAGCCATCTAAAAGTCCTTGGAGCTTCCCCATGGTGATAATAAATAAGAAAGAAGGAGGAGTAAGTGTATGCCTTGATTTTTCCAAATTAAATGCCATATCTGTCTTTGATGGATATCCGATGCCCCACATCGATGATATCATTGACAGACTGGGACAAGCACAATATATAAGCACCCTAGATCTGTCAAAAGGATATTGGCAAATACCTTTAGATGAAGAATCACAATAAAAAATGGCATTCACCACTCATCTTGGACTATTTCAATTTATTACGATGCCCTTTGGCCTTCATGGGGGCCCCTGCAACATTTTAACGATGCATGGATCAGATCCTACAGCCCCATACTTCCTATGCTGCAGCCTACCTGGATGATGTTATCATAGTCAGTCCCTCTTGGGATGCCCATCTAACACATTTACAACAGGTTCTTACAGCTATAACTAAAGCAGGTTTGACTATCAATCCTGTCAAGTGTTCCCTGGCTATGCAAGAAACAAGATATTTAGGTTTCATTATAGGTAACGGGATGCTAAAGCCAGAAACATCTAAAATATCAGCTATTCTACATAGCGAAAGACCCCAAATGAATAAACATGTCAGGGTCTTCTTAGGACCTGTAGGATACAATAGGAGATTTGTTCTAAATTTCTCTGAAATTGCTAGTCCACTAACAGAACTAACCCATAAGGTAAAATCTGACAAAGTACATTGGACAGCACAATGTGCGGAAGTCTTTTGTACATCAAAGGTGAAACTGTGTTCGTATCTGGTACTGCACAGTCCTGATTTTTCTCGCCCTTTCTTTGTACAAACAGGTGCTTCCAGCAATGGTATTGGTGCTGTTCTTTTTCAAATAGATGGTGATGAAGAACATCCTGTTATATTTATCAGTTGCAAATTGCATGAACGAGAGTCTAAATATTCAACTGTAGAGAAAGAGTGTCTAGCTATTCGCTGGGCAATAGAAGCTTTAAAATTCTATTTATGGGGGAGAGAATTCCAAATTATAATGGATCATATCCCTCTATGTTGGATTAATGTAATGAAAGACAAGAACCCTCACATAATGCGGTGTTATCTTGCACTTCTGCCTTATCGTTTCTCTGTAGAACATCGTTCTGGTGAGAAACACCAGAATGCAGATTACATGTCCCGTTTTGGACATGATTCGACAACCTACACAGACCCTGGGGTAAAGAATATATAAGAGTAGAGATTGATAGGGATCTCTACTTGAGTTAAATAACGTAGATTTTGTAAAGGAACCCCGGGGTGAAGCTTTGGGAGAGGGTGGGCTGAAGCTCATCCCTCAAAATAGAGGGATCTGTGTAGTCATTCAGAAAACAGTAATATTGTGAAAACAGTTTTCTTCCTAGGCAGGGAGGAGTGTGGTGATACCTTTATATTATAGGGGCAGCCTTTCTTTCTCTGTAAACCCCCTTCCCCCTTTCTTTTTTTGTTTTGTTTTTGCATTTTTATTTTACTCTTTTCACTTTTTATGTTATGTGTAGTTCAGTCTGTTGCAACAGCATATGTCTTCTATCTTATGTTTTATTTCCTTGTTAAGAATATATATATTGAGGTGCATTACCCCTTTAAGGTATATGTGTGGACTGGCCATCTAGACATATATTGGTAAAGCACATTTCAATATATATACTTCTTATTTATGTGTTGCCCCAGTAAAATGCAGCTATTTCCCCTTGTATGTCCTCTTATTTTTGGATGAGGACTGTTTGAAATAAGATTTGAGGCAGTTCCCGTTTGTTTATGTAACCCCCCACATTGCAGCTTCTCCTCTGTTCTCCTGCTCCATTCTACATGGAGGAGTGTCGAGGTAACAAAAAAAACAAGCCTTTTTCAGGCTTTCACCCCTCAAGGCTGCTACTAGCATAAATCCAGTGGGTTGTGCATTGAGAAGCACTTGGAAGTGCTTCTATCGGGTGAAAATCCTTTTCACTTGTGCGCACGTTCAAGAGGAGCGCTGCGAGAAGGATTACTTCGGGTTTTCTGTTGCTGCTGAAGTGAGCAGCTAGAAATGTTGCAGAAGACTCATTTCTTTTTGGAACAACCCCAGAAAATGATGTTCCCTCTCTTTTATTTTCACAAAAGGAGGCTGTAACCCCTGTAAAGGAATGAGGGTTCTGAATCCGTGATAAAGCTGGGTATTTCAATTCTGAATTATTAAGCCAATATAAATAAAATGGTTAAAGGAAATGTATGTTCTAAAACCTATGAAATATGTATTTATATGTCCTCTGTACAGTAATTCTTAAATAACAGGGGTAACCTTGATAAAGTAAGAAGAGAGAAATTTAAGTTAAAAGGGCTTACCAAATTTAGGGTGTAGCTCAAGGGGAAGTAATGTTTGTTTTGCCTTTTCTTTATAGAGCCAGCCGGCCTTTCTGTTACATTATTTATAGTTTGTAAATAAGGGGGACGGGTTTAGATGGTCATTTAATGTTTCTTTATAACTTTAGGCAGGATTTTATTTTGAGTTATTACAACTATGTTATTTTTATTTAAGTTTAGAAGGGGTTTTTGGATGTAAAAACAAGTAAAATGTTTATTTAGCAGAGTTTTAAGATTTAGCCTCAAAAAAGGGGTGGAGTTTCCTAAAATCATATGACCTGTATGTATAAAAGGAATCTACTTTCATTCTGTGGTTAGATCTCGAAGGGACTGGTTCTCTGCTATCACACTGATGGAATTACACTAGCTGTTTTCTAGTGTGCTGCTATTTTGTTATTTGGAATTATTTTTATATTTTTTGTTTTTGTTACTTTATTTGGTCATTCAGTTCACCTTTTATTTTGTAAATAAAAATTTATTATTGGACTTATTCTGGAATCCGGTGTCTTCCTTATACCCACACCTTCACACTTGCAGAGTACAGTGAGCAGGAAATCCCTATGACTTTATACTTATTTACACAAAATTATTTTTTTCATCCTTGCTTGGAAAGCAGGGGGACAGACATGATGAACCTGGAGTCCCTTCTGACACCAGATTATTATGTTGCTATGAATGTCTGATTCCATTCAGACCAGACAACACAAAGTTATTGGCATAACCACCTAAGTATGTAAAGTCCTATAAATTACTCCTTTAAAGATGCCAACCCGATAATTATTTCAAAAACACAATGTACGTACTGCACTGGACAAGGAGATGCTGCTGACATGTCCCAAAAGCCTACAAACAAAGCAAAAGAATCAGAGTACACTCACAGCCATAGTAATCATAAATAAAAGTTCACAGGTCACTGTAGATACTGACAGGGTTGTAAATGTATTTCCATTCTAGTGAGACTAAAGAGAGGACAAAATGTGATCCACCCCAACCTAAGACAGAAGCATGTTTGGATGGAAAATGGGATGACTTGCCTTTTGTGCTCTCTTGATTCTCACTGGATGGAAAAAATCTACGACACTTTCAGCATCTACTTCAGCTTTTGGATTCTTATATACGATAGCTATACAATGTATGTTAGAATGTTGTTCTACATGGAAATCTGTGCTTAGAACAGAATTGTTCTGCTGCACTGAGTCTGTCACGATCTTGTGCTGCACTGAGTATGTCACTAATGCAACACAACAAGATTGAACGTCATCATGCATGTGCGATGAAGTGGCAATGGTGGTGAGAGCTGGCCAGGAAGTGAATGGCGCTTCAGGAACCATGCCCCTGTAAGTTATTTTTTCACTTTTGATGGGCCAGAGGAGTGATTGTATGATTGTCCATAGACTATAAAAGATTGTGTATGAGCAATCATACACAAACAAGTCAATTGTACGATCTCGAGGATTCCATGTTAACAGGCCTCTCGATCTGCAGTCTCGAGGTTTTAGTTACCACAGAAATCTCTTGATCATACAACTGCCTTGTTGTGTATGATTGCTCATACACAATCCTTTATAATGTTGAGTGTGCTCTGATACTTCAACCCTAATTATTACAAGCACATGTACCGCTCATCATGCAAGTGATGAAAATAACTTTTTTGTTTGCTTTAAACAATGCAGCATGTTAGTTTCTTCCTAATTTTGGCAGTTGGACTTGGCCTGCATTTTTGTCTGGGCTTATAGGAGACATCCACACACTGTCAGGATTAACTGTAGTGGAACAACATGCACCTTTTGATGTACTGTATCATGTCACAAAACTTCAAGTAACTACTCAGTCAGAATTAGATAGCTCAGGTCAATTCCGTCCTCATCTTGGCTCAATTCCTTTTTCACCACGGCCTCTCACATCATGACATCAGCCTGTACTAGATGGTTATTTTCTTCAACAGTTTCCTTGGAGTAACTCCTGCAGCCTCATGCTTTCTGTCTCTCCCTCAAGAGAAAGTGTCATATGAAACCTATTCACTACACTGCTGAGAAATATTTCTTCAGAAATTTAATTTCATTTATTTGTATATTTGGTTAGGATGCTGGAATTATTTTAATTTTCAGGTACTTCCCAAGGTCTTAAAAAGAGCATACAAGTACCAAAAAACTTAGAGATTCAAAGTATCTCATGTCATACATAATACAATATGCATACAAACAAGTAGTATATTTGAGCTATGCAGATATTTTGTTCTTTAAAATACTTAGACACACAGAGGATGAAAAGGAATTAAGAGAGGACAAACTCAACTGACCAAATGGTGCAGATGGCTGAGGTGACTTGTGCCTTACCTGCTGCCATGCTGGTGAACCAGGTTCAGGAATGAACTTTGATCACCAGGGCCCAGCTAGGGAGAGGAGAACTAAGCATCCCACAGGACAGTCTCCTCCTCTATGGAGGGAGGAGGGTCTGTTCCACTGAACGACTGCCACCTAGGGATCATTCTGTCAATGCAAGCAGGAACCAAGCTATTGCAGGAGGTGATGCTCATTAGCTGGGGTGGAAGCTGGTGCCTTTAATCACTCCACTCTCAGCTGGTGTTGGAGTGGAGAGAAATGAAAAATACCAGCAATGCATAATGAAGACTACTGCTCTGTAGGCAGACCCCACACCCACTCACCTAGGCAGCCTCCCAGTACCAAGCAGGCCCGAAACTTATGACAGGGACCTGGTACACCCCTGCTGTCCTCTACCATGGGGAGGGGATAACATGGGCAACTACCACAGGTAAATAAGCCCTAGGAGAAGACAGGGTGGTGTGGTTATGGCAAGCGTGATGGTGCTGAACAAGGGTCAAAGAGCAAGTTGGAGATAAGGAGGGAAAATATAAGTTAAGAAAATAAGTCACATTTTTGATATTACTAGGAGGTGCATTCCATAAAAACTCAGCACTACATGATAAGGGCATTACCCAGCCACAGTACATACAAATGGGTGTTTCAGCACTGAAATATGTGAGTCAGAATTGGGCCTATAATTAATAAGTTGATCTCTTAAACTGTTTGAAGTTCTGCACTGCTTAATTTGATAAATAAAATAGGAAAAATAAATTTATGTTTGTTTCCTTGCACGTGCACAGTAAACATTTTGCTTTGCTTAAGAGAATGGCATTTGAGAGGTGTTTCACAGACTAGCCCAATACAGAGCAATCTACATTGGGCTCATCCCTAACAGACCAATGATCATGCAAGCAGAGTATGAGGGTGGTCACAGTTTGATGGACGTAAACTTTGTGTACTTGAAAGGACTGAAGCTCTCCAAGGAGAGAGTGCTTCAGTACTTCCATTTGCATAAAGCCATCTGGAAAGCAACTGGGCAGCTTTGAAAGCAACACATTCACAGTTAGTACAATCATTCAACTCCACTTTTGCCTCAGAGTCTTGCTTTCTCAGCTGAGGTTCCCCACCCTTGCCTGACCACCCATACATCATCACTGTCAGAGTGTCAGTGAGAAAGAGAGAGAACAAGTGCCAGCAGTCCCCATTGTTTTGCCCCCCATCACCCCTACCCACACCGAGCAGTTTGTGTCCTCTCTCTTCTCTTTGTCAGCATGTCTGCATGCTCCTTGTTTCTGCTCACCCCCACGAGCAGCTTGTGTCTCCTACTTACTTTACTTCACAATCATTATTTCCATGGTGAGTAAACTAATGCAGTATTACTTAAATAGAGATGCAACTGAGCACTGCAGCCCAGTTATGTGCAACAGCCCTGGGCTTTTGCAGACAGGGGTCCAACATCTGCATTGTTCACCTCCTACAGTACAGTGCTGCCACTGCACTTATTATGTAAAAGGCACTGCTCTGGGCCACTTACCTGCCTCCAAGTCCCAAAATGTGGTCCATGTTGTGCGACAGGTTGGTAATGGGTCACATCCAAGAGTGGTCCATGGAGAAAAATGCTTTACTGCAGCCAAGGTTCCAGGAACCATGTTCAGCCAAGGGCAGACAGGGGAGCTCCAGACAGGAGTTGGGCCTTCTGCCGGGACTCAGCTCACCTTCCATTCCATCAATTTGAGGCCACCATCATGGGATGATAACCAGGACTGTTGTCTGGGTCCTAAGCTCTTGGGGGGAGGTATCTTCAGTAGATACTGGCATTTTTTTAAGTTAACCTGCAGGCACCTAGGAGCTTATTTAGCAGTATGGAAGTATTGAGCAGCAAAGTGGCTTGGAAGCCCGCCTATCTCCATTTGGTGGCCAATCAGCACTAGATGTAGTGTATAGCCAGCTAGTGATTGGTCCATTGTGAGGACCAATCATTTGTTGTTCTATGTGCGATCATGTTGCAGCAGTAAAATGAAAACAAAGATGGCATTGTAGGCATTTCTCAGACCCTCACTGCCCTTCTTTCCTACCTCCGACCCTCTGAGTTGCTCAGTTGCTGGGCAGCCAACTTGGATTCAGGACCAAATTCCTCAGGGAGTTGGATGAGAACCAGGGCCATTCAGTGATTTTTTTTTGAGGAGGCTGGGGTGGACATGATTGAAGGTAGGTTTTGGGGAGAACCTGTGTTTCAATCAGGATTGCATTTTTGGTACTTTTCTGTTTTCCCCCATTTATTTATTGTGAGTGTGTGTTGGCATCTGGGATTGGTTTAATCACTCCAGCTAGTTGCTACTTCTTCTGTGTCTTTGCTAACTTTTTTTGATCAGATATTCAGGTGTTCAGTTATCAGGCAAAGTTTTTGCCAGTCCTGGTCTCATCTTCTGTTTCTTTCGATGGGCCAAGGAGGCAAGCATTGTTTCACTGTGCAATGTTTCTGTTGCACATTGCACCCCAGCTGCTATCTTGGAAACAGCAACCAGGAGATCACATAAGCTGGGTATCAATGGGCCTGACTCAGCCCTCTGGAAGGTGATGAAGGTAGTCTTAGACAGCTATTGTAATGAATATGCAAGCTTTTGCATCTGTCCTGACATGCTGTAGTCAAAAATGGGACATAGCTTTATCCTACATTCCACTGACTTAATAAATCCTCCACTCCTAATTATCAAGCTTAGGTGGTGCCGGTGCACAGGGGCCACTTTCAGGAACGAAACATTCAGTGTGCTTACATTGAATAGCAGCAAGCTTGGCCAAGCCAACACAAAGCACTGCCAGAGATGCTATGCAAATAATATCCTGCTTTTATCATTTGTTGACCATTAAAAGTCAGTTTCACCTGGGGCCAAGGGGCATGGTTCCAAAAAAAGACATTGGAAGTTTTGGCCCAGTTTAAGTCAGGGTTACTGCATGAACAGGCACATTGGCTACTAAATGAAATTAAAAAAAAAACAATTAAAGGAGTAAGGCAGTCATGGAACAGCAAAAAAAGAAAATGTTACATTAATTGAGACATTTTCAGATCCAGAGGTCATGACCAAGGTAAGGGAAGGGTAAAGGGTTAATAAAAAGTTGGGCCACTATTGCAAGGCCTGCCCCCCCCCAAGAGTGCTTGGGATCTACTGGCAGATGTGTCAAGAAGGCATCTTCACCTCCTCAAGTTTTTCTAAAGCTAAACAGTGGGAGCAGTGGGGACAGGAGAGGACTTCTAAGGTAGTAAGGTATAGGAAGGTGGTGGGGGCATATATAAAAAAAGAGGGACAGAAGAGGATGTATGGTAAACAAGGGGAGGATGGCGATTGGGCAGCACATGGGATTAACCACATTTTGTTATTACGGTAAAGCCCTGAGGTGCAGTCAGTGAACTTGGAGGCAGTTGGCAGAGGCTGGCAATCTGTGTCCCCAGCTGCATATTCTTCTTTCATGGACTCATGGATGGTGCTGATCAAAGGACATTATAAGGTTTTTTTTTTGTGTGTGTGTGTGTGTGTGTGTGTGTGTGTGTGTCTGGCTGGTGAGAAAAACTAAAAAAAATGGTTGTTGCCTAGGAATTGTGGTCTGATTTACCATGCTCAGTGGTCTGGATTACTGTGCTACATGTGCATTTCCTCCCACCTGCTATTTGTATAGCACCTTGGGGGGGTATTTAAATCATGAAACTCCTTTTAAATAAATGTTATTTGGTCAGTTAGCTGTCAGTACATTTATATTTGTACTAGCAGGATATGACACCTGCATTTGCCACAACATCTGTATTTTATCGCTAACAGTTTTTTTAATAATCGCAGCATGGACGCACTCCCAAGTCCTCCCTAAGCCACTTACTCCCACTCATCCCTCTTTTATAAACTCAACTATGACCATATACAGTCATTTGTTCCTATGCTCATAACTTTAATGCACCCCTGCTGCATACAGCATACAAGGAAACATTTGGCATTGACAAATGCTTGTTTTATCTGGGAAACTGCCCAGTTTACTTGAGACATCACAGTGATGTGCCTGGTTACATAGAAACATAAAATTTATAGGCAGGATAGAACTGCTTGGCCAACATAGTCTGCCCGCATATTCCTGATCACAGGAAGGGGGAGCTCCACCCACTAGGGGAGGAGAGAAGCAGCATGGTGGCAGCATTGCATGTTCATGCTTGCTGAATGCTGCAGAACTATGCCCCCTGTAATACTTCAGCTTGCAACAATTATTTTGTAAATGCTGAAATCGGCAAGTAAAGGAATAATTTATGTCTTACTCTTTTTAGCTGCTGCCGAGTATAATTTGCTCTATTTGCTGCATCCTCCATCCTATAATGAAGACTGGTCTTGCTAATCCATGAGGAACAAGGCCAAAAATGCACTCTATGTAGGTAACCTGTTTAAAAAAAGGAAACAGCCACCAGGAGAACAAAACTTTTCTAAGAAGGTAAAACCCCCACCTCCTCTCTTTCCTTTATTTCATACTGTGGAAAAATCAAAAAAGATGTTTGTATTACCTGAAATGGCCCAGAAACAAATGGCTGCAATTGGAGGCAAGCTTGCAAACTCAGAGCTTGAACAGGGTGCTGGAATGCCCCTGCCAAACATTATTGAAACTTCTTACTAGGTTATGCTGGAAAATGATGAGAGACCGCCTGAAGCAGAATTGCATGTTCAGGCACAAAACGCTGACCAGATCGAGGGAGAATAAATGCAGAGCTGGCAAGACATGGAGAATGCTGAAATGGTGGGGATAAGCATTACTGATTCTTTGTCTAAGACTCACAGAACTGAAATTCCAAGTATATCTGATGCAACAACTGAAAAAAGGGTTTTTGATGACTGTATGGGTTCATCTGATATTCCTGGTGCTGCAAACAAAATAGACAGGCATAACATTAACACAATAACTGAACAAGTAATATCAAAGGGTTCTCAGGAGGTGCATTTGCAACATAGTAGCACAAACAGTTCAGTACAACCTACCCAGCTAGAGCCAGTTAATGTAAATGATTTGCAAGCACCACTGAAACATATAGAAAACTGTGGACTAAGTGCAGGAAAAAAGAAACATGAGCTCATTGACTACTAAAATTCAACAGTTGAATGATGATGAGCTCAGCTCTGAACAGGAATATTTCTTGGATGATTCAGAGGAAACACATTGAGAGGAACAGCCAGTATGGGCTAAAAAGCTTTTTTTTCAGATGTCCTCAATCTCTGATAAAAATGGAAAAAATGCTCAATATTCAATAGCAACTGGACACATATTTTTCCTTAAACCAAAATCTGATAAAAGAAAATGTGGAACCTAGAACTGAAATGTCTACAATAAAAGATGCTCTTAATTCGCAACAGGAAGAGACTATACCCATTCACAAAAAAGGCAAAGCAATTGAACAAGTCAATATGAACTGTAAATCTAAACTTACTGATTTTGAATTGAGAGCCAGAAGGAAAAATATTCACATTCTGGGTGTACCAGAGGCTTGAGACGCTCATAAAAATCTATCTGAATCATTTAAATAAATCTCAGCAGCCTTTTTGGATATAGAACCTATTAAAATCAATTTTGTAGTGGACAGGATTCATAAGTCTTTAAGGACTAAACCTGGGGACTCTGAACCACCTAGGCTCATCATAATGACATTTTTAAAATCGCAAGATAAAGAAGCACTAATGTCTGCAGTTTATATTAAAAAAGAGAATAAATTTGATGGGTGCTTCCATTTCTATTTATAATGATTACTCTCCAGAAATTGTGCAACAGAGGAAAAGGTATGATTGGTTAAGAAACAAGTTTTGGGTTAAAGAGTTTAAAGCTACTGTACTCTTTCCTGAAAAATTGAGGGTCATAACTGATGAAAAAGTTATACATATTAATCACTGGAGGAAGCAGTTAATGATTTAAAGTTTAAAGTACCAAATGTCTTTGAATAACTTTTTACCTTTCTTGCTGCCAGTAATGCATTCAGTCAAGCTGGGGAAGGGGGGCTGGTTCTGTACCAGCTTACAAAATATAAGGGCTGCCCCCACTGACAATTCTGAGAATAGCAAAATGTGTAATTCTTTACAAATGATGGGGACTGTTTCTTTTTCTCTACTTAGTATTGGGGGGGGTGTTAACAAAGGAAACATCACCTCAGGAGCAATATGGGTTATGCACAAAACAATATTTGTGTTAGTAAATATGGCATCTCTGGATAATTTTCTCTATTTATTTCAAGTTGATGCTGGTCCTAAATGGCTTAATGATTTTACTTGGACAGAAAGAGAGTTTTCTTTTACTAGGTCTAACATGCTTTCCTGGGTA
The DNA here is from genome assembly GCA_016271365.2 of Neoceratodus forsteri. NCBI lineage: Eukaryota > Metazoa > Chordata > Ceratodontiformes > Ceratodontidae > Neoceratodus > Neoceratodus forsteri. The sequence goes on along the minus strand of CM028136.1, from coordinate 980,472,374 downwards.
ATAGGGATTTTAATGAGGAAAAAATAAAATTGATAAGTACAGTAGAAAAACATTGTCTCATTAAATGTTAATGGACTTAACTCTCCAATTAAAAGGTGTAGACTTTTAAGTGTTATGAAAAAAAAATGAACTCAAATATTATCTGTTTACAAGAAACACACTTATAAGAAAAAGAAATAAAAACATTAAAAAACAAATGGATAAACCACATTTTTTCTGTATGGGCACAGAGAAAAGTAGAGGAGTGGCAATCTTAATAAAATAAGGTACAGAGGTTAAAATTCTAGACCAATTTAATGACTTATAGGGAAGAAGAAGAAGAAGAAGAATGGTCAAAGGATTAATTAATAACACTGAATTAGTATGTAGTTCTGTTTATGCCCCATTCCCTCACTGTTCAATGTTCTTAGCTAAATTAGCAGAAGGGTTTCAAAAATTACAATTAGAAGATATAATAATGGCAGGAGATCTGAATAATATGTTAAATGCTTATATAGACAAATGCATCAGCCCAAATAAGATTAATTTAATGGTTTGCAAAAAATTAGTAGATTTCATGCAATTAGCATCCTTAGAAGACACCTGAAAGTTAAAAAAAAAATAGTTATACACATCATGATTTAAAGAATAAAATATTCACTAGAATGGACTACATATTAACATCTGAAACCTTATTAGCAAAGTAATAAGTGTAGAAATGGATTCAATATAGCTATCTGATCAGGCAATGATACACGTGGAACTGTTCATTCAAGATAAAAATAGGGAGTACTCAAAACAGTGTAGATTTAATAATGCATTATTAAAAGATGAGACATTTTGTACCCAAATAAAAATACTATCAGGGAATACTGGTTTTATAATTATGATGGACAGCTACCAGTTTCAAAATTATGGGACACCTTTAAAGCTACACTTGGGGGGATATAATATCATACCAAATTAAAGCAAACAGAATAAAAAAAAGGAAGAGACCCAAAGAGATACCAAATTAAAACAGATAAATTAGTTTTAAAGGACTACAATAAATATAAGGATGAATGGGAATTATATAAAAGACAAAATCAAGACATGATATATCTGAAACAGTTAAAAATAATAAAAGCTATTACGACAACAAAATATTTTTCATGCAGACAAATCCGGAAAATACTTGCTGCCTTGTTAAGACAAGGACATAAAAAAATGATTAGATCCATTTTAGGTCAGCAAAATGAAGTAGTTAATACAGACAAACAAATAGCAGAAGTATTTATAAATTATTATAAAGGTATATATAACAATAGCTTTATTCCTGATTCAGATAAAACAAATAACCTTTTAAAAAAAGCCCAGTTACATAAGTTCTCATTCAAATTTGAACAAATATGCCAAGCAGAAATAAAAGATAATATTAAAACTCTACCCAGAAATAAAACCCCTGGTATGGATGGACTAACTAACTAATGAATTCTATCAGGCTTTTACAAATGAAATATTATCCAGGTTAGAAGGCATTATACTTGAAATAATTAATTTAGATATACAGGAACTTCCAGAGTCCATGCAAAAGGCTAAACATGTGTTTCTACTTAAACCAGAAAAGCCAGCTAATCGACCAGATAGTTACAGACTCATCTATTCTTAATTCAGACTATAAAGTAATAGCTAAAATGATAAATAATATGATTCAAAAACACATTTATGAACATATCCATCCAAATCAATATGGTTTTATACCAGGAAGTACCATATCCCATGCTAAAAATAAATTACAAGCAATAATAAACTTAATTAATCGTAGTAAAAAATACAGTCAAGACATTTACTATGCAGTGGCACTAGATGCCACTAAGGCATTTGATTTAATTAATAGACATTTTATGTTAGCTGTACTTGAAGCTTGGGCAATCCCAAAGGAATTAATAACATTAATTAAAACACTGTACAAGAACACTAAAATGAAAAGTCAACTGAATAATATGTTAACTAACTCAATGGATATGTACAATGGTGTAAGGCAAGGTTGCCCACTATCTCCTATACTTCTTATATTAACATTAGAACCCTTGCTAAATGTAACAAGATTAAATACATCAATCCAAAGCATCGATATACTGGGTGAGCATCTAAAATTAAGCGTATTTGTGGATGACATGTTATTAATCATAAAAAATATAGAAAATTATTTACCTAACTTTCTAGATACAATAAAAATAACAACAGATTTATCAGGTTACAGAATATATCTAAGTCTGTCATTCTGAACATTTCTAAAATAACCAATACCCTCCAGATAATATAAGAAATTAATTTAGAATTCAACATTACATTAAATATTTGGGTTTATACATATCAGCAGATCAAACATCTATAACTAAAGAAAATTATAACAAAGCATAAGACAAAATAACATCCATTTTAGAATATTGGAGAAACTTATCTTTATGGGGTAGAATAGACACATTAAAGATGATGGCTATGCCACATCTGATCTATGTTATTTAACATGTATGGAGTGCCCCTTCTGAAAAAATGGTTCAGAGACCTAAAAAGAATATTCATAAAATTCCTTTGGAGAGGAGGAAAACCAAGGATAACTTTGAATTTTTTGATATTGCCCAGGAAGCATGAAGGCTTATGTTGCCCTGATACTCATATGTAGATGCAAGCTAATATTCTGTTTATTACATAACCATGGTTACTTTTTCCTAATGAGGATAATCGTTTAATGACAGAATTGATTTTTTTCTGTAGAGAATAAATCTAATAAATTAAGAGACATATGGTTGGACATGGGTCTATTTGGAGGTGAAAAATTTTTGCCACAATGATTTAAGTCCATTTCAAAATATATTAAGACTCCAAATTACTTTCTAATTCCATGGTTCTATTTGGATATGAATTTCGGGAAACATATATGGTGAGATAAGGTTACAACAGATCTCTCTATTATTCAACAAAATAATAATACATAAATGGAAATATCTTATTACAGAGAACACATTTCCCACATATCAAGAAATTCTCTCATTATTGCATATTATTAGCTGGAACAATTTTTCTTACGTAATTCTGCAGAAGAAATGTAATAAATTATAAAACCTATTTGAAGGATCGGGCACTAGTATAAACAATATTATAAATCTGCATCAAAAAGAATTTAATAAAGGAACAACTGCATTTTTAGCTAGATTCTACAACCCATTATTTAAAAAAAAAATAAAGAAGTAGCTAAAAAAATAAATACAACATGGAACGTGGAGGCTGGAGTCAATCTAACCAATTAGCAATGGTATAACCTTAGGATTCTAACTAACAAAATACATGTATCAGCAAAAAATAAGATAATCCAAAATAAAATCAACAACAGAGCTTATATTACTCTGAGTCAAATTGCTAAATTAATAAGGAATATTTAGAACTACGTTGGCATGGTTGTAAACAAAAAGGAGATATGTATCATTTTTTTTTGTGATTGTCAAATAATAAATAAATGGTGGCAATTCATTAATTTAATTATATCAATATGGCTGGATAGACCATTACCTTGTACTCCGGAAATTTACCTATTTAATGAATTGATACAAATAGATCTAACACCTGTTCAAGGTAAAATAGTGGCTCTAGCCTCCATGACTCTAAAATGAATAATTTTAAACAATTGAAAATTTGATCAAATACAAAACATTCAGATTCAACAGTGGTGGTCCATCGTTTATGATACTTTACTAATAGAAGAACTTATATATGATGTGGACAACAGTGTTGATGATATGTATGGTACTAGTCAGAAAGAAATTATGTTGAATTTACCAGCTCTGATAAGGCTATAAAGAAGAAGAATTTTATAATAATAAAATAACTAGCATTTAACTATTTGAGGGTGTGGGATGAGATATAAATGTATTTTTGTTATCTCTGTTGTTAATAAACCATAAAGTACTATATGGAATGGATGACATGTAATATATGAATATATACTGAATAAAAATTGTTTTTGAAAAAAAAGTCTGCCCAAATTTTCCCTGCTTAACCTGTCTCCATGGAATTCGTCTTAGGTGACCCTCCCTCCTTCCTCCCTGCCTATTTTCTAATACACCACTATGTTTATCCCACACTTGCATGAAACCCTCCCCTACTGTTTTTGCCTCCACCATTTCTGCTGGCAGTCTGTTCCAGGTCTCTACATCCCTGTTAGTGAAGAAGTATTTCCTTCCATGCATTTGAGCACCAGAAAATATCACAACACAAACCCTTGCTGCACTGTTCTTTCAGGAACAAATGCTCCCACATGCAGTGCTATAATAACTTCACTCAAAAGAGCAGGAAGAGACTCTAGTGACAGCAAGTCCCTTAGTGGCACTTGGGACCAAAAAGAAGGCACAGTTGCAAATTCCAGAGACAATGCCAATCCCACCACTTTCAGGACCCACTGTCTAAAGTAATAGCAGACCACTGTTGCAGAAGTGGGAGAGTTGATCCGGCCCCCTGACTGGGACTTGTAATAGCATAAATGAGGGAATAAGGACCACCAACCACTTTTTGCCTTTGGTTTCTGCCACCAATGACTGGCTTCTGGAGGAAATGCCATTACAGTCTTTGTGCTGGCCCTCAGTTTATTGGGGTGGCTTAGCCAGGTGGTGCTGCTGATTCTGTTGCTAACCTTGTGTGCCCTGATAGGGTACATGAAAGGAACATGCAGCACTTTGCCTAGTCTTGGTGACTGATGTCACTGAGTCCATAGCCACACTGTACTTTTAAAAGTGTGAGGTGATCCTTGATCCCCAGTGGTAAAATATCCATCCTTGTAAAGAACAGATCTGCAGTACCACTTGCAGCTAGATTTCTTGCATGAATGGCAAAATCCACAACCTTGCATGTCAGGAAATGGACACCATTGGAGCTTCAGTACCATGTGGGTTGACACATCAGCCATGTCCAAGTCCACCCACAACTACTGCTTAGCCACCATCATCCCCAGATCACAGACCTCCGGTAGATTTGGCCAACATGTCAGATGCCCAGGGACACAGCTGTTTAGACCTTCAGGCTAACATAATTCTTTTTCTTAGACTTCTTGTCAAGTGGTTTGTCTGACTTCCCCTTTATCTTGGCTTGTGGAAGACCATTTCTGCCTCTAGTCCCTCCAGTGATGGATGTCTTGAAAATCTGAACAATCCTCCTAGGAGACTGCATACTTGCATTCCATATAATACAATGGGACATGGCAGAAGACTGGGTGCTGTAAGATACTGATTGACAGGCCCAAGATGGCAGTGGTGATAGAGAAGGTTCCCCCCATGAGGAATATCATATAAAACTGTCCATCAGTAGAGATGTGTCACTTTTGTGAACCTTTTCCAGCAGAGTGTCCAGAGCCAAAGATATATGTTCCATGAGAACATTGAAGGAGGGCCAGAACCCTGCAAGGTGTCAGTTGGTGAGTAGACTACCCTTCAGCAATTGAGTCAGAAAGATTGATGACACCTCATAATCTGAGTTGAGATAGAGAAGCATTGACTGCCAGCATGTGGTGTGGATGACCATCTTTGATGGGGATGGTTACATTCTATTAAGACAGATTTGCCAATTTTAAATAGCAGCACTGATTTCCTAGATAGTATACAGGAAGGGGCAAGGTCCATAATTATAAGGCATAATTTAATGCATGTAGCAAGCTTTGTGTAGCTATGGTTAACTGAGAATCCTTTCTTAAGTAGTTCTGCATTCTTTGAGGGTTCCAATTTTAAAATGTATCTTGATGGTAACCTGGTCCAAATGTGGGTCGAACATGAATCTGGGTCTAATATAATCCCATGATATTTAAATATAGGACCACAGTCAAGAGGGGGTACCATCTATAGCAGGTATTTTTAAATTCCCAACATGATTTTTTTTATCCTTGGAGCTGTTACAAACAACATGGTCTTTGTTTTGAATGTATTTAAAAACCAAATTGTTCAGATGTACACACTCTTGTATTTTTTGAAATTCATTAGTGAAGAGTAGTGTTTAAGTCACACAGAGTCCCTGTGGCAAACCATCACAGTGTCATTTACAAGTAACAGAAGCTCTGAATTATAAATAACACAGTTTGTAGGTCTGTAACAACTTGCCATCTAATTTTGTACTGTAGTTTTGTTTTATTTGGTTTTAGCTGTATTTGTAAGTTTGAATGGATCTGTGAGGGGAAATAAGGTAAGGTTAATTGCTAGATGCATGCCAGATAACTCAGGAGAGTGACCACAATCTCTTTGTCCTAGGGCTGGGAGAACGGTGCGAATTCTGCTTTAGCAGAACTTTCACGAAATGTCACAACTTTCGCAGAATTTGCCGAACTTTTGCCTTTGGTGATATTGGACATCTTCTGAAAGGGTTTGGCAAATTTTCATCCTGTTCAGAGGACTTTTGTCACTGAACTGCAGAATGAAATGCATGAACTGCAGAAGTAATACATTAATCCACAATTCATGTAATTATTCCTCAGTTCAGTGATCATTTCTGTGTGGTTCTGATAGGAAAAGAAAAGAAAATGTACCTCATGTCCAGTGGCACCCCCGCCCTCCAATCACTTGCCATTTCCATTCCATAATTATTGTTTCCCAGGTGTCTAGTGCCACTCCCACCCTCCAATTGCTTGCCCCAGCCATAACTAATATTTCCCTGGTATCTAATGGCAACCCCTACTGTCTGATCGCTCACCTCCGGCCATAACAAAAATTTCACTGTTGTCTAGTGGCATCCTCCACCCTCTGATTCCTTGACCTGGCCAAAGCTAATATTTCCCTGGTGTCTAGTGGAACCCCCAACCCTCAGATGACTCACCTCAGCCATAAATATTGTTTCCCTGGTGTGTAGTGGCACCCACATCCTCTGATCACTTGCCCTGTCCATAATTAATATTTTCCTGGTGTATTTTGGCCCCCCTTCCTCTGATCCCACACCACAGCCATTACTAATATTTCCTTGGTGTCTAGTGGTACCCCTCACCCTCTGATCACTCACCGCAGCCATAATTAATATTTTCCTGGTATCTAGTGGCACTCCCACCCTCTGATAACTTGCCCTGGCCATAATTAATATTTCTCTGATGTCTAGTGGCCTCTCACAACACCCACACCAAGTTGGGTACACCAACCTGCCACCCCCTTCCATACATCATCAATCACTTCCTGGATCAGAAACTAGAGATTGGGGAAACCATATGGTGATCAGCACAGCCCTCCTCTCACCACCATGGCTGGTCACCTTACATAATGACAGGGATCATGAGATAGGTTGCACGCTCCCTGTCATTATGTATGGCAGATGGCCAAAGTGGTTAGAAGAGGGCTGTGCCCATTGCCATATGGGCTCCCCAATCCCTATTTTCAGACCCAGGCAGTGACCGACTATGTATGGAAGGGTGGTGGCAGGTTGATGTACCCAACCCAGTGTGGACGATGTGGAGGGGCCATTGGACAGCAGGGAAATATTAATTATGGCTAAAGCAAGTGACTGGAGGGTGATGGATATCACTAGACACCAGGGAAATATTAATTATGTCCAGGGCAAGTGATTGGAGGGTGGGGGTGCCAGTAGATACCAAGGAAATATTAGTTATGGCTGGTGCATGTGATCAAAGGGTCTAGGGTGCCACTAGACAACAGAGCAAAATTAACTATGGCTGGGCAACCGATCAGAGGGTGGCGGGTACCACTAGACACAAGGAAAACAATATTTATGGCTAGAGAGAGTAACTGGAGGTTGGGAAGTGCTGCTAGACACTAGGGAAATATTAATTATGGTTGGGGATAGTGATCAGATGGTGGGGGTGCCACTAGATACATGGGAAATATTAATTATGGCTGGGGTGAGCAATCAGAGTGTTGGGGGTGCCTCTAGTCATCAGGAAAATATTAATTATATCCAGGACACCTGACTGGAGGGTGGGGGTTCTACTAGACACCAGGGAGGCAATATTAATTAAGGCTGGGGTGAGCAATCAGAGGGTGGGGTGCCCCAGACACCAGGGAAAGAAATTAATATGAGATCAGCGATACATAACACAATTCATACTTTCATTCAACAGTTCAGTGACTCACTGAACTGTGGAATGAATGTATGAATTGCAGAGTAATTGCAGTAAACTACTGAAAGAAATTCTGCAAAACTGATCTCTGACAGTGATCAGTTCGGCAGAATTTTTTTTCTGCAGTTTAATACATTTATCTCCTCTGTTCATACATTTATTCCACCATTCTAATTCAGAACTGAAAGTTGGGTATTTGATTTCTGAACTTTCATGGAAGTGAAAGTCTGACTTTCATGTAAATTCCACCAGCAGAAGTTTTTTTCTTCCCAGCTCTACTTTGTCCTGTACTATAGGACCTCCTGGCCAGTTAAGTAGAGAGCTTAAAAAACATAACAGCCCTTTCATGCTTCAAAAGTCAAAACAGCCCTTTCATTTTATGTGAAGACCTCTGGCTAATGACTAGAGCAGTCATTCCTTCTGTGTGAGACAGGAGGCACGATAAAGAAGTCTTTTGGAATATGCAGACTCCTGAAATCCAGATCAGACTGGTTTCCCAAGAGAACCCACCCCTCAAGACACAAAGAACTAGCCTGAAAGTGATGTCATAGCACATGTGTGCTGATGGTGGGTGGAGACTGGCTTTGGGGAACCTTGTTAAATCAAAGTCTTATGTGAGGCTGATTAGTTAGAGTGGGGACTTTGAAGAGTTACCATTTAAGGTTCAAGTCTGCCCTGATTCACCAAGGTTAGTTGTTACTAAACTATTCTAATTAGTTGTGGTAAACTATTCTACTTTGCTTAATAGAGAAAGAAGAGTGAGATTTTTGTGTGTGTGTTCTCTCTACTGTACAAAACATGTTCATGTTATCTCTGTAGAATTACTATTCTGCATAGTCTTAGTGTAGTATTCTGTATTTTTTGTGTAAATATCTTGAATTATTAAATGATATGATGAGTCCTTTGAGGTACAGATAAGTGGGTTATAGCTGACAAAAACAATGTCTGATCTCTGAAAAGGAGGCTATGCTTACCACATTAAAAACAAAGTGATTCTCAGCTGTGCAGTAGGGGGTGGGTTGCTTGTCCTCTTGGTGGAGCACTGTATTGTGTGACCAGTTGCTCTGGTGGGATTTTGACCTAGAAATACCTCAAGTGACGGTATGGTTGCCTTGTGGCTGCATACCAATGTGACCCATTTAGTCATCTGAAGGGTTGAGAAAGCTGGTAACAGTCACAGACTCTATCTGGGAGAGACCAGTGTGTTGCAGGGTCATAAGCAAAGAAAGAAAATGTAACCCAGTATGGAGCCTTGCAGTACCCCATACTGGACCCACATGCTGCTTCATCTACAACCTCCATAGCAGAAGAATTGGTATCTTTCATTCAAATAATCGGAAAACCGGGAAAGTGAATACTACCCTAATCCAACTGTTCTAAATGATTTATTGGGAGGGGGTTGACAACAATGCCAAATGCCTTGGTTAAGTCAATGGATGCAGCACTGGTAAGATTTCCATATTTCATTGCTCTATGTGCTGTGTTCAAGAACCTAACCAGGCAGTCTCAGAATTGTGTCCCCTCCTGAACCTATGCTGTTGTTTTATTTTTGAACAAGGCCATATTTTTCTATATACCCATTCAACTAACTATAAACTAGTTTTTTCTGAATTTTAGACAAAGCTGAGAGGATTGATATTGGCCTGTAGTTACTGAAATGTGAAGCAGAGTCTGCCTTGTATCATGTGATAATGTAAGGATGTTTCCATATATTGCATACTTGTCCCAAAGAAAAGATACATTGAAAATAATACAGTATATGGTACTTTGGCTGCTGCCACAACCAATAATCTGGGTGGTTGTCCATTGCAGCCACTGATTTTGTCTGGCTTAAGCTTTTTCAATAACTTAATTTCTGATTTACATACATTCCTCAAGTAAAAATGAGGTTTACTTGAATTTAACACACATGAGGTGGCACACAATTGATTTGTAAGTCAAGTACAGTAACCACCTAAGCTAGTAAATAGTGTGTTGAACTCACCGGTGATAGTTATTGGTCAGGTTAATACCTCACCCATTTATTCATATTAAAATGTACTCTAGTTAAGGGGTTAGCAAGGAGTTTATGGAGTTCAAAAATTTGTTTGAGTCAAATTATCAGTTAGCTGACTGGTGGTGTGGAAGGGGCCCACAGGAAGGGTGTTAAAGGGACACTGCTCACCATGCAAATAGAAACATAGAACCTGACAGCAGATAAGGACTGCTTGGCCCACCCAGTCTGCCCATTTCCCTACCTAACGGATAAGCTGAAGATCCTAGTTAACCAACAGCCTACTTCCTCCTACCCACCGCTAGAATTGCCTTATGTCTGTCCCATGCATCCTTGAATTCCCCCACTGTTTTTGACTCTATGAGCTCCTCAGGAAGTCTGTTCCATGTGTCTACAACCCTCTCTGTGAAGAAATACTTCCTCACATTACCTCTGAGCCGTCCCCCCCCTCTATCTTCAAATTGTGCCCTCTTGTTCTTGCACATCTCTTTTCTGAAAGATGCTACCCACTTGGACTTTGTTGATTCCCTTGAGGTATTTGAAAGTTTCTATCATGTCACCTCTCTCCCTCCTTTTCTCGAGGCTATACATCTTCAGCTCCTTTAGTCTTTCTTCATATGTCTTCTGGTGCAGACCCTACACCATTTTGGTTGCCCTCCTCTGGACAGCCTCCACCCTGTCTATGTCTTTGCGGAGATGGGGTTTCCAGAACTGTACACAGTACTCCCAGATGTGGTCTTACCAACTGTCTCTACAGAGGGCCAGCAACTTCCTGTTTTCTACTGGTGATGCCTCTTCCTATGCATCCCAGTATCCCCCCAGCCCTCCTTACTGCCTTCTCATATTGCTGGCCCACATTTAGGCTGTCTGATATGACTACCCCAGGTCCCTTTTCATTTTTGTTGTTGTCGGTATCTCACCCCCCATTGTGTACTCTTCCCCTGGGTTTTTGTTTCCCAGGTGCAATACTTTGCACTTTTTTGTGTTGAATCTAAGCTGCCATACATTTGACCATTCCTCCAACCTTGCCAAGTCCCTTCTCATCCTTTCCACCCCACCTTGTGTATTAACCCTGCTGCACATCTTTGTGTCAACTGCAAAGAGACATACTTTCCCTTCCAGTCCCTCTGCAATGTCACTTAAAAAGACATTAAAAAGGACCAGCCCCAATACTGAACCCTGCGGTACCCCACTAGTAACCCTCCTTTCTTCACTGTGGACTCCATTTACTATTACCCACTGTGTCCTGTTGTCCAGCCAGTGTTTTACCCAGGCTACCACCCTAGGACCCACTCCCAGGCTGGCTAATTTGTTTATTAATCTTTTGTGTGGGACTGTGTCAAATGCCTCACTAAAGTCTACATAGGAAATGTCCACAGCCCCTCCCTGGTCTACTACTTTGGTCACCCAGTCAAAGAAATCAATTAGATTTGTCTGACTTGACCTTCCTGCTGTGAATCCATACTGCCTTGGGCCCTGTGCCCCACTGGCCTCTAGGTACTCAACAATTCTTTCCTTCAGAAGTGATTCCATCATTTTCCCTACCACTGAGGTCAAACTGACAGGTCTGTAGTTTCCTGCCTCTGTCTTGCTCCCACTTTTGTGAAGGGGAATTACATCCACCCTCCCCCCGTCCTCAGGTACCACACCATCCTCCCATGATTTATTAAAAATTGTAGTCAGTGGTGTTACTAGTTCTTCCCTTAGTTCTTTTAGAATTCTGGGGTGAATCCCATCAGGTCCCATTGCTTTATCCACCTTCAGTTTTAAGAGTTCTTTCAGAACCCTTTCTTCTGTGACAGGACTAATATCAACCCCCTATCCAGAGTGCTTCTATTGACCAGATTAGATATCTCCCCCTGCTTTTCCATTGTGAATACTGAGCAGAAGTATTCATTCAGTATCCCTGCTTTTTCACTGTCACTCTCTGCCCAACCACCTTCCTCTTTATTCAGCCTCAGTATCCCTGCCTTAGTCTTTCTTTGCTCCCTGATGAACCTATAAAAGGTTTTATCCCTCTTCTTAACTGAGTTGGCTATCTTTTCCTCAGTTTGGGCCTTTGCTATTCTGACTGCCTTCCCGCTTCCTTCTGCTTTAACTGGTACAGTTCTCTGTCCTGCTACTTCTGTGTTTCCTTATATTTCCTGATTGCTGTCTTTTTCTCCCTTACCTTCCCCACCACTTCTTTTGAGAACCATAGTGTTTTTTCTTTTATTTTGATTTGTTTATTTGCTTCACACAAAGGCTTGTTGCCTCTGTGATGGCAGTTTTGATGTTTCCCATTGTTGCTCCACCCCACCTTCTTGCCTGTTTGCTAGTGCTTTTCTGAGGAACTCTCCCATTTTGACAAAATCAGCCCTCCTGAAGCCCAGCACCTTCACTTTTGTGTGGCTTGGCTCTACAGCTAAGTTTATCATGAACCACACTGTTTGGTGGTTGCTTGTTCCCAGATGGCTACCTACTTCAAGATTAGAGATCCTATCTCCATCCCCAGTGGGTTCCAAAACTTGCTGTCTGAGGCATGGCCCCTGTAGGGCATCGAGAATGGCCCTGCTCTAGGATGTGACTGCAGAAAATGTGCTCCAGTTAACATCTGGCATATTCAGGTCCCCCATCAGTAATATCTCCCCTTTCTCTGCCATCCCATGGATGCCTTCTATCATTTCCACCTCTATTTTCTCCCCTTGAGATTGGGGTCTGTATACAACCCTGTGCAGATTGTGGAGCCATTTCCAGTCTCCAGGGTGACCCACAGTGCCTCCTCTCCTCCCTGGTCACCCTTTAGTTCTGTTGATTTGATCCCTTCCCTTACATAGAGTGCTACTCCTCTTCCTCTTCTTTCCTCCCTGTCCCTCCTGTAGATTTTGTACCTTGGTATGTTGACATCCCAGTCATGGTTCTCAGTGTACCATGTTTCTGTGACTTCCATGATATCCAGGCATCCCTCGTCCATCAAGGCCACCATTTCAGGGAGCATTTTACCTAGGCTATGGGCATTGGTACTTATTACCCTCCATTTTTCATGGCTTTATTTCTGTTTGCCCCATCCCTGTCCTTACTGCCATTGTCTTTTTCTCAATTTACCCCTGCTCTTCTCACTAGTGACTGCTCTATCTTGGTGTTTAGCTCACAAGCTACCCTGATTTTGATGGGTGGGCTAGGATTTCCCTTCTCCTTTTCAGTGCATCCTCCCTTAGCTAGTTTAAATGCTTGCCAATGAAGCATTTAAACCTATCACCTAGGATCCTGGTTGCCCTCCTGGATAGATGCAGACCATCATGCCTGAATAGGCCTGCATCCCTCCAGGTGGAGCCCCATTCCCCAATGAAGCCAAATCCCTGAGCTCTGCACCAGTTTTTCAACCAGTCATTGAATCCCATGGTGCAGAGTACCCTAGCCACATCCATGCCATAGACAGGTAGCACTTCCAAGAAAGTTACCATGTGTGTTACTTGTCTAAGGCCCCTTCCCAACTCCCCAATCTCCTATTGCACTGCTCTGATCCCATTCTCAGCCAGGTCATTTGTCCATAGGTGGACAATGACATCCAGCTCCCTCCCCCTTGCAGCTGTTCCCATGATCCTGAGGATTTCTTTCCTGTCCCTCCAAGCCATTGTGCCAGGCAGGCATCTTACCTCCCTTTCTCCTCCCTCTCCCAGTTCTAACCCCTAAGAATTGAGTCCCCCACCAGGAGTTGTTTCCTTCCCCTGTGGGGTCCTGTGCCACCCTCCTGTGGGCCTCCATTGTGGAGGTTCCCAGCATCCTCCTTGGTCTCCACTGTGGGTGCCTCCATAAAGGAACCATGCTCCATCAGAGTGGTGAATGAATTGTGGAGAGGCACAACTGGAGGGATGCGCCTCTGTTCCACCACCCTCACCCTGCCTGAGCCCACCATGTTCCAACCACTCCTCTTTCTTGGCAACCTCTGAGGTAGTGGTGGTGGCCTGGGTGGTGCCTGAGTGGGAAAGCAGGGTTCCCGAATCCTTGCCAGGTCAGCATGGAGATGAACAACCTCTTCCCTCAGACCTGAGAGATGCCTGCAAATAGGGCAGCAAAGCAATCTCCCGAATGTTTCCCGGAAGACTGCTGCTCCACAGCCAGTGCATTGCACCACTCCCCACATGTCTGTATCTCTTCCTGTTACAGATGCTTTTCTTTTGTGGTTTTTCATTCTTGTTTTAGTGTGAGCAAGCTTGTGAGTGTCTCTACCCCTATTCAGTGTGCTGTGCCTTTAAGGATATGAACAGGTGTATGTTGTTAGCAGTTTTGGGGAAGTGATGTCAGAACCCTGCTATAAAGGAAGTTATGCATTTGGGGTGGGTGGGGTGAGGGGCAGGGTGCGTGGGAGTAAACCTATGCCATTCAGAAACAATCAACTACAACTCTGACCCTCCAGCCCGGGAGTGCCTTCCTTCCTTTCAGACACCTATTTCACAGAGATTAAGTAACAGGTCTAGTCATAAATGATTGCAAATATCTCCAAGCTACTGTTCCTCCCTGGCAAATTAAAGTTAAAACTAAGAAAAGTCAACCCCAAAAACAGAATCAATACTAGTTACTAACACAGGTTCAAAAAGTAATAATTCAGTTCAGTGTAGTCTTGAAAATAACCTCCTTGTTTCAAGGAAGCCATGGCTGCTTTCTCACTCTCTCTGTCTCAGCAGACAGAGAGCACAAACAACTCCTGTTATAAATCCAAAGTTCAACTAGGCCTCTTTCAGCTCCTCCCCTTAACAGACACCTATTTCATAGAGGTTAAGTAACAGGTCTAGTCACAAATGATTGCAAATATTTCCCAGCTACAGTTCCTCCCTGGCAAATTAACGTTAAAAAGAAAAGTCAACCCCCAAAACAGAATCAATACTAGTTACTTACACAGGTCCAAAAAGTAATAATTCAGTTCAGTGCAGTCTAGAAAATAGCCTCCTTGTTTCAAGGAAGCTGTGGCTACTTTCTCGCGCTCTCTGTCTCAGTGAGTCCATATGGGCCTGCAAATGATCACTTAGCCCCTTGCATGCCCAAAGGGCTCATTTGTATGATGTGGCTGAATATAGTGACATGATCCCCAGTGCTAGCCTGTCCTGGTGCACAATTCCATGTGGGCTGGATATGGCCCAGGTACATAGCAGGGCAGTGCAGTTTGATCTATCTCTGCACTGATGGGGCTGATATTCAATCAGAAATCACTGGTCTGCTATTCAACTCAATAAAGCAGCATGTGGTTCAGGGGCAGGCATGGTGCAAATTCTGACACCGCCCCCCCACACTTTTTGGTACACTCCTCCACCACTGCCTGTACCTGTTTTTGAATATCTGGGCCCAGATGCTAAACTGACAGAGACAAAATACTATTGTGACTAAGGATGAGGTGATGCTGAATTTGCATTTCACGAATGTTCTAAAATTCCACTTTTACCTGCAATTTGACCCAATCAAACTTTTTGGCCCATTTCAGATCATTGTGATCTTCTGCCAAATAATTAAAGAGCTAGTGTACTGCTGGAAAACGGCCTGCAATTAATTGTAACTTTCAGATGTAGTTAGCTATCACTTCTTCTATCTCAAGTATTTTTTCTTTTCTGTTTGCTGATTAGAAGTTTTTCCACTTGGCAGTACTGGGGTGATGTGTGGAGCAGCACTCTGGAGGGAAACAAAGTCAGTTATGTTCCTCCCACTACATCAACACTGAAACCACACTGACTATGCCATCACTAATAACCAATGAGAACCATTTCTCACTGTCAGGTTTCAGTTTCACATGAAGCAGCAGGGTCTGACTCTTCCTGGTTACTAGTGATGTCACAATTTCCTTAATTTTGATTGGTAGCTTGAGAGAGTCACTGCTCAGGTTGCAAGGATTGTAGTGCCTCAAGGTGTTTGGTCTCATTTCTGATGATGTAGTGGGAGGAACAGAACTGTTTTTTTTCCTCCATAAAGAGTGCTGCTCCACATGTCACCCCAGTACTGTCAGGTGGAAAATATTCTATTAAATAAACAGAAAATAAAAAAATACTTGAGATATAAGATGTGATAGTTGACTGCAACTGAGAATTACTATTAATCCCAAGCAGTACACTAGCTTTTTAAACAAACTACATTCTATACTTTTTAGGTGGCTCTAGCTAGTCCTATTGCATTACTTTACCAAACTTAATAACTCTCTACCCTCCTCCCCCTTCTCTCTACATTTTTGTAATAAACCAAAAAAATTCTACTTCCTGGCACTCTGCCAGGTCTTAAGTTTAAAAACAATGGACTGGTAGAATGGTGGTGGTAGAAGATGCCAGTTTTCACATGTGCTCACCCTTGTGAGAGAGAATGGGGTGTGGTGAAGCCATGGTGGCATCTCCCGAACTGCTTATTTATTACTGTTTGGGCAAGCAGTGTAGCCCAGATGGTCAAAGCACCAAGCTGTAACCAGACCTGTGTTTGAAACCCACAACTGCCACTTGAATATGGTATGCCACCCTTATGGCAACACCAACACAGTAAAATACATACCTGTCAGCAAAATCAACACTTTGCCAACAGGTCACTGTGTTGGTGTGCCCAAGACAGGGGCATGCTCTCTCCTGGTCCTGCACCCCCACCCTGAATCAACTCAGACTGGAGTTGAGAATCCAAAAGATGGGAGGTGGGAGCAGAGCCCCCCCAAATGGGGGGTTCAGGGGGAAAAAGCCCCCCGATAATAAAAACAGGACCAGGAGACACACAAGAATCATGTAGACCACAAGTTGCAGTCTACATGATTCCTGTTGGTGAAATGCTGGTCAAGATAAAGAATGTTGAACTGGCATGGTAGAGCCCATGAATACTGCAGGAGCTTGAGCATGTATTTTTACCTTTCTGTGATCCTGGGATATACCTTGATATGAGCTTCAGCTCAGTGCACCTCTCCTGGACAAAAGTTATAAAAATAAAAAAACACTGGCTATTTCTTCTGCATGAGGTATTAAACACATTGATAACTCACTTAATAAAATCTGGGTTTAGTAGGAATATGTACACACAACAGTGTTTTGACATTTAGGGGTTAATGGTGATTGCTGGAAAATGAAGAGCCTGTCCTTCTGTTAAATTGTGTAATTCAAGTTACAATAATAACTTTAGAAAATGGGATTGGAAAATAAATGAATCTCATTGGCTGAATCATCAGACGAGAGATTCATTTATTTTCCGATAGAGCCCGCAAAGATCAAGAGCCTACTTGGGGTGCCCAATTTCTGATTAAATCCTTGGGCACTTCGAACGTTAAGAAAATTCGCCGACATTTTTTTCCCACTTGCAAAGCTAGCCCAAAAAGTAGTGGGCAGGCCGTCCTGCTTCCCGGACCCAAAATAAAATAAAACAGCCTTTACCTGGGCAGATAAAACCATTGCCCATCCAGAAAATCTTTCCGGTTCCACAATCGGAGTCAGCGAGGGCTGAGTCAGCACATTATCTGTAACCGCCACCAAGCATGAGAGCAGCGGTATTTTCTTGATTTTCATACCGCAGATGGATGTCCATCTGCAGTATGGAAACTCAAGAAAATATCACTCCTTTTATGCTGTCCCCTGTTAAAGCACATATTTTTCTCTAGCAGGTTGAGTATCCTTTGTTTGCCTGTTCTCACTAACTCCAGGGGTTCTGATTCTCTAAGTGTTATACTTTCATTTCGGTTCATAATATGGTCTCTGCCATTAGAGGTTCACTATGGCCCTAAACAGCTGTACCATTTTCTTCCCACCTGCATAATCAGCAATCTCCATGGACAGCGCTTTGCACCTAGCGCTGCACACATGCGGCCAAACCAGTAGTAGACACTCTGGGAGCAGTAAGCTAGCTACGTGGTCAATCGCGGAAAATAAATCAATTAATTTAAAAAATAATACTGATACTGTGCACACTGTCATACGGGCATGTTCACTCCAGCTCTGTCTCCCCAATCACCCTCTTCTCTCAGTTGCCGCTCTCGCAAAGAAAAGAAACACTGAGGGGCTGAGCCACAGGAAATCACAAAAGCTGTTCTTAGGCTGAGAATTTTTTACCTGTAATTTCAGGGACCTCAATGTTAAACTGTGTGTGGTGTGGGAAGGGGGTGCTACTAACCATGACAACCAGCTTCAAAAGCTATAACTACAGAGGCTGGACTAGGACATAAATCCTTAGCTAAAAAACACTTATGTAGGCGGAGGAACTATTTTATTACTAATTAAACAAAATACTTATGAAATGTAATAGTTTAATATGTACATTTTATTTTCAAATATATTTAATACAATGGGCCATTTTTCTAAGTGCAATAAAACCCTCCAGGGTGGGCTTTATTGGAAAATACTGGACCTTCCAGGGGCTATAAGGCCCTCCGCCTGCAGCGTCGGGCCTCATTTTGCACCTGGGCGGTCCGGTATTTTCCAATAAAGCCCACCCTGTCGGGGATTATTGCTTACACACATCTGAGCATTTATTGTACTCATGAGAAAGATAAATTGCATTTTAAAAGTTCAAATATTTTGGTTAAACAAAAATATATAGATAAAAAGAGCATATTGGTACCTTAAGTCTCCACCATTATGAATAACCAGGCCTTTTCTACCTTAACCCATAGGACCTGGAACTCCCAACAATTGTCTGTCTGTTGTGTCTCCTCACACTATCTTTTCAGAAGGGTGTTGTGGCTGACAACCTCAGTTTGCAATAGCACTTGACTGTTTTGGTAAGTGTTATGCATTACTTGCATTCCGTTTTTTATGCCAATTTTAGTTTATGAATGGTTTGATTTATAATATTTGTTTGTTGTTTGTTTTTATTTTGTTAATTGGGCAAATCCACTGGGATGAGCCCATTTTCAATTCCAACCCAAACACATAATAGAGTATAAAACAAACAATATAAATACACATAGTGAAACAGCAGATAATTAAACACATTTACATTCATGTGAAGCAAGCAACCATGTTTTCAACTTTCTTTAAAAACTTTCACGGGTACAGTCAGTTCTCAAATCCTCAGGCAAACTGTTCCAAAGAAGCAGAGCAAACACTGAGAAGGCTCTGCACTGCCCACTGCCTGCAATTCTGTCAGTTTGTTTATTTATTTGTTTATTCATTCATTCATTCATTCATTCAGTCATGTGTGTATTTATTTATTTGATTTAATTTAATGTATTTAATCTGATGCCTGTGTTGTAATTTTATTGTCTTTTGATGCTTGTATATCTGTTCATTCATCAATTTGTTTCACTGTAATTCTCCTGGGACAGTCCTGAAGATAAATATTTTTACCTAGCATGCTTACCTAGTCAACAGAAACTAAATATGTAAAATAATGGATTTTTTTGAAAACTTACACTGTCTCCTTCCTTCAGTCACCAGACCCTCACCCCAGTGTATTATTAGTCACCTGAGTGTGTATGCACCGAAGTTTAATCTTCTCTGTGCAACATTATGAGTTCTAATTACATTCCCTTCTCTCCTAACCATCTATCCAGAAACCTTCACACAATTTTCCTTATTATAAATCTGATGTATTTCTCATGTCATTCATCTCTTCTCTGCCATCTTGAAACCGCTATGCAAAGGCTTCTGTGATACAATCAATAACTGAGGGTTTTTTCTGAATGCCACTCTGTGCATGTTACTAAGTGCACCAGTTTGCCTTGCTCCAGTGAATATGTCATGAATTAAAACTGGTGAAAATGCTGTCCTGGGCCAGAAGGTTTTTGATGAAGACCATTCAGTGTGGCAGCTGTTGTTCCCAAAGGGTGTTTGATGGATCCTACCCAGTGTGGTGACTGTTGGCCGAGAGAGGATTTGTTGACTGCCACCAGGTTTGGTGGCTCTCGGCCACAAAATAGCTTTTGACGAGTCCCACCCAATATAGTGGCTTCAGATCAAAATACTTTTAATGACTGCCTTCCTGTGCAGCAAGTTTCTTTGTCCTAAAGTGCTGTGTTAAGGAATGCTGCCCAGTGCACCATGTACAAGAATGACAGCTGCAGACAGGGAAAAAACTCCCTGACAACCAGAGAAAGATCCAAGGGCATCCAATATGTCTGCTGGACTGGCAGTCATAGTGGCTGATAGCACAACAGAACAATGGAAATGGCTGATGGACTTGCCAAGAGTAGTGATCCAGGATACAATGACTAGCATCCCATTACTCAGTTGTTAAAGGACTGACCAATGAAGTATGATTGGTCAGCATGGTATTAGACAAATATATGCCTGTACATTAGAAAAGGGATGTAGTCTACAGCTCTTAGTAGTTCAAGATGTGTAGAATCCAAAGAAAGTAATGCATTTGCACATTGGAAGACATGATAAAAAATGTTTCCCCTGCAAATAAGACACATTCTATCATTGCAAACCAAAAACTATCAGCACATGTAATTGTCTTGCAAAGTTATTCATTGGCATGAAAATAAAATGTATTGCAATCATGCTGGATGAAATATAATGAACAACATAATATCTTAAACACCATACGGTACAAAACTGTTTTTCACCTTCCCAAACTCTTACTCTCAAGAAGCTTACATTGTTATGCCAAGCAAACACAAAGACATTTAGTACCACTAATGGATCAGCAAAACTGGAATGAAGGCTGGCCAGATGGCAGAATGGCAACATGATTACTTTGCATCAGTATTCACAGAGGAAATAAAGTGATGTCAGACAGGATAGTTGTTTAAAGGGTAAAAGGCAAAAGACCTGATCCAGGATTGGCTCAGAAAGCAATCTGCACCCAGGTAACATTGTTTAGGGAGGCTGCATAAATACAGCAACCTCTGTGCATACACAGAACACTTTCCTTCATCCCTGTGCCTACCCAATCTGCACTACTGCACAGCTGGCACGGTGGGGGTGAGCTTTGGTTTTTCTTCACACTAAACATTTAAAAAAAAATGTTTTCCTCCAAATGAAGTGTGGCAATGTTATACCTGTGGGACACAGCAGTAAGGTTGAGCAGCTGCCAAATTTGTATTCAGTAAATGTGCCATATTCATCACTTTATATAGTGTAGGGTTCCTTTGCTATTATACGGTCTTTAATTTAAAGAGCTAGACAGTCAGATAATTATACAAATTTTAAAAGCTGTGAGTTGTAAATGTTTTCTTATTTCTAAAGTCTTTTCCTTTTTTCCTTCTGCTCACTAGAAAGTTTTTTTTATGTGATAATATTGTGCTGGATATGTGAAATAGCTCTCAGACTGGCAGCTGACATATCTATCTCTAGTTACCTCCACTACATCATCAGCATTGTGATCTAATTGACTGTGACATCACAGGTGACAGGCCTGGTAATTACTAAGTGGCTGCTTCTAAACAGCAGTGATGTTACAGTCAGTGAGGTCACAATGTTGATGATATAGTGTGTGTGGGGGGATAGAGACAGATATGTCAGCTGCCAGGGACAGTGCTATTCTACACAGCACACTTACTAACATCAGGCAAACCATCTTCTGATTAACCAAAAAGAAAAGAAAAAGAAAAAGTACCTCATATATAAAAGGTAATGGTTGACTGCTTTAAAAAATAATATCACTTTTAGGCAGCATACTAGCTCTTTAAACCCTTTAGTATCCCACTTCTGTCTTTAATCTTTCTTGCTATCTGAAACCATTGTAACTCATGCATAGTAGTATGTACACTTTTCTTTTAACATGAACTAGTTTATTAAAGTTATAACAAGTGAACACATATAACAATACAAAGTAGAAAGAACCAACTATATAAAAGAGCTGCTTATCAATGAACTATATACAAAACATTAGAGAGAAAAGGTTGTGTGCACTGGGAAAGTATCCTGGAAATAATAAATAAAGCTACCAACCAAGATATTTGCCAGCTACAGGTAACATAGATATTCACAGCATTAACAATAGGAGATACAAGCTAAAATAGAAAAAAAAATACTAAACACAATGAGGAGATAAGTAACAGATATGTTAGTGCCTAATAAATGGTACAATACAATACAACCCACTGGGAGGACTTGGATCTAAACACAAGGAGGGTTGTTAGGCTGGGTAGAGGCACAGTACAGAGGTGTGAATGCAGGAAGTAGTCCCATTTAATATGTACATTTTTCAAATGTCTTTGTTGATGTTTTATTCATAGTTTTAGCCAGGACAGGCACACTGAGCTGTAACATCTATTCTGAGGTGTGTCATTTGGGGGGGGGGGGGATTAGATAGACCACTTTTATTGACTTTGGGAATGTTGGCATTGGGTAAATCCCCAACTGCACGATAAATGCCATCAGATCTTTAACATCCACATGGTCATCCATCACAGAAGAACAGTAGGGGCCTCAGTTTAACATCTCATCTGAATAAAGCATCTCAAAAGTATAGACCCCCACCCTTTTGGTGTTGGACTTGAGTGTCAGTATTGAAAATGAGATCTATGACAGGAGTCTGACAGTATTTCGGTTGAATGCCCTGTCAGCAACACCAGCAGGTTGACCTCATTCTGCAGTCAGCTGCCAGTTCGCTATTGTTTCTTTGTTTTCTTTGGGGGGCTTTGGCCCATGACCCCCCCGCACCCCCCCACTTAAAGATTCTCAACTCCAGTCAGAGCTGATTGGGGGGGTGCAGGGCCCCTGACAGGCAGCAACAGGTTCCAGCAGGTCTCCCACCATGGCTAGGTGCTGTAGTTGCTGTGGGGGACCTCACTGGCGAAATGTCGCTGTGGGAGGGGGTGTAAACATTGATAATGATTTCAAATTCTTAGTATGGAACTAGAATCCAGGATCTTCTTGTCTTTTGGCCTCAGAGGAGTGTATGCATTCTAGTGAGCCACTGAAACTTTCTTAACCAAAGAAAAATCCTAACAAAAAAATGTAGTTTAGTACTAAGTAAAATCACATCTTCTTTGTGCTTGAAATGTCTTCTGCTGAATCTGGGACTTTTTTACCCAAAACGAACTCTATAATTTTTCTACCAAAATTCCCCAAAAAATAATCATGGATCATTAGCAAAAACATTCCTTTCAGGAAAACGAACTTTGGACCATGGTCATTTTAAAGAGCTAGTAGATCTAAAATCAAAGCACAGAAAATTGTATTACTTTTAAAAATGTGAAGCTGTTACTTTTTTACTTCATAACTAGGTTTCTGTTTCCTTTAGCTAATTAGAAGATGTTCTACTTGATAGCATTAGTCAAAATGAGGAAATCTGGCTCCAATACATAGTCAAAATCTGGGGTTATGAGCATTAGGGATTCACAGAATCTCTCCAAGTAGTTGACTGGATCCCAGGATGACACAAGTTCCCTTCACGGGAAAAAGGGATATAGTCAGAAGCAGGTTCTTTGAAGAAGCATCAGATACATGAAAAAGAAAAGGCATGAACAACTGCATACACTCACCCAAATGTACTTGGACTGTTTCTTTTATTAAAGGGCCCCAGCACTTTACCTGGTAGCTGACATTTCAAGCTACAGAATAAAGCCTTTCATACCTTGTTATCAGCATTGTGACCTCATTCATTGTGGCATCACAAGTGACCAATCTGCAGAAGTTGATTGGCTCTTCTTGATCACTTGTGATGTTCCAGTCATTGAGGTCACAATATTGAGGCAGTATGAAGTAGACTAGTAAAAGATATGTTAGCCTCTAGGTAGAGTAATTTTTCCACACATCATACAGGTACCTTTTCACTATCTGGTCAAAAATCTTCTGTTTAGCAAATACGAAAAGAAAAAAAACCTAAAAATTTCAGATGCGAAAAGTAACAGCTGACTACTTTAAAAAATGTATATTATTTTCAGGAATTGCAGTAGCACATTAATATCATTATCTTCACCTGAAAAATAGATTCAGATTACTCAATCTAAACATAATCAGGTTTCATTTACACAGCAATACACTACAGTATGATTAGTTACGATCATTTGTGGAGTGTTCTCTTCTAATACAACTCCCATATATTGCAGATCTTTTACTGCCTATTGCCACTGTTTCCCTAGAAAAGATTATTTTCTACATTTTTTTTTATTATTGGAGTAGTTCTGATTTGGTGCAGTTGATTTTGTAACCAGATAGGTAGAATAATGAGTTGCAGACCACCTCTAAATGCTTGTGAAGTGCTTTCACATATTTGGCTCTTAACATCAATTCATTATCTGAATATTGTAGTATTTTATACTGTCTCTAAACTCTGATCCCATTATGGACTGTTTGCTTCTACGGTAATTTTATTAGATAGTGATTCCAAAATCAGTAGAGGTATGTGGAATGTGAACTTCCACAGGTGTAATGGCAATTCCACATCTGTAATGCTTTTTTAAAATGTATTGATACATTCTGCAGAATTCCAGATGTGTTTAATTTAAACAAGGGATTACTTTCCACAATTTACATAAGCATCCCTCTGTGCAACATTCTCACAATCTCTTTCTGTCTTCCCTTGTCTCTGTCTGTCCCTCTGTCTCTCCCCATCTCTGTTTCTCTCTCTTTCTCTCTCTCTCACTCTCTCTCTCTCCCCCCCACCTCCCTCCCTCCATCCCTTCCTCTGTCATCTCTCTGAGCTTTCCCTAACTTCTTATAATCTCACATGGCTTCCCTGTGCTGTGCTTTATCTGCCTCTTCTCATTTTCTGTGCTTCACATACCTTAGTTTTTCTGAGCCTCTCTCAATCTCATTCAATCCTGCTGTGTATTTCTAATAGCTGCTTTAACATGCCATGACTTGTAATGCATTTTGGGAGACAGTTTTTATAGGAAAGGTACTGGGTAAAGCCAAATTCATTTAATTTCTGTAGGAAAAATGATCAGACAACTGTGCATAACTGTGGGGAATCTATATGATAAAACTCTAAAGTTCCTTAAAAAATGCATTACTTCTCCTTCATCATAAGATAAAGGTTTCATAGCTTCAAAATCTGACAGAAAACCTTTGTTCTTGAGACTATGGCAATGCAGTAATTTAGGCACCCTACAGTGACTTCATCATTAGTTCTTTATATCCTTGAATTCCATGGCACTAGTTCCTGAATATGCAGTAAAATGCTCTCTTGGCTGGGTGTTCAGAAGCCTCACACCACCATATGGTTTCAATTATGGGCAACATTTATAGTATTTGTTCCTTGCAATGTCATCTGAAAATGTACTCAGTGGTCTTGGGATTATGGTCCCTACCAAGCATAAATGGTGATACCTTTGGCTTATTTTCAAATAAAAGAAAAATGCTGCAAATGCAAGGGGTTAAGCCAGTAAATGGTAGGCATGATTTGTCCATATCTAACACTGAGAGTAAAAAAGTCACTGTTTTATTTTAAACCTTATTCATTTCATTTGGGAACCGTAGTACGTCAATATCTTTTTTTTTTATTATTATTTAGTCTTTTTTGGCCTCAGCTCCCTTCCTCAGTGCTCATCTGCCGGCCACCTCCTTGCCCAGGCTTACCCCCTGGGTGGGGCCACTGAGGAGGGTTTTCCACTCCCAAAGGACATAGTGGATAAGCCCCAGATTACCACCGGGGTCGGGACCATGAAATCAGTACCCCCAATGGGCATCAGTGGCAGTGGGCAGTGAAGTGAGATGAGCTCTCATGATGGAGCTGGCATTTTTCTTGTTTTTTTCTAGGGGGTGGGGATGTGCAATGACATCCTGCATGTGCCTAACCCCCCTGGTCTTGCTGGTGCTGGTAGCTGTGTGACCCCCATCCTCCACCAGCAGTCCGTCGAGCGCTGGGCGCACACCCCACCCTCCCCCAGAGATGGAGAGCAGTCCATGGGATGTTGTATCCAACTTCTCCTGCTGGCCCTCCAGCAACCCAGGTCCATTCCCAAACCTGGGTCGCTGGCCTCACAAGTGGAAATCCAATTGCTGCACCAACGGGCCGGCAGTATATCAATATCTTAATAAAAACAAAACTATTTTTATTATATTTTCAATGTTTTTGCATTTTGGCCCAGTTGTATTATTATATTGTTTAAGGCCTTGGGGCCATTAGAGTGTGCTTTGTAAAATAATTCACTGGGTGTTTGTTTTTTCTATGTAAAAACTGCATAAATGGCCTCACATTATTTTTCATAAAAATGCTGTACTTAGGTCCACAATGTATGCCCTTTCTCATCCTGGAGTCTGCAGCACTTTGCAACAATCATAACAAATTTTAAAAATGGAGTCCCCCCCCACACACACACACACACTTCCCAGTCATTGCCTCTTACACTTTTGAATAACTAGGTAAGCAAGAGGACACAACAGGTTGTTGGCTATACTAGATTTACTATAAGCCCAAGGACCTAGTTAGGTATGGAACCAAAGGCTGAGTGCTTTTTAGACCCTTAAGGTGCTGTACACTTTGCAAAACCAATGCTCTGGAGTGTCTTATTGCACTTATAAAATGTTTATTCTGCAGAATCTGACAATATGCAACACTACAATAAAATTATAAAAATGAATGCATTTTTCTGTAATGTAGTCTCTCTACTGGAGTACTGTAACCAGAAGGTGCTATCATGGTGTTGCCATTTATGTGCTAGTGCTGTATATTTACTTGGTCTTTTTATTGTTGGCATGGAGGCACAGGAGTTAATCCACAACCATAACAAAGTAGGATTCACCAAAAATGGTGTGTGCGAGATTGAAAAAAAAAGCAGATCTTTCAACAAAACCATCTTTCTTGGTGCTTACCTGGTGTTCATAAGTACTACTGTTTGTATATCTTTAGCAGAGAAATCAATATCATCCATTTTCAGTTAAAAAATGGAAAGACTGGCATGAGGTTTTTTGCAGGTTATATGGCTCAGTTGGCAGGTACTTCATTTTAGCCACTGGTTACAGTCTCCCAAGGCTAGGAAACAGATCATCACTAATCAAGATGCAGGATTGTTCCTACCTATGTTATAATTTAGCAATAAGCATTTGTTATGAACAGGGCCAATGACTGTTGGCTTTTACCATAAAAATTAAAAAATTCTAGAATGTAACTCATTGCACTGTGGTACATATCACAGAATTTAGTGTAATTTGACTTTTTATACTACAGCAGTGACTCCACATAACATGTATTTTTTTTCTATAAATGATATCCAGTGCAACTTTCCTATTTTATTTATTTATTGAAATGTTTCACCAGGAGGGCACACTGAACAACAAGTTGCTCATCTCATGGTGCAACCTGGGAGGGGTTACATAGGGTTGTGAAGGATGATCAGTTACAATAGTATGTGGGTAGTACAAACAATACAACATTGTAAGATTGTGCAACAGTTGGAACACAGGGTATTGTACAATAAACAGTAGTGAAACATTGGGTAAATTACCCTATTTCTTATTCCTTTTTTATTTCTTTATTTAATGTTTTGTACATTTAGTTTTCTTTTATTCTCTATAGTTATACACATAAATACAAGTTAGATGATAGATCTCAGTGAAATCCAAAAATTACACTAGCAATCACCAGTGCAATCCCAGAATTGAATTACTTCAATCGCCATAAATCAGTGGCCCTGTTTATGAATTGTGCAGTTAATACATATGGCAAACAAGTGGGATGACCTAGGAAACTACAGAAATGGTAGAGTTAACAAAGTGTAACAAAGATAAGTGGTTAATGTGTACTGTACTCTATCTACACTAATGTAACACATATAAGGGACAACATTGGGAACTGGAAAGAATAATTGCTCATGAATAATTTGCATTTTATAATTTTATACAAACTGTTACTTCAGTCGTGGAAAGAATGAGATCCTTATAATCTAGGTTACCAAATGTACTGGAAAGATAGGGAAAAGAAAAGGTACAAGGTGAAGTTTTACTCATTTGGCTCCTATTCCCTAGGGGTCTGGCAAGCAGACAATATCCACATTGCTGGCCTACAAAACTCCTGATGCCCCATTGTGTGCCTATATATTCTAATGTATGCAGGGACTCAAGCTATCCCTTTATTCTGTACTGGAGTACTGTGACATGAGTGATGGGAAACCAGGGGTTATTTGTGTTGAGCACCAGATTTCAAATAGAAAGTCTGATGTAGCCACAAAGTGGGTCTCCTACTCTGTTGAAGCAGGATGTCAAGTAGTACCTCAGTCCACTGACCAAATTGCAGTAACTCCATTGTAAAACAGAATTGCTGTAACAATGTCACAAATCACTAGCCCCATCCCCACAGCCTACCATGACAAGGAGAGGGAAAGGGTTGGGGTGTGCTTCTTCTTAAAGAGGTGCTCCAAGCACCAAACTATACTATACAAGAAAATGTATAAAAATACATTATGACAGGGTCCCCCTCTTACAATTTCTACACCACTACCAGTCAGTAACTAAGCACATATGGGCCCTGTATACAATGGACCATGGCTTGCCCCTGACATGAATCCCAGATGCCCGCAAGTCCAACCACCAGAACAGCTATGATCCAGTGCAGAGATCGAGCAAGGTCAACTAACTGCATTTATTAAATGTCATGGAAGCTTTTCTGTCTCCTCATTATGGAGCATTAAGGCATACTGTAAAGGGCCTTGATGCTGACTATATCTCACTAGCATAGATGTCAACACATCACATATACCAAATATTTTTTGTAATAATATACGTATATTGCTTTTTACGGTTGGAGTTTTGAAATAAAAAGGGGTAAGTTACAACATTTGGTGTCAACTATAGAACAGCACATAGAAAGAAATTGATGGTGAAAGCTGTCAGCAACTCAGAGAGGTATGCAAAAATAACAAGGCAGTAATAATATAGAACTCTGCAGAAAAGAAGAAAGTTCATAGTGGAGTAATCATACAGTACTGAGAATGGATTTACAGACTGCATTAATGATTGTTTTCTGAGCCAGTATATCATACCATTGCCTAGGAATGAGACTGAGCTAGATTTTTTTCTGGGAAATAAACCCAGGTACATAAGTGAACTCAAGATAGGCAAAAATATATATGGTAATTTAGTCACAACATCTTTAGGTTTAATGTTAGGCAAAAGAAAGAAAGGATAGATTCTAACATAAAATATGAGTGATTGGAGAAGGGCGGATTACTGAGAGATAAAAGAAGACAATCTAGATAAACTGGACAGATATATTTTCTAAATAAAACTGGAGTAGCAGTAAAGATGTTCATTTATGAGAAAAATCAAATAACATGCATTCTATAAAGAAATGTAACCCCCTTTTGCAGAGTGTCCACCTTTTGGATCTCCATCTGGATGCACAAGCCAGCACCCAATACAGCCTGCAGCAGCTCTTCAAAGCTGGAAAACCCACTGCACATTTTTTTCTCCCCCAGGGACTGATAGAGGGGACTAGGAGCAGCACACATGAGGGTAGCATTTCCTTTTCTGTACCCCACCAACACAATGTTAGACCACAGCCACTGTGCAGGGATCTGTGGATTAGGCTGTTGTCCATGACAGGTTATTTAGTGATTTCAAATATATTTTTCCAAGTCAGCAAACAGAGCCTGGTGGGGGGATTATATCCAGCTGCAACTTGGGGGATGGGAAGGGGAACATAGGAAAGCATGGGGAACACATGCATACAGAACTGAAAAAATATAGAAGAGATTCACATATAGCTAGTGCAAAAGGTACATTTGCATTGTAATTTCTATACTGACTACTGAGAACTGATTGTAAAAATGAGCATACCTTCCTGCCAGGGAGGGACAGGAAGCATACTACAACTGCAAACACCAGCTGTGGGTCACATAAGGTCACTGGAATACACTCACAACCTGATGCCTGCCCCACCTATACAATAAAGAGGGCCAGGCACACTGAAACTGGCCATAGTTATTGTTGGGGCCAATGGTAAATGAGTAATGCACCAAGGGATTTAAATTAAGTAAGTGAAGTCTTAAAGCATGGGTAGTGCCATATTGTTAGCCCCGGATCCTAGTGGACTGCAACAGGAGCCATGGAGCAGCTTTTAAACCTGTCAGATGACAAATCAATGATAAGGCAGTCAGGCCTCACCTGACAGATGCAGCAAATGAGAGATCAGTGCCTTGCAAACAAAAAGGAAAAAAAAACACCTTAGGAATGCAACACAGAAAAGGTGTAAAACTGGAATAATCAGAGAGTTAATTTGTTTCCTTGTGGCCTTCTCATACAATAGATGCAGGAGCTTAGCAAGTTGGAACATCTGTAGAGTTCTAATACTGTATCATCTTAGAGCAAACAGATTACCTGATAAAGAGAGCAGTGGTTTCTTCAGCTCAGCAAGTGAGATAAGCCAACCTGATTTAATACCATCGTCCTGCAGGGATTTGACTATGCAGAGTGCCCAGATGCTAAGAGCATTTGCCTGTCTTTGGTAGGATGAAGAGGATAGTCTCCTCCAAGGTTTGAAGAGAACAGATGAGAACCTTTAGGAGTTTAATCACAGACAGCATCATTCACCACTTGGAAAACAGGTCCGCCACACTTTATTAAAGCCTGCCTGCAGAATCTACTTAGAAAACATCTCAAAGAGATTGCTATGCAACTGCATCCTTGGAGACTGTGAGTACAGACTAGAAACTCCCTGCACTACACATCTTCCCTTTGTTCTTTTACCACCCAAAGCACCCCAATGGCCCTCTGCTGCCTGACCTTTATTCCACCCCTCACCAATGACTCATCCTTTTCATATCTGACCATATCCCAACTGCTCTATACCCCTAATCTGCCCCCCAACCCACCCTGTTTGCTCCCAACCCCTTCCGCCATTTTCTCTCAACTCCCCCCACATTGCCCTTCTAAAGATCCACCCTCCCCCACTCCCCCACTTCCCTCTCCTCTTACTCTCCCTATACTTAAACAATAGACAATGTCATTTTACATGGTTGCTCCTGCTTCTAATATATCTTAAAATATACCTCTTTTTTCTCATTCTTTCCAACATCCTAGCAAATATTTTATTGATGTATGTGTATTCTCTAGATACTGTGCAACTGTGTTTTGTACCAATGTAACTGTCTTGCGTTATTGATGTGGAACCTTTGTAAAAGAGCACCATGCTCAAAAGTGTATACCAAGAAATCAATAAATAAATTAGAAGAAAATAGGCTCCACTCATTTTGCAGATAGTTAGGGACTAGTTAGTTAGACTAGACAAGATCTAAACGATTATAGAGGATCCCAGTGATAGGACTACTTCAACCCAGAAAGAATGTTTTGTTTATACTGAGGAGTGTATTTGTGTCTGACATCAAAACTGTAAATATCTGCATCTGTACAACACAGCTGTCTATCACCAGGCCTGGATTTCTGCTTTGCTAAGTGCAAACATACAGACAGTGGGAGATCTGAACTAGACTTTGGGATATCTGGTATACCAGAAGGGAGGATGTGTCTGTAACTGTTATGTGGATTGCTTTTGAGAATTATTGACCTGGAGGCTGGGGTACATAAACCTATATAATTCCTTACTGCATGCCTGCCCTATTAAGTTTGCCATCCAGATACCTGTTCTCATGTCATATTTTACCCCCCATAAAGTTTATTTCTTTCTGTACTGTTTGTATTATATTGCAGTATTACTTTTAAAGTGTATATTGTTTTGGGTATATTACATACAATTTCTCTTTATGTGCAGTGGGTGGGGTGGATTGTACTATTGTTATTTTCCCAGTGTGCAGCATCCTGGTATCCTGTATGCTGAATGACCATTTGGGTAGATGCATAGTGCTGTTTGAATACAACATATCAGATCCTAGATATAGTACCTATCATGAACTTATGGCCAGCTGCCATAAGCCGTAAAGGCACCAGCCATATTTTCACATCCACCCAGTTGTACCATTCTTTAGGGCCAGATGTTAGAAATACCTGTCTTTGACTATTTCTGCATTGTCTAGGAAGAACAATTATATTAGGCTAAAAAGCATACATACTATAAAAATTTATAGAATAATGAAGGCCACTGATCCACTGGACTCCCCACCTCACACCAGCTCACTGGGAAGAAACACCTTGTCATCTCTTTTTCTTCAACAGAATTTCTGAGACTCATCTTTAACTTCATTGCTCCCATATGAAAATGAACATTATTTGGTTGATATGTAAATTATATCTAAACATGTATCAAACATATTTAAATATATGTACAATTCTAGACAAAATGAAACAAAAAGTTGAGGTAAAAATATCAGTTTGCGGCTTTAGTAAACATAACATTGAGAGGTAGGTCCTATATGTAAGTATAAATGTGTAAACTGTATGTCTAAGTTAGAAGTGCATTATTAAATCATCCCAGTGTATTGTATAATGGCTATCTAAGTGGTTGCTAGCAGAATAATGTCTACAGTACATATGTATAAAGAAGATATTACAGCATGATTAATTCATCATATTTTTGTTTGGGTATTTTAAACCTTGTTTAACAATATTCATAGCTTTACAAAATATTTGCTAGAAAATTGTTAGATATACATCAACTTTTTATCTATTATGTATTCAAGATGCATCAGTATATATATATATATATATATATATATATATAATGCTCTCCATTCCATTGTACAAGGTTATCTCCTACTGAACAAGCTAATAACAATTCCTGGTTTTACCAATATTGTTTTATTCTCAGTACTACATTGTATATTATAACTCTGTATATCTGTGTTTCCATGGTAGACTTGAGGTACTTCCACTACCCTCAGACTTTGTTGTATCCAATAGTGTTCACCCTGTTGTACATGATTTTCTACTCTTTGTTTTGTTGTTATATTGATGTGGAGCCCTTGAAAGGAGTCTCTGACTCAAAGGTTTGTAATTCTGATTTTTCTATAAATAATAAACAAAGTATATATATATATATATATATATATATATATATATAAAATATGACTAATGTACACCTATAAAATATCATTTAAATATATGTATAGTATATATTAAATATATGTATCACATTCAGTATATTGTGCATCTAAATCAGATATTTAAAATCAGCCAGTTTGAGATATTTTGCATCTATTTCAGACATATGATGGATTGTTTATAAAAAGGCTATATATAAGCAATTCCATAACACCTGTTCATCCCATTTGATGTACATCAGCATTATAAATATTGTTTTAAATGTGTTTTAAATTTTCTGCAGCTTTGCTCATTTTTTTCTAAAAAGAAAATCCTTTCTTTTTATAATGTAATAACAACTAGAAATAAAATAATGATGTTACTCCTACTGCTTTGATGTTAATCATTACCTTAAAGTTTATTCAAACATCTGCATTTTAAAAAAAAATATTTACTTGCATTGCTAATCAGAATTAAACTCCTTCAAAAGTGGCCTCAGCCTACATTAAAACATACCTGAAGAGGCAGTAATATAGGCCTCAATAGTGTGCATATTCAATTGTTCATTTGCCTAATAAAGATACAGTGTGGTGTTTTCAAAAGAACTCAGTAATTATACAGTTCAGTTAAGACAGGCAAAATGACATCATGCAGGTACAAAATATAATTGTGCTATATTATGTCTGTGTCAAAACTGACACACTTGCATTGTAATTGCTGCTATTTGGGCTTATTTGGGGCTGTGTCATCATTGCACCAAATTTACTTTACTAATCTGAGCACCAGCATGACTGCAGCAGATTTTGGTGCAACCAGCTTCTGATAGTAGTGCACCCTTCTAATGCAAACACAGCAGTGATCCGAAATGCAAATAATGTCAACTTGCTGCTGCATCCATTACAACTCTTTTACCCAGCAAATGTATTTTTTTGTTTCTCTCCTAGACATATTTTTTTGATTAAATAATTTTTTATATGTACTTTATAAATATAATTAAATATACATTAATAAATATCTTGTATTCATTTTCCATATGGGAAGTATTAGCTGACACTTTTATAATATATCAACAGCTACAGAAATAGAACACTATTTAATACTAGACAACCATGAGCAATACGTAGGAAAAGCAAAACAAGCAATAAACAGGGCAAACTGGAGTATAAAACATATGTCTAACATAAAATACAATAACACACATTTGTTTAAGTGCATTAGAAAAAATACTTGTTAAAGGTGGTGTAGATTCACTAAGAAATTAGAATGGTGGGGTTACAGTGGAAGGTCATGGGATAGTTAAACAATGAATGAGTTTACATGTAGTTGACTGAGTCCAGCTACACCATGCTGTACTGCAGAGTTTGTAAGTAGCTGATATTGCATGTGTCACAGACTTGCTCCCTTGTATTTTATAAAGAGAATAATAACTAGACTGGTGTGTGTTATGATGTTATTTTTACACACCTGAGGTGCGTGATGAGCCATAATCCTCGAGAGCAAAGCTCGAGAGGTTTATGAGCTCATCATTCATCAAGAGTGTGTAAAAAACATCATGAACACACACCTGCTTAGAATTTATCTTTTACTACTAGTGCATTTTTCTGTAGCACCGCAAAAGCAGTCCGTCAGCCATGGTCGGCTCCTGGTCTGATTGACTGACTGACTGCCGAAGCCCTGACCAAAACATTAGCACTGCAAGATCAACCAGATATATTTTCTGTTCTGCAGGCAGGGTCAACCTCATCAATATGAACAAAAGTAAATACTTTACTTGTGAGGGAACAATGATCAGCGTGGGCACTTCAGTAGAAGCTAAATGGAACCATCAAGTTGTTTGCGATGTACGGCCCACCAACAGATGAAATGTGAGCCAATGAGTGTACCACTCAAGTGGACTGTCAGTAAGGCTGCATTTTTCAAATGCTCTATAAACTCATTTTGGGGTATTTATGACATTTGACCTGTGCCTCTAAATGATGAGATACAGGGGGTCACTAGTAATTATAAAGGCTTTAAAAAATGACTTTATTTCTCCATCTTTGTTTTCTGATGTTCAGAGAGGTTTGCAAGAAGAATCTAATTTAATATGTTTTTGAAGTATACTGTATTGTTCTATAGTAATATGGTGATCACAGTCATCACTGAGTGTCAACATGTGAACCACTCACAAATATCCAGTTTTAAGTACATTGTTGGATTTACTGTCAACTTTTATTGTAATAAATGATTTAATCAAAAAAAAAATGACAACAACATACACAGGAAAACAAATGTGTTTCAGTTGATTATCTACTGTATATCTATAGGTACATGGAAAAGTGAGATGAGAAGTTACTGTAGCTTTTGAGGTTTTCAATAAACTCTTTTATACTTTTTGCAACAACTCTCCAGTGCATGAAAATGCCAGTGTACACCACTGTAGCCCACTGTCACCTGCATGTGATTACCTCACTTTGAGAGGCTAGCAGATGAAAAACACTTGGTCAAAAGCTTTTTCCATTTTCAGCAGAAAGTCAACATCACTCAGTTAAAGAACCCCTTTGGCATTACTGGGGAAACTTAAAAAGACACGGGTATCTTTCTGCAGCATGGGTGGGCACATAAAACTTCCACAAAGCGGAATATGTTTACAGTACAATATCTTCTATGCCATTTCCCTCCAAATGGTTATGGAAATGTCAAACAGTTTTGGCACAGGATGTTGTTACTAGACAATTCCCTCCAATGCCATTTGTCACTATTGTTTAGAATACTCCAAACCTAAGTAACCACATTTGTGCAAGTGGGAATTGGGCAAGTTTGTTCAATCTTCTTTCCATGTTTAGATTTACCAAACATTTAAGTATGTGCATGGAGCCTTGCATTTAGTTTTATATTTTGCTTTAGTGCACTGATATTATGATTTACTACAATTCGTGGTATTGTGGTGGGGGTGTCTCTTTAAATGCTCACATCACTAAGAGCTGATTCCATGACAATTCTTGTCAGTTGCAGTCCTTATCTGGCCACTATTAATTTCCTAAATACCACAACCCTGCTGCAGACATTCTCCACAAAACCTCTCTGGTCCCTCAGAGTACATTAGTTTGATAACTCTCCATTAGCTTCCATTCAAAACTGTTTGCATTTATGAAAGCTTTTCAAGCATCCATGAAGAAAGATCTGCCCATGGCATGCATTAGAAAAGCACTGAAATGCATATAGTTTAAATTAAGAGAAATATTTTTTTTTAAATAATTCTTATTTAAATAAAGTTTTCTTCTGACAACTTAAACATTAATGGGGTGAATTTAGTGACAATAACAGATGTAATGTGCTTATTAAAAATTCCTGTGCACCTGCAAACACATTTTGTATTATGTATACTCTTTAAAATGAATCCTAAATGAATCACTGCTTGGTTTAACAGTTTCTTCAGAAATTATTTTAAATGATTCTGTTTGAAAAGAATACTTTGTGTCAAAACAATAGTTTAACACACAGACAGACACAAAATTATTTTTCCAAATGATTTATGTACCCAAGAGAGCCTAAAGGAGGTGCACTGTCGCATCTAAAGTGAAGTCTTGAATCAAACCTTTTATGCAGCTTGGAGAACTAGAGCACTGACAGATCAACTGCCTTCCAGAATCTCATTCTCTGTGCACTGGCTTTTGTGGGATTTAAACTTTGGTGATTCTGTTCAGTGATCTAACAGTTATTCCACCTGTCTTTTCCATAAATTGCCAAATTCAGCTTGATAATGTTGAACTATCTCAGACAAACACATGTGCTGTCTGTGTTAGTCCAGTCTAAGATGTAGGAAAAAAACAATGTGGAGGACATCCTTTTGAACAAGAACTTTATGCAATATTAGACATCTGAAAAGCTCGTACAACCTGCAAAAAATGTGTACATTCAATAAAAATTAT
Source organism: Neoceratodus forsteri (assembly GCA_016271365.2). Taxonomy (NCBI): domain Eukaryota; kingdom Metazoa; phylum Chordata; order Ceratodontiformes; family Ceratodontidae; genus Neoceratodus; species Neoceratodus forsteri. Next base: position 980,435,693 of record CM028136.1, on the reverse strand, counting down.
CTTCATATTGTATTTCTCAAATGCTGTCTGTTTTAGCAAATGAAATGGTTAATCTCTTTTTTCTCAAACCAAATAAGAAGGTTCTCTTTATTTATAGATTAAATGCCTTCCTTGTCTTTTCATTGCCTTTTTGTAAACTATTTATGCTTATGATCTATTTTAACTTTTGTGATGATAGGAAGATAATTAGGTTGGTGGAATACAACATGGTGCAATAGGTTTTATGACTTGATTCAAAGGAATAATAATTACAGAGCTGTATCAGACAATTATAATTAGTTTTACTGTTGATGACAACTTTTTGTCCATCTGAAAAATAGCAGCAAATAAGGTTGTGCAAATACCTTAACTTAAATATTCATGCCAAGTATTCATATTCAGCACCTAGATAATTGAGAAATCATTTTGTGGTATTTGTGTTAAAAATGGGGAAAAAGAAAACATTTCAACGCCTTTTCTTTCTGCCTCAGGAAGCATGGGCTAGTCCTATGGCCACCAACCACACCCTCAGTGGTCTGCCATACCCTCCTCTGGCATCTGTTCTCTAATAATTGTCTTGCTAGCCCTCATATCCCTTTTCCTGAATAAACACATCAACAAAAGTCTTGGAGAAAATGACTGCAGCCATATGTTTAATGCATTATATTACTGGAGTAGCATGTGCAGCCGGAAGGATCTGTAGACTCGTCTAGCTCCACACATTCCATTATTGGAGTGCCAACCCTTGTGTCTTCCAGGTAATAGATCTACCTCCAATATCAGTAACCAACCCCAAGAGAATGGAGGTCATTTAGTGAAGAGGATAGCTGCCACCTCATCCAGCACTGCTGAGCTTGCAGGTTATCCTGATCAGGCTGGACCATGACCTTCTAACCAAGGCCTGGGTCTTATGGTCCCTTGGCCTCATGCCAGCAGGAGGTGATGAGCCCTTTGGAAGAATGCAACTGATCCCCCCTTTTCTCCTGTACAATCAATCTGCAATTGGTGCACTCCTTTTGGTCGACATCCCAACTGCGAAACAGGAAAAAAGACCATTACAGCGACATTCATGGTAAGAGTTCTTTTTCTGTGTTTCAGCTTCCCCCAGTGTTCTGCCCCTTCCCTGGATCAACTCTGACCTGAAGTTGTAATCCTAAAGTCTGGGGGGTGTGGGGGGGCAGAGCCCCCTGCATGGGGGTGTGGGAGGCACAGCCCCTACACAGAAAACACCTTTGAAACAGGTGGCACAATACCTGCATCAGTACTGTGCCGCTGCTGTGGAGGAGGTTGGCATTTTCACTGTTGACCAAACTTGGTGCTTCCATCTGCAATACTCCCAAGCCATCATGCTTATGGCTGCAACAGTTTAATGTTTCTTCAGCTACCTAAATGTTATCCCTTTGGGGGAGGCAAAAGAACAAAACAAAACAGTGAAACCCTTTCTACTGGGAAAATTGGGAAAATTCAGTCCCCGACCCATAATGGGGTCACCCCTTCTGGGTTAATTGGTTGTCTGTCTGACCTGGTTGGCCGTAACCCTACTTTTACAATGGGGGGGATTGGTGGGGATTTGAAGAGGGAGAATAAAAGATGAGCTGCTGGCATCAGTCCTTTTTAACTGCTATCTCCACTCCTCTCCAGATAACCACCACCCTGCAGGTGGCTCCTGTGACAAATGGCCAGCTGCTGCAATACTTTAGCAGCCTCCCTGTTGTCTTGGTAGCCCCCTTATCACCTTCTCTGAATAAACACACTGACACAGGTCTCAGAGAAAATGGCTGCAGCCATATGTTTATTTAACACATTACATAATTGGAGCAGCATACACACCCAGAGTATTTGCAGACTCCTCTTGCCCCACAGATGCCATTATTGGAAATGCCAACCCTTGTGTGTGCCAGGTAATAGATCTACCTCCTTGGTTAGTAAAACAACCCCAAAATAGGAGAGGTTATGTGGCCAAGAAACTAGTGGCACCATCCCATCTGGCATAACCACCCTCGCATGTTATCCTGATGAGGATGCACAATGACCCCCCAAACTGTGTCCAGGTGTTGTCGTCCTTTTGCCTCATGCCAACCAGAGGTGAAGAGCCTTTGGAAGAATTCAACTCATTCTGCCCTTGTCCCCTGTACCATCAGTCTGCAATACTTCCAGGCCACCACAGGATGGTCACAGACAAGCTACCCCCATGCAGCTTATTCCAACTGTGCTACCAAGACTTAATAAAAAGAATTCAACAGCAAATCCTAGTCTACATCCTGCAAATGTGCACCATTCCAAGACTAAAGTCTCTGGTGGGAGATGTTAATTTCCTCATCATACCATGGTTCCCCCTATGGTCTCCATGAACGGATGCATTTCCCTATTGATATGAATCCATACTGCGTTTCATGCTTTGGATTTCCTTATATGTGGCCAGTGCCTTCACTGAATTAAATGTGACTAGATGATTAACGTCTTGGGCCACCACTGAGGTATGGAACATAGGTCCTCCTTCATGATCAGGACCAGGTTAATCATCTTTTGAAACCCTAATTCCTTGCTGCTGATATGAATCAAAAGAATATTCGGCCCCCGCCTCGTCCTTGCCTCCCCTGCCAGCTTGGGTAGCAAGTCCCCGCAGCACATGCTTCTCATGCCCAACTAATAAATTTTCACTTTCTATCTTGATATGGCTAGGATCCACTTCTCACTCCTGTGGAGTGCCTTCTCATCTGCCTGGCAGATGAAGGAATGACTGCAGATCCACATGCTCTTGGAACCCTCTGAGGAACCTATAACAGACAAAACAAGGTCATAAGATCAAGAGCAGTTGGATACAGAGCAAGAATGCCTGGGACTTCCAGCATTCCAGAACCTGTACCTTGGCATCTGTCAGGTTTTGGGAATGAGTGGTCATTGCTGCCCCACTCCTAAAAGAATGGGTGTTGTACTCCTGGGTGTTTAGTCCATCTTGGCAGACTGCAAGGCCCTGTATATGCTGAAATTGGTAGGCTGTCATGGGCTTGCCATCCTCATGCTGGAAGAAGGCCTCCCCCGTTCTTGAAAGAGAGGCTATCTATGCTCCTCACAGGACATGGGTGTCCTATGAGTATCTGACTGGGACATTCACTGGGCACCAGTGGCCCATGCCCCTCTTATCAGTTTGGTCCTCATTTCTGCACAAAAAAAAACTTCCTGGGTCACTGCAATGTTCGCATCCTGCAAGCTTGCCTCCCTCCCCCACATTTTTAGTCCATTTTTGTCAACTGAGAGGCCCAGTGTGTCCTGCAGAATGCCACTAGAAACAAGGTCTTAGATAATGTGGACTCATGTAGATTGCAGCATACCCTTGGCAATACAGCCCACAGCTTTGCCAAAATTGCTAGTGTGATGGGGTGCCATGTTTCTTTCTGCCTGCTCTGGCTCTTGCTCCAACCATTAAGAAACATTTGGACCTTGAAGGCTCAGGTGGTAACCGTGAACCCTGTTATTTGAGAGAATCATGATAAACCCACCAGATGTCACCAAACAACCCTTAGTGTCAAACCTTGTTGCTATGACACCATGATAAAACTACAAAACTGATCAAATGGGATGATCTAGGTTTTAAGCCACCCCACCTCTGCCAGGTTTGTGTTGTAGTGCTCCAGTCCTTGGTGATAGGCCACCTGGGTACAAGGAACAATGGAATTACCTATGCACCTCCAAGTCTCTAGGTTATCACCTTCCACAGAAATGGTGGTACTGGCTGTGATGCTATTCTGCCACTGGGGCCAACTCCCTGAATCTCTGCCACTGCAGACAAGACAAAGCATCAGCAATGCCATTTCTAATTCCTGGAACATAGCCAGCTTTAAAATGAACCTTTAGCAACACACACACTTTAAAACAAAGACTCTCATCAGGTCACCCAAAAAGCCCTTTCACTCCAGTTCCCCATTTATGGTGTGAACCACACTCACGTTGCCTGGGCAGAAAATGCCCCTCCTATCAATCAGCTGGGTGCCCCAAATGCAAAAGGCTACCACAATTGTGAAAATTTCTGGTACCATTATCTATTTTTTAGGGCTGGCCATGGCCAACTCAGAGGGCCATTCTGCGGCTCACTACTCACCCTAGAAGTATGCTCTGAATCCCAGCCCACCAGCTGCATCCATGAACAGCTCCAGAGCCTGATGGTCCTTGGTCTCTGGCCACATTGATACCCCATTGAAGTGGGCAGAAAATGTCTGCCTGACCTACAGATCCTTGCAGAACCCTTCAGAAACCATAATCATATGATTGGGTTTCTAAGCCCCAGTCCCCAGCTTTGCCATGTGTTTTAGGAAGGTCCTCCATGTCAGTGTGACTCAACATGCAAAGTTTAGTTGTTCAACTAACTGCTGCAGCTCCCACAAGGTAATTTATTTAGCCACTGCTGCTTTGTTCAATACAGCCCATAGTGCATACAACTTGTCCTTAGGTAAGTGACACTTCTGCCATACCACGTCAGTATCTTTGTCAAGAAAGGTCATCAACAAGCTTGGTGATTCAGCCTTCCATAGGGCCAAAGGCACACCAAAATGTTCACACAAATCCACAAAAGTGCTCAGAGTCTGTATTGTTTTATCTTCAATTGAGCACCTTGATGAAAGGGCCATTGTCCCTCCCCCTATTCTTTTTATTGTGGACATCTGAGCGGAACACGCCAGCATCCCCACCCCTCACCCCATGTTAAAGGTAACTTATAAAATTATCAGGATGTGAAAAGGGCCAAGTTATGGGGGGGCTGACAATGCACCCAGGCACTCAGCATACAAAACACATGGGAACTCTAGCAGTCCTCTTCACTCAGGCAGTAGGGTGTTCAATTCTTGAGAGGGGGGGTTGGAGCACAATTCTGCAGCTATGTTCAACAAGTTACTACAAAGCACTAATGACACTTATGGGAGGAAGTGTCTGATATAGGATTCCAACCCAAGCACAAAGTCGATCAAGAGAGATTAAAGGAGACATCCCACCCCCCAGAAGAACCCCAGAGACACAGAACAGACATCAGACCACCAACTCCACCAAGTCCAACACACTGCAGGGTAAAACAACAAACTGCCTCCAATGTGGAGTCCTGGAACAGCCTAACTGTCCCAGCCCTCACACTGCCATGGCAACCACCACCTGGCCACTTGGTCCATTGCACACTACAGAGCAATGTCACACAGTCAGCCTCTGCCCAGTACCACCAAATTCCACCACCTGAAAGTGCTAGATAAGTCCTCCTTCCCCCTTGCCACTGTTTCATTCAGTTGGAATGCTTTTGCCTTTTCTTTTTTTTTTTTTTTGTTTTGTTTACTTGGTCCATAAAGAGACATGGGGAGACATGTTATACATGAAGGAATCAGGAGCCATGCCATTAGGTGGTACGGTCTGAGTTTTCACTACTACGCAGATGATACTCAACTGTACATGTCCTTTGTGCCCGGCCAAGATGTTGCCTTTTCGGTCTTTAACAACTGTCTGGCTGATATCCAGGACTGGATGAATGTGAGTTGGCTGTGTTTGAATCCAGAAAAAACTGAGGTGTTGATTGTGGATCCAGGTTGCTGGGAGGTGGGTTTGTTGGCAGGATCTCCCTTGGGTTTATGGCTTGGTGGTATTCAGCTAACTACCTCAGACTGGGTGCGGAACCTGGTTGTTGTGTTTGATGACTGTTTGACACTTAAATCTCAGGTGTCAGCAGTTGTCAAAGTCTCTTTTTACCATCTGAGGAACATCGCCAGGGTGAAGCACCTGGTTCATCCAGACGATCTTCCTACTTTGGTCCATGCCTTCGTTACCACCCAACTTGACTACTGCAACGCCTTTTATCTTGGGCTACCGGGGGTTGATATTCGCCGCTTGCAGCTAGTGCACAATGCGGCAGCCAGGCTATTGACTGGTTCCTCTTGGTCCAGTCATATAACACCTGTGCTCCACGGACTGTATTGGCTGCCAATATGCTGGTGAATCACCTTCAAGGTCGGTTTGCTGACCTATAAGGCCCTACACGATCAGGAACCTGGCTACTTGAAAGATCTCCTTTGTCCCTACTGTCCTTCCCTCTCTCTCTGATCCACTGACGAGGGATTGCTAGTGATTCCCAGTGTTGGTTTAAAGACCTCAGGGGCCAGATCTTTTAGTTTTATGGCCCCAACCCTGTGGAATTCTCTACTTTGTCAGGTATGAGATTGCCCGACTGTCCAAAGCTTTAAGGGGGCATTAAAAACACACCTTTTTAGCCTTGCATATAATGATTTTTAAATGTTGCAGGATTGGATTAATTTTAATATTGTCTTCATTATTTATTGATTTTATTATGTTATGTACAGGTGCCTTGGTTTTGGAAAGGCACCTTTTATAAATAAAGTTTGATTTGATTTGATTTGATTTGATAGTACACTGCCTTGCTGAAGTGGGGAATCCAATAGCCTACCATGTGACTGTTCAGCAGCTGGTATGTGTAGACAAATCCCTCCCATATGTCACAACCACAACTCATGCATTCCTCCATTAACTGTTCTGGTGCCGTCTACCCTCATAGCAGAGGAACCTTCCACCCCTGCCCACCACCTAACAGGACTCGTTGCAAACCACACCACTGTCAGAGGGATCAAGGAAGGTAGAGTAGCCGTGTGCCTTCTTTTTTTGGGGGGGAGGGGGCCTGAGGGGGCTTACTATTAGAATTGTAGGGAGGTAACATTTAATGCATGAAAGGTTCCAGCAATTAATTCTGGACAGTACATATGAATCAGACAGCAGCTCTTTGTCTGCTGGAGAATCTCCCAGTCCACTCTGAATACCACACATAGGCAATCTCATACTAATTGGCCTAATCCCCCTTTCACAGCTGGCCTTGTTAAAGCTAAGCAGCCTGATTAAGCTCCAGACCCTTGGGGGGGTTGTTTAACCAGAAAAGGCACACTAAGCCAAAGCTTGTTTCCTAGTGTGACCTGGGAGTATAAGGAAGTTAAGTGACTTGATCACACAGTATTCAAGAGGGGGCTGATGGGATTCAAACCCAGGTCTCCATGTTTGCAGCTCAGTACCCTTAATCATTACACTATACTGCCTCCTACTGAAGTGAAGTTCTTTACCTGTAAAATGGATACTGGGTGCTCCTGGTCAGTTGCTTTTTATCCTGGTGATCTGAAGAAGGAGAAGGGGGGGAGCTGCTGGCCTCAACTCTTTTTAACCCCTCTCTCTCCGGCCCTCTCCAGATGACGACCACCCTGCGGGTGGCCCCTGTGGTTCCTCCTCCTGAAGTGGTGCCAGGACTTGCTCTCTGCCCCTGGAGAAGGAACTGACATACCTTGCTTCAGGTTGTGGGTGGTGGTCCAGACACATGGTTGGCTTCTGCAGTCCTTTGGCAGCCTAACTATTCACTTAAAAAAAAAACTAAGATTTCTGTGTGCTGGCACAGTGCCATCTCCCACTAGTGCCTTTAGAAGATGCTCACCTGCCTATGTGAACTTTCTCCTGTCCTCAAAATATTATTTAAGTTAAAGTGACACCATTCCCAATGGGGGGCAGCATTAAAACCTTAAGTCTAGATTGCCAGTGGACCTCCCTCATAAATCTGGTGCTCATTCTAAATCTGAAACTGTTAGGGGTTGACAGCAGTGTTCAGCATGATGGGGTTAGAGATGGCTGGCTAATCAATGGTGTAAGGCGAGGTCTGTGCAATTGTTCAGTTTGTCTTTTACTGTAGTGAATTTCATCATCTGTACTATTTGCATGTAAGTACTAACTGAATGCACTTTTGCACTTTCTTTGCACTGAATGACACTAATTTTATTTTTCCATATGTATTTTATGGAGTGTTTCCCCTTTTTCTCCCTGACCCAGGGCCTTGGCAGACATGTACGTGCATGTGTGTGGAGGTACACGTGCATGCTGGATACTGGCTCAGCCCCTTCTACTCCACCCCTGGCTATCACCACTGCCCCTCTCACCTACACTTCCCACTGGACCACCAACAGGTGGAAGCAGAACTACAGAGGGTTCGGACATCCACCCCGGGAGGGGAGAGCTGCCTTGTGGCTGTTCAGTCCTCCTCCCTCCCTCCCCATGTTAGTTCCCAGATGATCCAAAGTCATTCCCAAAACTGTGTCACCAGCATAGCACGAGGTAAGGCTTCTAGCACCTCAACCCTCCGTGCCATCAGGCTGGCTATGGCACTAAATTTTTTAAAAAGATAAATCTCAATAAATAATACTAAATATAATTTTAACTTATTTAAGTACCTGCTTTAGAGACCTTAACCCATTGCTCACTTTTTATTTGTGCTCGCACAAAGCAAGCTGTATTTTTGTTTGAGTCCTGACCTGGTCTTATTTTGGTTGAACACCCTCTCATTAAAAACAGAGTGCAGGTTGTTTTTATTTAAAGGATATGTATTCAGCATTTTGGAGCAGCCTCCCTCCCCCATGAGTGTATTGTAGGAAGATGGAAGGTCAAAGGATGGGGTGACAGATCACTTAGAAGGTACTTGGAGGCCATAGGCTAAGCTCTATGCTACTACAGAGGGATAGATGGGTTTTATTAAGTTTTTTAAAAGTTGTTCTCCAAATACCACAAATACTGTATGAACAATGCCAATATTTGTTATTCAGGCATGAGTAACAAACAGTGCATTATACATGTTATTCAGTAAAATTATTTATTTGGTTGCACAGTCTACTTGGAATGCTTGTTTTCAGGATGCATTAAGACTTCATGTACAACACTCAGAAGTGATTTCAGCATTTTCTATTTTCTGGTTACCTTGATAATAGGTGCTGTATCACTTAAGCCAAACAGGAATTCTTGTGGTTCTTTGCTGGCTTAATCTGCACTTCCTGATCCTTCTCCAAGACAATGACTCATTTTCAATTTTTGTCCAAGTAATTTATATTTTTAGCATCTGGAATGTAAAGAATGCAAGTGGTTAAACTCACAATTGCACGGAATCCCTGTCTTAGATTGCTCTATTAAAGTATGGCAAATAACATAAAAACAGTAGACCATCTATACAGAAACATGTCTTAATATATGATCCTCTAGAATAATTTGAGTACAACATAGTCAAACTGAGCTTTACTGCAACTTTGATTTGTCATCTGGTGCTGTCTTCCTTGATCTAGACTGGATTTGGTTGCTTTAAGAGATACATGTGAGAGTCTTTTTTCCAGCCAGTTTAAATACAAATAACTGAATTGGACAAACTGGACTTGTGGCATTTAGCTAAGCAATTCCAAATGGGACATTCTGTCTGGAACAATATGCTTTGTAAAAATGATAATTTGTTTTAATATGATATACTGTATATATTTATTGTCACTTCTGTTTTATTTGATGGGTTTAGATTTATCTGTTGAAGGTAAAATTACCATTAATGTATGTTTGGCTTTGTTATGCTTATCTAATATTTCCAGCTTATGCTGGAAATGCAACCAACGGTTTCTACAAGGTGATGCTTTATATTCAGGATAGGAAAACAAAAATGCAGTGGGTAAAATAAAGAGTGGTCTTCTCCAAAACTTGTAGTATACAGTATGTGACAAAAATTAAGAGTTCACTGGATCCGGAAATCTATCAAAAATATGTTATTATCAATTTTATTTAAAAAACAAGATATGACAAAATGTTCATTATTTTATAATCAAAGTATGCCTCTTGGAGTAATGCAAAAGGCAAAGCTAAGTGCCTTGCAAACCAAAGTAGTGCCATAATCTCAGTTACATACACTCTAAAAAGCTGTATTTATTTTTAAAATGGTTCAATTGATTTTTAATTTTAAAATGTGTAATGGCATTTAAAATGTTGCATAGTTCTGATTTGTGTGCTTATTTGCTAGAACAGTCCATGGTGATGTTAGCACATTTGATTAATCACATTTTGGTTTATCTTGCCCATTTGTAATATCTGATCTGTTTCCTTGACCTGTATGCCTATCATCATTCCTCATGTTTCTTGGCATGAGGAGGTAGACAATTTGAAACATCTTGGATTTTTTGGGAGGATCCATTATTACAATATTGTCGTCATAGTAGATATATATAATATGTGAAGTTTCATCCAGATTGGCATTCTTCAAGAGAAAAATACCTATGAAATGTGTCCTCCTGACCTGCACTCACTCACACTGGTGACCCCCATGGCTTTGTGCTTGGACCCAAACTGTTACCTGTTTTTGTAAATGACCTCCCCCGACCTGTCCAAAATACCTATCTGCAGTATGCATACAACTCCGTCCAGTTTGGCAGTATCCCTATTGTACAAAATGCCAAAAGAACACATTCCTGTGTTCAACATGATCTTATAAATACCCATTCATGATCTTGAGCCATTAAATTTACATTAAATAGGCAAGTCAAGGCAAGACACATTCATTTATATGGTGTCTAATCCTGGAGGCTCTAGATGCCTTAAAAAAAAAACAGGCAGGATAATACAAAATATAATAAGTTACAAGCAAATACATAAAATGCAAATATGCCACTCATAATGCAGATTTAAAATCAATAAATACAATCTTAAAATATAATAGCTCTGATTAGTCCAGGAAGGCCAACTTCAAAAGATGGTTCTTTAGACCCTTTTTTTTTTTTTGAAATTCAAAGCTTTATTAATTTACAAAAAGAAGCCAAGTATATGGTACAAGTGATAAAGCAAAGCAGATCCAAATTCCATTTGTGAACAGAGAATGGAAAGAACAGTGACAGAATACACCCCCCACCACCCCCCAACCCTCCACCGGAAGGTGTCACCTCTAGCTCCAGGTAAACCTGGAGGACTATTAATTAGCGCCATGGAACAATACCCAACAAGGAGAGAATGGTCACATTGAGACATCTCGTCCTGAAACCGTCAGAGGCTCTAACTAAGAAATTAATGGAGATATAAAGCATATAACTTGCCCAATTTTTTCTGGAATATAGGCATGGCATGTCTAGAATTGGCTATTAATCTTTCCATCTTGAAACACAAGGAGATTTTCTCCAACCATTCATTATAAGAAATAATTACTTGGTCTAGCCAGTGTCTAATCACTAGCCTTTTAACTGCCATTGAAATTAAGGCTATATGACATTTCCTTTCTGAGCTCCTAATATTCAAGTACAAACCAAAAATGCAAATTTCAGCTGTGAATAAATCGTCCAGACCCAGAATCGGATCCAGACCATTATGAATTGCATGCCATAATGGGGCAACTTTGATGCATGACCAAAATATGTGTAGTAAATCCCCCACTTCCAAGCCACATCTGGTACATCTGTCAGATTTTGATCTGTCAAACTTGGCTAACTTCAGTGGTGTGTAGTACATATTATTTAAAATGTAGAACTGGATTAGTCTATTCCTATCCAAAGTAAGATATCTGTATACATCACACCAAATTTGAGTCCAGGAAAGGGAAAGACCAGATAAGCGAGAGACCCATGTCCTGGATCCACCCAGGGGATCAGGAAACTTTATAGATAGGAAATAATTGTATAGCCTAGCTATACAGTGGGTATTAGTAACGAAATTCCTAAGTTGCTCCAGGAAGGGCCTAACCTGAGAGGTAGACTCTCCAGCCCAAAATTTTTACCTATTAGGTGTCGAGTTGATAAATCTTGAATATATTCTGAGGGTAGACATAAATTGTAAGAATGTCACTAGAGGAACCAAGAGACCCTGAAAATAGAGATCCTCCACCAAAAGGTCCTGAATTTGTGGGAGCCAGGTCGATGGAGTATGTGTCCACCTATTCTAATATTGGGGTTAAGGACTAATGGCTGGGCCTGATCCCTAGTGTATGGGATTTTAAGGAAGTTCCAAAGTTGAGTTAAGATTTTAACGGACACCCCTATCACTGAGTTGTGAAGAGCCTCTGGAAAGGAGGAAAACTATAATAAAAGATATGATGGGAGAAATATTATGCTCCTCAACAAACTAAGCTCCAGATCTAACCATTGGGTGTATAAATCTCATTCTGAGTCCGATCCACCTAGCCAATTTAGCTAAGTGACTGGCCCAATAGTATAATCCGAAATTAGGCAAATGAAGGCCTCCCTTGTCTTTGGGTAGACAAAGTTGATGAAGGATCTTCTAGGTTTTTGCCAGCCCCAAATAAATTTGGTCATTATTGAATGCAATTTCTGGAAGTAAGATTTAGGAAGCCAGATGTTGAGAAGATTCAAGGGGTAAAAGATTTGTGGAAGAACGTTCATTTTGATTATATTAATACATCCTCCAATTGCAAGGGGAAGGTTATCCCATCTGTTGAGGTCTTTTTGAATATTATCCAACAGGTCGTCCAGATTGAGCTTCTTGATCATCTCCTCATCCCGTGCCAAATAAATACCTAAGTATTTGAGGTGGTTTGGTCCTTTCATACCAAATTGGGAAACATTAGCTTGGAGTTGGAGTGAATTGAGTGGGAATATCACCGATTTAGACAAATTCAGCCTATAGTTGGCTGCATTACCAAAAAGGTTAACTATACGCAATACCTCCCCTAAGGAAGTTTCAGGATTTGAGAGGTGCAAAAGAATGTCATCTGTGAAAACTGAGAGGGTCAAAGCCCGTTGAGCAATTACACAGCCAGAAATTTTAGGAGAACTTTTGATATGAAGCAGTAGAGGCTCCAGGTATAAATTAAATAGATAAGGAGACAAGGGACATCCCTGACGAGTACCAGAATATAGCATAAAATGTGACGAGAACACCCCATTGCAGTAGACCCTCGCAGAGGGAGAGCTATAGATCTCCTTTATCCAGCCGATAAACTTCTCAGGGAAGCCCATTTCATTTAGGGTAATCCACAGGAACTCCCAGCTAACCCGGTCAAAGGCTTTCTCTGTGTCTAAAGCAACTAAAGCCATAGGTATCTGGGACTCCTAAGCCACATGAAGGATGTGGGTAAGTGTACATAAATGGTCCGTAGCTGATCTCCCTTGGACGAAGCCTACCTGCTCTTGACTCAGCAACACCTGCCAAACCTGTTTGATTCTTAAGGAGAGAATTTTGGTTAAAATTTTTATATCGTAGTTAAGTAGTGATATTGGCCTATAGCTGGCTGGATCCAATTTAGGTTTATCCAGTTTGAATTAGAATTATGGTAGCCTCCAGCAAAGAGGGATCTAGTGGTGCCGATGAAAGAATATAATTAAATAGCTTAAGGAGGGCAGGAGCAATCTCCTTACAGAATGTTTTGCAGAAATTTGAGGGAAGGCCGTCAGGTCCTGGTGATTTGTCGATGGGCAGATTTCAGATGACTTCCTCTATCTCCCCCAATGTGATAGGAGAGGAAAGTACATCACAGTGACCCGGGTGCAATTTTGTGAGAGGTAGCCCTGCCAAAAAGGCTTCTGGATTCGACATTGGAGCTGAAGAAGAGTTGTTACTATATAAGTCTTTGTAAAAATCTTCAAAAATTTTTACTATCTCTCTCTTGGTGTAGTTTTAATTGAACCATCAGCCACCTTTAAGGCAGGGATTAACCTAGAGCTTTCTACCTCCCTTAATCTGAGAGCTAGTAATCTCCCGGATTTCTCACCTTGGTCGAGATATCGCGTTTTAGATTTTAAAATAGCGTATTCTGTTTTTTCCTTAATCAGGTCTTCATACTCATTCCTGATCCTGTATAGATTCTCTAAGTCTGCTTGAGAGTTGGAGGAAGAGAGGACACTTTCAGCCAATTTAATTCAGTTAGCCAGAAGGGTAATTCTCTCCTCCCTTAACCTCTTTCTTTTAGTAGCTATTTTAATAAACTTGCCTCTGAGAAAACATTTAAGCGCACACCAGACTAGATCGTCTCTGGGGATTGAGCCTTGATTGGTTTCGAGAAAGGACGAGATCAAAGATTTGAGATGAGCGATAATCTGCTCATCCTTCAGAAGTTGTGTATTGAGTTTCCAAGAGGTGTCCCTCTGACCGGGGGGACTGGGAGATAATTTTATCCATGCCATGGCATGGTCCGAAATGACAATTGGCTCTATACCAGAAAGGGAGATATTAGACAAAAGCCCCGTGCTCACCAACAAATAATCTAGTCTTGACCAAGACTTATGAATTGGAGAATAGTACGTGTAGCTGTGGTTGGAGGGATTCAAGATTCTCCAAGGATCGCTCAAACCCAACAGGTTACAAAAGTCCTGGAGGGCCAGTTGGGCGGGTGTGGAGGATCATATGGGCCTGAGGTTTTATCAAGAGCTTTGAAGGGCAGTATTCCAGTCCCTCCCAAGATGAAAACCGTTGGCAAAAGCTCACTTAATCTTGCCGTTAACTGCATAAGGAAGTTAGGGTCCCCACCAACTGGGCAGTATATGGCCCCAGAACCATTCCCAAATTATTGAGCATACCTTTAACTAACACAAATCTGCCTTCTGAATCTTTAATACATTTCTCTGGTACAAATGGTATATTATGTTTCAACATGATAGCCACTCCCTACTGCCTGTGGACCCCTCTGAAACAAAAACCTGGGAGAAACCTTGACATCGTAACAATTTAGCTTCAGAGGCTAAAATATGAGTTTCCTGCAAAAATAAAATGTCCACACCTGTAAGTGAACAGTTCAATAAGATTTGTCTTTTCTTTGTTACCTCCCTAATACCCCTGACATTCCATGTAGCAAATTTAATGTGACCCAAAGCCATTTAACAGTCGTAGAAGGAAGCAATACGAGCAATTACCATCCATGGCCTTGCAAATCCAACCCCTGAGTAGTGGCACCTTCCGCCCACCCCATAACCCCCACTGAGCACCCAAACATAACAGGAAAAGTGTCCAGCCACATGGTTAAGGTTGCATAACCCTTGGATAAAGCCAGAAACAGAAATAAAATTAAGTTGAGATAACCATTGAGCACACTGCTGAATGTAACCCTCCCGCCCCCCAATGAGAAGTTAATGAACCAATGTAGCCAGTGCTGATCTTAACCCTCCCCACCATCCCCCTTAAATTTACCCAGCCCACCCTCCCAGCTACCCCAAAACTATTTACATGTGGTCCCAAAACTGACCAAATCCAGTAAAGCACCCAACTATGGCCTAGAAACGGGACCCCCCCAAAGGGTACCTTAGCCCAAAGTAAGCCTCTTGATATTTAAGACCTCGTTCAAGCCTAAAAGACCCCCCTGACTTGTGACTGCACCTAAAAGAAAGTAAAGTGGCCGTCCCACCTGACTTGGTCCCAGGTACCCCTAACTCCCAACTAAGGCCGCGAGACAGGTTCCCTAGAGCCTAACTCCCAACCTGAGCCCTTCCCCCAACCCAGCATTAATATTGTACTGTATGCGCCCCATTTACTATTGTGCCCTTACTTCGTTGATCCACACTTATTTATCGAACTGAGATAGCCACCTGAAAAAAGCTTACCACAGTGAACTCCCAGACTGTCCTACTCCAGTTATAAGGGCAACAGAGGGAGACTCCTGCAGTATAAAAGCTGTCGATTCCCTGATCTTAGTCCCAAAATTTGTTAGAAGCTTAACGGCGAGCTCTATACAAAGTCTTAATGGAGAAAGCCTATAAAGGAAATTCTGGTCGGAAGAGGCACGGACGGACCCAAATGGTCCGACCTCCAAATGCGCCCCTCAGGAACCGCCCCCACGTATACTGGTTCCACCTACCCCCAGCGATGGCATGCAGTCAGGACTCCACGGTCAAACTAGGCCTCACAGGCCCCAGGGCCTACATCTACATCACCCACCACCACTCTGCCTCTGCACCCCTCCCTAAGGAAAACCAGGTAAGCCGGCCTTAGTTGCAATTATAAGAAATAACCTATACGAAGAAGATCAAGCAGTATAAACAACAACTTGGAGGCACAACAGCTGCCTATAACCGAGCTTAATGTACATAAAAAATCAGTCTCCTTTAAAGAGATTCAGGAGCCTCTTGGCAAGGTCGGGTAGCGCTTTATCCAGAGTATCATAAGCTTGCCAGACACCATCCAAAGATACCAGTAGTTTCGCCGGATAGTTCATCCTGAATTTTATGCCAGCTGCAATCTGTTTTTTCACTATAGGGTGAAAAGCTGCTCTCTTTTGGCGGGTCTCATACGGGAGGTCTTGCGTAATTCGGATTTTATTTATGTCCCACTGGATTGACTCTAGCTCTTTCACTTTTAGCAAAACATGTTGCTTTTCAATGAAGTTGAGGAACCTGATAATGATCGGTCGGGGGGGCACCCGGCGGGGGTTTCGGCTTTAAAGATCGATGTGCCCTCTCAATGTGGTATTGCTGATTAAGAGGGGAAGGACCAATAATCTTGTTGAGAAGCTGCTGGACAAATGTAATGGTGTCCCCACCTTCCTCCGACTCAGGCAGGCCAAGGATTAATATGTTGTTCCTCCTACTTCTGCCCTCTAAGTCTTCAGTTTTCAGTTGTAGTTTCTGAAGTTGTTGTCTTAATTTGGCTATTTCTGGGTCCGTCCTGTCCTTCCAGTTTTCGAGAGATGATGTTCTTGCTTCCATGTCGCCCACCCTCCTTGACAGAGCAGCGAAGTCGTTCCTGATAGTTTTAATTTCGCAGGAGATTTCCTGGAGAGTTTCCCGAAAGGGCAGAAGCTCCTGAAGAAATCGGTCCTCAGTAAGCAGGTTGCTTTGGGAAGCAGGAGATGTTTGCTTCGGTGATTGCCCCGAGTTAGTGTTCCTGGCCTTCTTGGCGCTTTTCTCTGGCGACGTGGGTGGAGTATGCTTTACTCCGGGTGACTTCATGTCTGAATCCATGGCTATTTTCATCGTTTGCAGCAGTCGCCTTCGTAATTAAAATGGTCTTAGGGTTTCACAGGTGTTCAGGATCGCTCCAGCAGTTAAAAATCTTTAACCAAATGTTATGGAGCAGGAAAAAGAAACGTTTAGTTAGGTTGTTGGTTGGGAGCTCAGGAGAAAGCAGCTACCAGACACACTGCATCACGTGACTCTCCCTTTAGACCCCTTTCAAAAGCCTCCACCATTGGGTCATCCCTGAAGGAGATAGGAGGCGAGTTCCAGAGGGCCAGTCCAGCAACCTCAAAAGCTCAGTTGCCAGAAGTTTTTACTCTGGCTCTTGGAACCACAAGGAGACCCCTGGTGGAGGAATGGAGGGAGTGGACTGAGGTGGCAGGTGTTAAGAGATCAGCTAGGTAGCCAGGGCCCAGTCCGTATATGGCCTTACAGGTGAGCAACTTCACCTTGAAGATGATCCTCAATCTAATAGGCAGCCAGCACAGAACTCACAGGACCAGGGTCACATGACTAGACCTAGACAGGCCCACCAGTAACTTGGCTGCTGCATTCTGCAGCAGCTGCAGCTGGCAGAGGGTCCCTCCACTGACCCAGAAATACAGAATGTTACAATAATCAAGCTTGGATGTAACAAAGGTGTGTACCAGATATGTCAGATGCTCGGGTGATACCAGGGGTCTAATACTGGTGCCATTCCTTAGTGATAAAAACCACTTTGGACCACAGA
Source organism: Neoceratodus forsteri (assembly GCA_016271365.2). Classification (NCBI taxonomy): domain Eukaryota; kingdom Metazoa; phylum Chordata; order Ceratodontiformes; family Ceratodontidae; genus Neoceratodus; species Neoceratodus forsteri. The sequence continues at coordinate 980,418,290 of CM028136.1, read as the reverse complement.
TGACACCTGAGCATCAAGTGTGAATCTGACATCTGGGACTATGTCAAGATTTCTCACCCTAGGGAAAGCCATCAATGGAGTGGTTTCCAAGACCAATCCTGTCACCACTCCGGAGGCACTCCCATCATGCCCATGACCCAGCTCAATCACTAGGACCTCTGTCTTGTCAGAATTTAGTCACAGCCAGTTGGAGGAAATCTAATCATTGACCTTAACCAGGAAGTTGTTAAGCACTTCCATTACATCATGTGTTCCAGGGGCAAAGGACATATACAGTTGGGTATCATCTGCATAGCAGTGGAAACCCGAACTGTAACACCTAATGAGCTCACCCAGGGGTAGCATGTACACCACAAATAACACTGGCGACAAGATCAAACCTTGAGAAATGCCACAAGGCAGGAGATTCATGGAGGAGGAGAAATTCCCCATCACCACCTGTTGCTTCCTGCCCAAAAGACAGGACTCAAACCAATATATCAAATAACATGAAGACTGTGACTATGTTATTCATAACTAAAGCCTGTGTCAACAGACTCACCTCCACTATCAGAGTTTCAGAATTTAGAGGTACTCTGGAGAAGCTGTCCTGAAATTTCAGTACCTGAGCATCTGGCTTGGCTCCACCTTATTTTTTTGACCACATTGATTATCAAGTAGCCAAACTGATTCACAAGCTAGGCACACTTTACAGAAATTAGGTTTGCCTATCACTCTCTGCCAGGAGTGAAATTGCAGCTGAAATGGTGCTAACATCTACCAACTGTATTGTACTGTACAGTGCTGTACACATACAGTATAAGGGTGTAGCAATATATGTTTCTAACAGTGTAAATCCATGTGGGATTGGTGTGATGGTACAGAAGATGAAATGTATCTTGTCTAGTATGGTGGTATGGAGGCTGTAGGTTTAAAAAAAATAAGGGCTTTGTGTTATTTTTAGGGGTGCAAATATGACACTGATGATTACACTGCAATGCCATGTTAAACAGAGGTTAGGATGTTTGGAGTGGTTGTGTAGAGGCCTTACGTTATCAGAAAAAAAAGAAAGGCAAGTTTTTAAACAGTTTCAGAATAAAACAAAGCTTTTTTTTATTTTTCATGTTGTGAAAGGTATACATAAGGTCATTAGAGGAGAACAATGCTTACATATTTTAACAAGAAAGTATTTTATGGCTACAGGTTTTATTTGTACTTTCTGCAAATGGTCTTTACTCTTAAACAGCATGAAGAAATGGGTCTGAGCACATCAAATATGCAGTATGAGGATACACCTGTACATGAAATAAGAGGCACAGCTGTTCCCCTTGCTGATTGGTTCATGGCATTCCATTGAAATATAATGTAAGGAATACAATATGTGGGAGAATGAGTTATACTCTGTTAACATCACATATGCTAGGTTTAACTACAGAGGCTGAAGGCTGAGGGAATTCCTACCATAAGGGATATTAATGAAGTATAACAAATCCTCTTCAGTGTCTTATTCAACTACTAAAAATATTTTTGTTTGTTTTTGTTAGTGATTGTTAATGTTTTTTTAATCAGTTTCCTAGGATGTAAATTGGCTTGATAATGCATCTCTAACAGAGATTTGCACATTGTAATGAAGCTGCAGATGGTGATGTTTTTGCATATAGTGTATTTGCATATATGTGACATTACACCCTACATATTAAAAAGGAATGTTAGGAACTGTAACTCAGGTATAGAATAAGAATGAGTCAATGCTGAAGCTGGATTACGTGAATGTGCTGAAATTCAACATTTTTACTCTCAGTTCAATCCAGTCAAACTGTTAGGCCACTTCAGGATCATGTTGACTTTTGGCTAAGTAATTAAACACTTGGGCCCAGATATTCAAAAGGGTTGCGCATGGCGCAACAGTGTTGCGCCATGCACAACCCACTGATGCACTCCGGTGCGATATTTAAAAGGGCAAAGTGCGCCTGCACAAATCTCGATGCGCTGGGGCGCATTAGTAATGTATGCAGGCACAGGTGGGGGGGGCGTGCCCATGCATAAACTGCACAGCCCGAAATTCAGCCCGGGCAATGCAGAGTTATGCAGGCTCAACCCCTACCTGCACCTGCACAAAGTTGAGCCGAAAAAAAAGGAACAAGTCAAGGGCCACCCGCAGGTGAGCTGCCGCATTGCAGGGAGCAACACAGCAGCTGCCACCTGTAGGTGGCCCTCGACTTGTTCCCGCCACACCTGGCGGCATCCTCCCATGCCCCAATCATGGGCAGAAGTGTAACCCCCAACCCCCGAGTAGCCTGATCGCGGGCAGAAGTGTACCCCACCGCGATAACCCGATCCACAGGCGAAGTGTACCCCCCACACCCTGAGTAGCCCGGTCGCGGGCATGCTTCCCCACCCCGGTAGCCCGATCGCGGGCATCAGACCTCCCCACAAGTCAATATCCCTGGTGGTCCAGTGGACCATGAGTAGCCTGATTGCGGGCGGCATTCTCATCCCCACATCCGAAATCCTGGTGATCTAGTGGCCCCACCCCCACTGCAGCTCCACCATCCTGCTCCCCCCATCAGCGGCGGTGGCAGCACCCACCCACCTGCCACACCACTGCCACCAGCTGACAGCTCGGTAGGGCTCGCGCCCGTGGTTCAGAGCATGAGCCAATGGGCATGCAGCCCATACCGCATAAGTCAGTCCAGATATGTGAATGAATTCTTCACATATCTGACTGACTTGTAGGCTGTATGGCTGCACGCCCATTGGCTCTTGCCTGAACCAATGGCATGCAGCCCTACCGAGCTGTCAGTCCGGCAGGTGGTGGGGTGGCAGGCAGGTGCTGCCGCCCCATCAGTTGATGGGGAGGCAGGGTGGTGGAGCCTCTGTGGGAAGGTGGGGTGGGGGCCACCAGATCACCAGGGATTTCGGACGGGGGGGTGAGGAATGCTGCCCACGATCATGCTACTTGTGGTCCACTGGACCACCAGGGATATTGGACTTTGGGAGGTCCTGATGCCCACAATCGGCTACCTCGAGGTGGGGGTTATATCTGCCCGTGATCAGGCTACTGGGGGGGTTACACTTCTGCCCATGATTGGGCTACCGGGGGGAGACATACAGTTATGCCTGCAATCAGGCTAATCGCGGTCCACTGGACCACCAGGGATTGGAGCCATTCATTGTCCCTTAGGGGACATCCAGCGATCGTCCTGCAGAGGGCATCAGATCCTGATGGCTGCTGCCTGGCAGGGTGCCAGGTGCAAGTCATTGGGGATCGATGCACCTGCATGCTAATGGCATGCAAATGAGGCCATAATCAGATGCAAATGGCCCCCCGTGCACCTTGCATAAATTATGGCCCCATTTGCATGTCACCCTTTGAATATCGCAGGTGCTAGTCATGGCGCGATGGAACTTGTGCCACCACATCTCAATGCTCCATTCTGACTACTTGCGCTGGTGCAGTTCCACTGCGCCATGCACACTGGGGGTGGCCAGGGGGCGATATTCAAAGCAGTTGCGCCATAGCTCAACTCCATTGAATTTCACCCTGGCCACATCCCTGAGCAACTATTTTGAGTGGCGAAGGGGCTTGCGCCACAAAATGGTGCAGTTTGAATATCTGGGCCTAGATTCCTTCCAAGCTCATGACCACCCCTTCACACACACCAGTAATTCTCACACGTTATTTTGATAAAAACAAATCTGGATCTTGGCACTGTCCCAGGTGTTGGATGAGTTTTTTTAAATCTGACTGGAGAACTGGGAGAGGGTGGAAGAGGTTGGGATTCACTGGGGAGGGCAAGGACCAGTTAATGGGTGCAAATTACCCTTATTTGTAACCTGCTAATCTGCAGTACCAAAGGCATTATGTCTTTTGCTGAAATTCTGATGCCAAACAACAGATGGTGTCTGAACTGAAGCCAAACTGAAATTACCAGTTACCACACTCACCTTTAGAATGGAGGAGCAGGAGCAGGGTAAATGAGAGAGCACAAAGCTGAAATCGGTATGTCTTTAAATCATTGTTAGTGTAGGTTGTGTTGCTGGCAGTTTTTTTTTGTTTGTTTGTTGTGTGCTACATATTGTGTTGTACAAATGTGAAGCTATATTTATGTTTTTGTCAGTGCAGGGCAGATGGGGGAGAGCTTTGTTTGTTATTGTAATAAAGTGCTGTGTGCAGTATGTGAATGTGCAAGCTTTAACTAAATTTCAGTGCCTACACACCAGAATAATGTTATGCTTGTGCAAATGTATAACAATGTTGTGGCCATTCACACTCTCTATTCCTTTAGGAATTACTACCCTATAGAGGTACTGAAGGCAAGGAACCCTGTAAGAGGGTTCCATGCCTAGAGGTGCAGTGGGAAGGGTCCCTTGACGAAAGGTACCTTAGGAAGGAACCCCCGGGAACAGAGAGGTGAGTGGATGAAGGATGAGGGGAGGATTGTGGGGCAAAGAGAAAGTGCTTCAGAGGAAGGCTGGGAGGAACCTGCTTATATAGCTCAGGTAATAGGCATGGCTGGTTGCTCACCTATTGAACTGCAGGTGTAGCCTTTCAATTCCTTTCAAGGGAAGGTGGGGAGGGGGCTGTATTTGTTACATTAAAGAAGCTATATGTACAATATGTGAATGTGATAGTTTACCTTAATTATTTTTTTTTTGTTTTGGGCAGGTGGTATTGCCATGTGGTTGCATTTGATTTTCATAATGACCTTTCATGGGGGTCTGCTTGTATAGTGATTTGTGGGATTAGATGCTGCAAAGTTTTAATTTGCAGGTGAAGTAAAGGAGAAGTTGCCAAATTCATCTCCTTGGATCATTTCGCAAAGTTTTTCTATTTAACAGAAATTAGTCTTGTTGTATTGGTCCTTGTAACACAAGATCCACAAAAATACATGATTTGATACATTTTATTGGACAAACAGAGTTGTTAAAAAAGTAAATAGATGCTTCTAGCTTTCGGACTACATAAAATCCTTTATCATAAAACATTGACTCATTTCCACTTCTGTTTGTAGCAATACCCCACAAAACAAACAACTCAGGGTGCAGCAGAATTATACAAGTGCATCTTGGAATGTTATTTTATTCAATGCAAGAGATGTCCACAAGCAGGTTATGTTTGAGAGACAGGACAACCTCTCTGCACCTGAATGAACTCACAGACATGCTATTAAAATGAAGATGACTGAAAAACCAGTGGGTCAACACTTCTCTCAGTCTGATCACTCTATCACTGATATGTTGGTACTGGTTTTAAAAGGACATTTCAAAAATACATAACAAAGGTGGCTTTTGAGGTCAGACTCATTCAACTTTTGAACACTGCTTAAACAGTTCCCACTTTTTCACCTGCTTCGGGGACAACACATGGACATATAATTGCAGTACATGGCTTTTGCAATGTGTTTGGATACAGAATGGGTCTTTGGATTCATTTTTACTGGTTATCTACACATTGGTTTCACTAAGGGGGGGGAGGGCATGGTGGTGGAGTGTGATTCCCTCAGTTTTAGATTCAGATTGATAGAACTGTTATTGAATAGTACAGAATATCAGGTATATATGGATACATGTCAATGTATGGACATATTAGGATAACAGTATCTCGGTTACAAGGGATCTGTGTTAGGTTTAGGTGTTTTATGGAGGCAGTATGGTGCAGTAGTGCAGTACTTTATGGCTCTGAGCTCTAAACTTGGAGACCAAGGTTTGAATCCCACAGCCCCCATTTGCATACTGTGTGACCCTGAGCAAGTCACTTAACTTTCTTGTGCTCCCAGGTCACACCTGGAAACAAGCTTCAACTTAGTGTGTCTTTACTGTTTAAACAATTTCTCCTTTCCCCTTAATGTGCACAAACACTAGACACTTGTTTCAGAGTTGCAGACAGATCATGTTTAAACAGTATAACTTGGAATATTCATGAATTATATTGACTTATTGTACTCAAAGTTTAAGACATACATAGCTGAATAGCACTTACACTGTATAAATGTGGGAAATAGCTGGTTAGTGCTTAATTTACACTAGGGAAGGTTGTCTTTAAACCCACTTTTTTGCCTAACATAAAGATATTTTCTTAATTAGAAGACTTTATCATTATATACTATGTATTTTTTCATCTTATTTTATCTTCTGGTTTAAAATCATACACATTTACTAATGCACGCACGGATGCACAGATGTAGCTTTTTTATGTTTTATGGCTGTTCTCAGGGAAGGAACTGTCTATTCAGTGACGTTTGACCTTGAAATACCTTTCCTTTGATGGAACAATGTTATCTTCACATCGTTCTAAGTTGATTTTTAAAAGCAGTTTAGGCCAATGAGATTTTTAACAATTTGTTAACTTTTTTTTTTTTATGTATGATCTGGACTTTAAGAAAGTGTATTCTTCCAAACCAGCTGTCATTGTTTTCTGATGAAGGGTACTTTGAAGTCTAAAGGCTAAGATCACCTATTTTCTTTTTTAACAAATCTGTTGTTCCAATAAAAGGTATCAAATAATCTATTTGTGTCGATCTCTATTTAACAGGAAATTCACCGTTGGTAACTTTACTGTGTAACCTCACCTGCAAATTCTCCATGGGGTACACAAAGGAGTAGATAAAGATATTTTCTCATTTTGAAGACTTTAACATTATATACTATATATTTTTTAACCTTATTTTATCTTGCGGTTTAAAATAATAGACATTTACTAATGCATGCATGGATGCACAAATGTAGCTTTAGTATATCTTACTTATTTTATTTATTTATTTAGTGATTAGGAAAAGACCTTTGAGTGCAAAATCTTTTATGAAGGTTTCACATCATAGATTGCAAAACAAAGTTCAATGGCAGAAAGCAAAGGTACATTACAATGAACGATACAGCTTGGATTCAGAACTAACAGAAGGTACAAATTAAATAACAAGTTGTTCTCAGGGAAGGAGCTGTATATTCTGTAACATTTGCTCTTGAAATACCTTTTCTCTGATGGAACTCTGTTGTTTTCATATGCTTCTATGTTGATTTTTAAAAGCCGTATTGGCCAATGAGATTTTTAACAACATTTTATCAGTTTTTTATGTATGATCTTGACTTCAAGATAGTGTATTCTTCCTAACCAGCTATAATTGTTTTCTGATGAAGGATGCCTTGTAGTCTGATAGCTAAATGCACCTATTTTCTTTTTTAACAACTCTGTTGGACCAATAAAAAGTACCAAATCATCTACTTGTTTGGATCTCTATGTAAAAGGAAATCCCCCATTGTTAACTTTACCTTGCAGCCTCACCTGTAACTTCTCCTTGGGCTACACAAGGTGAAGTTGGGTAAAATTGACTTCTACTAACTACTCCTTTGAGTTTTTTAGGCATAACTCAGTCATTTTGTTTCAAATTTGTCTGACTCTTGGTATGGTTGTAATCCAAGAGGAGGTGCATATTTGTTGCATTCTGTTTGATCATTGGACTTAAATTACGCATTTGGTGCTATGGTCAAATTAGAAGCTGATTTTCGGGTTTTGTGCACACCACACATTTTTCCAGTGGTATTAAATATTACTGTTGTAGTACACACTGAGACACTTGCTTGGATGTATAGAGTGTCCCTTAACTCTAAAGACTGGAGGAGATATGGCTTATGAAAGTTGCAGTGTTATCCTATGGGACATTAGGGTTAGGGTTAGTGTGGTAATTTGCAACCTATGCAATAAACATGCCCCCTGGGGCAAGCAGAGGAACCATATAGGCACTGGGGTGTAACAGGGTAAGCACATTATTAACTATCAGCAACAGCAAAAATCATCAACCTCTAGAGAATCAGGGATCAACAGTGTGATCTGAAAAACTACTAATAAAAACAACCCCCAAAGTTTTAATTTTTTGTTTGTTATTTTTTTCTTTCTTTTTTGTTAACAGAAATGGGATTAAAATGACAGGGGTATGTTAATGTTAAATATTACAAAAAGTGACAGAACACATTCACTTTAAGAAAAATACAACACAAAAAACCTAAAACTGCTAGAGAAAGACACTGACAAAATACTTTTCTTAAAACCAGTCTAAACCACAGAAATGAAAATGATAAATTACTCACTAAAGATCAAAAATGATTAACAAGAAGGCTTGAGGAAACCAAAATTTGACATAAATCTCCTGCTTAGGTAAAAACTCCAGATCTTTCTGGGCTGCCTTGCTTTACAGTAGACCTACCCTCCCCAAACCACTGCTTCACAGATTGAAAAAACAGAAGCCACTACTTTAAATTAAATAATCAGCAAAATAAATAAATAAACAAACAGACAAAGAAAAAAAGTCTAAAAGCACAAGGCTCTCTAGAACAATTTATGAGCAATTTTGATTCAATAAGCTCAATTCTGAGATATATTTTAAAAGATTTTTTACTCACACAAGCACACACAGACTTCTCTCCTACTATGTTTTCAAAAGACTGCACAGAAGACAGACTCCTCATGACATATATCTTGTTTCAGCAACATGTGACCTCCAATCCCATAGTACATTGCAAACTTTGACCAGAGAAGTTACCATCTTTGCATTTCCCGAAGTTATCAGTTTACTGCAAATTTAAACTTTGCAAGGTGGATTAACTTTGTGAAATGAGGCAAATTAGTAAACTAATTTGCAAATCAAAGTTTTCTAACTTTGCACATTACTACTTGTGGGTTATTCTTTGTAAGCAACATATCCCTGAGATCCATGGGTCATATCCTGTTAACCCACTCCCCATGTGGTCAGGTTTTGACCAGTTTGGAAGCAGAACAGGACAAACCCCATTCTTAAAGGGGTCAAAATTAAAGGTGCTTCTTCTTTTTCAGCAACTATGTTTGATATCATGCTTAATGCCTTCTGTAGGTTTACACTAAACAACCAACCTGAACCCACTACAATGACAGCTACACAAATCTTGTCCGGCTGTCACTACAGTACCAAAGAACTGCTCATGCAATGGCCTACTGTACATGTATAAATACTGGGTGGATTAGCTCCTGAGCTACAGTACAATAATTTGAGCTATTCTAGCCACAGTGTAGAAAATGATATAATTTCTTAGAGCTCCAAGGACCAGCTAGTTCCAACTTTCAAGAAGCAACAGTTCCACAACCTTCTGGATCTCTTGTCCCTCTAAAACTAGAAAAACAGCTCTATCTTCTCCTTCAAAAGCCCTTAGCAGCACTACATCTTGCACAAGCGCTCAGAAAACCTCTGATATTTTATTTTATTTAATTTAATTAGTATTTCAGAAAGACCTTTGAGCGTGAGCTCTTTTACAAAGGTTCAACGTCAGGGTGGACCATAAGACAATACACATATTCAGTGGTTACAGAGGCCTGATCATTAGGCATTAAAGAGCGATTACATGAGAATTAGACAAATAGGAGAAAAACAGAGCAGTTGTAATAAAATACTAAGCTATTTCTAATTGATTGCCCTAGGTAGGATACCCTTGGAAACCTCCAAATCCATTAATAGGCTATGCAAAGTAATTGCATAGGGTTTAATGCTATCCTAGATGGCGAGAGGCTGGGTGACAGTGAAACAAGGGGGATTGGGTTTGAACCTACCGCAGAGAGTGAGAGGTGGGAGGTAGTGAAATGGGGGGCTGTGATGGGGGGAGCAGCTCCAGAGGGCTTTGACGAGTAGGGTGTGTGTGTGGGGGGTTAGGGAGGGGCAGTACAAAGAACATTTAAAGAGGACTGATAGCTTACTTAAGCCCTTGGCTAGGCTGGAATGGAGGCAGGGTTCTCTAGGTAGTCCTGTTGGGTGCTACCTTTAGGATAGGCCTGTCTATGAAGTGGGGCCTGAGAAGCAGGTGCATTTTGAGCTAGACATTAGGTGCTGTTTGAGGCCTGATCTAAATTGAGACAGGCTGTTTCTTTGTAATTTCATCTGGAGTTCATTTATCCAGAGGGGGACCCAATAGGGGAAGCGTGCTGCCCTAGTGAGGTTCAGCGGAATGGTATGGACAGTGCTCCATTCTTCCTCCCTCCCTCTGTGATGTGTAATGAGAGAGAAGCCTCAAGCATGTTTCCTATACAGGGTGGGGGTTTTCCAAGGAGTGCCGTATTTCTCTGGAGGCAAGTTTGGTATTTGATCATGTCTTTTATGTTAAACCAGTTTGTATGCTCATACAGGGTGCAAGTATTAGTGTAGTGATCTGCACACAGGGTGAGGTGGCATGCCATTTGAGTGCAATTTGGATCTTTTTGAGTGCTGTATCAGCAGCAGCTCCATAGACCACCAGCCCATAGTCTATCATGGAGAGTATGGAGCTGGAGACTGAGATTCGGAGTGCTTCCGGGGTGAGGGATTTCTTATGCCTATAGAGGACCCCAATGCTTGTGTTTACCACTTTGACAAGGGAGTCTATGTGGTGTGTATAAGTAAGAGAGTCATCAGTGGTGACTCCAACGTACTTGAAATCAGACTTGCTGTGCCTTATAGCCTTATCCTCCTTAGACCCTGTTTGGGCACATATGTTCGTACCTGGTTACTATGATCTGTTAATGGTACAATGTAGGATTGTATCTTAAATATAAGCAGTGTTCTGCAACAGTATGCTGCTGATTCTCTTGTACCCTGTATATAAATATGTACTATTGTGTTGTTTGTTCCTGTATATAACCCTGTATATTGTGCTTTGCTATTTTCTAAGTGGTTCCTCCCACTTCAGGCCCACTGGGAAAGGAACCATATGAAGTTCAGTGTGCCTTCCTGGCCAAATATTTTAAATTAATATAAATATATATATATATAGTAATAGCTTTTCGACAGGACACACATTGCACACCTTACATGATTACTTATTTTGAATCTTGGTGATTCTTTCCATTTAGATTACACAAGTTGAATAAATGCCTCCTGGAAACCTTAATGTTTCATACAGTAGAATATCTATATTTATATGGAAATATAACCACAAACTGAATTGACCACTGTCCAAAAAGACAGAAGGAAATTTTGAAAGTAGTGCCATGGATTGCTCTTTACCTAATCATTGTGAATGCTCCTCTCAGAAATGCCTATGATCTACAGGGGGAAGCATTAGTAATACATTTTATTTAATATGCCACCCTTTCCTTGGAGGCTCAGGGCATCTTGATAACATATGCTGCAGGATATGCAGCTAACAATAAAACAAACATAAAAGCCAACATCATGTAAATATATACAAATTAATAACTTCACAAAAGGTAAAGTCTATAACAAGGTGAACTTTGTTGAAAAGTCTTCACAGAGTGCCAACTGCCTCACAGACAAGGTGATTTTTCAGACCCTTTTAAAAGATTTCCACTGGTGGTGCCTCCCTCAGAGCTTTTGTGAGAGAGTTCTGAATCACAGGGGCTGCTACAACAAATGCTCAAACTCCTGCAGGTGTCATCCTCACCCTGGGGATATCTAGAAGGCCCACACTAGTGAAGTGGAACAGGTAAGAGGATGTTTAAAGACACAGGAACTCAGCCAGAGAACCTAGGCCCATCCCCAATAGTGCTTTATAGGTTAGTATCCCCACCTTGAAGGTGATTCGCCTCTTTTACAGTAGACAGTGCAGTTCAAGCAGGACCTGAATCACATGGCAGGACCAGGGTAGGCCTATCAATAACCTGACCTCTCTATTTTGCACTATCTGTAAACATCATAGGATACCCCCACTTACACCAAGGTTCAGGGTATTGTACTAGGTTTTTCATTTACCAAGAATGCAGTCTAAGTTTGGTGCAATGGCCTACATTCATAAATGTTACCTCCAGCATAGCATCATAGTTTACATTGTCTTCATCAACTCAGTTCAGCAATTGCCTGTATTGTTTAAGTGACTATGCCTAATTGGGTTATTAAAAGCAAAGTTACATGAATGCTTGAGATAATATTTGTGACTGCAGGCCAAGGACATTAAAGCACTCAATGCATTTTCCATGAATTTCCTTTTTACAAAATTGCACAATATCCATTTTCCCCATATGTTTGAGAAGAAGCATACTCACATAAATTGCATTCTTGTGGAGAGGAGGGATAGAATGAAACATATAGGTCAACTCTCAAATTGCTAAAGTGACCCTATACCAATTTTCTGCCTTTGGCACAATGATTCATGCACAATGCCTGAGCCAGAACAATCATTGAATAGGGAAGTTTTGTTTTCTTTAGCCTTCCATGCTTTATTCTAGATTTAGTTACTTTTGACTGAACTTACATTATATCCCTGATACTAATTTCACCTCTTTAATTTTACCACAGAGTTCCTGCATATAATTGATATACTTGCTCCCATTGTTAGGAGAATGGTAGGCATGCTGGACTCTAGGGCCTAGATATTCAGACTGCGCTGGGCAGTGGCGCAAACCTGGGAGTAGCTCAACTGAGCTGCACCAGTGCCAGGACCAGGCAATATTCAATGGTGATGCACCATGGCGCAGCACCATTGAATATGGCAAGGTCAGCACACATACTGCACAATGCACAGTGAGACTTTGCCAGCACAAGCCACAGAGAGGGAGCACAGGGATACACCAGTGCAAGTGCAGTTGTGCTAGATGCATCACCTGTGATATTCAGCCGGGGATATGCAAATGAGGCCATAATATATGCAAGGTGCAAATGGGGCCATATGCATGTCATTATGTCCCCAGTTGCATGTGTTGAGCTGGGCGTCCCAGTGAAATGCACCTGGCACCCTGTCTAGCTGCCATCATTGGGGCTTGGGTCCCTGGTGGGCTATTGTAACCCCCTCCTGTCCCGTACGCCCAATTGCAGGGATCCGTAAAAGGAAATATTAACCTGGTTGTCTAGTGATTCCTTCAATGTACACCTGATCACGGGCTGTTGTAATAATAATGAACCTGGTGGTCGAGTGGTTCCCTCCCCATATGCCCGATCATGGGCAGTTGTACTAATAAAGATGGACCTGGTGGTCTAGTGGTTCCCTTCCTGTATGCCCAGTCATGGACTGCTGTAACAATAAATAATAGCAGGAAGTAAAATGTTTGGCCAGCACTGGCTACTCACAGTCCTCATTTTTCAAAATAGCATTTGAGTAAGCAATGTTTCAGACAGTATATACAACTCCTGGAGACCTAGACTGGTGCAAAAAGGTGTTATAGTTTATTTTAGTGTACAAAACACCCAGCAGCCACAGTCCCTCTTAGGTACAGGTACAGGTCGTCCCCTCCTTTTCTCTCAAACAAACACTCCTGAAGCATTTCGAGCCCTCTAGCACTTAATCATAGGAATGACATGGCATGCCAGCTATTTCCTTTAATAGGGAACATTTAAAGTGACAGTGTGAAAGTAAATATTAAATCAATAAATTTAAATAAATACCAGAACCATATACAATATGCCCTTATAAATACAAATAAAACTCATCTTATATCCATCTGTATTTGTTATGTACTATATTTTTTCTTCAATTAGACATATTATTATTTTTCCCATACTTTCATAGTCCATTTACTCTATTGTTATTCATTCACATATCTGGTCCTGTGTAGTACAGTATGGTCTGCAAGCCCATTGGTCCACACTGTGGACCAATAGGCGTACAGATCATACTGTATGCTGTCATTCAGTGGGCGGCCAGGTGGTATGTGGGCTGGGTGCTGCCACCCCCTGATGACGGGGGGTGCTGGGTGGCCAGGTGTCCTCTGTGGGTGAGTGGTGAGGGGGGTACCACTGGACCACCAGGTAATATATATTTCTGTGACAGCCTGTGGTCAGGCATATGGGGAGAGAACCACTAGACCACCAGGTCCATCTTTATTATTACAACTTCCCACGATCGGGCATACAGGGAGGGAACCACTAGACCACCAGGTTATTATTCATTTGTACAGCAGACCAGACCATGATTGGGCATATGGAGAGGAAGGGGGTCCACTAGACTACCAGGGAGGGTCTGGGTGCTTGTGGATGGTGTTCCTGCAGGGTGGGTGGCCACCCATGGCTGGCAGCTGTTGTGCTGCACCTTGCAATACAGCTGTCTGCCTGTGGATGGCCAGCATTTAAGCCTTTTATTTTCAGATCAACCTTGAGCACCAGTGTGCGGCGCATATAGGGGTTGCGCCAGCATATGTGCCGCACATCCTGGGCTGAATATCGGGATGTGCCACATATGCATGAGTACACCCCCTGCATCTGCACTGCATACATTACCAGTGCGCCCCAGCTCATCAGGAGTTGCGCCACCCAACCTGCCACTTTGAATATCACGCCGGGGCGCATTGGAGGTTGAGCATGGCGCAACCCTGTTGCAACATGTGCAACTCCTTTGAATATCTGACCAAGGTGTTTAAACATGATTTGATGAATGTCAAGGTATGAAAAGACTTAGTCCTTCTTTAGAAAAAGAAAACATCAACAAATAGATATCGTTGATTATCCTCAGAAATGATGGCATAGTGTTAGAAGCATTTTAAAGTCATCCATTGTAAAGGTCTCTAATATTATTATAGATGTAGTTTAATCTAAAAAAAATGAACAAACTCCAGGTAATATTGTAAACATGTTTAATGACAAATTCATCAGTCTTTTTTTTATACTTTATTTTTATTAGTTTACCAATGACACATCAAGTGGACTGTCCTATTACATATAACAAAATAAAATTACAGTCCCTTATTGACAGGATAGGTGCATTCACCATATTGAGATACCACAAAAGGGGTAACCTTATTACAAACAGCAAAAACTCCTATAAAGAAGAAACCTGAATTATGCTGTGTTTAATGAGTCCAGGAGCAGCATGGTATTTTCCAACATTGATTAATGTCCAACATTAGTCTTTCAAAGACAATCTGGTCCTAGATGGGACATTTGACTCCATGCTTTAAATCTAAAGTAGCATATCCCCAAAAATTTTAAACTGAGAGCAGGTTATTCAAAATGACTGATTCTTTAGATCGCCCCATATCTCCAGCCCATCTCTATCCAACCAAGTTAACTGTTTTAGCTTTTAAAATTGCTCAATTTAACTCATAAAAGTGATCAAAAGACCTCGACATGAAAATACAACAAGAACCTTTATGTAAACAAATCTCTGAGTCCAGTAGCACTGGTCTACTCACAAAGGTAGACATTAGACTGTCCAGAAATGTTCTAGGAGGCCTTACTCAAAGATCACCCTCTTCATCCTGCAGGTCTGCAGCCACAGATGCGTTCCTCGAGGCCACCGTAAATCTGGTGGCCCATTTCTCAGCATCAATGGGGTCAGAAAAAAGGTACACTTCCCCTCCCAGACAATTCTCAAACAAGCTGTGTAGATCATCGTATGGGGGATTTCAGCCTCTCGCAATGAATGCCTCTTCCCATTGAATTTTATGCGTCATTGCCTCATCGCATAACTAATGTCCAGAAAGTGATATACATGATGGTTATCCAGCATATTGTAGCCTACACAGTGTGCAAGCTGAAGGATCTGATTCCTGTCTCCTACTCCCGACGTTACCACCATCAGAGTTCGGGGCTCTGAAGAATCTTGCTGTTGGCCTCAAGGGGTGATGTGGTAAACTTTTTGGATGTCCATAACTGGCTATGCACCAGTTGGTAGAAGTTTCTCCATCAAAAAGCTTTTTATAAACATCCATGATTGATCCCCCTCATTACCCTCTGGTATACCCAGGAGCCTGATGTTTGTGCTACGAGCCTGGTTCTCCATTGACTCCATTTTGGCCAGTAAATGTTGCAGGTCTTTTGCCATAAGTGAAGTGGCTCCTGTGGCAGAGACAGCCCATTTGCTCACCTCGTGGACTTCAGTTTTCAGGCCTTCCACAATAGTTTCTAGCACAGTCACTCTGGAATTAAACCCTTCCACCTTTTGAGATATACAAGCTACTGACTGAATCAAAGCCTGTATTTGTGCCCCCAGGGTAGAGAGGGTTTCTTCTGTACTGGGATCCACCACCTGGGCCTTGGATCCTGACCATGAGGACAGCACGCCACCAGCTCATTTTCCTCTGTTGGATCCACCTGCCTCTTTGTCTCCCTTCAGATTCCCCATCTTGATGTATTTTAGGGTCAGGAATCCAATGATGCTATCAAAGGCCCCCCCAAACAACTAGAAATCATTGAATTTGTTGAACTGGTTGCACTAGACAATGGAGCTGTTAATTCCTGCATCTACACAACTCGGACTCTACAGCGCCTCCAAAATTCATCAATCTTGCGTCTATTGGCATAATTTGCCAAATATTTGTGATGCCAAAGCTAAAGATACACTCCCTTTTCCTACAGTTCCTTTCATATATGCCCCTATCTCAAGACCATGGTTTTATTTAAGGACAAAGACTACTGGTGAAGTTAGTTAACTCTGAGTACATTAGTTAAGAATAAATCCCCTTGTAATGATGGCTTAATTGATAAATTGTCATTTGCTGCACCTCCTATCTCTGAATTGCTTGTGGTGACATTTTACTTGTCTTTGAACAAGCCAACTCCACATAATATGGAAACATTCCATTATAGTTCCAGCTCATAAGGGTGGAAAAACAACATGCTTTGATAATTACAGGCCAATGTAAATTACATCTGGCTTGGCTAAAACCTAGGAGTAAATAGTTCACATGCAGCTTGTTGAACACTAGAGTTCTGCGAACCTCCCAAAGTCTGACCATGTGAACTCTGACCATCAACCTACTGTAAGTGACGTTTGCCAAAGTACTATTACTGATGGACTAGTTTGCAGGTTCAACAATTAAAAAGCATACAGAAATGGGATACAAATAAAATAATGTAATACACTGGGCCAATGAAGCTCCAAAAACAGAATGATGATGACTATCCCATATTGAAGGCTACTGGTTAAAAAATAATATCCATTCAATCATGGAAAATGATGGGGGAAAAAAAGTGTGTGGCTAACAATTCTCAAAATAAAATGGTTTGTAAGGCCTATTCATGCTCGTAAAATAGCAGTGGAGAATCCCACAGAGTAGGCTACTGGTTCAAAAAACTGTGTGTTTGTTGGGACAGTGCCACCCCATATGGACAAGGCTTCCTATTGTGCTATTGATATTTGGATGTGTTGTATACACTAGTCTCATAGGCAACATTGCCCCCAGAATTATGTAAACAACTTGTGTAGACCTAGCAAAATTCCCAAAACATTAGTTTGAAGAAGACTGAGTGAAGACAACAGTGCAGCATCCAACAGTGTAGGTTACTGGTTCCAAAAACTGTGTACCCACCGGGACAGTACCACACATGGACATGGCTTCCTGTTATGCAACGGATAAGTGTTGTATACACTGGTTTCATGGACAGTGTTGCCACCATAATTACTTATTTGGCCTGTGTTGGCCTACCAAAAATTCGCAAAATATTAATCTGAAGAAGTCTTAGTACAGAAAACAGTCAGATTCCCACAGTTTAAGGAGTCAATGTGCCAAAAAACTGATGAATGGAAGATATTGGAAGTGTGCATCAGCTACCACTCAAATGACTTTCTTTCTTTTCTGCTCAGCCTGGTCCCATGACATTCCCCTCACCCTGCCCATCATCTACGTCATTAGTTTCAATGCCAAAAATTCACAAAAGATTAATCTGAGGAAGACCAAGTGAAGATGACAATGCAGCATCCACAATGTGTACTATTGATTCCTGAAAAGGTGTGACCATTGGGACAGTGCCACAAATGAACAAGGCTTCACATTATGGCATGGATACGTGCTGTACACACTGGTTTCATGGCCAGTGTTGCCCCCAAAATTATTTATTTGGCTTGCGTAGTCCTGAAAAACATTCACAGAGCATTACTCTGATGAAGACTGATTGTAGATAACAGTGCAGCACTCTACATTGTGGGCTACTGATTCCAAAAATTGTGTTCCATTGGAACAGTGCCACACATGAATAAAGAGACCCATTATGCCATGGATAACTGCTATACATGCTGGATTCATGGGCAACAATACCTGCAAAAATTTTTATTTGGTCTATGTAGACCTGGCCAAAGATTCAGGAAAGATTAATCTAAAGAAGACTGCATGAAGACAACAGTGCATCATCCCACAGTGTGTGTGTAGACTACTGATTCCAGAAAACTAATGGATACAAAAGCCCTTCCCAACAACCTCGTCATCCTCTGTCTTTAGTCTACCTGAAAGTGTAGCAAATTCATCATCTATAAATCAAGGCAAAAGGGGTGTCAAAAAATTAGCCAGGTTAATTTTAAAAAAGGTGAGCATTTCTACATTTTGGGTCCAAAGGCACATTTTCCTGTTGGTGACAATATTGCCGGTAGCACTGAAAATTCTTTCTGTGTATCTACCTGCATCTGGACAACACAGATGTACAACAACTACTTGTGTCAAAGAAAGTCTAATGGCCATTTTGTTTTGGTTCCAGTACAACAGAGGCTCTCCTCCTTCTGCTAGTGTCATGTTCTCATCTAGATAATCCTATACCATTTTGTTTGTTGGCATCTCATCCCCTATTGTATCAGGAAGTGAACTGTCATACATTTCCATCAAACCATTGTCAGACAGCTGGTCCCAGAGTGGTATGTCATCAGTGGCTGTCTTTCTAATGGGTGCAGCAGCAGCAGTAGTAGCAGAGTAACTTGGAGCCAAAAATGAATGACTCCTGTGACTCACTGTAGTAGAGTAGCAATGGCAATGCATTGGGATTCTACTTCTCTTCTCTTCTCTCCTCCACCTGACCTGTCAGTGTGATTGAAAGGGATGATGATGAGTGTAGATGTTCTGCTATGTTATTCTGCTCTGTTTGTGTTCTTGGTCTTGTTTATTGCTGTACATACACAAACCAGATAGATTTGTCAGGCTTTATAGGACTGCTGATCCTTACCAGATTCTTAGACCAGATATATAAGCCAGGCTGTATAGTACTGCTGATCCTTGCCACATTCTTGTGCATCAAAGAATGTCTCTAATATGTCTTTGAACTGAGAGTCCTAGAAAGATGGCACAATGTAGTGGTCAGCTGTATTCATTTTGTGGCAGGTATATGTCATTCCAGAAATGTGATCTTATCCTTTCTAATAGACCGACAGCGGTGGCATCCTTGTTGTCCTCATATTGAGTTTTCATATGTAGAAGTAGCAGGTTAATGGGGTCAATGAGAGGGATTACATTAGGGGTGCACAATGTGCAGCCCGAGGGCCACAAATGGCCCCCACAGCAGCTGTCTGTGGTCCCTGAGTACCTAGCAGCTTCCACTTGCAGTCTTTGTTTATTTTTTTTCGTTTTTAGTTTCAGTAACATGTTGATAAATAAACAAATAAATAGATACATGTATGCTTTGATTTGTTTTATGTGTACATTTAATAATGTCATGCTGTACATTTGTCACCTTGGGCCATTTTATAATGGCCCTTGGCCCTCAGACTTGACTCAAGTCTTCAGTCTGGCCATCCACAAAAAAAGTTGTGCACCGCTGGATTACATGACTTAGACAGCTGCATGAGCACTTACCAACCATGTGGCCTCCTCAAAGGGCTTCAGCATCAGCAGAGGGTCATCATCAGGCACCATTGATTTGGGCTCATGTTTACCTCTCCTTTGCCAATACCATGCTCAGTGGCATACTGTTGGATAGCCTCCTTATGTTCTAGCAACTGTTGCATCATGTAATAGGTAGAATTCCATCTTGTTGCCACATATTGTTTCATGTGGTGAAGGGGAAGGTGGTTCCTCTGCTGAATGTTTGATAACAGTTTTTGTGCCTATTCAGAACAGCTAAAATAACCACAGACTTGTTTGACCAGACCTACACATGTCTGCACAATGATCCCTTCCTCATTTAGAAATCCCTGAACTACCTGATGTATATAGTGAGCAAAGCATGGCACGTGTGTATAATCTACATTATCAACTGCCTTTATAATATTCTTTGCATTATCTGGTGCTATAAAACCTTGTGCTAATGACTATGGTGTCAGTCAGACATCAGACTTCTGCTGAAAAATGTGTAACACATTTTCTGCACCATGATCATTGTCAAAACCAGTAATGCATAATGCTGCCTGCTTGAAGAGGTTGGGGTGGGGGCGCAATGACTCATTGCTACTACTACTGCTGATGCTGGAACTTAATTAAGAGGAGGAGAGTGAAGAACAGGAGAATGAAGAGGGAAAACTGACCTAATGGGTGGTCAATGCCATGTAATTGTATGGTAGCCTGACCACTTTTCCACATGTCAGTGGTGATGTGAACTGCTGGAATAAAATTATGCTTTCAGGGCATGCACCACAGTCTTCTAGACACTCTGATACAAATCAGGAATAGCCACTGTGGAAAAGTAGGTATAGCTAGGCACTTGATACCTTGGCACTGTAATTTGTATTAGCTCTAAGTAACCTGCGTTGCTCACAAAGGAGAATAGAAGCAAGTCAATGGCTAGCCTTTGTACAATTGCCCTTGTTAACTTTTTTGCCTCTGGTCTGCTGGCTTTATGTTTCCAGACATTTTCAATGGACTTGACCAATGAAAGCTGAGTACTTTTTCCTCTGGATGAGACTATTGGCTCCTGCTTTTGCTGCTTCTGGAGATGAAAGTGGTTGGGGACTTGCAGACTTTCTGAGGTATGAGAGTCAAATGGCTTAAGAACTGATTAATGGAATAATTTAGAGCTGTGCATTGGCTTCTACTTGAACAACTTTCTTCTGCATCCTCTCTACTTGGTCCCCTGCTGTTCTCCTCCCTCTCCCCATCATCATTATCATTTCCATCATGATCATCTTCATCAGAAGCAGCAGCAGCTTCACTGCCTGATTGTGCTGTTGTTGACACTATGCTCTGGAATGCCTTCTCATGCTGAAATTGGTGGAACATCAGCTAATGCCTTTTCATGGTAGAAGTTCCCAGCCTTGCTCCCTTCTTGCCCCAACTAACCCTGCCTTTACATAAAAGACATATTACATGAGTCCATGATTCTTTGTCCACTCAAGAGAAATCCCACTCCACTGACATTGCTGGTTTGATCTTTCTTCCTGGCATTCTATGCTGTTGCATAAAGGTCATGCTAGTGCGGCTTACTTCCACACCATCACCCTCCTCTTCTTCTTCCTTCACCAGTTCTTCATGATCAGGAAATGGTCATTCTTCCTCTATCATGTGTATTGGGCCATCAGTCTCACCTTTGTCTTTATCTGCTGTCATTTCAATGCTTGTTGGTGTTTTGTGTTTCTGCTTCTTGTTTTCTGGCTTTTTATTTATTTTTCTTTTCACCACCACTTTTGGTTTTTATTGATCAGTTATGTGAACCTGTCCCAAGTCAAACTCTTGCATGTTCCACCTCCTCCTACTCCTCCCAGAATTGCTGCTGCGGTCATCACTTTTATTGGGTATATAATCACAGTCTGTAGCTCTGTCTCCCAGCTCCACCAAATCAATTTACTTATCTTCTGTTTATGTAACTACCTGGCACACTCTTTTTGTGTTCCTTTCCTTTTGTTTATGATAATTGCTCATGTTGCAACCCTAGAAGCGCCACTGTGAGTTGTTCCTACAATCTGTGATACATTACGAACTGTAATCCTAGAACAAATAAATAAATAAATACAATCCCCTTACCCCTTCCTACTTATCTCCCTGACTACCCCCACTCCTCCTTTCCCTTTCTTCTTTCCAATTTTCACATTATTTTTCAACATAATTCCATGTTTTCTTCATTTTATAAGATGTTAACTTTGCTCATGTTTGTCTAAATGTAACCAATGACGTGAAACCTTTGTAAAAGAGCCTTGGCTTAAAGGTACTTGTAATCCTAGAACAAATAAATAAAAAAAAATAATAAATGGACTGTTCAACTACTGCCATCTTCCTCTACACTTGTAGTTCACACTGACAGAGAGGGTCTATGACCAAGGTTAATCTACTTTGTTTTTTCTTTGATGTGACTGGATTAGAGATGCAGCAAAGTTTTTCTTCATGGGTGAATTCCTCACAAATCCGTCAACTCCACCTTCCCATGCCATTTTATGATGCTGCCATCTGTGGTGGAAACTTTGCCAAAATTGGTGTCACATTGCTTTGAGTTATTAAAGCACAAATTGCACCTAAAAAAAAAGCAGGAAGTTGCATCTCCCCATAGCTGGCAGCCCATCCCTCCCTGGTATCTAGTGATCCCTTCCCCCCACCAATGCTGTCTGGCCCCAAGTGGTCCCGCACCCCAGCTGATCACTGGCCCAATATGAAAAAAATAAATAAATTCCCCTTCCCCAATCCCGTAAGGAATATCCCTGCCTTTGTGTGTAGTGGTCCTAATCCCTGGCCAGTCACTGGCCCAATATATAAAATTACTTCCCACTGGTGTGTCTAGCAGTAGCTAGTGTCCTTCTTGCACCAATCACTGACCCTGCTCCAGAAGGAAGAATCCCCCATCACGGGGGAACTTGCTAGACCCCAACATTTCTCTGGTGTCCTAAAAGAGTTAAGTAAGTCAAAAATAGAAAAGGCAATGGGTCCAGATGGGACCCACCCAAGAATCCTAAAAGAACTCATGGAGGAGATTGTCACTGCACTGGCTAAACTGTTTTAATAAGTCACTAGAAAGTGGTATATTACCAGAAGACTGGAAAAGGGCAACAGTGGTACCTTTGCACAAGAGTGGAAACTAGAAGGATCCAGGGAACTATTGCCCTGTCAGCCTTGCCTTAGTGGTAGATAAAATTATGCAGGCATTGTTCAAAGAGAGAATAGTAGAACACCTAAAGGATAACGTGAGACTCAGCTCAAAGCAATACGGAATCAAGGCCGGCCACTTGTGCAGTGAGACCGACTGAGCCCTTTCAATGAATCAGCATGCAGTGCACATGTGCTCATTCATTGAAAGGGCTCAATCAGGCTTATTGGTGAAAGCAGTCAGTTGGGTTGCCAGCCATGGAGGTGAGTTGAGGGCTGTGCCAGTGGCCTACTGGAGTCCTGTATGGGGGGAGCGGGATGACATAGGGTCACACTCATTATCAGACAGAGTGGGGGGGTCCGTTAGACACCAGGGAACTTTTTTTTTTTTTTACAATAAATTATTGATGTTGGCAGGCATGACAGGGGATGGGGTGTCACTCTTGGTGGGATCATTCTTTATATTGGGCTGGTGATTGTCTGAGGTGTGGGACCACTAGACACCAGGGACATTTACCTATATTGTTGTTATTTAAAATTCTTGATAGGGATCGGGGTGAATCTTGGAGGGGGGTGATTATTCATATTTGCTGAGGGGGCCACTAGACACCAGGGATTGTGGGGATAAACTTATTTTAATGTTGCTGGCCAGGATGACTCAGTCAGGAGGGGGGGAACACTTTATTCTTTTAATTTTTAAATAGATCACACCCACAAAATATTCTGTGAAATGTGCAAATTTCATGAAATATTTTGCAGGGTGAAATTCCCAATTTTGCTAGATTTTCACTGGTGAAATTTAATTTTGCTGCATCACTACCAGGGGGAGCAGTGGATGTGATGTACTTAGATTTTAGCAAAGCTTTTGATACTGTCTCCTACAGGAGATTAGTAAACATGCTAGAGAACACAGGCATTGACAATTAAATAGTCAAATGGATTAGTAACTGGCTTCAGGGAAGGTCCCAAAGGATCCTGGTCAATGGGGCATTATCAGAGGAAGGCAGAGTTACCAGTGGCATTCCACAGCGGTCAGTACTTGTCCCAGTCCTCTTCAATATATTCATCAGTGACATTCCTGAGAGATTGGAGAGGAAGGTCTTCCTGTTCGCAGATGATACAAAGCTCTGAAACAGGGTAGACACAGAGGAAGGGGCCCTCTAGGATGTAAGCCAACTTTAAGAAGATAGAAGACTGGTAAAGAACTTGGCAGTTGAAATTCAATGCTAAGAAGTGTAAAGTGATGCACATGGGTAAATGCAACCCAAGAAAGATGTACTTTCTGAAAGGGCATCAAATCGAACAAACCAGCATGGAGAGGGACCTCGGAGTTATTGTTACAGAGAATCTAAAAGTAGGGAAACAGTGTGAAAAAGCAGCTTAGAAGGCCAGTAGCATTTTTGGTTGCATAGGTAGGTGGATTACAAATAGGAAGTGCATGGTAATTATCCAGTTGTACAGGTGCCTGGTCAGGCCACATCTGGAGTACTCCATGCAGGTCTGGAGACCACACCTAAGAAAGGACATAGACCCCTTGGAGAGGGTTCAGAGGAGATCCACCATGATTGTTCAGGGACTGCATCAGGAACAATATGAAATAAGACACAGTGAATTAAATGTATACTCACGTAACAGAGAAGAAATGGGGGGGGGCATGATAGAGACATTCAAATATGTAAAAGGAATAAACACAGGCCAGACTGGAAACCTATTCCAAGAGAGCAAAACAACACATACTAGGGAACACAACCTGCTCCTTATAGGAGGTAGATTTAAAACCAATGTAAGGAAATACTTTTTTACTGAGAGGGTGGTGGAACCATGGAACAGCCTGCCCCCAGAAGTGGTGGCATCAACACAGTACAAGAATTCAAGCTGACAAGGGACAGGTAATGTGGACACTTAAGGGATAAGAAAAATGGGTAGGGGGGGTAGAAATATCTTGGGCCGTCTAGACGGATTTCTCAGTCCCCATCTGCTGTCTAATTCTTATGTTCTTATGGTGTCTAGTAGTCCCACCCCCTCTCCAATCACCAGCCCAATATGTAAAACTACATCCCACCATGGTGTATCTAGCAGTAGCTAGTGTCCCCCTCCAGCCAGTCACTGGCTCCACTCCAAAAGGAAGAACCCCCATCACAGGATGCCCACTGCACTGAGTCCAACCACAGTTACAAAAATAAACCAAAAAATGTCCCTAGTTTTTAGTGGACTCCTCCCACCACATCAGGTAGTGCCCCCCCACCCTAACCCCAAGCCGGCCACTGGCAAAGCCCTCCACCCACCTCCATGTCCAGCAGCCCGACTGATCTCTCAATGAATAAGCATGTGCTTGTACAAGCATGCTGTCCTTCACTGAGAGCTCAGTTGGCTGCAGGCTGTGGAGGTGAGTGGAGGGCTGTGCCTGTGGCCCACTCGGGGTTGAGGTGGGGGGCATTACCTGATGTGGTGGGGGTCCACAAGACACCAGGGACATTTTTTGGTTTATTTTTGTAATGGTGGTCAGACCCCGCACAGCAAACGCCCTGTTATGGAGGGATGGGGAAATCTTCCTTTTGGAATGGGGCCATCAATCAGTGGGGAAGGGGGCACTAGCTGCTACTAGTCAAACCTGGGGAGGTGTAATTTTACATATTTGGCCAGCAAGCGTCTGGGGGCTAGGACCACTAGATCCACTAGATACTAGGGAACGGGATGGACTTTACATGATTTGGGATTGGGGGATGATTTTTTTTTCCATATTGGGGCCAGGTAGCAATCGGCATGGGAGGCACCAGACACTGGGGAGGGGTGATTTGTGTGTGGGGGCACTACTACAACTAGTAATAGCCGAACTAGCAAAATGCAATGCTTGATTGCTGATGGAGTTATCAAACTCTGCATTTTGGGAAGTGTTTCTTTGGGGGTGAAGTTAGGCTTCGCACACCTATCCGCTCCCTGAAGTGGAGAAGATCTGCAATATTTCTTGCGGAGTGAATTATCCCCACTTCATACATCTCTAGATTGGATAATCTCATGCCACCATCTTCTTAGCCTCTCTGTTGCTCCATTTCTGAATGCATGTTACGGGACTTGGACACTTGGGTGATGAAGACTTTATTTAACTTATTTATTTATTATTTTTTTTATTTTATATTTTTATTTTATTGGATGCCACCAAGGACTACCAGAGGCCAGGCACCTATTTTCTGCCAGCTGGCACCCACTTGCTGCCCACTGCCAAGATCATACAGCAACAGCACAGCTCAGGAAGACACATGAATAGATTGCTTTAGGACTCAGGAGGAGAGAGGAACTGCAGTAACTTCGGTAACTCCTCTACCATGTGTCATGGGCCACCAGTCTCACCTGTGTCTTTATCTGCTCTCATTCCAATGCTTTTTATTTTTTGTGCTTACCCATTTTTTCTTGTGGCGTTTTTGTTTTTTAATACCACTTCTGGTCTTTTTTGATCTCTTATGTGCACCTGCCTGAAGTCGAACTCCCACAGATTCCCCCCACCTGAACTGGTGCTGCCACTATCATGTTTATTGGTTATATGATCACAATCTGTAGATCTGTCATCAGGCTCCAACAAATCATTTTGCTCCTCCTCCTCCTACTTGTGTCACTACTTGGCACACTCCATTCATGATCCTTTTTTTCTGCAATGATTGTTCTTGTTGCAATTCTTGAAGTGCCACTGTGAGTTGTTCCTACAATCTGTGACACTTTATGGACTGTTTGGCTACTGTCACCTTTCTCTACACTTGTAGATCCCACTTAGGCAAAGGGTCTATGACCAAGTCCACTCCTCTTGGTTTTTTCTGTTGTGTGACTAGATGATCCCATGCCACCATCTACATGGTCTCTCTGTTGCTCCATTTCCTAATGCTTCTACAGGATTCAGCCACTTGGGTGAAAAATACTTTATTTTATTTATTTCTTATTTTTATTTTATAGGATGCCACCAAGGACTGCCAGAGGTCAGACACCTACTTGCTGATAGCTGGCAAACACTTGCTGCACACTGCCTAGATCACACTGCAACAGCACAGGTCAGGACAATACACAGACAGACTGCTTCAGGACACAGGAAACATAGAAACATAGACTTTGACAGCAGATAAGGACTGCTTGACCCATCTAGTCTGGCCCATTTCCCTACCTACAGGATAGGCCGCAGATCCTAGTTAACCAACAGCCTATTTCTTCCTACCCCCCCACAAGAATTGCCTTATGTCTGTCCCATGCATTCTTGAATTCTCCCACAGTTTTAGACCCCACACAACCTCCTCAGGAAGGCTGTTCCATGCATCCACTACTCTCTCTGTGAAATAATACTTCCTCACATTGCCCCTGAACCGCCCTCCTTCTATCTTTAAATTGTGTCCCCTTGTTCTTGCAAGTCTCTTTTTCTGAAAGATGCTACCCTCTTGGACTTTGTTGATTCCACTGAGGTACTTAAAAGTTTCTATCATGTCCCCCCTCTCCCTTCTTTCCTCAAGGGTATACATATTAAGCTCCTTTAGTCTCTCCTCATACGGCTTATCTTGCACACCCTAAACCATTTTGTTGCCCTCCTTTGGACTACCTCTATCCTGTCTATGTCTTTGCGGAGATGGGGTCTCCAGAACTGGACACAGTACTCCAGATGGAGTCTCATCAACTGTCTGTACAGAGGATAACAACTTCCTGTTTTCTGCTGTTGATGCCTCTCCTATACATCCCAGTATACCCCAGCCCTCCCTACTGCCTTCTCACATTGTTTGCTAATCTTAAGGTCATCTGATATGATTACGCCCAGGTTCCTTTCCTTTCCTTTTTTGTTGTTGTTACTACCTCCCCACCCATTGTATATTCTTCCCCTGGGTTCTTCTTTCCCAGGTGCATTATTTTGCACTTCTTTGCATTGAATCCTAGCTGCCATACTTTTGACCATTCCTCCAACCTTGCCAAGTCCCTTTTCATCCACGCCTTCTTGTGTATCAACCCTGTTGCAGATCTTTGTGTCATCTGCAAAAAGGCATACTTTTCCTTCCAGTCCCTCTGCAATGTCACTGATGAAGACATTAAAAAGGACTGGACCCAATACTGAACCCTGCGGTACCCCACTAGTAACCCCTCTTTCTTCAGCGTGGACTCCATTTACGATACCTTCTGTGTCCTGTTGTGCAGCCAATGTTTTACCAGGCTACCACCCTGGGACCCCTCCCAGGCTGGTTAATTTGACTATTAATCTTTTGTGTGGGACTGTGTCAAATGCCTTGCTAAAGTCTAGGTAGGCCATGTCCACAGCCCCTCCCTGGTCTACTACTTTGGTCATCCAGTCAAAGAAATCTATTAGATTCATCTGACATGACCTTCCTGCTGTGAACCCATGCTGCCTTGGGTCCTGTGCTCCACTGGCCTCTAGGTACTCAACTATTCTTTCCTCAGAAGTGACTCCATCACTTTCCATACTACAGAGGTCAGACTGACAGGTCTGTAGCTTCCTGCCTCTGTCTTGGTCCCACTTTTGTGAAGGGGAATCACATCCACCTTCCTCCAGTCCTCGGGTACCACACCATCCTCCCATGATTTATTAAAAAGAGTAGCCAGTGGTTTCACTAGTTCCTCCCTTAATTCTTTTAGAATTCTTGAGTGAATTCCATCAGGACCCATTGCTTTGTCCACCTTCAGTTTTAGGAGTTCTTGCAGAACCCTTTCTTATGTGAAAGGACTGGGATCAACCCCTCTATCAAGAGTGCTTCTGTTAATTTTAATAGGCACTTTCCCCTCCTCTTTTGTGAATACTGAGCAGAAATATTCATTCAGTATCCCTGCTTTTCACTGTCCCCTCTGCCCACCCACCGTTCATTCTATTCAGCCTCACTATCCCTCCCTTTGTCTTTCTCGCTTGCTGATGTACCTATAAAAGGTTTTATCCCTTCTTAATTGAGTTGGCTATCTTTTCCTCAGTTTGGGCCTTTGCTATTCTGACTTCCCTCCCTGCTTCCTTCTGCCTTAACTGGGTACAGCTGTCTGTCCTGCTCCTTCTGTGTTTCCTTATACTTCGGAATGCTATCTTTCTTCCTGACTTTCACAGCCACCTCTTTTGAGAACCATAGTGGCTTTTCTTTCATTTGATTTGTTTATTTGCTTCACTGAGGCTTGTTGCCTCTGTGATGGACAGTTTTGATGATTCCCCATTGTTGCTCCACACCTCCTTCTAGCCTGTTTGCTAGTGCTTTTCTGAGGCACTCTCCCATCTTGCCAAAGTCAGCCCGCCTAAAGTCCAGTACCTTCAATTTTGTATGGCTTGACTCTGTAGCTGAGTTTAACGTGAACCACACTGTTTGATGGTCACTTGTCCCCAGATGGCAACCCACTTCTAGATCTAAGATCCTCTCACTGCCCCCGTTTGAGAGTACAAGGTCTAAGATTTCTCCCTCATGAGTGGGTTCTGAAACTAGCTGTCTAAGGCCTGCCACCTGTAGGGCATCAAGAATGGCCCTGCTCTTGGATGTGGCTGCAGCAAATGTGCTCCAGTTAACATCTGGCATATTAAAGTCTCCCATCAATAGTATCTCCCCTTTCTCTGCCATTCTAAGAATGCCTTCTATCATATCCTTGTCCATTCCCTCCCCCTGACATGGGGGTCTGTACACAACCCCTGTGTGGATTGTAATGCCCTTTTCAGTCTCCAAGGTGACCCACAGTGCCTCCTCTTCTCCCTTTTTACTGTTTTGTTCAGTTGCTTTTATCCCTTCCTTTACATAGAGAGCTACTCCTCCCCTTCTTTTCCCCTGCCTGTCTCTCCTGTAGGTTATGTACCCTGGTATGTTAACATCCCAGTCATGGTTTTCTGTGTACCATGTTTCTGTGACTGCTATGATATCCAGGCATCCCTCTTCCATCAAGGCCACCAGCTCAGGGAGCTTGTTGCCCAGACTACCGGCATTGGTACTCATTACCTTCCATTTCCTGATGGACTTACTCCCTTTTGCCCCATCCCTGTCCTTCTTGCCTTTGTCACTTTCTCCATTTACCCTGCCCTTCTCCCTATCGACACTTCTATGTTGGTGTTTGCCGCACTTACTACCGTGGTTATTTGGGGGGGGCTAGGATTTCCCTGCTCCTTTCCAGTTCCTCCGCCTTGGCTAGTTTAAAAGCTTGCCAATGAAGCATTTAAACCTATCACGTGAGGATCCTGGTTCCCTCCCATACAGATGCAGCCCATCATGCCAGTATAGGCTTGCATCACTCAGGTGGACCCCAGTCCCAATGAAGCCAAATCCTGAGCTCCACCAGTTTTCAACCACTGGTTGAATCCCATAGTGCAGAACACCTAGCCTCTCCTATGCCACAGAGCAGGCAGCACCTTGAGAAGGTTACTGTGCATGCTACTTGACTAAGGCCCCTCCCAATTCCACAAACTCTTCCTGCACTTCTCTAATCCCTTTCTTAGCCAGGTCATTTGTCCCTAGGTGGACAATGACATCCAGCTCCTTCCCCTGTGCAGCTGCTCCCGCAATCCTGAGGATTCGCTCCCTGTCCCTCCAAGCCATGGCACCAAACAGGCACCTTACCTCCCTCTCCCCTTCCTCCCCCAGTTCTACCTTCCTAACAATGGAGTCCCCCACCAGGAGTTGTTTCCTTCCCCTGCAGGGTCCCCTGCCACCCTCCTGTGGGTCTTCTTTGTGGAGGTTCCCAGCATCCTCCTTGGTCTCCACCGTGAGTGCCTCCATAGAGGAACCACACTTTGCCAGAATGGCATAGGAAATGTGGAGAGGTACAACTGGAGGGATGTGCCTCTGGTCCACCACCCTCACCCTCCCTGAGCCCACTGTGGTCCAACCGCTCCTCTTTCTTGGCAACTTCTGAGGCAATGGCAGTGGCACTGATGGTCCCTGGATGGAAGAGGAGGTCCCACAAATCCTGGCCAACTCAGCCTGGAGATGAGCAACCTCCTCCCTCAGCCCAGAGAGGTGCCTGCAGATGGGATAACACTGCATCCTCCAGAATGTCTCCCGGAAGACTGCTGCTCAACAGCCACTGCACTGCACTACTAAAATCATGTCTTATTTCTGGCCCCTTAACTGTTTGCAATCCTTACTCTTTCCTTTGTTTTTTTTCTCTCTCTCCTTACTTTCTGCCTGTGTGCCCTTTAAGCTCCTGATTGTCCTGTTCTGAGACAAGAATATCCTATATTTCTCAGTAGACCACTTACTTGCTCAGAGGTAGACCTCCAGCAGCTAGAGGGGGCTGGAGAGCTACTCTTGCCCTTCTAGGATGGTGGGTCTTTGGCGGTTCTGTGATCACTCACTTCCTGCTCCCAAACAGGAAGTTCCTGTTGTCAGTCAAATCCTGTGCCTATGAAAATAGAACTGGCTTTGGGTGGGGGGGTGGAGGGAAGGGAAAGAGGATAATAAAGTCCCAGTAGAGAAGTCCAGTCACACAGCAGTCCTTTCTCCTGGTGTCTTCTGCCAAGCTATTAGCAGAATCTTTCTAAGGCAGTCTTTAAATGTAGCTTCCTTCTAGCTAAGCCACTCCCCCTACTTACTAGATCTTTCTACAAGTAATTTAAACCTCACAGATATTAAGTCATTTCAATCACCTGAGATTTACACCTGGATAACTGTTCAGATACCCATTCAGTTCAGTTAACCCAGACAAACACACACTTTTTTTTGTTAGTTTTTTTTACCCTAAATTAAAGGTCCAAGTACAAAAGTTCTTCTTCTTTAGTCCCAGCAGAGAAGTCCAGTCACACAGCAGACCTTTCTCCTGGTGTCTTCTGCCAAGCTATTAGGAGGAGGAAGGAACTGCAATAACTTGGATAACTATTTGACCATACTTCTTGGGCCATCATTCTCTCCCTGTGTATTAATCTGCTCTCATTTCAATGCTTGTTGTTGTTTAATGTTTTCCCTTTTTGTTTTGTGGTCTTTCTTTTTTTCTTACCAACACTTTTGGTCTTTTTGATCTCTTATGTGCATCTGCCCAAAGTCAAAATCTCACCTGTTCCACCTCCTTCTCCTCCCCAGAACTGCTGTTGCTATCACTTTTATTGCATATATAATCACAATCTGCAACTTTGTCCCCACACTTTGCCAAATCACTTTGATCCACCTTCTCTGCTTGTGTCACTACCAGTCACGCTCCTTTCATATTTCTTTTTTCTATAATAATTGCTCATGTTGCAACCCTTGAAGTGCCACCGTGAATTGTTCCTACAATCTGTAATACTTTATGGACTGTTCAGCTACTCTCATTTTCCTCTGCTCTTATAGATCCCATTGAGGTAGAGGGTCTAGGACCAAGCCCACTCCACTTTGCATTTCTTTGATGTGACTGGATGATCCTATGCCACAATCTCCTTGTCCTCTCTGTTATTCAATTTCCTAATACCTGCTACAGGATTCAGCTACTTGTATATTGAAGACTTTCTTTGATTGATTTTTAATTTTTATTTATATATTATTTTTATTTCTATTTCATGGGATGCCACCAAGGACTACCAGAGGACAGGCACTTACTTGGTGCCAGCTGGCACAAACTTCCTGCCAATTGCACAGATCACACTGCAACAGCACAGCTCAGGACAGCACACTCACAGATTGCTTCAGGATGCAGGAGAGGAAGGAACCACAGTAACTTGGGGGAATGTGAAAACTGCCATTCATTTTTAGAGGTGACGCAGCCAACATGCCAACTACAAGTGGATGAGCACCAGCACACAGCCTGCTGGCACATTCCTGCTGCCAAATGCCCAGATCACACTGCAACAGCAAAGCTCTGAACAACATGCACAAAAATGCTTCTTCAGGACTGCAGCAACTTAGTGGAACATGGAGACTGCAACCAGAAAAACAATTACTTCTTTCTAAATATTTTTTTTTTCTGGAGATGCTATCTAAATACCACTGGAGATGGCTGGATACTTGTACATTGCCAGCAGACACACTGCTAATGCCCAGTATCCAGATTACACTGCAAAAGTACAGCTCAGGACAACACACACCCAAGTTGCTTCAGGACTCAGGGAGAGGAACAAAAGAACTGTTGCATGCATGCAACTGGGGTGACTATAAAGAGTTTGAATTTGAAAACTGCCTCAAGAAGAAAAAAATTAATTTGTTTTTTAATTAGTAATTTTTATGGGATGACACCAAGGTGCCAATTACCAGTGACTGGGCGCCAGCATGTTTACATCTGGCACACACTTTCTGCCAACTGGTCAGATCATACTGCAAAAGCACAGCTCCTGAGGACACACACAGACTTCTTAGGACATAGGAGGAGGAAGCAAGGGCTGATGCAAGCCTGCATCTTGTGTGAACATAAAGAGTTTGAATTTGAAAACTGCCACAGAAAGAAAATGAATGTTATTTTTTCTTTTATTTTTTATGGAATGCCACCAAGGTACCAACTACGAGTGGCCAAGCATGGTCAAGATGTCAGCTAGCACACATTTGCTACCCAATAAAAATAACTCCCCAAAAATCATATCTCAATTTTCATGCAAGGGCTTCAGTCAGTCTGTATCAGCAGGAAATAATATGTGCATAGTAGGAATCAAGAAATTCAATATTCTGCTTTAACTACAAATGTTATGTTATGACAAAATAAAAATATTACTAACATTAATAACTGAGATATAAATGAGGGAGATTTAAAATTACTTTCTTGGAATATTACCAAATTTAAGGGCAAATTAAATGATGGTCAATGAAACAAAAAAACTGAACATCTTGCTCATGTTTGGTGTCTCACAAAAGTAATAGCATGCATAAGAACATGGGAAAAATTCATAGGCAGTTTGAAGTGCTATAGTTATGACAGATTGCAACTCAGTAGGACTAGTAGTAACTTGTTGGAAAACCTGTTTCTGCATGAAATTAGGAAGGCTTTAAACTACAAACAAGTGTGCATAGAAGACGAAGGGTAAAAGAAAAGTCCCACAAAAAAATTCAAAGTAAAATGACAGATTATATGAGCAACAAACTGGGGAAATCAGATGCTGGTAAAGAGTGACTCAGAGTCTTATACATGAATGCAAGAAGCTTAAATAACCAAAATGAAGAACTTATGTTTGAGCTTGATAAACATAATATAGATATATGTGTGTCATTACAGAGTCCTGTCACAATAGAGGAGAATGAGCGACTGGAATACTGGGATATCACAGGTATTAAAAATGTAGAAAATACATAAAAGGAAGAGGTAAAGTGATTTACATTAATAACAACCTACACAGAGAGGAAATTACCCCACAGAACATAAGAGTCAGTGATGTGGAACTTATGTGGATTAGAATCAAAGTGAAAACACATTACATAACACTGGCAGTAGGATATAGAGCACCAGGTCTGACAATGAAGGAAAACAATACATTTCTATAAGCATTAGAACAAGATGTAGAGGGTGAATTTATACTGTTGGGAGACTTTAACTTCCCTATATTAATTGAGATAAACTAGAAGGTACGTCTACAACTCAAAATAAATTCATAGATGTAACTATATATAAAAGCTTGGAACAGTTGATTAAAAACAACATGAGACATAAACATATTTTGGACTTAATTCTTTCTTCACAGCCAGAAACATTAAAGAAATAATATTATAACTCTTAGATGGTGCAGATCACAATATGAAAATGTTTAATATAAAAAAAACTATGTGGGAATCAGTTGAAGGATCGACTACAATCAGGTGTTATGAGAAAGCAGATGTAAAGGCTATGAAAAGTACCAATCAGAGAGAGAGTGGGTAAAATAAATGAATAACAAAGGGTCACAGCAAATATGGAGCATACGTAAACCTGATTATTGAATGAATAATTATGTACCACTGCATAAGAAATATAAACAAAAAAAAATAGGTTGCCAACATGGTTTAATAAAAACATAAAGAAAAATATAAAGAGAAACAAAGACTATACAGAAAATATAAGACAGAGGAGTCCCATATAAATTGAAAGAAATACAGAGCACAAGCAAATAAATGCAAAAAGATTATAAACATAAGCAAAAAAAGAAGCAGAAGGCAAACTTGCAACTAATATTAAACATGACAGTAAACAATTCTACAGTTATATAGGTACACTAAGAGAAAATCACCCCAAAATTGGGTCATTAAAGTCAGGGAATAAAGTTATTGATTCACCCTTGGACATTGCCACAGAATTTAATAACTACTTCTTAAGTACTTTCCTCTCTAAAGAGAAGGTGGCAAAAAGGATCATAATAGAATAAAAGATGCAACAGAAATAATAATAAATGTGCAGGAAGTGAGGGATAGAATACTAGAAATGAAGAATAATAAGTCACTAGGACCAGGTCCTACCAGGTCATATTGTCGCATGACATAATAGCGCATTATGGTGAAACCAGACTTGTGTGCACCTTGAGTTGGACATCCCCGGATGTGAGAATCTTTGTGGGGATCCAGGGGCACAGCCCTGTAATGGGGGTGGGGAACACAGCACCCCACAGAACAAAGATGTATGCCTCGTGGCATCAATCGCAAAGCACGATTGTGCTATGCGGCATTATCGTGCGACATAATGACCCCGTGTCGGACCAGGTGACATACACCCCATGTTATAAAAGTTACTGTTGGATGAACTCGTAGGGCCAATATCACAAATATTTAATGCCTCTGTTAATGAAGGGGTGGTACTGGATGAATGGAGGCAGGTGCTTGTCACCCTGATTCACAAAAGAGGAGATAACCAAGAAGCTGGACATTATCATCCGATAAGTCTCACCTCTGTCCTGGGAAAAATGTTAGAAGGTTTAATCCAAAAGCAAATAATTCATTATATTACAACACAGGGTATGCAGAACATCACACAGAATGGTTTTGTATGAGGAAGATCATGCCAAGCTAATCATGTTCGCGTTTATGAATCAGAAAGTGCCACACTGGACAAGGGGCTCCCAGAAGATATCACATATCTTGATTATTCCAAAGCGTTTGACACCATAACACATACTTTACTGATAAACTTACTTTGGCAAGTGGGTATACATCCTCATATAGTTTGCTGGATAAAATCCTGGCTTCATAATAGGAGACAGAGAGTGGGAATATTGGGACACTTTTCAGCCTGGGGAGAGGAAACAAGTAGCATGCCCTAGGTTCAGTCCTCAGACCAATCTTATTTAATATATTTATTTCTGCTATGCAAACTTCTGAACACTCATGGTTAGTCAAATATGCCAACAATAGTAAAATAGGCGCAATCAAATAATACAGATTCAGCCACTAAATTACAAAAGAATTTGGATGAACTGGAAGCATGGGCAAAAAGGAACAGGCTGAGCTTCAATGAGGGAAAGTGTAGGGTTGTGCACCTAGGTAAAAATAAGGGAAACCATCAATATACTCTGAATAACACAGTTATACAAGCTACAATAGAAGAAAGAGACCTGGGAGTGATGATTACAAGTGATTTCAAGTTTGATACAAACTCCAGAAAAGCAGTTCAAAAAGGCAATAGGATCCTAGCCACTATATTAAAAAATATTAAAAGTAGGGAGTCAGAGGTGATCATAACCCTGTATTCATCCCTGGTAAGACCCCACTTGGAGTATAACTCTGCATTCTGTGCACCACAGAGTAAAATAAGTCAAAAATTACTTGAGGGAGTCCAAAGACATGTAACAAAAAAAATATTTTCCTTGAAAAATAGATCTTATCAGGATAGATTAGGAGCATTAAATTTGTATTCTCTATATCACAGGAGAGTAAGAGGAGATCTCTGCCTGGTTTACAAGGCACTAAAAGGTGAATCACTCCGTGAGAGGATAGGGCTAAGCAAGAAATCTAAGCATAAAACAACAAGAGCACACAAGTTGCAGCTCCAGGGGGCAGAACCCAGGTTGGGTAAAAGAGATAAATGGTTTAACCAAAGAAGTATATAAATTTGGAATAGACTTCCTACTGGAAGTAACTTCAATACATTGTATCTATTTAAAAGGGCTCTGGACAAGTACATGGGGAAAAATGTTTTCTACTAAATAGTGGCGAGTTAATAATATGTTTATTGACCTGATGACTCATATGAAACTTATGAACTTAAAATATTGAAGGACTATCATTTAATCTAGCTGTTAAGAAATAATTCAATTTCATGGAAACTTTTGATATATTGTGTTTCCAGGAGACATGGAGCACAGTAACCTTATTAATTCCAGGATCAACAGTATTTTACATACCAGCAACTAAAAGTAAAAAGTATGGGAGACTGAAAGCAGGATTGGCTATACATGCACATTTTAAATCTGTATTTTTTCAGATTAAGTCAGAATATATTATGGCACTAAGGCTAACAAAAAGAAAATTGTGAATAATTATTATCAATGTATATTTCCCAGTCAAAACTAAAATTTATTATCCTGTCTGGAATTGCTTTAGTAATTTTCTGAAACAAATTACATTGGATTACGCACAGGAATCATTTTTTTTATATGATAGTTTAATGCAAGAGTATTTGTGAGTAATACATCATTTAACCTATATGGGGATCTATTAGAGGGCTTTCAAATTTCTAACCCCAAGATTGTTTGATACAAGGGGTGCAAAAGATTTAAAAAAATGTAATAAGAACGGTAAAAATATTTTCAAATCATTATCTGAATCCAGTATTTACCTTTTTAATGGTCACATCCATGGTGATAGGGCAGATGAATTCACTTTCATGGGACCTCTGGGGGCCTAAATAATAGACCTAGTATGGGTTAATTTAATTGCTGCCAGTCTGATTAATGATTTCAGATTTTAGATTGTTCAAATTCTGCACATGCTCCTGTGTTGTTATCTCTTAACCTGGAAAATGATACAGAAATAAATGTTGAAGGTGGCATTGATACAGATAATCTTGAAATTGTTAATAAAGAGTTAGTTGGAACAATGGAACACTGTCTTTTTGCAGAACATCTACAGGGTATTTTACTATCACTGGTCTTGCTGCTAAAATTCTAAGTTGTGGGGACAATGAGATTTTCAACAACTGAGATTCATTAAATGCTAATAATATGTCTCTTCTGCATATCAGTTCTATAAATAAGAAAAAGAAGATCTTGTGGTTTAATAAGACTTGTTTAAAGGCAGAAAAAGGTCTTCATAAACTAGTATAAAGACAAAGTAAAAAATCAAGGATCAAAGCAAATCTTCAAAATTCATTTAATTTTCTTTTACTTACTCTTTTTGTCCCTTGGATCCAGCAGGGCTTCCCCCAACCCTCTCTACTTAATGATCATCTGATCAAGTACCGCCACATGACTTTGTCTTTCCCCCCAGGCAGGGTTGGGGTGGAGGGAACCCCAATGTCCTCCTGGTCTCATTGGGGCCCTCTGTTGTGGCCTCATGGTTCTATCAGTGAACAGCACTTCTTCCTGTTGGCAGAGTGCAAGCTGGCTACATTTGTTCCCCCATGTTGCCTAGAGACATGGTTGCATCATGATGTCATGGCACAAACATCGACATCCTACCACGCTCCCCCCATATGAGGCCTGGGCTGCTGTACATCTGGCCTCCACTAGAGGTCAGGACAGCACCGGGCTGTCAACTCCTCCCTTCCCTCCCAGGGGAAGCAAGTTGCCCATTGGGTGCTCAAGCTTCTTCCTGGCTGGCCCTCCAGCATATCTGGCTCGAACCAGGTCACTGACATTACAACCGGTAGTGCTATTGCTGTGCAGGTGGGTTGGACAAATCTACACAATTTAAATAAATGACAGAAAACATATAGGAAAATACTTGAGACCGAAAGAGCTAAGTTTCACAAAAATTGTGGGAATTACTTGGAGAAACTATTCATTAAAAAGGTACTAGAACATTATGGAAACTAGTCCATCAAAGTTATGGTACTTATGCAACTACCATCTCAGCTTATATCCCTCTGAATATCTGGGAAAAACATTTTCAAAACTTATATTTTTCATTGGGGAAGTCACTGGAATTTCAAAAATATATACAATATTGAAAGTCTTCTGCATCATATTTTGCTCCTTATTCTATTTATAACATGGAAATGGAAATGTATGAAACAATTAGCAAAGCACATTTGAATAAGGCCCCTGGATTGACCAGAAAGTCACAAGTATGTATGAATTTTTTATGGATTGGTGGGTTCCAGTTCTAAAGATTTTATTTAATTATGTTGTTCAGAAGGATGACTTCCCGACTAGTTGGTCAGGAAGTATAATTTTTCCATTATATAAAAAGGGAGAGTCCCATGATCTGACTATGTATAGGCCTATCAGTTTAATTCATGCATCTCAAAAGCTGTTCTCTTATATTATCCAACAAAGACTTATGACATGGCTAGAAAACAGTCAAATTCTGAGTGAGTATCAAAATGGTTTTAGAGTACGCCTTTCAACTGTACAGTATTGTTTTGTGATGTCACATTTAATATGGAAATATACATGAATCAAAATGGCTAAACTCGTTTGTTGTTTTGCTGATTTTTTCTTTTGCTTTTGATAGCATAAGTCATTCACTATAATGGAAAAAATTGGAATTCCTGGGTTTAGACTCTAATTTGTTAAATATTCTCATCCGACTACATTCACAAACCTGGATTACGGTACAATACAATCATGGAAGGGGAAACTACTGCTCCATTATCCACTAATCACGGGGTATGACAGGGATTTCTATTGGACCCATTATATTCAATATTTTTATAAATGTGATATTGCAAAGCCTTTCACACAGTGCAGAGCCACTCATCCGGGTGTGGTTCATTGTGACATGAAGTTCTGAACAAAAAGCACACAGTCATAGAACACACTAACTCAGTAAAAATAACTACTGTCCACACCAATCGTTTTGAGTTTAAAGTGCAGCAGTTTACTTAGGTAGAGAAAACAGACCACCTCCACTGAGGTGAACAAAAAACAGACTGACATTTCTCTGGACATAGGAGGAGGAAGCAAGGGCTGATGCAAGCCTGCATCTTGTGTGAACATGAAGAGTTTGAATTTGAAAACTGCCACAGAAAGAAAATGAATGTTATTTTTTCTTTTATTTTTTATGGAATGCCACCAAGGTACCAACTATGAGTGGCCAAGCGTGGTCTAGATGTCAGCTAGCACACATTTGCTACCCAATAAAAATAACTCCCCAAAAATCATATCTCAATTTTCATGCAAGGGCTTCAGTCAGTCTGTATCAGCAGGGAATCATATGTGCATAGTAGGAATCAAGAAATTCTATATTCTGCTTTAACTACAAATGTTATGTTATGACAAAATAAAAATATTACTAACATTAATAACTGAGATATAAATGAGGGAGATTTAAAATTACTTTCTTGGAATATTACCAAATTTAAGGGCAAATTAAATGATGGTCAATGAAACAAAAAAACTGAACATCTTGCTCATGTTTGGTGTCTCACAAAAGTAATAGCATGCATAAGAACATGGGAACAATTCATAGGCAGTTTGAAGAGCTATAGTTATGACAGATTGCAACTCAGTAGGGCTGGTAGTAACTTGTTGGAAAACCTGTTTCTGCGTGAAATTAGGAAGGCTTTAAACTACAAACAAGTGTGCATAGAAGACGAAGGGTAAAAGAAAAGTCCCACATAAAAATTCAAAGGAAAACGACAGATTATATGAGCAACAAACTGGGGAAATCAGATGCTGGTAAAGAGTGACTCAGAGTCTTATACCTGAATGCAAGAAGCTTAAATAACAAAAATGAAGAACTTATGTTTGAGCTTGATAAATATAACATAGATATAAGTGTGTCATTACAGAGTCCTGGCACAATGAAGGAGAATGGGCGACTGGAATACTGGGATATCACAGGTATTACAAATGTAGAAAATATATAAAAGGAAGAGGTGAAGTGATTTACATTAATAACAACCTACACAGAGAGGAAATTACCCCACAGAACATAAGAGTCAGTGATGTGGAACTTATGTAGATTAGAATAAAAGTGAAAACACATTACATAACACTGGCAGTAGGATATAGAGCACCAGGTCTGACAATGAAGGAAAACAATACATTTCTATAAGCATTAGAACAAGTAGATGTAGAGGGTGAATTTATACTGTTGGGAGACTTTAACTTCTCTGTATTAATTGGGATAAACTAGAAGGGACGTCTACAACTCAAAATAAATTCATAGATGTAACTATATATAAAAGCTTGGAACAGTTGATTAAAAACAACATGAGACATAAACATATTTTGGACTTAATTCTTTCTTCACAGCCAGAAACATTAAAGAAATAATATTATAACTCTTAGATGGTGCAGATCACAATATGATAATGTTTAATTTAAAAAAAAACTATTTGGGAATCAGTTGAAGGATCAACTACAATCAGGTGTTATGAGAAAGCAGATGTAAAGGCTCTGAAAAAGTACCTATCAGAGAGAGACTGGGTAAAATAAATGAATAACAAAGGGTCACAGCAAATATGGAGCATACTTAAACCTGATTATTGTATGAATAATTACGTACCACTACATAAGAAATATAAACAAAAAAAAAATAGGTTGCCAACATGGTTTACTAAAAACATAAAGAAAAATATAAGGAGAAACAAAGACTATACAGAAAATATAAGACAGAGGAGTCCCATATAAATTGAAAGAAATACAGAGCACAAGCAAATA
The DNA here is from genome assembly GCA_016271365.2 of Neoceratodus forsteri. Taxonomy (NCBI): domain Eukaryota; kingdom Metazoa; phylum Chordata; order Ceratodontiformes; family Ceratodontidae; genus Neoceratodus; species Neoceratodus forsteri. The sequence continues at coordinate 980,377,113 of CM028136.1, read as the reverse complement.
AATGCAAAAGATTATAAACATAAGCAAAAAAAGAAGCAGAAGGCAAACTTGCAACAAATATTAAACATGACAGTAAACAATTCTACAGTTATATAGGTACACTAAGAGAAAATCACCCCAAAATTGGGTCATTAAAGTCAGGGAATAAAGTTATTGATTCACCCTTGGACATGGCCACAGAATTTAATAACTACTTCTTAAGTACTTTCCTCTCTAAAGAGAAGGTGGCAAAAAAGGGTCATAATAGAATAAAAGATGCAACAGAAATAATAATAAATGTGCAGGGAGTGAGGGATAGAATACTAGAAATGAAGAATAATAAGTCACTAGGACCAGGTCCTACCAGGTCATATTGTCGCATGACATAATAGCGTGCAGCATTATGGCGAAACCAGACTTGTGTGCACCCTGAGTTGGACATCCCCGGATGTGAGAATCTTTTGTGGGGGGATCCAGGGGGCACAGCCCCCTGTAATGGGGGGTGGGGAACACAGCACCCCACAGAACAAAGATGTATGCCTCGTGGCATCAATCGCAAAGCATGATTGTGCTATGCGGCATTATCGTGCGACATAATGACCCCGTGCCGGACCAGGTGACATACACCCCATGTTATAAAAGTTACTGTTGGATGAACTCGTCAATATCACAAATATTTAATGCCTCTGTTAATGAAGGTGGTACTGGATGAATGGAGGCAGGTGCTTGTCACCCGATTCAAAAGAGGAGATAACCAAGAAGCTGGAAATTATCATCCGATAAGTCTCACCTTTGTCCTGGGAAAAATGTTAGAAGGTTTAATCCAAAAGCAAATAATTTATTATATTACAACACAGGGTATGCAGGATATCACACAGAACGGTTTTGTATGAGGAAGATCATGCCAAGCTAATCATGTTCGCGTTTATGAATCAGAAAGTGCCACACTGGACAAGGGCTCCCAGAAGATATCACATATCTTGATTATTCCAAAGCGTTTGACACCATAACACATACTTTACTGATATAAACTTACTTTGGCAAGTGGTATACATCCTCATATAGTTTGCTGGATAAAACCTGGCTTCATAATAGGAGACAGAGAGTGGGAATATTGGGACACTTTTCAGCCTGGGGAGAGGAAACAAGTAGCATGCCCTAGGTTCAGTCCTCAGACCAATCTTATTTAATATATTTATTTCTGCTATGCAAACTTCTGAACACTCATGGTTAGTCAAATATGCCAACAATAGTAAAATAGGCGCAATCAAATAATACAGATTCAGCCACTAAATTACAAAAGAATTTGGATGAACTGGAAGCATGGGCAAAGGAACAGGCTGAGCTTCAATGAGGAAAGTGTAGGGTTGTGCACCTAGGTAAAAATAAGGGAAACCATCAATATACTCTGAATAACACAGTTATACAAGCTACAATAGAAGAAAGAGACCTGGGAGTGATGATTACAAGTGATTTCAAGTTTGATACAAACTCCAGAAAAGCAGTTCAAAAAGGCAATAGGATCCTAGCCACTATATTAAAAAATATTAAAAGTAGGGAGTCAGAGGTGATCATAACCCTGTATTCATCCCTGGTAAGACCCCACTTGGAGTATAACTCTGCATTCTGTGCACCACAGAGTAAAATAAGTCAAAAATTACTTGAGGGAGTCCAAAGACATGTAACAAAAAAAATATTTTCCTTGAAAAATAGATCTTATCAGGATAGATTAGGAGCATTAAATTTGTATTCTCTATATCACAGGAGAGTAAGAGGAGATCTCTGCCTGGTTTACAAGGCACTAAAAGGTGAATCACTCCATGAGAGGATAGGGCTAAGCAAGAAATCTAAGCATAAAACAACAAGAGCACACAAGTTGCAGCTCCAGGGGGCAGAACCCAGGTTGGGTAAAAGAGATAAATGGTTTAACCAAAGAAGTATATAAATTTGGAATAGACTTCCTACTGGGGAAGTAACTTGCAATACATTGTATCTATTTAAAAGGGCTCTGGACAAGTACATGGGGGAAAAAATGTTTTTTCTACTAAATAGTGGCGAGTTAATAATATGTTTATTGACCTGATGACTCATATGAAACTTATGAACTTAAAATATTGAAGGACTATCATTTAATCTAGCTGTTAAGAAATAATTCAATTTCATGGAAACTTTTGATATATTGTGTTTCCAGGAGACATGGAGCACAGTAACCTTATTAATTCCAGGATCAACAGTATTTTACATACCAGCAACTAAAAGTAAAAAGTATGGGAGACTGAAAGCAGGATTGGCTATACATGCACATTTTAAATCTGTATTTTTTCAGATTAAGTCAGAATATATTATGGCACTAAGGCTAACAAAAAGAAAATTGTGAATAATTATTATCAATGTATATTTCCCAGTCAAAACTAAAATTTATTATCCTGTCTGGAATTGCTTTAGTAATTTTCTGAAACAAATTACATTGGATTACGCACAGGAATCATTTTTTTTATATGATAGTTTAATGCAAGAGTATTTGTGAGTAATACATCATTTAACCTATGGGGATCTATTAGAGGGCTTTCAAATTTCTAACCCCAAGATTGTTTGATACAAGGGGTGCAAAAGATTTAAAAAAATGTAATAAGAATGGTAAAAATATTTTCAAATCATTATCTGAATCCAGTATTTACCTTTTTAATGGTCACATCCATGGTGATAGGGCAGATGAATTCACTTTCATGGGACCTCTGGGGGCCTAAATAATAGACCTAGTATGGGTTAATTTAATTGCTGCCAGTCTGATTAATGATTTCAGATTTTAGATTGTTCAAATTCTGCACATGCTCCTGTGTTGTTATCTCTTAACCTGGAAAATGATACAGAAATAAATGTTGAAGGTGGCATTGATACAGATAATCTTGAAATTGTTAATAATAAAAGAGTTAGTTGGAACAATGGAACACTGTCTTCTTTTGCAGAACATCTACAGGGTATTTTACTATCACTGGTCTTGCTGCTAAAATTCTAAGTTGTGGGGACAATGAGATTTTCAACAACTGAGATTCATTAAATGCTAATAATATGTCTCTTCTGCATATCAGTTCTATAAATAAGAAAAAGAAGATCTTGTGGTTTAATAAGACTTGTTTAAAGGCAGAAAAAGGTCTTCATAAACTAGTATAAAGACAAAGTAAAAAATCAAGGATCAAAGCAAATCTTCAAAATTCATTTAATTTTCTTTTACTTACTCTTTTTGTCCCTTGGATCCAGCAGGGCTTCCCCCAACCCTCTCTACTTAATGATCGTCTGATCAAGTACCGCCACATGACTTTGTCTTTCCCCCCAGGCAGGGTTGGGGTGGAGGGAACCCCAATGTCCTCCTGGTCTCATTGGGCCCCTCTGTTGTGGCCTCATGGTTCTATCAGTGAACAGCACTTCTTCCTGTTGGCAGAGTGCAAGCTGGCTACATTTGTTCCCCATGTTGCCTAGAGACATGGTTGCATCATGATGTCATGGCACAAACATCGACATCCTACCACGCTCCCCCATATGAGGCCTGGGCTGCTGTACATCTGGCCTCCACAAGAGGTCAGGACAGCACCGGGCTGTCAACTCCTCCCTTCCCTCCCAGGGGAAGCAAGTTGCCCATTGGGTGCTCAAGCTTCTTCCTGGCTGGCCCTCCAGCATATCTGGCTCGAACCAGGTCACTGACATTACAACCGGTAGTGCTATTGCTGTGCAGGTGGGTTGGACAAATCTACACAATTTAAATAAATGACAGAAAACATATAGGAAAATACTTGAGACCGAAAGAGCTAAGTTTCACAAAAATTGTGGGAATTACTTGGAGAAACTATTCATTAAAAAGGTACTAGAACATTATGGAAACTAGTCCATCAAAGTTATGGTACTTATGCAACTACCATCTCAGCTTATATCCCTCTGAATATCTGGGAAAAACATTTTCAAAACTTATATTTTCATTGGGAAGTCACTGAATTTCAAAATATATACAATATTGAAAGTCTTCTGCATCATATTTTGCTCCTTATTCTATTTATAACATGGAAATGGAAATGTATGAAACAATTAGCAAAGCACATTTGAATAAGGCCCTGGATTGACCAGAAAGTCACAAGTATGTATGAATTTTTATGGATTGGTGGGTTCCAGTTCTAAAGATTTTATTTAATTATGTTGTTCAGAAGGATGACTTCCCGACTAGTTGGTCAGGAAGTATAATTTTTCCATTATATAAAAAGGGAGATTCCCATGATCTGACTATGTATAGGCCTATCAGTTTAATTCATGCATCTCAAAAGCTGTTCTCTTATATTATCCAACAAAGACTTATGACATGGCTAGAAAACAGACAAATTCTGAGTGAGTATCAAAATGGTTTTAGAGTACGCCTTTCAACTGTACAGTATTGTTTTGTGATGTCACATTTAATATGGAAATATACATGAATCAAAATGGCTAAACTCGTTTGTTGTTTTGCTGATTTTTCCTTTTGCTTTTGATAGCATAAGTCATTCACTATAATGGAAAAAATTGGAATTCCTGGGTTTAGACTCTAATTTGTTAAATATTCTCATCCGACTACATTCACAAACCTGGATCTGGTACAATACAATCATGGAAGGGAAACTACTGCTCCATTATCCACTAATCACGGGTATGACAGGGATTTCTATTGGACCCATTATATTCAATATTTTTATAAATGTGATATTGCAAAGCCTTTCACACAGTGCAGAGCCACTCATCCGGGTGTGGTTCATTGTGACATGAAGTTCTGAACAAAAAGCACACAGTCATAGAACACACTAACTCAGTAAAAATAACTGCTGTCCACACCAATCGTTTTGAGTTTAAAGTGCAGCAGTTTACTTAGGTAGAGAAAAACAGACCACCTCCACTGAGGTGAACAAAAAACAGACTGACATTTCTCTGGACATAGGAGGAGGAAGCAAGGGCTGATGCAAGCCTGCATCTTGTGTGAACATGAAGAGTTTGAATTTGAAAACTGCCACAGAAAGAAAATGAATGTTATTTTTCCTTTTATTTTTTATGGAATGCCACCAAGGTACCAACTATGAGTGGCCAAGCGTGGTCTAGATGTCAGCTAGACACATTTGCTACCCAATAAAATAACTCCCCAAAATCATATCTCAATTTTCATGCAAGGGCTTCAGTCAGTCTGTATCAGCAGGGAATCATATGTGTAGTAGGAATCAAGAAATTCTATATTCTGCTTTAACTACAAATGTTATGTTATGACAAAATAAAATATTACTAACATTAATAACTGAGATATAAATGAGGAGAGATTTAAAATTACTTTCTTGGAATATTACCAAATTTAAGGGCAAATTAAATGATGGTCAATGAAACAAAAAACTGAACATCTTGCTCATGTTTGGTGTCTCACAAAAGTAATAGCATGCATAAGAACATGGGAACAATTCATAGGCAGTTTGAAGAGCTATAGTTATGACAGATTGCAACTCAGTAGGGCTGGTAGTAACTTGTTGGAAAACCTGTTTCTGCGTGAAATTAGGAGGCTTTAAACTACAAACAAGTGTGCATAGAAGACGAAGGGTAAAAGAAAAGTCCCACATTAAAAATTCAAAGTAAAACGACAGATTATATGAGCAACAAACTGGGGAAATCAGATGCTGGTAAAGAGTGACTCAGAGTCTTATACCTGAATGCAAGAAGCTTAAATAACAAAAATGAAGAACTTATGTTTGAGCTTGATAAATATAACATAGATATAAGTGTGTCATTACAGAGTCCTGGCACAATGAAGGAGAATGGGCGACTGGAATACTGGGATATCACAGGTATTACAAATGTAGAAAATATATAAAAGGAAGAGGTGAAGTGATTTACATTAATAACAACCTACACAGAGAAATACCCCACAGAACATAAGAGTCAGTGATGTGGAACTTATGTAGATTAGAATAAAAGTGAAAACACATTACATAACACTGGCAGTAGGATATAGAGCACCAGGTCTGACAATGAAGGAAAACAATACATTTCTATAAGCATTAGAACAAGTAGATGTAGAGGGTGAATTTATACTGTTGGGAGACTTTAACTTCCCTGTATTAATTGGGATAAACTAGAAGGGACGTCTACAACTCAAAATAAATTCATAGATGTAACTATATATAAAAGCTTGGAACAGTTGATTAAAAACAACATGAGACATAAACATATTTTGGACTTAATTCTTTCTTCACAGCCAGAAACATTGAAGAAATAATAATATTAGAACTCTTAGATGGTGCAGATCACAATATGATAATGTTTAATTTAAAAAAAAAAACTATTTGGGAATCAGTTGAAGGATCAACTACAATCAGGTGTTATGAGAAAGCAGATGTAAAGGCTCTGAAAAAGTACCTATCAGAGAGAGACTGGGTAAAATAAATGAATAACAAAGGGTCACAGCAAATATGGAGCATACTTAAACCTGATTATTGTATGAATAATTAGTATCCACTGCATAAGAAATATAAACAAAAAAAAATAGGTTGCCAACATGGTTTACTAAAACATAAAGAAAATATAAGGAGAAACAAAGACTATACAGAAAATATAAGACAGAGGTCCCATATAAATTGAAAGAAATACAGAGCACAAGCAAATAAATGCAAAAGATTATAAACATAAGCAAAAAAGAAGCAGAAGGCAAACTTGCAACAAATATTAAACATGACAGTAAACAATTCTACAGTTATATAGGTACACTAAGAGAAAATCACCCCAAAATTGGGTCATTAAAGTCAGGGAATAAAGTTATTGATTCACCCTTGGACATGGCCACAGAATTTAATAACTACTTCTTAAGTACTTTCCTCTCTAAAGAGAAGGTGGCAAAAAAGGGTCATAATAGAATAAAAGATGCAACAGAAATAATAATAAATGTGCAGGGAGTGAGGGATAGAATACTAGAAATGAAGAATAATAAGTCACTAGGACCAGGTCCTACCAGGTCATATTGTCGCATGACATAATAGCGTGCAGCATTATGGCGAAACCAGACTTGTGTGCACCCTGAGTTGGACATCCCCGGATGTGAGAATCTTTTGTGGGGGGATCCAGGGGGCACAGCCCCCTGTAATGGGGTGGGAACACAGCACCCCACAGAACAAAGATGTATGCCTCGTGGCATCAATCGCAAAGCATGATTGTGCTATGCGGCATTATCGTGCGACATAATGACCCCGTGCCGGACCAGGTGACATACACCCCATGTTATAAAAGTTACTGTTGGATGAACTCGTCAATATCACAAATATTTAATGCCTCTGTTAATGAAGGGGTGGTACTGGATGAATGGAGGCAGGTGCTTGTCACCCCGATTCACAAAAGAGGAGATAACCAAGAAGCTGGAAATTATCATCCGATAAGTCTCACCTTTGTCCTGGGAAAAATGTTAGAAGGTTTAATCCAAAAGCAAATAATTTATTATATTACAACACAGGGTATGCAGGATATCACACAGAACGGTTTTGTATGAGGAAGATCATGCCAAGCTAATCATGTTCGCGTTTATGAATCAGAAAGTGCCACACTGGACAAGGGGCTCCCAGAAGATATCACATATCTTGATTATTCCAAAGCGTTTGACACCATAACACATACTTTACTGATAAACTTACTTTGGCAAGTGGGTATGCATCCTCGTATAGTTTTGCTGGACAAAATCCTGGCTTCATAATAGGAGACAGAGAGTGGGAATATTGGGACACTTTTCAGCCTGGGGAGAGAGGTAACAAGTAGCATGCCCTAGGTTCAGTCCTCAGACCAATCTTATTTAATATATTTATTTCTGCTATGCAAACTTCTGAACACTCATGGTTAGTCAAATATGCCAGCAATAGTAAAATAGGCGCAATCAAATAATACAGATTCAGCCACTAAATTACAAAAGAATTTGGATGAACTGGAAGCATGGGCAAAAAGGAACAGGCTGAGCTTCAATGAGGGTAAGTGTAGGGTTGTGCACCTAGGTAAAAATAATGGAAACCATCAATATACTCTGAATAACACAATTATACAAGCTACAATAGAAGAAAGAGACTTGGGAGTGATGATTACAAATGATTTAAAGTTTGATACAAATTCCAGAAAAGCAGTTCAAAAAGGCAATAGGATCCTACCCACTATATTAAAAAATATTAGAAGTAGGGAGTCAGAGGTGATCATAACCCTGTATTCATCCCTGGTAAGACCCCACTTGGAGTATAACTCTACATTCTGTGCACCGCAGAGTAAAATAAGTCAAAAATTACTTGAGGGAGTCCAGAGACGTGCAACAAAAAAAATATTTTCCTTGAAAAATAGATCTTATCAGGACAGATTAGGAGCATTAAATTTGTATTCTCTATATCACAGGAGAGTAAGAGGAGATCTCTGCCTGGTTTACAAGGCACTAAAAGGTGAATCACTCCGTGAGAGGATAGGGCTAAGCATGAAATCTAAGCATAAAACAACAAGAGCACACAAGTTGCAGCTCCAGGGGGCAGTACCCAGGTTGGGTAAAAGAGATAAATGGTTTAACCAAATAAGTATATAAATTTGGAATAGACTTCCTACTGGAGAAGTAACTTGCAATACATTGTATCTATTTAAAAGGGCTCTGGACAAGTACATGCGGGAAAAAAATTGTTTTTTCTACTAAATATTGGCGAGTTAATAATACGTTTATTGACCTGATGACTCATATGAAACTTATGAATTTAAAATATTGAAGGACTATCGTTTAAACTAGCTGTTAAGGAATAATTCAATTTCATGGAAACTTTTGATATATTGCAAATCCAGGAGACATGGAGCATAGTAACCTTATTAATTCCAGGATCAACAGTATTTTACATACCAGCAACTAAAAGTAAAAATTATGGGAGACTGAAAGCAGGATTGGCTATACATGCACATTTTAAATCTGTATTTTTTCAGATTAAGTCAGAATATATTATGGCACTAAGGCTAACAAAAAGAAAATTGTGAATAATAATTATCAATGTATATATCCCAGTCAAAACTAAAATTTATTAGCCTGTCTGGAATTGCTTTAGTAATTTTCTGAAACAAACTACATTGGATTACGCTCAGGAATCATTTTTTTTATATATGATAGTTTAATGCAAGAGTATTTGTGAGTAATACATCATTTAACCTATATGGGGATCTATTACAGGGCTTTCAAATTTCTAACCCCAAGATTGTTTGATACAAGGGGGTGCAAAAGATTGAAAAAAATGTAATAGGAATGGTAAAAATATTTTCAAATCATTATCTGAATCCAGTATTTACCTTTTTAATGGTCACATCCATGGTGATAGGGCAGGTGAATTCACTTTCATGGGACCTCTGGGGGCCTAAATAATAGACCTAGTATGGGTTAATTTAATTGCTGCCAGTCTGATTAATGATTTCAGATTTTAGATTGTTCAGAGTCTGCACATGCTCCTGTGTTGTTATCTCTTAACCTGGAAAATGATACAGAAATAAATGTTGAAGGTGGCATTGATACAGATAATCCTGAAATTGTTAATAATAAAAGAGTTAGTTGGAACAATGGAACACTGTCTTCTTTTGCAGAACATCTACAGGGTATTTTACTATCACTGGTCTTGCTGCTAAAATTCTAAGTTGTGGGGACAATGAGATTTTCAACAACTGAGATTCATTAAATGCTAATAATATGTCTCTTCTGCATATCAGTTCTATAAATAAGAAAACGAAGATCATGCGGTTTAATAAGACTTGTTTAAAGGCAAAAAAGGTCTTCATAAACTAGTATAAAGACAAAGTAAAAAGTCAAGGATCAAAGCAAATCTTCAAAATTCATTTAATTTTCTTTTACTTACTCTTTTTGTCCCTTGGATCCAGCAGGGCTTCCCCCAACCCTCTCAACTCAATGATCCACTGATCAGGTACCACCACATGGCTTTGTCTTTCCCCCCAGGCAGGGTTGGGGTGGAGGGAACCCCAATGTCCTCCTGGTCTCATTGGGCCCCCCTGTTGTGGCCTCATGGTTCTATCAGTGAAGGGCACTTCTTCCTGTTGGCAGAGTGCAAGCTGGCTACATTTGTTCCCCCATGTTGCCTAGAGACATGGTTGCATCATGATGTCATGCACAAACATCGACATCCTACCACGCTCCCCCCATATGAGGCCTGGGCTGCTGTACGTCTGGCCTCCACAAGAGGTCAGGACAGCACCGGGCTGTCAACTCCTCCCTTCCCTCCCAGGGGAAGCAAGCTGCCCATTGGGTGCTCAAGCTTCCTCCTGGCTGGCCCTCCAGCATCCCTGGCTCGAACCAGGTCTCTGGCATCACAACTGGTAGTGCTATTGCTGTGCAGGTGGGTTGGACAAATCTGCAAAATTTAAATAAATGACAGAAAACATATAGGAAAATACTTGAGACCGAAAGAGCTAAGTTTCACAAAAAATGTGGGAATTACTTGGAGAAACTATTCATTAAAAAGGTACTAGAACATTGTGGAAACTAGTCCATCAAAGTTATGGTACTTATGCAACTACCATCTCAGCTTATATCCCTCTGAATATCTGGGAGAAACATTTTCAAAACTTATATTTTTCATTGGGGAAGTCACTGAATTTCAAAATATATACAATATTGAAAGTCTTCTGCATCATATTTTGCTCCTTATTCTATTTATAACATGGAAATGGAAATGTATGAAACAATTATCAAAGCACATTTGAATAAGGCCCTGGATTGACCAGAAAGTCACAAGTATGTATGAATTTTTTATGGATTGGTGGGTTCCAGTTCTAAAGATTTTATTTAATTATGTTGTTCAGAAGGATGACTTCCCGACTAGTTGGTCAGGAAGTATAATTTTTCCATTATATAAAAAGGGAGATTCCCATGATCTGTCTACGTATAGGTCTATCAGTTTAATTCATGCATCTCAAAAGCTGTTCTCTTATATTATCCTACAAAGACTTATCACATGGCTAGAAAACAGTCAAATTCTGAGTGAGTATCAAAATGGTTTTAGAGTACACCTTTCAACTGTACAGTTTTGTTTTGTGATGTCACATTTAATATGGAAATATACAAGAATCAAAATGGTTAAACTCGTTTGTTGTTTTGTTGATTTTTTCTTTTGCTTTTGATAGCATAAGTCATACACTATTATGGAAAAAATTGGAATTCCAGGGTTTAGACTCTAATTTGTTAAATATTCTCATCCGACTACATTCACAAACCTGGATTATAGTACAATACAATCATGGAAGGGGAAACTACTGCCCCATTATCCACTAATCACGGGGTATGACAGGGATTTCTATTGGACCCATTATATTCAATATTTTTATAAATGTGATATTGCAAAGCCTTTCACACAGTGCAGAGCCACTCATCCGGTTGTGGTTCATTGTGACATGAAGTCCTGAACAAAAAGCACACAGTCATAGAACACACTAACTCAGTAAAAATAACTGCTGTCCACACCAATCGTTTTGAGTTTAAAGTGCAGCAGTTTACTTAGGTAGAGAAAAACAGACCACCTCCACTGAGATGAACAAAAAATAGACTGACATTTTGCCGAGGCTTTGCCAAAGTGTTTTTTTTTTACTGAGTTAGTGTGTTCCGTGACTGTGTGCTTTTTGATATTGCAAAACCTTGATAATTCTGACTTTCACTCTCTGGTAGTTAAAAACAAAAGGATATCATGTTTGACTTATGCCAATGATATTGTTTATTCTTAACTTCCTTGTTGGGCCTTTAAAGGGAAATTAATCATCTCACTTTCCTCTGTAATGGGAATCAACTTAATATCAATAAGGCAAAAAACTAATTTGTCATTTTTGTCCACAAAAGGAAAAAATATCCTTCAGTATAAATGGAAAAGGATAAGTTGGATATTGTGAAATTTGATGATTATCTGGGAGTAAGATACTCTTAAAAACAGTTTATGGTCCACACACATTAAATACATGTATTCTAAACTTACAACTGCTACTAATGCATTCAAAATTTTAATAAATAATATGGCAAGGTTTGTTTATTAGGAGCTTTAAATGTAGTGAATGCAAAAGTTAAGTCAAGTATATTATTTGCTGCAGAGATTTGGGGTGATGGTGATAGCACATCTCTGGAGATTCTGATAAACAAAATTTATAGATATCTCCTTCTCGTACCACAGTCTGTACTAGCTGCTATATTAAGATTAGAACTATGTCAATATCTTATACAAACATTGATTATGGAAACACAGATAAACTTTCTTCTCAATTTATTACAACGTAATGAAAATAGACTCCCGAGACTTTGCCTTGAGGAGGAGATAAATTACACTACAGGTTTTTTTTTTCTTTTCCAATCACACAGTTTACAGGAAATATTATTTTTCCACATGGACTCGATCATCTGATGTACAGAATATATTTACATCCAAAAGAAATAATCATATATCTAGTTAAAAGAAGATTAAGAGCTATAGCTGTGACCACTGATTATGATAGGTTAAGATCTTTAAATTGTTTTAAATGGTAAAAAGTACTCAAAAATGAACAAAATGTGGAACCATACTTTTGACTTATACTGGATCTGGATAAAATATGAATTTTTACCAGGTTTAGGTTAGAAATCTATAAAGCCAATTATGTATATTTTGGAAAAAAAAGGCCAAATATAATATCAAAGTATTGTAATTATAATACACAAAATGAGGATGACTTGAAACAGATTGTTCTTCAATGTCCATTATATCCTTGAAGAAAACAATAAAGGCATGGATATATTCTTGGCAGTCTAGGCCTCCCTCCTATCTAAATTATTCTCTTTCTTTTCAGTACATAAGATATTGATGGCATTTCTAAAATTATTGGCTTTTTAGCTACTTTACACTTGTGATTACTTCGGGATGATTGGACAATTTTTCACTAATCGATATTAAATCATGGGATGGAGGGATATCAAGAATTGGAGGCCCATTACTATTTTAAATTTAGATTACAAAATTTTTGCATCTTTGTTAAACAACAGATTATGATTAATTGCAAACAAAGTTATCTCTCCTTTAAAATATTGTGGAATACCTGATAGGCATATTTAGTCTGCTCTAACAATAATCAGAGATGTAATAGATGTTAGAAGTAAAATCAGGATATGTGTTATCAATAGACTTGTGGAAAGCCTTTGACAGGGTAAATCATGGTTTTTTTATTTCAGGTATTGGGATTTTTGAGGATTTCTGCTTCAATTGTAGGGATTATAAGAGCTTTTTATAAATCAGCCAAAGTCTATCCGGTGATTAAAGGAAAAATAACAACTGGTATAGTAAAGAACATAGGGGTTTGCCAGGGGTACCCACTAAGCCACTTGTTATATGTTTTTTTCATTAGAATCTCTACTATGGGCTCTCACTATCCTTCCTAGATGGGAAGGAATTCATAAGCCATTATCCAATAATCAACTGTTAGTACAGGCTTTTGCAGTTGATGTTTGCCTATTTTTTAATACCTTGCAGCAGATAGCAGAGTTTTTTAAATCATTTAATCTCTTTTCCACACTTTCCAATCCTAAATTAAATCATAAGAAATCCAGAGGTTTATCGATTGGGAGTGTTACTCATACGTTTCTTTCTGTAAATGACATACTTTTCTCAAATGAGCCATTATCTATTCTGAGTGTTCTATTTGGGCCCCAGAACATGCCAGTTGAGAATTGGGATTTGGTACTAAAAAAGGTAGAAGCTAAACGAGTTAGGCAGAAGCAGTTTAAATGTTCTAAACTCAGAAGAATCCAGGTTCTTAAACAATTTATTTTACCCTGTTTACAATACATTTCTCAAATGTTTCTTTTACCAACACATTTTGAAGCTAGATTGTACAGTTGCTGTTTTCAACAATTATGGGGGAATAGACTGAACCCAGTCAAGAGATGTTATACATATTTGGCTAAAGATAAGGGGGGATTAGGTATGATGGATCCAGTGATTTTTTTGTCATGTATTGTTTATCACGCATAATTTAAGAAGATGTTTACTGTCTCCAGAAAGTAGAGATGGTTATTGGATAAGGCAATCCCTAGAACGGTACATGAAAACATGGATTAATTATGCTCCAAAAATTAATCCACATATTCATTTTCCAACATATTTCAGACCAACAGCTCAGAAGTTGTATAAATGGCAAGTGTCAAAAGACCAAATTTCTTCAAATGTCATGAATCCTCTTTATAAGTCTATAATGTCGAGTGTTTATCCAAAGGACCCTTGTTTCAAGAATTGTCCCTCAGTCAGCAATGAAAATATTTTAGCCCAACTAAATAACCCCTGTCTTCCTATATATATATATATATATATGTGGGAAATTCAGTGGCTTATAATGTATGGCTGTTTGAATGTTAGGGGAACAGCTAAATATAAAGCTAGAGAAGAGAGGAACTGCCCTTTTCCAGGATGTATCAACCAGGAAGAAACCATGGAGAATTTTTCCTGACTTGCTCATTTTCTAAATCAATGTGGAATTATGCTGCTGATAGATGGAATATGTCTTGGTTGTCATTTATTGATTATGACACTTTTTTGGGGTGGTGTCACCTCGCTTAAGAATTTATGACAAAAATACTTTGTTGATTTTTCTTGCATGTCTAAGATTTTGTTTATGGCAATTAAGATGCAAATGGGTTATTTACTAGAAACTGAGTACAGCTGAAGGGTATTGCTGTTATGTAAGAAACAAATTGTCGAAAGTTTACTTAAAAGACAAACAATTGTATAATGTAGATAAAGTCAAACTTTGGTGGAAAGGCATTTCCCATGTCATTAAATATAAATAGCTAAATTATTAGTGTCCCCTTTTGGGGGAGACCTTTTGAGAGTGATACTGCTTTGTTTTGTGTTTTTTTTGGGGGGGGTTCTTGCCTTAATTGATTATCATGTTTATTTTTCTGGTATGTTTGTTGTAAGAATTATTTGTTTGCACTATTGTAAATAAAAACACCCCTACTCTTTTTGACAAGTGTCATGGGATCTTTAACATCCGCCTGAACTACCACCAATCCAGGCAGATGGGACCGGTTTAATGTCTCATCCAAAAGACGGCACCTCAGAAGCGCAGCACCCCTCTCATGCTGCACTACAGTGTCAGTACTAGGATATTAACCCAAGTGCCAGATGTGGGAACTGAACCCACAGCCCTCTGGTTTGGTGGGGGAGGGTATAACAGTTGTAAATCCTAACATCCTATTTCCAGACCTGTGTCACTTTGGTTGAAGACCTATGTCTAGAACCCTAACTTTGTTTTAAACAAAGTTTTTGTTAATAAATATATCAGAGGCAAAAAACTACATTTAATGCATCAGCTAGGGTTGTTCCACAGCAACAAAAGTGAGGAAATTCAGAGTCAGGGTTGAAAACCCCTTTTGCACCCCTCAACCCGCCTCTCCAACTGGCATCGGGGTGTGCATTGGAGTCCCCAAGGGACATCCCTGATATCTGTCAGTGTCTGCAGGATGGGGTTGGGTGAACATTAGGTCCAACAAGCCCAAGGCGGACCCCAACACCTGTTAGTTTATGCATGTTGTGGGTGGAGGTGGGACATTAGGGTTGGAAACCATAATGCCATATTTCCCTACTTTTGTGGCTGTAGTTACAACCCTAACTGATGCATTAATGAAGTTTTTTTGCATTGAATATATATATATATATATATATATATATATATATAGAGAGAGAGAGAGAGAGAGTTATAGGTTATTAATGAGTTATTGAGTCTCCATTGGGATGTACTGATGTTGAACTCTACTAAAAATGTTACTATTTGTATGATTTTCTATGTGAACATATGTGGACGTATAATGTACTTGTACTATTTGTACATTATTTTAAAATTGTAATGGCTTACAGCCGATCAATAAAAATAAAACTGAAATTGAAATTAAACAGTCATTATCCCACACTAAAATGCTAGTTCTGCAATTAAAAACAAGTGTGTGTTGCCAGTGTGTGTTGCCCTGCTAATGAGATTTTTCAAATGGGAACTAGCAGAGTGCCATGTCATTGCCCATCTGTCCACTGTAAAGCCCAAAGCACACTCATCCAGTCCAGAGTCAAGACCCTTCCCAGTCTTAGGAAGGCCCCTGTTCCCAGAGGCCTGCTAGTTTGCAAACACTGCTTAGCCTATCATCCATTGTGTTCCTTTTTTCCCTTAAAATACAGGTGTCCTCCCTTCAGCACCCCTACTGTTTGCAGTAATATATATTGAACTGTTTCAGATACTGGGCTCAATTTTCAAAGCTCTGTTAAATCAGCACACCTTGTGCTGACATCTCAATGAAGGCAAACTTTGGTGTGCCAGGGACTCTGTGCCCAATTTTGTAAAAATTGGGGTCCCAAATTTCCTGAGTTTGCCACAAGTCATCCTGTGTACCCAAAAACAGATGCACAAGTGGTTAATGCTGAAGACTGTAGCAGTTTTAGGCAACACTGGCAGCCATGGGGGGAACCTGTTGGCCATTCAGCTGGTGACTGGCAGGGTCCATGGAGGGCAGGTGAGGACAGGTTGGGGGTGCGGGTGGTGACAAACCCCAGACATGGCACTAGCACAGTTCCCTCCATGGCATGCAGTGGGTGTGGGTACAGTACTGTGACTTGTGGTGGGAGAAGGTCCTGACATTCCCCAGCTATGGCCCCACCCCACCGAGATACGTGGCCAGGTGAGGGAGGGCAGCAGACATTCCCTGTCAGTGGCTGCAGTGGGGAGTATGAACCACTTCCCACCAAGGCAGGGCTATTGGAGTGGCCCATGGGCCTGGTCTAACTGGTGGCCCATGGGCCTCTTGCTGAGGTTTGCAGAATCCCAATTAAGGGGATGCTACAGTGGTACCCTGGTGCAAGCTCCCATCCAACTTTCTGTACCAGTGCATCAGTCACAAGGACAGTGCAAGTCCAACTGGTGCACGCAGTACCCCTGGTCTTCCAGCAGGCATCAGAAAATCAGGACTGGTGCAAGGGGCCCCTTGCTTCATGTCTACTTTAATGCAAGCCCCTTGCATCCATCCCAATCCTTTGAAAAATTACCCCATTGTTTCCTGTTTTGAAGAATTTCCTAGGTATCTAACTAAAAATGAAATCACAGCTCTGCCTGAGGTATCTAACAGCTCAATGATGAGCACAAGAGTAAGCTTTCAAACTTTCTCACTTTGTTGAGCTGCGTCTAGCACCAAAATGACACTATGACTCATACTCTACCCAGTCAACTATTTCAGGTACAAACTTTTGTTTGTGGCTTGAGTGATTTTCCTGGTCCATATCATTTGGAACAGGACAGACAAGTCGAATCAAAAGTTCACCTATCACTTGTTAGGGAAGACAAGTTGAATCAAAATGTTGCATATTTGCCACAGAAGTTCACCACAGTCTAAAATAATCTAACACCCAAAGTGTGAGGTGCTTGATTCTTTGGTAGAACTGAACTTGCAGCTTTATGGAATATAGTGTTTTAAGAAGTGCAATCTCCTCATTGCTCTCCACCAGAGATTTAGAAAAGGGCTTGGAACAGACTCCTTGGTCACATCTGAAGATAAATAGCACCAGGCCACAGATAAATGTTTGCCTGAGCAGTGCAGTTTTCATTCACCATAACATAACATTCAGTTTTGTTGACCATGGGGCCTTCCTAGCAAGGCTAAAGTCTTTGAATCGGGGGCAGTCAGCCTTGCATTGGTTATCCAGACAGGTATAAACCATTACATTTTGTGGCTGTTATTTCTTGGAGAGCATGGATCACTGTGGCATACTGCAGGGATCAATTTGTGGTCCATTGTTGTTTTCAGTATTTATTTACCAAATTGCCAACATTTTCTTCACTGACAAATTTTTATTATATGCAGCTGATGTGGTGTCATACTACTGTACCAAGCTTCCTCTGGAATACATCAGTGCTACCTTGGTTGCTGAATTCTTTACATTTCAGTTCTGGATGACAAGCAAAAAATTATCCTTAAACAAATAAAAAAAAAACTGAGCTATGCTTTTTGCCACTTTTGGAAGGCAGAGTGGTTGGATAACTAATTTAATTATGCCTGACATTGTAACTAATATGGTACAATGTGTTTAATCATTTAGATACTTCAGTGTGCATTTGCAAACCACCTTGAATTCTGAAACTCACGTGAAACATGTAATATCCAATCTTCATGCAGTGTTAGCCTCATTTTATAGATTAAATGACAACTTAAGTCTAGAAACAAGGCATGCCATAGCAAGTTATAATTTATGAGTATGAAATTGTACTTCTAATTTTAGATTAGAGATGTATGGTTATTGATCAAGGACAGAAGTTATGTATAGTTGAAAAAACACCCTGTGTAATAGAACTGCAAAGTGTGGCTATAAAAGCCACAGGTGCTCCTGTTATGCCTTTGTCCCACTTGCATTGGTTATCACATGACCTTCACTTCCAATACACTGCATAATCTTTTGCGGTAAACATTTTCAATTATCCTTCCCATGGCAGTTTGGTGGAACAATTGAAGGTCTCTTCCAGTAGTCATTACGCTAGATTTTCTGAAGGGAATCTGATGGACTACTGTTTCATCTACAGGAAAATTGGTCAGCACTATTTTACTTATTGTGCAGAAAAAGCTTGGAATCAATTGCCCTGTCACTTAAAATGACTTAAGAACTCAAACTATTTAAATTTTTAAGTGTGCAGTTATTGCATGGATTCATTTACCTATGGCTGTAATGCTTCATTGCATCAATAATGTTATGTAACTATGGTCCTATGTAATTAAAACTATGCTGAGTTGTTAGTGTTTATGTATGATAACAGTATTATAGGTTTTTGCTCTTTGATGCTGGGTTACTCTTGTAAAAGGAACTGATATTCTAGTGAGTTTACCTGATTACCAAATAAAATGTAATGAAATGAAGAAAAGAAATAAGAACAAACTTCAAAAAAAGTCACTTGTACATTCCTTGTAACCTCAGGATTATTAAAGGTCTATCATGTTGAAGCTCTGCTCTGGTAACTAAAGAAATCAAATTAAAGAAATTGTCCCTATGTGCTTGAATATATTTATGTATTGTAAATCTGTTTCTAACACTTGTTTGAACTGTATTTTGTCAATTGTGGAATGTTTGTAATTTGAACTCTCTGTTCTTCTTGCTTCTCTCTAGGTACTTGTTACTAAATCTGTGTCACCCCTGAAAAAGGGACTGTCATGGTCTCAGTGGGCCTACCCAGTTACTAAAAATTAAAAAAAAATTCCTTTGATTCTTTCTGTGTTATATTTTTCAGTAACTGCACCATGTTGTTGGAATTGCTTTCCTGATTCAGTTCACAAGCCAGTCTCTTTTTTCATTTTAATCAGAACTTTTGTCAACATCTATTTGAAACTTGCAGAATGTGATGTTATTGTATTGTGTGATTGGTACTTGTACCTTTGGGACCATGTCAAGCCTGAGTAAAGGATCTTCGATTAGTGCTCCTACCTGGTAAATAACTTTTAAACAAAAAAAATACTTTAAAGAATATATTTTTTACTGTCTGTTTATTTGTAACTGAATCCCTGCAGAAATCAACAGGATACCACTGCAGAAAAAAAGGTTTCATCACAGTGGTATGTCCATCCTAAATAAATTGCAATAATATATATATATATATATATATATATATATACATATATATATATATTATGGTAGCACGGTAGTGCTACCATAGTTAGGGTTGAGGAGCCATTTCCATGTTAAACCCAAAATTTTGCACCTTAATAACTTTGCAACTGTTTGATGGATTTGCCTGAAATTTGGAATGTATGATCAAGACCCATAGGCCTTGGGATCTGCCAAGTTTTGTACTGATCGGATGTACGGTTGTGGAGTTATTAAGTGTGATCTGTGCACGCATTTACAGTTTTCTGGAATTCTGTGGTCGCGCCTACAGGTCGTACGGTTTGCGTGACCTGCCTGAAATCTTCAGGAACGCAAGCTTGTGGTCCCTGATGCCTTTGAAGATTTCGTGAAAAATATTAAACGGTTCAAAAGTTATTCAAAAACAGTTTCCATTATAAGTCAATGGAAAAGTTAACAAAAGTTCAAAACTTTCGCAATACATTTTACTTTCACAAATGGGGCCTGTTACTTTCGTAAATCGGCCATTTTGTTTTCAGTTGGTGATCAGAAAATGGTTGGCATTTAAATTTGGGACCTCTAGCAACCTAATTTTTTTGTATTCACCTAGTCAGGCCCTGAGGGATGCTTGCCATGTCTTTATTTTGTGGTAAAACACCCCAAATATGTTTTTCAAATTTCTGGAAAAAGTACCGCCAGAATTACTTTTACGTGCTCGAAAATGTAATAACCCAGCAAATACAACAGCCAGAAATGCGACAGTAGTTTTCTAGTCTGTGGGAAAATGACAGCAATTCTTTGGCACTGTGCTGCAAAACAACCGTTGGGAGTTTTGAGTTGAAATTTGGAGGAACCAGACCGACATCTCACAGATGTACCTTTCAGTGTTGTATTGAAAAATATTACACTGCAGCAAAGTTACAACACTCAAAGTTGACAGTTTTTCCCATAGGATAACATTACGGCGCTCACGACATAGAAATCCTTTGGCACCCTGCTGCAAAATAACGGTTTGGTCTTTTTTCCTGAAATTTGAGGAAGACAGCCAACAGCCCAGAGATGCCTTTCAGTAGTTTGGTGAAAAATATCACACGCAGCAAAGTTACGGCACTCCAAAGTTGACATTTTTCCCATAGGATAACATTACGCACCCCAACGCATAACAGAAATCCTTTGGATTCCTGCTGCAAAATAACGGTTTGGTCTTTTTTCCTGAAATTTGGAGGGAAGACAGCCAACAGCCCACAGATGTGCCTTTCAGTGGTTTGGTGAAAAAACATTACAGGGAGGCAAAGTTATGGTGCTCTGAACTTTTCTTTTTTTCCCATAGGATAACATTACGGCGTTCGCCGCACCTTTCAGGGCCCGTATCTCGGAAACGGTGCGAGATACGGACTTTTCTTCAGAAAATTTCTTAGCCCCTTACTGGGGCTAAGAATCAAATTAGCCAGGACAGTTGTAAATAATATGACTTTTAAATTTTTTTCTACGTCAGACGGTTCCTGAGATATAATGTATTTAGTATTCCAAGATCTCATTTTCTGCCGATACTCATTATTTTGCATACATTATTTGTACTCACTGTCTTTCTCAATGCAGGTTTTGGGGAAAACCAGCCTGTGCACTTACATTACTGTTACTGTTGCCCTTTCCGCTTGGTTCCATTACCTGTTTCACTCACCGTTGGCGTCCTGCGCCACCATGTGCGTTATCCCTTTATGTTTTCATTTGCGTTATGCTTTCTGTTATTTTTGCCATTTTCTGTCTACAGTACTGTTTATCTTTCTGTTTCACTTACATCACCATGCCCATTGACATTTCTGTTTGCAGGCACCATGTTACTATGTGACAACACATCACGTGGCAGACCATTCCCGTCACGCCACCATGTAGGCACTCTTTCTGTTCTCACTGCGTGCTTGTGTTTACCATGTGCTTCACTGTTAGCATTTCTGTTTGCGCTGTTGTCCCTGTTAGTATGCCATAAGATATCATGTGGCGGGAGTGCGGGGTCCAAAGGGACCCAAGGCCTCCGCCCACCAAGATTATGTGAGGGAGGCAAGGGCCCAGAGGCAACTGCATCTCCGCTGCTGCATTACATTCTACTATTTCTTGTTATCATTCTCAAAAGAAGGGAAATTAGAGGAAAAACTCAGTTTAATGCATTAGTTAGAGTTGTTCCACAGAGACAAAAGTGAGGAAATTCGCTGTTAGGGTTGAAAACCCTTGCACCCCACCCACCCCCCAACCGGCATTGGGTGTGCATTGGGATCATGAGTCCTAACTCTCACCCCATTCTCCTATACTTCTGCTGCTTTACACAGGTCATGGGGTTAGAGTTAGGGCTGATGATCCCAATGCACACCCCAATGCCACCATGTGCATCATCCTTTGCGTTTTCATTTGCGCTTGTGTTTCTGTTACTTTTTTGCCATTTGTGTGTACCGCACTGTTTCTCTTTCTGTTTCACTTTGCATCACCATGCCCATTGACATTTCCATTTACAGGCACCATGTTACTATGTGACCAGACATCACGTGGCACACCGTTCCTGTCTACGCCACCGTGTGCGTTACCCTTTCTGTTATCATTTGCACTTGTGTTACCATGTGTGCCACTGTTAGCATTTCTGTTTGCATTGCTGCTCCTGTTACTATGCCACAAGACATCATGTACGGGGACGTGCAGGGGCAAAAAGGGCCCGCAGCCTCACCACATTACATTCACTATTTCTCAATATCATTCTCAAAAAGAGAAATTAGAGGCAAAAAACTCTGTTTAATGCATTAGTTAGGGTTGTTCCACAGCGACAAAAGTGAGGTAATTCACTGTTAGGGTTGAAAACCCTAACTCTGAATTCACCCCCCCCAGCACCACACACACACAGACACACACACACATTCAAGTATGGGGAGGACCAAGTCAACACAACCAATGACAGACATCCAGCAGCAGGTGACAGAAATAACAAACAATTGTCTAAATGTACTACGAGACATCCCCACCCACCTGACCAGGTACTGCATGCTCAGTGGAGATCAACAAGCAAAACTGAGGCCATGTACACCAAGATGCACATCCCTGATTGCAGCTGCACACAATGTACCACACTTAGTAGTTGCATGGCCTTACCTACCGATGCCCCACACCACACCACACAACTTGTGGTGGGCCACCTGAGCAATAGAGTTAAGCAAAACCAAGGAGTTGTACAGGTATAATATCTCTGATTTAACAAGGGTTTGAGAAATGCAGCTTTCTACTTGACTGTAAACATTGTAACAGCCTTATGTTTAGTTTTTATTAACATACATGTAGAGCCTAACCATATGATGAACATGGTTTAATGTTGTTTAAAAAACAGTTTTATTATGATAGCAATAAGCTACTCCCAGGTATTATGTTAATGGTCAGTTTATCACTGTCTAGCGACATGTGGCACTCGGATATGCCTTATTCAACATTAAACCCCTACAGGGTGATTAACAGACCATTTAACATAACTGTTGGTCATGCCTTATAGCTTAATTGTCTTTTGAGTAGATACTCTCCTCTGCTAGGCACTGCAGCAGCTTTGCAACACAGTGTCCCACCCAGTTACACCATACACTGTCTAGTTGCTGGAGAATGGCTGTGAATATGAACTCATGAAGAGGAACAGTGTAACTGGATCATTACAGTCATCGAAACCCTAGTGTGATTATAACTGACAGACTCAGTGATAGAGAATAACCCCTGCTGTCCTAGCACATTTACCCCATTATGAGTTAAAGCAATACTAAAAGACATTCTGTTTATATGTACACCATACCTACTTGATTCCTGTTGTAGCAGAATTAACATAGTTATCACTTTGATAGCATCAGTGACAGAAGTGTGGCAAACCCAAACAGTAGGCATACAGCCTGAGTATGAAACAACTGTTAAAAAAATCACACTGTGTCCATAAGTGGCATAGATCACTCATTGCAACAATAGCAAATGTATTACTATTTGAAGAAGTTAGTCATCACAGATGCAATGAGATTGTCTTTATCAGGTACAACGTACTCAGTAAGTGCTTACAGGAAAATCTATCCCATATACACGTCCGATACAGGTACATCATTGTTGGCTCAGTAGTGCTATGATATTTAGAAGTTGCTTGGCCTGATCCATGCAATTACAATCTTTCTTACAAAGAATACTTACTGCATCTTTAATATTGAAACACACTGAAGATCTATGTATGTACATCAGCAGTACACCTTCATCAGTAAGAATGCATGTGATACTGGCAGTACCAATTTCACGCGTTGAACAGGCAATGCTTTTCCATACGTTTACATCAGCCTCTCTATGTTGAGTAAACCATTGCAGTAAATGTACTACTATGTAAATCACCTACTAAATGTATCACTACTTTTATCTTGAGCATGCTAGTGTCTTGTAGTTAATTTATGTGCTTCTCTTAATTAATGTATACTCAGTATTGTTAAAACCTTTCTACAACTGTCATCACACACCTTCAGCATTTATATTGAATAACGGCACAGTACCAGTTGTGGTGTGGTGTGGGGCATCGGTAAGTAAGGCCATGCAACTACTAAGTGTGGTACGTTGTGTGCAGCTGCAATCAGGGATGTGTACGTTTGGTGTACATGGCCTCAGTTTTGCTGTTGATCTCCACTGAGCATGCAGTACCTGGTCAGGTGGGTGGGGATGTCTCGTAGTACATTTAGACAATTGTTTGTTATTTCTGTCACCTGCTGCTGGATGTCTGTCATTGTTTGTGTTGACTTGGTCCTCCCCCATACTTGAATGTGTGTGTGTGTCTGTGTGTGTGTGGTGCTGGGGGTGAATTCGAGTTAGGGTTTTCAACCTAACAGCGAATTTCCTCACTTTGTCACTGTGGAACAACTCAACTAATGCATTAACGGAGTTTTTGCCTCTATATATATATATATATATATATATATATATATATATATATTCATGTCAAAAAAACTGCATTTAATTCTTAAGTTAGGGTTAAAGCAACAAAAGTGAGGAAATGAAATGTCAGGGTTCAGCCCCTAACCTCCCCACACACCCCACATCCATATCCTCCACAGACTGACAGACACTGGGGTGTACCATGGGATTGTGTGGCCCAACTCTCACCACATTCCATGTGTGAGCAGGTTGACATGCTACAGTAAAGGAGAATGGGGTGAGAGTTAGGCCTCATGACCCCATGGTACACCCAAGTGTCTGTCAGTCTGTGGAGGATACGGGTGTGAAGTGTGTGGGGGGCTTAGGGGCTGAACCCTAATATTTCATTTCCTCACTTTTGTTGTTTTATCCCCAACTGATGCATTAAATGCAGTTTTTGCCATGAATTTCCTTACCTTTTGAAAAAGTGTAATATAACTAGTAAATAATATGTGTTGGTGGGGCCCTGTTCTCCATCTAGTTGCCAATTTCTGCATAATAATATGCATCTATGAGAGTGTGGGCCCTCTGGCCCCTGCACTCCTACTTACGCATAGCTACAGAGCCATACAGGAGTACTATAGGGCAAGGAACCCTTGTAACACCAATTTGCCAATACCTTGGGAACTGTAGCAGCTAGAGAAAAACTTTAAGTATGTACTGCTCACGAAATACATCAACCAAACCAGTATCTTGCATCCTTTACAAGATACGAGCACTGAAAAGCACTGGACAGGCCCTCTTTGAACCCTTGTGATACTTATTTGCTAATATCTCATTAACTGTGCAACCAACAACAAAATTCCACTGCAGGTGTAGTCTGTGGTTTCTAATCTTGTTCCAATGGGTTAGACTACTGATCTAAGCTGCCAGAAGCAAAAAGTCTGTATCTCGCTTCGCTTAAAAGATACAGAAGCCTAAAAGTGCAGTGGGATTCACAATGTTATCCTATGAGGAAAAATCTCAGTTTCATTATGGAATATCTATGGAACTGCTTAACTCCCCAACACCTAAAAAGCATAATTCACACCTGTAGGGCATCCCCTCAATACCCTGAAAATTGCAAGTAAAAAGACCAAACCATTTATTAACAATGCAATGGTAACATTTTGACATCTCT
The DNA here is from genome assembly GCA_016271365.2 of Neoceratodus forsteri. NCBI lineage: Eukaryota > Metazoa > Chordata > Ceratodontiformes > Ceratodontidae > Neoceratodus > Neoceratodus forsteri. Next base: position 980,351,427 of record CM028136.1, on the reverse strand, counting down.
AAAAATTCCTAGTCCATGAGATAGCAAAATCCTGGGCCATCCGATCAATCCCCGTCCACAAGGCAGAAAAATTGTAATCTGTGAGGGGACATCTGGTAATGCTATCAGCACCATCTGGTCATGAAATTCTGACTATCTGGTCATGCCATGACAGACAAGGCTCACAGACCAGGATTGTCTCGCGGACTAGGATTTTGCCCGCTCGCAGACTAAGATTGTTAGCTAGCTGCAATCAAAGATTTTTACAATTTTAAAAACCTATTTTTTTTACAAACATGAAACAAACAAAAGGCATGACTTTGTAGAGGGTGTCACCCTGAGCAAACCCCAAGCCTCATTTGACCCAAAGGTCACCCATGGAGGAAGCTAAGACATTTTGTTTCCAGGAAAAACTGAAAACAAGATGGCGGGTCACGGACAAGGAATTTTTCTCACAGACTAGGATTTTTTAGTCTGCGAGGCAGCAAAATCCTATTCCATCACCTTAATCCTGATCCATGAGGGGACATCTGGTCATGCCATCAGGGACATCTGGTCACAGAATTCTGGATATCTGGTTACACAATGATGGACAAGACTCATGAACCAGGATTGTCTTGCAGACCAGGATTTTATCAGCTCGCTGACTATGATCACTAGCGTGTCGCGGCCAAAGAATTTTACATTTTTAGAAAGCTATTTTTGGAAAAAATCAAACCAAACCAAAGGCATGGCTTTGTAGAGGGTATAACCCTGAACAAAACTCATGCCTCATTTGGCCCAAAAGTCACCTATGTACAAAGCTACAGCATTTTGTTAAGCTGAAAAACTGAAAACAAGATGGCAGCTCGCAGACAAGGAATTTTTCTGATGTACTAAGATTTTTTTAAATCTTAGTCCACGAGCTGACAAAATCCTTGACCATGAGACCATTTTTAGTTCGCAAAAAATACATATAACTTTTGGAGTGAACTGAGCATGCTCAGAACCTGAAAATGAAAAATTAAATAAATTTGGAATGGATTAATACTTTTTTACGAAACCAGCACTGGATTTTTCCTTGACACAAGCTCTTTAAGTCTTCTAAATTGCAGACCAAAAGACCACATGGTGTGGTCACAGTGCCATGGACAAAAAACACATCAAAAGTGGCGAAAAGTGCATTTTTTGAATTTTGCTGCTCAGAAACCATAAGTCTGACTGAAATGCAACTTGGTAAATCTAGAGACCTACAACACCAGGCTGCACATGCCAAATTCTGTGCAAATCAATTGAACAGTTGCAAAGTTATTAACGTGCAATAATTGAGGTTTAACATTAACATGCCTACTCAATCATAACAAAAGGGGCGCGAAAGTGCCCCTATAATAAACACGTATATATATATATATATATATATATATATATATATATATAATATACATATATACATATATCCTGCTAGCTGTGTAGAGCAATCCATTAATGTCAAAAATTGGCCTTTTATTTTAGGGTATTTGGACTCTTTTCATCCAGCCTAGATGTGCAGGTCTCTTTACAATTGTGAGCTGCTTGGCGGTGAGGGGGCAGTGAGCCCCTGTGGCAGACAGAAGCTCCACCACCAGCCTTCTGTGTACTATCTCACTCTATCCTGGTCATTCAGTGGAGACACTGTACATGGGTGGTCAGGTTATGGGGCATATTGGAGGTACTCCTATGATATGCAGCATTTCACAAGTCTAGTACATCAGGGTGGACTGAGCAAGGAAGACCTATGCACCATTGGTGTTTCAGTTTATGAAGCTAGGAACATGATCATTGAAGAATGTCAGCCTGTTTCCTGCTCTCCTTGATAAGAAGAGCACAGGACCAGTGTTTAAGGATCTTTTAAATAAAACCATTACTCTAACAGAGAAACAGCTTGCTTCAGTCCATTTATTTTTTTGTGGTTAATACGTTTTATTGATTTGACTTATTAAGATGATACAAACATTAAAACAGTCGGATACATTGCAAAGATCTTACAGACTGTTACAATTTAGTCCATTTCTTAACACATTAACCAACTCTTTTTTTTTATCTATCTAACAATTTTTGACCCTCCTGAAGAGACTTTACTGCTCTACTGTTGCATCTGAGCTTATTTTATGCAAAACGTTTCCCTATAAGTCTTACTAAATCGTAACTGCCTTCATGTGCTCACTCTCTATTCTTTCCATCATGTTAGCATCACTTCTCACCACCATGGAGTGAGGGACTTTGTTTATCCCTCCCCTAGACTTTTGCCCAGGGCCAGATTAAGCTCCTGGGGGGCCTGGGGCACTTGGACCTCTGGGGGGGGCCCATGCGTGTGCAGTGTTTATGACATGTGAAAATCCCCAACCCATCTAGGGGGGTCTGGGGGCATGCCCCCCCAGAAAATTTTGAAAAAAATGGTTGAAAATGGTGCACTTTATGGGGTTTCCTTATCGTTTTCTGAATTTTTTTTCCTACTGTAAAAAAGTGACACTTTATGCTGGAAAAATACTGTACATGCCACTGCCTCAAATCATATATTGTATGTTTCCATGTTCACATATATGGATAGTACAAATTTGTATGTGCTTTCAGAATATGAATATATAAACATACGGTGGATATTACTACAAATACATATAATATTTGCAAAGTGAGACAGCGTAGGATAAGGGCAGTGTTCAAACTTTGGGGAGGTCTGGTGGGGCGGGGCTTGAGTCTGGAAGGTGTTTACATCCATTCACAAAAGAAAGGGTGCTACATACAACAGCTCACTAAGTTCAGGGTGAACAAGGCAGTGGGACCTGATGGCATACATCCCAGGGTACTAAAGGAGCTAAGGTTGGAGATAGGATAGTCATTAGCCATTATCAGAACAGTTTATTGAGTCTCTGAGCACAGGAGAGGTCCCAGTTTTTTTTTTTGTTTTTTTTTTGAGAGTGACATCTTGGAGTGCCTAAAGAATTGCTAGCACAGAGAGTACTCAGCAGCCAAAGACAAGTGTAAAGATGATTCACGGGCCACTGAGGTGGACGGCGATAGGGATAAGGCACTGACTCCAGGGTCTGTTGGTGTCAAAGCCTCACATCACTTCTGCTGGTGCCAAGAAAAGGGCCAGAACTTGGCCATGTCAGAGTCCCTATGGAAGATATCTAGGGCAACAAAAAAAATCTTTGTATTTCTCCTATATTATAGTGGCCCATCTGGGCCTGAATGTGGACAACCTCTGTAAAAAGTGGTGAGGCCCCAGAAGAAGACAAGACTCAGTGTGTACATCAGGGAGAACTTAGAAGAAAGGTGAACCTAGATGAATATGGATTTGCAGGACTGGACTACACAGTCAAAGGTAGTAGAGATGTGTTCATCTACCCCAGCATCCTTACAGGTAGTGTGCAAACAGCCCAGTTACACAAGAATGAAAGGGGCATACCAATCAAGACAGTCTGACATAGTCAATAAGAAACAATTTCATCAAGAAAATGGGCTAGCTTCTCCATCAACCATCAATCAAACCAAATTACAGTGCACAGTGGTTGGTGTGTGTGTGTGTGTGTGTGTGTCAGTTTTCTGCTTCTGCTACAGTGCTTCTGTACTTGTGCATATTTTTTGGTTCAACTGCCTGCCATCAGATCCTCGGGCAGCGGGAGTCAGATCAAGAGCAACAGCAACAGGGGAGTTAGTAGGGACTCTGGAGGCGGGGAGGGCACTCAGACAAGAGAGAGGGAGTACTAGTGTCCACTCGACTTGACCATCATCTCAGAGAAGTAACGAGAGAGGGAGGTGGCGGCTGAAGGAACTGGAGGTCAGACACAGAGTGTGGAAGTATTCGGAGGACATACTAGCAGGTCAGGAAATTAATTATCAACTTGAACTTGAAATAATTTAACATGAAAAGAAAAACATCACATACAGGCTGTAGCAGACCAGCCAGACCAGTTCATGATCTAACTTCTTTCTATGGTACCACTACCGGGCCTGGCTGGCTACCCCCTCCCCGGCCCCACCCCCAGGTAAGAATTCATTCAGGATGGTGGTCCATGCCTTTCAAGTGTCCCTGATTTTCAGGGATGTCCCTGATTTCACCTCAAAATTTTACTCTGTCCGGGACAGACTGTCCCTTCTAAAATCTGTGTTTCCCTGACTAAACAGTGATGATTGTAAGAATAAAATTATGTCAAAAAATAACAACAGGGTTTTAAATAATTGATTAGCAGGTTTTTTTCTTGGGACAATATTAACTGTATAGAAAGCATTTATATAGGTTTTCTAGAAGTGCTGTGTTTCTTAAATACAATGAGGCAAGAGCTATGCATTTTCACAATGTTTTTTAGAACTTTTATGAGCAAAACGCTAATCAATTTTTAGAGTTAAATAAAACCCTGAACAAAGCTGCAGACTTCTTATATTCTTCAGAAAATGTATTATACACGAGTCCCTTATATTCTGCCAGCATTAATTTGACTGGATACTGGATTACTGGTTACTGGATAGCACCAATTTTAAAACTTTTAAGTGTGTCCCTGATTTTGGACCTTTTGTGCTTTGTCCATGATTTTTTTTAAGCCTTGTTTTTTTTGTCCCTGACTGCAGGGGCTTTTACGTGTGATCCCTGCAGTAACAACTCTCGGATTTCTTGGACATTTATTGTTTATTGTGGGAGTCATACATATACATTAACTTTTTTTTTTTATAAACCGCCCCCCCACCCACTATAATGTAATTTTGTTATCCCCAGGACGACTTAATTAGTCAGGAAAACTATGCCCCCAGTTAACCAGCAGCCTACTTCTTCCTACCCCTACCCCTTAGAATTGCATTATGACTGTCCCATGCATGCTTGAATTCCACCAGTTTTTGACTCCACAACCTCCTCTGGAAGGCCGCTCCATGCATCCACAACCCTCTGTGAAAAATACTCCTTAAATTACCTCTGAGCCGCCCCTTCTATCTTCAAATTGTGCCCCTTGTTCTTGCACACCTCTTTTGAAAGATGCTACCCTCTTGGACTTTGTTGATTCCTTGAGGTACTTTTTTTATTTGTTGTTGTTCAAATTGATTATTTTCGGCATCTGAATCTTAATGTGCTGTCCATGAGGTAAGGCAGCTATATATCAGGTGCAAGGCCCAAGACAGGTGATGCGGTGAATCTCTTTAAGCATACTGCGGTGGACCTGAGGTTATGTATTTAAAGAAACTCAATTTACAAAGTCCCCAAAGCCTTACCTCCTGGGTAGGCTTTTCACTCAAAAAAGAAATTAAGTGCTTGCAGTTACTTTATATTATATATTTATATTCATAAACTCCGTCATCTGGTAACATGGCTGGGGCAGCGCAGTAGCATCTTGTGTTAGAACATGGTACCACATGGCTCAGTCACTTGTATGCTTCTCATTCTCAATACAAGCAAGCCTGTGTGATACCGGCGTGCTCTAACCCGATATGACACCATTGCACCCGCCGCCATGTTATCTGATGGCAGAGTTTATGAATATAATATAAAGTAAGTGCAAGCACTTACATTTTTTTTAATTTGTGAAAATCCTAACAAGGGGGTGAGGCTTTGGGTGTGTGTGGAGCTTGTATAAATTGGAGTGTCTCTTTAAGAAGGGTGCGCTTCTAACTTGTCTTTTTCTTTCTGTTTAGTTTTGAGTCAAATAAGAAGTCATGACACCCACCACCTTTTCTTTTAGGCCCAGGGCATCCAATAACTATTTAACTTTTTAGGCAGAGAGAGACCCGTACCAAGGCAACTTCCTGAAGTACTGTAAAAAACAAGCAGCACTGCAGCAACTTCCAGCTGAGCAAGATTCAAGATTGGAAATTTTTATTTAATAAACAACAACTCTGTCGATTCGACTCTCTCTCTCTCAGTCTCTTTGAACAGAGGTTAGCCCGGCCGGTGGGAAGGCGGGAACCCGATCGCGAGATGAGTCCACCCCAATGCCAGTGGCAGCGCCAATACACTTAGTCCCTGTATCCCTCCCAACACAACACACGTCTGCTCTAGACAGCCTCTCTCCTACATCTGCATCGTGGTGCATTGCATGTGGAGTTTTTACTTACATTACGACTTTACGTACCGTTGTACGTTACGGCTCTGATGACTGAGTGAGCAGCACAGCACGCAGCGTCCAGCGACGATGAGGAAGGAGGGGCAGGCAGTGCGTGAGCGCGTGCTGTGACGCGACCTCGCTCGGACCACCACCACATGACCACCACTTTGAAATTTCTGCAGAATGCAGATCATGTGACAGGAGGATCCCGACCCGTCCCCCCCCCAGCCGTTCCTTAAGTTACCCATTGCCATGCGCAACATCATGCAGTCAATTAGAGAGAGAGGCAACAGCGGCGACACTCACTGGAAAAAAGCAGGAACTGCAGGAGCCGCCAGCAGAAGGGATTTAAAGCACCGGCGGTCCGCAGCGAGCGAAGCGAGCCACTGTCTGAAATGTGTTTTTCCGGACCAGCGGGTACCTCTCATGGTGGGGGGCTCGGCATTTGCCCCATTTGCCCCCATCCGGCCCCGCCACGCCACGACTTTACCGCATTGCCGCACGCTACGGCTCTGATGACTGAGTGAGCAGCACAGCACACAGCGTCCAGCGACGATGAGGAAGGAGGGGCAGGCAGTGCGTGTGGCGTGCTGTGACGCGACTCGCTCGGACCACCACACATGACCACCGGCACGAAATTTCTGCAGAATGCAGATCATGTGACAGGAGGATCCCGACCGTCCCCCAGCCGTTCCTTAAGTTACCCATTGCCATGCGCAACATCATGCAGTCAATTAGAGAGAGAGGCAACAGCGGCGACACTCACTGGAAAAAAGCAGGAACTGCAGGAGCTGCCAGCAGAAGGGATTTAAAGCACCGGCGGTCCGGCAGCGAGGCAGTGAGCGAGCCACTGTCTGGAAATGTGTTTTTCCGGACCCGCGGGTTATCCCCTCATGGTCGGGGAGCCTGGGGCATTTGCCCCATTTGCTCCCCTCTTAATCTGGCCCTGCTTTTGCCCATCTCAGCTTACCCTTTTACCCACTTTACCTGGCTGGGACATGCATAGTTTTCTGCACCAACCCCTTCCCTTCCCTACCCACATAGAAACATAGAATTTGACAGCAGATAAGGACTGCTTGGCCCACCTAGCCTGCCCATTTTCCTACCTAACAGATAAGCTGCAGATCCTAGTTAACCAACAGCTTACTTCCTCCTACCCCCCACTAGGACTGCCTTATGTCTGTCCCATGCATTCTTGAATTCCCCCACTGTTCTTGACTCCATGACCTCCTCAGAGAGGCTGTTCCCATGTATCCACAGCCCGCTCTGTGAAAAAATACTTCCTCACATTACCTCTGAGCCGTCTTCCCTCTATCTTCAAATTGTTCCCCCTTGTTCTTGCACATCTCTTTTTCTGAAAGATACCACCCTCTTGGACTTTGTTGATTCCCTTGAGGTACTTGAAAGTTTCTATCATGTCCCCTCTCTCCCTCCTTTCCTCAAGGGTATACGTATTAAGCTCCCTTTAGTCTTCTTCAGTATGTCTTCTGGTGCAGACCCTGCACCATTTTGGTTGCCCTCCTCTGGACAGCCTCCACTCTGTCTATGTCTTTGTGGAGATGGGGTCTCCAGAATTGCACACAGTACTCAGATGGGGTCTCACCAACTGTCTGTACAGAGGATAACAACTTCCTGTTTTCTGCTATTGATGCCTCTCCTATGCATCCCAGTATCACCCCAGCCTTCCTTACTGCCTTCTCATTGCTTGCCCACCTTTAGATCATCTGATATAATTACCCCAGGTCCCTTTCCATTTTTACTGTTGTCAGTATCTCACCCCCCATTGTGTACTCTTCCCCTGGGTTTTTGTTTCCCAGGTGCATTACCTTGCACTTCTTTGCATTGAACCTGAGCTGCCATACATTTGACCATTCCTCCAACCTTGCCAAGTCCCTTCTCATCCTTTCCACTCCATCTAGTGTATCAACCCTGTTGCAGATCTTTGTGTCATCTGCAAAGAGACATACTTTACTTCCAGTTCCTCTGCAATGTCACTTATAAAGACATTAAAAAGGACTGGTCCCAGTACTGAACCCTGTGGTATCCTGCTAGTAACCCTCCTTTCTTCAATGTGGACTCCATTTACTACTACCCTTTGCGTCCCATTGTCTAGCCAATTTTTTATCCAGGCTACCACATTGGGACCCACTCCAAGGCTAGCTAACTTGTGTATTAATCTTTTGTGTGGGACTGTATCAAATGTCTTGCTAAAATCTAGGTAAGCCATATCCACAGCCCCTCTCTGGTCTACTACTTTGGTCACCCAGTCAAAGAAATCTATTAGAGGAGGTTTTGTAGTAGGACAGGAGACAGGAGACCTTTTATAGGTCTGACATGACCTTTTCATCATGAATGCATGCTGCCTTGGATCCTGTGCCCCACTGGCCTCTAGGTACTCAACAATTCTTTCCTTCAGAAGTGATTTCATCATTTTACCCATCACTGAGGTCAAACTAACTGGTCTGTAGTTTTCTGCCTCTGTCCTGCTCCCACTTTTGTGAAGAGGAATCACATCCACCCTCCTCCAGTCCTCAGGTACCACCCCATCCTCCCATGATTTGTTAAAGAGAGTAGTCATGTGTCGCTAGTTCTACCCTTAGTTCTTTTAGAATTCTTGGGTGAATCCATCAGGCCCCATTGCTTTGTCCACCTTCAATTTTATTAGTTCTTTTCAGAACCCTTTTCTTATGTAAATGGACTGGTATCGACCCCCCGTCTTCAGAGTGTTTCTCTTGCTTGGTTTAGGTACCTCCCCCTCCTCTTCCTTTGCGAATACTGAGCAGAAATATTCATTCAGTGTCCCTGCTTTTTCACTGTCATCCTCTACCCACATTCCCTCCCCTTTATTAAGCCTCAGTATCCCTCCTTTGGTCTTTCTTCGCTCCCTAATGAACCTATAAAAGGTCTCCTGTCTCCTGTCCTACTACAAAACCTCCATAACAACTGTATTAAGCCTGTTTGTTAGCACCACCTTTTGAGTGCATTTGAAGCTTACCAATAGAGCATCGGCTTCCTTTGGCCCAGAATGCCTTCCAGTGTGTGAAAAACTGAAACCCATGGTCTGGATTTTCAAAGAAACACCCAGGATTTGCAGCATATAGTAACCTCAAATTAGCAACTTGCAATAAGAAACCTAAACTACATAAAATGTGGTCTAACTTTTTAAGTGCAATTGCAGCAATTTGTAAACAGTCAATGATGTATGTGTCACAAAACTGATGCACGCATCTGTTTTGTGCTGCAAAGCAGGGTAAACTGTCATAAATGCATTTAAGTGTTTAAAAGTAGCATTTAAACATTTTGGTACATTTTGAATGATGTAGGCAAAGCTAACTATCAGGAATTGCATTTGCAGCATGACTTGTGAAAATCCAGCCCTTGGGCTCAGCAACAAACCCTTAGTTAGGAAATTATCTGCTTTTTTTTTTATTTAATATGCTTTATTGGGATTTTATTTCTTTATTCACGTCTTTGTTGACTGGGTAGGTGCACTGATCCAGGGGACCGTCTTTCAGTCACGACCTTGGCCACAAGGTGGCATAAAATAGGTACAGATTCAAACAGTCAATTACAAGATACAACACATGCACTCCCAACAGCTGGTGATGAGATTGGAGAGACAGAGCGAGAACAGCGGTAATGCAATGACAATGTGCAGACAGGGTAGACAGGTAATGCTGTGTCAGTATGTACATAAGCATAGCTACAGGCAAAATAATACAGAAAGTGAAAGACACAAGCAGTAATGGTATACAGGTACATGGTCCAATTCAAGTACAAGTGAGAAAAAACAGCTGCTGTAATAAAAATTCAAATAGAATAACAATCACACTTCATAACATCAAAGGGGAAAGACAGGAGGAAAGGGGGTGGGGTAGGCTAAGGGGTGGAGGCAGGAAGGAGAGAGATGGGGAAAAGGGGCAGGCTAGTGGGGGTAGGAGGGGGTACTGTATACATGTTGTAGGGCATCAGGTGGAAGTCTGAGTGCTATTAGCGCATAGTCGAGTTGTAGACTCTAGCATTGCTGTATGGAACAGTGATATTTTGCAGAAGTAAGGAGCCATATCTTCAGGTTATGTTTAAAAGCTAGATGGGAGGGGGACATGCAAATAGACAGGTGGAGCTTGTTACATAGGAAGGGTGCTGTGACTGAGAAAGCTTGGGTTCCCATGGTGATGGAGGCACCAGGTACTTCTAGCGGGGGGTATGAGAATGCCATGAGATTCCTACAGACCACTCTGCCTGTCAGGAGGGGTGAGTAAGGGGACATATGTTGGTTCCTGAGGGAGCTGTCCACCAGACAGCCTATTACATAGTCAAAGCGACCTTGTAGGGTGAGCCACCCAAGTAACTAGTAAAGTGAGCAGTGTTGGGAACAGTACGGGTCTTGACAGACGAATTGGCAGAGTTATATGTTGAGTTTAGCCACTTGTGCAGGGTGGTGGACAGGTGTGAGTAAACTGTGGAGCAGTAGTTAAGGAGGGGAAGTAGGTTGCCATGTGTGATGGCCAGGTATGCTTCGGTGGATAGGTAATATTTGTTGTGATACGCAACGTCTAGCTTCTGGTGGATCCAGCGCACCACATGGTTGACATGCTCTGAGAAAGAAAGAGAGGGATCAAGGGTAATACCTAGATGTTTGAAGGATGTGACAATTTCAAGGGGAGGACCAGCAGGAGTGAGAACTAGGAGGGAGGAGTTGACTTTGGTGGCTTTGGATAGGAAGGGTTTGGAATCAAACAGCATGGATTTAGTATTTTTTTCATTGACTAGAGGCTTGTTTGAAAGGAACCAATGATGGGTGGATGCATAGTTTTGTGTGAAGGTGGATGAGATTGAGTCAATAGATTTGTTGCTATAACAGATGACCAAATCGTCAGTATAGAGAAGAGCTTTGCAGTTGAGGTTGTCATTCGGGAGTGTATTAATAAACATGTAAAAGAGCAGTTGTCCGAGAATGAAGCCCTGGAAACTCCAGTGAGTACAGGAAGGGGAGCATGATCGAGAAAGAGGGCCAGGGCAGTAAAGGTACTATGTTGCTTAAGGAAGCCATATTGAAGGGACATAGGAGGTTGTACTTTTCCAGGTGCTCTGTTAGCTGAGAGTGTATGGATTTTTCAAGCAGCTTTCTCAGGTGGGAGAGGAGGAAGATGTGTCGATAGTTGTCAGGGGAGAGGGGATCACCAGCTTTGTACAATGTTTGTGTGTTTCTAGGAGTTGGGTTCAGCAGCAGTGGTAAGGGCAAGATTGAGGATGAAAGTGAGTGGTCTTACGATTGCAGGAGAGATGAGTTTTAGAAAGACAGGGTACAGACCATCGCTGCCAGGGCTTCCTTTGGGTGGTAGGGAGTTTAGCAGCTTGGCAGTGTCCATATGCATGATGGTCCAAAAGTGGAAAGGAGGGGGCAGGTTGGTGATTAAGGAGGAGGGTAAGTTGTTTGATTGGCGGTTTTGGGCGGGGGAGGACTGGACAGGGAGCTTACTGAGATAGTGGGATAAGTCTGAATTTTAAGTTGAATGCGTTTGCAATCTCAGTTGGGTCCAAGATGAGACCAGAGGGGGATAAGAGCTACGTTATCTGCCTGCTATTTTTAGGGTTTAGGAGAGAACCAATGGAGGATTTTGAAAACAAAAAACATTATAGAAAGAAGAATAAACATTACAAAGTAACGCACAGTGTATACTATATACATTCAGACTTGTATAAAAGAGAACATAAAATAAAACAAGCTAAAAGTAAGCAGGAAGAGCCTGCCTCTCTCTGTCATCTACCTGCCCCCCCTTGCTCAGTTGGACATATCTGTCACATGCTTCTCATTCCTAGGTAAGTATCCCACCTATGTCATAAGCAGAAACCTAATTAATTAGGGACTGTCTAGTATCATGACAGATTGGATATCTCAAACAAAGTGTAAAGGAATGCCCAGCGGGAACAAAAACAGTCATGCTGATGAGTAAGAGAAGCCCACATTTTCTCCAGTTGGAGAGTTTGCATAACTTCAGCATGCCATTCTGATAAAATGTGGAAACTAGTGTATTCCCAGTGATATATGATTACTGTACCTTCTTAACAGCCACAGTAATTAACTTAAAGTAATATTTTCGAAGCCCCGTTAATTGTTCCACCCCCAAACCTAGTAGGCAACTCTCTGGTAAGAAAAAAACAATCTTGCAACCCTAATAAGGTGTCAAAAGAGCTAGAAACTTGTGTCCACAATGATTGGGCAAGGTGACAGTCAGTTAGACATTTACCTTTTTAATCCCCTGCTCTCTCATGAGCTCTGAACATAAGAATGGTAGTATCGCTGATAACAAAACTTAGCTACTCTGCCTCAGACTGCTGTTTTGTTCTATAAATCTACTGCATGCTGCAGATGCTCTAGTCTTCCCATACCTGTGTCATTTGTGCAAACATATGCCACAACAGTTGGTTCCTCCTCCCCCTTTCTGTACAAACCAGACCACCCAGGCTGTGATGTCTGCAACCCATGTATCAGGGAGGTAAATGACCTTGCAGTCCACATGATCCCATTGTACCAACCCTCTACACACCTTGCTAACATACCAAACAATAAAGTCCACCATCTCTTCTTTCCTGCCATTCTGCTCGTTTCCCACCCTGTCCCTCCTCTACTGTAGAACACCCACAGGCCCCAAGCAGTAACACCCACATCCCTGAGATCATCCTCTACCTTCCTAGCCATTAAATAGGAACATAAAAATAGTAGAAGAAAAGAGACAAAGGGTCACTCTTTTACATCACTTGCTTTCTAGGCAGCAGCAGTATTCAATATGAGATAAAATAGCTGTAGTCAATATTTGATGGGAGGTACAGCACTACCTATAAATGTTATGGGTTATGGGCCTATGAAGAGGTATATTACCAGTGCTGGCAATCTCTGGGCATCTGAAGCCAAACAATTTCCCTTTTAATCCCTCTCATTACAGTTATGCTCTGTGGTATTATCCATGTGATGATTTCTTCCATAAGGATTCAAATATACTGTGCATAGCATGAAAAAGTTATCCAACTACTGTAAGATTGAATGGATATGACACTTCCTACTTCCATAATTTTCTTAGTGAGCTTTTCCCATAGGTTATCACTCAGTGTGTGTAGATATGTTTATGTACAATATGCCTACTGCTTTCCCTCATATGCACAAGGTATGCTTTCTGGTTCTACTGCCTTGAACAAATTTAAAAAAATTGCCCATTTTCCAAGTTATCCATTCTCTTTTAAAAGTTAATATCTAAAATAATTCACCTGTGTAACCTTTTTCCCAGGAAATACATGCCCAGTCTGTCTAAACCCTCCTGATAAGTTTAACACCTCCATTCCCTTAATCCCTTTACAGTAGTTGCTCTGTGCTACACCCTCCAAATTTTAGCAGTATCCTGTGTATACTATTTCTACAGGAACTGCAGATGACAAGTCAAGTGAGGCCTTGCTGATGCCCTTTAAATGGACAAAATCACATTAATTTCATGACATGTTATAGTCCTTTCAAGCTCCTGGATATAATGAGGTCCAAGATTAATTCCACCCTGGATACCTCCAACAACTACTTGTAGTGGATGAGAAAGCAGTCCTGCTTAGCCTTCAAAATATTTCCATCCATTTTGGCTTTTTGCTTCTGTTGTGTTTCAGTTTCAGCCTGGACTGATTGTAGCCTGCCATGATTAACATTCTTTCCTAGCTTGCTGCCTTAGTAAGTTCCTTTTCTAGCTCATTGTCTATGTCAGTCATTTGGTTAATCAGTCCATAGTGTCCTTTCCTCCTTCAGTCATGTGAAGCTACAGTGATTCTACTCCACACCAGAGGTAGATTCATCCTCCAAAACCCTAATGGAATCCCAAAAAATACCTTGGCACCTCCACTCTCTTTGCATTGTCTTTGTTTGTCCTTTTAGGACAAGAATAACCTAGCACATTTAAGTCCCAGCTCTTGATCTCGTTTGTCCTGATGTCTGTTTGTGATACTGTATCTAATTGCTTTGCAGCCAGTATCCTATGCAACTTTTCCATCTGATGATGTCATCTCCTTGCATTCAAGTGCATCCCTCTCCATTTCCCTTCCCTTTTCCCTCTAGTCTTCCTGTCCTTGCTGATTGATGAATGCCCATTGTTTCTACATTTTCACCTGCTTGCCTCTCTCATTTTCTCTTGTTGTTTGGGTACTGAGGAGAATCATTCTTGCTCCCTTTGTATATCTGTGCACTCTCCTGTACTTAAGGATTTTCTTCCCCATTCCTATTATATAAAATTGCTAATTGCAACATCTAGCAGCTACCCTAACAGCCTAGTTCCATCTCTGCTCAGATGCAGGCCATCCTTAAAAAGCAGCTAATATTTATTAAATTTATTTATTTGGATTTTGTTGACCGGGTGGGCCCACTGACACTAGAAGTCCCTTTTTCAGGGGAGACCCAGGTTTAATTACATACAACAGTCAATATAAGTGTCAACAACAAACAGTAGGGCAATTTAAGGTAAGGAATTTCACAGCTTTAACAATGAAGAAATAGGACAATTTACAATAACTCAAAAAGAAACATGTTACAGTAATTTAGGATAAACAATTGTTAAGGCTGCAACAACAGATTAAATAAGTAGAAACACTGACAAGGAGGAAGGCATCTTTTTAACAGAATTATGTAGCAACCCCTGAGATGCTGCTACAGTTCCTCAGCCTGGGCAAGTACACTGATAATACTTCAGGAGCAGGTCACTGAGGGAAGTTTTAAAGGACCCGAAATTAGTGCAAGCCTGTGTACTGGCTGGTAGGTTCTTCCATAGCCTAGGGGCCACAGAGGCAAAGGATCTCATGCCAGTAGACTTTGTGGATTTTAGGATCAAAAACAGTGGGTGGGAGGAGGATCAAAGGGCTTGGTTGGGCTGTGTAAGTGACAGGAGAGATGTAAGGGGTGAGGGGTGGGTAGTACACAATTTTGAGAGCCAGGCAAAAAGTAAAGTGTATCATCTTCTGGGGCAGTTTAGTGTGGAGCAGATATTTCAGCAATGTTACATTTTTCCAGCAGCCACTGAAAAGAGGGACGCATGTTGATAAAGGGATTTTAGTTTATTGAGTTCACCGAGGGGATGGGGGCAGCATACAGGATGGTGGGTAGTAGGATACTGTTTGCTATGGATACCCCAGCTTCTGTCAAGAGGTAAGAATTCAGTCAATAAAGGAGCCCCTGCTTTTGGTTAAAAGTTTTGATCACTCTATCAGCAGGAGGCCTGAGTGAGAGACCCTGGTCCAGGATGACTCCCAGGTACTTCAGTGAGATACATAGATACATAAACTTTGTTGGCAGATAAGGATCACCTGACTCACCTAGTCTGCCCATTTTTCCTACCTTTACTTAAAGTGTACCTAAACAAGCAGTTTTCTAAAACTGCAAACTCCCAAATTTGGCTTCATAGTGATGTAAAGTAAAGGCTGCTGTTTACATTTATGCTAAAACTGCATGTATGTACATAATATAAATGCAGTTTCATAGCTTTTGAAAAAATGTAAACAACAGCCAGTCACTTTCAAAAAACAGCATTACTGTCTTCCTAAAATGTCTACCAAGTGTGTTAAGTGATGAGTCATGATGACATCATTGGAGCCAAAGGCAGAGACCCACATGACTCCCTATTGTGCTAACTAGTTTTTCTTCCCCCTTTGTTTTGAATTGTTTTGCCATAATGATCAACACCATGAGTTAACAAGTGGATTATTTTGATCAGTACAAATGTTAGACTATGGTTTTGTTCATTTTGTTTAACTTGCTGAAAATGTTTTATAATCCAGCTGACTTTCTCTTTGGCAAACCACAATACAGTATAACACTTCAAATATCTGATGATCTAGTGGTTATGTGGTGCTCTGATATTTGTAACGAAGTATTAGTCTGGTCCAATTCCAAAGCTCATGCTTTATTGGTAATCCACACATAAGCTTCTCTTGTAGCCTTTTTCCACATGAACCACCTAGCCTGCCTTCTGTTGAACACCCTACCATCCAAAGTCTGTCATTAGTACTGCCTGGGGCCACATATGAGCTTGCAGTCTCATGAAGAGAATTATCACACCTTAGATTGTAATCTTGTACCTCAGAGAGTTGTGCACACCTATACCAATACACTTCATCAGCTGACACTGTTAAAAAATGCCTCCCAAATCACTCTCCAGTCCACTTTCTCAATGTTTGATTGCTGCTTCCACATTAAACATTGAGTGGATCACCACCCTTCTGTACAGTGAAGGCAGTATGTACAGTCCCCCTGTTGTGTTTTTGTCCCACCTCATTAACCAACAACTAGGCTTCCTGGAGGGCCAAACAATAAACATCAGGACACACCAGAAAAACTGCTGTTCATGCCCTCATAAGGGCTGCACTAACTATGGATAACAATAGTATTAGCAGGAGAAGCATACTAAAGCCTTGAACAAATCCACCCGACTTCCAATGTTAGTCTACTCCTTTACCTGTGATCTGCAGAACTCTGCAGGACAGTTCCTGGCAATTCTTCTCCAGTACATTTCTGTGCCCTACTCCTCAATGTGAGTTGACTGGCTGCCACCCTTCAGAATCTTGAATAAGCTACAAACAGCTCCCTCGATACTGTCCTAACAAAATTCAACACCCCCCAACACGAGGGTAATCTCCCTATACTGAATTCAAGTAACAGTTTAGGTGCAGCCCTGCCACTCTGAGTATTTGTCATTGCTGGCTGCTCTCATCCACAGTCAGATAGTGATCACAGTGCTGGTAGCCCCACATTTCAGATCTCACAATGATCTGCTCAACATCCCTCTTCCTGTCTTCCCCTAACTTGAATATGGCTGTACCCTGCTGGAATGGCCTCTTCAGTCCCTCCCTGGCATTCATTCTTTTCACTTGCTCCCCACACCAAAAGCTGGTGAGCTCACTACCCTTCAGCATCATGAATGCAGTTAGTATAGTCTCCTGTGTTATTTTTACATATTAATAATAAACGCGATCTTCTGGTAAGCTAGGCTGACAGCAGCAGGGCACAAGGGGAAAATAGGCTTTACTACCCATATAAGATCTAAGCCACCTATGATTGGGCACTGTTAAATTACATGCATAATGATGCACACACCCGTCATTTATTAGTGCCTAATCAAAGGTAGCCTAGATCTTTTAAGGATAGGAAAGCCCATCTTTCCCCTTGTGCCCTGCTGCTATCAGCCTGACTTACTGGAAAGATTTGTTTATTTTGATATCTCAAAAAAGCCGAGGAACTGTTCTATCTGCATTCATGATGCAGAAGAGTGATGAGCTCACCAGCTTTTGATGTGGAGAGCAGGGATGAAGAATGAATACCAGAGGGGGACTGAGAAGGCCACTCCTGCAGGGTACTGCTATATTCATGGAAGGGGGAGGACAGAAGGGGAGAAATATGATCAGATCACTGTGAGTTATAATATGTGGGGCTGCCAACAATATGATCACTACCTGACCCCATTGTCATGGCCAACATTCCCCTTCCTATAAAACCAATTCATGCAATTGTCCAAGTCTGTGTGTGGGTATTTAATGTGTGAAATGGCTGCCACTACATGTTGAGTCACTTCTCTACCAGTCTAGCATTGCTTGCAAAGCATTTTGGGATACAATGTGCATGAAAAGCACTATATGAATGCTGATTCCTTTATTATTTCCCATTGAAAAAGAAGACACGACAAACATATTTTTGATTTATGAGAAAGTATGAACTCTGGTATTGGACTACACAATAATTTTGCTACAAACGAGTGGTAGCTCTAGGGGGTGGTGAAGAGTGCTGCTGCACCCCCTCCCCCACTGTAACTTACTTACTTGCTGCTGCTGCTGCATTTCACTTTGTTGAAGAAATCTGATTTATTGATTGTACAAATGTTTACATTCAAAACTATGTATTACATTTGTAGGTTCTGTCAAAAACGTACTATCTGAGAATAATAGCAGACAATATAAAGGTTTAATAAAAATGTTAAAAAGTATGCACACCACTCCAGCACCCCCCCCCCATTGTAACATCCTGGATCCAC
Organism: Neoceratodus forsteri; assembly: GCA_016271365.2. Taxonomy (NCBI): domain Eukaryota; kingdom Metazoa; phylum Chordata; order Ceratodontiformes; family Ceratodontidae; genus Neoceratodus; species Neoceratodus forsteri. Next base: position 980,333,354 of record CM028136.1, on the reverse strand, counting down.
CATAACCACTAGACCACCAGGTTATTTAAAATTTTTACTGCACTGTGGTTTGCCAAAGAGTCAGTCATTGGATTAAAACACAATTGCAGCATGTTAAAGTAAACAAAATTAACAGAACCATAGCCTAACATGTGTATTGATCAAAAGAATGCACATGGTTTGGACCATTTTGGTGAAACAATTCTATGCAAAGGGAAAAAAGGACTAGTTAGCACTATAGAGAGCTATATAGCTCTCTGACTCTGGCTCCAATGATGTCATCAATTAACACATTTGGCGGCCATTTTAGGAAGCAGGTAAGGCAGTTTTTTTTTTAAATTGGAAGGCTGATTTTACATTTTTCAAATACTTTGGAACTGCATTTAGGTAAATTATATAAATGGAGTTTTAACATTAATGAATACAGCATCCTTTCCTTTAGTCCCTTATGAAGTCAGATTTTTGAATAGTTTGTTGTCAAAATGTTGTTTAGGTATACTTTAAGCTGCAGACTGTAGCCGATCTACAGCTTTTTCACCCTTCCCTGTTTCTATTATCCCCATGTGTCTGTCTCATGCAATTTTGAATTCCTCCACCATTTTTGCCCCCACCACCCTCCAGGGAGGCTATTCCATGCATTCACCACCACGTCTGTAAAGAAATACTTTGTCACATTGCCCCTGACTCTACCTCCTTACAACTTTAAGGCATGTCCCCTAGTTCTAGTGCAACCTCTTTTCTGAAAAATGCTTCCCAATGTACCTTATTTATCCCTTTAAGGTATTTGAGCATCTCTGTCATGTCCCCCCTGTTTTCTCATTTCCATAGAATGCATATTAAGGTCTCTTGGCTTCTAACCATATCTCCCAATCTCTTACGTTCTACTCTAGACATTGTTCTTGCTCCCCTCACTGACCTTTTCAACCTCTCCCTCTGCCTTGGCCAGTTCCTCCAAGCCTGGAAAAAGGCACTCACTGCCCCCATACACAAGGGTGGTGACCGATCCTCCCTGGAAATTACAGGCCAATCTCCATCCCCCCTCTTTCCAAAGCCTTGGAAAAGATCATTGCTGACCAAATAACAGAGTACCTCACTGTTCACAACCTCCTCTGCATGGAGCAGCATACAATAAATAAACAGATATAACTTCTGGTGCAGCCCCTGTACTATTTTAGAAGCCCTTTGTATTTACTGCCTCTACCCTGTATATGTATTTTCTGAGATGAGGACTCCAAAACTGGACACTGTACTCCAGATGAGGACTCACCAATGATCTGTACAGTGGCATCACCACTTCCCTTTTTTTTTGCTGGTGATGCCTCGCTTAATGCATCTCAACATCCTACTGGCACATCTTACCACCTTTTAATACTGTCTGGCCACCTTTACATCCATAGGTGTGATCGCTTCTAGATCCCTCTCCCACTTGGTGACTGACAATACCTACCATCCCACTGAGTACTCCTTCCTCAGGTTTCTGCGTCCCAAGTGCACAATTTTGCATGTTTTTTGCATTGAATCTCAGCTGTTATGTATTTGAACATGCCTCCTGTTTGCCTAAGTCACTTCTCATTTTTTCCACCGCCCCCTGGCATGTTGACCCTATTGCAGATAATTGTGTAATCTGTAAAGAGGCACACCTTTCTCCCTCCAGCCTCTCCACAATGTTGTTTATGAAGACATTAAAGAGGACTGGGCCTAGCACCGATTCCTGAAGCACCCTGCTGGTCACCTCCCTCTCTGCAGACTGAACTCCATTCATGATCACCCTTTGTGTCCTACGACTCAGCCAATTTCTACATAGTTAACCACTCCAGATCTGACTCCCAGGATGTTCAATTTGTTTATTAGCCTTTTATGTGGGATAGTATTGAAGGCTTTACTAAAATCCAAGTAAGCCACATCTACCGCCTCTCCTTGATCTATCTCCCCCATCACCCAGTAGAAACAACTCTATTAGGTTTGTTTTGCAAGACGTGACTGCCATGAAACCATGCTGTCTCAGATCCTGCTACCCATTGGATTCAAGGTTTGTCACAATCTTTTCCTTGAGTAATGATTCCAACAACTCCCCCACCAATGAGGTTAGGCTGACAGGCCTATGGTTACCAGCCTGCTCCCTACTCCTGCTCTTATGGAGCTTCCACCAAGTCAGTTTGACAACATCATTGTCAAAATCCCAGTCAGTGAGAGGCATAATATCGAAAGGCAAAATTTTGCCTGTCAGACATTTACAATTTTTTTTTTTGCTGAAGGGGCTTCACCACTGCACCCCACCATTTTCATATAACTAACTCCGATTTGAAGTTGACATGGAAGGGGTCATAAGACCAGCAAAACTGCACAATTTTGACTTTGTGTCCAGTACAGTGACAATTTTGAGTCCCATCGAAATTGTCAGTGTAACTGCTTTTGCTGTGGTTATTTTGTGGTTTCACAGGTATACCTCATATAGAGATGGACAAACTTTGCCCTCTTCAAGTCAGCCAGCAACACACATGTTTCTAATGATTTGTTGAGCAAGCCAGCTTGCTCCTTTCTAAGCTCTTTTAGAATTCTGAGATGTATTCCATCCGGCCCTATTGCCTTATCTACCTTCAGTTTTTCCAGTTACTTTAGGACTCTCTCTATTATGAACAGACTTGTATCTATAGCCCCCATCTTTCCACTACCTGTGGACCCCCTTCCTTTTCCACTGTGAATACTGAGAAAAAAAAACTTGTTCAGTATTTCTCCTTTTTCCTGGTCCCTTCTGCCAAACCCACCCTTCTTGTTTTAGTCTCACAATTCCTTCCAAGTTTGAGGTTATCATCTCAATGGGATCACATCTTAGGGAGGTGATTATTAATAGATTGCTTCTATCTGTGCCTAAACGACCAGAGTCAAAAAGGACAGACTTGGTTTTGTTAATGTTTTGCAGCAGGTTGTTTGCCTTAAACCATGATTCCAATAGGTGTAAGTTGACTTTGAGGTCCCTCTCAATTGAAACAATGTCAGAGTGGCTTTTGTAGAGCACTGCATCATCAACGTAGAGAATGACACTAGCACTGCTGCAGTACTCTGGTAGGTCATTTACGAAAAGTGAGAACAATAGGCAGCCAAGAATGGATCCCTGGGGGACCCCACCTGTGATATCTTGAAGGGAGGAGAGGGCCCCTCTCAACTTTACCAACTGCTTACAGCCAGTTATATAATTAGTGAACCAAGAGCAGGACAGGTTATCAAATCCAAGTTTTTTTTAAGTTTGACGAAGAGCAACTTGTGATCGACCAAGTCAAAAACCTTTGTGAAGTCTATGAAAACTGCTTCAGTTGCTCTTTTAGATTCTAGGGCCTCAGATATGTTGGTTGTCAAATGGAGTAGTGCAGTGTTGGTCCCATGGTTCTTGTGAAAGCAATGTTGTACAGCAGTTGCCAGAGAATGTACTTCAGCATACTCCTGGATCTAATTGAAGATTAACCACTCTAGAATTCTCAATAGGGTACACAGTATGGAGATGGGTCTGTAGTTTTCAGCAATTTCACTAGCACCACCTTTGTGTATTGGGACTACATGGGCAACTTTACAGTCACTAGAAAGCTTGCCATATAGTAGGGACATGTTGAAGATAGTGATTATGGGGGAAGTGAGTATGTGGGCTCCAACTTTGAGCAGTCTGGGCTTTAACTTATCATGGCTTATGGATCCCTCTCGCTTGTTTCTCCAGAACTAGATTAAATGAGAGATGAGCCTAAAGTGGAACCCAGGTCTGTGGAGTGACTGGAAGTTGGAGGATGGGAGGGAGAAGGGAGGAGGTAACCTGAGAGGAATCTTTAAACCAGGCCAGATCCATGAATAACCTATTATAAGATTCAGCTGCAAGGGTAGGGTCATTCATTGAGTTTGCATTATACATTATGTCTTAGGTGAGGGGAAAACAGATTTGCCTTTGTGGAGACTATTAATCTGTATACAAATCTGCTTTGGGTTTTGCAGGTTGGAGGACTGTAGTTTCTTGAGATACAGTGTCCTTGCCATCCTGATACTGGACTTGCAGCAGTTTCATATTGCCTTATATTTTTGCCAGTCAGGGAGCAAGCCAGAAGCCCTAAAGGAATGTCAGGCCATGTCCCGACTCTTCTTGAGCTCACATAATTCTGAGGAGAGCCATTTGGAACACAGACCCTTTGCCCTTCTGTGAACCATACGTATATGTTTGTTTATTATGCTGAGTAGGTTGCATACAGGGTAGCTGAGCACAGTGTCAACTATACCTCTCAACTTCTTGCTTCATGAATCAGGGACAAGGCTTAATAAAATCAGGGACAAAGACCCCAAATAAGGGACACATCTTAAAAATGTGTACTATTCTCTCAGAAAGCTGATAGAATAAAGGGATTTGTCTTAAGATGTATTTTCTGAAGAAGAACAATGTTTGACATTATTTTGTGCTTTTAATCCCTACTGTTCTGTCACAAAAATTCAAATTTTATGAGGGACAGAGGAAAATTTTGAGGCAAAATCAGGGACATTTGAAAGGTATGGTGTCAACATTGTTTAGCTTCCCTATATTAGACCAGTTTACAGCTTCCAAATCCATGAAGGAGGTTGTTTCATTAAGTTGGGAGCAGTCGTGAACATAGATGGCTCTCAGAGGGGGGTTGTTGAAGTCATTGCTCCATGTGCAGGTCAGAGAATAGCCTCTGAGTGAGTCTGCTAAAGTACCATAAGATTTTATCCTATCAGTTCTACTGACAAGGATCCAGTACAGAAGGGAGTGGTTAGCTGTCTTTAGACTGAGATGGGTGGGCTCTGCAATGATTTGGCTGAGGTGGAAATCTTGTAGGGGAGTTCTAAAGCTACATGAGCCAGTTTTACTCCAGTTTATGTTAATGTCAACAAGGATTGTTAACTCCCCGAGTGAGAGGGATCCTAAGCAGCTCACAAAGTCATTAAAGGATGATTTAGCAGCAGGGGTGGGGTTATAAATACAGCCAATATGTAGGGGCTTAGGGTTTCCCAACATAAGTTTAACAAGAAGACACTCACAGGACAAATAATACAGCGTATGCAAAATGATTTCTGAAATGCTGAAGATGTCACAAGTATACTGCAGGACCCCCCCCCTTTTTTTTCCCGAAATGATCTTTACTTAAAGAGGTGTAACCAGGGATGGCAACTTCATGCTGGAAGATAGGTGGTTTTAGCCAGGTTTCAGACACAGTTAGAACATCAAGGCAGTAAAGAGCTATCCAAGTTTTCATCAAGTATTCCTGGAGGTTTCCCATTCCTCTGATTAGTATAATCCTTTCCTTATTACACCAACTGCTCTTTTTTGGGCTAGTTTTCCATTAGCAGGTTATACAGACCTGCCACTAGAGGGATTCTTGGTTTTTCATTAGAAAAAAAAAGTATATATATACCCTCTGAAAGACACAGTCCCTGGCTGCCTGGCCTTCCTGGCTGTATCCTCACTTCCCACTGATCCAGTTACTGCTCTTCCGCCCCTTATCCTAGCCCCACCAACCTGTCTTAACCTCCTCCCTCTGCCAATCCCGAATCCTACCTTAATCATGCGCCTCCACTGTTCTCTACCCCTATTCTATTTTTTCTTGCCTGTCTTCCTCCCCTACTGTATGCCCCAAAAGCCTGCTTTCCCTCCCTCCCCCACAGCTTCCACATTCCTACATCCTTCCCCCACTTAGGCACATTGTACACTGGTCCCTGCTCCTTGCCCAGGGTTCATCCTACTGCCATGAAACTGTCCTACACCCACACTTGTCCTAGCCCTCACTCTGGTCCCCGTCCTGTACTTACCTCACCACTATCTTCGATGTGGCAATTTCCCAAGATGCTAGCAGGTGAAAGCATTCCCTTAAAGAAATACATCACAGCTCCTTGAGGCTAGTCCTCCTGCTCCTAATGCTGTCAGGCTACATGCACCCAAACGCTGGCCCATTCTGCTCTAAAGCCATTAATCTGAGCAAGTCTTCGGGTGCCATCTCTTTCATAACAATCAACATCTGCAGCCTCCTTCCTAAAATGGATACCCTACAGGCCTTCACAGGCCAGCACAGCCCTGGCGGTTGTCGAAACCCGGCTCATGTCATCAGTACTGGACTATGAAATCAGCTTTCCTGGCTACAATGTCTTTAGGCTGGATCGCCTCTCCAAAAGAGGTGGGGGCTCCGCTAAATTCCTAAAAGACTCCATACAGGGGCACCACATCATTACCTCACTCCAACCCACAACTGCTCAGATACTGCCAGTGAGAATCCTCCTCAGAGCCCAAAACAAAACCCTCACTGTTGCCGCCATCTACATCCCTCCCAAAGAACAGGGAACTGGTCTAACAGCTGTTCTTGACTTTGTAAAGTCACTCCCACCGGACACCTAATCCATCCTCCTACGTGACTTCAACATCAACCGGCCTGCGGCCAATGCTGATGCACACAGGGATACCATTGCTGCAGTGAACCTTACACAAATGGTTGACTCACCAACCAGGAAAAATTATAGGACCGGCACCAGCACACTCTTGGACTGGATCCTTACCAGTCACCCATTGAAGATATCTAACACTAATGTCCTCCCTGACTCTCTCAGTGACCACTCCCTTGTTAGCTGCACCTGGTCAAATAAATTCATCAAACAACCACCAAAAACTATCACCAGCATGGTTCTACCCAGTGGTCACCTTCCTCGACTCAAATCCCACCTCCTCCATCAAGACTGGTCCTTTATCTTCAATGCAACTAATGTAAACACTGCCCTTGACCACTTCATAAATATCTTCACTGTGGCCTGTGACACGTATGCTCCTATTGAGAAACGCAAAGCCAAATCACTCAAAGTCAAATCACTCAGTAACCTTTGGCTCACAGGTGACCTCCTCAGGATGCTAAAAACAAGAGACCACCTATGGGAGGTGGCCAGAAACTCTGGAAGGCAAAACTACATCCAAAACTACAAACTACAAATGTGCCAGTAATGACTGCACCAAAACCATCCGGCAAATGAAGTCCACCTGCTATAAGTATGCCCTCACAAACTCCTGGGGCAATGGTTGGGAATTCTAGAAGAACATAAAGGAACTCACCAGGAATCCACCCAACCCCCCCCCATCAATACTCAACATCAACAGAACCACAACCCTCAACCCAAAAACCATTGCGGATACCTTTAACAAAGCCTTTACTGACCTCAGCGCTGTCCTACCCCAGGATTACTTCAAAGATGGTGAAGCCCCTCTGTCTGCAGTGGACAATACTCCCACCAGCTCCCCCTGATTCTACTTCAAAGCAGTCAAGGCTCACCAAGTGTGCAAATATGTAACCAGAGCCCTTGGTAAATCAAGATTTAGTAATGACTCCCTCGATCTCAAAATCCTGTCTCTCACACTTGATGAAGAGCTTAGTCCTCTGACCAGAATTTTCAACCTCTCCCTCAGCCTTAGCCAGTTCCTGGACAGATGGGAAATCTGCCACTGTCACCCAAATCCATAAAAGTGGTGACAAAACTGCCCACGATAACTAAAGACCTATCTCCCTACTACCCGCACTCTCCAAGGCACTAGAACACATCGTCTCAGACCAGCTCACAGATTATCTGGATACATACAACATCCTGTGCAAGCAACAACACGGGTTCCACAAAGGTCACAGCACCTCCACAGTCCTGCTTGAATTCACTGGCCCAATCCACAATGCACTTTACTCCGGTGAACTACTAGGCTCAATCTACATTGACTTAACTAAAGCCTTCAACACCATCAATCACTGCCTCCTGCTTGTCCAGCTTCAGGACACTGGGCTGCCAACTGACTCCACTGGCTGGTTTAAGAGCTACCTTGAAAAAATGGTCCCAAACAGTAAGAATCGCTGATACACTCTCAGACCCTAGACTGGTCCACTCAGCAGTCCCCCAGGGCTCCATTCAGGGATCCCTCCTCTTCAGCCTATTCTTAAACTCACTACCAGACAGCTGCCCAGAACAAATAATTCTCTACGATGACGATGCTGTGATCCTCACCTCGGACCCTGATCCAATCAAATTACATAATAAACTTCAGCAGGCCTTCTCCTCCATCGAATCCTGGTTTCTAAATCATAAACTGCTTCTCAATCAGGAAAAAAACAAGTCTATGGTCTTCTGCAGCCCCGGCAACAAAAACAAACAACTCCACCTCTCCATTTCAACCAAACAAGGATCCATCCTAGAGCAAACACAATCATTCAAGTACCTCAGCATCACCCTTGATCCCCACCTCTCATACGCTGTCCATATCAGCAATGTTGCAAAGTCTGCTAATGCGAGGTTAGGCATATTATTCTGGCACAGGAAAACACCTAACCCCAAAAGCACTGGCAGTGGCCATCCAAAGCTCCATTGTCAGCATCATAGACTATGGTCTTATCATAGATGGGTCTGCAACTACCTCTGCTCTCAAACGTATCGCAATCTCCCTGAATAAGGCCTGTCATCTCATCACTGGCTCATATCGCCGTACCCACACATGTGACCTTTATTCCCAATCTGGATGGCTTCAACTGGACAAATGCTTAAAATACCAAACCTGCATTACGGCCAAGAAAATTATAATGGGTCTGGCCCCACCTGGTGTCTGTGCCCTCCTTAATCCTAGACACAGGAACGTCACTACAAGGAAATCCAATTCCCAACTACTACATATCCCATGATGTTGCACGACCCAAGGACAAAGATCATTCATCTATTGGGCATCCAACTGGCTCAACTCTCTTGGCAGTGACATAGCAACCGCTCCAACACTCGGCCTCTTCAAGTTCAAGCTGCACCTCTCACTGCTTGTATCTTTCGATTGCCCATCTTAACATTTCCACCCTTCCAGCTGCAAATGCCCCAGCACCCAGCACTTACAATCAGTCTTGGTACCCCTAGCACCTTACCTGTCATATTCCCTTGACAAGGCCCCCTGGCTGCACTGTCTTCCACCCTCGCCCACCTCCCCCCATATCTCCACTCCTGCCCCTGCCCCAACCACCTCCCATACTCCCCTTACCCCCTGCACCTCCTTCCCCCTAGATATCCTACCCTCACTTCTCCCACCCCCCTTCCCTTGTCTTGCTCATAGCGCAAGTCTTTGTATTAGTTATTACATGTCTGTAAGTCAATGACTATATGTTTGTAACTAAAAATGATGACTGTTGCACACGCTGACGTGGAACCTTTGTAAAAGTGCCTCAGCTCAAAGGTATTGTAATCCTAGATTGAAATAAATAAATAAAATAAATAAATAAAACCTTTTAGTGACATATTAAGTGCTACTGTTTTGTTTTTCCTGATCTTTAAAGGATGTGGCACTGGAAGCACCTCTGCGATTACTAAGGTATTTGCAATTGTCTTCATCTTGCTACTTAATTCCATAAACTAGCCCTTAACCTCTTCAACACTACTACTAGCCAGGCTATTGGTACTATACTTAGGTGTATCATAATGCCTTGCTTGTAACCCTTTGCACATGCCTGCCTCTACATCTTGGAAATTGCCCTACCTGTGGTCACTCCTGGAAGACACAGAAAACCCCTTCCAGGTTTAAGCTGCACATCAACCACTCTTTCCCATAACTATGGAGTCCCTATGGCTAAGATGCACTTATTGTTCCTTTTTGCTCTACCCTTTTCTCCTGGCATGTCCATGCCAGATTAAGCCATTTCCTCAGGGGCATTGATGACTGCTGTGTCATTGCCACCACAGTCATCCTGATGTTGTTCAACCAGTATTGATATTCCATTTGCAATGAGATCCACAGTTGCATAATAACTGACTGCATCAAAGACATCCAGCACCAAACCTAGCAAATTGAATCAAATTACACTCAGGATGCACTTAATTAGGTGATTATATACAGTAGCACTAGGACTAATGTGCTGAGCTACAATACTGTATCTCACAAGTTTATGTTTGCCTACCTTCACACAAACTGAGACAAAGGAGTGGAACAGAGGTCATTGCAGATCATGCATGCAGTCTAGCAGCAGCAGCTAAACTATCTCTCACTTTGCTTATGCATTCATAATGGCATGGTGTTATAAATGAATGTCATCTACAAATCACTTTAAAACCCTAATGGAGATTAAACTTTCTTGTAATGTTGTTTCTTCTGATTTTGCTCCCATTAAAAATTTCCTCTTTTAGACCAAAGGTATGAAAAGGTGTAACAGGAGATTAAATGTATTTATATTTTGGCAGAAGCACCATTATACATATGGCTGAGTTGGCTGCTTAATGTTAAAACTCTTACTTTGTACCGTAATAGCTGTGTCCCCTTTCAGTAGAATTGCATGGACTTTTGCATGCACAGTCTTGTGGGGGGGGGAGGTGCAGGTCTCTTGATTTGTCAAGGTTTGATCCAGTTGGATGTGCAAATTCTGAGATCTGGATAGTGCATTTTTCAGAAAAATTTGGGAAGGGGGGTTGCTGTTTTTATTTGTCATCGCCTACAGCCAAGATGGTTTGGAATTTTGTCTGAAATTCTCAGGACCAAAGTACTTGCCCCAGAATAGTGCCTTTCACTGGTTTGGCAAAATAGTACTAATCTGCTTTCATGTTATACAGATTTGAAATTACAGTTATGAGCATTCTCAGTAGGGTCTTTTGGGTAAAAGTTTGATACCCTTCTGAGTATGCTCAGATGAAAATTTCAAATCCTTATAACTTGGAACTGATTAATATTTTTTCACCAAACCAATGAAGTGCATCATTCTGGGGCAAACCTTTTCTACACTAAATATTTCAGACCAAAATTCCAAACCATTTAGGATGTAAGTGATGACAAAAAAAGCATAAAAATGCTACTTTTTTGCAAAAATGCACTATCTTGATCATAGAATTCACACATTAAACTTGAACAAAATTTGACAAATCAAGACACCTTGCCTCAGATTATGCATGTAAAATTTAATGCAATTCCGTTCAATGGGGTGGGCTATTAATATGTTTATATACAGGGTATATATATATCTCTCCATACTACATTATAGTGACACTTTAGTGTCATTATAGTTAGTGTTAAGTAGTCTGTTTAATGTTAAATACCTAACTTTGCATCTTACTAGCTTTGCTCCTTAGAGCATTAGGGTTAACAACCCCAAGGAAGACCCCACCACTGATTCACCAAGACTCTGGAGGCCCAAAACCCTAATGGTCAAAACCCTAATGCCGCATGTCCCTACTTTTGTGGCATTAAGTTACTCTGACTGGTGTATTAACAAGTTTTCTTTTTACAAAAGAATAATACGGTAGCAGTAGCACCCCTGTAGTTAAAATTCTACTGGCACTTCTATGTTCAACTCCAATTTTTGCACCTTAATAACTTTGGCATTCTTTGACAAAATAGCTCAAATATTTAGCATGTGTGGTCATTCTGTCAGTGTCTCAAAACATGGAAAGTTTTGCAATTGCATCTTGTATGGATTTTGAGATATGGAGTGTTAAAAAAGTATAAAATCACCACTTTTTTTCTAAACTTAGCATGGGATTTTTTGCTCTTTTCTATAGCCCAGACAAAAAGAAAAGTTTTCCTGAAAGTTTCTGGAATGATGAGGTATGTGGTTCAAGGGAATTTTTTTTTTTTATTTATATTCAGAAAGACCTTTGAGTCAGCGACTCATTTACAAAGGTTACACATCATACATAAAAGGATACATGGACAGAACTTGGAATACAGATTACAGTACAATTACAAATAACAGTCAGTGAGGTTACATAGTTGTGCAGTTGTTGAATAACAGCAAGTTTTGTTTCTTAGTACAGCCATAATAGTTACAGAGGTTCCGTAGAGGCTGATGGTCATAGGGTTTCATAGTTACAGTTTGGTACGGGGAGTCCGACAATAGTTAGTTTGATAGCTGCATGTGTTAATCTGGTGTCGAGGGCAGTCACATTGGCTAGAGGCATGAAGGTATTTCCGTAGCTTGGATTTATAAGGGCCAAGCCTTAATTCAATTGTTATATGACTTGAGAGGGTTTTAGTCCAGGAGGGGGCCCTGTAAGTGAAGGTTCGCTGGAATTGGGAAGTCCAACCCCGGGGTACCCTCAGTAGCTGCTTGTTTGAGCTGTGGGTTGTTTTGACTGGGGAGTTGGGTGGATGATTTTTTTTAGGGTAGGTGGGGTGAGGCCTAGTAGTACCTTTTTGGTCATAAGGCAGGTGTGGTACCTGATTCTGCTATCTAGGTTTAGCCAGTTTATGCTGCTGTAAAGGGAGCAGGAGTGTGTAAAATGATCACATCCAAGGATGATATGGCAGGCTTTGTTTAAAATGAGTCAGAGTCTGCTTAGGGTGGTGGATGGAGCAGCACTGTAGATTAGGATGCCGTAGTTTAACAGGGAGAGGTTCGAGGAGTTTATGGTAAGTTGTAATGCTTCAGGGGTGAGGCAGTGTCTGTACAGGTATAGTACCCCTACTCTGGAGCTAAGAGCTGTTGATAGGTGTAGGATATGTTGATTAAAGCTGAGGGTGGCGTGTAGAGTGATCCCTAAGTATTTAAAGCTGCTTACTTGTTCTAATGGGGTCTGATTGGCAGTGAGGAATTGGGGGCAGATGTTCTTGAGTGGGTTCTGGGGTGGGTGAAGAGCATGAATTTTGTCTTATTGTAGTTGATAATAAGATGTTGGGTGGTGAGCCAGTCTTCAACTTCACGGAATGAGTGTTGGAGAGTTTGGTGGAGCTTGGGGGGGTGATGGGTCAGAGGCGAACAAGACCACATCATCTGTGTACAGGAGTAGATTTCTGGGGCATGACACTGAGAGGGAGTTGAGGTATAGGCTGAAAAGTAGGGAGCCAAGTATGGAGCCCTGTGGGACACCCGAATGGATAGGGAGGCAGGGGAGAGGACAGGGCCTACCTTGACTAATTGCATTCTATCGGAGAGATAGCTGGTGAACCAGTTTAGGGTGTCACTGGAGAAACCCGTGAAAGCCAGGGTGTTAAGCAAGTGGACATGGTTTATGATATCAATTGCCTTAGATAGGTCCACGAAGATGGTGCCTGTGAGGTGGCAGTGGTCCAGGGCTGAGTGGACATGGGAGGTAAATTCAAGGAGGGTGGTGGTGGTGGTACTGTGGCCCTTATGGAAACTGTGCTGCTGTCCGGATAGAAGATTATATTTGTTAAGGTGGTCAGTAAGTTGGTCAGCGACTATGCGTTCTAGTGCCTTAGATGGGGGGGTAGGATAGAGATGAGGTGGTAGTTGTTTGTGGATGTGCGGTCACCACTTTTATGGATGGGTGTGATGTAGGCCAATTTCAAGTGGGTAGGGAATTTCCCTTGACAGAGGGAGTGGTTTAGAATGTGGGTGAATGGGGCTAGGACTTCCTGGAGGGTGAGACGGAGAAGTCTGAGGTCCAGGGAGTCATGACTATAGTGATTTTGGCTAATAGCTTTGGTTAGGTAGGGTTTGGCAGTCTCTGGGGTAAGGACTCATAGGTAGAAGGGTGGAGCAAGGGGAGGATGTGGGGCATTATGGGCAGGCGGGGAATCTAAGAAATTAGGGGGCAGCACATGGGAGAGATTAATAAAAGCAGTGTTAAGGGAGAGGCTATTCGGAGGGGGGTCGGAGGAGAGGCAGCCATCTATTAGAATTTGGTCTGGTGGCAGGTTTGGGGCTTTGCCAGAGAGTTCCTTAATGTTTTCCCAGAACTTGCGACCAGAGCCCCAGGTGGAGGTTAAGATGGCTTTGTAATAGTTTATTTTGGCGGTTCATATGGCCCAGGTGCACTTGTTTCGGGACTCCCGATAACGTTGCCTGTCCAGAGGCTGTTGGGTCTTGTTGGCAAAGTGCCATAGTGCATCACATTGAGGAAGTAGGCCTTGGAGGTTGTCCAAGAACCATGGTGCATGATTCCCTTTGGTCATTGTTTTGGTGAGGGGGTGAACTTGTCACAGGCTGCATTAAAGGTGTTAGTAAATAGTTCAAGGGTGTGGTCCAGGTCAAGGGTGTTAGTTAGGGGTGTCCAGTCCCATTCTCTGAGGTGGACCTTGAGTAGGGCTAGTTTACTAGGCCCTAGTTTGCATTTTGCAATAATTTTAGGCGAGGTTTTGGGGGGGGTACCAGACCAGTTACAGAGAACTGGAGAGAGGTCACTTAGGGTGTCGGGAAGGACTTGGTTGCTGGTTATTTTGTGGGGGCAGTTTGTGAAAACTAGGTCTAGTAGGGAGGATGACCCCGTGTGGGTGTGTAGCCAGGTGGGGGTTTTGATGACCTGAGTGAGACTGAGGGTTGATGCCTCGTTGGTGTATGGGGTGGCTGTTTTGGCCAGCCAATTTATGTTAAAATCCCAGAAGTAGTATTTTTTCATGCTTTTGGGGTAGAGTGGCGAGGTAGGACATGATGGTTTGGAAGGCTGGCTTTTGGTCCTTGGGAGGGACATAGGCCGTGGTGAGGAGGAGAGGGGATGTTGACTTACCTAGGGTTAATTTTAGGGTGAGAGCCTGAGCCCTGGACGTTAGTATGGGCAGATGGAGTAGGTGGCCAGAGATCGAGTCCATGAGGTAGACAGCACAGCCACCCCCTCACTTGCCCACTTGGTCAGCTCGGTAGAGGCGGTAACCAGGGAGGTTGATTACCGAGTCAGGCACAGATGGGGAGAGCCAGGTTTCATTCAATGCAATGATATCAGGGTGATTCTGGAGTACCCAACCCTGAAAGGAGTCCCATTTTTTTTGAAGACTGCAAATGTTTAGTGAGGTGATGCGCAGGCCATTTTCTGGAGATGGGTGGGATGGTGGGGAATTTAGAGGGCCAGGGTTGGGGTGAACATTGCCTGTCAGAAGAAGGAGGAGAATGAGTGACCTGAGGCGGCTTCTGTTAGCTCGAGTAGTAGGTCTTTGGCATTTATGCTGTGCATGGCCGATGGTGGGTATTGGTAGTTTCAGGATAATGGGGGCACATTGGAGGAGTAAGAGGGGAAAGCGGGGGATTTGTTGTGTTGCAGATGTGAAAAGCAGTTGGCCAGGGATGGGGGGGCTCCAGTAGGTTACTTGGCCCAGGAGATGGTATCCAGAGGTGGGACTGGAGGTGTCTATGTATGTGTTGTAGAGGGGAGGTGGTATAGACGATGATTTATCAGTCTGGGTTTGTAAAGGCTGGGAGTTCAGGTGCAGTGGGGGTGGGGTGCAGGGCTGGGAGTGCCAGGCTGCATGCTGACAGGAGGTTTAATTTTGTATCCCATTTTTGCATTGTGAGTGGTTGGCGAAAGTGCCTGAGGAAATTGCATGAGGAGAGTGATGAGGGTAAGTGGGAGCATGATAGGATAGAGAGTTAGGCAGTGAGTGAAAGGACTAGAGAAAGAAGAAGAAAAAAAGGCAAGGAGGCCTCTAGTGGTAGGAAAAGATAAGTTGCAGATGGGAAAGTGGACTGTTAGGTTATTTCACGTCATGTGACTAGAAATCAAGATATATATTTGAATGCCGACCAAGGGTGGTGGTGGTGGTGGGGAGCCGAACACGTAGCATTCGGTGGGGCAAAGTCAGTGCTCCAACAAACAGTCATGATCAGGCATGCAGCTCCTTTAGTACCTGGGGCAATCTTTAACCTGGCTCCGTTTTCAGAGTGAGGGAGAGCTTAGCCGAGCAGCCCTCTCAACCGTCAGTATGCTGGGGTAATCTTTAGCCTGGGCTCCGTTTTCAAAGTGGGGGAGAGCTTAGCCCAGCAGCCCTCTCGACCGCCGGTATGCTGTGGAAGAGGTGAAGGTATGCCTTTGTATAGTTTGGAGAAAATATATCTCACCATTTTTAAATGTTAACATTTTTTGTGATAGTGGCTAGACAGGCAGGTAAATGAAAACTGTTCAAACTGTTATCACAAAAGGATTTGCTCAGAGAAATATTGTTTGTGCTGTCAGCCATCTTCTTTCCCCCCCTCATTTTTAAATCTGCGTTTCCACATAAATACAGTTTGGTAATTAATGAACAAGACATGACTTGCAGTTAAGTCTCCCTTGCATACTTTGTTCAATTTGTGTCTTATTATTTTGAAATGTACAGGACAAATGCTTGTGTTTGTGGGGAGAATCATTTTGCACATCACTCACTAATCTAAGGATAGCTTGAATAGTAAATAACCATTCGAACATTTTAAGACTTTGAACTTTACTGTTCAA
Source organism: Neoceratodus forsteri (assembly GCA_016271365.2). Lineage (NCBI taxonomy): Eukaryota > Metazoa > Chordata > Ceratodontiformes > Ceratodontidae > Neoceratodus > Neoceratodus forsteri. The sequence continues at coordinate 980,317,256 of CM028136.1, read as the reverse complement.
TCTAAAAAGACTTCGAACAGTGAAGTTCAATAATACAACAGATGATTCTTCCCTATAAAACACACATTTGCTCATTAAATTGTAGTAGATGTAGATGCACAATATTAAATACAGAACCCCCCCCCCCCCAGATCTCTGTCCACATAATGTTGTTTGACTCCTGGTGTCTAGTGCCCCCACCATGATCACTGTGCCCGTAATATAGTTTCTTCCTGGTGCCTACATTCAGTCTCATCTATATTCTGCTCTAAAGTTAAATGATAATTTTACCAGAGAAAACATTTCCACCTCTAGTAGGAATTAACACATATAAGGTCCCTATTAAAACGTATTGTAAAGCAGACACTGACAAATGGCAGTGAAGTTACCAACAGTACAATACTAGCAGTAATACAGCTTCCTAACAGGCACAGTAGAGTAGCACTCCATATGGAATCAGCAACCTGGAGGCATGCTGTCTCAGCATCCAACAACCCTGGTGCCACTGAATGTAGGGCAAAACAGCTTGAGATGGAGAATACATTTGGTTGTCTAAATTAGAAACTCCTAACAGGAATTCAAAACAGCATTGACTCTCCCACCGTCATTGACAAGGAGCTGGAATAATTGTTTTAAAATGCCATCCTTAGAAATTGCCTCAATTGAATGATAGGTGTGAATGATCTTAGCCTTTCACCACATCAGAAACTTTTTCAGTCTGTAAACCTCACAACAGTGTGTTATGACCCAGCATCCAGCAACCCTGGAAAAAAGGTCCACAACTAAAAGGCACCCCACAAAAAATTGTCAGCTTTGTTACAAAATCTGAAACACACATAGTTTTTAAAGCAATGTTTATTGAATGGTGCTGCCTGTTTTACTTGCGAAAACCATTGCACATGATCTTTACAACTTTGGAGAACATGTCATATAAGCTTTCTGACAGAGAGTACTAGACTGTGAGTTCCTGAGATGACATCATCATCTGCTCTTCACTAAAACAGGCTTTTTTTGAACAGGTAGTGAAATCAGGGTTACAAAATAGCTCTTACCTTTAAAATTAGATTTCTACATTACTTCAGTTTTTTGGTACGAGATTTACTGGGGATATGCTTATTCTAATTCTCCAATGTAGCACTTTTGGCCAGAGTGGTGCCAGTTTATCTTTAAAGAAATAATACATGAGATTAAAAACATGCAGGATGATTAAGAAAACGATGCTAGTGGAAAAAAAAACTTGAGAATCTACAGTATCCATGAAAAAGAAGAAATTTAACATTCAATTTCCAAAATTACTGAATGCCGCATTTGTGGATTTGTTAAGAGAGGGAACTCCACTCCTTGAAATAGACAGTGCTCACAGGACAGACAACAAAAATGAAATGGAAGAGACTCTAGATCAAGCTCACTTATTTTTCATTTTCTCAGGAGAGAAAATAAATCAAGGATGGAGATTAGAAATAATAAACAAAAAGAGTTTCACCTTTAGAGGACGGTCTATATCTATTTGCCAAGATGTTTCCCAGGAACTATGGATGTTTTTTTGCTAGTCATTGTAACCTGGTAGAGCCCATTATGTACAACTGCCTGTTTTCTGGAGCAACCTGTGAGTACTGGGGTGGTTAAGTGATTTGCTCAGAGTCACACAGTATGCAAGTGGAGGCTGTAGCAATCAAACCCAGGTCTGCTGGAGAAGGTACCAAGCTCATTTATCGCCTGTTACTCTAACCTCTGTGCTATACTATCAGAACAGAGATTACACAGACAGTATAATCAAATTCAACAAATTCTGCTGAAAGAGAAAATTAAGTCAACTTTGATTTAATCACACCATTTGAGCACTCTGTCTGTGGCTCAGCAGGTAGCACTCTTACTTCTGGAATCAGAAGATCAGATGGTCATGGATCTTAATCCCATAACTTGTACTTGGGGTAATAACCTTAACAGACAGGTACTGCAGCAGCTGGGGGGGGGGATACTGCACTGTTGAGGTGTCATCCCTTGGATTCAAAATTAAACTGAGGTCCCTTCTGCCTAACTCTGATCACTGTCCAGCTGAAAGTTAGAGGTCCCATGGCACTTACTGATGACGGGTAGGGGAGTTTCCCAAGTCTCATGGCAAAAAATCTCCTTGTCAATGAAACAACTCAATGTAACCCACCGTAGGATGATCTTGGTTATAAACTATCACTGCAAAGCCCGTCTTTCCTGGTCACACTCAGATTCAAAATAAATCAATAAATTCCTCCACAAAGATTGAAGATTACTTTAAATAGCCTAACCATATTTTACAGAAATAATTAAAAAGCAAAACACGATTTGAAACTGTGACTACCATAACTCTTCTCATAGAGATACCGATGATCAGTTAATTTCTAACAGAAAAGAATGGTTTCGAATGGCATAGAATGGTAAATGTTAAGAGAGTTTCAAGAAGTAGATTTGGTGCAAATGATAAATACTGGGAATATGACTTAACACAAGTATTAATATTGTTAGCAGAATGTTAATAGTTTAAAAATAGCAACATATGGGGATGATGGAGGGCTTGAGCTTATTACAAGCAGACCAACAGAACAGAACAATGCCAGATGCTGAACCTTGATGTCTGTGGAAAGGGATAAGAGGATTATATCACATATAAGTAACAGAAACATGTAATGAATTTTCATGGTTAGGAATCTGGATGACCCACTGTATTAGTAGAAGGTTAAGGAGCCTTTCACCTCTAGGTCCCAGGTTCAAATCCAGCACAGGTCGGTAAAACTTGGTCTTGCCTTTAAAATTAGGTCCTCCCTCAATGATGCTGCCTGGCTTGCTATTGTACAAGGATTTCTCCTCCCTGCTCTGACATATTAGTCTCAAGTTTACCTTAAAGCTAGCAAAGGAGCACTCCAGAAATGGAACACCTGCTATAACAGTATATGCAGATTTGCTCTCTTTGCTCACAGACTTACCTATCATTGCCTGCTCTACTCGAAACTAAATTGGCTCTCCTCAGACTCGCTCAGACACTATTCTGAAGGCTGTACAATTGATAATATGATCAGAATGGGGTCCCCTAAATACCTTGCCGAACTATTAACTCAGCCCTCCCAAGCATACCTCCTCAGGGCATCTGCTCAAACCCAACTTGAAATTCCCAGATATCTCACAAAAAAAGGAGAATGATCCTTCGCCATATCTGTCCCCCGCTCCTGGAACTCCATTTCCTCCAACATCAAACTCTCCAAATCCCACAAGGCCTTTAAACTGGGTCTTTGGGCACACCTATTAGAATCTGACTGCTGCTCTTGTGCTGTAACTTGAGCCTCTCTCCTAGCATTTTCTCCTCCCTATGGCACTTACTGATTTCCTGCTGGTCTCTAAAATCTGAAAGTTTCCCACATCCAGCAGAAGTCCTATTGTTATAATGTTACTTCATTTAAGTTTTGTTTGCTGTTTGTCATTTCAGTTTAGTCATTGATGTATCATCAGATGAAAATACTTAATGTAATGTTATCTGTTTCTCTTTGTCATCACTGATAATAACTGTACCTGGCTGTATACTGTTCAAATGTTTGTTCTCACCTCATGCTGTGTCATGAAATACTCTTTAATGTTGACTCTGGTCTCCCCTGTCTGTACTCTCCCAGGTCATGCCTGAATATAGGCAACATTGTTGTCTAGTGTACTTACCCGGTAAACAAAAACCAAATAAATAAATAAACAGTCAAAAGCCATTATCACTAGCCAGCCCGCTGGCACAGTGGTAGGGTTACCTCTTGCGGCGCCAGCGACCCAGGTTCGGAAATGGACTCAGGCTTCTGGAGGGTCGGCCGGGGGGAGGAAGATTGAGTGCTCATAGGCTGCTCTCTTCCTCCAGAGTGGGGTGGGATGCATGTCCTGCCGCTTTACTGCCACCTGGGTGACCATGGGTGGAGGTGCAGTGGGACTGCAGAAAAGTAGGGAGGGAGGACGTCAGCTGGGAGCTGGAGTGCTCACACGTCTTGATGTGCACCGCTCCTTGGCTCCCCTAGTGTACCAACGTCCTGTGGGAGGGGACAGAAAAGGTGGAAAACCCCCACAATGCTCCCTGTAGACGGAGCTCCAAGGCCCAAGTCCCAGTGCCCCAGCAGGCACCTGATGACAGCATCCCCCTGACGAAATACAGACATGTCGGGATGGAACCCCATCCTGTACCCACCTGGGGGGTACAACCAAGGCTCCATGGGGGGATGGACTGCACTGATGCCTGGCATGAGGAGCAGGGATTTACAAGGCCAACACAGGAGTCTCCTGAAGAAAGGAAGTACTGTGGTGAGAGGAGGACATAAAGAGAAAATAAAAAAAAGCCATTATCACTGTCAGCCCGGTGGCACTGAGGGCTGTGGTGCTGGTGCCTTACCTTGTGTTACACTGGTGACCACTGTTCAGGAATAAGTATGGTCCACCAGAGGTTGGCGGGGTTGGAGATGGACTGAGCATCCGATGGACTGCTCTCATCTCAAGGGAGGGGAGAATTCAGTGGCCAGTGCATGCCTGACCCTGGTGGAGGCTGAAGCTCTGTGCCATGGAGCTGCTACAGCATGGGAGTGTGGTGAGCAGCAGACACTTGATGGGGACATGCACAAGAGTGCACACAACCCCATCACAGGCATCATTGCATGCTGTGCAATCACAAGGACACACAAAAACAAGGACACAGCTCCTGGTGGAAGATAGGGGAGCTCACAGGCCCCACACCTGGCTAGCCATGGTGCGAACACTTATCCAGTTTCAGTAGGGGAGGGCCCCATCCACTGACCCCACTGGGGGGATAAGCCCTGGAGCTAGCACTGAATGGTGGATTCCTGGATGATAGAGCTGAGGCTCCCCTAGAATGTGAGGGCCATTGGAGCAGAGGAGCATAAATACCACAAAAAAGCCATTATCACCTGAGGGCTGTTCTGCAGCTTATGTGAAATGAGTTGTAGTGGTCTCAGATAGTTCTCAGTGGGTATGAGTCCACAGCATAAAAGTGGCCAATACAATTGGCATTAAGTGTCACCCTTTTTGGCAGTCTCACATGAGACACCAAGGATTGAATGTGCATAGAATCTGAACTACCCTCTACCTAAGTAGTGATTCTTGCATGGTAGGGTTGGATTACATTGGCAGGGCTAGTGTGGGGAAGCTTGCACTGTGATTGCCCATGTTTTACCTGTCAAGTGGATAAATAAAGGGCTTCAGGTTTCAGTGCTGTCAGTCCAGCAATGTTGGAACAAAGGCTATAATGCTACTTTTTATAATGCAGCACTTGGATTTACCTCAGGCCTTCATTCAAAAATATTTCATAAATTACCAACATAATTATACAGTTTACATATGATATTATCCTCTTTTTCCAGATTCCAGATAATGGCAATAATACTTTCTCCACACTTAGAAATATAAAAATGTATACATTTTATTCACACCTATACAATCATTCTAAATATTGCTCATTAGCATAAATATCAAACATACTAACCGTAAACATTAACAAAGGTTTCAGAAAATCAAACAAACCACTAACAAACAAAATAAAACAAATTTGAGGAAATAAACAAGTTAAATGAATAAGCAATATTCAGCATAAGAAATTACGTTAGTTATACGCTAGGCTTTCAGCATACTTAGTATTTAGCATAACCTTCTGATATAAGAACATGCAAACTCATTACATTAGTGTTTTAGATTATATTTCTGTGTAAGACTTATTTCAAAATTCTTGTCATAAAAAATGTTTTTTTCTCGGTCTAAATCTTTTAAACTATATTACCCAAGTTCTGTAATTAAAAGTAAGTTCCCTTGTTACTTTCCCAGATAAGCTCATTTAAATTACTAAAACTATCAATTAAAAATTAACCAGCAAAAGGAAGTAAAATTATACTTACATTTCTGGTTGTAGAAGTGGTTCTTCTTCTCTCTCTTAACTTAGAAATCTTGGCTGAGTCTGGCTTTAAGTAAGAAAGTCTCTTTCAATCAGCTAATCTTCTTGATCCTGGAACTTTTTGGCATGGACAAACATTTCAGGTTAAATTCCCCTTGTTGAAAGTCACATCACCAAAATTCAGTTCTTGGATTTGTGGAAAATAGCTTCAGTCTGCACAATCCATTGCAATACTTGATTTAAATAACTTTGTTGTGGATAGCAAAGTTATCTTAATAACTGGATTTTGACTTATTTGTGTTTAATTTATCTGCACCAAAAACCTTAGGGCAATAGCCATTCTTTAAAATTCACAAAGGTATGCAGTGTTGTGAATAAAGTCAAGTCTCTGGTCCAGGCTTTTGCAGGTAACATTACTTCAGTCAAAATGCTTAGTAAATAAAACACAGACCTTGCTTCATAACTCAATGAGAATGTTCTTGTATCACAAAGTTTTGCACCTGGTCCTTGTGGCAACACTGCATAGGATATCAAGCTTCTACTTAGCACCCACTTTCTGGATACATCAAATGGTTAACCAAGGCTGGTCCCAGTATTCCAAATTCAGGCGTGGTCTAAGGCTTTTCATGACTAGCAAGTTATGAAGCCATTAAAGTTATAGCCAAATTTTCAATTAGACTAGCATAGTTTCTCTTACATCAGTGTTTTAGCCAAGACTAAGGAGTGGTCAGCAGAATTCATTAATATGAATCTGCCCTGTTGATGTCATCACAAGATTTTGATTGATCTGAGTCACTAAGGGGGCCGGGATTGTGACTCCCTGCAGATGACAAATGGTGACAGTGACCATATCCCCTACAAGGACTGCCCACTGACTCCAAACTCATTTTATTTTCAAAACTGTCTTTCTCACATAACGTCATAATGCAAAGTAGTATAACTTGTAAACTTAAATACTTGAACTTCTCTCATCAAATGGAACATGTTGGTATGTTTCCCATATTCCTAGGACTAAAAATTCCCAAGTTAGACTATTAAAGGTTATAACTTCATAATTCTAATAAATCTTCTTAAAATAAAGTCATAGTTTATCTTTAAATAGGCTAAGCTACAGAATAACATAAGATTTGTAAGAAAACCCCATTATCAGAGCTTTTAAATACTACTTCTTTGTAGAAACACATGAGGTTCTTTGTCTTGTCTAGAAGCAATCATAAACTTAAGAGTTATAGTTTCAGACTCCTCAGGGTGTCAGCTATCATCACATATTCAATTTGTTTATTTATCAATAAAATAATGTTATTAAAAAAATACTTTTATACATAACTTCTAATTCTTTGGTCCTGCACTTATGGTATTACATTTTTTTTCTATTACTCATATTAGTGTCTATCAACTGTCAAATTTTCATAGAGGCAGTACATTGCATTGTTAAGATATAAATAAAACTTTATTATAATACAAAGTCAATGGAGATTTTAAACTGCATTTTCTAAGGCAAGGTTTTTTTAAGGCTCACATAAGGCTGTACCAGTCACATGATCTTGTATCTGATTGTAATCCAGGTTACCTGTTTCTGGCTAGCTTAGGCATTTTTGGAATTTATAAGTCTCTAGTTAGTAACTGCAGAGTGCAGTTAATGTTAATCCCTAGAGGCCTTAAACAAGGGCTCCCTTATCTAGAAATGGCACATCTTCTTAAGACTTAATTCTGGCAAAAATATAGTTAGAAGAAATTGTCCTGCAGGCAATAGTTTTTGCCTTTTTTTAATGAAGACTATGAGGACATGTCTTTTAACCAGAAATTATATTAACTTTACATAATTGGTCCCATATAAAATCACACAAAATGATTATTAAAAAGCAATTCTTGATAAAAAATGGAATAATTTTTTCATCAAGGGTTTTGTTCCTACAGCACCTTTAATGGGCACTAAAAACAATTCTCACACAGAAAAATAAAAAGTCTAAAAAATATATATCTTTCTGGAGTTTACATGGAATATTGAGAGATATTAAATTATAATAGGAAAAAGTACAATTATGCAAGAACTTACCATAACAGTAGATTTGGAAGGGGATCTCTTGCAGCATATCACACCTATGTAATTAAAGCCACCAGGCACTAGAACTACATGGAAACATTTATAGCTGGCACTTTTCCTGGGGGTTGCCTATTTTGACATAATATGCTGATGTCAATCTATCCTATAAGAGTGATCAGCCCTTGCGCCCTCCTCAATTCTCCCTGTGGAGACCATAAGCTACTTAATTCCAGCAAAGGGAACTGAGGAGGGACAGAAGGTTCCTGCCAAAAGAAAAGTATGGAGAAAGAGGTACACACACAGAAAAAAGTCCCATGTCCAGGGAGAAGGAGGGAGAGATGGCATGGCCTGCTGCAAGAGATCACCTCACAGATCAACTGTTATAGTAAGTTCTTATATACTGTAACTGCACTATCTGAAGTTGGGGATAACTTCTGCAGCAGGCCACACCTATGGAACAAGTTCCAAACAGTTCTTACATGGAGAAATGCAGGCTGGGCAGTAGGAAACCAAGGGCCTAAGAAAGTAGGCCATGAAGAACAGCTAAGCTGAAATTGGCCCTACAGCTAGAGACAATGTCCAGACTGTAGTGCTTGGTTAAGGTGTGGACAGTACTCTAAGTGGCAGAATCACAAATCTCTGCAGCTGACGCATTCCTGAAAAAAGCAGTAGAGGTGGACTTGCTTCTGGAGGAAAGGCCACGAATAACACCAGGAAGGTCTTTAGAATACTTCCTGTAGCAATAGGTGATGCAGTTGGCCAACCATTTGGCAAGCACTGTTTTGAACCAAGGGCACCCCTTTTCCCAGGGGAAAAAGAAACAAACAACTGTTTGGACTTCCTACTGTCCTTTGTTCAGTTGGTATAGTAACTGTTTGAACTTTCTACTGTCCTTTGCATGATGAGTAGAGTAACAGAGAATTCCATGGACATCTAAAGTGTGGAACAATGTTTCCCCTGAATTAGATGTTGTGGATAATAAACAAGAAGGTGAATGGATTGGTTTAAAGTGAACTTGGATGCCACCTTAGGAAGAAACTCAGATTTGTCCCCAAAGACGCCTTGTTTTTGTCAAAAAACAAATAAGACAGTGCAAACATGAGCACCTGTAGCTCTGGAATTCTTTGAGCAGAAGTAATCGCAATAAAGACAATGCTTTCTAGATAGGAGTCTTCAGGTGAAGATTGCCTCTCAGAAAAGTACAGGACATATCCAGTTGTTCCACCACCACTTCATCCATAGGAACATGAAAAGCAGAGATGGCAGACATGTGCACCTTGAGAGAGGAGTACTTCAGACCAGTCTAAAAGGGACAACAAGTACTCAAGGATCTGATTCACAGGACAAGTGAAGGGATTCAGCTGATGTGAAGTAGCCCACAGCACAAACTGCTTCCTCTTTATTAAATAGGTGGCTAGACTGAAAGAATTCCTAGCTGCCACCAGGACATCAGTCACCCTTGGAGACACCCCGGACTGAGCCATGGTTATGTCCTCAGGAGCCAGGCATAATGATGCAGGTATGTGAAGTCCAGATGGACTAGGGTGCCCTGGTTCTGAGAGAGCACGGTACTGGAGGTTCCACTGTCATCTGTTGCAGCAAGGGGAACTAGATCTGACCAGGACAGTAAGGGGCTATGAGGATCATTGTGGCTTCTTCCATTTGGAGCTTGATCAGAACCCTCTGAAGTAGGGGGAAAGGAGGAAATGTGTACAGAAACCTCCCTTTCCAAGAGGGGGGCAATGCATCTCACCAGAAAACTCCTGTCCATTGATCAAGCTAGCAAAAAAGAGGCAGTTTTGTGTTGAGTGTGGATGCAAACATGCCCAATTCTGTATAACCCCACCTGCCACACAGGTCTTCTACTATTGAGGTCAGCAGTTCCTACTTGTGTGACTTTGACTGTGACTGACTTTGGGTGTCTGCCAGGATGTTTTGGACACTTGGAACATGGTCAGCCATCATTTTGAGACCGTGATCCAGAGCTCAATACCAGACTATCATTGCTTGCTGGCAAAAGGGGTATGAGTGAGTGCCCCCCTTGCTTGTTCATGTAGTGGACTACATTGATGTTGTCCATCTGCAATCACTGAAGACCCTGGTTTAGCTGTGTCTGGAAGGCCTGCAGGGCATAAAGAATAACCCACATTTCTAGGACATTGATGTGGGGGAGAGGATTCAAGATAAGACCAGGTCCCTTATGTATGATGTGGTCCTAGATGCACCCCCCCATCCCAACCATGAAGCAGCAATCATGAGGATTTGCTGAAGGGAAGGAATGAGGGAAGGTACCCCTCTTAACATGTTGTTGGGTTCCATCCACCGAAGTAGGACTTTCATCACTGGAGATGAGACAAGGACCGGCTGTGCCAGGTCATCGGTACACTCCTCCCAATGGACCCTCAGTGTTCTTTGAGGGATCCTCATGTGCAACATAGCTAGTGGTGCTGTGAATATGGCCACAACCATCAGATCCAAAAGCAGGAGGAAGGTTTTGGCTGAGACACAGCGACTGCTGTACAACAGGTGGACTTGAGCTGTCAGTCAATCTGTATGGTCCTGGAGCAGGAAGGCCATGCCTTGAGAATTATCCAGGACTTTGTCTCTGTATTGTAGGTGATAGAAGGAAGTCAGAACCAACTTGGACAGGTTGACCATGATGCCCAGATCCTGGAATAGGCTGGTGGTATGTTCCAGAGTCTGTAACATGTGTTCCCTTGACTGAGATTTGAGAAACCAGACCTCCAGGTATGGAAAGACATAGAGTACCTCCTACCTGAGGGCAACTGCCACCACTGCCAGGTATTTGGTGAACACCTGAGGGGCCAAACACAAGCCAAAGGGCAAGGCTTGGAAACTGGAAGTGTGCCCCCTGGAAATGGAACCTGTGATATTGTCTGTAGGATGCATGTACCTGGATGTGCAAGTAAGCATCCTTTATGTTGAGGGAGCAAATCCCATCTCCATGTTGCAGAAAGGGAGGCAGACCCTGCAGTGTAACCATCCAGACATTTTTGTGCTGGATAAATAAATTTAACTCCAGAGGTTCAGAATGGGCCTGAGCTCTGCTGTACATTTGGGCACCAGAAAGAAATGACAGTAGAACCCTTTGCCCTGTTGAGTTGCTTAGATGGGTTCTGTGGCCCTTCCTTTACAACAAGGAGTCAATCTCCTCCCAGACCGAATGTGGTCTGGAGGGTAAGAGGACAGAACTGGTGGCTTTTCTAGAGGCCACTACAGAAGTTACAGGGTGTGACCACTTTCTATAATCTGCAGCACCCAGGCATCTCTGATGATTTCCCTCCACTTGTCCAAATGTAAGGAGAAGCAACCCCCTACCACCACCTCCTGTCTTACTGGAGGGGGTGGTCAAGCAAACAGTCAGGCTGAATCAGCAGGGGCAGCTGGGACCACATCTCATCCTCTTAGGGCTTTTCCTGAGTTGGAGGGGGGCGTGCATGGTAAGGGAAGCCCGACATTTACCCTGACATTTGCTAGAGGGCTTGGGTCTATAATTAGACCAATGAAAGGGCACTCGCTGTCCACCTTTTGGCTGGTTTGTGTGGTACATGGAGTGGACTGATTGTAGGGTGTAACCCAAGGCTTGCAGTTGGACAATATGTCCTGAACAACCACACCAAGCAACTTGTAGCCTCAAAAAGGGGCATTCAGGATGGACAATTGAACATGCTGAGCAAAGTCAGACACCCTCAAACAAGAGTGTCTACAAAGGTAAATGTCCACAGTGGTAGCCCTCATCAAGGAATCTATGGCATTGCAGGCAGCCCTAAAAGGGTGAGTACTGATGTCGGACCCAACTTTAAGAGACTGCAGTAACTGCTGTTTGAGGTGGTCCTCTGGGATTGCATGGACAGATTCAAGGGCTTGGTCCCACAGCTGGTTTTGGCACTGGACCATATGGGCAATGTTATTTAATACCCCGATGGTCAGTGTGGCAGAGGAAAATGTTTTCTTTCCAGTTGATCCAGCCTCTGTGACTCCTTATCCAGGGGCAAGGAACTGAGATGTTTGGGCCTCTTGTTGCATTCATGAGTGGCATTGATGCCCACCAAATCTGCCTGAGACAGATCAGTGAAGAAAGGTTTTTCTGCTGGAGCCTTGTAGAATTTGTCCATCTTCCTAGGCACAGGGGACATCAAATTAGGTAAATGCCAGGCAGCCATGGTAGCATCTTCAAAAGGCTCAATTAAAGGAAGGATGACCAGAGCATGGGCATCCAGAAGCCTTAAATAAGTGGCCAGTTAATGATAAGTGGGATCTTGCTCCTCGGTGTCAAAGCTGATCTTGCTGCTTGGTGTCAAAGCCCATGGCTGATTGTAACTGTCTCATGACCAATACAAAAGAGGGATCATCTGGGGGTTGGGGGAATGCAAGATATATATTGAGGTCTCCTCAATGTCAGATGATGCTGTGGAGGAGGCGTTGTAAGCAGTAGCCCCTTTGTGACCGCTGTTATTGCATCATGATCCTTATTGGGAGGAATGAGGTCTGGAAAGCACCTATCCTTGTCCCCCAAGTCCTGGGGGAGCAAGGGTCCAGGATTCTGGAGTGTGGGCCATGGCCCTGCTGGAGAAATGGGATGGCATTCAGGGATGGGCCTTGGGGAGAAGAAAGCTTGGCTTGCATGAAATCCCATAAGGCAGTAAGCACAGAATGGAAGTCCACCTCTATCAGTGTTGGACCCATCGGCATCAGTTGATGAAACACTGGGGTCAGCACTGAAGTCGGCACCAGGGGGGAAGGCTGCATCAGTTGGGGCCTGTGGGGAACTCCTTGGTGCGGGTCTGTAATGGTGATGGTGAGGCAACCACGGCTTGATCTGGGTGACTCTAATGAAGGTAGAGGCTCGGAACCCAAGATGATGTCCGAAGAAATAGTGGTGGTCAGTGGTAGGGGTATTGGCTGTGATCCAGCTACTACCAGCTCTGAGCCCATCGATGATGAGATAGCAGATCCACCTGACTGAGTGCCTGTAGAAAATAAGGGCCTGAACAGCTGTGGTGTGAAGTCAGTGGGGTGTCAGAGACCCTTGAATTAAACCCTGCTACTGAAACATTGGTGGGGGAAACTGCCAACATTAGCCCTGCAGGGAAAAGGGCATGTGAGGCAGAGGGAGACATTCCCAACAATGAGGATGGCCCTGTTACAGTTGGTGCACAAACTAGTGACCAGGATTGAGATGAGGAGGACCGGTTTGTGTCCTTGGGATGGTCCATGTCTTGATGTTTATGCTTCCCCATAGATTTTTCCCAGGCCTTGGAAGGCTGTGAGCCTGTGGACATTTAGGGTAAATTGGAGGTACTTTGAGCCTGAAGCTCCTTCTCCATCTGGGTGACGTTCTGCTTCAGCACAAAAGTTTCAAGGGTCTGCTCTTGGTGCTTCCTGGTTGCCTGATTGAAGCTGCAGCAGATCACACAGGTCTGGGTGTTGTGTTCTGGGCCTTGGCATCAGACACTGGCCTCTTGGTTGTCCTTTTCTAGGATCTTCTGCCCACTGGCACACTTCTTGAAGAGGTTCCTTGGGGCAATTTTCAGCATAAATAAAGAGGGAAAATCACTTTATCACTGAAGTGATAAACACTAGAGAAATAAAAAAAAGTAAAGGTTTAACAAAGAAATTCAGTGAAATGGCAGTTGACTGAAGCTGGCAGATCTCCATAAAGTCCAACGTGAGATGGTGGATGGCAGGAAAAGAACTGAGGAGGTTTGGGGGCTTCCCAGTCTTATAGGATAGGTCAGCATCAGTGTATAATGTCATAGTGGGTGGCCCCCAGTAGACTGCTAGCTAGAAAAGTTTCTGTGTGGTCCTAGTGCTTGTTAGATATAATTACATAGGTGTGGCTTGCTGCAAGGGATACCCCAAATGTCAGATCTCTGGTTCCAATGGGCAATCAGCATTTATATAGCACTTTTCATACACAGTATCTCAAAGTGCTTTACAAGCAATGCTAGACTAGTAGTGAAGTGACTGAATGTGTGGTGGCAGCCATATCGCACATCATCACCCACACACAGCCTGGATAATTGCATGAACCGGTTTATGGGAAGGTGAATGTTGGCCAGGACACCAGGAAAGTTCCCTGTTCTTTGCTAAGAGTGCCGTTGGTTCTTTTACTTCCACCTGGATACCCACCAGGACAACATCAGGATGGGCAGAATGGACCTCGGTTTAGCATCTCATCCGAAAGACGGCACACCCCAGCAGTACAGTACCACAGTACCCCACAATACTGCACTCGGATGCCAGCGATCTTTAGGTGAAAGTCCAATCCCGGTGTGGGACGAGAACCCACGACCTTCTGGTCCAGAGGCAGATGTGCTACCAACTGAGCCACACTGACAGCTAACGGCAGTACTGTTGAACTAATATATTTTGCTTTCATTTTATTTTTGCTATATTCGCTGACCACATCAAATCCATGAAAAATAATATAAAAGTGAACTATTTGTTGTGGAAAAATAATGTTACTTTACCTCAGTCATCTGAAATAGCTTGCTTTTGTTTGACTGTCTCTTTAAAAAGTGAAACTCAGACTGCTGGCAACAAGAGAAGTACACTGAGCAGCTGCTTAACTTAAACCACAGTTTACTGCAGGTCACAGCAGTTTGGGACTATTACTCTGCCTCAGTTTAAGAATTCCTTGTAAAGATTCCTATTGTTTTTTTTATTCCATCTCTAGTTCAATTGATCCAACACCAAACCTTTGAGCGAATCGGCTAGCCTTCTAATAATGCTCAGTTCACTGGCTATTGGTCCATATTAAACTGTTCCATGCACACCTGAACTCAGGCTGGATAAGTCAGTTAACCATAACTGTTTATAAAGCCACTGAGTTGTGTTTTTTAACATAACATAAAAACAGTAAAAGCCCTGAACTGGAATGCAAACTAATAAAAAAAGTCACAGAAATTTAATTAAAAAGCACGAACATTGCTCCACAAATCCAACTGACAAACTGTCAAAAGTGGTAACCTGGTATCTGGGAAAATTACATTAAACTAATAAGCCACCACCACTTGGACCACAAAATATATTGCACGTGAAATGTATTAGTTCTACAGTGTATTTTTATAGTAGAAAATCGACAAAACATGATGGTAAAGGGCCTTTAAAGAACAACTTAGAATATTGTTGGAAAAAGTTCCCCTTTTAAAATACTTTATATCTGATATTGAGTTATTTAAAGTAAAAAAAGGGTGGATTTAACTTCCTGCATAAGACCTTCTGTAGGAAAGTGAAATCCAAAAGAGAGAGAATCAGTGAGATGAGATCTATTTTGAACAAAAAAACACAAGGACGAGTAAATCAGTAGCCATGTTAATCAATAAATGTTCTCCTTGCAGAGTACTAGATACACAATTTGAAGAAGAAGGAAGAATCATTTTGTCAAAAATTAAAATGTAACAATTAAAAATGGTAATTGGTTCTGTGTGTGTACCATTTCAGGGGTATAATATCTTTATTGGCAAGAGTAATCATTTATTGAGCATGTGAGATGTAGATTACGTTCTAACTAGTGGAGACATGAAGATCTTATGGAGCAAACAAATATGATGTCAACATTTCCAATCTGAAGGCATATATATAAATCATAAATCTTTGATAACTTTATGTTATCTGATTTTTTTAACATGACATATTTTACCCCCCCAGCAGCTACCAACCTGCCTTCAATCCAGCCACTGCTCAGCTCCACCTCCGACCTCGACGTAGCATGCCCAGCTGACATATGGAGCTCTGTCTTCTAGAGGCACCTCCTGTGCCACCGCACCAGACAGACAGTACCAGCATGCACATTGGACATCTTTGGCGGAGGAATGTGGCTGTCCAGGGTGCCACAACTGTGCTACTCCATTTTCTGTTTTCTACCCCAGGAGTGCAAGTTTATGCAAACGAAGCCGGCACAAACGCAAGCCGACATCTGCCTCACTCCATCTCTCATGCCAGCTCTAGCAGTGCCCACGCCATCACCGGGGGCCGCTGCAGAGCTATGGCTCCCTGGATCCCTCCCCAGGGATAGGAGAGCAGTTCACTGGATGCTCAATCCTCATCCCCCCTCCACTGACCCCTGATGGCTTGGGCTCATGTCTGAACCCGGGTCACTAACGTGGCTTGAGGTGTGGCATCCAGTGCTTCAACCCTCAGCGACACCAGGCCGGCTATCTGATTTTTTTTTAAACTTGAAATTTATTAACACCAGTATATAAAGTACAGAAATTATTCCATTCATCAAGAATATGAGAAATGGCTCTTAACTAAATAATTAGTACCATTTACCAACAGGTGTCATTTGTTAACTAAAAAGATATAAAAACAGATGTTTAAATATAGTGGAAGACAAACTAAAACCAGTGGAATCACCACAGAAACCTGTCACTGATAAGGCTATCTATACATCAGAAAACAACATTGTACTGCATATCTTTAATGCTTTACCTTACTTCATTACCTATGTGACCTTATTTGGCACCAGGAAAAGTGGTATGGTAATGTGGTGCCTGAGGGTACCCTGAATCAAGCTCCACTGTGATGACTGCAGGCAGGGTGGCAGGGAGTGGAGAATAGGTCTGTAGCAAAACAAGAGGGTGCAGCTATAGCAGCTGCTCAGGAGTAAAGAATCCCTCCATTTCCTCTTTATAATCAAAGTATAGAAGCCATCTGGTGTTTTATTTGTTTGTATACAGTCTTAGTAGAGCTGTGATAGCTTCCATCCTATGTTTAGATTGTATGTTCTGGTGCCACTGAGTGACAGATGGAGGTGTGGGCTTCAACCAGAAGTGTGTAACTGCCTTGACTGAGGTGGCTATTAAGATCAAAAATATTTTTTTTCAGCTCTGTGTTCCCCCAGAGGGGGAAGACCCCAAACTAGGAAGGCCACAGTTAGGGGTGCGGCTAGCTCCAAAATGAGGGCTATTTGGTGAGAGACAGCAGTCCAGAATGGACATAATATAGAGCATCCCCAGACAATATGAACATGAGTACCCTTCTCTCTACACTGCCTCCAATACAAATTAGAAGAAGTAGTACCATAGTGACAAGAGAGCTCTGGTGTGATAAAAGCGGGCAGTTATTTTCCACCCAAATTTTATGCAGGTACCTGATGCCGTAGTCTTATACACATTATCCCAAATGTTTCACTACTGTTTCATAGCAATGCTTAGATTTGCTTCACTAGTCCTTTTCCATTGAATCCTGGTGATACTTTGTTCCCCCTGGTTTCTCTCAAAGAATCTGCTGTAAACTGAAAATAAAAGATTGGTATGTACCAAGTTTTGTTTGCATATCTATAAACGCCAGACCCAGAGTGAAATCTGCAGCCAGACCCTGGATACCTGGACTTTTATTAATTAAGTCCCTACATTGGAGGTACCAAAATATATCTGAGGCAGGCAAAGCAAATTGTAGTTGTAATTCTGCAAAACTCTTAATAGTGGTTCAGTCTTGAAGAAACTGAGAGAAAAATGGAGCCCCAACCTATTCCACCTTTCATAAGCTTAGTCCAGTCACACTGCATGGAACCCAGAAGTCCAAACGATATGTAGCCTGTGCCATATGGCTGTAGTTTGTCCCCAGCTAGTTCTTGCCCTGTGCCAAATATTTAAAGAATGCCTGGTCCATTGGTTAGAAATATCTCCTACAACCAAATTCTCCCCCATCTATGCTAAGTATCATAATGAAATATATGCATGTGCTGTATGTTCATGATATGTTCACCCATTTTTTGGAAAACCAGCAATGATATTTAACAGGGTCCGAAGTTGAGCCTCTTCATAGTATGTTTTGAAGCAAGGGAGACCCATTCCCCCATCTTCATTAGGTTGTGTAATAACTGACAAGTGTATTCTAGGCCTCCTTCTGTTCAGTATTCACCAAGGAGAGGGATGAACTGTACCTGAGAAGAAGGGCGAGATGGGAGAGAGTGAAGGAGAAGCAACCATGGATGGGGAAATCACAGATGAAAGGGTTGCGTGGCCTTAAGTCCCTGAAGGTGGACAAGCACCTGGCCCAGACAGAATAAACTCCAGGATGCTGAGATACTTGGCAGAGGTCCTGGCAGGGCCATTGGCAGACCTGTTCGATACCTCTCTGAACTTGGAATGCATGCCCAAGAACTGAAAGGACACACATGTGGTTCCTCTCCATAAGTGTGGGCCCAAGGATGAACCGGGGAATTACAGACCGGTGAGCCTTACTGCAATTGCGGGAAAACTGATGGAGACAATCCTCAAGGAAAGACTGGTGCAATTTCTTGAGGATAACAATCTCCAGGACAGCAGGCAGCACTGGCTTGTTTTGGGCAGATCCTGCCAGATGAACTTAGTTGATTTTTACAGCTGGGTTATTAGGACACTGGACAGGGGACATGAGGTGGATGTCCTCTACCTGGATTTCAGCAAGGCCTTTGACTCAGTACCACATGGTAGATTGACCTGCAAGTTGAAGAGTCTGGGAGTAGAGAGGAAACTGGTCAAATGGGTCGAGAACAGGCTGCAGGGTAGACTGCAGAAGGTAGTGGGGCCGAGGCATCTGAACCCAGGGCAATAACAAGTGGTGTACCATGGGGCTCAGTGCTGGACCGGTTCTGTTTAACATTTTCATAGCCGACATTGCAGTAGGGATTCAGAGCAAGATCAGTCTCTTTGCAGATGACACAATGATTTGTGCCAAGGTAGATGGGGGTGAGGGAGCAAAAGTACTTAAGGAGGATTTGGCAAAACTGGAGGAATTGTCTCACACTTGGTAGCTTGGTTTTAATGCCAAGAAGTGCAAAGTGATAAATTTAGGAGGTAAGAATTACTGGCTGGTAGGTGTCCCATTAACAAAATCCAAGGAGGAGGAGAAGGATCTGGAAGTGCTGGTAACTGGGGTGAAGAACCACTCTACTCAGTGCAGAAAGGTAGGAGTGAAGGCAAACAGGATGCTAGGGTGCATAGCAAGGGGGATTCTAGGAGTGAGGAGGTCACCTTGCCTCTGTGCAGGTCCCTGGTGAGCCAACACCTAAAGTACTGTGTGCAATTCTGGTGCCCCTACTTGAAAAGGGACACCAACGTACTGGAGGGGGTACAGCACAGGGCAACAAAAATGATCCTGAGGTTGGGGGACAGACCATATGAAGAGAGACTGAGATAGCTCAATATGTATACCCTGGAGGAAAACGGAGAGAAGGGATATGATTGAGTCCTTCATGTACCCGAAGGGTTTGAACAAAGTAGACACTAGATGTATGTTCAATCTGAAGGGTGGAACGGAAACCAGGGGTCACTCTATGAAGTTGGAAGGAGGCAGGTTCAAGAGGGAACTAAGGAGGCACTATTTCACAGAAAGGGAGGTGGCAGGGTGGAACGTTCTGCCAGAGAAAGTCATATCACTATAGAGTGTTGGGGGCTTCAAAAGGGGGTGGGACAGATTCAAGGGGAGGGAACAAATTGCGATGGGGTGGGAGATGGGGGAGTGCATATGACAGAGGCAGGGCAACTGCAGTCTAATGGACTGAAGTGCTAAACACTTGAGTAGACTAGATGGACCGAATGGTCTGTATCTGCTGGCAACTTTGTATGTTCGTCTGTCCTCCCTACTCCACATGAATTTTGTCAAATGTTTATCTAGTTCCTTCCAGTCTCCAGTGGGGATGGGAATGGGTAGAACCAAGTATAGAAAAAGGAAACATGGTAAAATATTCATTTTTATCATTTCTAGCTTAGCACTTATGGTTAATGGTAAGGTTTGCCAGCTATGTAAATCACCAAAGACACGATGTTTTAGGAGTGGGTAGTTAACGGTGTATAGGTTCTTAAGATTAGTAGGAATTTCTCCTCCTAAATATTGAATTTTATTGCATACCCATTTAAAAGGAAGAGTGGTTCAGAAAGTTGTTGATACTGCACCACGTATAACAATCCCTTTGTTCTTGTCAGGGTTCATTTTAAATACAGACAATTTAGCAAAGTTTCAGAGCAGACCAAACAGGGGTGGCAATGAAAGTTGAGGGTCCTGGAGGTGCAATATAGCAATGTATCATCAGCATAAAGTGAGATACTGTCATCCACTAAATCAGTGACAATGTCCTGTGTATTTGGGGCCTGCCAAACTGCTGCCACCAGAGGATCCATACTGAGTGTGAACAATAGCAGTGACAGGGGGCAGCCCTGTCACGTGCCCCTATGAATACTAAAGGGATTTGAAAGGGTGACATTAACCCTGACCCTGGCAGTGGCACAGCCATTCAGCATCTGAATCCATGATAAGAATTGTTTCCTAAAGCCTATCACTTTCATGGTTTCCTTGTACAAATGTTAGATTTAGGCAATCAAGTGCCTTTTCTGTGTCTAAAAAAGTGCCCTCTGGTTTGCGTGATCTAGACCTGAATGAGACATGATGTTATGGAGTCTCCATATGTTGATATTTAAATGATGTTCTGGTACAAAACCAGTTTAATTTGAGTGGAACATAGAACTGATTACCAAGGCCACTGATTTACAGTGATGATTAAAATAATGAAATTCCATGGAAAAATATGGAATTTCTATTCTTTAATCACTGCAAATTGGTGGCCTTGGTAATCAGTTCTATTTTCAACTTACAGTAGATCAAACTCCAGTTTGAAAAGCACTGAGTATAAATCATATATGTGGTTCTCCCCACTGTGTTACACAGAAAGGCATGTTACATGTCTCCTGTATTGATTGTTTGTATCCGATACACTGTAAAGTTATGCTGTCTACTGAATGCATATATTTGTATGTATATATGGCATAAAATATAATAAAAAGAACGTAAAAAAAATGAAATTCCATTTTCAAGACTTGAAATTCTGGGAATTGCACCAATGATTGTTAAAATAATTTCCAGATTTTACCAGGATTCTACTGTCATTCTTTTAGTGTGTGTATAAGTAATCAGAATAAAAGAAAGCTTAATATACAGAGTGTTAAATGAAGCAAATTGAAAATAGTACAGGAAGCAATTATATGAAAAACACAAGTTCTGTAGATGTTTTGATCTGGTCTAAAATGTCAAATGCTATAATATTCTTTGATTTCACCAGTGTGCAGGCATTCCAAATTCCAGACTTTTACCATTCTTCTGGTAAAAACTGAAAATCAGTGGCCTTGCTGACTACTTTTTGTAATCTATTAGAAAGAATCTGAGTAAATATCCTACTGTTTCCATACTTCTGACTTCCTGCAGAAGTGTTGCTTGACAATGCCTCGTGGTTTCTATCATTTTGTTTCTGTTGACTTCCTGCTTATGTTTTACTTGACAATGCTTCAGAAGGCTGCCACTTTATTGTTTAGCATTAATTGTAAACACCATTGTGTATGACTTTACATCATTGTTTTGTTATCTGTTATTGATGAGGAACCTTTGTAAATGAGCACGCTTGCCCAAAGGTATTGATCCAATTGCTTAAATAAAAAAAAAAAAGATTTAAAAGGGCTGATATGCCATGCATTTGAATTTTCCCTTACTAGGTTTTGATAACACTGAAATACGCACCTCATTCCAAGAATCTGGAACAGTGCTGTTCTCCATACAGGCATGAAAAATGTTCTACAGAATAGGCACTAGAGTGTCCTTAAAAACTTTTATAAAAATCAGTATTGAAATTGTCTAGTCCCAGCACTTTGTAGAGGGGCTATCCATTGCAAGCCACATTTCTGTCAGCTCCATTTGTTTATTGAGAAATGTTTTAACCTCTTCTGAGACTACTGGTAGTTGTAAGGGAGCTAGAAACCTAACCACCTGAACCCTTGTCTGGGCTGGATCTCAAAATTCAGAACACAGGGCTGAATAACATTTCTTAAAGCTGTTTGCAATACCGTCTGGGGTAACTCATAGTATGTTTGCATTGGGAGGTGGTCTTGGATTTTAGCAATGGTTCTGTCAGCTTCCATCATTCTAAGTTGGTAAGCTAACAGTTTGAAGGTTTACCCTCCTACCTTATAACATTTCTGACTAGAATAGCACAAACAACCATCTGCCTGATGGTCCATAATTTCATTGAGCTTTTGTCTAACCTGATCTCATTCCTTAAGGATCATAGGGTGCACTTGACATTCTTTATGTAGTCATTCTAGTTCCTTAATTTTGCATTTTAGTTTTTCAGTAGTCACTTTAGACTGCTTATGCTTCGTTGAGGCAATACTGATGATGTGACCCCAAATAACTGCTTTCAGGGTATGCCAGATTAGGAGTTCAGGCAGCAGACTAGGTGCATTTAAATTGTGTGTTTCTTGAATATTTTTAGTGATTACTTCTCTGAAATCTTCATTATTTAAAAGGGATGAGTTCATCTGCCATAATGATCTTTTTGGGGAAGAGTCCAGTTGAAGCACAATCAGCATGGGGGCATGGTCTGACTGTGATTAGGAGGCCATCACTTTGTTCAGTTTTATACATATAATTTTTCTGAATGAGTAATAAATCAATGCGCTAATATGCATGTTGCACTGCAAAATAAAAGGTATAGGGTGGGATTCACAAAGCCCGTGAATTTCCCGCAGCTGCAGGTAAACCACTGCGCAAGTGGGTTGCAACTTGCAGAGCCACAGATTACCCGCAGTGGCAGGAATTCACAAAGCTGGAGCCTAATTAAGACCGGCTCCATGGGTCACAGCCGCTTGTGGGTGGTGTCGCCAGGGAGATGGCCGCAGCTGCGGGAATGTGCTACTACTGGTGGGAGCAGCTGCAACACCCTCCGCAACTGCTGCGGCTGTGAATCACAACCACTGCAGCCAAGGACGATTACAGTCTACAATAGCAGTTGTGGAGTGGGACTTAGAATTCGGCAGCTTTGTGAATCCTGCCCATAATCTCTCTCATAGGTGTGTAGTCCCCACCAGATATCCTCCAATCCCAGTGCTGCTAAGTACAGTAAAACCTCAATTATCCAGACACCAATTATCAGGATTATTTGATTCTATGAACCCACTGCCCAGTCCCAATAATTGGGCACAATTAACGAAGTCAGGAATTTCACATCTGTGTAACCCACTGTTGTGAAGCTATACTATAATGCTTTAATGCTTAAATGCTTTGAATGGCTTAAATGGCTTAGCACTAGGTGTGAAATGTACTGTAATTAAGTTTTAACAATTCGTTTTGACAGCTTGTTATTGCATTAAAAAAATTAGTAGGGCCAGCCCAGTGGCGCTGAGGGATGAGGCGCTGTTCGCCACACCTCACGCACTGAGACCCTGTCTGGAACAGGCATGGGTTGCCATGGGTCGGCGGGGAGGGGATGGATTGAGCGTCCAAGGGGCTGCTCTCCATCTCCTGGGAGGGGGGATTTGGGCGGCCGGGGCTTGCCTGACCCCTAGCGGAGGCTGGTGAGTCGACAGCACGTAGCTGCACGCTATGGGGAGGGCGGGACGTGGCAGATACTTGATTGGGGTACGCACGGGAGCGTGCATGCACCCAGTCTCTGGTGTCATTGCATGCCATGACCTGCCGGGAGGAAAACAGCAAAAAGCGAGCCTGGCAGCACGAAGTTGTTCCCCCGCAGCACCATTCCTGGAAGGGCATCTCCCTGGCATGGATCCATTGGGGTGGGTTGAGTCGCTTCCCACCACCCTGCCATGAAGGGTAAGTCATGGGGTGCATAAGGGAGGGGGTCTGATGTCCGGGGATGGCGCTGGGGGGAACAACAGAGGGCGGAGATCATAGCCGGAGCTCTGGAGGAGAGAAAATAATACCCCCCCCAAAAAAAATTAGTAGTTTAAGCTGATGAGACAGCCCTGCTGCTAATTTTCAGTCATAGTCTAATCAGTAAAATCCTGCACTGCAGATGAGACAGCTCATAAAACTTTCCTTTTGAGGATAATTTAATCTTGTTAAAAGTGATTAAATAATTTAGTAATTAATCAATCCTTAAAAATCTTAAAAACCAATGTGCACAGCTGATTAGACAGCAGCTGTCATTTTCACCATGAATGATACTCAGAAATCAAATGATGTCAAACACAAAAGAAAAATTCTGCCTCTCAGTGAAAAGATGCTGATCCTTGAGAGATTAGGCAAGGGTGAAAAAGCCATTGACATTGCCGCATCCTTCGGCATAAGCAAGCAGCAGATGTCTGACATTAAGAGAATTAAAGATGAAATAATCAATCAATCAATTAATCAAACTTTATTTAACCAGGCAGTTACATCATTAAGCAAGTTCATTTTCAAGATGGTTCTGGACACAGAGGACACTTTTGCTTACAGTAGACAACACTTCATACAAAAGTAGACATCGGTACAGGCAGTTACAATATACAAAGTCAGTATTTGGATGTGTTAGACATGTAAATCAAGTGCAAATATAGGCATTTAAAGTGCAGCGTATACAGGTTATAGCTTATAGAGTACAAGTAAGGAGGAGAAGGAGGGACATAGAGAAAGGCAGTGAGAAGAAAGGGTATCAGACACATAGTAGAGAGGGAAAATAGGGCAGTCTAATAGAATGAGTTTCCCTGCAAAGCTAACTGATGGGGCCGGGGTGGTTGCCCTAAAGAGATGCTGGCAGACGCGGGAAATAGGCAGCCCAGGATTACTGAGATTAAGGGACTCAGTTGAGCGGGGTAAGACTTTACCTGAAATAATCACATGCCATTTTCAGGCCTTAGTAGAGCAGCCTCCTAAATATAAAATGGCTGGGCAGCAGAGAGATTTTAACTAATTTTTGCATGCTATTTCAAAGAGCTGATGAGAGGGAGCTAATGGCAGTTGAGCCAAGACATGTCCTTGTTCGTGGTAGCTTAAGGAGGACAGAGGAGGAGTTCCTTAGTCCATAGGCACCCTTTGAACGTTCAAACAGGTCACAGATATAGGGTGGTAGTTTGTTGGACAAGGCCCGGAATAGCCACATGAGGGCATTTATTTGTCTCCTCGTGGAGAGGGATGGCCAATCTAATGATCGGGACAATGAGCAGTGATGAGTCTGCAAGGGCAAGTCAAGAACAAATCTCAATGCAAGATGATAGAGTGTATCCAGCTTTTGGAGCTGATACTGGGGGCAATGGCTGTATAGGAAGTCGGCATAGTCAATCAGGGGAAGAAAGGCTGTTTGAACCAGTCGCTTTCTAGCTTCCAGGGTGAGTAGGCATCTTATGCAGTAGGAAATACCGAGGCGCTGCCTTAGCTTTTTTGTTAACTCAGTTAGATGTACACCAAAGGAGAGTTTGTTATCCAACCAGATACCCAGATATTTAAATTTATTCATTAGCTTTAGTGGTTCATTAAGGAGGGTAATAATCTGTTGGGTCTCAGGTATCCCCATATTGTGAGATGGCAAGATAATCATAGCTTTTGCTTTTTTTTTGCATTTAACAAGAGCTTTAGATTCAGCAGGTTGTTCTGGAGGATGATAAAATCCTGCTGTAGCTCCGGCTATGCAATGTCCAAGGAGGGGTTGGTCATGTAGAGGACTGTGTCATCTGTGAAGAGATGAATGTTTCCAGCAACCAGGCCAGAGCCAATGCAGTTGATGTAAAGGGTGAAGAGGATAGGTCCCAAAATGAAACCTGGCAGAATGCCTCGGGGCAGTAATTTTAGTGGGGAGAATTCTCCATGGGATTTAATTTGCTGTTTACAATTTGTGAGGTAGCAGTGGAATGTCACATGCTATAACTGTGGAGCTGTTGGCATATGTAGCACAGAAAAAATACAGAGAGTCAAAACAGAGCAAAATCACTGACTTTTTTACTGTGTTGCTTTTCAAACTTTAAAGTTTACAGTTGTACAGTTTTTTACAACTTTTTAAGTATTTATTTTTTTCTATTCTAGCTCTCTATATCTTTTGATTATTGACTAAAAATAGCATAACAAAAGAGTTATTCACTCATAAAAGGAGTGCACACCTTGTTTTTACAAATGCACAATTTAGTTAGACACGTTGATTTTCGTTGAACCGGACGATCGATTATCCGGACCAAATTCTCATCTCCCGACAGGTCTGGATAATCAAGGTGTATTGTTTAACTATTCTAGCAATTGCTGTATTTGTGGCCAGATTTTTGCTAAATCTGTGTAACATGGGTTGCAAAACACTATTAAAGTCTCCACCGATAATCAATCGCCCCTGTGGAAATAAAGCTATCTTGTCAAGAACTTTCTAAAAAAAGTATCTTGCCCCTGTATTAGGAGCATAAAGATTAATTAAATGGTGAACCTCACCATGTATAGAGTCTGAGGAAATAAATAACCTCCCTTCCAAACCAGTTTCTTCAGAAGTAATTGTAAAAGGACCCCTCCGAGAAATATACACACTCCTGCCTTCTTAGCTTTACCTGAAGATGCACCCAGCACCCGTTCCACCCAGGCCCAAATGCAGCTTAGTATGTTTCAGGTCTGATAGGTGCTTCTCTTGTATATGGACTATATCACATTTAGCATGCTTTAGTTCTGCCAATATTGTTGTCATTTTTACAGCTGAATTAATCCCTTTCACATTATATGTAACTATTCGTATGGAACTCATGTTGTCTGGCAACGGACCTGGATAAGCAACAGCTTAATATATACTTTACTTAGATCGTATGTACCATTGTCTGAAGTTGTCCAACAAATATTGTAATGCAAGGAGATAACATTAAAGGGAAACAACATAATGAACTGTAACACAAGTAGCCCTGTTTTTTCTAACAAGCGCAGGGAACTGTGAACCTATCAATTATGTAAGTCCAGAAAAAAGATGTTATTAAAACAACTACCAAGTAAAAACAGTTGTGCTTCCAAGGAAGCCAGTACAAAACAGCTAGAGGGGCAGTAAGGCCTGTGACATCCCATTGCAGGGTGATGCCCTCGGCCCAGAGTGGTGGGCTGGGTCTAACCTATGTCTCTCTTCAAGCAAGTGACTACTAGATATTACTCTTGTCACCCATGAGAGCCTGCTCTGAGAACTAGCACTAGTGGAGTCAAGAAAGAAAACAACTCCATGTTCTACCTCTCCCCAGCAGATTCACTATGATGGAGACATAAATCTGTTATCGGAGGCTGCAGTAATTAAGCTGTATAGAAATTCCCAGTACCAGGAGGTGTCATGCTGACAGACCTCAAAATTCAAATATTAGTAGTGAGAGAGGGAGAAGAGGAGGGAGCAGAAAATGCAACCATGACCCAGGAGAGAGAAAAAAACAACTGGGCCTGCACTCCTTATCAGAGAGTTTTCCCAAATAACATGGGGGATAGTCTGGTGTTCTGAATATCATGTTATAACCAAAATGTGAAATAAATCCAGTGGACCCAGGAAAGTGGTTTGAGAGGGGAGGTCTGACAGACAGCACCACTGACAAACATTAAGTCGTCCGTCATAATACCCACATCTCTCCACACCCACCAACTTCTAGGCAAGAGAGCAAGTGCCAATAAGGTCCAAGACACCTATCTGAAAGGATGCCCAATTTCCATTATACATATTTGGCCTGTCAGAGGCACCCATCACCAACCTGGAGCTTCATGTCCATACTGCAGTTTACCTATGCCGATGCAACAACAATGTTGTTGAGGTTTGGCATAGTGAGATCCGTGATGTTGATAGGTGAAATTTTGCCTGTCAGACATAGGAGTTTTTTCAATTGTGGGACTGTGCCCCTGAAAACCCCATGTGAGGGGCTGCACCCCCGTGCACCCCCACTAATGATTGTTAACTCTGAGTTGGAGTTAGCTCAAATGGGGGGCATAACTTGATAAAAGGGTAAAATTTCACCAGTGGGTCCCCCCATGGCAACATTTCAAAACTTGTTGAAATTGTCGCTGTGGGGGATTTCGCCATTGGGAATTCACTCTTCGATCGGCATACCCATATGACTCTATGTAATTTACTATGGGCTCAGAAAATGTCATCATTAAGAACAAAAAATATCAGTAAGTATTTGAAATGCAGGACTAACACGTGGGAGAGGAAAAGTCTGCCCTAGCTGACCCAGAAATAATCTCAGGCCTCCTGCACAGAAGGCCCCCCCAGCTACAACCAAGCTCAAGTGCTCTAGCTCACTGTTCATAAACTAACATACACACCTTATAAAGAGCTCCACAAAGATGGTTGGGAGGGCACCCTCACCCACCAACTCATCCAATGATGTTAACTTCAGTGAAAAAGGCACTGCCTCCACTTCTGAGACAACATGTGAGACACACACACCATTTGGTTCCACCAAGCTGCAATGACAATTAAGTTTTCAAAATGTGGCACAGCAAAATCCACAATGCTGACAGGCAAAATTTCATCTGTCAGACATTCACTGTTTTTTTGTGCCCCACGTACCCCTTGATTTTTAAATAACCAATTCCAAGTCAGAGTTGACTTCAGAAAGGGGCTAAACACAAGCGAAGGTTGCGCTGGTGTACATCGGGACCATTACAGTGACAACCTCAAATTTGTTTGAAGTTGTCACTGTAATGGACTTCGATGTAGAAATGTTGCTGTTGCTATGGTATACAACATTGTTCTTGTGTCAGCCTTCCCATCCTCTCATCATAGCATGGCAGAGCATTGATTATGTGTTCCAGTCCCTCCCTGCCTCCAGGCTCAGCTTGGTCTTCCTCCTTCCCCTGGCAACAAGTGCCCCCTGCCCCTCCAAGGAAACTCTCAACTGAATGCTGTGTCTGTCCTATGGTCCTGAAGCCCACAGAATCCTCCTTAAACTGTCATCACTGCAGCTCCAAGAGCATCTTTTAGCAATCTGCTCTGGCATAGAAATGAATCCAAGTTACACATGCCACTACTCCTTTGAAGCACATTCCTTTAAGGAATAAGAGGTGGGAGAAAACAGTATAAGTTCCTGCAGTCAAGATGGTTGTTCCAGTTCTTGTACATTCTGATCTGAGTTACAGTCAGTGTTCACTGCTCCTTGCTCAAAAGGGTTGCCTGTTATAGAGTTTTCAAAAATCCTTGGAAATCTGGGCCAGATGATGCAGAAAAAAAGGTCTTCAATTTAGAAGTATTTTGATTATGGCCAGCCATGTTGTATGCATTCTTAATCAGTCACGTTTCCATTTCCTCCATTTGAAGATCAGGACAGGTAATGTTCCATTTTTTTCAGCTGTGACAAGGCTTCCTCCAAGGAGTCATAAATCTTAACACTGGAGTCTAAGTATAATTTCAGCCAGGCTGGTAAATTAAGCTGTGCCTTAATCCCTACCTTCTCTTTGATTTCTTTGATCACAGTACAGATCGCTTGACACTTGTTTTGGAGATCGGTGGAGAAATCCTGATCGAAAAAGATTTTTTTGTTACTAAAAATTAACTCCTTTTGATGGGATGCTTCAGATAAGTTGAATTCCTTTGTCTGGCATCTCAGCATACAAACAATCCAGAATCTGATTCATGCAGTAAGGTCTGTGGGATGGGGCCCAATGATCTTTGTGCATGTTCAAGCTCTAATGCAGTGTCTGTGGTAGTGGCATGCACAGTAAACAATAGTTGATGAATAAAGTCCATGGCTGTAGTGAAGCCCTCCTCTGTACCCTGCAGTACACCATGGATCTGAAAGTTTTTCCTCTGGACCTGATTCTCTGTGTCTTCTATTCAGTTCTGCACATCTCTATCCCATTTAAGCAAGTACATTAAAATCCCATTGCACGATTCTTGTTTTTGAGTAAGTTCAATGATATGTGTTTTGTTGGCTAGTACCTATTTATTCATGGTCCACAGGACCATATGGAGGTCAGCCAACATGGATTCTATTTTGGTGACTAATTTAAGTATTTGCTGTAAGTCAAGTCATTGTTAAAAAGGCCATCCTCTTCATCCAAGTCAAAGTCCACCAATAAAGCCGAGGGTGTGCACCTGTGTGTGGAGTGGATGCGGCCTATGTGCTGCTCCATGTGGGCTTCTGTCAGCAGAGTCTTCCATTTACACAATGGGGTGCCTGATTTGCCAGATTGAGATGTGGGATCATGTCAGAGTATTTGGACAGAGTAGAATCTTGATGTGGTGCATGGATATGAAAAATTAAAAAGTGGCAGCTTGTGGTTGATTAAGCCTACTGGGTCAGGAGCTATCAAAGCTAAGTGGCCATCATGGCAGTGACATCACTGGAAGTCCCCACGTTATCAGACTAATTAGTAGACTATTGGGGGAACTTAATATTCAATCAATCAGTATTTTATTTGTTCAGCACAAATTTCAGAGAGTCAAAGCACTTTTCATGCTATCAGAAAATTCTAAAATTCTATTTCATCACATTTTAAATTAATTCTTTAATCTGAAGATTAAACAATATACTCATTTTTCAGGGAGTCACAGTGTGTTTCCATTTAGGCTAGCTTATATCAGAACATTAAGTAATTAATTGAAGTCTGCTTACAGAACGGTAAAGTCAGCCTGTATCATGGATTGTTTTTTATTGCCTTTTACAATAGAAAATACTATTAGTAGGGCACTAATTTAGAGAATGAACAATAATTTATTATATTGTGAAATCTTTTACACAGTCATTATAGAAGCAATCAATACTTACTGGGTTGAAAATATGAAAGATGTGATGGATATTATAAGTTTATGGGAAGCATTCATGGCAATGTCAAGAGAGGTCATTCTTTCAGAATAATCATGGAAAAAATGAAAACTATTTTAAATTTAGAAAATTAACTCAGTAATCTTGAAAGGTAATATAGGGAAGGATATAACACAAACAAAGAAGACTGTGAACATATTTTTAAAAATTCGAACATAATTAAATGATGCAGCTCAAAAAAAACTTTGGTTTAAATTAAAATAAACATTTTACTTGCAAATAGAAAAGCAGGCAGATATTTAGCAACACTGATACAACAAGAAGAACAAACTACTGATATGCTATTAATATTTGATGAATGGTTATATTTCAATACAGTGTGTAAAAAAAAAAGATGTGGAGGATTGATTCCAGAACCTCAACAAACAGCTACAATATATACATTTGAAGATACTGCACTGCACAGAAACTGTAGAAGAGAAGCATTTTTGCAACTGTATAGCTGATAGAAGCATACCTTTACAATAAATCCCACTATACATGAACATGAAATGAAAGAGGCAATGGCATCCTTACCCAAAGGCAAAACACCCAACATAGATGTGCATGCTTTAGAATGTTATCCTAAATGTCATAGAAACATAGAAACATAGAAGTTGACGGCAGATAAGGACCGCAAGGCCCATCCAGTCTGCCCATTTTTTTTTCTACCTTATAAATGTGCCATCGGCCTTTGCTGTGTCAGTGGCCTATCTAATCATAGTCATTTGTATTAGGGCCCTTATGCCTATCCCATGCCTGTTTGAAGCCCTGCACTGTATTCATAGCCACCACTTCTTGTGGTAAGCCATTCCATGCATCCACCACCCTTTCTGTGAAAAGAATTTCCTCACATTCCCCTTAATCGGCCTCCTCTAATCTCATGCTGTGTCCTCTTGTCCTGCTATTTTTCTTATATTTAAACATGTTAGACTCTTTCACCTTGTTTATGCCCTTAAGGTGTTTGAATGCCTCGATCATATCACCTCTCTCCTCCTTTGCTCAAGGTGTACATATTGAGTCTGCTAATCTGTCCTCATATGTCATCTGATGCAGTCCCTGCACCATTTTGGTTGCCCTCTCTGGACTGCCTCAATTTGGTTAATGTCCTTGTGAAGGTGTGGCTCCAATACTGCACGCAGTACTCCAGATGGGGCCTAACTAGCATCTTGTGTAGAGGGATTATTACCTCCTCTACGACTTGTGATACCCCTACTAATACACCCTAACACCCCCTAGCCTTACCTACTGCTTTAGAGGTCTGCTTGATGATTTTAGGTCATCAGTGATGATGATGCCCAAGTCTCTTTCTTCCTTGTGACTGCTAGCAACTCCCTCCCAGCCTATAGGTGGTTTCAAGGTTTCTTCCCTATGTGCATGATTTTGCACTTCTTGCATTAAATCCCAGTTGCCACTCTTCTGACCATTCTGCTAGTTTATCCAGATCTCTTCTCATTCTGCCCACCCCATCTGGATCATCTACTCTGTTGCAGATCTTGGTGTCATCTGCAAACAGACAAGCTCTTACCCTTTAGTCCATCTGCAAGGTCACTAATGAAGATGTTGAAGAGGACTGGCCCCAGGACTGATCCCTGAGGTACCCCACTTGTGACTTGCATCTCTTCTGACTGTATACCATTTACCACCACTCTCTGTTTTGTGCCCGCCAACCAGTTTGCCACCCAGTTGACCAACTTCTGACCCACCCCGAGCCTACCCAGCTTATTTATCAATCTTCTATGTGGAACAGTGTCAAAAGCTTTGCTGAAGTCAAGGTAGGCGACATCAACTGCTCCCCCTTGGTCCACCACTCTGGTTACCCAGTCAAAGATATCTATGAGATTAGTTTGACAGGACCTTCCTTTGTAAACCCATGCTGTCTTGGATCCTGTGCTCCTATGGATTCCAGGTGTTGCACTATCCTTTCCTTAAGGAGTGCCTCCATAATCTTGCCCACTACTGAGGTAAGACTGACCGGTCTGTAGTTCCCTGCCTCCTCCCTACTACCACTGTGGGAGCGGGATCACATGAGCCATTCTCCAGTCTTCTGGGACCTCTCCTGTGCTCAGAGACTCACTAAACAATTCTGCTAATGGCTCTGCTAGTTCCTCTTTAGCTCCTTAAGTACCCTGGGATGTATGCCATCAGGTCCCATTGCCTTATCCACCCTGAGCTTAGCAAGCTCTTGTAGGACCCTTTCTTTTGTGAAGGAGTAGTGCTCACCTCCTTCCCCTGTGTCCATGATGCTGAGCTGTGGGCCCTGCCCTACCTTCTCTTCAGTAAATACTGAGCAAAAGTATTATTTAGGATAGATGCCTTTACAGGTCCTCCTCCTCACATGCTCGCTTTCTCCATTAAGCTTAGCAATACCCTCTGGACTTTCTCCTTTCACTAATGTATCTATAGAAAGTCTTGTCACCTTCTTTTACTGTTCGTGCTAGTGTTTCCTCAGTTTGGGACTTGCCTGCCTTACTGCCTTACCTGCTTCCTTAGGCAGTTTGGTATGCCTCCCTATCTTCATCCCTCTGTGTTCCCTTATATTTCCTGAAGGCCAGCCTTTTGGCTCTGATCTTTTCTGCTACTGTATTTGAGAACCAAAGTGGTTCTTCTTCTTTGCACTTCCTTTTCTGTCTAACACAATGGGATGTTGCTTCAAGTATTGCATCCTTAATGCTTGCCCACTTTGCCTGTACCCCTCACCTGTGTTTCTTTTTGCCAGGGCTAGCTTAACTCTGTTGGCCATCTTATCAAAGTCAGCTCCTCTGAAGTCCCATATTTTTGCCTTGGAATGGGATGATTTAGATGTAGTAGCCAAATTGAACCATACCATGTGATGGTCACTGGCCCCAGGTGACCTTCTACCTGGAGATCTGTGATCCCTTCTTGTTAGTCAGTACTAGATCTAGGATAGCCCTGTCTCTTGTGGGTTGCTGTACCAGTTGTTTGAGGCCCTCCCTGCAGGGAATCCACTATGAGTCTAGTTCTGGCAGATGTTCCTGCTGGTATTGACCAATCTGTATCCGCATGTTGAAGTCTCCCATCAGAACCTCCCTTTAGCTGTCATGTTTTGTATATCTTCTAACAGTAATGTGTCTATGTCCTCCTCTGGTCTGGGGCCTGTAGACAACCCCAGTTCTTATGGCTGTCCCATTTCCTGTTTCCAGGGTGACCCACAGTTCTTCTGGCTCCTTATGTGTATTCTGAATTTCTGTAGCTTTGATATTTTCATTAACATACAGGGCCACTCCTCCCCTTTGCACCTCGTCTCTTCTGAACAATACATAGCCAGGTACTGAAGTCTCCAAGTGTGGTTACTGGTAAACCACGTCTCACTAATTGCTACTATGTCCAGTTTAGCCTCTGACATTATTGCCTGCAGGTCTGGGATCTTATTTCCCAGGCTGTGAGCATTTGTGTACATGATTTTCCATTGGCCAGATTTTGGTGTGTTAGTTGTTGGGTGAAGTTTGGCATTACCCCTGTGCGTCGTATGGGGAGACAAACCTTTTTTCTTACCTGGTGATGCAAATGAATGGCAAACATGTTGAATTCCTGTTTGACCACTAGCTGAGGGGGGAGGGGTGTTCTTCCCATTCGACGTATGGGGTGCTGCACCTCTCCCCATTTGCTAGTTTAAATATTCTGCAAAGACCTCAAACTTCTGCCCCAATGCACTGACTCTCTTTAGTCAGATGCAGTCCATCAAATTTAAAGAACTTTCGCTCCCAGAACTGTTGCCAGTTCCTACAAATCTGTGTCCTTTTCCTGGCACCAGCCCTTAAGCCACGTGTTTAGCTCCCTATCTCCCTTCTCTGACCTTCCGTCCATCTGCTCCTCTCCCAGACTGGCAGGATCTCAGAGAAGGAGATGCCAGACGAAATAGATGATAGTTTGTCACCCAGCCTAGTCAGGTGTTCCTTGGTCTCCACAACTGACTGGCTGGTGAGATCATTAGTCTCTATGTGTACTAGGACATCAATGTTTTCTCCTGCTTTGTGAACAATTTTAGCAATGCGGTCAGTGTCTCTCCATGCTGATGTACCTGGGAGACATCTGACCATCACCCCTGGCTGGAGATGGTATCAACTCCCCGAATCTTGGAGTCTCCTATGATCAGAAGTTTTTTGGATTTCCTTTGTGCTTGTTTTGTTTTGGTTCCTGATTTGGGTGAGTTTTGTTGTGCTAGCTCCTGTGCCGTGGTGTCCTGCTCTGCAGTGTCTTCTGCCTCTTTAATTGATTTCAGAGATAGAGGCAGATACCTGTTTGTAGTGTTTATATGGTTTTGGAGGTAATGTGTTGGAGAGCAGAGAGTGATGGGCACCTGATTTGCTTCCTCCTAACCACCTGCCAACCTCCTGGACCAACTACCCTCTGCGGTCGAGGTTTTTCTGTTGGATGCTGGGGAAATGGCGGGTGGTTCTTATAATGTATTTCCTCTTCAATATGAAATTTGAGGCATGCAATCTCTGCTCATGCTGCCCGGAGTTGAGCCCTAAGATTTCCAAAGGCCCAGCATGTAGGACAGTGTCCTAAATCCTGTAAGACTGTCCTTCTGAAAATTGTTCCACAGTACCTGCAGTTAATGAAATCCATTCCAAATAAGTTGCTGGGTTTGTAACCTAGTCAGAGTAATTAGAAGGAGAAAAAAAAGGAAAAAAAATGCAAGTAATTGTTTAATTGTGCTTTGTTTAACTTGTTATAACAAGTTAAATTACTAGTGCCCCTGTAAATGAGCTCACCTTGTGGAGGCCCCACTGATCTGCCCCTTCCTGCTCTGCCACAGGAAATGTCACAACTGTGGTACCCTATAAAAGGAGTGTAGCGTGGGGTGGTTTTGGATGGGGGTGGGTGTCTGGGCCCTTCCCCTGCCTAAAAAGAAGAACCACAGACGAAAGAACAAGGAGGTAAGAGCAGAAATAATCAGTCAACAACAAATGCAGTAACCCTGAAAGCTTATCCTAATGTTAGATAAAACTGTAAAACCTGTAAAGCACCACCTGTAATAATTTCAGAGAAGATATACACTGTAAGAAACACTTTGCTCCAGAGAAAAATAAAGCAGTAACAGAAGATATACCTTGCAAAAGACAATTTGAATCAGAAGATTACAGGAGTAATCTGTTAGCACACACCTGTAGGCACACCTTGTAATAATGCAGAAGAAGGTATACCAGTAACAACAATTTGAATCAGAGAAAAAATAAAGCAATGAAATGTTAGCAACAAACAGTAGCAATCCCTGTGAGTAAAAAATAATCTTGATCTTCTGATTCCATATATTGTACATAGCAGCTATATAGTGGGATTTAAGTATAAAACATTTGTCCAGTACCATACCAACATACTTTCATGACATTCATTTCTAAACCCCAAAAAGACAGTAAAAACCAAAAAAAATACAGACCAATGGCCATTCTAGGTAATTTTTACAAAATCTTAGTTAAATGCACAACACAAAGAATACTGGATTGGCAACTATGCACAACCAGTGTGTTCTGCCACAGAGGGGTTCTGATTCCCTTTGACCTCAAGAGCAAAGCTTGAGAGGTCCATGGGAATCAGAACCCCTAAGTGGCAGAACACACTGGTTATGCATAAAATTGCTCATCCTTATTATTTATAGTGTATTGTATTATGTGAAACATGTGCATTGTGTTTTTTCTCTTTCAGAATGAAACTGATTTGTGCAGTCTTTAGAGGTTCTAGAATGCTGTTCTACCACAGAAGTGTGCAATCACATTCCATGAAATTTGAACTGTGGTACAACGACATTTTGAAAAGGATGGATTTCTGTGCAGAACAATGCTTTACTATAAACTATAACAAAATACAGTAATACATGTTCTCCCTACAATGATATAGAAAGACCAAAATGGGCTTAACACTGGAAGAGTTATACATATACTGTAGGAATTCCTAATTTACAACTTAAAATCAATCACACATTTAATCAGTTACTAGAAACTACTGCCATGTCTCAGAATGCTTGAAAAATATGTGACATGATAAAAAGATAGGAGTATCTATTCTGTGTTCTGCAATCATATGGACTAAAGACATAATTCATAAAAATGATTAAATCCTTGTGTGTTTAAGTTAGGACCTCTTAGAGGTTTCTCTTATGGTATAACAGACACCAATCTTGAGGTCTGAGGGAGAGGACTGCGAAGTAATGCTGAGTAGTTCTGTCTGCCTAAATATCGCAAAACATGTCTCTTACACAATAAGAGTCATCCCTTGGAGGCCCTGTTATCTTAATGTATCCTACTATAGATCACTTCACTTTGGCTCAAATGATTTATAACAAATTTAGTCTTTTTTATTTTGTTATGCTGGTCTCTCCTCTCCTCTGGTGCTGAAGTGGAATGCTCCCTACTAATAGAAGAGCCAACTCTACACAGGATAAGAGGTAGAGTGACTCTGCAAATTGACTGGTTGAAATCACATTACAGACTTACAAATGTTTCTCCCAAATAATTACTGAAAATGTAATAAACATCTGACTAAAAAATGTCCCTTTCCAAAGAGGAGCCTCCCATGGCTGTTCACTCTCACCAACTTTATTTGTTTCGATTACTGAAATATTTTTTTATATAAATACAAAATAATTCTAAACTAAGTGTCTACTGTAAATATAACTTCTTACATAGTGAAATTAAGTGCCTTTTCAGAAGATGTTCGGTTAATTTTATTAGACCCCATAAACATCTTAAATGAATTAAAAATGGTAGTTGAGCAATTTTCCAAAATGTTAGTGTATAAAATAAAAGAAAGCAGAAAAAAATGCCCATAAGTAATATCAATGTACAGCAGATTCTCACTAATTTTAATGAAACTAATAAAAAATAAACTATTTAGAAATAAAGTTAACAGCGCACATTCAAAAAGTATACATATTTAATTATACAATATTATTTGATAACATTATATTATGTGGATGGAAAAAGTGACACTATTCCTTTGAGGAAAAATTCAGCTTACTAAAGTGGTTGCAAAGCAAAGATTTCATACACACTACAAATAGAGATGCAGCAAATTTAAATTCTGCTGGCGAAGTGAACACGGAAGTGGGCACTTTGCATTGCCACTTCGTTGCATGGACTGGGCAATGCAAAGTGCTCACTCTGCCTTATCATTATCACTTCGTGTTAAGGCAGAATGGCAACGCGAAGTAAGGTGGAATCATTGTTTTCAATGGACTTCGCACTCCTCATTATGATTCTAAGTGATCCACTTTGAGTTTCAGATTTGGTAGCCCCCCCCCCACGCATCACATGGCTTATAGTACTGTGTGTCACATGCTCTTTAACCAGGCAGGAAGGAAATGAGTCATACAAGCAGGCACTTTCACTTTCTCCTGTGCAGATGGAGAGAGAGGAGTGTATTGTTTTGTCACTGCTGAGACTTGGAGATCAGAGTGAGGAGGAGATTTAAACTTTGATTTAGACTCAGCAGCTTTTTTAAAAGCTACATTTTTTTGTCTTTTCTGTACTCTTTTTTCACTTAATTTGTTCTTTCTGTAAATGTATTTTTCTTACCTTTATAAGTAGTTAGTTGTTTGTCTGTGTCTGTGTGACTGTGGGGGTGTGTTGTGTGACAGTGTGAGTAGTCATTGCTCGAACTGAGGGAGCACAGTAAGAGAGATGGACCAGGATGAGGGAATGTCTGGGGCAGGGGCAGCTCT
The DNA here is from genome assembly GCA_016271365.2 of Neoceratodus forsteri. Classification (NCBI taxonomy): domain Eukaryota; kingdom Metazoa; phylum Chordata; order Ceratodontiformes; family Ceratodontidae; genus Neoceratodus; species Neoceratodus forsteri. The sequence goes on along the minus strand of CM028136.1, from coordinate 980,279,154 downwards.
GGGAGAGTGTAGTACTGGTACAATGCATACCATGTGCATGCATGGGGGGGGCATGGCCACCGGTTCCTGTTGGACCATTCAAAATTCTATGTGTTCCCCTCAGAAGCAGGACCAGCACTGCCTCCTGACTCTGAGGCAGTTGAACCACCACCACCACCACGTCAAGCACCAGCTCCAGTACCAGGTCCTCTGGAGCAGGATGCGCCTGTGTCCCTAGGATCACGTGTGGATCCCATCCCTGCTGAGCACTGTGACCAGCCAGCTGCCAGTTCATCTGGCCCTCCCCTACCTATGCTTGGTCCTCCCCACACCTCCATTGTTTGGCAGTTTTTTGACTGTGTCGGGAGGGACAGCAGCATGGTCAGGTGCTGCCTATGTGATGTGGAGGTTCACTGTGGCCCCCGGGGGACCTCACCTGAGGACTGGGGGCCAGCACATCCATATGCTCAATCACCACCAATTGGAGTGGCAGGCTGCCACAGAATGGGCAATGCCTGCATCTGCTGGCCCTTCTGTGGCAGAGGGTGCAGTTGTGTGTGGCGGCAGCCCTAAAAAGAGGAGGGCCAGAGTAGCACCTGCTGCTCCACCAGCACCACCAGCAGCAGCAGTCCAGCCTATAGAATGTGTGGACCACAGAGAACTGTGTGTAACGCAGGCTGACTTGGCAGTTCTATGGAGTGCTGTCAAGAAGAACAACGAGAGAGTGAGTGCTGCCGAGCAGCGTCTGGATCGCATAGATGGACATCAGTTACAAATTATGTTCATGCTAGAACTGCTGTTGGATCACCATGGGATCCCACATTAGTTTTTTTTTGCTCACACCATGTGCCCCCCTACACCTTCCTTGCTGTGTTATAAAATGTATTCCTCCACCATCCCCGACCCTTGTATGTAATTATACCCTTTTTCTGTTGTCTTCTGTATGCGTGACACTTTGTATTCTGGCCTCCCTACCTTCTGTTGTGTGTGTGTGTGTGTGTGTGTGCTGTTTTGATGCCTCAATAATGTTCACATTCTGTCCCATAGTGTTTGTGGAAAAGTATACTGAGCAGTGCAAGTATACTGTGCTAAACTGCATGTGTGCAGTCAGTCTTATTTCTTGTGTGTGAATGTACTGCAGACACTGTCCAGCTTCTTGCAAACATATATATTCTGATTGCTGTCTGGCTTGTTGCTGTGTTTATGGTATAAAGAATAAAGATAAGAATATTTAATGTATATTTTGTTAGGAGATCATAGCAACCAAAAATCCTGCTTTTCAACAAACCGTATCTAACAGACATGAAGTATTGCTGATGCACCCAAAATATTTCATGGTGTAAAGACATTATAAAGTCAGAGCACCCAATTCTATCAGAGATACACCTGGTGTAACAGCACTTGCACCAAATAGAATGGTGCAGGTAGCAAATCGTGCCAGCAATTACAACTTGTGGGATTCTACAATGTGGTCTGTGACATGCCACAGGCCACTTCCACCAAAGAGCAGTTACACCAGCAGTTGTGCCATAAACCCCCTGCGACATGGCGCTAGGGGATTTATGACAGCAGTGGCACCCTGTTCTAGTAGGGCAGCAACAAAGTCCCCAATGCTGAGATTTTACAAGAACCCCCAGAGGAGAACCGTCAACGTAAGTTACACCAGAATTTAGCTGGCATAATTGTACATACGTCCTCTGGGGGTTCTGTAGACCCACTACACCCACTCCAGGATGTGCCCCCATGCCTGTAATACTCCCGACAGTGATCCACAGGGCATCCCATAAGCCCCACAGCCACGGATCCCCCATAGCAGAGGTGCACAGATGGGCATCTCACACCCCCAGCCCCCAGAACCCCAAACCCTAAATGCCCTGCAGGGCAGCCCACACACAACATGACCCTGAACCCCACACCACTATCTGCTCTGCAGGGCAGCTGTATCTCCCCCCATCCATGCTCCTACATGATGTTTTGCTGCAAATGGTAAGAAAGTAAAACCTAAAGATCCCTGGTAGTCTTGGCCCCCCCACCCACCAGCAGTATGATCCACGCTCACCTCTCCCCCCACCCATCCCCAGATGGTGTCTGGCACAGTCCACCTCTCCTTCCATGGCCAGGCCATCACTGAGCCCGTGATGAGCAGTTACTGTATAGACATGCTCAAAAATGAATGAATACTCATTCATTTCTCAGTGCATCTATACAGTAAGCGCTCATGCAGAGCTCAGTCTTTGGCTGGCCATGGAGGTGAGCAGTGGGCTGTGTCAGTTGCTGGCTGGGGAAGGGACGGGTGAACTGACACTACTGGGTGGGGGGCTTGGGGACACTAGATGACCAGAGATCTCAGGGGCTTTCAGTGTTACACATTTGTGGCAAAATATTGGGTCGGGGAATGGATGGGGGGACACAGCGGCCCTGTTGGGCTTTGGGGGGCACTTATGCTTGCTGGAGGGGGGCTGTGACATACCCCTCAGGTACACCCTTAGGTTGGTGTACCTGTCCACATGTTGCAAGTCACGGGACTTAGCAGCAGAGACCCTGCCCCTTCAAGAATAGGACGCAGGGTCCTAGTCGCAATGGCATTTGGCACAAGTTGCCTTTGGCAGTAACTTGTGCAAGCTTTTAGAATCAGGGCCAGAAAATATATAAGGTCCAGTTCACTGCCACCACACTGTACTACCACATTCCTTCTTTTCATTATTTGCTCTGGTATATGTCTTTCTAGTTTACACTGGCAGGGTCAGTTTTTCAGCAAGTTGATGTACACCATAACAGAACACGGTGTCAGTGGTAGCACAGTGTGGTGGCAGTGGACTGCAGGACCTGTTATATATTCTGACTTGAACATGCCTGTATACCATAAAATATTTTGGGTGCCTCAGCAATATTTTATGTCTGTTGGGTATGGTTTGTTTAAAAGCATGATTTTTTGTGCTATTATCTTTGCAGTCATATATACACTGTGTCTGTGTGACAAGTGATTAAGGTGCACACTGGCTCAAGACCTCTGAAAACATAACATTTGACTTTGTCTGCTGCCGTTGATGGTACAAATAAAATATACAATATATATTCTTATCTTTATTCTTTATACCATCACCATGAACAGTGCAACAAGTCAGCATCAGCATATATATATATGTTTGCAACTTGATGCTGGACAGTGTCTGCACACACAGGAAAGAAGACGGACTGCACACTTGGGCACGGATATTCAGACGGTGATTGTGAAGAGAGTTGGACTAGCCAAGGAGCTTCGCTACCTGCGTAACTGACACAGATCATACATTACTGCATCTTTTTTGGGATTTTTAATTTTTTTTTTACAATACATGTTTACTTTTGAGGGGGGTGCGGGGGGAGGCACAGCCCACCAATGAAAGATGACATTAATTTGTGATGTAAGGATAGCACACGTGTTTCATTACATGGGCGTGAAGCTGCACCTATGTTTTCAGCGGAAGGTGGCGTGCGATTCCCGTAGCCTTTTACGCTACACAATCTGGCTGGTCTGACTCTCTTCACAATCGCCATTCAGACTGCACCAGGCAGTGATGCAAGACTGGGCACAGCACAACTGGAATGCGCCTGGGTCAGGTGATATTCAACGGTGATTGTGCAGCACCGTTGAATATGGCAAGGTCAGCACACGTACTGCACACTGAGCTGGTGCAAGCCACAGATAGGGAGCACTGGGATGCACAAGTACAAATCACGATGTTCAGCAGAGGGCATGCAAATGAGGCCATAAAATATGCAAGGCACAAATGGGGCCATTTGCATGTCATTATGGCCCCATTTTCATGCGTTGAGCAGGGCAGTCCGGTGACTTGCGCCTGACATCCTGCACAGCATGATGTATGCAGTAGGGATCCCGTGGCATCCCCTGCCCCATAGCCATGAGTGCGGTATATGTCAGACTGAGAAATCCCTGGTAGTCTAATGTCCGCCCAACCTGAATCCTTGATTCCTGAGACATGTATATATAACCATCCCTGGTGGTTTAGCAGTCCCTCCTCCCACCCGATCACCTGAGAAATGTCAAACAGACCATCTCTGGTGGTCTAGTGGAACCCCCCCACCCATTGCCACGATTGCAGTACAGCTCCCTTAACGGAATCCATGGTGATCCAGTGGCACCCCCACCCCTCCCACGAACACAGGACCCCTTGCACACCCCACTCCCCCCATCATCAGCGGATGGCTGCAACCCACCTACATACCACCTGGCCACCTGTTGAATGCCAGGTACAGTATGGGCTGTAAGACAATTAGTCCACACTGGGGACCAATGGGATTACAGCCCATACTGTGCCTGTCATTCGGCGGGTGGCCAGGTGGTATGCAGGTGGGTTGCAGCTGCCCACTTATGACAGTGGGGAGTGGGGTGGGCATGGGGTCTGGTGTGGTGGAGGGCTGAGGGTTGCCACTGGATCACCATGGATTCCATTGATGGAGCTGTACAGCGATCACGTCGAAGAGTGGGGGTGTTCCACTAGACCACCAGGGACAGTCTGTTTTACATTTCTCAGGTGACTGGGAGGGAGGGGAACCACTAGACCATCAGGGCTGGTCATTTATCCATATCTCAGGGAATTGGGTGGGGGGACCACTAGACCACCAGGAGTTTGCGGGAATTTTTAGATGGTATTCTGGGTGGACGGGTGGCCACCCACATCCTGGCGGCTGCTGTGTTCGCCATGCAATACAGCAGCCCATCTTTGGTGGCCAGGATGTGTTCCTTCTTTCCGGGCTCAACTTGAGCCCTCATGTGCACACTGCAGGGTTGCGTCAGCATATGCGCTGCACATCTCGTGCTGAATATCGAGATGTGCCGCATATGCATGGGCATGCCCCCTGCATCTGCACTGCATAAACTAACATTGCACCCCAGTGCATCGGGATTTGAACTGTGCCTGGCAGCCCTTTCAATATCCTACCAGGGCACAATGCGTGGTTGCGCAAGGCACAACCCCTTTGAATATCCTGGCCTTGTAGTTTAGCACAGTATAATTGCAGTGCTCAGTCCTGCTTTTTGGCAATTACTTCATGATAGCATGATAGAAAGTAAACATTACTGAGGCTCCAAAAATATTTACCAGACTCACCAGAATTCACAATCCCAAATTGCAACTGTCCTGCGTCCAGAAAATTCCCCAGGGCTGACAAAGTGAAATGAGAGCTTAACATGAAATGCAAAGTGTCCAAGAATTAATAGTGCACTCAGTCATGCGTGCAGTACTCACACACAGTCCCCAGAATTATTGTACATCCCCACAATGCAACTGTCTTGTGTCCAGAAAATTGACAAATGGTAACAAAGTGAAATGAGAGCATAACATGAAATGCAAAGCATCCCAGAATTATTGGCACACTCAGTCATGCACACAGTACTCACACAGAGTCCTCAGATTTTTTCTGCATCCCCAAAATGCATCTGTCTTGTGTCTAGGAAATTGACAAGTGGTAATGAAGTGAAATGAGAGCATAACATGAAATGCAAAGTGTCCCAGAGTTAATGGAGCACTCAGTCATGTGTGAAGTGCTCACACAGAGTCCCCAGATTTTTTTCTGCATCCCCAAAATGCATCTGTCTTGTATCCAGAAAATTGTCAAGTGGTAACAAAGTGAAATAAGAGCATAACATGCAATGCAAAGTGTCCCAGAATTAGTGGCGCACTCAGTCATGTAGGCAGTACTCACACAGAGTCCCCAGATTTTTTTTGCATCCCCAAAATTCATCTGTCTTGTGTCCAGAAAATTGACAAGTGGTAACAAAGTGAAATGAGAGCGTAACATGAAATGCAGTGTCCTAGAATTAATGGCGCACTCAGTCATGTGCACAGTACTGACACAGAGTCCCCAGATTTTTTCTGCATCCTGAAAATGCATCTGTCGTGTGTCCAGAAAATTGACAATTGGTAACAAAGTGAAATGGGAGCATTACACCACATGCAAGGTCCCATCAGAAATGATGACCATGAGCAATCTGTTGCTGGTCCAATGTGTGCTGTGATTCCTGCAAATGCGATGCGATCTTCTCAACCAGATGGAAGGGTGCCCTTTGTTTGTACACTAGTAGTAGCCTTGGTGAGTTGATATATAGAAATGTATTTTTGTATTTTGTAGGTGGGGTTTGACATATATAGACATGTATTCATTGTATTGTTTTGTAACACAGGTCACAGATACTGTTGGCGTGCACATTCCAGTGCTTGATGACAACTTCTTGCATTGAAATTGGAAATGGATAACTCTCAAGCCAATGAAGGTAAGTATTTTTTTGGTGGGGGACATATTTGTAGGCAGGTGTCATTAATGGTTTCTTACTTGGTTACTTCTTCACAGATTTCATCTGCATCCTTCTCGAGTCTGGTTGGTAATGATGGTCATGGTCATCGATTGAAATGACTTCTGCTTGTTGCATGTCTGCCCCAGCCCGGGGAAGGGGGGGGTGATGTTGAAGAACTGCTTTGGATAAGGCAACTATGCCACAACAAAAAATCTGGAAGTTTCCTAAAAAAAGAAATTAAGGATTTCTTACAACTTGATTGCAGAAGTAACACATTATGTCTAAGTCGTTGCTGTTCCACTGGTATCTGGATTATTAACACAGATAGTAAGCTGTCACACTGCAATCAGCAGACCAATCACAAGTTAATTTAGTACCAGGCTGTGTAACAAATACACTGTGCCAGTGTCCCTGGTTCTCAATCTCAACTCAAGTTTCATTACAAAACCACATCTTGTCAAGTAACACAACCTGTGTGCAACTTTTTCAACACTGTCATGGCTGCACAGCTACAAGTTCGGAATACAGTGCATGATATCTTGCAGAAATAGTTTTGGTGATGTACACATGTCATCAAGTTTATGAATCCTCCTCAGTCGGATTTGTTGCATTCTTTAAAAAAAAATTGAACAGATTAAATAAAATATATAAACTTACCACTATGGATTTAAAATGGATATTACATAGGTTCCTCTGTACGGTACTGCTGCAGTACCATTAATACTGACTTTCAGTGAAGGAAAGTTGCTTTTGCTAACCTGTAAAAACACAAAATAAAAGTTTACCATATGTGTTTGACCATTGCAGCTCAGAAAAGCAACAGAAAACAAAACATACAGCTAAAGGAAGTTGAATAGCATAAAAAAACATTAGTACACATACTCACTTTATTGTTTCAATATTAAGAAGCCTTGTGCCTGTGGCTGATGGATGTGGCCTCCTGTTTGACTCCCTCTGCCTTGGCATGGTCAATGTATTGGGAAAACATTGTCAGACTGACACTGGTGGTGGGTCTGTGGTGATAGCTGAGGCACATGATGACATTCCTTGTAACATCTTCCTGCATCTGGTGGTGGTGGCAGTGGCTAACAGCAGTGGTTGTGGTGGTCTTGGGGGCACACAAAGTCATTCTCTGTGGCAGCAGTGGCTAACATTGGTGCTGGTGGTGGTGGTGGTCTGGGGGGGCACACTAAGTCATTCTCTTTGGTGGCAGTGGCTAACATTGGTCCTGGTGGTGGTGGTCCAGGGGGCACACAAAATCATTCTCTGTGGTGGCAGTGGCTAACATCAGTCCTGGTGGTGGTGGTTGGAGGGGCACACTAAGTCATTCTCTGTGGTGGCTGTGGCTAACATTGGTCCTGGTGGTGGTGGTCCAGGGGGGCAAACAAAGTCATTCAGTCCTGGTGGTGGTCTGGGTGGGCACACAAAGTCATAAAAAAGAAAACATGTATCATACAGCAAATGTCACCACCTTTTAACAACTTCAGTTAAAACCTTCCAACATTAACCTCATCCTCATCCTCATAAAGAAAGCTGCCCTCAAAGTCATCTATGTCTGAAGTCTGACCAGTGGGAAATTCTTTCTCCATTGCGTCATCATCTGTGTCAGTGGTAGGCTGTTTCATGCTGCCACTGCAAGTGCCACCAGGATGGTTAATTTCTACATCACCAAAACCACCATGACTAGGCCAGGGTATGAGTAGTGAGGTTTTGTGCTGGTATGTGCCTTTCATTCATTTTTATGAATGTTAGCAAACTAACATTTGCAGGAGAGAGGTTTGTCCGACAATTTCTAACTATTGCACCTGCTGAGCTGAATACCCTCTCGACACTTACACTGGAGGGTGGGCATGTGAAGTACTTTAGTGCCACTGTACTCAGCTCTGGCCATTCATTGACCTTTCCACTTCAGTACAAAAGAGGATCATCAGTTATTGACAGATGCCTGTTTTCAGACAAATATGACTCAACCATTCTCTGTGCTGCACTAAGTCCAGTGGTTGATGCATCATCCTGTTCTCCGGAATCATTTACTTCACAAATCCCCAGTTGGGAAAAAGCCTCCCAAAGTGGGTTGACACCAACTGCTTTGGATGACAGACCACCTGGAACTGCAGTCCCCTTCCCCTTACAGGATATGCTTGATACTACTCCAGTTGCACCTTCAGTCTGATCATGCTGCTAAGGTTTGCTGACCTTGACACATGACTTCTGTGCCTCATGAACCAAGCACACCAGTTGCCCACCGTCATTTTTTAGCTGTTCAGGCCCTCTCTCCAGTACTTAGGCAATTCCACGTTTGTATCGTGGGTCCAGCATTGTTGCTATGGCAAAGTTGTCACTACGCTGAATGCTCAAAATATGACGATTCTGGTTGAATACTGTCAGCATGTGTTTCAGCAACATACTAATAGCACTGTCTCCAGCAGCATCAAGGCCATGCTGTACATTCACCAATGTCTGCCTCAGCACCCGCAGCAGTAGAATTGATTGGCTATTGGAGGCAGACTCACCACTCACTGCCTGTGTGGCATGTTCAAAAGGCAGCAAAATTGTTATTACAGATTCCATGAGGCACCACTGTTCAGTCATCATAGACACGGAGGCCCCAGAACTGTCACAGCTAGTGTGCATCACAAGATATTCTGAGATGGCTTTGTATTGTTCATACAACCACTCTGCCAAGTATAAAGTGGAGTTCCACCAGATGACAACTTTCAGCTTCAAGCAGTGCTGAGGGAGGCTGTTTCATATCTGCAACTGCCGAAGTTGGTCAAGGGCCTTTGCAGATCATGAAAAATGAGAACAGATATGGCGTGCAACTGTCAGCGTTTCTTTTACATCAGGGTGCTGCAGAAACTCCTGCACCACGAGATTTAAACAATGGGCCATGCATGGAACATGAAAAAAGCCACCACTCACGATGCATTTCACCACATTTTACCTATTGTCACTTGCTATGAACCCAGCTCTCAGGGACGGGGGTTCAGCCACTTCTCAATTTCAGTCAGTACCACATCCAACATGTTTTCACCGGTGTGTGAAGAGGTCACATTGTGCATAGTAATCATTGCATGCTGTCAAATTCCTGAAAGATTGCTACCACGACACTCCACCTTACTGCATTGATTATTCACACTACCGACATCACAAACAACCCCCAGTACCTGCACCCAGTGTACAATTATTATAACACAAATATGAACTCTCTGCTGTTTTGCCCTTGTCCACATATCCATACTTAAATGGATGAATGGAGAGGAGGAATGTTGAAGGGCATGTCTTATTGAGTCAGACACAGTACGGTACAACTCTGGGACAGCATGGGTCAAAAAGTATGTCCTGGATGGGACTTTCCATTTTGAACAGGCACATGCAGCAAACTGCTGGAACCCAGAATTCTCCACAAAGGAGAAGGGCAAAAGCTCAATTGCCAGCATTTCATCTACAACAGCATTAAGTTCACACGACACTGAATGATTGGGTGGGTACTTCAGCTAATGCACAAAAACACTGTGTGATGTGGGCTGACTTTAACATTTTACATGGGGTGTGATGACAAATGGTTCTGCTGTGCGAATGACAAGGGGGTGGAGTGCAGACATTTGATGAAGAAGGTTGCACAGGTGATGATGACGGACCCACAAATGCAGTTATTTTGCCACATTTACCAACTGGGGTTGATGTACAACTTGCACTAGACATACTGCATTCACCACCACCACCACCAAAACTGCTACTCTCGCCACCACTGGACAACATTTCAAAATCAGTTTGCTCCTCCACCTCATCATGCCTGTAGTAATCCTCTGTTCTTATTTCATCACTACAGCACACATTTAATTTCCTACTGGATTTAACAGTCATGGAAGGGGATAACATGCTCATTATGGTTGATGACGAGGGTGAAAGCCCCACTGTGGTATTAGCTGCCATCTTGTGCTGGGTCCACAGTGCCATGTGCCTATTCTTAAGATGCGTATGCTGTCCTCCTGTGCCCGGATGGCTCCCCCTTTTACCTCGACTCACACGCACATGGCAAACCTTGCAGATTGCAACTGACTCATTTGCATCTTGCACAAAAGAATCTCAAACAAGAGACTGCGATGCTCTACTTTTAACATGTTCCTGATGCTGCTTATTTGACTCCTTTCTTTTAAGCCATGAAGTGTGGGGGGGTGGGATGTGCTAAGTGATTTTTCAGGCAGAACACACTTGGACTGCAGCTGACCACCATGACTTCCTGTCATTATTACGGGGTAATCATCATCAACACCATCAACTGAAACTGGTGAATCACACAGTTTTACGGGGGGGGGGGGGAATAATGCAAACAGACCCAGACAAAAGCCACCTTGAATTTATGTTTCTCTGGTTCCCAATTGGGGTCAGTTACTTCATCATCATATTCATCAACATCACCCACATCCTCATCTTCTGCTTGGATGCTGACACATGGACTGCATGTTGCAACCACAGCAACATCATCATCAGATTCATCATCATCATCATCAACACCACCATGTCCATCACCTGACATTTTTTCACCACACTGTGAATCACTACATGGAAAATGCATGACCTGAACCATGGTGGAAGAAATGTCACATTGTATGCTATCGCTGACATGATTATCAGAATCCTCATGTTCAGTTACTGGGATGTTACTGGGAACTATGACATCATCTACACTGCCACTCACTCACATTGATTCCCACTCCACTATATTTTTGGACACAGTACACTGGTCAGAAGTGGAACTTGAGGCAGCAATACTCATACCACCACCAGCAACTGCACTAACACTACAGGCTGGGACAACATCATCTCCTCCAACTATGAGCGAAGCTACTGATTAAGCTGTAAAAAGCACTGCAGGAGAAATACCTTTCCTCACATCAGCAATGCACTTCTGCATCTGCGCACTACCACGTCCACAGACAATCTTACCACTGGTAGCAGTGCCATGGCTAGAACTAACTTTCCTTGCACATCTCTTTGTGGGCATTTTGGGGGGATCAACAATAATATTCTAAACAAATTTAGATTTTGGAACGTTCACTCTGGGTGGGGGAATGCTGGATGTGAAGCCAAAAAAACAACTGTGGCTTTAGCAAAGGATACAGATGCAGATTCACAAGTGAAAACAACACCTTAACTAACCAGTGGTGCTGAAGTCACAAACAATCCTATCTGGAAAACAATTCCTTTTGCTGGTGGGAGAGGGGGGGCATGGACTGCAGATTTTTATGGCAGTGCAAGCAGCAAAACAAAGAAAAGATACCATAATGGCAGTACAAAATCATGCAGCTGCAGTGGATAGCAGGTTCACACTGCTGCACCTGCAATTACACTGTGACACAATAAAAGGTGTATTATTTGATGTCATGTACTGCACACACACTCACACACACACACACACACACACACAATTTGTCTACAAGAAATGTGTAGCAAATTAAGAACTTCAGTAATATACCATGTATTGTAAACAACCTGAAATTATGAACTGTTACACCAGATCCACACAACATACAATCAGCAAAAAAATGTCAACAAATATTCACAATATTACTGTGTGTACATTAACATAGTTATATAACAAAAATGTTAACCAAAAAACAAAGAACTCCCTATTTCTCCAACTTAAATCTACCTACACCACAGATACACCCCTCCCCCAAAGCACACTTTCACTGTCTCTTACTACACAGACTCAATGTTGCACATTAACATTCAAAATCCACACACAAACAAAAACGCTCAATGATATGAGCACAGCAGGGTTTCCTACAATCGAAGAACTAAAGTTTGTGCAAAACAAATTACTCAAAAATACTTTTTTAACAGCTTTTAAAAGGTTTCAATCACAGACAGCTCTCAGAGCACACTGTCTCCTACAGCTTCCAACATACGCTACCCTGAACTGAGGCTGTGCAGATCAATATAGAGGCAATGTGACCTGAAATCCCGTGAATCACTGCAAAATTCACCTTCAGAGCTTAAAAACAAGGCGAAGTGAGGCGAAGTACATTGTTCGCAAAGCACTTTGCCTTTAAAATTGGTGGGGTAGTGGTCTGGGAAGGTGGAGTAATGCAAAGTCATTGTTCTCAGTGGACTTCTCGTTACTCATTATAACGTGAATTACTCCACTTCATGTTGCGGAGTACTCTGCAAATTCTCCTAGGCTCCGCAAATCACTTTGCAGAGTGAATTGAGGCCACTTTGTTCGCCACTAACTACAAATGCTCTTGAATGAAAACCTAAATGATTGATTTTAAAAGATGAACTTTTTGTTACAGATGTCATTTGAAAATATAAAAAAACAAGTATATCCAAGAAAAGACTTTGCTCACCTAAAGACATGGGGGGGGGGAATAGCATCTCCAGATGTAAAATTGTGTTATGAATCCTATATTACCAAAATGGCATTGGATTAGGTCCACAATTATGTGATCGACACTTGGCTACAGGATGCTATAATTAATGAAGGCACAAACAATTGTCTTCCTAATAATAATTTGTTGTCTGCAGTCTTTCTGCTTGCTTCTTGAACTATTTTTTTTTTGGCGCAGTCATTTTCCCATATAGTAAAGCACTAAATACCTCTATTGAAGTGTTGGTGGCATCCAGTACAAAATGTTTGGCTATCTGACACTTCAGAATCTGCTTGTCATTCACTTTTTTATGGTGTGGTCACTTTAGAAGTCTGTTTGCACAACAAATGAATTCTGGGGGATGAAGTACTTTTTTATCTCATGACTCTGCTTTACTAAATGGGGAGATGGGTGATGTTGCTATTGCTTGCTTCTGGATCACTTATTAGAGGAAGGCCCTACTGATCCTTTGATCAAGCAATTTTTTCTGTGTGTAAAACACAAACAGTATCACTAAACAATATGATTATTACAAATATATGTAAAAATCTTTAACATTATCACCAAAAGCTTATGATTAATATTAAGACACTCTTACCAAATATTATATGTCACAACACAGATAATAGGAAATAACCATTATGTTTAGGGATATGCCATTCACACAGCAAATGCACAATGGTGAAATCCCTCACAGCGACAATCTCAACAGGTTTCAAGATTGTTGCTGTGAGGGACCTGAGGGTGAAATTTTGCCCTTTCACTGTCTTTAGTCCCCCCTCCTCGAATCAACTCTGACTCAGATTTAGTTATCTTAAGAAGGGCTGTGCGGAGGTGTGCAGCCCCCCACATTTGGTGTTCGGGGGCACAGCTACCAGATAAAAAACACACAAGGTCTGACAGACTAAACTTTGCTGTCGACATTGTAAGGTTCACTGTGCCACACGTCAACAATTTCTCTGTTGACACAGCATGGTAGAACCATTATAAGACATGAAATATAAGGTTGCACCATCAGAACACACCAGCGTTCCAGTGCCGGGCAATTAGGGTGCCAATCGGCAATGTCACCAGTCATTTTTTTTGCAGGGGGATGTGCCCCAACACCCTTGCTTGTGGGGTGCTATGCCCCTCACACCTCCCCTGCTTAAGGATTCCTACTCTGGTGGGTGGACCTTGGGAAGGAGGTGACAAATCCTGCATTTGCACCCTGATTGCCAGGCTCCATAATGCCAGAGCTCTGAGAGCCATAAAAGAAAATGTAAAGGGGGTCCTATGCTGAATTCATTTTGCATTACAAGATCAGTTTGTTTTTTATTTTGTCAGTGCTGCTAAGACAAATATGCTTCTACTTTAACATTATTTATGCAATTAAGTCTTATTTTTTTAAAAGGATAATGACAAATGGGACACAGAACCAGAAACAGATACAATGACAGAAACAGACTTTTAAAAATGTAGACAAAGGCGAGTGATCTATCTGTATTGATCCTAAGGAATTTGCTTTTAACAAAACAGTACATTTTTAAAAATATAAGGGAAAAATGGTCACAAGCTTTACAAATTGCTTAAACTTTAATTTATTGGAAAAAAAAGCCTCTATTAATTCTTACACATGTGGGGGCAAGGCATGGCATGACAAGATGTCAATGTTTACCAGATGAGCACCCACATGGCACCACCTAGAGCCAACTAAATAATCTTTCTATATGAACAAAGCAACATTTTTGTACCTGGGGCATGGCAAATCTTCTCATCACAAGCCCAAAACAGTCTTTACTCACTTTTGAGCTCTTGCAGGATCTGTGAGGAGCTCATTCACCCCACATGAAGGCCACGCCACTATTAGAGCTATGGCACTGTGGGAATACTGAAGCTGAGGAGGTGAACTGCTATCTCTCCTCTTTGCCAGCAAATATCTGAAACCTCCAGAATATGATGACAGTGGGCTTCTAAATGCTTCTTCACAGACCTTGCTGTGGCTTGTTGGTCAATGTTCATGATTTGTGCTTTGGGTGAAAGAGATCCCAGGTTCAACTTGCAGACAAGTCCTTAGATAAATATTTAGAACCTTCTTTCTTTACACAAGGATGTGGGTCCTGAAGTTCAGGAGAGTAAACTTAAAAAAAATGTGTTATTGCCTCAGAGAAAGTATGCCATGGCATAGCATGGCATAAAGGCATAGCAAGGCATGGTAAATGTTTATTCATATTTCATATGAACAAGTTACTCAATTGAGCAAGTTCATTTATGTTTGGTCCTTTCTACAATGGATACAGTTGCCTAAAATGTAAATACAATAAAAATAAAATATTTCACGAGAAACATTTACTATAAATAGTGTATAGTTTAACATTATCAGTTACAAAACATTTCAGGTACAATAAGCATAAATCACAAATTAACCAGTATTCCAAATAAGCCAACAATCTGAGTTCCTATATGCCTGGCTAGAGAACCATTTGCCAGTTCTGTTCCTACTAATTTTATCCTCAGATACTCTTAAATAGGAGGACCAACTATTCCATAGGTTTGGACCCATAGTAAGCAAGTGAGATCTTCTGAACACAAGATTACATTTTCTTGGAATAAATTCTACTCTGAGGTCGATTTGTAAATTTGATTTAATTTTTCTAAGTGAGAGGTCCTTTGATAAATAAACTGGCACAAGACTTTTATAGCATTTTAACATAAACATCACCATGTTATAATTTCTAATGTTCTTTAATTTCAGCCAGTCCAATTTATTTATTAAGGGACAGCTATGTGTCATATGTGAGGTGTCAAGGATGAAGTGGGCAAATCTACTGTGCATTACATCAAGCTTTGTCAGCTCCATACTCAATGTCCCTGCAAACAGAAGATCACCTTAATCAAAAAAGGGTAACACCACAGTATTTACTACATGTTTTCTAGTTTCTCTGTCCATGCATGATTTATGTTTATGTAGAAACCCTAAACGTTTTCCTAGATTTTTCACTACATTTTCTATGTGGACAATCCATCTGAGCCTTTTGTCCAACCAGACTCCTAGATATTTGTAGCTTTGTACCAATTGCAATATTTGCTTTTCCCAGGTTAGAATATGCAATGTGGGAGAAGACTCCACCTTTTTTTCCCTGTGGAAAACATTGAATTAAGTTTACTTAGATGAATAAGTGTGGAAATAGTCTTGAATGTGAATAAAAGCTACCTGTAATTCATGTTCGATTTGTGATCATCTCTGCCCCTCTACATGTACCACAGTATCATCAGTGTAAAGATGATATTTAGTTTGAGGAGACATTTTTGGAAAGTTGTTTAAGTATATATTAAGTAATACTGGGCCTAAAACTGAGCCCTAAGGGACTCCTGACATAATGATAATTAAAGTGTACTTGACATTATTCAAAGCTACAAGTCACTGGCAGCATTTTAAATCAGCACTGAACCACCCCACAGCTTTCTGTGACAGACCCACTGATTGCAACCTGGAAAGGAGGATGTTGTGGTCCAAGGTGTCAAAACCTTTGGACAAATCAACAAAAACAGCTCCAACATACATACTCCTGTCCAGAGCCCACTGCAGATCAGACGTAACCTTGACCAGTGCTGAAGTTGTGCCATGAAGGGGTCAAAAACCAGATTGTAAATCATCAGACATATTATTTTCCTCCAAATAATTCAACAGTTACTTTCCAATTTTTCAAAGATTTTTAAAGCAACTGATAACCTTGATATTAGCTGGAAATTTTCTATACTTGTTTTTTAGCTTGATTTAAATATCAGAATCACTTTTGCTAGTTTCTGGTTTGGGGTGGGGTGAGAACTTGTGACAAGCTGATTAAGACCTCAGTACTGGGACCAGTCCTTTTTAATGTCTTTGTAAGTGACATTGCAGAAAAGTTAAGAGGGAAGGTATGCCTCTTTGCAGGAAACACAGTAATATGTAATAGAGTAGACACCCCAGAGGGGGTGGAGAGACCTGAGAAAAACAAAGAACTGGTCAAAGGTATGGCAGATGGGTTTCAATATAAGAAACAGTGCTAAATCATGCATCTAGGGCACAGAAACCCAGAGGTGGAATATGGAAAGGGGGAAGAAATATTGAAGGTCACAAAACAGGAAATGGACCATGGAGTAATCATGCTGGATGATCTCAATGTGGCAAGGAATTGCAAATAGGCAGTAGGTAGGGAGGGCCAACAGGATGCTGGGATGCATAGAGAGGGATATCAGCAGCAGAAAGAAGGAGGTGGCATTACCCTGTATAGATTGTTGGAGAGTCCCCACCTGGAGTGCAGGGTCCAGTTTTGGAGACCACATGTCAGGAAGGAAACAGACAGGGTTAAGGCAGTCCAGAGAAGGGCAACAAAAATAGTGTGGGACTGCATCAGAAGCTGTGTGAGGAGAGATTGAGCAAATCTCAATATGTACATTTTTGAAGAGAAGAGGGAGAGGAGGGACATGATAATGACCTTTAAATTCATCACGGGAGTGAATAAGGTACAGGAGGGTAGTATGTTTCAAAGAAGAAGGTGCACAAGAACAAGGGGGGCATGCACTGTAGTTAGAAGGGGGGATTTAAGAGAGATGTGAGGAAGTACTTCTTCAGTAAGAAAGGGGGTGGATGCCCT
This sequence comes from Neoceratodus forsteri, assembly GCA_016271365.2. NCBI lineage: Eukaryota > Metazoa > Chordata > Ceratodontiformes > Ceratodontidae > Neoceratodus > Neoceratodus forsteri. The sequence goes on along the minus strand of CM028136.1, from coordinate 980,261,887 downwards.
AAACAGTTTTCCAGTGGAGGTAGTAGGGGTGATAGCAGTGGTGATCATCATGTGTGCATGTTACAGGCACAAGGGAATTCTGCTAGGGAAGTGGAGGTAGGAGTAGCCAGAGACCAGATAGGGTCTATGGTTACAGTATAGGCAGGAAATAAAATGGGCACACTTGGTGATCCATGTGATTCTTATCTGCTGACAAATTCTGTTTCTATATTTCTTGCACATGAACAACACAGTGGACAGACTTACTGAGACCTCTGCCTTGCACTTGAGCTTCCTCTGTGAAGTGGAGTACTGCATCAGCGGCCATGAAGATGAGGTTGCAGACATAACAGAAGAGAAGAACATGCTGCAAAAGACAGCTGCAGATCTATGAGAAAAGGTGATGACCAGAAATATAGGGCTTAGTGGTCTAACTAGTGACTTGTGGGGCTGCCAGAGGGCCTCAAAGGGAATGCTCTGGGGCCTATGATACAGAAATGGCTGGCAGAGAAACTCCATATGGGAAATGAAGACACTGCATATAAAATAGAGAGAGCACACTGCAGTAGTCCAAAGCCTAAGCTGGGAGAATGGCCTAGGCAGTTTCAGATCAATTACTTAAGGTTCCCAGAGAAGGAAGCAGTCCGGAAAGCAGCCAAGGTGATAGGACTGATAAAGGTAGATGAAGGGAGTCTGCCAGCATTTCAGGACTATAGCTGTGTACTGCAGGCTAAATGGCAGCAATTCTCTGGAGTGAAGTTGACCTTGCATCAGTGTGTCAGGGACTTAATCCACCTGTATCCATCCTGCCTCCATATCACACACCCTTGGTGACCACCAAGACTGTTCATTAACCTGTAGGATGCAGAAGATATGCCAATACAGAGAAGGCCGTGGCATCTGCTACCTGAATTCTCCAGACGGTTTAAGTTTAAAATGTGCTGAAATTAGTAACCCCCCGTTTGTCTTACTATTCTGTAGCCTAGCATTCTCCACTGCTCCCCTCACAATCTCTAGTCTCAGAATGGACTGATGACAGCTGTAGTGAATTCCCATTGACTCCTGCTTATCCAGCTCTCTGCTGTGTCCCCAAACCATATAGCCTTAAAGGAATCATGGATGAATATTAGTGCTCTGCTCTTCATGGTACAATAAGGAAGTAAAGCATGACAGCATGAGGAACAGGAAATGGTTAGATCCATATGCACTTCTGAGATAACAAAATAGCACTTCCACTGCATTATGCCTCAGATCCTGGCCTGTAGCGGAGGTTCTGGTCCAGTCCCAGAGCCAAGACATCCTAAATTCGATTTTAAATCTGCCTCAGTAATGGAGCAGTAATTATGTAAGAAAGGTGCTGTGTAAAACCAGAACCAGGAGTGATTTAATTGACATGAGGCTATTTGCTCTGGTAGTTGAGGAACTCAAAAACATAGAATGGGCTGCACTAAACTGCACTAACTGAAATCAAAAAGAAGAAAATCCAGTACAGATTCGAACGCCAAACCATACGTTTCTTGGAGAGCCCAGGTGAGAACAGTAGCCCTCGATATTTTGCGTCTCATGTGATGCTTAGTCAGGAGGTGGGGTTCCAAAGCAAGGTGTATCTTAATTTAATGTGTAGAATTAAAGTGACAGTGCAACATTAATCAACCTATAACATTACTGAACCATGTCCACAAGCTGCCAGGAAGCGTTAAAGGAAGAAAGTGTATGTGGGGCAGATTCCCCCAAATCCTATTTATTGTCAACAGCCACTGGCATGTTCTAAAATCTGATTCTAAACTTTTTAAGACTGTGGGAGAAAGACCCCGCATTTCTTTTCATCATGGCCCCAATTTGAGAGACATCTTATGAATAAACAAGATTATTAAAATGAAATCAGAAGACAACTTGATGACTTAAACAGCTACATTACACTGCAGAGTGACCCTATGGAAATTTTCAAACAAGAGAAACTAAAAATTTCTAGCAGGAATCTTTTCAAATAAAACATATAACTAAAGCTGAATATGAATTTATGGAGGTCAGATTTCCTATTGTACTAACAATCTCCGTACTCCCAAAGATCCACAAGGACCAGACAAACCCACCTGGCAGACCCATTGAGTCTGGCAGTGGTAGTCTCACAGCAAATATTTTGGAATTTGTTAATAATTTTTTGAAACAAATTGCACAACGCCAGCAATCCTATATTAGAGACAGTATGGATGTTCTTTCCAAGCTGGGTGGGTCTGTCTGGTCCAATAAGTATAAATTAAGTTATAATTATGTGTGCACCTTAATTTTTGGCAGCACCTTCAATTTTGCCTATAGGATTTGGAGGACCCTTCCTCCTTCTGAGCTTCCTGGCAGCACGTGGACATGGTTCAGTAATGTTATAGGTTGGTTAATGTTTCACTGTCACTTTAATTCTACACTTTAAGTTAAGATACACCTTACTTTGGAACCCCAAATCCTGATAAAGTGTTGCGTGAGACACGAAGCGCCGATGGTTACTGTTCTCACCTGGGCTCTCTGATAAATGTATGGTTTGGTATTTAAATCTGCATTGACTTTGCCTCTTTTTATTTCAGTTAGTGCAGTTTAGTGCAGCCCATTCTGTGTTTTTGATTGCTACCATTTTGGGGCTGGCATCTCCACTAACCTGTGATGCATTGTTTGTGTGTCTTCTAGATGAGGAACTCTCCTACCCCATTTCAAAACTTATCAACTTCTCTCAGTGCTGCTCCCCAAAAAGTGGAAATCAGCATTAGTTATGCCAGTTTTTAAAGCAATAACTATTCTAATCTTTCCAGATATACCACAGTGGGCAGAAGATTGGAAGCCTTATATCATAACTAGGTCAGCCTCACTGCTGATGCTAGATGCCTCATAGTTGCAAGCTCAATACTGTCACTAGTTGACTATGCCCCCCAATCTATGCAACTGCTGCCTGTAACTTGATTTTCAGTATAATAAATTATCTGTATTAATGTTAATTGCTTTGCGCTTCGGGCTGACAAATGCACCCATGGCTGCATCCCTACTACACCCAAACAAATTGGTTACCCCTACCTAGCAGGCAAGTCTACTAGCCAAGAAGGCACCATTGGATCTATCCCTCTTCCCTCCAGTCCTGACTCACTATTTCTGCTGTGTTGCCAGTCTCTACAACACCAGGAGCATGGATCAGAAGGTTCACCCATGTCTTTTCACCAGGAATCTAGCCAAAATTGCTTAGGGTGCAGGAAATATGCTGCCCAGCATCACCTCAGCTGGCATTGCACCTCCCTGGAATTAGAGTGCCAAAGCACCATCCTGGGAAACAGCCACGTTTTGCATGGTCTTCACCTTCACACCCCACAATATGTGGGTGCTTCACCCACCAAAAATAAAAATAATCTCCTTTCATGATGGCATGCCATGAAGGGCAAATAAATTTTGTGGACACCCAACACAGTGTGAGTGTGGGGCGATCTAAAATCAAGATTGCCCTTGTCACTCATTCTCTTGTTGCGGCATCCATATTATGGCACCCTATTCACAGCACCCTGCTAAGGGTATATGGGCTCAGAGTGCCCTAGGACTGTCTTTCTGCTGTATTCAGTTGGGCAAGCATTCATTAGCAGTTCATGCTGCTGGCTGCTTCAGTTAATACCTGATGCCTTGCTCAATTTGTCAAAGCTTGACCAGTTTAAGAGAGCATTATGAGCAGTTAACAGTTTAATGCAACTGTAACTGGTAATCATCCTAATAAGGTCCCTCCCAGCATAAACTTTAAACTGTGTCAGACTCTGACTCTGAGGAAACGTACCATTACAATGCTCCTTTCACACTGGTTCTATCTATTTGCCTTATTTTAAAATTCTGTGCAATTAATCTAGCCTCTTTATTTGTACTTGATTGACTAAACTTGCACTTGCTTAATTTCATTCCACTAGAACTTAATCTATGTGCAATGTTGCCTTGATTTTTTAATTTTTTGATTAAACATTTGGTGATAGCTGGCTCATCATTGCAGCAGTTGGATTTCCACTTGCGATGCTGGTGACCCAGGTTTAGGAACAGACCTGGGTCGTCGGAGGACCGGACCGGGGGGGGAGAAGGATGGAGCATCCCAGGGACTGCCCTCCTTCTCTGGGGGGAGGGAAGGGTGTACACCCAGTGCTTGAGGGACCCCTGGTGGAGGCTGGGGGTACCACAGTGACTGGCATCTGAGAGTCTCAGTTAGGTGGGGCAGATGCTGGACATCATTGCACTTTCCCACCTTCAGGAAAAACAGGGGAGAAAATCTGCTCCTCACTATCTCAGTGACGCTCTGCCCCTGGCCCTCAGTTAGCCTCCAGAGCTGGCTCCCAAACCAGTTACCAGTGTTGCGGTACTAGTAGGGGACAGTGTCACAACCCCACCCTCTGGAGAGTAAGCCAGGGGTGACCAGGTGAGCTCTGGCAACACTGGAGGTGGAGGAACAGGGGTTCATGACCAGAGCTGAAAATCAATGGTGTAGGTGCAACATAAAGCATACTAAAAAAATAAATAAATAAATAAACATTTGGTGACCAGGAAAGGCACACTGAGCCAAGGCTCATCTCCAGGTGCGACCCAGGAGATGGGGATTATGGGAATCACAGTATATACAGTAGTACAATACATTCAATACAAAATTACACAATAGAAAGTATAATAAAATATTTTAATCAGTACAATACAGCAAAGCAGGCTACACAGAGAGACAACTGTACGTGGAATGGAGTATCACAGATCAGAATAGTTACAATAAGCGACAAACATTTCAAGTGCAATGAGACAACTGTACATGGTACGGAGTAATGTAAAATCAGTGTTGTTACAACAAGGGACAAACATTTCAAGTGCTAAGAGGGGTTATGGTAGCAAACAAGGAAAGGTAGGAAATGGAGCAGTGATTTGACAGAGGAGTGAGAGGAAGAGTTGTGTAAGAGAGGACACTGAGTGCTCCATAGAAATGGGAGATGATAGTGGGAAGCAGATTTGCCCATGTTCGAGGATAGAGTGGGGATTGAGAAACAGCATGAGTCCCTAGAACTTAGGGAGTATGTTGAGGCTGGGGCAAGAGAGAAGAGGGAAGTGATATACGTGGGGAGCAGATTGAACCAGAATTTGGAAATGAAGGATAAAAAGTGGAGGTTCAGAGAGAAAAGTAGAGAATAGTGGTGGGATCTGTATGGAGAGTTGGAGGTGAAATGACAAAAGGCATAGTAGAGGGAATCAAGTCAAGAGAGTTATGTAGAGGGTGCAGTGCAATAAATAATGTCAGCATAATCAAAGACTGGCCTAATATTTTTTTTTTAGAAATTCCCTATGTACGGGGAGGAGAGTTTTTGTTACGGTATAGTACATCAAGCTTATGGAAGAATTTAGTGGCCATGTAATCAATGTGGATAGTGACATTTAACTGCGGGTCCAACCCAGACTCCTAGATACCTGTATGAGGGAACAATCTTTAGAGGGGTGCCATTGAGAAAGGTGATTGGAGGAGCATTGATAGCTTTGGCTAATCCTTGAGTGGTTCTAAAATTCATAGAGACTGCTTTGGAAGTGTTGAATTTGAGCTGTTTTGATTGGAACCAGGATTGAACTGAGTGGAAGTCATGTTGCTGCCCAGACTAGATAGAGACTGAGTCAGGTCTGGAGGCATACAGAATGGTATCATCTGCATACATATGTATGAGGGATGAGGAACAGACAGATAGGAGATTGTTTATCAATATAGAAAATAGGATGGGGCTGAGTATTGAGCCTTGAGGGGCTCCAGCTAGGATAGAGAGAGAGGGAGAGGAGGAGTTGTCAATTTTTACTGATTGGTGTCTGTCGGTGAGATAAGATTTGAACCACTATATGGTAGGAGGTGAAAGCCCGTCATTCTCTAGATTGTCCAGGAGAAGAGGGTGGGATACTGAGTAGAAAGCTTTTGTCAGGTCAGTGAAGACCACAGCAGTGAGGTGGCCTTTATTAGCAGCAGATTGAATGTGACCTGTGACACGGAGAAAGGAGGATATGGTGGCTTGTTTTTTCCTGAAACCTGACTGGCAGGGGGATAGAAAGTTGGTGGTAGAGAGGAATTCAGTCTGCCTGGATTGCACAAGATGTTCTTGGAATTTTGCCAGGGCAGGGAGGAGGGAGATTGGGTGGTAGTTCCCAGGTAAGGAGGGGTCACCTCCTTTTTGGAGAGGGATGACACATGCAGATTTCCAGGCATTTGGAACAACTCCCAAGGAGAAGGACTTGTTTATAATGAAGGTAAGAGGGAGTGCGATTGTAGAAGCAAAAGGCATAGGAGACTAGGATATAGACCATCTGGACTGGATTTTGATGTGTTAAGGGATAGGAGGGTGAGCACTATTTCATTGGTGGAGGGAGGGGCTAGAAGGAAGTTTTGCCTAGGCATGTGATGTTGGCAAGGTTTGGAGGCAGGCAGTGTAGTAGGTGCAGTTGGGTCAGGGGAAGCACAGGTGGTGAAGGAGGAGTTGAGGGTGTCTGCAACCTGGATGGGAACCGTAACTTCAATACCATTGTGTTTAAGGGTAGGGGTGGTAGACTGAGGAGGTGGATTGACGATAGAATGTACCATATTCCAAAAGGAGGATGAGTGTGTAGTGTTAAGGTGATATTTAAGGTAATCTGCCTTAGCTTTATGAGTGGCCTTAGTACAAGCATTTCTGGCTGTGTTGTACACTTGTCTTGAACTTGGGGATAAAGAGGACTTAAAGGCAGACCAGGCTCTGTCTCAGGCTTTGCATATGGCAATTATAGGGGCAGTAATTCATGGATGGGGGTGCTTCCAGATCCTGGCTCTTTTGAAGGGGGCATGGTAGTCCCAGGCACAGTTGAAAATATTAATGAACTGTACTAGGGCAGTATCGACTGTGGTTGCAGAGTAAACCGCTGCCCAGTTGGCATTATGTAAGTTCGATAGGTGGGAGTTAGTGTCAAGTGAAGTTAGTGGGCAAGTTTCATTGTACTTTGAGGTAGATTTTGGAAGATGTGTTTTTCTAATGCAATAAGTGATGTACTGGTCACTTAAGGTGGGGTTGAGGACACCCACTGAGGATACACGGTGAGGGTGGGAAGAGAGGACCCAATCAAGGAGGACGTGATTACAGGATCGGGAGTTGTAGAGGGTAGGCTACATGGCAGGTGAGTGAGGTTTAGGGATTCTAATTTGTAGGTTGCAGTCTTAGATGAAGGGGACAGCCAGTCAAGGTTGTACTCCCCTTGGAGAATGAGTTCACCAGATTGAGCCAATGACTGGAGAATAGAGGTGCATGCTGTTAGAGCCTCTTGACCAAGCCAAGGGGAAGCATAGACTACCCCGATGAAAGTGGGGAGAGTATGGGGAAGGGAGAGATTAGCAAGTATTAGTTCATGGGATCCTAGGCGGGATTCCTCTTTCATTACCAAATAAGAGAAATGCTGTCTTATATTCATGGCTACTCCACTTCGTTTTTTGCCATGGTCCTGCCTTAAGAATTGGTAGCCAGGGATGGAGATGGATAATTTCAGCATTTTGGCAGAAAAACAGGTTTCAGAGTTGCATAGACTGTCAGGGGTATTTTGGGGCTATGCAGCAGTTCAAAGTGTCCAATTTTAGGAGAAGACTCCTAATGTTTATGTGCATGATCTTTAGGCCTTTGTGTGTGGATTGTTGTTGTCAAGGCATGGGGGGGCCAGAGTTCCTTTCAATGTCTCCTTCTATTAATAAATGGAAAACGAGAACAGAGAAAGTAGCAGGCAGTTTATGACCTTTGGTGGTATTGAGGGGAAAGGGTGTATGCCTGGAGCAATAAATTAGAGTGATGTTTCAGCTTATATGAGATGGAATGAAACTAATAATCTCTGTTATTGACGTGGAACCTTTGTAAAAGAGCACATGTTCAAAGGTATTCTCCAACATTTTCATTCAATCAATCAGTCAATCAATGACTGGAATTTCCACTGCATGATGTCTCAGAACAACAAATGATTTATTGCATGGGCCGGAGTAAGTGAGCAGCAGGTAGACAGACTGGGGCTGGATTAGTGGGTGGGGGGCAAACAGTCATACATGAATTTTGGCTGGTGTGTGTGTGGACCTACTTAACTGCTGCCGACCCACCTAGACATGTGTACCCTACTGCTGTGTACTGTTTCCATGCCTCGTGACAGACCAGAACTTGGACAAGGATATTTCCTTTATTTGGATGATTCCTTCAAGCTCAAACTAAGGATTAAACTGTGTCCTCCATCTTTTCTGAGGGTGGGGACATCATTCCCCTGATTGCACTGGATTCATTTCTTATGTGATAATGTGAAAAATAACAGGGAGAAGGGCAGCCCCATGGTGCATATGTTTGAGCTGCCATGCTGGCCCAGTGGTGCTGAGGGTTAAGGCACTGGGTGCCACACCTCCCACCATGCCGGAAAGTTGGATTTGGATGTGGACTTGGGTAGTCATGGGTTGGCCAGGACAGAAGAGGATGGAGTATCTGGAGGACTGCCCTCCTCTCCAAGGTGGGGAGAGCTACAATGCCTGACATTTACTTGGCCCCTAGCATAGGCTGAGGGTAAAGCAGCCAGGGACTGTCCAGATAGTGACAGAGTGGTGGCTGCTAACATCCCTTGTACAAAATTGTGCAGAGGAACATCTGGGTGGCATTGCATGCACACTGCTAGGGCACAGAAAAATAGAATGGACTCCTGGGTGGCCGCTGACATCCAGCCACCAGGTAGCCCTGCAGCTGATGAATACCCAGGCCATGCTGCTTTCAATAAAGGTACACCTTAGTGGAAAATCTGTGTTATGGGGCCGTAGTGATGGGCATCCAGTGGTCTGCTAGGGGTCTGGGCAAGAAACAGTGCAACTCCCCTTTGGGGGTTTACATTAATTGCCCCATTTTCTCCCACTTTGCCTCTGTTTCTCTGGTGTCCCCCATGTTGTCCCCAAATTCCCTGCAAAGCCTGAGACCTTTACTATAATAATAATAATATTAATAATCTTTATTTTTAGGGGGACTTTCAAATATCAAGGTGCCTTACAGTAAAAACATGATCATTAAACATTACAATAAATATAAACAGTAAACTATGGAAAAGGATTCAAAGCTCACTGAAACTTAGCTCTCCTGTCAGTATTGAGATGTTTAGGAATCTTTACGACAAAGCATTTGCCGAAATTTGTAAATGTTACCATAGCTCCTAGTGGTCCTGTCAGTGGCTTCATTTCTAATTCTACCACACACAGCCATGAACTTAACCCCGCTGTTCTCTCCCTAACCCGTTCAGTAGCCTGCTGCCTTGTTGGCCCTCGGAACCCTTGGCACTTTTTCTTTACCTACTCCTACATGCCACCTTAATAGTTGTTCAGTTGTAAACATGGGCCCTATTTAAGCCATGGCCACCGTCCAAGCTAGTGGCCACCCTCCAAGCTAGAATTAGTTACTGAGGGATGAAATGGTCATAATTTGTACCATTCGTCTGAGACCTGTATAAAGTGACACTTAACTTACATGTATAAGAAGGATTGAACATGCCACAATAATGTCTTGTGTTGTTTATCTGTTCCCACAAGTGTAATGGAATGTATATACTGTACCTTTCAATTGTAAGTCTGTTTCTTACTTAAACATTTTGTGTAGTGCACAGCTAATCTATGTATGTATATCTATCCTTGACAAACAGCAGGTCCACCTTGTAAATGAGCTTGCTCAACGGTGATCGCCTGGATAAATAAAGATTTGATTGATTGATTGATTGATTGATTGATTGAAAATCCATTATATTTCTGGGAATGCCAGTGTCCACAAAAAAGTTTTCAGTGCCTGCTTAAAGCCCCCAGCAGTTGTGCACTCCCGAAGCTGATGGGGCAGATAATTTCAGAGGGTAGGGGCCACAAAAGCAAAAGCATGGGTCCCAGAAGATTTCAAAGTAACCCTCGGAATCTCCAGCAACCCCTCATCAGTTGAGCGGAGCTGTCACATAGGGCTGTAAGGAATCAGGAGCTCTTTCAAATAGTCAGGACCAAGACTGTGTAGGGCTTTGTAGGTCAACAGGCCTACCTTAAAGGTGATTCACCACTAAATTGGCAGCCAGTGCAGATCGCGCAGCACATGGGTAATATGCAAACTGCTAGATACCTCTGACAATAAACGAGTAGCAGCATTCTGCACTAACTGCAAGTGGCAGATATCAACCCCAGGAAGCCCTAGATAAAGGGAGTTGCAGTAGTCAAGCCAAGAGGTCACAAAGGTGTGGACCAATACCGGCAGGTCACTGGACAGAACAAGGTGCTTGACCCTGGCAATATTCCGAAGATGGTAAAATGCCGATTTGATGACTGCCGACACCTCATGATGAAGGGTCAGCCCATTGTCATCACAACCCCAAGATAGCACACCCATTCAGAGGTAAGGATCTGCTCACCTCCAGATATATTTCAGAGGGCCGATCAGTCCTCAACCTCTCTACCCCATGACCCGGGTCCACCACCATAACCTCAGTCTTTCCTGCGTTCAATTTCAACCAGCTAGAATTCATCCAGTCTTGGATTTCGGCTAGACAGTTGTTAAATACTGAGAGTGCACTAGCCTGGTTGGGAGCAAAAGACAGGTATAACCGGGTATCATCAGCATAGCAGTGAAACTGCAGCTCATACTATCTTACAATGTCTCAGAGAGGTAGTATATACACTGCAAACAACATGGGGGACAGCACCGAGCCCTGAGGAACCCCACAAGACAGAGAGATAAAGGATCGGAGGAAAAGACCCTGGACACAACTCTCTGTGTTCTTCCAGCAAGGAAAGAAGAAAACCATCTGAACACTGTACTTGACAGGCCACAGATGGACCTCAGATGATTGATAAGCACCCCATGGTATACAGTGTCAAAGGCTGAGGAGAGATCTAGGAGAACCAAGATGGAGCGGTTTTCTCTAATCTCTCGCCATTAGGAGATCGTTGAGCACCTAAACCAGAGCAGTGTCAGTACTGTGCCTTTTGTGAAAACCCGACTGGAGAGGTTCATGGACATTATGGATAGTCAAATGGTTCTCCAACTGGATTGTCACTACTTTCTCAATAACCTTACTTAAAAAGGGGAGGTTCGAGATAGGTCTGCAGCTGGCAAAAATGTCCGGGTCCAACAAAGCTTTCTTCAGGAAGGGTGTCACCACCGCCTCCTTCAGGGTGCTTGGAAACTCACCTGATTCCAAGGAGAACCGGGCAATTTGAGCCAAGACCGGGGTCAATGATCTCATAACAACCCAAAATCAGAGACGTTGGGCCCAGATCTAAACTACAGCATGTAGGGTGCATTCCCTGAACAATCCTCATAATGTCTTTGACATCTAGCAGGTCAAAAGAACTCCAGAAAGTACGAGGGGTAGTGACCAAACAGTGACCAGCCATATCACCAATAGAGTTAGTCAGATGGATTTCTGACCTGATGCCAGCCACCTTATTCACAAAGAATTGAGCAAGCTCATCACACTCAATTTGTGAAAAGGCTTGCCGCTACTGCAGACAGGCTGGGTTGCACAACCTGTCCACAGTTCAGAAGAGCTGAGCCAGTCAATTCTGAGCCACCATGATTTCCCTGGACAGGAACTCTGCCTTCTTATGGGAAATCGCTGATTGGTAGAGCTGATAATGCTCCACCAACCTAAGACAATCGGCCACAAGGGCAGATTTCCACCAGCAGTGCTCTAACCTACGTCCCACATGTCACAGCTCCCTCAAGGACCCATCAAACCAGGGGGCCCAAAGGCGGAGTGAGAAGGGATAAACACAGGCAGGAACTATGAAGTCCAGGGCTGAGGAAATGGCATTATTATAAGCCAGAACCGACAACTCTGGACTCGAGCTGACATCAGAGAACTCCGAGAGGTCAATCACTGCTGCCAGGTCTCCAGGGCACACATCCTGTAAAGTACAGTAACTGACCATCTCAACAGGGGCAGACTCACGAAGGGGGACATAAAAATTGAACCTCACAGTGCAGTGATCAGACCAACTGACCAGTTCCACCCCCAAATCAGATGTCTCGATCCCCAGGAGGAAGACCAAATCCAGAGAATGACCATATTTATGGGTAGCTGAAGAAACAATCTGAGTGGAGCCCAGTGATAACATCATCTGGAGAAAGTGATGACCAAACGAAGAGAGTTCGTCATTGACACAGGCATTGAAGTCGCCCAGGACCATCACTCTGGGTGACTCCAATGCCATGAAAGTGGTGAAATCTGCCACTTCCTGCAGGAATTGCTTCTCTTCCCTGGGTGGACGGTAGATGAGAGCTATCCTGCAACCCACACCTGCTACCACGGTACATTCAAAGGATTCAGCCTCCTCAACTGAAACATCTGTGAGGCTCAATTCAGTCTTAAAACGGACCACTAGCCCCCCACAGTCCAATCTCAGGTGGTGAATCACCGAGTACCTGGCAGGAATTGCAGCCTCAAAAATGGGGCCAGCATTTTCATCCAGCCCAGTCTCAGTGATGCATGCCAGATCAGCTGTTCCAACAAAATCTGCAATAATTGCAGTTTTGTTCTTGATAGATCTGGTATTGCATAACACTACCTGATCAGGATGAAGTTCTTGAGTCGTCCCAACTAAATGCCCATCTAAAGAGATGGTGCCCTTGGGTATGGGGACTAGACATGAACTCCCACATTCCAGTCTCCATTTTGCCCCAGGGCATCTCCTGGCCCTGACCACCCTTATGTGAGAACTCCCCTCTTTCGACATCCAGTGTCCATGCCCCTCACCACGCCCACCCCCCCTCCTACAAATGATGCCCAATGCCCAACATCATTGAAAAATAATGAAGGGTAGAGGAAGAGGGGAGAATAGATGGAGGGCATGGAGAAAGGAGGCCGAATAGCGCAGGACTGAAGGGCCAGCAGGCATATTCCACAATTCTGAAAAACCAACTTACACAGCAAAATCCCCAAAGATTACCCAAAGACAGTTGCAATATACCCCAAACTACTAAAAACCAGAAAATATAAATGATACATTAAAACAACAATAAACAATAAAAACAACCCTTCCCCAACCCAGAACACTCTCAATGCTCAGAGGAGGAGGAGGAGAACACTAAAAACTAATAAACATCAATAACCAAATGAAAACAAAAATATAATCAGAAAAATAAAAAGGAAAAGACCTGCTGGCATGAGTCCTGATAGTCATCTCATTACTAAACAGGACATTTTAAGAGAGTCCTCAGGGCCAGCCCCTGGGCAACAGTCCTTTCCAATGATGATAATACAAGTCCTTGATAATAATCCAAATTAAATCCTAAACCCATATTAAAGTCCTTCCTACAATGATGATGTAAAATCATTCAATAATAACACAGTTAACCCTAGACCCCGATACTCCCACTATCAGGGCCCAAGGATATAATGGCACTCTCACTGCCAGAAGGATGAATACTTTTTAAACTTTGCAGAATAAAAGTGAATATCTTAAAGGATAAGAACTTAAAGAACAAACCGGTAACAGAACCAGGAGCAGGATGAAATCTAGGACGAACTCTTCGGGGCTAGATTAGCTCCATTGCAGGAAGGGCCCTGAAAATCTGGCCCAAGGACCATGTCCGGGCAATGCCAGCTACACAAGGACCCCAATGGAATCCAACCTAATCGGTAGAGACCCGTGAAATTCTTTTTATTTTTTATAATTTTTCATTTTATTTTTCTGGAATTTCTTGTTATTTCTTTTTATTCATTGAAAATTTAGTTTTATTTCTTGCTGTCACATTTACATTCATAAACTACCTCAAAATGACCTTATATACACTAGAAATCACATTCCTAGTATACTACATTGTATTCAGCAGCATTATGCTATGGTTTTGCAAGGTTTTGTGACTGAAACAACTCTGCTGTCGCTTCCTTGTGGACCATCACTGTGGTAACAATGGAGCCTAAACAGCAACTGCTGCAAGCATTTATTTAGATTGTGCCTGCCAAAAAGCAGTTTTTTTCACTTTATTTATGTTTTTTTTATTTTATTCCTTTTATATGCTAAATTTCTTGTTATTTCTTGTTATACCTTGAATTTCTTGTTATACCTTGAATTTCTTATTTCTTTTTATACCTAAATCTCTTGTTATTTCTTGCTATTTCTTATTTAAGAAAAACACGGGTCTCTACTAATCGGTCCCTTGGGAGACACAAGTGCTAAAGCACCAAAACCGTCAGCTACTCGTCAGGAAAGGTACAGGCCCAGGAGCTGCTGTAGACTGGCATGCAGACCTCAGCCAATTCGGGCCTACCTAACCCCACAGTGAATTCAGCCACTAATCCTCTAGATCCATTTCAATGAGACGGATGATGATAATCTGAATAAAGTAACAAAATTTCAGGAATAATTCAGAATTCAGAATTTCAAAAACAAGACAGGCATATGCCTGATTCCAAAGTATACGCTTCAGATCCTCAACATTACCCCCTGTCAAATAGCCCCAAACAGCAACAAGTGGCCCAAGGGCGCCAAATCCTAAGTCACACATTTACGGCATCTCCATTATTCTGCAAACGCTGTGATGACAAGGGGAAAGGAAACAATCCACATGGCCATCAATACTAGGCCCCCAGTATCTCCAAAGATCCTCTCCATGTCTCCTTGCTCTTCAGAGAATAGCCATGCGACAGACAACCAGGCACTAGCTTGCTCCACGGCACAGTGCAGCTCATTCCACAGCACGGCACTGGCTCGCCCACTGCACAATATGAAAATCACTGTTGTAGGAAAGCATGCAATCAAAACAAACAAACTCCAATTAATAAAATAACTTAAATAAAAATAAATGATTAAATACAAACTAAAAATGTAAGAACAACGACCGCAACTAACTAATGACTGGCTACACATCCAGCTCGGTGGCCATGAGGAGGAGGAGGATGACTTCATATGCTCCAGGTACCCTTCAAGCAGCACTGTAATTTGTTTAGCCCTGTTTGGGCTTATGGAGTACAATTGCAAGTTGCCAGTTTCTTCCTGAGCCACTGACAGTTGCGCATGCACTGAAAAGTACTTTCATGTTTCCAACCACCGTTTGCTGTCAAACCGAGGAGTGTGCAGTGGGTCTGGTGACCTGTTCAGCTAGTTGGGGACCAGTGACCTAAGCAAGGTGAAATACGGGCCTTAGTGGGATTTATAAATAAAGTTTGACATTGAGGCTTAAGCAGGACTCATGAATGTTAGTGAGCCTCATGAATGTTAATGAGAGTGCTGCCTGCCACCTTGGGGGACTGTATTCTGGCGGCAGCGACAGGAAAACTAAAGCTAATAAATATAGACTAATGTGATCACTTTATAGGGTACAAATGGGCATGCGTTTTTGTGGGGTTACTGTAAATAAAGAGTGCTCCTGTGGGCTGCACCAGAACTTTATTGTGGGAACATATGAGAACTGCTAATGAGCTATATGGGAGCAGCCATGTTACTGACACTTTGACCCCCTCAAGCAACCAGATAGATAACTGGGCACCCAAAGCTGTGACAGAAGACTCCTGGGAAAAAGTGTAGACAATTTTCAGGTACTAAGGGACACAGACAATCAGAGGGCTCAAAAAGCCATTAGCTTTGATGGACAACAGGGATAGCCAATCAGAAGCCAGGACTGTGAAAACAGATCCCAGAGACTATTGAAAGGTGAATCAGTGTTTGCCAGACTCCTACTGAGTCAGGATGGAATGTGTGTTTTGGAGGTCTGAACAGTCTGAGTCCTTTCTCAGGACTTGAGTGGGAAATTGTTGCTAAGGAGAGAGTGATTTTCTAAGCGACAGAGAGACTGAACTGATTTGAGAACACTTGAGGCAATTTGGAACTGTACTCTTTCTTCTGGAAAAGGCTTGTCACTGCAGATGCCCCCACTGTTTGGAAATTTGAGAAGCTGCTTGGAGAGTTTGGACATTCTGGGAACTGGGTGCAAGCCAGGCTGTGTGCAGACTATTTGAGGACTATACAGGTTGCTGAGAGCTGCAAAGAGCTGGAGAGCTTTGGGAGCCTGTCTAATATTCAGAGACTGTGTGAGTAAAGGTGAGCAGGTGTTTCCATGATCTAAAATCCCTGCTACTACTGAGTGTACCAGTGTGGTGAGAGGCTGTTGTCTAAATCCTGGAAGTCAGTAGCCCAACGGCACTGCAGATCAATGGATAAAAGTTTGCCTGACTGACCCAGAAAGTGTTGCACTGTGCATGGAAAGAGTGAACTCTACCAGTTTCAGAGGCACCCTTCAGAGCAAGGGAGGAATCTTGCTAACCCCTCTCAAGTGGAGCCTGCTAGTTGCAGGAGATCACCGGTTCATGCTGGGGTGCTACGACTCCTACAACTCATGGTGGAAGCTTTGACTGTGGTGCCACTTCCAGGTCTGATACTTCTGCGGCTGGGTGGAACCTGCATGTGTGCTCTGTGATAGGCCAGAAGAGGCCGAAGGTTACAAGTGGCCAGATCTTCAGTCAAGGGGAAAAACTGCTAGACCTTCAATAAAGATCAAGGCCAAATAGCAAGAACCAATCTGCAGCCAGTGTTGTACCCTTTGCAAATGGAGCTCCTTGTTCCGGGACCAGTGGAAGCCCTGCATCTTGGAGACTGCTAAGAATCATCAAACTGTGCGTACCCAGGGCTTGCCCTGGATTCCAAGGGTAGTGCTCAGTTAAAACTAACATTAACTTTCCAACTTCCTAGGGCCCAAACAGCCAACCCACAGCAATGTCCAGGCCTGTACCTATTGAGAACCCAATTAGACCTTTCAAACAATACACTGGTACAAGTGGGGGTGGTTCACAGGGGTGGTTTGGAATACAAGCCTAGTTGTTGCTTTACTCATTGCTCTAAATTTTTTCTCATCTACAGCTATCCCTTATCCTGGTACTCCTGTCCTAACCCTGTTACCCCCAAATAAAGCTGTGAGTTATTTTTCTGAAACACTTTGTGAAAAGTATTGTGCAGAGTCACTGCATGTTGTTTATAGTTAATGTCGTGGAATTGTTGGGTCTTTGTTGTGTGGGGTGGTTGGTAAGGAAGGTGGGTAGATGCAGCATCCCAGGGGGCTGCACCAGCTTGTCACCTGACCCACTCATTATCTACTCTGGGTCGAGGCACTGCACTAATTATTATTACTTTGGAATTGAACCCCCAAACATCACCGTAGCAAGACCCAGACCACTTAACCTGTTTGAGGACTGAGAGGCAGGGGTGGTAGCCCACTGGCACAGAGTGGGTGGGATACAACTTTGGAGGCACCACTGGGATCTTCTGTTCACCAGTCATGCCCCTCACAGAGGACCCAACCGGGACAACTCCTGTGGGGATCCCAGCACACACATTCACACCCCCCAGGCTGAACGTTAGGCCTATGAAACAAGATAATGTTAAACTGTTGAATGGAGTAGTAGCATGCAACATCCCTTCTGCTTTTTGGGTTACCCCCTGATGTGAGGGAGGAGACCATAGAGAAATATCTCTCCACTATAAAGGGACTCAGTAAGGTGAAGGTACAGGGTAAAATGCTTGACTATGAAAAAGGATCTCTGACTGTGTCAATGGAATGCACTAATGCCATAGAGGCTTCATGGATACCTGAGGCTTTGATGGATGAGAGATTATCAGAGACCTGGCCAATTGTCATGTCCTTTAGTGTAATTGCCCCGGAGAAGGGAGAAAGGGGACTGGGCCCTCATCAATGCCCCCCAGAATGAGAATCTCCAACCTGGTCATGTACCTGTGTCTTTTGACTCCTAACATAAGTTGCAGATGTTCTCAGGAGTCAAGCCAGCCCCAAACAGTGAGTATGACTTGGAGGTGAGGATGGATTGTGCCACCCCTCTAGTACAAGATTGGCAGTGCTTGGAGGTTGAGAAAAGGAAGCTCCTGGTGGAGAACCTTCGTGGGCCTGCCTTAGAAGTCATTCACTCATTATGGGCAACAGATTCTGATGCCTCAGCCCAGGTGAACCTAAGCACTTTTGAATGCATCTTTGGTAGCTCAGAGTCCTGTGAGGACCTTATGTGGAAGTTTAAGACTACCCACCAATGGGAAGGAGAGCCCCTATCTGCTTTTCTAACCCTGGTGGACAGAGCACTACAAAAGGTGTTTAGGAAAGGGGGAGTAGCAGCTTAGGATTTGAACAGAGTGAAATTAGAGCATGCAGTGAAAGCTGCTTGTTATTTTACCCTGATAGTGCTCCAGTTACATCTGGCAGATAGGAAAAGTAACCCTAATCCCTACTGGGGACTGGTGCTAGAAGTCAGGGAGGCAGAAAAGGAGCAAAGACAATGAGGGGTACAAACAGCCTCAATGGCTCTTACCCAGGTAGACAGAGAAAGATGCCCCCTGGTGAGATACAAGAATTTAAAACTCTATTGAGGGAGTATAAAGATGTGGTTGCATTTGCTAAACTGTCTATGAACCAGGGGTTAGTTCAGCCCCAAGGAGTAAGTGGGCTAGTTCCTAGTCCAGGCCCAACAACTTTTTGTTACTAAGCCCCCTACATCAGTGCCCTCTACAGAAGCCAGGTTTAGAGCTCAGATGGATAAGCTGGTTAGAAGGCTAACTGAGCTAGAGAGGGGAGGAATGCCGGTCATGGTCCAGACTAGAGAAAAGGCCCAGAAGTGGAGTCCAGTAGTTCTTAACACCCCAGTGGGGATCTTAGGGCCATGGCCCCCATGACCAATAGGCAACAGTACAGGAAGGGCATTATTTGTCATCATTGTGGGAATAAGGGCAATATAAAGAAGTGATGTAGGATGGCTGTAAACAGCCACCTACCTCAAGATAGGCCACTTGAGAACCAGAGTCAAAACCAGAGAAACTACAGAGGGGCCGGGTAAAGGTGCACACCGGTGCCCCTTGCAGTTCCAGTTCCATGGCTCACATGATAGCTTCTGCAGCCAAAACCACCACATCAGCCTCCGTCGATATGCTCAAGTTGGTGGGGCTGTCGACTGAGACTTCTGTCACTATCAATGGGATTGCCACGCAAGCTGTTTTGGATAGCGGTGCCCAAGTTACCATCACCTTTATGTCCTGGTACAACAAACATTTGTCTTACATAGAACTCCAACCACTAGAAAGACTACATGTGTGGGGGCTTAATGAGAAATCCTATCCCTACCTTGGATACATTCCAATGTGGATTGTTTTCCAGCTATGATGACTGGTATGGGAGAAGCAGTGGAATCCCTGGCTCTGATTTGACCTGAGTCCGGTATATATGACAGAGTTACTGTGTTAGTGGCCACGAATGTCCACATGTTCAGACATCTTGCCCAGCTATGTCAGGACCATGAAAGTGAGAGGGAAGATGAAGATCAACCCCCTCAGCCCATGGTCAGAGAGGCCTACACAAGGAAAAGGACCCCCCCCCACTGAAGAGCTGGTTGATCCTGTAGAAACAGTATGGCGGAAAGATGGGGAAGAGATCATGTTGCCACCCAATGTAGAGTGTACTATTAGTGGAGTGGTGAGACTAAAAAAGGACTTAAAGAATCAGCTTCTGATGCTGGACACCCCTGAGTAACATGGGCATCCAGTGGGGCTGTTAGTGAAGCCCAGTGTCCTCCCTGCATGAGCACATACGTATGTGAGGAGGATTACTGTGCAGGTGAGGAATGTTATGGACAGAGAGGAGGTGGTGAGAAGGGGCCAGATCCTGGCAAGGGTCTATTATGCAAATACAGCAGTGCAACCTACTGCAGTGAAGGGAGGTGCCCCCTCTGGAATTGATCCTAGATTATTCAATTTGAATGACTCCCCCATCACAGAGGAGTGGAAAGAATAAGCTTGAGAGAAATTGGTGACCAGAACAGCGGTATTTTCCCTGCATGAGTGGGACATTGGATGTGTGACAGGGGAGCAGGATCAGATAATGCTTACTGATGAGCACCAGTTCTGGGAATGATCCTGGAGACTTGCTCCCCATTAACATAGATGACATGTAGAGGCACCTCCTGGAGATGATGACTGCAGGAATTATCCAAGAGTCAAGGAGCCCCTATGCATCTGCTATTGTCATAGTAAGGAAGAAAAGTGGGTCCATTAGAATGTACATGGAGTACCGCACCCTGAATAGACGAATGGTGCTGGATCCATAAACAATGTCCAGGAAACAGGATGCACTAAACTGTTTAAAAGGAAGCCAGCAATTTTCGGTCCTAGCTTTAAGGAGTGGGTATTACCAGATTCCTCTGGCCCCCAGCGATTGAGAGAAGACAGCCTTCATATGCCTGCTTGGATTTTATGAATACCTTTGGATGCTGCAGGGCATGTCTGGTGCCCACACCACGTTTCAGTGACTGATGGAGAAAGGTGTGGAGGATTTGTAACTTCTGGACTGCTTAGTACATCTTAGTATCTCTGGACAATATCATTGTGTTCAGAAAAACATTGGAGAAACACAAAGCCCAGCTGCTAAAGGTGTGAGACCATCTGGAAAAGTTTGGCTTGAAGCTTTCCACTGATAAAGCCAATTCTTCCTGGTCTCAGTGAAGAATGTGGGACACATAGTCTCTGCAAAAGATATTCAAACTGACCCCAGTAAAGTCAAAGCCCTTACCTCCTGGCCCAAACCTAGAACCTTGAAAGAGCTCCAATGGCTGCTTGACTTCTGTAGGTATTACCAGAAATTTGTGAAGGACTACCCAAGGGTAATCAGACCCCTGTTGGACTTATTACAGGGGTACCCCCCAACAAATAAGAGAAAGAAGACCCCCATCCCCAGAGCTCAGATAGATCAGCCTAAATACTTCCGCTAATCTGAACCTTTTGGCTCCCAGTGGACTGAGGAGTCAGACCAGACATTTGAAGACATCATCTGCTGTTTGAATCATGCCCCGGTACTTGCCTATGCTGATCCACAGAAGCCTTATGTCCTTCATACTGACACAAGCTTCGGTGGCCTGAAGGCAGTGCTATATCAGGAATATTCAGAGGACTTGCACCCCATGGCCTACACAAGCCAGAGTTTGAAACCATCAGACTGAAGATATCTGGCCCACAAGCTGGAATTTTTGGCTTTAAAATGGGCTGTTGTGGACCAGTTCCATGACTATCTGTAAGATCACTGTGAAGATGGACAACGACCCACTTACTTATGTGCAGACCACAACTAGATTAGATGCAGTTGGTCATAGGTGGCTGCAGCTTTGTGTACCTAAGATTACTGTGTGGAGTATCACCCTAGTCTGACCCATGTGGAAGCCAACACTTTGTCTCGATGCCCCCAAGCCCAGTTAGACGAGTACTCCAGTGGGCTAAGGATACCCGAACAAGCGGTGAAAGCCTTGAAGAGTCCTCTCCTGCTGGAGATGCCCCATGCCTGGTAGACTGCCTGGAATCCTCAGGAAACTGTATCCCTGTTGCCTATTGCCACCTAGCTACTCTTGATGTGAGGTCCCTACAGCAGCTGACCACACAGAATTTGAAAAGGCAGTAGAGAGACAGTCCTGTTACATGGGAGATCATCCTAGTGCTGCAACAAAAGGGAGATCAGTCACAAGTAGCCACTGTTTATCCTCCAGCTAAGCTATTTCTGTGAGAGTGGCCCAAGCTATGGCTGAAAAGGAGAGTGCTGTACTGGAAGACTCAGGAACAACATGGGGCACCACGGGAACAGTAGGTGTTACCAGAATGGTACATAACGACAGTGCTGAAAGCACTGCATGATGACATGGGACACCTAGGCAGCAAATGTACCCTGGACTTAATTAAGAACAGGTTTTACTGGCTAAATATGGGAATAGAGGTAGAGGCCTAGTGCAGAAATTCCCGGCGATGTATTCAGAGGAAGGCTGTTCTCCAAAAGGCTGCCCGACTAGTTAACATACATACTAGTGCTCCCACTAAACTAGTTTGTATTTACTTCCTTACATTGAAACCAGACTCCAGAAATATTTCTAACATCCTGGTGGTCACGGACCATTTCACTGGGTAAGCCCAAGTATACCCCCATCAAAGAACAGAAAGCATGTACCGTGGCAAAAATATTAATGGAGAAATTCTTTCTGCACTACTGAGCCCCTCAAAGGATCAATTCAGACCAGGAGCATGACTTTGAGAGCCAACTCATATAAGAGCTTTTGTCCTTGTGGGGTATCAAAAAATCTTGCACTATACCTTACCACCTTCAAGGTGATCCCAGCTGGAATGATTCAACAGAACCCTTCTAGACATGTTGGGCACCTTGGATCCAAAGCCAAGCGTACCTGGAGCCTGCAAGTAAGCACCCTAGTCCATATCTATAATTGCACCCAAAATGATTTCGCGGGGTACTCTCCATATCACCTTATGTTTAGAAGAGAAGCCTGCCTGACTGTGGACCTGTGTTTTGGGGTGTCAACAGATGGCACCCAGGAGAGTGACTGCTTACAGTATGTGAGGAAATTGAAGCAACATTTAGATGAAGCTCATCACCTTGCTTCAGCGATGGCCACAAGGAGCAACCAAGCTAATAAAAGAAAAGTATGACAGGAAAGTGTGGGCCCAAGACCTAAATCCCAGTGACAGAGTGCTTCTTCAGAGATTGGGAATACCTGGGAAACATGACATCACTGACTGGTGGAGAAATACTCTGTAAGTACTGCTGGGGAGGTTGGAAGAGCTCTTTGTCCATAAGATTCGGCCAGAAGGAGAGACTCAAGGGCACAAAGTGTTACACCAGAACCATCTGCTCCCCATCTGAGACAGGGAGACTGAAACAGAAGCTGATGCAGAAGATCCTCCTACAACCCTAACTACTCAAGCTGCTGCATGCAAAAGACAGCGGCATGACAGTAGTGATGCTATGGGGGCTGGGCCTGCCCAGGGAGGGGGGCATCCGAGGACGAAGAGGGCTAGGACGATGACATAGAGGGGGGAAACTAAAGCTACACCCCAGTGTTTTTATCCTACATCTGAGTTAGCCAATTTGTTTCAGGGACTGCCTCTGATGCTGATAGAGATGCTGGTGCCTGGGGGACAGAGGGAGGATGGAGAGACTACTCCTGCTACACCCCTCGATGGGACCACTCCAGATTTAAATACTAGTCCAGCTGAGCCATTTGATCGGTATAGGAGCAGCTCCCCTGAGGAAGCACCTTCCAGAGGGTCCACCTTGGATTTGAATACTACTCTGACTGGGTCCACTGAATGGCTGCAGGGGGGTCATACTAGCTCAGAGGGTGAGGATGTGCTACTGTTAGGAAGCCCTGCCCTAGCTGAGAAGGAGGAAGGCACAGATCTGGGGGATAGTGATGTGGATTCAGCCTCTGAGAAGGAGGTAGACACTAGATCTGAGGTTCAGGAAACCCTAAGGAGGTCAGGAAGACTTGTGAGACCTGTTCTAAAATTAACTTATGATGTTCTGGGGGGTGCCAACAAACTTGCCTTAATTCTTGGTACACAAAGGAGTCTACAGTACATCACAACCAGGTCCCTCCAAAAGATATTTGTATGCTCTGTAACTGCTAAACCCCCTAGATCTGTGGGTAATGTAGCTAAGCAAAAGAAAGGGAAGTGCAAGAGTATGGAAAAGGGGAAAGAGTGGTATGAATATAGTGTGGGGTAGTAAATTCCTTATGGCTACAAAGGTTAACCTTTACAACAGCCACATCTTATGTGGCCTGATAACTGGTTCAGGGCGAAGTACTCATTGAACTGTATATAATCTTGCTCATTCTTAAATGATTCATGATATACTAGAATGGAATCAGGTGTCTACAAAACAATGTGTCCTCTGTTTGATGTTAAACTGGTGGTATTTTTTTCCCATAGGCTTGGCGTGGGAGCCAAGAATTCAAGCTGAGGGGACTGTAACCCCCCTTTGGGGACTTACCTTAATTGCCCTATTTCCTCCCATTTTACCTCTGTTCCTCTGGTATCCCCCATGTTGTCCCCCAAATCTCCTGCACAGCTGAAGACCTTTTCTTTGCCCCAGGTACTCTCCAAGCAGCCCCGTACTTTGTTTAGCCCTGTTTGGGCTCACTGAGCATGATCACTAGTCGCCGGCATTTTCCTGAGCAGCCGGCAATCTCGCATGAACTAAAAAACACTTTGATTTTACTGACTGCTGTTTGCTGTCAAAACGTGAAGTGTGCAGTGGTCCTGGTGACCCTGTTCAGCTAGTTGGTGAACGGTGACCTAAGCAAGGCAAAACAGAGGCCTCAGTGTGGGGTTAAAAATAAAGTTTGACATCAGGGCTTAAGCGAGGGCTCATGAATGTCAATGAGCCCTCATGAGTGTTAATGAGGGTGCTGCCTGCCGCCTAGCTGGACTGTATTGTGGTGGCAGTGATAGGGAAACTAAAGCTAATAAATATAAAGTATTGTGATTGCTTGAAAGGGCACTAAAGGGGCTACGTGGCTGTGTGGTTACTGTAAATAAAGCATGTTCCTGTGGGCTGCACCAGAACTTTATTGTAGGAACATATGAAGACTGCTCATGAGACTGTATGGGAGCAGCCGTGTTACTGACACTTTAAACCCCTCAAACAGCCAGTTAGCTAACTGGGTGCCCAAAGCTGTGACAGAAGACTCCTGGGAAAAGATGTTGACAATGGTCAGGTGCCAAGGGACACAACCAGTCAGAGGCCTCAGAAATTCA
Organism: Neoceratodus forsteri; assembly: GCA_016271365.2. Lineage (NCBI taxonomy): Eukaryota > Metazoa > Chordata > Ceratodontiformes > Ceratodontidae > Neoceratodus > Neoceratodus forsteri. The sequence continues at coordinate 980,237,319 of CM028136.1, read as the reverse complement.
TTACCATTGATGGACAACAGGGACAGCCAATCAGAGGCCAGGACTGTGAAACCAGATCCTAGAGACTTTTGAAAGGGGAGTCAGTCTTTGCCAGGCTCCTATCGAGTCAGGAGGGATCTGTGTTTTGGAGGTCTGAACAGTCTGAGTCCTCTATCTGAACTTGAGTGGAAATTGTTACTAAGGAGAGAGTGATTTTCTGAGAGACAGAGAGACTGAACTGATTTAAGAATGCTTAAGGCAGTTTGGAACTGTGCTGTTTTTCCTAGAAGAGGCTTGTCACAACAGAAACCCTGCACTGTTTGGAACTTGGAGAAGCTGCTTGGAGAGTTTGAATGTTCTGGGAACTGGGTGCAAGTCAGGATGTGTGGAGACTGTCTGAGGACTGTACAGGTTGCTGAGAGCTGCTTCCAGCTGGATCTGCTTTGGGAGCTGGTCTAATATTCAGAGATTGTGTGACTAAAGGTGAGCAGGTGTTTCCGTGTTCTAAAATCCCTGCTACTGCTGAGTGTACCAGTGTGGTGAGAGGCAGTTGCCTAAAGCCTGTAAGTCAGTGGCCCAATGTCACTGCTGAGCAATGGATAAAAGTTTGTCTGGCTGACCCAAAAATTGTTGCACTCTGCAGGGAGAGTGAACTCTACCTGTTTCGGAGGCACTCATCAGAGCCAGGAAGGGAACTTGCTAACCCTGCTCAAGTGGGGCTTGCTGGTTGCAGGAAATCACCAACACTTTCAGGGGTGCTAGCACAGCTGTGACCTATGGTGGGAGCCAGGCTGTGGAGCCATTCCTGGGTCTGGGCCTCCTGTGGCTGGGTGGAACCTGCATGTGTGCTCTGTGATAGGCCAGAAGAGGCCGAAGGTTACAAGTGGCCAGATTTTCAACCAAGGGGAAAAGCTGCTAGACCTTCATTCATGATCAAGGCCTAATAGCAAGAACCAACCTGCAGCCCGTGTTGTGCCCTTTGCGAATGGAGCTCCTTGTTCCCGGACCAGTGGAAGCCCTGCATCTTGGATACTGCTGAGAATAATCAAACCATGAGTACCCTGGGCTTTCCCTGGAATCCAAGGGGAGTGCTGAGTTAAAACTAACATTAATTTTCCATCTTCCTAGGGCCCAAACAGCCGCCCAACCCACAGCAATGTCCAGGCCTGCACCTATTGGGTACCCAGTTAGAACTTTGAAACATTACACTTGTACCAGTGTGGGTTGATCACAGGGGTGGTTTGGCCTACGGGGCTAGTTGTTGCTGCTTTACTCATTGCTCTAACCTTTTTCTCATCCACAGCTATCCCTTATGCAGGTACTCCTGTCCAAACCCTGTTACCCCCCAATAAAGCTATGAGATTTTGTTTGGTAAAACTGTGTGAAGAATACTGTGTAGAGAGTCACTGCATGTAATTTGTAGTCAATGTCATTACGGTATTGTTGGATCTCTGGTGTGTGGAATGGTTGGTAGGGGATGTGAGTAAGTGCAGCATCCCAGGGGGCTGCAACAGCTGGTCGCCTGACCCACTGACAATCTACTCTGGGTGGAGGCACCAAGCTATTAATTATACCTTTGGAACAGGACCACCAAATATCACTGAAGAAAGACCCAGAATCCTTAACCTGTTTGCGGACCAACAGGCAGGGGTGATAGGCAGCTGGGATACAACAACAATAATTGCAAAAAAAAAAAAAAAAAAAAAAAAAGAATTTTGAGCTGCAATAGTGTTTCATTCAGAAATCACAGGGTATGGTCCATTGAACAGCTCTGGGTTCTGGGTCTGTCTCTGAGGCTTTACATGGACAAAACCTCATATCCTCAGGGACAATAGACTCTGCTGTACCTACAAGGGATTGGTGCAGCCAGGACTGGTTAGTGTTCCTAATGCACTTGAAATTCAGCATATTTTACTGAGTTAACTATACTGTAGATTGCTCTTATTAACTGGCTGCTAGCTCAAAGGATATACTAATGTTAAAAGGTTTTTTTTTTCAAACAAATTCTATGCCTCTACCTACATGTGGGGATAGACATTTTCTGCTCAACTGATTCAAAATACTGTTGTAGGTTTAATTTTTGGTAATGTGGTTCCTTTCTATTGGCAATGTAAGATATTGAATTCAGCAATGGTGTGAAGGGGAAGCTGTTCCAGGTGATGTTTGCTAGGCAAGGGAGGATGGAAGGAGGGGTGCAATTGTTATGGTATTGTTATCGGTTCTAGTTTTACATAAGGGGTTAAGGGAGGGGATTGTTTCTTATGGATGGGAAAAGTGTTAGGGAAAAAGTTGTGACCTCATTTGATCTAATAATTACAATAGAATGGAGAAGTTCTATAGACCCATGATACACATCAATGCATATGTGTGGTTACTGCGTATGCGAAATGGTCATAGAACACCATTAACTATGATAATAATGGTTGACAAATCAATGTGATGTGTTAGAACATCAGTGGCCTCAAAAAATGTTGTGAAACATACGAGCATCCTGGGGAGAGTAAAGAAACTGAGGACTGATGTGCTCCTCTTTCAGGAAATGCACATGACCAAAACAGCGATGGCAAACATGTCCATGTGCTTGAGTGCTCCTGGAAACTGTCATGTTTCAATGCAAAATCTAGAGGCATGGCCATATAGTGCACCCTGAATTCCCAGTGGTGGTTACAAATTATAAGCTGAATGTTGGGGGCAGATAAACACTCACCCATGTCATGATGCACGATGCTGCCTTAATTTCAGTGGAGTTCATTTTTCACCTGAACATAGATAAGGGAAAAGTTTTCCCCAGACCAGCAGTGGACATGAAGGCAATATCAGGGCAATGGTTTTGGGGGTTGGGGGGGGTAATTATAACTGTGAGGTAGACATAGTGCTGGACAGGTCTAACCCAATCCCTGCTCCCCTTCCCGAAATCCCTGTGTCTTGCAAGAACTGATGGCAGTCCATGGCCTGATAGTCTGTTGCAGACATAAACATCCAACATTTAAGGAGTATAGCTATTTCTATGCCCATGTATCATATGTCCGGCTCTACAGGCTGCTGGTGTCAGCCTCCCTACTCTCATCCATGGGTAGGGTGGCATACAAGTTGATTTTAACATCTGACCATGCCCCTGTGCCAGTCAGTTTGTTGCACAGTGCCCCCATGCACTTGGGAATTAGATCCCATACTGCTGGGGAAAAGGGAAGTTAGAAAATGCATATTGGCAGATAGATCTTAATTTCTATGGAACAATAATAAGGGGGACACAACCCACCCTATGAAATGGGAGGCACTTAAAGTGTACATGAAAGGGGTAAACCTATCCTTTTCTAGCTTTCACAAAAAGTCCAGTGAAACCCAGTTACGGGACATGGAATTAAAAACTGAGAAAATGGAGACAACTCATGTGGCTAACCCCACCATGACCCTGTATTATAGGCCACAGAAGTTCAAATGGGAGCATAACTTTATCAGTAGCTCATCACTGTAATGGAAATGTTGTTAGGCCATGTAGGACACTAGTTTGACAGGTAGGGGGTGTGGGAGCTCCTTTATTGGCAGCTATAGAGCCTAAAAAGTTCTAGGTCTATTGCCAAAAGGCACACTAACCTCTAACAGTGGTGCCATGGGTGAGGTCTTCTATGCCTTTTGCATGGGTTTCTACACAAGGAAGGCAACCCCCACATCTGACCAGTTCCAGTCATTTTTTGGCAAAGTCCCACTCATGCCTGTCAATTCAAAGACGAAGGGCATCCTTTTATAAACCACTCTCTTGAGCAGAGGTAATCAAGGCAGTCCATACACTCACAGTGGGAAGGCACCGGGACCCGATGACCTGCCTCATTGATTTCTTTAAAACCTTTTTGCAGGATCTCAGTACCTGGATGCAGAAAAGGCCTTCAACCATGTGAGGATATACAGTATGTTTGAGACACTGCATAGGCCTAGTCTAAGGGAACGATGATAGTCAGACCAGGTTAATCTGTGCCCTGTTAATCCAGCTATCTCATTATCTTAATGGCAGTGTGGTGTGATGGAAAAAGCCCTGTTTTGAATGCCTCTTTAAACTGGTATCCTCTGATTCCATAATCCGTAACTGCTTGTAACACTTGAAGCTATTTATGGCCATTCATTTACACCTCATTAGTCCTGACAAGGTGCTAACTGCTTACTACTGTCTGCAGTGCTGTCATCTGCACTTAAGTACTGATAGCACTGTCCTGTCAATCTGTGCAGAACAATGACAGTGGCACAAGCAGGACAGAAACATAGCAAAAGTGAAATTGTGATCTCACAGAAGTGAGACCTATGTGTGTGGAAGCAGGCAAATCCTACAGCAAGATATTGTCATATGGTTGCTTACACAGCCCAGGCTTTCAGTTCAAAACTGGTGACAAGCACCTAAAGTGACATCTGGAGGGCATGGAAGAAGTGGTTTGCAGCTTCCAGTGATTCCTCCTCACTAATGTATGTGTGTCTTGGACAGCACAATGATGTTGAGACTGCACTGAGCCTATGGATGACAATGATGAACAGCAAGGATGCAGCTGTATCAGACACTATGGTGGCGGAAAAGGGTAAATTATTTGGGAGCATATGGTTGTCTAGGACTTTGGATACTCTTGGGGGTAGATCCAAAGCTTTAAAATATGGCATGATCTAAGCAGCAAGGTTTATCATGGGAAAGCAGTAAGTGCTGACCAGACTGTTATGGTTTCTGTAGTTGTAAGTAGTAGTAATAAATCTTTATTTTTATACAGGAAAAAGATCTTACATACACATCATTAGATCAGTGATCCATTTTCAAGATGATCCTGTTTTGAATTTTAAAAATTACAAACATAAAATATAAACAATTTCATTACTTATCCAAAGACACTCAACAAGGAGAATTTGGTAAACTGTGATAAATTAAGTTAAAGTGCATGCATCCTTAAGTAATAACTCATTAATCATTACACATACATTTCAAATTTAACTCAAGTCTAAAAGACTTCATAAAATGTTTTGTACTTTGTTCTTGTTGTTTCAAGTTACTGTCTATTGGGTCCCATATCTGTACAACTTTGGCAACAAATGTCATATTTCCAAATATGTTATTTATTTTTGCCTGAATATATTTGTTTTTGGGGTCTCTTAAATTGTAATTGTGTTTATGTTCATTTAATTCTAATCTTTCAATTAAATATTTAAGCTTTTGGGAGTACAATACCCCAAGGATTTGGTGCAACCATTTCAGTTTCCTTTTGTTTCCCAAAGTTAACCATTGTAGAGAGCTGAACATATTGCAATGATGTTTACGATAATCACACTTAAAGACAAATTTAGCTACATTGTTATGGTTTACTTCAATTGTTTTTAGTCTAGTTTTACAGGCCATACCATAAATTTGACTGCAGCAGTTGATATATAGAACTATTAACTGGTTAACATTATTAGTTTTCATTCTTTAATTGATGCAAAACCCTGATCTCTGAAAGGCTCCACATTTTTTGTTTGTTTTTATGACCAAATCATTTATATATAAATAACATTTCTTTGTCAATCCAGACTCCCAAATATTTATAACATGTTTCTTGATCCAATGTTTCATTTTTAAGTGTTTTTATTTGAATATTCAGATGTGTATATATATTCTTATTTCTTTCTGAATTAAAAAACATAATTTGGTTACACTTTATTTTAAGTGTCCTTAACTACACTTTAACTACTGCATAACTACAATGTAACTACTATGTAACTTCTGTGTAGTTACATATAACTACATTGTAGTAGTTAACTAGTTTCACATTTACAGTTTAGTATAGTTACACAATTTACATGGACTGGTAGTTACTGCAATTACTGTTGCAACAACTGTTACATGTGTAGTTACACTTCCAGCATAAATAAATTTTTCTGCTGCACTTTGCAACAGCTGTTACATGTATAGTTACACTTCTAGCATAAATCAGTTTGTGCCAAAAGAGAGACAGTTTTGGTTGCATGTGTAGCTACCGCATCATACAATTTGTATAACTACACACCAGGAAGGGTCCCTACCTGTGTATCCTTCGCCACCCACCACCACCACTCCACTCAGAAGATCGGTGGTAAAGCACATGGTATGTAGCCATACCCCACCCCCAGCCACCTACCTGGGCCACAGCAGACAGGAGTGTGGGTACAGAAGAGGTGTGTGTTATGGCACCAAGCAGGGTGGTAAGATGCCTGTCTGGCACTATGGCTTGGTGGAACAGGGAGCAAATCCTCAGGATCGCAGGAGCAGCTGCATGGGGGAGGGAGCTGGATGTCATTGTCTACCTGAGGACAAATGACTTGGCTGGGAAAGGGATCAGAGTAGTGCAGGAGGAGTTTGTGGAGTTGGGAAGGGGCCTTAAACAAGTAGCATACACAGTATCCTTCCTGGAGGTGTTGCCTGTCTATGGGATTCAATCAATGGTTGAAAAACTGGTACAGAGCTCAGGGTTTTTGCTTCATTGGGGACAGGGGGTCTACCTGAAGGGATGCAGGCCAATACTGATGTGATGGTCTGCATCTGTCCACAAGGGGAAACAGGATCGTAGGTGATAGGTTTAAATGCTTCATTGGCAAGCATTTAAACTAGCCAAGGTAGGAGGCATTGGAATGGAGTAGGGAAATCCTAGCCCCCACAAATAAATCAGGATAGTCAGTGAGGTAAACACCAAGATAAAGAAGTCAATAGGGAGAAGGGCAGGGGTAAATGAAGAAAAAGGCAAAGGCAATAAGAACAGGGATGAGGCAAAAAGGAGTAAGGCCATCAAGAAATGGAGGGTAATGGCTGGCCCACCAGTGCAGCAGTTGGATTTCCACTTGCGATGCCAGTGATCTGGGTTCAGAAACAAGCCCAGGAGCTGGAGGGCCAGCTGGAGAGGGAGATTTGAGTGCCCTGAGGACCACTTGCCTCCTCTGGGAGGGAGGATGGGAACTGGTCCTGGTGCCTGGGTGAGCCTTAGTGGAGACTTGAGGTACAGCAGGCCCAAGGACTAAAGGGGGGTAGGCGTGGTGGACATCAGTGGTCATAGCACCTTGACATCAGGGGCACACATCACACATAGAACACCAGAAAAATACGCACTGCCTCCCAGTATATGGAGCACCAAGGTCCTGACCCTCAACACCCCTGCCATTACCAGAGACAGCATCCTGATTAAGTAAAAATACATGTTGGGATGAAATAGCCCTCACCCCATACTTGCCCAGGAGGGAATAACCACAGCTCCATGAAGGATGGACTGCACTAGAGGATGGACAGGTGAGCAAGGGTGCAACAGGCCACTGGCGACTCCTGAAGAATGGGGAGAGCAGAGGGCAGAGGAAGGGGGAAAAATGGAGGGTAATGAGTACCAATGTCCATAGTCTAGGTAACAAACTCCCTGAATTGGTGGCCTTGATGGAAGATGGATGCCTGAATATTGTGGCAGTTACAGAAACATGTAACCGAGAGAACCATGACTGGGATGTCAACATACCAAGGTATATAATCTACAGGAAGGATAGGGAGGGTAGAAAAGGAAGAGGAGTAGCTTTCTATGTACAGAAAGAGATGAAAGCAATGGTACTAAAGGGTAAACAGGGAGGTTCACCCTGGAGACTGGAAATGGCACCTTAATTCACATGGGGGTTGTATACTGACTCCCACCACAGGGGGAGGAAATGGACAAGGAAATGATAGAAAGCATCCTTAGGAAGGCAGAAAAAGGGGAGATATTGTTGATGAGGGACCTGACTATGACAGATGCTAACTGGAATACCTTTGCTGCAGCCACATCCAAGAGCTGGGCCATTCTCGATGCCTTACAAGAGGCATGTCTCAGACAGCTAGTGTTGGAACCCACTCAGGAGGGAGCAGTCTTAGACCTGGTACTCTCAAATAGGGACAGAGAAAGGATCTCTGATCTAGAAGTGAGTCACCTTCTGGGTGCAAATGACCACCAAACAGTGTGATTCATGATAAACACACCTGCAGAGTCAAGCCATACAAAAGTGAGGGTACTGGACTTTAGGAGATCTGACTTTGTCAAAATGGGAGAGTGCCTCAGAAAAGCACTAGCAAACAGGCAAGAAGGAGGAGTGGAGGAACGATGTTAAAACATCAAAACTTCCATCACAGAGGCAACAAGCCATTATGCGAAGCAAATAAACAAACCAAAACGATAGAAATAAAAACACAATGGTTCTCAAAAGAGGTGGTGGGGAAAGTTAGGGAGAAAAAGATAGCATTCAGGAAGTATAAGGAAACACGGAAGGAGCAGGGCAAAGAACTGTACCAGTTAAAGCAGAAGGAAGTGGGGAAGGCTGTCAGAATAACAAAGACCTAAACGGAGGAAAAGATAGCCAACTCGGTTAAGAAGGGGGATAAAACCTTTTATCGTTACATTAGGGAGTGAAGAAAGACCGAGGGAGGGAGGGATAGTGAGGCTTAATAAAGGGCAAGGTGAGTGGGCAGAGAGGGACAATGAAAAAGCAGGGATACTGAACTAATACTTCTGCTCAATATTCACAAAAAAGGAGGAGGGGGAGGTGCCTAATCCAATTAACAGAAGCACTCTGGATAGGGGAGTCGATACCAGTCCTTTCACAGAATAAAGGGCTCTGAAAGAACTCTTAAAACTGAAGGTGGACAAAACAAAGGGGCCTGATGGGATTCACCCCAGAATTCTAAAAGAACTAATGGGTGAACTACTGTAGTAACACAATTGACTACCCTTTTTAACAAATCATGGGAGGATTATGTGGTACCTAAGGAATGAAGGAGGGTGGATGGGATTCTCCTTCACAAAAGTGGGAGCAAAACATAGGCAGAAAACTACAGACCTGTTAGCTTGACCTCAGCAGTAGGGAAAATGATGGAATCACTTCTAAAAGAAAGAATTGTTGAGTACCTAGATGCCAGCAGGGCACAGGACCCAAAGCAGCATGGATTCACAGCAGGAAGTCCATGTCAGATGAATCAATCGATTTCTTTGACTGGGTGACCAAAGTAGTAGTCCAGGAAGGGCTTGTGGATATGGTCTACCAAGACTTTAGCAAGGCATTTGACACAATCCAGCACAAAAGACTAATAAACAAATTAGCCAGGCTGGGAGTGGGTCCCAGGGTGGTAGACTGGGTAAAAAATTGGCTGGAAAATGGGACACAGAGGGTAATAGAAAATGTAGTCCACTCCGGAGAAAGGGGGGGTTACTAGCAGGGTACCACAGGGTTCAATACTGGGTCCGGTTCCCTTTAATGTCTTTAAAAGTGACATTGCAGATGGATTAGAAGGAAAAGTATGCCTCTTTGCAGATGACACAATGATCTGCAACAGGGTTGATACACAAAGGGGGGTGGAAAGGATGAGAAGGGACTTGGCAAGGTTGGAGGAATGGTCAAAAGTATGGCAGCTTAGATTCAGTGTAACGAAGTGCAAAGTAATACACCTGGGAAACAAGAACCCAGGGGAAGAGTACACAATGGGGGGGGATTTACAAAAACAAAAATGGAGAGGGACATGGGGGGTAGTCATACCAGATGATCTAAAGGTAGGCAAGTAATGTGAGAAGGCAGTAAGGATGACTGGGGGGATATTGGGATGTATAGGGAGAGGCATCACCAGTAGAAAACAGGAAGTTATTATCCCTCTGTACAGAAAAATGGTGAGACCCTGTCTGTAGTACTGTGTGCAGTTCAAGAGACCCCATCTATGCAAGGACATAGACAGGATGGAGGCAGTCCAGAGGAGGGCAACTAAAATGATGCAGAGTCTGCAACAGAAGCCATGCAAAGAAAGACTATAGGAGATTAATATGTATACCCTTGAGGAATGGAGGGGGAGAGGGGCACATGACAGAAACTTTCAAGTACCTCAAGGGAATCAGCAAAGTCCAAGAGGGTAGCATATTTCAGAAAAGGAGATGTGCAAGAACAACGGGACACAATTTGAAGATAGATAGGGGAAAGCTCAGAGGCAACGTGAGGAAGTATTCTTTCACAGAGAGGGAGGTGGATGCATGGAATGGCCTTCCTGAGGAGGTCATTTGGTCAAAAACATTGTGGGAATTCAAGAATGCATGGGACAGACATAAGGCAATTCTGATGGGGGGTAGGAAGAAGTAGGCTGTTGGTTAACTAGGATCTGCAGCTTATCGAGTAGGTAGGGGAAATGGGCAGACTTGGTAGGCCAAGCAGTCCTTATCTGCCATCAAAGTCTATGTTTTTCTGTTTCAAATGCCACAGAAGCAGCTCATTTCTTAGTAGCTAGAGCATTGTTACAAGCCAATAAGTAATTATGTAAACTATTTTTATCGTATAGGTAACCAATGTAGTTGTAAAGCAATTAAGAATATTAAATTGCATGTTAATTAAACAGTAAATACATGAGGGACTGATTTCTGAAGGAAAGTATACATAAAAACTAGAGCATTGACATTCAATGTAAGTGTATAGTAGTTACACACTTCTTCGTATGCTTTAAGGGTCAGTTTCTGCATACTTACTTTACAAATACATGTTAGTCATTAACTGTGGAAGCAATGCCACAGAAGCAGCACATTCCTTAGTAATTAAAGCACTGTTACACCCTTCTTCTTACATGTTATTTTAAGTGTCTGTTTCTGCATACTTACTTTGTAAGTACATGTTAGTTAGTAATTACCTATGGAAACAATGCCGCAGAAGCAGCACATTCCTTAGTAACTACTGCACTGTTACACCCTTCTTCTTATACTGTATTTTAAATGTCAGTTTCTGTGTATTTAATTTGTAAGTACATATTAGTTAAGCATTAACTGTGGAAACAATGCCACCGAAGAAGCACATTCCATAGTAACTATAGTACAGGATTGTTACACCCTTCTTACACTTTATTTTATGTGTCTGTTTTTGTGTTCTTAACTGGTAGTTAGGCATTAACTGTGGAAGCAATACCACAGAAGCAGCACATTCCTTAGTAACTATAGTACTGTTACGCCCTTCTTCTTACACTTTATTTTAAGTCTCTGTATCTGCATGCTTACTTTGTAAGTACATCTTAGTCATTAACTGTGGAAACAATGCCACAGAAGCAGTACATTCCTTAGTAACTACAGCACTGTCACACCCTTCTTTTTATACCTTTATTTTAAGTGTCAGTTTCTGTATACTTACTTTGTAAGTACATCTTAGTTAGTCATTAACTGTGGAAACAATGCCACAAAAGCAGCACATCCATAGTAACTACAGCACTGTTGCACCTGCCTCTTACACTTTATTTTAAGTGTCTGCTTCTGCATACTTACTTTGTAAGTACATGTTAGGCATTAACTGTGGAAACAATGCCACAGAAGTAGATCATTTCTTGGCAACTACTGCACTTTTAAAAGTCAATAAGTAATTGTAAAGTAATGAATTTTTGTTATTGTATAGCAATTTGCAATGTTAGATTGCATGTTTTATTTTAGTTCTTTTTTTGGTTGCACAGTATACAAGTGGTGACTCTAGGATTCGAGCCCAGTTCTCCAGCTTTGAGATCAGTGCTTTTAACCATTACGCTATCCTGCAGTAGCTTCATGAGGGAGTGATTTCTGAAGGGTACATTTAAGTGTCACTAACTACACTTTAACTACTCTATAATTTCACTGTAACCACACTATGAAGTTGTTAACTAGTTTCACAATGCGTATTGTACACTTACATAACTTTAAATGTGCTGCTTCTGTACGATTGAGCAAGACCTCTACTGCACCCACACCCCTGTCCTGCTGCTGCCCAGGTGGGTGGCTGAGGGTGGGGCATGGGCTACCCTTCAATGACAGTCCTAATTCTTCTGTGCCAAAGACTAAACTGTCCTGTTCTACAATGCTGAAGAGTCATCATAAGTCTGATTGTACATCATGTATATAGCACCCACACTGTAATTGCTAATCTATTGTGCTTCAGCTCTATTCTTACACTTAATTGTACTTAGCAGTACTCAATATATTCATTGTATTCTATTTCCTGTATCTTTCTCTGTTAATGTAAGTGTATTGTCTGTATTACTTATGTACCATCTTTATGGCCTGGGTCATGCATGAAAATGGTCCACTGAATCAGTGCACATACCTGGTAAACAAACAAACAAAAAGACAAACAAACAAACAATAACATAGAAACATAGAAGTTAATGGCAGATGAGGATCGCAAAGCCCATCAAGTCTGCCCATTTTTTTTTCTACCTTATGAATGTGCCATCGGCCTTTGCTCTGTCAATAGCTTATCTATTTATACTCATCTGTATTGCTTCCTTATGCCTATTCCATGCCTGCTTGAAGCCCGGTACTGTATTCGTATCCACCACTTCCCGAGGTAGGCCGTTCCATGCATCCACCAACCGTTCTATGAAAAATAACTTCCTCACATTACCCCTTAATCACCTTCCTCTAATTTCATGCTGTGTCCTCTTGTCCTGGTATTTTTCTTATATTGAAACATGTTAGACTATTTCACCTTGTTAATGCTGTTAAGGTGTTTGAATGTTTCAATCACATCACCTCTCTCTCCCTCCTTTGCTTTAGGGTATACATATTGAGCTTCGCTAATCGGTGCTCATATATTTTCTGATGCAGTCCCTGCACCATTTTCGTTGTCTTTCTCTGGACTACCTCAATTTGGTTAATGTCCTTGTGAAGGTGTGGCCTCCAGTACTGCTCACAGTACTACAGATGGGGCCTAACCAGTGTCTTGTAAAGAGGGATCATTACCTCCCTCTTACGACTTGTGAAACCCCTACTAAAACACTACAACATCATCCCCCTAGCCTTAACAACTGCTTTAGTGGTCTGCTTGGTTGATTTCAGGTCATCTGTGATGATGATGCCCAAATCTCTTTCTTCCCTTGTGACTGCCAGCTGCTCTACTGCCAGCCTATAGATGGCTTCAGGTTTTCTCTTCCCTATGTGCATGATCTTGCAATTCTTTCTGGTAAACCCCAGTTGCCACCCTTCTGACAATTTTGACAGTTTATCCAGATCTCTTCTCATTCTGCCCACCCCATCTGGATTATCTACTCTGTTGCAGATTTTGGTGTCATCTGCAAACAGACAAACCTTGCCCTCCAGTCCATCTGCAAGGTCACTGATGAAATATTGGAGAGAACTGGCTCCAGGACTGATCCCCGATGTACCTCACTTGTGACCTGCATCTCTTCTAACTCTATATCATTTACCACCACTCTCTGTTTTCTGCCCGTCAACCAGTTTGCCACCAGTTGACCAACATCTGATCACCCCAAGCCTATCCTGCTTATTAATCCATCTTCTATGTGGAACAGTATTGAAAGATTTGCTGAATTCAAGGTAGATGACATCAACTGCTCCCTCTTGGTCACCACTCTGGTTACCCAGTCAAAGAAATCTATGAGATTAGTTTGACAGGACCTTCCTGTTGTAAACCCATGCTGTCTTGGATCCTGTGCTCCTATGGATTCCAGGTGTTGCACTATCCTTTCCTTAAGGAGTGCCTTTCATAATCTTGCCCACTACTGAGGTAAGACTGACTGGTCAGTAGTTCACTGCCTGCCTCCCTGCTACCATTCTTGTGGAGAAGGATCACATGAACCCCTCTCCAGTCTTCTGGGACCTCTCCTGTGCTCAGAGACTCACTAAACAGTTCTGATAATGGCTCTGCTAGTTCCACTCTTGGCTCATTTAGTACTCTGGGATGTATGCCATCAGGTCCCATTGCCTTGTCCACCCTGAGCTTATTGAGCTCTTGTAGGACCCTTTCTTTTGTAAAGGGACTAGTATACACCTCCCTCCCTCCCCCCTGTGTCCATGGTGCTGAGCTGTGGGCCTTGCCCTTCTTTCTCTTCAGTAAATACTGAGCAGAAGTATCTATTTAGGACATATGCTTTTACATGGTCCTCCTCACATGACCCCTTATCCCCTTTGATCTTATCAATACCCCCTCTGGACTTTCTCCTTTTACTAATGTATCTGTAGAAAGTCTTGTCCCCTTCTTTTTCTGTTTGTGGTAGTTTATCCTCTGTTTGGGCCTTTGTCTGCCTTACTTCCTTCCCTGTTTCCCTTAGGGAAGTTTAGTATGCCTCTCTATCTTCATCCCACTTAATTCCCTTATATTTCCTGAAGGCTAGTCTTTTGTCTCTGACCTTTTCTGCTACTGTTTTAGCACATAAATATCACAGATTTGTTGTGTGGAATTATGGTGGGTGATGCCAGATACACATGCCGGGATGCCTCCTTAGCCAGTACATGATCTCCCCACTAGCTGAATTAGGTGGCAGTCATGGCAAAATCATTCACACCTAGCTACCACAGACCCTAACTATTCCATGAGGGTTGGGGCATGGTGGTGAAGATGAGCCCTGCATGTGTATCTGGTATCACCCACCATTACTCCACGCAGCAGATATTTGTTTACCAGTGAGGCTGTAAGGGAGGTGGGGGTGGTGGATTCACTGGCAGGAGGTGACCACCAGTCTGTGTGGTTCACACTCAACATGGGCAGGGAGGTGACTGGTACAGGGACAAGGGTGATTGACTTCAGAAAGGCTGACTTCAGTGGGATGGGTGAAATCTTAGGAGAGTACCTGGCAGGAATTCAGTCTCACTGGGATGCAAACCAGAAGTGGGGAAAAAAAACTACATTGGAGCTTGTGGAGGCTCTTGAGACCTGTACCAAACTGCTGAGCAAGAAGGAAAGACCTAAGAAGTCAAACTGGATGAAAAGGGAAGTTTTAAATAAGGTAATGGCACAAAGAGCAGCATTCCATACATACCAGAATTCTGGGAGGGAGGAAGATAGGGATGAGTACGTGAGGAAGTCCAGAGAAGTTACCAAGGGTGTTAGAGCAGCCAAGGCCTCCAGGGAACTGAGGCTGGCTCACAGTTTCAAAGACGGGGAAAAGGACTTCTTCTGACACATTAGGGAAAGAAGGAGCTGCAAGGATCAGATAGTGCGGATCAAGAAGGATGGGAGTGGGAAGAGAAAGGAGGAGAACAGGCAGAAGCACTAAATAAGTACTTCTGTGCAATCCATTGGATATCATGTGGGATTCTGGTTGAATTAATTTCTTCTGGATTTAAGAAAATATTAGTTGTTACACTTAAACAAGGCAGTTGAAAAAGGAATAATGATAAGTGTTAAATATAAAAAACATGTTACCAAAAAAATCAGGAATATTTGGAATAAGATCGACCTGGAAGAAACAAGTGTATCCCGCTATTCAAAGTGAGTTTTCCGTTAATAACTACAACCATGGTTATAAAAAGTATTTGGATATTTTAAGCAATCCTGGTTTGAGGACAAATTTCCTAATTTATAAATTTGAACAATTTCCTTGTAAGGTACTGGACTTCAGATATAAAAAGGGTATGACATCTGAAGATTGTGATTGTGGGACTGGTGAAAAAGATAATTTTTTCCATGTCTTGGGAACTGTAGATGGTATGTGAAGCAACAGGCATATTGGCTGGCTCCCTTTATTAATTACCTTTATATGATAAATAAAATGGAATTAACTAGTATTCTGATGCATACGGAAGACCCCTGAAAAATTAATAGATTGGCAAATTACTTCTTAATGATTAGGAATATGAGAAGTAAAATAAGAATCATTTAAACAAACTCTTTAGTACCGTATAATCCTATAAAATAGAAAGTGACAAGAGGTGGAAGTCAGAATGTATTTTTTTATTATAAAGATGCACTTTAATGACTGTATTGCTTTTTTAAGATTTTTATCTACAGTGTATGGAACAAT
This sequence comes from Neoceratodus forsteri, assembly GCA_016271365.2. Taxonomy (NCBI): domain Eukaryota; kingdom Metazoa; phylum Chordata; order Ceratodontiformes; family Ceratodontidae; genus Neoceratodus; species Neoceratodus forsteri. The sequence goes on along the minus strand of CM028136.1, from coordinate 980,221,613 downwards.
AAGCACAACCATAACAGCTTGGTTATTAATGATGTATGTGTAAATTTGTAATTGTATTTCCTTTTATATTATGAAGGCCTTTTAGCCATACAATAAATATGATGATTGACTGATTGAGTACTTCTGTTCCATATTCATAAGGGAGAAGTTCAGACTGCTTCCTCAGGAGGTGGGGAGGGTGGGAGGTGACAGATGGGGTAATCACTGAGTGCTGGTATTGGAGGGTTTGAGGGCTTTGAGGGTACATATGACACCAACACCAGACAGCATACATCCTTGGATGCTGAGAGAACTGGTGGAGGTACTGGCAGTGCCACTGATGGACCTATTCAATACCTCCCTGGGCACAAGGTACATGCCACAGGCCTGAAGGATGGCCAATATGATGCCCCTCCATAAAAGTGACCCTAAGAATGAACCAGGAAATTACAGACCTGTAAGCCTGACATCCATCATGTGGAAGCTGATGGTGACAATCTTGAAGGAGAGGCTGGTGACATTTCTGGATGATAATGGACTCCAGAACAGTCATCAGCATGGGTTGGTCTTGGTAAGATTCTGTTAGACAAACCTAGTTGAGTACTATGACTGGGTACTGAGGGAAATGGACTAAGGTCATGTGCTGGATGTCAGATTTTTGGACTTTAGCAAGGCCTTTGATTCAGTGCTGCATGGGAGATTGGGGGGAAATTGAGGTATGTGGGAGCTGAGATTAAGACAGTTAACTGGACTGAAAATTGGCTTCAGGGAAAACAGCAGACGGTAGAGGTTGGGGGAGTTCTTGTCTCCAAGGACAGTTACAAGCAGGGTACAGCAGGATTAGTACTGGGGCCGTAGTTGTTTGGGATATTCATAGCGGACATCTCGCATGGCATCAGGAATAAGAGCAGCCTCTTCACTGATAATACCAAGTTGGGGGTGGTGGTGAGTGACATAGAGGGATGGCAGGAACTGCAGAATGACCTGATTAAACTGGAGGAGTAGTCAGAAGAATGGCAGCTGGGGTTAAATGCTAAAAAGTGCAAGGTGATGCACTTTGGAGCAAAGTACCCAGGGAGGAGCTATCAGCTGGGTTGAGTACAGCTAGGTACCACCGAGGAGGAAAAGGATCTAGGGGTGGTTGTACATGGGAAAATGTACAACTCAGGGCAGTGTAGGAATGCAGCAGAAAAGGTCAACAGGATGCTGGTGTGTACTGGGAGAAGAATCTCCTCGAGAAACAGGGAGGTGATCCTGCTTCTCTACATGTCACTGGTCAGACCACACTTAGAGTACTTCGTGCAGTACTGGTTCACATATCTAAAGAAGGATATTGGACTACTGGAAGCGGTACAGCACAGAGCAACTAAGATGATACAGGGACTGGGGGAAGGCTGCTTGACCTGAATATGTACTCCTTGTAGGAAAGAAGAGATCAGGGGATATGATTGAAAACTACAGTACTTAAATGGCAGAGCAAGGGGAGATACTGTTGGTGGGGGACCTGAATATGCCAGATGTTAACTGGAGCACATTTGCTGCAGCCACATCCAAGAGCAAAGCCATTCTCAATGCCCTAAAGGTGGCATGCCTCAGAAAGCTAGTTTTGGAACCCACTAGTGAGGGAGCAATCTTAGAACTCGTACTCTTAAATGGGAACAGTGAGAGAATCTCAGATCTAGAAGTGGGTAGTCATATGGGAACAAGTGACCACCAAACAGTGTGGTTCATGATAAACTCAGCTACAAAGTCAAACTACACAACAGTGAGGGTACTGGACTTCAGGAGGGCTGACTTTGTCAAGATGGGAGCATGCCTTAGAAAAGCACTAGCAAATAGGCTAGAAGGAGGGGTGGAGCAACAATGGGGAAACATCAAAACTGCCATCACAGTGGCAACAAGCCTTTGTGTGAGCAAATAAATCAAAATGAAATAAAAAAGCCACCATGGTTCTCAAAAGAGGTGTTGGGGAAGGTTAGGGAGAAAAATATAGCATTTAGGAAGTATAAGGGAACACAGAAGGAGCAGGACAGAGAGCTGTACCAGTTAAGGCAGAAGGAAGCGGGGAGGGGAGTCAGAATAGCAAAGGCAAAAACTGAGGAAAAGATAGCCAACTCAGTTAAGAAGGGGGATAAAACCTTTTATAGGTACATCAGGAGGTGTAGAAAGACAAAGGGAGGGATAGTGAGGCTGACTAAAATGGATGGTGGGTGGACAGAGAGGGACAGTGAAAAAGCAGGGATACTGAATGAATATTTCTGCCTAGTATTCACAAAAGAGGAGGAGGATGGGGAGGTGCCTAATCCAATTAACAGAAGCACTCTGGATAGGGGGGTTGATACCAGTCCTTTCACAGAAGAAAGAGTTCTGAAAGGACTCCTAAAACAGAAGGTGAACAAAGCAATGGGTCCTGATGGAATTCACCCCAGCATTCTAAAAGAACTAAGGGGAAAACTAGTGAAACCACTGACTACCCTTTTTAACAAATCATTGGAGGATGGTATGGTACCTGAGGACTGGAGGAAGGTGGATGTGATTCCTCTTCACAAAAGTGGGAGCAAGACAGAGGCAGGAAACTGCAGACCAGTCAGTTTGACCTCTGTGGTAGGGAAAGTGATGGAATCACTTCTGAAGGAAATAATTGTTGAGGACCTAGAGGCCAGTAGGGCACAGGACCCAAAGCAGCATGGGTTCATAGCAGGAAGGTCATGTCAGATTAATCTAATTGATTTCTTTGACTGGGTGACAAAAGTAGTAGACCAGTGAGGGGCTGTGGACATGGCCTACCTAGACTTTAGCAAGGCATTTGGCACAGTCCCACACAAACGATTAATAGTCAAATTAACCAGCCTGGGAGTGGGTCCCAGGGTGGTAGCTTGGGTAAAACATTGGCTGGATAACAGGACACAGAAGGTAATTGTAAATGGAGTCCACTCTGAAGAAAGAGGGGTTACTGGTGGGGTACCTCAGGGTTCATTACTGGGTCCAGTCCTTTTTAATGTCTTTATAAGTGACATTGCAGAGGGACTGGAAGGAAAAGTACGCTTCTTTGCAGATGGCACAAAGATCTGCAACAGGGTTGATACATAGGGAGGTGTGAAAAGGATGAGAAGGGACTTGGCAAGGTTGGAGGAATGGTCAGAAGTATGGCAGCTTGGATTCAATGTAAATAAGTGCAAAATAATGCACCTGGAAAACAAAAACCCAGGGGAAGATTACACAAAGGGGAAGGGGAGGTAGTAACAACAACAAAAATGGAAAGGGACCAGGGGGTAATCATATCAGATGACCTTAAGGTTAGCAAGCAATGTGAGAAGGCAGTAGGGAGGGCTGGGGGGATACTGGGATGTATAAGGAAAGGCATCACCAGCAGAAAACAAGAAGTGTTATATCTCTGTACAGACAGTTGGTGAGACCCCATCTGGAGTACTGTGTCCAGTTCTGGAGACCCTAATCTCCCCAAGGACATAGACAGGATAGAGGCAGTCCAGAGGAGGGCAACTTAAATGATGCAGGGTCTGCAAGAGAAGCCATACGAGGATAGACTAATGGAGCTTAATAAGTATAGCCTTGAAGAAAGGAGGAAGGGGGGGACATGATAGAAACTTTTAAGTACCTCAGTGGAATCAACAAAGTCCAAGAGGGTAGCATATTTTGGAAAAAGAGATGTGCAAGAACAAAGGGACACAATTTGAAGACGGGGTGGGGCAATGTGAGGAAGTATTTTTTTCACAGACAGGGTGGTGGATGCATGAAACAGCCTTCCAGAGGAGGCTGTGTGGTCTAAAACTGTGGGAGGATTCAAGAATGCATGGGACAGATATAAGGCAACTTTTGTGGGGGGTAGGAAGAAATAGGCTGTTGGTTAAGTAGGATCTGCAGCTTATCCTGTAGGTAGGGAAATGGGCAGACTAGGTGGGCCAAGCGGTCCTTATCTGCAGTTAAAGTCTATGTTTCTATGTAAAAGGAATAAACAAGACAGAAACAGAAGGGATATTTAAGTTAAGTAGAGGGAGGGACACTAGAGGTCATGGTCTTAGATTTGAGGGGGGTAGATACAGGGCGGAAAATGAGAAGATACTTTTTCATGGACAGGGTTGTGGCTGAATGGAACTCTCTGCCAGAGGAGCTGGTATCCTCAAGACAGTGGGGGTTTCAAAAGGGAGTGGGACAGGGTGAGATGGGACATTAATGTGAAGGGGAGGAGGAGGGGCTGCTGCAAGGTAGGTGTGCTAACTGCACATTTGAGAAGACTTGGCAGGCTATGTGGCTTGTTTCTGCTGGCAAATTTCCAGTGTTCGTATGTTCCTAGGTGCACTGATCCAATGGACAGTTTTTAGGCACGACCCAGGCCATGAAGATGATTCATAGGTAATACAGACAATACACTTAGAATAACAAGGAAAGGTACATGAAATAGAATACATTGAATATAAATAGTACAGCTAGGTACAACTAAGAGCAAGAATATAGTTGAAATAGAATAGAATAGAGTAGCAGCTAAAGTGCAGGTGCAATATACAGGATGTACAATCAGTCGGTCTTATGACTGCTCAGCATTGTAGAACAGGACAGTTTATTCATAGGTAAAGAAGAGCCCCTCTAGTTACTGTTGTCCCAAGAGGGAAATCCCACAGGGTTCAGGGGGCAATCATGTCCAGGACAAGTCCTACCCCCCAAAAAAAGGTAAGGGACAGGAGAAAACATTATATAAGGAGGGAGAAAGAGAGTCCCCATGGGCCCTCTCCTCTCTACCCCACCTAGGGGAGATCTCCCACCACAGGACAAGGCCACATTCAGGAAGGACCTACAGGGAGCCGCTAAGGCCAGGGCAAGAAGTTCTACTTGTCCTCCCTCCCAGGGTGGGCCCTCTGTCGCTTAGGAAGATAACAGAGGGCCCAGAGGTACCAGTAGAAAATAGCACACAACTGGCCTCAAGGAGGGTGAGGGCAAGCTGGGAGGAGGCATTGCCCAGGGACTGAGGCCCAGAAGGGAAGCTACCAGTGATGAATGGTGAAGATATACAAGAAGATCAAGAATTACAATAGGTACATAATTGTCATATCTTTCCTGTGTTACTCTTCACCATTCATCACTGTCTGCATGAGTACTGAGCCACCTGAAGGGAGCCCAGCATTTCCTTGAGGGACATGAGTCTCTCAGTCTCTTGTGGGGGAGGACCATGAAAGGAGGAGACCCATTACAGGCCAGTTAGGCTTGCGACTGGTCAGGACAAGGTGGGTTCTCCCATTGCCAGGGAGATGGAAGTCACCCCTGTAGTTCCTACCTTGCCATGTGGGAGAAAGGTGGGTCCCTTGGAGAGCAGAAGTAGCACCCTACACCATGCCAAGGATGACAACCTTGATAGACAAAGCCATGCTGTCATCGTAATGCAGATCACTGTCACCGCTAGCCTTGAAGCTACCTCATTGGCATCATAAGACACCCTTGCTTGGTGCTTTGTGAGCTCCAGCCCCAAGCAGAGAGGGCAATGGCCTGTCTGGTTGCCTCTGTATCAGGCAGCAATGTCAGTGCCTGATCTAGCATTGACCACAGATGCATGTTGTAGGCGGTGTGGTGTGCATGATGAGCGGCAAAGCTGAACATGATACGAGTCAAAGAGAACACTATCTATCTCCAGTGGTCAAACTCCACAGAGTCCACATCTGGGGGCCGGTTGCACACCAGATGTCTATGCCTTGAAGGGTTATCCAGTACCCTCACTCCCAAAGTGGGATGATTCAAGGTCCCTGGAGACCCCTGGTGTGCTCAATACCTGTGCTGGCAGTTCATAGAGGCTGGAGTTGGGATAGATGGGCACTGCCATGTGCGGGATGATGCTTCCTGGAAGGGAATTGTCCAGGAAAGGATGAACAGGTGGTTTGCACTGAATTCACTAAGGAAGACACAGGTTTCCACTCAGTATTGCATCTTGTAATGTGGGATAGGTATAGATCACCGACTAGCCTCAGTATTAAGCACTAATACTCTATCTGATCAGTGTCTGAGGACAGAGGGACAGATGTATCCTCTTCCCTGAAGGAGGAAGATGAGGTGGCTGATGAATTTGAAGAGTCCAAGTCCGGCTACTGTGGGGAGACAGGCAAAAGACCTGCTCATCCATAGCCCTGATATACCTGAGGAAGGTGGCAGTAGTGGCTTTGAACTGCTCCCAGGACAAGGGCCCTGAAGGACCCACATCCCTTGGGAAATAAGAGGGGATGCAGAAGCAATGGGGAGACACACTTCACCTTATCTGAGTGACCTCTGCCAGGGCTAGGGGACCTTGCTGGTGATCTTGGACCTCCTGGGGATACGCTGGTCTGTGCAGTTTCTGGCCACTCAACCAGCTCAAATGAGTCAGGACTGAGCCCTGAACAGGAAACTCCCCTGTGAGGAGACCAAGGCTGCATAAAAACCAGAAGGCAGACCCCCAACCTCACCCAATAAGGCCTCCCTTGAAGGAGATGAGGGAGAAAACAAAGGCTAAGCACTGCAACACGTCCCTGAACCCCCAAGGATCCCCAGGGAAGGTCACTGCCCCATGTTCTTCCCCCTCAGCCCTGTCAATTCCGATGTTGACCTCTTCATCACTCCTATAGCTAGGGACTACTCCAATCCCGCAGGCCTCCTGAGGGAGGCAGCAGAAGAGTGAGTCCCTGTTCTGGCCCAGGAGGGGGAACAGCACCAGGACTGACAGCTCTCTGGGCCCCTGAGACCCAAGCCACTATCCCCGTAGATGGAGGGTCACTATTGGCAGGCATGTTCTCGATGTCACCACTGGTGTGGGAGCCAGTACCAATCATAATCACTGGTGCCAAGAGAAGGGATGCCTGAGAGGTCACAGAGTTACTGGGGACTGGAGAACCCTCTGACTCTGAGGAATTGGGCAGCCAGTCCAGATCAGTCTCCCAAATGTCTGGCTCTGATGAGAAAGAAATCCAGAAGACTTCCAGACAAGCAGCCCCAGAGGTTTTCCCACCCACAGTGCCACTTGCGGTGCAGCAGGAGGATCCAGGATTGCCCACGATGCTGATCACCAGAGCCACAAATGACCCCAGGATACAGAACGGCACTGGAGGGTGGCACTGAGGAGCCACCCATGCCAGGCCTAGCAGGCATGGGCTGTGACACCAGGGGAACCTGTACCTCTGAGAAGTTGACTGCATGTGCATTGCTCCCAGCCTGGCCTCCGAGATGCCCAGAGCAATCCTACAGCACTGCAGAAGAAGGGGAGACCCCCTCCTCACAGATCTGTATAAAATGGGGAGGGAATCTGAAGGAAGGGTGGAGATATCTGTGCTTGGAGTCCCTCATACAACACTGCCCTCTGAAAGTCAATGGATTGCAGCCATCTTTCCATGCACTATGCTCCAGAGCTCTGTGGTCCATGGAGAAGCAAGCATTGCAGATATTGATATAGTGAGACAGACCCAGGCAGGTGTGGTATTGGTCATGCTGGTCCATGATGGACATCTGCTAGTGCAGGGACACCAGTGCATAGGAGGCCAGCCTGCCTTGGAAGAGTGCTTTCTGTCCCCAGACAAACCCAACATGACTTGCACTAACTAAAATAATAGTAAGAAACAGACTGAATGCCACTTCAAGAAAGAAAAACATGTGCTCCCAGGTCGCTCCTGTAAAAAAGCTTTCAGCTTAGTGTGCTATACCTGGTTAAACAACTAAATTAAAAAAAAAAAAAAAGGAAAGGTCTTATCAGACTCCTGCAGAAAACTGCGCCAAGTTACTAGTGGGCAGTGGAATGGGAATGGAGAAAAAATGGTGTCACCTCACACTGGCTTCTGTGCCTCTGGTTGTCACTCAGACAGTGATAAATGGTGAAGACTGACAGAGGGATGATTGGTAGTACTATGCTGTAGTTACACAATTCGCATGAAGTGGTACTTACTACAATTACTGTTACCTCCCTTCTGCCTCAAATCATTTCTTTCTGGCAAATGTAACTATGCATGTCACACTTTGCAACATATGTTAAATGTTTAGTTACACTTCTAACATAAATCCATTTTTGTGTTGCACTTTGCAACAGTTGTTACATGTGTGGTTACATTTTCAGCATAAATGAATTTGTGCCAAAAGAGAAAGGGTTGTGGTTGCATGTGCTACTACCACTTCATGCAAATTGTATAACTACATACCAGCCAAATGTGAAAGTAATTAACAACTACATAGTATTTACAGTGCAATAACAGTGTAGTTACTTCATAGAAATGTGTGTCTAACTACATAATACGCAAATCTGAAACTAATTACCAACTACATTGTAGTTACATGTAAATATACAGTACTTACATAGCAGTTATAGTGTATGTATACAGGAATTACAGTGTAGTTAAGGACCCTTAAAATAAAGTGTTAACCATAGTTTTTGTGTTTTTACTGTTTAAAACTAATTTTGAATGATACAGCCACTTTTCAAGGTTTGTAATGCCTGATTGTAAGCCTTGTTCCAATTCTTGAGTGGAATTACCATGAGCTATCAAAACTACCATTGGCGTACAACCTCACACTTATGTGGGCTGCTACACTGACCATCTCATTTATGTAAATAAAAATAATGTGAGCCCCAAAAGAGAGCCCTGTGAAACTCCTGCCTAAACTAGGGCTGGTTTGGACAAAAAACTGCCTACCTGAACTTGTTGGGTCCTAGACGTTAAGTAAGATTGGAGAACCAAGACAGTGTTTCTTCATCTGTTCCCATTTTAGACATTCTGTGCATTTGTATATTGTGGTCCTTGGTATTGAATGCCTTGGAGAGATTTTATGCAGCTATTCTGGCAGATTTCAGTTCAAGGGACATCTACAACCTTGATGAAACTGGGTTGTTCTACTGGTTGGGTCCCACATCAACACTGTCCTCAGCTCTGGTTTCAAGGTCCAAGAAATCAAAACACCACCTGGCTGTTGCACTCTGCTGTAATGCCCTCAGCAGTCACAAAATTAAACCATTTGTTTATGGCCATATATTGCCAAAAACTTTAAATTTCGACATAGAAATCTATTACAGCGAAAACTTTGAGGTTGTCGCTGTAACAGACTCAATGGCAAAATTTCACATATTTCACCGCTATTTTGCCCTTTCTAACAAACTCTGAGTCAGAATTTTTATATTAAAATCAGGGGGTGCAGGAGTGAAGCCCCTCTCTGAGTGGAGGCTGTGGGGGGTGCAGCACTCTTTGTCTGACAGGAGAAATTTAATCTTTTGACATTGCTGGTGTCACTGTGCTGAATTTTGACAACTTGGTTGAACCATTATTGGCAAAGTCAGAAAGTCAAAGTGCTTTGCTGGTGATTTCATCCCTGAACTGGGCAAACACAAAAGCATGGATGACAGGGGGTGAGTTTAAGGGCTGGGTGAGCAATTTTAACCCCAGCATAAGAATACAATGAATGCATGTCATGGTGCTAGTCATGCTGTACCCCCTAACCCGTCCAATGTCAAGGTCCACTTCCTCCCACTGAACATCACATCCCATATCTAGCCTAAGGATGTCAGCACCATTAAGAAATGTAAGTGCTTTAATGAAAAAGAATGTGCTGGCTGTCACAAACCCACTCAGTAGGTCAGCCCTCTACTACCAAAGTGCCAACCTCAGAGCCCAGTCTTGTGAACAGTTAACAGAACAAGGTAACTCTCTTGCCTGTTTTTGTGGATTGGAATCAACCTCTGGTCTCAAGTCTTGGAGGGATTCAAACTATGAACCTCTTGTTAGTGCACCCAATATACAGGCTCAGATAATTTGGTCTTCAGGGGGCCAGATATCTTTGCCTATGGGCACCTACCCAGGTGTACAGAAATGAACCCTTAAAAACTGTAATAAAAGACCTCATATTTAAAATGCTTACCTTTTTCCAGTTTGGTATCACCATTCAAGCTTATGTATAGTGTCTGCTTTAACCATATATGCTCTACTTGTAAAGGAAAGAAATCAAAGACATACCAAGTAAGCTCTAAAAATAGAGTTTTACTATAATAGACAAAAAAATATGTAACACATAAAATACAGAACTGTTATATCACAAGACATACAAATCTCTTAAACAAAACAGTTTTTAACAGTGCAATTCCTAATGCAGTACTTAGATTTGTCTCTTTCTCTCTCTCTAAATACCTGTTTTAAGTGTTCACATATGTTTCTTTGTCAGAGTCTAGATAGAAATGTCTCTGAAGGAAAAAAGAATAAAGTTTAAAAGCTGGTTTTCCCCACCTATTTGCATGAGGTCACCTAGCTCCTCCCTGTCAGAATATATACAAAATATATCTAAATAAAAACAGGATGTCTTTAACAAGTATTAAATTCTGCAACCTCAGCATAACTCACATTCTTCAGTTGACTCTCTTTGATCTTATGATAAGCTTCCCCCTTCCAGGACATGAAAACATCTTTTATGACTTCGCACTAAAATGTCACAACCTGCTTTTCTTCATCCTCAAAGCGTTATCAAAGTCTATGATTTTCCATCTTAGCAACTACAGCTATAATTAACTTAGTTAAAATCTCTAATTAGTTTTGGTCCTTTCAGGTAACACCTTGTATCTAAAACATGTGTGTGTGAGTCATACTCACATGCTGTTTCAGCATTTCTCAAGAGAGAGAGTCCATGACTCCTTTTTGTGTTACAAAAAATGATACATTGATCAGAACCAGCTGTCCAAGTGTCACACTGGCAAGCCATATCATGTGCAGAGGGTAGAGAAGATATGAAAGTGACAGTAAGGCAAGCTGTCCTGTTCATTACTTCATGCACCCCTGCACTCTGTAACAGAGAACACCATTCAAAACTGCTGAAGAAAAACATACAAATCTTGCCACACTCTGACTTCAACCCCCTTCTGGAGAATCAAACTGAGGAGCCAGCAGCATCTGCTGCAGAAATGATGGAACTGCAGTTTCTGGTTCATTGACTCAGTAGAGAGGATAAGAAAGTGCACATAAGCCCTTCCCGCACAAAGGTGCACCAACCAAAAATTAGCAGACAGCAAAAAAAGCAAAAAGCTGGGTACACAGCAAATAAATTGTGTGTGAAAAGTCAATGTATTACAAGTAAAACAGCATGGCACAACACAGGACTAACACCCCATGTATCAAGCCAATGAATGAATCTTCCTTAGGGGTGGAGTAAGCCAACATTTCAATTGCCCTAAAATACCCAATTTTCTAATATAATCAGTTACATATTAGGCAATAGAAACTTCAGAAAACAAGCATTTGTCAATGCCAAATGTTGACTGCATTGATGTGTTGAGCTGGCTCACTGCCCCTCTGTCACTTTCTCAGTCTGTTTCTCCTGGTGTTGCAGGCTACTCTTATGTACTGGGCTGTTGCCTGCATTGGCACCTTGATCTGCTCACTAAGAAATCCATAGCCTTCCCGACAGAGCTCCATTGAGGAGACTCACTCCCCCTCTCTCACTCACTCATTTTATTTCTCCTGGTGCCGCAGGCTGCCCTTTTGTACTGGGCTCCTGCCTCTGTTGGTGCCTTTTTCTGCCTACAGAGAAATCTGCAGCAGTCCCGACAAAGCTGCGTTGAGCTCGCTCACTCCCCCCTTCTCTCACTCACTCATTCCGTTTCTGCCGGTACTGCAGGCTCCCCTTTTCTACTGAGCTCCTGCTTGCTTTGCTGCCTTCTTCTGCCCACAAAGAAATTTGCTGCAGTTACAATAGAGCTCTGTTGAGCTTGCTCACTCCCCCCCAGCTCACGCTCTCATTCTGGTTTTACCACCACTGCAGACTGCCCTTTTGTACTGGGCCCCTGCATGCATCGCTGCCTTTTTCTGCCCACAAACAAGTCTGCAGCACTCCCAACAGAGCTCTGTTGAGGTCACTTACTGCCCCTCACTCACTCACTTGTTCTGTGTCTCCTGCCGCTGCAGGCTGCCCTTTTGTAGTAGGCTGCTGCCTGCATTGGCAGCTTGTTCTTGCAAGAAAGAAATCAGAAGCAGTCCTGACACAGCTCCATTGAGCTTCCTCACTCCCCCTCTCTCACTCACTCATTCCATTTCTGCCTGTGATGCAAGCTAGCCTTCTGTACTGGGCTCCTGCCTGCATTGCCACATTTTCTGCCCACAAAGAAATCTGCAGCAGTCACAATAGAGCTCCATTGAGCTTGCTCACTATAGTTCTGTCTCACTTGCTCATTCTGTTTCTCTTGGCACTGCAGGCTATGCTTGTGTGTGGGATTTTGGCTGCATTGGCACCTTTGTCTGTCCACAAAGAAATCTGCAGCTATCTCGACAGAGCTCCATTGAGGTTGCTTAGTCTCCCTCTCTAACTCGCTCATTCTGTTTGTCCTGGCACTGCAAGTGTCCTTTTGCATGGGGCTCCTGCCTGCATTGGCCCCTTTTTTTTTGCCCACAAAGAAATCCACAGCAGTCCTGATAGCGCTCCATTGAGTTCACTCAAGTCACCCTGTCTCAGTTGCTTGTACTGTTTCTCCCACCACTGCAGGCTAGCCTTTTGTATTGGGCCCCTGCCTGCATTGATGACTTTTTCTGCCCACAAAGAAATCCAGAGCAATCCTGACAGCACTCTGGTGAGTTCCCTCACTTCGCCTCCCTCACTAGCTCTCTCGTTCTGTTTCTCCCAATGCTGCAGGCTGTCCTTTTGTACTGGGATCTTGATTGGGGCCTTTTTCTGCCCACAAAAAAATCCACAGCAGTCCCAACAGAGCTCAGTTGAGCTCGGTCACTCCCCCCTGTCACTTGTTCAGTCTTAATCTGTCTCAAACACTGATTTCCCAGAGTGACTGTGCTGTTCTCCTACAGGAGTTAAAGAACATATTTTAGCCAAGATGTGAAAAATGACAGCTGTACTGTTCATAATGAGGTGTGACAAAATGCCACTGTTGAAAATGTGGGATGAAAATATTACAAACTCGCGAAGTTACAAGAGTGCGTGGAAACAGTTCAATGCATGCTTGTAACAGTCATGTTATGGAGTTTCGTCACCAAATTTTCAACATAGGGACTTTAGGACCTCTGCTCATGAACAGTGCTACTGTCATTTTCTTAATCTGTCCTGAACACTGATTTCCCACAATGACTGTGTTATTCTGTGCCACAACTGTGAAAACACATTTCAGTCAGGAAGTGAAAAATGACAACTGTACTGCTCATAAGGAGGTATGAAAAAATGCCACTGTTGAAAATCTGGCATGACAATACTACAAATCTGCGAAGTTACAAGGGTGCATGGAAAGTGTGCAATGCACACTTGTAACACAGTCATTTGATGGGCAATCATCACCAAATGTTCAACATAGGCATCTTAGGACCTCTGCTCATGAAGAGTGTCACTGTCATTTTCTTAATCTGTCCTGGGCAGTGATTTCCTCTATTCTGTGCCAGAAGTGCAAAAACATATTTTGGCCAGAATGGGAAAAATAACAGCTGCACTGTTCATAAGTAGGTGTGGGAAAATGGCAATATCGAAATCTGGAGTGAAAATATTATAAATTCACAAAGTTACAAGTGTGCATGCAAACTGCACAACACACACTTGTAACACAGTCATTTTATGGAGTATCATTACCAATTTTTCAACATAGGATTTTTAGGACCTCTACTCATGAACAGTGTCACTGTCATTTTCTTAATCTGTTCCAAACACTGATTTCCCACAGCAACCGCCAGCTGTACTGTTCACAAGGAGCTGTGAAAAATGCCAGTGTTGAAAATCTGGCATGAAAATGATGCAAATTTGCAAAGTTGTGAGCGTGCGTAGCAACTGCACAGTGCACGCTAGTAAAACAGTTACTTTTTTGGATTTTTTTCCCTCAAATTTGCAACATAGGCTTTTTGAGAGCCCACCTCATGAACAATGACACTGTCATTTCACTAATGAGTCCCGAAAGATGATTCTGTGCAGTGACCGCAGAATCACCTTTTGGGGCTGATTAACGCTATGACAGTTCAAGAATTCATGAGAATGGGTCCCAAAAACCCCATGTTGAAAATTTGGTACCAAAATTCAAAAAAATTACTGAGATATGCATTAAAATTCAAAAAACCCAGTTTATTCCATTATACAGCTTACCAGCATTTCCTCAGTTCTCATCGGGCTTTGAAGAGTGCAGATGTGTTCCCAGTCCACCCAAGATCGCCGCACTGGGTCTGGAGGTGGCATGGGGTGAGGGTGGGGAGGCAGGGTGTGCAGTGGGTGAGTGCGGTTGTGGGGGCTGGGAGACTGCCGAGGACAGTTTCTTTTACAGGTGAAAAAAAAGACATTATGGGACTGCTTTATTTTACAGGGGCATGTGGCATATTGAGTGGCCCAGCATGCCACTGGACTCTTTCTTTGGGGGTGTAGCAGTAGCCAATTGTGCACCCCTGTCGGCATACAACAAAAGGGGGGGGTTTAGATTATGCTGACAGGGATTGGGTACCCGTCGGCAGACAATGAAAGCAGGGGGGATTATAGAATGCTGACGAGGAGTGGGATCCCGCGTTGTCAAAACCAACATTGGGGCACTGAAGCCAACAGGGATTGGGACCCCCGTCAGCAAACAAACATGGTGGGGGGGTTATATTGTTTATGAACACGGCGGCAAACTGCCACCATGTTCCAAAACAATGCCAGTGTTTCTACATCCTGCCCTGCAATGACGGGTCACTCCCTCATTGCAGCAGATGGCTGATGCTGCAATGATGAGGTGACCTCTGATTGCAGTGACTAAATTGTTACAAATTGGTGGCACGCTGACTGAACTAGTGTCAGTAGCTGCATGCCATGGCATTGGGGGAAGTGGGACAAGCCTTTACAGGCTGTGGGGGAAATGGCCTCAACAGTGCTGCGCATCCACAACCTGCTTCTCAGAAAGCTGCCACAATATGTTTCTTGCACATGCATGCAATCAACATAAAAATGTGCAAATGTAGCTTTGAAAGTGATCAGGTTACAATGTACAAGTGAAATAATTTAAAAACAAATGCCATTTATTTTCCCTAATCTGACACTATCATGTACAACTATTGCATGTTTATTATTCTCAATACATTCATGTCAACTTCACTTTTGATCTATGTGGTATATATACAATTTCTGAATTATAAATAATATTTGCAATTGCTCATAGATGTAATATTTTCAAACATTTTGATGAGCTGTGATTTTAAAAATGACAATATTGAAAATGTGATACAAAACAGTGTAAACAGTGCATCACCAGTTTTAATCCATACAAAATCTTGGGCAAGTAACACATCACACAAACGGAGATACAAAATTAATGCAAAAGCACACATTTAAAAATCACTCTGTCACAGGCCCTTAAAATATTTATATTATTGTACTAGGTCAATCTATACCACTGTCAATAACACAAATGAACCTTTAAGTTCTTTATTCTCAAAAAAACATTTTGGAAAATGGAATGGAACATGACCAGACAGTGGGTGACTTGTATGAAGGGGGTGCCTCCATTCATTTCAACCTTGAGGGATCTCTACAAACTCCAGACTGGAGATTTTTTCACCTATCTCAGAATATGGCAGTGTCTGTCAGAGAGGTGACTCCATTACCTTGCAGTCTCTGAACCCTTCCCCACAAAGTGCAAAAGCTATATTATACAAACCCCAACCAGGGATTAGACCACTCACCTCCTTTTACAAAATGCTCCTGAGACACTGCCCATCACCTCTAAAGGAGAAGATGAGAATGTTGATTCAGAACTGGGAGAATGATCTGGATTTTGATATCTCCACTTATGCCTCGTCTGGCATAATGGTCCATTACGGGATTGCTCCAGAAGCAGTTATTTGAGGCAAGTACAAATGAATTTCATCTACAAGACATACCTCACCCCATCTGGCATGCATACAGTTGATTTCACCAAACCTTTAAGTACCCTAAATGCAAGATGGAAGAGGTATTTTTCATTTACATGACCATTACTTGCCCTAAGTTTCAAATGTTCTGGGGTTAAGTACAAAGAATTATACTTGCAGTGGTAGAGTGAGATCTGCCTAATGTGCCTTTCAGCTTCTGCATGGGGATGAGGCAAGTCAACTACCAAAAGTTACCAATTAGCTATTGGCCTTTGCACTGATCACTACTGGGTAGGCCATTGTTCAGTACTAGCTAGACATGGATCCACCTAATATAGCAGCCAAAAGCAATAATGCTTTAAAGTGCCTAAAACTAGAAGGCAAGCAGTACAGTGCTAAGGTTTAATACTGGAGAAGATGAAGAAATATGGTCCACTCTAGTTAAGTCCATTGAGTTTGGAGTATTAAAACAATTAGAAATAAAAGGGGGCTTATAAAAACAATTAGAGCATGACAAAAACAAGGTGCTAGATTTCAGAAGGGCAGACTAATGGTACGATGGGGGAGATCCTTGGGGGATACCTTACATGAATCAGAAAGAAAATAGGGGTAGACCAGAAATGGGTCACAATCAAGGAGGGGCTATTGGCAGTTACTAATGAGTGCACCAAAATAGAATAAAAAATCTAGAGCCAAGATCACCACCTGGTTTGATAGAGAAGTAGCCCAGGTAGTAAGGAGCAAGAAGGCAGTCTTTAGGAAGTATACACACACCCAAAGGGATGAGGACAGGGACAAGTACTCTGTTAAGTCAAGGGAGACTGGCAGGGCAATATAACCAGTCATGGTCAAGAGACAGCTGCAGCTAGCAGAGGGATGAAAATGAGGGAAATGGTCTTCTTTCAGTATATTAGGGAGAGTGACATATCAAGGATGGGATAGTCCACTTAAAAAGGGAGACGGGGTGGACAGAGGGTAGTGAAGAGAAAGTAGAAGTACTTAATGAGTACTGCTGTTCGGTATGTACTACAGTGAAGGATGGACCATTACCCCAGTGGAATAAGGGAGTAGAAGAAGGTGTGGCAGGGGTCGCAAATGGGAAGACTGAAATTCATCTGGTGAAGAAAGGCATTAAGGCCCTCAAGGTAGACAATTCCCTGTGACCAGATGGCATACACCTGCAGATACTGAAGGAAATGGCGGGCATGCTAGAGAGTTGGATCTATCTATCAACACCCTTTTTTTTTTGAAATTCAAAGCTTTATTGGTTTTACATAAAAGGAAAACACCAAGTACATAATGCCGATGCTATAACTGTACAAAACTAAACAGCATCTGTCAACAGAAATTGATAGGAACAAGTGCCAAAATCCCCCAACCTCCTCCCCCCCCAGGAAGGTGCCACTTCCAACCCCAGGTAAACCTGGAGAGCTAAGAGTTATGCCATGGGATATACCCATTGAAAAGAGCTTGATCACTCAAGGGCATCTCGAACTGGGTTCGTCAGGGGATCTCAGGTAGAAAGTTCAGTGGAGATATAACGCATACAACTTGCCCCACTTTTTCTGGAAAGTTGACATGGCATGCCTGGAGCTGGCTATTAATCTTTCCATCTTAAAGCACAAGGAAATTTCTTCCAACCATTCATTATAGGAAAGAGCTACTTGGTCTAGCCAGTGTCTAAGCACTAACCTTTTAACTGCCATCGAAATTATGGCCATGTGAAATTTCCTTTCTTTACATTTAATATTTAAGTACAGACCCAAAACACAAACTTCAGCTGTAAATAAATCCTCCAGACCCAGGATCGGATCCAGACTATTACGAATTGAATGCCATAATGGGGCAACTTTGACGCACGACCAAAATATGTGCAAAAGATTCCCACTTCTATGCCACATCTAGTGCATTTGTCAGATATTGATCTACCAAATTTGACCAATTTCAGTGGTGTGTAGTACATATTGTTTAAAATATAGAATTGGATAAGTCTACTCCTATCTAGAGTGAGGAATCTGTACACATCACTCCAGATTTGAGTCCAAGAAAGGGAAGGGTCTGAGATGAGAGGGGCCCGTGTTTTGGAACCAGCTAGGGGATCAGGGAACTTTGTAGTTAGCTAATAGTTGTATAGTCTAGCTATACAGTGGGAATTATTAGCACAAGCCCTAAGTTGCTCCAAGAAAGGCCTAACTTGAGAGGGTGATTTTGCCAACCCAAAGTTTTTACCTACTAGATGCCTTAATTGGTAAATCTTGAAAATATTTTGGGGCGGTAATTCCCATTTTGCAAGTATGTCCTCAGAGGAACCTAGAGATCCTTGGAAATAAAGATCCTCCACCAAACAGTCTTGAATTTGTGGAAGCCAGGTCAACGGTAGCATATGCCCGCCTATTCTAATATTCGGGTTGAGGACTATCGGTTGGGCCAGATCCTTGGTAAATGAGATTCTAGAACAATTCCCATATTGGGTTAAAACTTTAACAGACACCCCTATCACTGAGTCACGGAGGGCCTCCGGTAGGGAGGAAGGATTGTAATAAAAAATATGATGGGGGGAGATGCTATGTTCCTCCATTAGCTTAAGCTCCAGCTCTAACCATGTGGGCATATAGCCCCCATTCGGAGGGCTGATCCACCTACCCAGTTTAGCTAAGTGGCTGGCCCAATAATATAGCTAAAAATTAGGCAGGCGGAGGCCTCCCTTGTCTTTGGGTAAACAGAGCTTCATGAAAGCTAGTCTAGGTTGTTTTGCACCCCAAATAAATCTGGTTATTATTGAGTGAATTTTCTGAAAGTAGGATTTAGGAAGCCAAATGTTAAGAAGGTTCAGGGGGTAAAAGATGCGTGGCAGTATGTTCATTTTAATGATATTGATACGCCCTCCTATAGCAAGGGGAAGGTTATCCCACCTTTTAAGATCTTTTTGAATTCTGTCCAACAAGTCATCCAGGTTGAGCTTCTTAATCATCTCCTCATCCCGGGCCAGATAAATGCCTAGATATTTGAAATGGTTTGAGGCCCATTTCATACCAAACTGGGAAACACTGTGCTGGAGTTGGAACAAATTGAGTGGGAATATCACAGATTTGTATAGGTTCAGCCTGTAATTGGCTGCCTTACCAAAAAGACTAACTATTCGCAGAACCTCCACTAAGGAAGTTTCAGGATTAGAAAGGTGTAAAAGAATGTCGTCTGCAAAGACTGACAGGGTCAAGGCTCGTTGAGTGATTACACAACCCAAAATCTTAGGTGAGCTTTTGATTTGAAGCAACAGGGGCTCCAGATACAAGTTGAATAGGTAAGGGATACGGACATCCCTGACGGTATCAGAATACAGAAAAAAGCAAGACGAGAACACCCCATGGTAATAGACCTTCACGAGGGAACCTATATACCGCCTTTATCCAACTAATAAACTTACCTGGGAAGCCCATTTTGTTTAGAGTAAACCACAGGAACTCCCAACTAACCGATCAAGGTCTTCTCCGCATCTAAGGCAACTAAAGCCATGGCAAGTTGGGACTCTGGGCTGCACAGAAAATGTGGGCCAATATAAGATATGGTCCATAGCTGATCTCCCGGACAAAGCCTACTTGTTCATGGCTCAATAAAACCTGCCAAACCTGTTTGATCCTTAAGGAAAGAATTTTGGTTAGGATTTTAATATCATAATTAAGTAATGAAATTGGCCTGTAGCTGGCTGGGTCCAGATTAGGTTTATCCGTTTTAGGGATTAAAATTATGGTAGCCTCCAGCAAAGAGGGATCTAATGTTTCCGATGAAAGAATATAGTTAAACAGCTTAAGGAGGACAGGGGCAATCTCCTTATGAAATATTTTATAAAAATTTGGGGGAAGACCATCAGGCCCAGGGGATTTATCCATGGGTAAATTTTGAATGACTTCCTCAACCTCATTCAGAGTGATAGGAGAGGAAAGTAGATCCCCTTGATGCGGGTGCAGTTTTGGAAGAGGTAATCCTTCCAGAAAGGCTTCTACATCTGACATGGATGTTGAGGAAGCCTTACTACTATATAAGTCCTTATAAAAGTCTTCAAAGACCTTCGCTATCTCCCTAGGTGTAGTTTTAATTGGACCATCACTCGCCCTTAAGGCAGGGATTAAACTAGAACTTTCCACCTCTCTTATCCTGAGAGCTAGTAACCTCCAGGGCTTCTCCCCTTGGTCGAGGTATCGCGTTTTAGACTTTAAAATAGCATATTCCATTTTTTCTTTAATCAGGTCTTCATACTCGTTCCTAAGCTTGCATAAATTTTCTAAATCTATTCGAGAGTTTAAGGAGGAGAGGGCCCCTTCAGCCAATTTAATCTTGTTAGCCAAGAAGTTAATTTTCTCCTCCCTCAACCTTTTCCTTTTGGTGGCTATTTTTATGAACTCTCCTCTGAGGAAACATTTTAACGCAACACTAAACTAAATCCTCCCTGGAAACTGAACTTGGTTAGTTTCAAGAAAGCTTGAGATCATAGATTTGAGATGAGTGATATTACGCTCATCCTTTAGAAGCTGCGATTGAGTTTCCAAGAGGTATCCTCTGTCCGGAGGGTTGGAGATAATTTTATCCATGTCATAGCATGGTCCGAGATAACAATCGGTTCTATACCAGTCAGGGAAATGTTGGCCAAGAGCACAGTGCTCACCAAGAGATAATTTCAATCTAGACCAAGACTTATGTATTGGTGAGTAATATGTGTAATCATGTTGGAGGGATTCAAAATTCTCCAAGGGTCGCTTCAAACCTAGCTGGTTACAAAAGTCATGGAGGGCCAATTGGGCAGGTGTGGAGGGCCTTATGGGCCTGTAAGTTCTGTCTAGGACCTGCGAAGGGGCACTATTCCAAACCCCTCCCAAGATGAATACAGTTGGCAGAAATTCACATAGTCTAGCTGTTAACTGCATAAGAAAATTAGGATCTCCTCCAGCTGGGCCATATATAGCCCCCAAAACCATCTCCTGATTGTTAAGCAGCCCTTTAGCTAATACAAATCTGCCCTCTGGGTCTTTAATGAATTTCTCGGGAACAAATGATACATTGCGTTTTATCATGATAGCCACACCCCTGCTGCTTTTAGATCCCTCAGCAGTAAAAACCTGGTAAAATCCTTGGCACTTTAACAACTTAACTTCAGAGACTAAGACGTGGGTTTCTTGTAGAAATAAAATGTCCACTCCTATAAGAGAACAATTTAATAAGATCTGTCTTTTTTTGGATACCTCTCTAATGCCCCTGACATTCCAGGAAGCACAATTAATATGCCCTAAAGCCATTAAACAACAATACACAGAAGTAATATGAACAGTAGTCAGCCATGGCATCATAAACCAATCCCCTGCATGGTGGCACCTCCCCCCCCCAATGTCTACCCCTGTGAACCCCCCATACATTACACATGAAAAAATCTAACCACATGAATAGAACACCATATCCAACACTTGAATCCCGAAATAAGGATAATTTGGGGTAAACGACATGAGCATTAGAGTTCGTGACCCTCCCCACCCCCTTAACGCTACCCGGACCCTCCCTACATCTCCCAAACTATTTACAATGGTTCCCAAAATTATCCCAGACCCAAGAAACATCAAACTGTAGCATGAGACCAAACCTCCTAAGGGTACCTTGGCCAGTATCGAACCTTTTAGGCCCAAAACCACGTCTGAACCAAGAGAACTCTCCTAACTTACTCCTAAAACAGTGAGGATGTAGTTAACCATCCTACCTAATTTGGCCCTAGGTACCTTAAACTCCCAATTAGGCCATGAGACAGAACTCTAGTTCCTAACTCCCATCCCGGCCCCCACCCCCATTATTAACCGATGCACAACATTTCAGCCTCTGCAATACTCCTGATGGCATTGAGCCCAACCCAATTACCAGTCTAAGGTAAACCTCTTAACGATCTTACCTCTCTAATCCCACAGGCCGTCATGTCCTGTATGCGCAGACACCTGAGGTGCTCTGGCAGCACAAAGAAAGAAACCCCAGGATTCCTACATTAACTGCAGATTTTAAATTGGGATCTGCCGGCAACTCCCTTGCGCCACCATAGTAAGGTCACCTGACCAGGGAGTTTCCGGCGGAAGACGCACAGATGGACCGAGATGGTCCAACCTCAAAATGCATCATCCAGGAACCACCCCCTCCCTACTAAGTTCCTCCTACCACAAACGAAGGTGTGGACTCCAGGCTCCATGAATTTGAGCAGGCCTCTTAGGCCTCGAGGCCTACTACCTCCTCACCCATCGCCACTATGCCCAAATATCCAACCCGGAGGAAATCTAAAGGTAAGCCCGTTCTCCTTATAGAGACTAAGAGATATCCTATTTTAACAAATCATCAACAAACAGTTTAAAGGCAAAACAGCTGCCTTCCACAGAATTAGATAGGTAGAAAAAATCAGTCTTCTTTAAACAGGTTCGGAAGCTTCATAGTGAGCTCAGGTAGTGCTTGATCCGGGCTGTCATAAACATGCCAGGCTCCATCCAGGGATACTTTTAACTTAGCAGGGTAGTTCATCCTGAACTTTATTCCAGCTGCAATCAGTCTCTTTACAATAGGATGGAAAGCTGATCTTTTTTGGCGAATCTCATACGGGAGGTCCTGGGTGATTCGGATTTTGCTTTTATCCCACTGAATTGACTCCAACTCCTTTACTTTGGCCAGCACATGTTGCTTCTCGATAAAACTGAGGAACTTGATGATGATCGGCCTGGGGGCATTGTATGGAGGTCTAGGCTTTAATGAGCGATGTGCCCTTTCGATATGGTATTGTTGTTGAAGCGGAGAGGGGCCTATGATCTTGTTGAGTAGTTGCTGCACAAATCGTATGGTGTCTCCCCCTTCTTCCGACTCAGGTAAGCCAAGAATCAAGATGTTGTTCCTTCTACTTCTGCTCTCTAGGTCTTCTGTCTTCAGCTGAAGTTTTTGTACTTGTTGTCTCAGCTTAACTATTTATGGGTCGACTCGACCCCTCCAGCTCTCAAGAGAAGGTGCTCTTGCCTCCATGTCGCCCACCCTCTGTGAAAGGGCAGCAAAGTCGTTCCTTATTGTTTTAATCTCGCTGGAAATCTCCTGAAGTGTTTCCCGAAAGGGAAGCAGTTCCTGAAGAAAGCGATCTTCAGTAAGCAAATTGCTTTGAGAAGCAGGTGACACTTGCTTTGTGGTCTGTCCTGAATTAGTGCTCCTGGCCTTCTTGGCATTTTTCTCTGGAGTCGTGGGCGGGGTGTGTTTAACTCAGCTGGTTTCATCTCCGACTCCATCGTCTCCCTCGTCGTTTTAACAAGTCTCTGCAGTTAACTTGGCCCGATAGTGATCCCAACAAGCAGAGGCACTTTAAATGCTAAAAGTTTTTTGTAAAGATGCTCTAAGTCAGGTAAAATAACGATTAATTGGGGTGGTGGGTGGGAGCTCAGGAGAAAGGCAGCTACCAGACACCCTGCATCACGTGACTCCCTCATCAACACCCTTGTAGAGTCAGGGGAAGTACCCCTGGACTGGAGGGCAGTGTATGTAGTGCTAGTACATAAAAATGGGTGAGGAATGATCCAGGTAATTATTGTTCAAGCAGTCTGATCTCGATTATGGGGAAACTCATTGAAAACACATTATAAAAAGACTTGTAAGCTTTCTGGAAGACATTAAGCTCCATGATGAGAGGCGACAGAGGTCTGAGTCATGGCGGTCCTGCCAGACCACACTGATTCATGTCTTTGACTGGGTAACCAGGACTGTGAACAGGAGTTAAGCAGTTGATATCCAGTATCTAGATTTCAGTAGGGCCTTTGGGTCTATCTCCTATAGGAGATTAATTAGGAAGCTGGAGGACCTGGGGATAGGATCAAAACTGGCTATGTGGTTCAGAAACTGGCTACAAGATAGAAGTCAGAGGGATGTTCTTGGAGGCTGGATCAGTCACTACCAGGGTCCCACAGGGCTCAATACTTGGTTCAGTGTTATTTACTATCTTCCTCAATGACATTGCAGATGTGGTAAAAGGTAAGATATGCCTTTTTGCAAATGGCACAAAGCTCTGTGAAAGAGTGGACACAGAAGAGGAGAGACAAGACATTATAGAAGACCTGACCAAACTGGTGAGATGGTCTGGTGTTTTGCAAAAGGGTTTCAATACTAAAAAATGTAAGTTAATGCACCTGCGGCCAAGAATCTAGAGACCAAATACTAGCTGGGGGTGTGCAAGTTATCAAGTCAGAGGAGGAGAAGAACTTAGGTGTGATCATTAAAAGTAACCAAGAGCACTCAGCACACTGCAGAAGAGCAGCAGCCAATGTATATTAGTTGCTGCACTGTTGCTGCACTGTACTGCACTGCACTGGACAGTAGGAAGGGAACCTCCCCCATCCAGGGAGCACTAGCGCCACCACCACTACCTCAGAGGTTGCGAAGAAAGCACAGCAGTTGGACCACAGTGGGCTCAGGGAGGGTGAGGAGGGTGGAACAGAGGCACACCCAGTCAATTGTTCCACTCCACAATCCATACACCATTCTGGGGGAGCATAGCTCCCCTATGGATGCACCTGCAGAGAAGACTGATGATAACTGTTACAAGGGAGGCCCACAGGAAGGAGGCAGGGTACACCACAGGGAAAGGAAGCAGCTCCTGGTGGGGGACTCAGTTATTAGGGATATAGAACTGGGGGGAGCTGGGAAAAATGAAGTAAGGTGCCTGCCTGGTGCCATGGCTTGGAGGGACAGGAAGCACATCCTCAGAATCACGAGAACAGCTGCAAGGGATTCCGAGCTGGACATAATTGTCCACCTAGGGACAAATGACTTGGCTCATCATGAGATTAGAGCAGTGCAGGAGGACATTGCAGAGTTGGGGAGGGACCTAAGACACGTAGCACACACAGTATCCTTCTCACAGGTGCTGCCTGTCAAAAGCATGGGGGAGGTGAGGGTAATTGGCACCATGCAGTTTAATGAATGGTTGAAAAAATGGTGTGGAGCACAGGGGTTTGGCTTCATTAGGGACTGGGGTTCCACCTGGAGGGACACCAGCCTATACTGGCAGGATGGTCTGCATCTATCCAGGAAGGGAACACGTTTTTTGAGCAATCGGTTTAAATGCTTCATTGGCAAGCTTTTACACTAGTCAAAGGGGGAGGCACTGACAAGCAGCAGGAAAATCCCAGCCTCTCCCTACAAAACAGGGTACTAAATGAGAAAAAGACTGAGGTAGAACAGTCAGTGGGGGATGCTGCAACAGAAGGTAAAGCCATCAAAAAATGGAGAGCAATGAGTACTAATGCCCATAGTCTGGGTAACAAGCTTCCTGAATGAGTGGCCTTGATGGAGGAGGAACATCTGGATATCATGGCAGTCACAGAAACATGGTACACACAAAACCATGACTGGGACATAAACATACCAGGATACACTGTCTACAGGAGGGACAGGGAGGGTAAAAGAGGAGGAGGAGTAGTTCTTTACATAAGGGAAGGAATAAAAGCAACAGAACAAAAGGTAAACAGGAGAGAAGAAGCACTGTGGGTAAATTTGAGACTGGCAATGGCACCACAATACGATAGGGGTTGTATACAGACCACCTTCTCGGGGAGAGGAAATGGACAGGGAAATGATAGAAAGTATAATTAGAATGGCACAAAAAGGGGAGATATTGCTGATGGGTGATCTGAATATGTCAGATGTTAACTGGAGTGTGCAGTTGCAGCTGCCACTTCGACGAGTGCAGTTATTCTAGATGCCCTACAGGGGGCATGCCTTAGACAACTAGTACTGGAGCCCACTCGAGAGGGAGCAATATTAGACTTGATTCTCTCAAATGGAGATGGAGAGAGGATCACAGATGTAGAAGTGGGTAGCCATCTTGGAACTAGCGACCATCGAACAGTATGGTTCACAATAAACACAGCAATACAGTCAAGCCATACAAAGACAAAAGTACTGGACTTTAGGAGGGCTGACTTTGCCAAAATGGGTGAGTGCCTAAGGAATGCACTAGCAAATGGGCAGGAAGGAGGGGTGGAAGAACAATGGGGAATAATAAAAACTGCCATCACAGAGGTAACGAGCCTTTGTGTGAAGCAAATAAACAAAACAAGACGATGTAAGAAACCACTATGGTTCTCAAAGGAAGTGGCAGTGAAGGTTCAAGAGAAAAAGAAAGCATTCAGGAAGTACAAGGAATCGCAGAAGGAGCAGGACAGAGAACTGTATCAGTTAAAGCAAAAGGAGGCTGAGAAGGCAGTCAGAACAGCAAAGGCCCAAACCGAGGAAAAGATAGCCAACTCAGTTAAGAAGGGGGATAAAACCTTTTATAGGTACATCAGGGAGCAAAGGAAGACCAAGGGAGGGATAGTGAAGCTTAATAAAGGGAGAGAGGGTGGGCAGAGGGAGAATGTGAAAAGGCAGAGATACTAAACAAATATTTTTGCACAGTATTTGCAAATGAAGAGGGGGTACATAAAACAAACAGTAGTAACACTCTGGATACAGAAGTTGATAGCCCATTTACAGAAGAAAGGGTTCTGAAAAACTTTAAAACTGAAGGTGGACAAAGCAATGGGGCCTGATGGGATTCATCCCAGAATTCTAAAAGAGCTAAGGGTAGAACTAATGACACCACTGACTACCCTTTTTAACAAATCATGGAAGGATGGGGTGGTACCCGAGGACTGGAGGAGGGCAGATGTGATTCCCCTTCACAAAAGCGGGAGCAAGGCAGAAGCAGGAAACTACAGACCTGTTAGTTTAACCTCAGTGATAGGGAAAATGATGGAATCACTCTGAAGTAAAGAATTGTCGAGTATCTAGAAGCCAGAGGGCACAGGACCCTGGCAGCATGGATTCACAGCGGAAGGTCATGCCAGACAAATCTGATAGATTTCTTGACTGGGTGACCAAAGTAGTAGATCAGGAGGGCTGTGAACATGGCCTACCTAGACTTTAGCAAGGCATTTGACACAGTCCCACAAAAAGATTAATATACAAGTTAGCCAGCCTGGGAGTGGGTCCCAAGATGACAGCCTGGGTAAAGAAATTGGCTGGAGAATAGGACACAGAGGTAATAGTAAATGGAGTCCACTCAGAACAAAGGAAGGTTACTAGTGGGGTACCGCGAGGGTTCAGTATTAGGACCAGTCCTCTTCAATGTCTTTATAAGCGACATTGCGAAGGACTGGAAGAAAAGTATGTCTCTTGCAGATGACACTAAGATCTGCAACAGAGTTGATGCACAGGGTGGGGTGGAAAGGATGAGAAGTGACTTGGCAAGGTTAGAGGAATGGTCAAATGTAGAGCTTAGATTCAATGCTAAGAAGTGCAAGATAATGCACCTGGGAAACAAAACCCAGGGAAGAGTACACAATGAGGGGTGAGATACTAACAACAAAATGGAAAGGGACCTGGGGTTGTCATATCAGATGACCTAAAGGTGGGCAAGCAATGTGAGAGGGCAGCAAGGAGGGCTGGGGGGTTACTGGGATGCATAGGGAGAGGCATCACCAGTAGAAAACAGGAAGTTATTATCCCTCTGTACAGACAGCTGGTGAGACCCCATCTGGAGTACTGTGTGCAGTTCTGGAGATCCAATCTCCGCAAAGACATAGACAGGATGAAAGCTGTCCAGAGGAGGGCAACTAAAATGGTGCAGGGTCTGCACGGAAGACATATGAAGAGAGACTTAAGGAGCTTAATATGTATAGCCTCGAGGAAAGGAGGGAGAGGGGACATGATAGAAACTTTCAAGTACCTCAAGGAATCAACAAAGTCCAAGAGGGTAGCATCTTTCAAAAAAGAGGTGTGCAAGAACAAGAGGGCACAATTTGAAGATGGGGCAGCTCAGAGGTAATTTAAGTAAGTATTTTTCACAGAGAGGTTGTGGATGCATGGAACGGCCTTCCGGAGGAGGTTGTGGAGTCAAAATCAGTGGTGGAATTCAAGCATGCATGGGACAGTCATAAGGCAATTCTAGGGTGTGGGGGTAAGAAGAAGTAGGCGGCTGGTTAACTAGGATCTGCAGCTTATCCAGTAGGTAGGGAAATGGGCAGACTGAGGGTCCTTATCTGCCGTCAGATTCTATG
This sequence comes from Neoceratodus forsteri, assembly GCA_016271365.2. Classification (NCBI taxonomy): domain Eukaryota; kingdom Metazoa; phylum Chordata; order Ceratodontiformes; family Ceratodontidae; genus Neoceratodus; species Neoceratodus forsteri. The sequence goes on along the minus strand of CM028136.1, from coordinate 980,193,763 downwards.
TTTCTATGTTTCTATAGCCAGAAATATTACCAACAGAAAAGTGGAGGTCATTCTGCCACTGTACAGATCGCTGGTTCAGCCACATCTGGAGTACAGTGTGCACTATCAGCGCCCTTATCTAAAGAAATATGTCAACCTGCTGGAGGTGGTCCAAAGGAACGCAACCAAGATGATTTAAGGTCAGCAGGACAGATCACACGAGGAAAGACTCAGGGATCTCAAAATGTACTCCGTGAAGGATAGAATGGAGAGGGTAGACATGATTGAAACTTTTATTTTTTTTATGATTTAAACTTTATTAATACATTTCCTGTATAAAGGACAGTTACAGCAAATCAAGATGCAGCGTAGCACATGCACAGTGAGAACTGCCCAACCCACCCTCCACCCCACCCTTACAGCAGCAACAAAACAATATCGCCCTAAAGTGCAGTGAATACTTCTGTTGAACATATGAGTGATACCAAGGTGTGATATAAACCACAGTGAGACAACAAGAGTAAGGAATGAAGGGGATCCCATATCTTGCCATATGCTGCTAGTCTATTATGAAGACTTGCAATTGCCCTCCCTGTTCGGAGATTAGCAATAATTTTATGTAACCATTCCTGGAAAGAAGGGGCAGATTGGTCCTTCCAGTGATGTAGAATGAGTTTTTTAACTGAGAGATCAACCATGGAAATATGGTATTTCCTGATTCTAACTCTTACCAGGGACATGTCCCCTAGATGACATACCTCCGGAATAAAATACTCCTGAAGGCCCAGTAGGGGATCGAGAGACATCTTAATTGAATTCCATAAGGAGAAAACTTTGGGACAGGCCCAGAACATATGAAGGAGTGTACCCTCTTCTTGTAAACACTTAGTACATGTACTAGAGTTTGAGAAACCCAATTTTTTTAACTTATTGGGGGTACAATACATATTGTGTAAAATATAGTATTGCATGAGACGCAGTCTATCTTGGGAAATGTACTTGTGACAGGATCTCCATAGGGATTTCCAATCCAGCTGGTATTGAGGGAGGAGTGAGTTCCAGAAGCTAGTAGGTCCGAAGGAGTGCCCATATTTGTTATAGTACAACACCCTCTATAACTTGGATACTATGCCTGAGGATCCAGACAATAGGGAAATTATAGGATTCAGGGCTGACACTTTCTGAGAGGGGGGAGAATTCCCCAGAACTAAAATGAGAAAGTGTCTTAACTGCATGACCTTACAGTGAGATGAGACAGGAATGAGAAACTTGTCAATAATTCCGCTTGGGAACAACCAGTGCCCTTCCCCATCTACCAGGGAAAGCAGTTTTCCATCACCTAATTGAGGCAACCATTTACAGGGAATCTGCTTTCCGTTGAAAGTAAAAGATGAGGAATTCCAAATAGACTGAGCTAAATCAGTCTGAGAAGAATAATGAAGAAATAAACGTAACTGTGCGTAAACTCTTAAAGAGATACCTATTGTGGTGCAGTCAGCCATCTTTACATGGGACAATTTGAGGTAGAATAAATTTAAGGGATCCAGGCGTTTAGGTTTAATTGCATCTAACTCAATCTTAAGCCATACTGGTTGTGCCATTTCAGGGCCTGGGGATATCCATCTCACACATTTTACTTGATGACTGACCCAGTAGTAAAATGCCATATGTGGAATCCTCAGCCCCCTCCCTCAGGTTTTGGGGCAGCTAGTTTGTAATAGACCAAGAAGGGATATTTATCAGTCCAAATAAAGCTGGTAAATATACTGTGCAATTTCTTAAATCAGCATATGGGAATAAAAGAATTGAGAAGGGATTAGGGGTAATAAATTCTAGGAAATACATTCATCTTGATAATGTTAATCCTGCCTCATAATGATATGGGAAGTTTAGACCATCTGTCAAGGTCATGAATAATAACCTGTGAGAGGGAATCCAGATTATCTTTAACCCACGCTAAGGGGTTAGGGGATAGCTTTATGCCCAAGTACTTAATTGCTGTAGGAGTCCAACCTAAGCCTAAGGGACAAATATCATCCTTAAATACCTTGTGATTTAAAGGGAAAAATAAGGATTTACTAGCATTCAACTTGTAATTGGATAGCTCGCTAAACTTAGCTATTTCATTTAGGAAGGATGGTATTGAAGAAACCAGATGGGAGAGATGTATCAGCAAATCATCTGCGTATGCAGTGAGTTTAATTTCATGACGCCCAACTCTGATACCTTGTATGGAAATATTTTGGAGAATGTTTTGAATGAGGGGTTCCAGGTATAAGTTAAACAACAGAGGCGATAGGGGGCAACCCTGCCTAGTTCCTGAATGAAGTGGGAAGGAGTTAGAGAAGGCCCCATTAGCTGCGATTCTTGCTGTAGGGGATTTATATAATGCGGCAACCCAGGATATGAATACCGGAGAAAATTTAAAGGTACTTAATACCTTAAAGAGAAAACTCCAATTCACCCGGTCAAACACCTTCTCGGCATCCAAAGAGATCAGGCCTGCAGGGAAGTCGGCATCTCTGGTAGCCGAGAAGATGTGGGATAATGTATGCAAATTATCTGCTGATGAGCGTCCTTTCATAAATCCTACCTGATTCATACTTATTAACTCAGGGAGTACCACGGATAACCTGTTAGCTAAAATATTTGAGAGGATTTTAATATCCTGATTTAGGAGGGATATAGGCCTATAGCTCTGGAGAGCTCAGGGTCCTTGTCTGGCTTGGGGAGAAGTACTATCAAGGCTTCAAAGAGATGGCAGTCAACCTCCGTCCCAGATAGGATGTGCTGAAATAATCTATTAAGTATTGGTAATAAAAGTTCTCGAAATGTTTTATAGAAAAGGGAAGAAAATCCATCAGGCCCAGGGGTTTTATCTGAGGGTAAACCAATAATAACCTCAGCGATTTCTTCCTGAGTTATAGGAGACACCAGAGAATCTGTGTAATGTACTGGGAGGGAGGGCAGATGCGAATCCGTCAGATACTTCTCCATGCTTACAGGACTGGGGGGGTGCTCCATGTCCCCATACAGCGTTTTGTAGTATGCTGCGAACTCTTGAACTATCTCAGTAGGAGACATTTTCAGAGACCCATCTCCAGATGCCCTGAAAGAAGGGATAAATCTCACTGATTCTTGTTGTTTAATACGGAGTGCCAATAGGCGCCCTGCCTTTTCACCTTGATCGGTATTACCGGCTTTAGTGCATATGATAGCTAACTCTGCCTTTTCCCAGAGTAATTCTAAGTATTTGTCTCTCAACACTAGGAGCTTCACCTTATCCTCTTCTGGAGAATTAACTGAGACATTAGATTCGAGAACCCAAATCTGGGATAAAAAGGATAATAATTCTCTTTCCCTAACTCTTTTCCTAGCCACTGAGAGGCTAATAAGAATGCCTCTCATGTAGGCCTTGAAAGCCCCCCATATAATATCTGGTTTTGCACTATTTAAAGGGTCGGACAGAAAAAAGGCCTCAATGTCCTCCCTTATGGTTTTGTAATAATTAGAGTCTTTAAGCAGTTGGTCATTAAGCTTCCCTGTTGTTTCTCTCTTTGACACATCCTGGATTGTCAGATCACACAGGACCAAAGAGTGGTCAGAGACTGGGCCAGGCTGTATCGACGAGGACCTAACCCCAGGCAGGAGAGTCTGAGAAATGAATATGTAGTCAATACGGGACTACTAGCCGTGTGCTAAAGACCAATATGTGAACTCCTTGGAGTCTGGATTTAGGACACGCCAGACATCACAGAGCCCGCACTGATACAGTAGGTCTCTAAAAGCCCTCTTACCTGGGGAGATCCCCCTCGATCCACCACCTGACCTGTCAAGGTTTGAGTCTACAACTTGATTAAAGTCACCCCAGGATAATCCTTATGGGTAGGAAAGGCAGGATTACATTTATAAGTCTCATGAAGTAGGCAGGATCATCTGCATTAGGACCGTAGATGCTGCCCAATAGCAGTAGTATTGACCAGAGAGTACCTATAACTAAAACAAACCTACCTTCAGGATCCCTGATAATATGAGTTGAAATGAAGGGAATGCTCCTGTTAATAATGATCATAATCCCACAGCTATTTGAGGAACCTTGCGCCTCATACACCATCCCCACTTGCTGCCTCCTCACTTGTGAGGCTTCTGCTTCTAATAGGTCCGATTCCAGTAGAAAAGTAACCTGAGTACATAGTAGGCTTAAGTGTTTGAGAACCTGATATTGTTTAGATTTTTTCCTGATCCCCTTAACATTCCACGTTGCAAAAGTCACCTCCTTGGCCATCTACTAAAGACTGTTAAGAGTAATAGATTTGGCCCTGCACTCAGAGTATATAACACAAATAACCTAACCCCTCCCGTTGCTGCTGTAAGGCCCTCCCTCCACCCAACCCCCCACCAAGAGCCCAAGTTTAAACCCCCCAGTACACCCCCCCAACAAGAACACATAACTCCCCCACCTCCCCAAACTGTCACAAGTAACGCTTAGCACAGCACTGGATCATATCCTCCCCCTCCCGCCCCCGGAACATATCCCCTGCTAATGATCACCCTCATATCAGTAGATATAAAGCAGATAATAAACTGCATTAATGAGGGCTTAATGTCTAAAGAGTGGTCTCGGACTTCCAGAGTCTGTGAACATGTATTAGTGAATCCACTAGTTATCGAGAGAGGAAAATGAAACTGGATGTCATAAATGTGAATATGGCAGGTCACCGCAAGAGTCTAGAGGGAGAGTTGAAAAAATGCTTGTCTTCCATTTGAAACTACCACGTGAACCAGAGCCAGAGAAAAAACTGATATGGAGGGTTAAGCCCATTATCTAGATGAGGACATGAGAAAGCAAGAAACCGGGTGAGAAGTGAAATGGGATCCTGAGATGGGAAAACAATGGAAATAACTACCCAGGGGTTGCTGACCCCTAGTTCCAAAAACCAAAAAAACCCTGCAAATCAGGATGACATAGCAATTAGAAACTGTCCCTCTCAAGGCAAAAATGACCGAACCTGCATTACATGGGTGAACCGCGCCCTCTTGTGGTCGTAACCTAATCCAACCAGCATGCCAGAAGCGCCCTGAAAGCCTGAGACCACTCAGAAATCTGAAATCCCCACATATAAAACCTGATCAGAAGGCATAACCCAAACCTTCCCCTGTGTGCTCCCCTTGGAAACTAAACATGTAACATTATCCCGAATGCAGTCCAAAGCAAGCCCTCCAGGAGCCCCCCCAAGGATTCTCCCTGAAGCACTATTCACACCAACAGGCCAGGGCCTGAAAAAAGAAAAGTCAGGCCATATACTAGTAGCCCAGTTCTATTAGAGAGCATAGACTTGATTGAATTCCGTCATTAGAAAGAGCGTTCACACAAAAAAGATAAGTAACAGTTCACTCAGAAGTTCCCGGTGAAAACTGAAGATCAGGAGGCCCTCTCAGGTCGTCCGGAACAAATCTGGCAATGCCAACTTAAGGCTTAGTAGTGCAACTTCAGGATCCTCAAAATTAAGCCATGAGCCATTTACTGAGACTTGTAACTTCGCTGGGTACCCCATCCTGAACTTTAATCCCACTGCTATGATCTTAGATACAATCGGGTGGAAGGCTTTCTGTTTCAATCGGACCGAGCAAGGGATGTCTTGAACAATTCTCTGCTTCACCTTCTCCCATCTGACTTCTTGCAGGGCCTTGACTTTCTGTAGGAAATGCTGCTTTTCTAGGTAGTTCAGAAAACGGCAAATGATGGGGCGAGGAGGGGCATCAGATGGGGGTTTTGGTCACAGGGACCAGTGGGCCCATTCTATCAAATATGTTGGGCCAAAGGGAGAGGGACCAGTGACCCTTTCTACTAGCTTCTGGACAAAGACTACCATATTCTTGCCTTCTTCCCCTTCAGGGAGTCTGGGAATTACCACATTATTTCTCCAACTATGGCCTTCCAAATCTTCGAGTTTAGCTTCTAGACGAGATAACTTTTATTTCATTAATAGGAGCTCAGGATCCAGACTTTCCAATTTTCTCTCGATCAAACCTGTTCGGGCAGTGTTGTCCGAGACTGTCGTGGAGAGTTCCTCTAACTTTCTGGAGAGGGACTTCAAGTCAATTGCCATATCTTTCATCTCTTCCAGGAATGGTTTAAATTCCTCTAAGAATCTGTTAAGAGTTAAGGGTTCTTGATCCCCAGCTTGACACGAAGGATCCGGTTTGCCTGGGCCACTCAAGGCTTGGGATTTCTTTGAGGCCTTCTCAGGAGTGCCGGGGGGGGATTTTTCTGTGGCGCTTTCTTCATGTAAGCCTCCATTTACCACACAAATACCCAAAACAGGAGCACAAGCTGTTTAGAGACAAGGAGAACTCAATAGGCAGAGGAATTAGATGAAATTTAACTGTATTAAATTACAAGTTTATATTTGGGAGGCAGGAGCTTAGTGGAGGAGCATCTACTCAGCACTCTGCATCACATGATCCCTCCATGATTGAAACTTTTATATACATTAAGGGTATCAATAAAGTGGGTTATGAGAGTCTCTTCGGTCTTTGTGGGGACAGGACAACTAGGGCCACTGCCCCAAGCTGGTGGGTGGAAGATTCAGGAGGGCGTTGACGAGACAAATTTTAACTGAATGGGTGTTTCTGAAATGAAAAGAATTGCTAGAGGAAGTTATCTCCCTAAAGAATGTGAACAGCTTCTAAAGAGGATGCGACAGAGTAAAAGGGAAAGTTGCATGAAGGGGGGAGAATATCAGTGGGGGGAGTGAATAATGGGGAGGGGGCTATTCCTTCAGAAGATACTAAGAGGTCTGCAAATTCAAGCAGACACAATAGACTGCAAAATATTTTTCCACTGGCTTAATTGTACGTTTGTATGTAAATGCATTTACACAATCTTTAAACAAACATCCCAGTGTATAAATGTATGAGTGCACATCATCTGCTGAGATACAGCACTCATTCGGGCTGCCTGCCGTGGAGGTGAGTGGTGCACTGTGCAGGTGGCCCAGTTGGGATACTGGAGGGGAGGGAGGTGGGTGCTATCTGATGACAGGGTGGGGGGGTCCACTAGACACCAGGGAGTGGGGGATTAATTTTTTTTTTAGGATTCTGGGACTAAGAGATATGGAAAATAATGAGTAAAGGGGGGGACTTGCTTTATTCACTTTTGGTTGGTGATTGGCAGGGGGGCTACTAGACACCAGGGGAAATTCATTTAGAAATTTAGGTTGTTGTGCAGCTGGGGGCAGGAGCACTGTTTCGCCCACTGGTGGCAAAATTATGCCCAGGCATGGTGAAATTTCACTAACTCGAGGGAGAAATTTCACTTGCTCCACTGGCAAAATGTCACTTTTTGTTTGGCAAAATATTTTGCATAATGCCTGAATTACATGAAATATTTCACTGGGTGAAATTTTCCAATTTCGCTCAACACTAATCATGTGCTTTAGGCATGATCAGTGACTGTTTATGTGTTATAAGCAGTTGTAGCTTAACTGTATATAGAGTATACAGTTCCTATATTTTAATGAAATGCAATTCTCCATTGTACGTACAGGGCCTAGTAACTTTTCAATAAAATAATTTTACAAAATATATATATATATATATATATATATATATACACACACTAGAATAACAGTAATAGTTTATGATAACAAATAGAGCCTAGTTTACTCTTCTGAAGCTATGTAAAGCAAAAATGTGTCAATTCCAATTGCTGGCAATATGAGGAATAAAAAACTGATACGTTACATACCTTTTCTCGTATAGACTATATTAATTAAAAATCAGTTTAAAGAAGATGAGAGAATACTAATTAAATTTGTTTCAGTTACAATTTCTTAGAAACCCCAATCATTTATATTTAACAGTTTGGATAGAGGTTCTGCTGTTAAATCCAAAAGGATGTTATCTGCAATAGTAGAAAAGGTTATAAAAACACTGATTTAAAATGCTGAAAATATGATGGAAACAAAAACATTTTTTTAAAGAATAAAATGATATTTTTTTTGGAATAATCTTTATTTTGAAAACTTTTTTCAATCTGAAAAACTTTATGCAGCAGGAGCTGATTTAAATGTGAATGACGTGGGAAGTATTTTCCTCAAATGTATGCATGTGTGTATACCTAATTATCTTATTCTTTCTTATGGAGGACATGACTGCATGACCCTCTACCCATCTTGTGGGGTGCCACAGGGATTGGTCTTTTCCCCCATATTGTTTGCAATGTATATGCTGCAGTTGGGGGACATTGGAAACCAATTCATAAACAATAAACTCCATTAAATATTTAGCATGTTAGGAAACTAATTGTTATTCCTATGCTATCCTTTAATGAAATCAAATTGATTCCAAAGTGCTGTCCATTTAGTGACTGAAAAAAGACTTACGTTCACCTTTTTTCAGTTTCCAAATCTGTTAACACAATATGAACAAGAACCAAATCTGAAATTTCCTGTTGTTGTAACACCAAATGACATCTGCTTAACCACAACCAATATAGGAAATGTACATGTATTATTCGTAATGTATTTAAACAATCTACTGTTATATTTAAGGAAAAATACCATAATATAAAGCTTCCAATGTAGGTGGAATCATAACCTAACATTTCCATCTAGTGTATCTTTTAAAGCATCCCAAAATCTCACAGCATAGGGGCATTGGAAATACAGATGGTTCATTCTTTCTAGTTTAGCCACACAGTCCACCCTAGGGCAGTACCATTCCTGCAAAGCCTTATGATTCTGATTACTTTTAGCATTTATTCTTTTATGAATTCCTAGCCAGGCAGCATCCAACATATGCAAAGGGATTCTGTTATTTTTAATATAAGAAACAAATTTGGTCCTGTTGAGAAACTGAAAAATCAGAAAAAGGGTTTTCTCAAAAATAAGTACTATTCAACTCCTCATACAGTTATTTCCTTGTTTGTCCTGTTACTCATTCATACCCAATATTCCATAACTGAATTTTTTCAAACACCCCTTCCCAGCTTTCCAGTAACCTAGGATGTCTTTTATTCTTATGAAAAAACATAGCAGCTTTCCATTCACTTAGAACACCTTCTAATACTGGCAGTCCCCAAAAGGACCATCATTTCTCTTCATCTTTCATCAGAGGGACCAAATTATTATATAAAAAATAGTAAAAAAAATAAAACCAGATTAATCATACCCACTTCTCCCTCCTTTATAATTAAATATAACATATTCCTCTTAATGGGATTTAATCTACTGTCCCAGAAACAACTAAAAAAACTTGCAATACTTTTGTCTCTAACTGTTTTGGTAATGGAAAAACTACACTAATGTACAAAAAAACTGGAAGTAAAAAACTGTTTAATAAAATATACTCTCCTTTGTTTTGCAGCCTTCCATCTTGTCCAAATTGTAACTTTAGATACTGCAATATTTAATGCTTATTCCCAGTTAAAACATGCCATATCCCTACCCCCTAAATATATTCCCAAAATTTTACAAAGTTCCTGTGCCACTACAAATTTACCAATAGAGTCCTTTACCATAGAAAACCCTCTTAAACTAAGAATCTTAGTTTTATGTAAGTTCAAAACTGCACCTGTAACTTTCCCAATTTCCTGTATCAATTCACAGGCTATCTGAACTGATGACTTATCTTTCAAAATTAGACATATGTGGTCTGCATATGCTATTATTTTACAGCTAGTTCCAAAAACCTGATCCGCCCCTTTTATCAGTAGAGAATGTTGCAAAATTCTTAATAATGGATCCAAAACAAATATATATAAAAGGGGACTGAGGGGACAGCCCTGTCTTACCCCATATAGATTAAATGCGGGGTATCTCTCCACCCATTTTTCATATGGCACTACATAGGCCAAAGCATAACATAATCTTAACCATTCTACAGATTCATCATGTAAACCAAATGTTTTAAGACATGCCCAGAAAAAAGAGTGTGAAACTGCATCAAAAGCTTTAGCCTGGTCTAAACTCACAAGATAGTCCTCTGATTCTAAAAGTTCCATTTCTATACCACACTGCCCCATAACTTGTCTTAAAACCAATAAAGCATCAGAAATACAATGCCCAGGAACAGCATAGAATTTCTTTGGGCTAATAAACATATGCATGACCTCCGATAATCAATTTCCTTATAGTTTTGCAAAAATTTTAAAATCTGTATTAAGCAAAGAGAGAGGTCTCCAATTCTTAATATCTGCACGGTCTCCTGATTTATACAAAAAAAACCCAGCAACCCTTCATACATCTGTGTGGGCAAAATATGTTCCTCAAAAAAATAATTACATACAGAAAGCATAGTTGAAGGAATCATTTTCCACAAGATCTTGTAAAGTTCACTAGACAAACTGTCTGAGCCAGGTGAAACATCCGAAGGCAAAGAATTACTGTAATTACCCGGTCTATTTCCTGAACCAAAAATAACTTCACCAAGGAGTTACATTGTGAACTAGGCAACTGAGGGAGTCCAGCTATATGCAGAATTTGTACCATCTGACTTGCAGGCTCCAGGGACGTACCAAAAGCTGATATGACATATTCCTCCGCTACATTCATGATCCTTAAATTATCCTCCTGTATAACCCCAGTATAATCTATAAGGGTATTAAATCTACATTTCTTCTCTCTCTTATTACTTGCTAAAAATGGATTAATGTGCTCCAATTTCCTCTGTGTTCTGAACATTTGTTGTTTTTGTAATTAAGTAATTCGCGAATATTGATAATCTCTCATTTTTTGTCTTATTTGAAAAATTTGTTTACTTAAATCTAGTCCCTCTATCACTTATTGTGTTAACAAAGACCCCTAATTCTTTCCTTAAATTCATATATATTACTTTCTTACTTTGCGACTGATATAAACTTATTGCTTTAAAAAAAACAAGCACTATTTGAAATCCACCCACCATAAACCAATATTATCATATAAAACCAAAGTGGTTAGTTTATCCTGTACTATTATGTGTAAATCTTGCAATATATCCTCTTCCGTTAATAAGGAGGTATTTAATCTCAACATCCCTTTCCCTGCCCCATGCTTTGGGGGGACTCAAATCGTATACCAAGAAGACAGTGGTCCAAAGTTTCTATTGGTATCACCAGTGTAGTATCAACCTGAAAGGACTTATGAATGTACATAAAATCTATACAGGAGGAAAGTACTCCTTTAAAATAAGTTGGTATCCTTTTTTTTGAAGTAAAAGAAAATGCATCTATTAAACCTGCTTGTGCTACCAGCTGTTTCAAAAAGTTTTTATCGCAATATTGTTTCCCAACACTATGTTTTTCCAAAAAATTAATATTAAAATCCCCTTCAAAAATAAGTTGTCTGTTAGTATATAAATATGGCTGTATTTATTTTTATAAATCAAATCTAAGAGCTTTCTTTTTTGGATTGTAAATGTTTTCTAATCAAAAAATGTATTTTATTAAATACAAAATCTAACAAAAAAGCCCTTCCAGGTTCGATATCTACCATTTTATGTACGAAAACATTTATTGATGAAAAACAAATACCCACTCCAATACATGGATCTTTTCCCGGGAACCAATATGAAGCACCCCATCTCCAGTCTCGGGTAGGTTGTGCAACTTCACTGTCTAGATGCAATCTAGTATCTTGCAAAAAAATGATATCATACATCAAGGAATGTAAGATACTGAAGGTCGTAAGATGTCTTTTCCCTATTTTAATACTATTCACACTAAGACTTGCTATTGAGAACACCATTTAATCATGGATGGGGTTTTATGATTTTCTCACTAGATCTGGTCACTCTTTTGTTAGAGTCAGACATCCGAACAGGCCTAGTCAGCCAACCTTCCTCCCTGTCTTGTGTAACTCCCATAACTTCTGTATTCATAGGACTTCCCTGCTCCTTACAGTCCCCCCAAGTTGTAAGGGGAATAAATCTATTTAAGATAGGGATTGTTGAGAGAGGGAGAGTAGAAACATTGCCCTTACCTCCCCCTTTTTGTTTTACCATTGTAAAGGACCCTTGTTCTTGAATATGCTCCTCTATGCTTTGAATAAATACTGAAGTCTCTACATCTACATCTTCAAGATGTAAGCTGCAAAGTGGTTCTTTAGATAATGCACTATGAATCCTTATTGGGGAACCTTGTGGTGTAACATAGGGAGTACCTTTGTCCTCCAAACCACCACCCAGAGTCTGTTGGGTGCCTTTCTCCATCTTGTCAAATAAAACTTCCAGTCTTCCTGAAAGTAGAAGACCACTGGCCTCCGGAATAATAGGTCTTGTGCTTATTCCTACCCGAGCCCCTCTCCCCGGCGTCTACCTCTTATTCCCAATTCTGTTTCTACTTCAAAGTGTTCAATATAAGGAAGTCTAGCTTTATACAAAAAATGCTCCTGATCAGAAGCTTTCTCTCGGTCATGTGTTGCCCAGGGGCATTCTTCATATGAATGCTCTATGTCTCCACATAAATTACAAACAGGAGACTCTTCACAATCTGCGGCAATATGACCCAAAACTCCACAGATAAAACATTTAACTTTATCACAATCATTGTTTAAATGCTCTAAGGAACCACATTTGTAACAGCTTTTTGGTTGCCTGGCATAAAAAATAATGCCTCTGTCCCTTTCCAAATAAAACGAGTTTGGCAAATGCTGAATTCTATTGTCATTATGTGGTAGTTGAACCCTAAAAGTCCAACCCCCAGACCAAAATCCATTTTCATCCATGATCAGTTTTGGGTGTTCCATTACAGTACATCTCTGCTCGAGCCAATAGGTAATGTTGTCTACATTAACTCCTTCATTTCGAAAGAGTATAGTCACTGTTTTTAATGTAGGTTTCGTGACTGGATTTACTAAAAAAATCTCTCCATATTTCCAAATCTTTTGCTTCATAATACAGTTTCCAAAATATATCCAGTAACTTCATTGGACAAAAACTAACATCATAGTCGCGGTCCCCAGATGAATGTATAAAAATATATACATCTGATGGAGAAAACCCCAAACTGTCAATTAATAGGGTTTTTCCTACCCATACTCTATCAGGTACCACAGGTGCTTTACCCTGATGTCTTAGTCTAACTAAGAACTGAAGTTTGGCTTCCATAACAGGTTTCTTAAACAGTCCTGCATAAGTTTTTTTTCCCTGATACTTTATTCTGTTTTGTTACATTAACTAGTTTTGAGGAAGGTGTATCATTTTGCACTGAAGTAACTACCGAAACCTATAGCTGGATAGCATTTGTTCTTACCCCAGTACCAGAATTCAAACTCACCCTCGGTTGATCTTGATTTTTGTCAGGAGCTCTCGATCTATTTCCAGTGGCGTCTGTCTCAGATTTATTGTTGGCTGCCTCCCCCTCATACAACGCCTGTGTAGTAGGGGAAATTCAGGTGTCTGAAAAAGTTGAAGTAGACATCTCCTCAATATCCAATGACTCGACAATCTGATTCATTTTCAAGTTGTCTGGAGATTCTGGAAGCGGAATCTCGGGATCTGGAATCCAAATGTTATTCTGTCTAATCCACCCTGCTCTTTGTTGAACTTCACCAGCTGACCACAAATCTTCATCCTCTACGCTATCTCGTATAGAAGGGTCGTGTTGCTTGTTCTGAACTTTTGGTAAATTAGGAGAACCTGACAATTCTTCCATATTAATGGTAGGCAGTCTTTTATTTCCAGAAGATGAAGGGCTTACCAGGGATCTCTTCCATTTTTTTCCTCTTCCAAACATTTCTGACAAAGTCCGTAATCTCTTTCTGCTACTGTAATTAATTCCAAAAGTTGTGACTTTTTTAATTCTAACTTTTCATGTAACAATTCTTCATCATTCTCCTCATTCATAGGAATCTCTGGTATCAGGACCTGCTCCCCTACCTCTGGAACAATATCTTAGTCTGAAGGCAACATAATATCCACATTAGCAATAGGCATTTCAACCAAGAGCTCCAGAGCTCCAGAGACAGAACCTCCTTCCTCCTCAGTCTCCAATGAAATGGAAACCTACATCTACCTGCAGCACAATCAGCTCCCCTGCAGAAGAATAGGGGAATTTCACCAGTGTCCTTGCCAAATTTCCCTCATTCACTAAAAATTCCACCAACAGCTTAATCTGGTTCAATGTCAGTTGGCATTCATCTGTATCCCCCTCCCCCAGATTGTGCCCAAAAATAGGCAGGATTTGTCTAGTGCACTTACCTGGTCAACAAAAACTAAATAAAAATAAATAAAATAAATATGTTTCCCATGATGCTTTGCATTGTTGGGGTATGTGCAATTGTGTTTCCAGATAATAGCATTAAATCATTACTACAACAAAATCATGCTATAGCATTATCTGAAAGAATGTGTCTCACCCCAAGGTCTCCAACAGGTTAAAACCCTTTCTTCCAGTTTCAATGATGAATAATTTAGACTGGGAATAGGCACTTACAGAATGTACCAACATGCTGATGAGTGCACTACTAAAACAGGATAACAGATTGCAAGAAGCAGTGAATAACAAAATTAAACTGACACAGAGTCAACTACTTCCATTTAAAGGTAAGCCAGTCTTCCTGAAAGTAGAAGGCCACTGGCCTCCAGAATAATAGGTCTTGTGCATAAGCTTTACATCGAGAAAATAACACTGTATGAAAAATATCTTTGTTAGAGAAAAAAGCTAACAAGAGATACAGCAGATTTAGAGACAAAAAAGGTGCATGTGTGGGAATATAAAGATAGATCATATAGCTGGGGAAGGTCCCACTCGAGATCAAAGGGCTGTCAGTATGACCATATTCAGAGAAAGCAGTCCAATAATATAACTGTTAATATCCAAGAGGATACAAATAAAGTTGAGTGGTAAATACTCTTCTCTCTATTTGTCCATTAACCTCAGCCTCAGTCCCAGCTATTTTTTTTTTATTTTGCAGAGCATGGGGATGAGCAAAAAAGAAAAATAAATAAAATCAGCTAAATCCTGTTCTAAGAGAACAAGTAGGGGGTGTCAAGAGGCAAATGAAGTAACAAATCAAACACAGAGAACCCGAGAAGCAATCCATCAGCATTATAAATGTATCGGACATTATTCTAACAAAAGTGCAGCTAAGGCATTATCCAAAAAGGTTTTCATTCATTCCCACTCCACAACCTAATATATATGCATTAAAGTGGACAGTCTCAAATTAATTAGAAAGTTAAAACTTCAGTATTACTTTTCAAAAACAGACTATCACACTGAATTTGAAAACTGCCACAATGGTGCTTTCTGAAGAGGGATCTGAGGATGTTTCACTCATAACAAGTGGACAACAAGGAGAATGAATAGACATCATTGTCACTGTTTAAGACCAAACATCATTGGAACTGTTACTAGGCACCTTGTCTAAAGAGTCAGGGAATTGTGATCTCTCAATGGATGACCCTGGCTTGGGGGCTAAGACTGATATTATTGATCATCTTGATTTAACAGAACTATTAAATAAAACTGATGGCATCTTAGTAGACCAATCCAGTCTAGATATTGCATAGAGATACGATAAGTTCAAACCTATGTCTCTCTTTTGTCCAAAGGATTTCTGCCCTGCAATCATAAACTTTGAGAAATTATTAATGAAAGAAATGGAATTGTTGTTTTGTAATCTGTCTACTCAGTGCCGTTTTATCAACATTCACTTTTTTTTATGAAACTAACAGAACTCAAGAAATTGCAGGGGTAGTGTTTCATAGTTCAGACATACTGTCGATGGTGACATAGTCATGATGTAGGAATAATTCTACTATAGTAAATGCATGGAGTTGTTAAATGTCAAGGAGAATTACTTTATACTCTGTAATGACCCAGCCAATAGCTGTCAAAGTGAATTATTTGAATTTGTTGCACTTTCAGAAAGATGTGGGTGGATAACAGGAACAGAAGCAGAATTTATAAAGATCAGTCATCCTGTTGTGCCAACTTTTTATATTGTCCCCAAGCCCCACAAAAACATCAGGATTCCTTCATGCTGACCCCTTGTCTCGAGTATGGGGTGACTGACACAAAATCTGTCCACCTTTGTAGACTGTCTCTTACAAATTTTATTGATTTATTTATTTTGTAAATCAGTTTACAACCTTTGAGCCAGAGGCCCATTTCCAAAGGTACCTAGTCACACTGAGGACAAACATTACAAATTTAGGTTACAGAATACAAGTCACTGAATTAGAGTTACACATATTGATTTCATACATAATACAATTTAGTAGCAATTACATTGATACAGATAGCACAAGCTGGTTATAACAGAGGTATGATGCACAGGTGGAGAAAGTAGGGGGTGAGGTAGAGAGCCGCCCAGCGGGCATTGTCAAGTACATATATGTAAACTCAAACCATACATAAGAGACAATGTGGACCCTTTTGGAAAACTCTTGGGGTTCATTTGAAATTCACAGTATAGCTAGGTCACCATTGATGTGTCTACCTTAAACAAGTCAATTCACCATCACCAAGGCTTGAAAGCAGTGGAAAACTTCTGATCTGACTGTGTTGGTGTCTCATCTATCTTTCTCCAAAAAGCTCTTGAATTCAGCCTAACCCACAATTATTTTACAAACAGTTTAACTTTCAGTTTTATGTGATGGCCATGCAGGTGGCTTAGACCATTTCTTAAACTAACTTATTCATGGACTTTTGGGAGAAAGATTTCATTTACAATGTTTTGGTTAGCAAGTCATGGATCTGCTTTTTTGAAGACATTATTGTTGTCTGGAATGGAAGCATCAAGTTTGGTCGACAGTGACAATGTCGACCTCCCCCATACCGACAGCACAATACCAATGCAGGTATTCTGCTGCCTGTTTTAAAGGTGTTTTCTGTGGGGGGGCTGTGCCCCCCACAACCCCTGGACTTCAGGCTTCCAACGCCAGGTCGGAGTTGGTCCGGGAAGGGGGTGGAACACTGGAGGAAGGCAAAACACGGAAAAAGGACCATTACTGCGAATGTCGCTATAATGGTCTTTTTTCATGTTTCGCCGACAGGGTGTCGACCAAAAGGGGAGAACTGGTCTGAAATAGAGATGAAAATATTGATACCAGAATTCCTGGAATATTTGGACAATAATTCCTTCATTCTGTGGTTCACATTTGAAATTAAGAAGGAATCAATAACATTTCTTGATCTCGAATTAACAGGGATTTCAGATCAAGTGGTATCTACTGCTGGGTTTAGAAAAGACACAGCATTAAATTCTGTTCTCCATGCTCATAGTGCCCATCAAAGCAGTTTATTTCCTTTATACCTTATGGGGAAATGTTGCAACACAGGTATAATTGTTCTGATGATCAAACATTTTTCAAGCAGGTTAATGAGATAAAGTACAGTTTCTGCAGCAAGGTTAGAGCCAGAAAATATTGGAGGAAGCATTTCGGAAAACATTGCAACTAAAGAGGGATGAGATTTTCACCCCCAAAAGCATAAACAAAAACAGAAATATCAAAGCTGAGACCCCTGATTCTGAACTAAGACCCCTCTGTAGTGATTTTTGTTTTGCTTACTCTTTTTCCCCTGGCTGGTCAGCTCCTTCTTTATCCTGGCATCTGACATCTGGCTGCTGTCCATCTTACACCTATCCTCCAAAATCGGCCATCACCTTTCTGCTCCCACGGCATACCTCCTCCCGGCGGGGTGGTGAGGAACCCCCTAACTCGTCCACCAGGACTGGATACAGTACAGGTGATGCCCTCTTGAGGATAGGGCAATGTGTTGGACAGCCATCAAGCCATTCAACCTGGCCACATATTTTACAATTTTTCCAGTGGCAGAGCATGCATTGCCAAGTGTGGGCATGCACACATGCATCCACGTGCAGAATGCCTGCTGGCTGCTCCACCTCCATGACCCATACTGTACTGGGTCAGGTATGCCAACACCTAGCCTCCACTAGGTGTGAGGTAAATGCCGGCCTCAGTTCCCCACCCTCCCAAGGGGAGACAAGAGCTGTCCTCTAGACTCTCGATCTTCTCCCACCCTGGCCAGCCACTGATGACCCGCTCACAACGTGAACACAGGTTGCCAGCATGGCAGGAGGTTAGACATCACTGTCTCAGCCCTCTGAGCCACAGGGCTGGCCCTCTCTGTAGGGTCTTTTGATATGGAATATAATCCAACAGCTGGCTGGGTGAATGAGATTGTGCACAAACAGTAACCTTTTCTTCTCAATGACTCAAGTTTTGAAGGAGAGCATTGCCCCAAAACTAAGGTTCACTTTTAGGAAACAGGACAGCATGACCCATACTGTACTGGGCCAGGTATGCCAACACCTAGCCTCCGCTAGGTGCAGGTAAATGCCAGCCTCAGTTCCTCACCCTCCCCAGGGGAGAGGAGAGCTGTCCTCCAGACACTCGATCTTCTCCCACCATGGCCAGCCACTGATGACCTGCTCACAATGTGAGCACAGGTTGCCGGCATGGCAGGAGGTTAGACATCACTATCTCAGCACTCCAAATCACAGGACCGGCCCTCTCTGTAGTGACTTTTGATATGGAATATAATCCAACAGCTGTCCGAGTGAGTGAGATTGTACACAAACTGTGGCCTTTTCTTCTCAATGACTCAAGTTTTGAAGGAGAGCATTGCCTCAAAACTAAGGTTCACTTTTAGGAAACAGGACAGCATTGAAGACAGACGCACAAACAGTTATTTTGTGGCGAAGGGAAAACCCCAGAGTAGGGCTTAGCTGGCTTAGTGAAAAACCAAATGGGTTATTTAAATGTGGGATATGCAGCATGTGCAAACATACTAACAAGATGGATACATTTATTATTGAGGTTAATAGTTTGAAATCAAGTAGTTTATAACCTACATTACTGCCTTCATGGAGTACTTACATTATGTTGGTGCTCCTGTTTTCTCCACTATGTCAGCAGGACCATCAGACCTGTTCTGGTCTACATACAGGACTCTGCCATGACCACATCCGAATACTGAGCACCTCTGTCAATATGTGTATTGGCCTACTTCACCAATACAAGCACTGCCTCCCACCAGAAGCTCTTCGCCTAGCTGTCTCTGCATCAATATTATCATTCATAGACTATGGAATCATCATCTATGGGGCAGCCGACAACACATACCTAAACAAAATTAGGCTGGCCCTTAATAAGGCCTGCATACTTGCCACTGGCTGCGCCAGCCTCACGCATACCTGCACCCTGTACACCTCAACCAACTGGCTAAATTTGACAGGAGGCTCAAATATCACACCTGCCTCTTTGCAAAAAAAAATAACAGCAGGGCTACTCCCACCTGCTCTCCCCCCCCCACACACTCCAGGCACCATTGTCCACCCGCCTCACTCGGCAATCAGTGACATCCCACTTCTGGGTACCTCACTGCAAGACCACTTTGCGTCAAAGAACTTTTAGGTAACTGGCCCCTAGCTGGCTCAACTCATTCCCAAACTCCCTCCTCACAGAACCCAAACTTGTTCAGTTAAAGTCCCAACTAAGAGACCTAATCACTCTTGACTCAGTCTGTGACTGCCTTTGATTTAGCCCTATACCTCCCCCTACCCAGGACTATGGACTTAACTCTGGTCCAGCTGCTCTTGGGCCCACCTGTATTTTGACAATGGACACCTCAGTCCAGCTTAGGCCTACAAATAACCACCAGGGCAGGGCTAGCACCACCACCTTGCAGTGTATGTTTTGTTGCCTGCTACCGTCTGCACTATATACCTATGTTTGGCAGCACTCTGTAACTCCATATCGCCAGCTGCTTTACTCTGTTATCTGTAACCATTTCTGTAACTATCGTGTCTAGTTGTTGCTATTGACTTGATTTCTCTGTTTTCAATTACGTGGAACCTTTGTAAAGGAGTATTTGACTCAAAGGTGTGTTATCCAATATCTTCAATAAATAAATAAATTAAACAATGTTCACTGTAAACAGAAATCAGAATGAATGCACTAGAGACCAATTTTTCAGAAGTATACAAGCTCAAGACAAGATGGCATGTGCCTAATGGCCCTTGAACACAATCCAAGATATCCAAGAGGTGGGGTAAAATTCATACCCTTCTCCAAAAACATAAAAAGTGGATTGTCTCTTTAAAAAAAAAACTCTTTCTAACTGGTTTGAATGAGGAGGTGTATTTTGTTCCTTATTTGTAAGAAGTGTGTAGAATTCCAGATCATTCTATACGGGATACATTGATTACTTTGCATTTATAAAGCAAGTCTTTAAAAACATAATTTCTTTTGTGTTTTTCTTTTTCTAGATTATATCATGTTTGGATTTAGCACCAATATTGACCAGAAATCATTGAGTGAAAGTCTGCTTGGACCCAATCATCTGTTGACTTCCAAATGAAGATCCTTGTTTACATCCTATTTTGGTGTCAGATACCAGTCCACTACCCACACTGGACTGGTGGAGGGAACGTCTCTGTATATGTAATTTCCCCTGGCTTTCAACCTGAGCAATCTATTTTCTCCATGCACTTTTTTCTTCACTGTATTTCTACATTGTTTTCCCTTTCAACTCTCTCTTACTCATTTACATTTCCATACAGGTGCCTTTGCATTTCTGTCTCCATTATAACTGTATATAACTTCATTGCTTGCCTTCAGTTCCAAACAGAAGTCAGTCTTTTTCTTCATTTCTCAGACACTTCCAGTCTCTCTCAAACTCTCTCTCTGTACTTACTTGCTCTTATATTTACTACAACATACTTTACACAGTTTTTTTTTCCTTTGAGCTACTTACTTTACTTTTCTACTTACACATTGCAGTGCCATTGGTATTTAAAACTGTTGCACATGTGTACAGCTTCATTGACTAATGGAATACTTGTTATAAAACTAAAAGGCATATGTGTAATGAAAATCTATTGTGTTTCCCCTACCAACTGTTGCATACCCTACTTTTTCTTTCATTCTTTACTCCTGCCATAGCCTTGTTTTTATTTGTAATTTTGCCAAAAGGTATAAGTTTTTGTCAAGCAATAGAATAATTTTAGAATTACACTGATGAGTTAGAAAGGTGTCTATTGTTCTAAGAAATTTAAGCACAAAAGAGTGTGCAGCTTCTTCCCTTCTAGATCTACCTCCTGACAAAGGCCATAAATGGGTTGAAGTATTGGGGCAGAGGTGTATAGACAGATATCTTTCTGTGGTGCCAGATTAAAGCACTTTATGAACCTATGACTGTGCCTTATTTTTGTCAGACTATGAGTGCAGAGCTTTCTTTGTTCTTAGGGGCACTTTGTTCCATTTTATTTTGAATTGCTGGCTGGTCCACAGAGTCAAATTATATACTACAAGTGCCTTAAACTGGCAAAATGAGGTTTCACTTTCAGTTTCACTCATCAGACACCTGAGTTATTCAGCAGTCACTGGGATGTCTAAGGCTCTGTTCACACTATAGCACAGTAAGGAGAAATCATTTTAAAATGAGTTAAGCATTACCATGCTGCTGCGCTCACATTGTCTAATCCATTTGTAAAAGCGTTTCTTCCCAAGCATACTTCTCCATTCACATTGGTGCCAGTATTCATGCTATTTGTAACACAGTGCAGGAGGGTGTTTTCAGGTATTAAGGGGTCAAAACAGGGGTCAACACAGAGGACAGTGGGAATATGGATCCACTGCAACATGGATACAGGTAAAAGAGTGTTCGCACTGTAAATAAAAATGATTTACTAATTGAAGCATTTTCATGAACCATGCTGTAGCCTAGGTCCAATCAGGGTTTTAGCACAGTTCGTGAAAATGTGTCCCAGATTGGAATAGGTGCAAACATGAAGGGTGCTGACACGGATCTGAAATGGTTTAACCCCTGAGAAACATTTCAGATCATACAGTGTGAACGGGGCCTGAAGGAGCCACACATATTCCTTGGAGGCTCACTTTTCAGGCCACAGGACCGATTCCAAGAACCCACAGCACAGGATTGTTTAGATATGCACGTGTGTGTGTGTGTGTGTGTGTGTGTGTGTGTGTGTGTAGCATAAAAGAAAAAGGCCAAGCTAGCTACAGAGACAATGGGTGGCCAGCAGAATTACCTAAAACACAAGAAAGTTTTCCCACATTTGGCTATCCTAAGCACCACAAGAAAACTGCAGAATGCTGTAGGAACTGAAGAAGAATGAGAGTGTTGCAAATAGAAAAAGATAAATATATATTTTTTTGCTTGTTTTAATGTTTGGATTTTTTTTTTTATTTCCGTGGTCTTACCTATTTTATTCTAGTCCAGATATGAGGGGGGAGAAAATTGTTCTGTGGCAGCCCCACTTCCTACTGACATCCCCCCCACCACACTAATAAGGGCAGAGGCTTTGTCACCCCTCATAAGACAGAGTTCACTTTACTATGGACTGTTCCAGGTTGTAACCTCCTAGAACCAACAGCAATTCATAATTGGAGAATGAATAAAGGAGCACCCTACCCTCCCACTTTGAGATACTCTGCTCTGAAGAACCTTTAAACAAACAAAAACTAGAAAACAGAATGCGGTAAAGTTATAAATTCATCTGAATACCCTTAGAGCCTCCTCTCAAATCATGAAAGTAACTGGCATGTATTTTTGCATGACATAATGTAACACCCTTGTTATCCAGGGTTACTAGAATCCCAGTAAGACCTAGTGGTAGGCAGGGAAGGCAGCTTGTGAAACTCTAGTTTAATGGGTTTCACACTGTCTCTCGCTGTTCTTAGTCTCACCTGAGACTGAGGGATGACATCACCAATAGAACTATCACAGCTGCATGAGCCACATTGGAATCTGCAGCAAGGGAGTTGGCATAGAACATTGGGAGGTTTTGAAGTCTTCAGTTGAGTGTCAGTCAGTTCAGTGTGAAGTTGGGAGCTTGCTGAGAAAGCAGCTCAGTGAAGGCTCTAGGAGCCTCAGCCCTGACAGAGGGCTACTTTTAGCTAAAAACGGTGTGTGTCTCCACCTTAAAGAGAGACACAGAAGATAACTGAAGTGGTGGAGACCGCTGTTTTCAGGTCTCAGTGCCCCTCCCTTTGGGGGGGCAGGAAAGGGTTCCCTGCAGATTTATGGGGCAACCCCCTAGTTCTGCTCGTAAATGAGAAGCTGCCTATGAGTTCCAGAGTTTATTTGGGAGAACAAGAAGATTTGTGAGTCACCTGTGGGGCACCTGCAACGTGAGAGTGAGTGTCTGCTTTTGCTAAAAGGGTCTATGTTTTTCACCATGTGACTTGTGTGACAATGTGGGGATTGAACTACTAAAATAGTAAAAGCCTAGAGTAATGGGCTAAGCAAATTAAAAGTAGGTTCAAGTCCAGAGCTTGTTGGGATGCTAATGATATGTAAAGGAGATGTGACAGACTTCTACCCAGAATCTACATTTGACAGTTTTCAGTAAAGGAATTGTTTAGTTTCCAGAGAAATGGCTGGGTATGGGCTGTGGGAGCTGGAGGTGGGTGGCCCCCCATCTTTAGTGACTAGGTCCACCTCTACGGATTTCTTCTGTGGATTTCTACTTTACCTCAGGCACTTGGCTAGTGATAAGGGAAGTACCTAGACATGGGATTGTAAGGAAAATTCTGTCTAGGAGTCGAAGACTCTAGTGTGGTTTGGGGAGCCACAACAGGACAATTGGTTCATTCCTCAAATGAACTGTGGATCAAATGGCCAGCGGGGGAGCCGGGCCAGTGAAGAAAATCCAAGTAGTGTACAAGTTGGGCTGTGTACCCAAAGCTGCATGCAAGTCCGGGCTGTGTGCCTGGTGGGTTTAGAGCCTGAGGGCTGGAAATGGTGATAAAGTGTTCTGTTGTCTCTAATCTTCATAAACAGGAATGTAACCCCATTGGGGTCCGTCTATGCTTTGTTTGTTCAGCTTGGATGTGAATAAAAGCCGCACTGAAGAATCCCATTCCTAGTTCTGGACATTACAGTTATTGCTTCCTGTGTTCAGATTTACTTGGGTGCCCCTGTGCAGAGTTGCCAAACCTAGGTCCCCTGTGCTGAGTAACCTCATCCTCCCCGAACTCAGTCCCCACCAGGTACCGCTGTCAGCTTCAACAGCATGCCACCTGTCATTTTGCAAAAAGGCAGGGGTGAGGGGTTACAATAGAAACATAGAAACATATAATTTGACAGCAAGTATGGACCGCATGGCCCACCCAGTCTGCCCATTTCCCTACCTAATGGATAAGCTGCAGTTTCTAGTTAACCAGCAGCCTACTTCTTTCTATCCCCACCCCCTAGAATTGCCTTATGACTGTTCCATGCATGCTTGAATTCAACCACTGTTTTTGACTCCACAACCTCTTCCGTAAGGTCGTTCCATGCATCCACAACCCTCTCTGTGAAAAAATACTTCCTTCCGTTACCTCTGGGCCACCCCCCCCATCTTCAAATTGTGCCCCCTTGTTCTTGCACACCTCTTTTTTTGAAAGATGCTACCCTCTTGGGCTTTGTTGATTCCCTTGAGGTACTTGAAAGTTTCTATCATGTCCTCCCTCTCCCTTCCTTTCCCCAAGGCTATACATATTAAGTTCCTTTAGTCTCTCTTCATATGTCTTCCAGTGCAAACCCTGCACCATTTTAGTTGCCCTTCTCTGGACAGCTTCTATCCTGTCTATGTCCTTGTTGAGATTGGGTCTCTAGAACTGCACACAGTACTCCAGATGGGGTCTCACCAGCTGTCTGTACAGAGGGATAACAACTTCCTGTTTTCTACTTGTGATGCCTCTCCTTATGCTTCCCAGTATCCCCCCAGCCCTCCTTACTGCCCTCTCACATTGCTTGCCCACCTTTAAGTCATCTGATATGACTACCCCCAGGTTCCTTTCCATTTTTGTTGTTGTTAGTATCTCACTCCACATTGTGTACTCTTCCCCTGGGTTTTTGTTTACCAGGTGCATTACCTTGCACTTCTTAGCATTGAATTTAAGCTGCCATACATTTGACCATTCCACTAACCATGCCAAGTCCCTTCTCATCCTTTCCATGCTTCCTTGTGTATCAACCCTGTTGCAGATCTTTGTGTCATCTGCAAAGAGACATACTTTTCCTTCCAGTCCCTCTGCAATGTCGCTTATAAAGACATTGAAGAGGACCGGTCCTAATACTAAACCCTGCAGTACCCCACTATTAACCCCCCTTTCTTCAGAGTGGACTCCATTTACTATTACCCTTTGTGTCCTATTCTCCAGCCAATTCTTTATCCAGGCTATCATCTTGGGACCCACTCCCAGGCTGGCTAACTTGTATATTAATCTTTTGTGTAGGACTGTGTCAAATGCCTTGCAAAAGTCTAGGTGGGCCATGTCCACAGCCCCTCCCTGATCTACTACTTTGGACATCCAATCAAAGAAATCTATTAGATTCATCTGGCATGACCTTCCCTACTGTGAATCCATGCTGCCTTGGGTCCTGTGCCCCTCTGGCCTCTAGGTACTCAACAGTTTTTTTCTTCAGAAGTGATTCCATCATTTTCCCTATCATTGAGGTTAAACTAACAGTTCTGGAAGTTCCTGCTTCTGCCCTGCTCCCACTTTTGTAAAGGGGAATGACATCTGCCCTCCTCCAGTCCTCAGGTACCAACCCATAGTCCCACGATTTGTTAAAGAGGGTAGTCAGTGGTGTCACTAGTTCTACCCTTAGTTCTTTTAGAATTCTGGGATGAATCCCATCAGGCCCCATTGGTTTGTCCACCTTCAGTTTTAAGAGTTCTTTCAGAACCCTTTCTTCTGTAAATGGGCTGGTATCAACTTCCGTATCCAGAGTGTTTCTATTGTTTATTTTAGCTACCTCCCTCTCTACATTTGTAAATACTGAGCAAAAATATTTGTTTAGTATCTCTGCCTTTTCACCATCACCCTCTACCCACCCCCTCCCCTTTATTAAGCCTCACTATCCCTCCCTTGACCTTCCTTCGCTCCCTGATGTACCTAAAAAAGGTTTTATCCCCCTTCTTAACTGAATTGCCTATCTTTTCCTTGGTTCGGGCCTTTGCTGTTCTAACTGCCTTTCCAGCTTCCTTTTGCTTTAACTGATACAATTGTCTGTCCTGCTCCTTCTGTGATTCCTTGTACTTTCTGAATACTTTCTTTTTCTCTTGAACCTTCACTGCCACCTTCTTTGAGAACCATAGTGGTTTCTTACATCATTTTGTTTTGTTTATTTTCTTCACACAAAGGCTTGTTACCTCTGTGATGGCAGTTCTTATTATTCCCCATTGTTCTTCCATTCCTCCTTCCTGCCCATTTGCTAGTGTATTCCTTAGGCACTCACCTATTTTGGCAAAGTCAGCCCTCCTGAAGTCCAGTACTTTTGCCTTTGTATGACTTGACTTTATTGCTGTGTTTATTATGAACCATACTGTTCGATGGTTGCTAGTTCCCAGTTGTCTACCCACTTCTACATCTGTGATCCTCTCTCCATCTCCATTTGAGAGAACCAGGTCTAAGACTGCTGCCTCTCGAGTGGGTTCCGATACTAGTTATCTAAGGCATGCCCCCTGTAGGGCATCTAGAATAACCCCACTCTTAGAAGTGGCTGCTGCAACTGCACTCCAGTTAATATCTGGCATATTCAGATCACCCGTCAGCAGTATCTCCCCTTTTTCTGCCATTCTAAGTATACTTTCTATCATTTCCTTGTCCATTTCCTCCCCCTGAGAGGGGGGTCAGTATACAACCCCTGTGGGGATTGTGGTGCCATTGCCTGTTTCCAAATTGACCCACAGTGCTTCTTCTCCTCCCTGTTTACCCTTTTGTTCTGTTGCTTTGATTCCTTCCCTTTTGTAGAGAGTTACTCCTCCTCCTTTTTTACCCTCCCTGTCCCTCCTGTAGATAGTGTATCCTGGTATGTTTACGTCCCAGTCATGGTTTTGTGTGTACCATGTTTCTGTGACTTCCACGATATCCAGATGTACCTCCTCCATCAAGGCCACTAATTCAGGAAGCTTGTTACCCAGACTACGGACATTGGTACTCATTGATCTCCATTTTCTGAAGGCTTTACCTTCTGTAGCAGCATCCCTCACTGACCTTTCTACCTTGGTCTTTTTCTCACTTAGTACCCTGTTTTGTAGGGGAGGCTGGAATTTTCCTGCTGCTTATCTGTGCCTCCCCCTTGACTAGTTTAAAAGCTTTCCAATGAAGCATTTAAACTGCTCCCCAAAAGATTTGCTCCCTTCCTGGACAGATGCAAACGGTCCTGCCAGTATAGGCTGGTGTCCCTCCAGGTGGAACTCCTGTCCCCAATGAAGCCAGACCCCTGTGCTCCACACCATTTTTTCAACCATTCCTTAAACTGCATGGTGCAAAGTATCCTCACCTCACCCATGCCACTGACAGGCAGCACCTCTGAGAAGGATACTGTGTGTGCTATTTGTCTTAGACCCCTCCCCAACACTACAAAGTCCTTCTACATTGCTCTAATCTCATGATGTGCCAAGTCATTTGTCCCTAGGTGGACAATGCCATCCAGCTCAGACTCCCGTGCAACTGTTCTCGTGGTCCTAAGTATGTGCTTCCTGTCCCTCCAAGCCATGGCACCAGGCAGGCACCTTACTTCAGATTTCCCTGCTCCCCCCAGTTCTATCCCTCTAATATTTGAGTCCCCCACCAGGAGCTACTTCCTTTCCATGTGGTGTCCTCTGCCTCCTTCCTGAGGGCCTCCCTTGTGACAGTTGTCTATAACCTTCTTAGTCTTCTCTGCCGGTGCATCCATAGGGGAACTATGCTCCCCCAGAATGGTGTATGGATTGTGGAGTGGAACAACTGACTGGGTGTGCCTCTGTTCCACCACCCTTACCCTCCCTGAACCCACTGTGGCCCAACTGCTGTGCTTTCTTCGCAACCTCTGAGGTAGTGGTGGTGGCTCTGGTACTCCCTGGATGGGGGAGGTTCCCTTACTACTGTCAAGTGCGGCCTGAAGACAGGCAACTTCCTCCATCAGGGCAGAGAGTTGTCTGCAAACAGGGCAGCATCTCAGCCTCCAGAAAGACTCCTGGAAGACTGCTGCCCCACAGACATTATATTGCAATACTCCCCACATGTCTGTCTACTTTGTTTATTTATTTTTTGCTTGTTTTTTTTTTGTGTGTGTGTATGATCGGTTTGTTATATAGAAATACCTGTATATATATTATATAATGTGTACGCTTATATTGTCTGTGCAGTGTGCTAGAGAGGATATGACAGTGATAAGTACCTTGCTTTCTTGAGGAAATGATGTCAGAAGCCCAGGTATAAAGAAACTATTTCCAGGGGTGGGTTGGTGAGGGGTGGGAAGGGTTTGGGCCTAAACTGTGCCCTCATGAAACAAACAGCTAAAAGCTCTAACCTACCACTGCAATGAGTGCCTTCGTGTCAGCAAGATGCCCTACACAACAATTTGACAGAGAAAATACCCTGCTATTCAAACAGAGAAAAATCCAGACATCCAAGTCAGACACAGGTAAACCTTCCCAGCCTCAAAACAGCCTTGTGACTTGTGCTCTGAAAGCAGTCAGCCCCAAAACACATCAGCTGTGCACAAGGACAGACACAGTAAACAGTATTCAGTCCCTGTGGGTTTAAACTCTTCCTGCACTGAAAATCTTAACAATTATAACAAAAGTAAAGCAAGGTACACCTCCCTCTGTTGATTGAAAGACTGCCTTTTCTGATAATTCTGAGTTCCGTATTTCACCTTTCAGTTAGAAGTATCCTCCACCTGAAGAATATTAACTTTCCTAAGGAATCTGCTTCAAATGAAAGACAACTGTAAATTGTAAGGGTCACCTCCCTCTGTTGTGAGCACAACTCACTTTCTTGCAAATCCTAAGTCCAGTGTTGCAGTTTCCAGCCAGAGGTAGCTTCACCTGAAGAATATTAGGTTATCTGATGAACCTGCTAAAAATCCACTTGCTTATAGTACTGTTGTTATCAGGTCTGTAAGACTCTTCCAAAGCTATTGGCTGATAAGCAGCTGTGACGTAAGCACTTCCTGACACAGTCTGGCCTGGCCTGGCCGTTTAAGGCACACAGATATAAACAAAAGAAAAAACAGTTTCCACTCCCTGGGGCACTGTCTGGGTCAAATACACAGCCTGTGACCGGCTCTCAATTCAGGACTTATGACAAATTCTTAGCCCAGTGAATAACTCACAGTATTACAAATATTGCAATGCAAACAGTCAATCACTAACTCCAATCAAGTCAGCTGTGCACAAGGACAGACACAGTAAACAGCATTCATTCCCTGTGGGTTTAAACTCTTCCTGCACTGAAAATCTTAACAATTGTAAGAAAAGTAAAGCAAGGTTCACCTCCCTCTGTTGATTGAAAGACTGCCTTTTCTGATAATTCTAAGTTCCTTATTTCACCTTTCAGTTAGAAGTATCCTCCACCTGAAGAATATTAACTTTCCTAAGGAATCTATTTCAAACCAAAGGCAATTGTAAATTGCAAGGTTCACCTCCCTCTGTTATGAGCACAACTCGCTTTCTTGCAAATCCTAAGTCCAATGTTGCAGCTTCCAGCCAGAGGTAGCTTCACCTGAAGAATATTAAGTTATCTATAAGCACACCTCATAAATAAATAAAAATACAAAACAGCAAATGCAAATACTTTTATTGCATTTCATGTATCATTCCCAAGAACATCAATGCCATATCATGACATATCATCAACATTATTATTCTGAGACTCAGGTTTATGACTAACATTCAGTTTCTAGAGTGTAAAGTAATGCGCCTCCTTGTAAACTAGGCATTCATATCTTTAACCTGGTGCAAAAAGCATAGCAGGTTATGGTCAATTACCAAGAGAAATTTAAACTCTAACAAATTTACTTCAAAGGCACAATAGCTACTGGCCCAGTGGCACTGACGGTTGATGCGCTGGATGCCACACCTCATGCTATGCTAGCGACATGGATTAAGGTTCAAGCTTGGGGTGTCAGAGGTTGGCTTGGGGGGAGGGGGAGGAGCTGGTTGAGCTGCAGCTGGCAGCTCTCTTTCTCAGGAGGGATCTGAGGGTCTCCTCAATGCTTGGGTGCCTCCTAGTGGAGGGTGGGCGGCAGTGCCACACATGAGGAGCCCTGACACTAGGCCAGGGGAGGAGGGAAGGGGCCATCACTGGAGCCAAAGTGCACATGCATGCCTCCATACGCATGCTCTACTGCATTCCAGGGCCTTGGGATAATGGGGAGAAAATGTGGGAACACAGGGGCTGTGGCAGGATGAAGCCTCCAGGCTAACTCTCAGGGGTCTGCCAAGACATGCGGAGCATTACAAGATCCCAAACAAGCCCCAGAATTTGGTAGGTTGGCCAATGCAAGGCAGCAGCCCACCGAGGAGGATAAAAATCAAGATAAAAAAAAGGCTCACTAGCCCATTTTGGTGCCAAACAGTTCTTCTTTATTGTGGAGTATTAATGGTCATGCAATTTTCTTCCTAAGTAAAGGATGGGCTATTCATCAGCTCCCAGCTGCTGAAGTATAACACTTTCATACACAAGGGTGCAGTGCACACAGACATGGAACCCAAACAAAAAAGAAGAGAGAGAAAGAAATAAGTGCCAGAGCTGGGACTTGAATGGCCTGGAAAATTGTTCCAGTAGTGCCACCAGCTGTGCGTACAAGGCAACTAGAAATTTAGGACTCCCAGAAGCACCTTACTCTGTCTCTAATGCACAACCTGGTGATGCACAGATAAATTTTAATACACAAGGGTATGGTGTGCTTTGGTGGCACAGCTGGTAGTGCAACCAGAACACTGTTCCAGGTGATCTGGTTCAAGTCCCACCTAAAGCAATTATTTCATTCTCTCTTCTGTTGGTTTGGGTTCCATATCTGTGCATGCCACAAGCTTGTGCATGAACATGTAATTATCTGTGCAGCACAAGGTTGTGCATTAGAGAAAGAGTAAGGTAATTCTGAGAGACCCAGGTTTCCAGTTGCCTTGGTGGTGCACTTGATATCCAAAGTGAAATGGTGTTCCAGGTGACCTGGGTTCAAATCTCAACTCCCAGCTAAGGGACTTATTTCACTCTCTTTTCTTCTGTTTGTGTGATGTAAAACACTGATATTATTTCCTGAAGTATGCATCTGTACTATGAAATGCTGGAAAAGTCAGGGGTCTACAACACTAAGGCTGAACATAGCATGGAGTTTATAGCACATAGAAACATAGAAACAGAATTTGACCCTACATAAGGACCACTTGGCCTATCCAGTCTGCCCATTGCTCTCTACCTACACTATTATCACAGACCATGCTGAATCTACAGTTCATTCTCCCACCCACGCCCTTTTCACTGTGATTTCCCTGTGCATACCCCATGCAGTCTTGAACACACTACTGTTTTTGCACCCACCACCTATGCTGGAAGGCTGTTCTCAGAATCCACCACCTCTTTTTATGATGAAGTAGGTTTTTTTTTTTTAGACTTGTAGGCATAATGAGCATATCTGCCCATTTTCATATGCGACAAGTTAACATTAATACAAAACATAAATACAATATTCGCATAAAACAGATACAAAATATTCATACATTAAAATCACAGAACAGCATGTGCAATTTTTTTTTCGAACTCTATTTTTCACCCCTTACCTCCAAACTCTCTCCAGCAACCTCCTGAATCCACAGTCTCTACCTCCCAACGTGGTTTTGGTGGTCACAGGCTCTTCTCTGGCACTGGGCATCCCCCAGGTCTACCCTCCGGGGAAGGGCCGCCCCCTCCCAAGGCGCTCTTTCTCTAAGTATTGAGACACCGGGACAGAGAGGAGGGGGGATAGCCTGAGAGCCGAGCCCATATCTGGGAGTGTGGTCTGTGGAAGGAGGTGCCT
Organism: Neoceratodus forsteri; assembly: GCA_016271365.2. Taxonomy (NCBI): domain Eukaryota; kingdom Metazoa; phylum Chordata; order Ceratodontiformes; family Ceratodontidae; genus Neoceratodus; species Neoceratodus forsteri. The sequence continues at coordinate 980,162,028 of CM028136.1, read as the reverse complement.
TCACCTATCAGCAGTGAGGGGTGTTTTATCCTTTTGTGCGCTATGTCCCCTGTGGAGCCTGGCTACCAAGGCAGCGCATGCTGTGGCTCAACCCCCTGGCATACGCCATGACACTCATTTGGCTACCCCCCAGCCTCCACCAGAGGGTGCTCATTGAGCATTTGCTACCCCAACCCTCCCCGAGGAAGAGAGAGTAGTCCTCCAGGCGCTCAATCTCCCCCCTCCCGCCAACCTCCAGCCACCCGGGTCCATTTCTGAACCCGGGTGGCCAGTGTGATGCAAGGAGTGGCGACCAGTGCCTCAACCCTCTGCACCACTGGGCCAGCTTAACATATGCAATTAACATCATAAAATCACAAAGAACAGTTACATTCATACAAAACAATTGCATTCATCATTATCAAGAAGCCATGTCCATAATGATTTTTTAAAACTCTACAGTGATTTACAATTTGTAATATGAGAAGAGAGAGAATTAAAGTGAGTAGGAGCAGTGTATAAGAATGACCTCTGACCAACAGATTTCCTGAAAAAAGGTACTACAAAATTCAGATTATTTTGAGACCAGGTTCCATGCAAATTTGAGGCTCTGGGAAAAAAGACAGTAATAGAGGGCAGTAAAAGGCTCAAAACATGTTTAAACATGAACATAGATGATTTAAAAAAAATCCTTTTAGATAGAGACAGATAACCTGAATTCTTATATAAATTACAAAAAAATGTTGTAGGTGCCGTATTGGTCCTTTTAAAAAACAGATCCAGAAACAAATGATTTGATACCTTTTATTGGACCAACATGGATGTTACATTTGTTCTTTTCTGTAACATCCATGTTGGTCCAATAAAAGGTATCAAATCATTTGTTTCTGGATCTGTTATATAAATTACAGGAATGGGTATTAAAAGGAGAGCCTGTGAGAAATCTCAGAATAGAATTATATGTAACTCTAGGTCTATTCAGTAAGGAATTTGTAGTAGCTGTGCAAATATTAGTACCATAGTCTTAAAAGACTGAATAAAAAGCTACGAGTCAATAACTTTCTTGAGTCCTTGGTTAAGAATAAGCATATCCTAAGCAACATCCCTAATTGTTGATGAAGAATCTTACGTAACTAATTAATGTGAAATTCAAAGGATAAATGTGAATCAAGGTAAATACCAAGATATTTAAATGCATTAACTCTTTCAGTGATAGCCCCACTTCGATCTACCACAGTTACCATTTTGGGGGTGGGGGTTCCATCCTGGGCCAGCAAAAATCATTAACTTTGTCTTTTTTAAATTCAGCACCATAAGTCTCGATAGACACCAATACTGGAAAGGGCACCACAATCCGCACAGGGGTGGTGTACAGACTCCCATGTCAGGGGGAAGAAATGGACAAGGATATGATAGAAGGCATTCTTAGAATGGCAGAGAAAGGGGAGATACTGTTGATGGGAGACCTGAGTATGCCAGATGTTAACTGGAGCACATTTGCTGCAGCCACATCCAAGAGCAGGGCCATTCTTGATGCCCTAGAGGTGGCGGGCATTAGACAGCTAGTTTCAGAGCCCACTCGTGAGGGAGCAATCTTAGACCTCGTACTCTCAAACAGGGGCAGTGAGAGGATCTCAGATCTAGAAATGGGTTGCCATCTGGGGACAAGTGACCATCAAACAGTGTGGTTCACGTTAAACTCAGCTACAGAGTCAAGCCATACAAAAGTGAGGGTACTGGACTTTAGGAGGGCTGACTTTGGCAAGATGGGAGAGTGCCTCAGAAAAGCACTAGCAAACAGGCTAGAAGGAGGTGTGGAGCAAAAATGGGGAATTATCAAAACTGTCATCACAGAGGCAACAAGCCTTTGTGTGAAGCAAATAAACAAATCAAAATGAAAGAAAAAACCACTATGGTTCTCAAAAGAGGTGGCTATGAAAGTCAGGAAGAAAAAGTTGGCATTCCAGAAGTATAAGGAAACACAGAAGGAGCAGGACAGAGAGCTGTACCAGTTAAGGCAGAAGGAAGCAGGGATGGAAGTCAGAATAGCAAAGGCCCAAACTGAGGAAAAGATAGCCAACTCAGTTAAGAAGGGGGATAAAACCTTTTATAGGTACATCAACGAGCGTAGAAAGACAAAGGGAGGGATAGTGAGGCTGAATAGAATGAATGGTGGGTGGGCAGAGGGGGACAGTGAAAAAGCAGGAATACTGAACGAATATTTCTGCTCAGTATTCACAAAAGAGGAGGGGGAAGTGCCTAATCCAATTAACAGAAGCACTCTTGATAGGGGGGTCGATCCCAGTCCTTTCACAGAAGAAAGGATTCTGCAAGAACTCCTAAAACTGAAGGTGGTCAAAGCAATGGGTCCTAATGGAATTCACCCCGGGAATTCTAAAAGAATTAAGGAAGGAACTAGTGAAACCACTTGCTACTCTTTTTAATAAATCATGGGAGGATGGTGTGGTACCCGAGGACTGGAGGAAGGCGGATGTGATTCCCCCTTCACAAAAGTGGGACCAAGACAGAGGCAGGAAACTACAGACCTGTCAGTCTGACCTCTGTGGTAGGGAAAGTGATGGAGTCACTTCTGAAGGAAAGACTAGTTGAGTACCTAGAGGCCAGTGGAGCACAGGACCCAAGGCAGCATGGGTTCACAGCGGGAAGGTCATGTCAGATGAATCTAATAGATTTCTTTGACTGGGTGACCAAAGTAGTAGACCAGGGAGGGGCTGTGGACATGGCCTACCTAGACTTTAGCAAGGCATTTGACACAGTCCCACACAAAAAGATTAATAGTCAAATTAACCAGCCTGGGAGTGGGACCCAGGGTGGTAGCCTGGGTAAAACATTGGCTGGACAACAGGACACAGAAGGTAATTGTAAATGGAGTCCACTCTGAAGAAGGGGTTACTAGTGGGGTACTGCAGGGTTCAGTATTGAGTCCAGTCCTTTTTAATGTCTTCATCAGTGACATTGCAGAGGGACTGGAAGGAAAAGTATGCCTTTTTGCAGATGTCACAAAGATCTGCAACAGGGTTGATACACAAGGAGGCGTGGAAAGGATGAAAAGGGACTTGGCAAGGTTGGAGGAATGGTCAGAAGTATGGCAGCTAGGATTCAATGCAAAGAAGTGCAAAATAATGCACTTGGGAAACAAGAACCCAGGGAAAGAATACACAATGGGTGGGGAGGTAGTAACAACAACAAAAAAGGAAAGGGACCTGGGGGTAATCATATCAGATGACCTTAAGGTTAGCAAGCAATGTGAGAAGGCAGTAGGGAGGGCTGGGGGTATACTGGGATGCATAGGGAGAGGCATCAGCAGCAGAAAACAGGAAGTTGTTATCCCTCTGTACAGACAGTTGGTGAGACCCCATCGGAGTACTGTGTCCAGTTCTGGAGACTCCATCTCTGCAAAGACATAGACCAGTATAGAGGCAGTCAGAGGAGGCAACTAAAATGGTGCTGGGTCTGCAAGAGAAGCCTGTATGAGGAGAGACTAAAGGAGCTTAATATGTATACCCTTGAGGAAAAAAGGAGAGGGGGACATGATAGAAACTTTTAAGTACCTCAGTGGAATCAACAAAGTCCAAGAGGGTAGCATCTTTCAGAAAAGATACTTGCAAGAACAAGGGACACAATTTAAAGATCAAGGAGGGCGGTTCAGGGGCAATGTGAGGAAGTATTATTTCACAGAGAGGGTAGTGGATGCATGGAACAGCCTTCCTGAGGAGGTTGTGGGGTCTAAAACTGTGGGAGAATTCAAGAAAGCATGGGACAGACATAAGGCAATTCTTGTGGGGTAGGAAGAAATAGGCTGTTGGTTAACTAGGATCTGCGGCCTATCCTGTAGGTAGGGGAAATGGGCAGACTAGATGGGCCTAGCGGTCCTTATCTGCCGTCAGAGTCTATGTTTCTATGTTACTGAAATGAAGTAAAATCTTACTGAGCATTTTTTATCACTAAAGACTGATTGTCAGCAATGGTATACAAATTGCATCAGCACAAAGAGTCATGAAAGAATGACATAAAAGGTTCCTCATATCTCTCCTGAATCTACCTCCTTCCAGCTTCAAAACGTATACTCTTGTTTTTAAGCACCTTTTCTTCTGATAAGTACTTCCCTCCTTTACCTTATTTACTCCCATGAGGTTTTTAAAGGTGTCTGTCTTATTCCACCCTCCTCCTCTGTTCCAGGGTGTACACACTGATGTCCTTTAGTCTCTCCTCATAGGACATTTGATGCAGACCCTGCACCATTTTAGTTGCCCTCTTCCGGACCATCTCCTCTCTATGCCCTTCTAGAAATGTGGTCTCCAGAACTGGACATAGTACTCTAGATGGGGACTTACCAGTGATCATACAAAGGCATGACCACCTTCCTCTTTCTGCTGGTGATACCCTTTGCAATGCACCCCAGCATCCTACTAGCCCTCCCTACTGCCTTATCATAATGCCTGACCACCTTTAGGTCATCCAATATAATTTCACCCAGGTCTCTTTCCAGGTTGGTGGTCATCAGTAGCACTGCAACCATGTTGTACCCTACTCTTTTGTTTCTGTGCCCTAAGTGCATTATTTTGCACTTTTTCACATTGAAACCTAGCTGCCATGCCTTTGTCTGCCCTTTAGTTTTCTCAGGTCTTTGGTCATCCTTCCCATTCCCCCGGGGCAGTGCCTAATCTGCTACAGATCTTGGTGTCATCAGCAAAGAGACAGTCCACTCCTTCAGCTTGCTCAGCAATGTCACTTATAAAGATATTAGGTCTGGACCCAGTACTGATCCCTGAGGCACCTAACTGGTTACTTCCCTTCCTTGGAGTGAACTCCATTTATTACCACCCTCAATTGCCAACTCCCTAACTAATTTCTTATCCAGTTTATCACCTTTGGACCCACTCCTAGGCTACCCAGCTTGCTTACTAGTGTCCTGTATGGAACGGTGTGGAAAGCCTTTCTGAAATATAGGTAGGCCATGTCCACTGCTCCCCCTTAACCTAGTTTCTTACTCATCCAGTCAAAGAAATCTATCATATTCATTTGACATGACATCCCCCCTGTGAAACCATTCTGCTTTGGGTCTTATAACCCACTGGATTCAAGATATTCAAAAAATCCTTTCCTTCAACAGTGATTCCATTAACTTTCCCATCCTCAATGTCAGGCTGACTGGCCTATAACTGCTAGCCTCTTCCCTGCTACTTTTGTGTAGTAGGACTACATATGCCCTCCTCCCGTCCTCCAGAACCATTCCTGTTTCCAGTGAGCTGTTCAAAGGTGCAGCCAGTATTTCCCTGAGCTCCCTCAATACCCTTGGATGCACCCCATTTGTCCTCATTGCTTTATCCACCTTCAGATTAATAAATTCCTTTAGGACTGTCACCTCAATATAAGGACTTGTGTCCATCTCCCTCCCTCTAAAGCTTCTCTTACTTCATGGTCCCTCCCCTTCTCCTTCATCTGTGAACACTGAACAAAATTATTTGTTCAGGATGTCTGCCTTTTCCTGGTCCCCCTCTGCATAGCCCCCCCATTCCCTTTTTAACCATGGAATCTCACCCTTGGTCTTCCTTTTTTCACTTTCATACCTAAAAAAAATTACATCTCCCCTTTTGTCACCTCCTGGGCTATTCTCTTTCATACACCCTTGTGCTCCTTTTTGCTTTCCCTGCCTCCCTCTGTTTCCCCTGATACACCTCCCTATCCTCCTCTGCACCTCCTTATACCACCGGTACAGTTCCAGGTCCAGTATTGCTCCTTCACAAGTTGGTTCACTGACTAGTTGCCTAAGGAATGCTACCTGTAGAGAGTCCAGGATGCTTCTACTTGTAATGGAAGCCACTGCTGGGAAGCTCCAATTTACAACTGGCAAATTGAAGTCCCCACTAGCAGCACCTCCCACTTTTCTGCCACCTTGCCAGTGGCTTCCACCACTACCTTATCTAATTTCTCCCCCTGTGCTGGAGGTCTGTAGATCACACCTAGCACATTTCAGTCCATGTTATCATTTTTATTTATGTTTCTTTAGCAATTCAGTTAATAGAGCTTCCACTTCAGAAAAATTAGGGACAAAGCACCTGTAGAAGCCTACAAGAACAAATAATGGTCGAACTGTCTTTATCTGAAATATCTGGCATTTGCATACTGGGGGTTTTGGATTTTTGGAAACACCTTGGACTTGGACACAGTGAGCTTAACTAGCCCATTAATCAAAACATTGCCAATCATGTGGCTTTCCTGCAGCATTGCAAATTCATATTTTTTGTAGATTCTTTTTATCTCCTCACTGACAGCTATGGGGTGTACTTATTACATTCGGCCATGTATACAGACACTCAACAGTCCACCTTGACCAGCCTCCACCATGACTACAGAATGGGGAAGACCTTGGCTTACCCCCCCAAGTGAGGGGTGAACCAGAGGATTAGACCACATCACTCTTAAGCCCCTGCTCTGACTTATGTCAGGCTTTGTTTGATCAGAAGTATGACTGTCTGTCAGTGGCATCATCCCACTCATCGCGAGGGGTTTTCCTGCCTTGAGTCTCTAGAGTGCAGTCTTGCAATGACATCCAGTGTGTGGTGAGCACACTCCCATGCTTGCCAACAGGGTGTCTGCCACTGCCTAACCCCTGTTGCAAGGTGCCAACTGGGGTCACTAGTGTGGCAGACACATATCCCAACCCTCCCCAGGAGAGGACAGCAGTCTTCAGGATGCTCGATCCTCCCCTCCCCCGCTGACCCGAGTCCATTCCCAAACCCAGGTCACTGACATGGAGCAAGGTGTGGCATCCAGTGCCTCAACCCTCAGTGCCACCAGGCTGGCAGCAGATTCATATTTTAAGGTGTTAATAGTAAGCCAAGCTTCCTGAATATTCTCAAGTACCTTACTAAAATGAGGCATGTGATGGTCCCAATTTGCACTATAGATGACAATGTCATCAAGATATGTGGTGCTTTAGACAGAATTGGGCAGTAGAATTTGATCCATAATTAGAGGTGACAGGTGTGCATTGCAACCTGAATGGCATCCTTCTGAACTGGAAGAACCCGATGGGGATGGAGAGGGCAGTCTTCTTCCTGAAAGATGTATTTAGTGAGATCTGTAATCTTTTTGTCAAGTCAATTGTAGAGCTGCACTGGATGCTCACCAAGTGGTCTACCAAATCATCTCTAAAAGGCATGGCATTGCCATCAAATTTTGCCAACCTTTTGATAGAAACATAGAAACATAGACTATGACATCAGATAAGGACTGCTTGACCCACCTAGTTTGCCCATTTCCCTACCTACTGAATAAGCTGCAGATCCTAGTTAACCAACAGCCTATTTCTTCCTACCCCCAACGAGAATTGCCTTGTGTCTGTCCCATGCATTGTTGAAATCTTCCACAGTTTTAGACCCCACAACCTCCTCAGGAAGGCTGTTCCATGTGTCCATCACCCTCTCTGTGAAAAAATACTTTTTCACATTACCCCTGAGCTGTCCCCCCTCTATCTTCCAATTCTGTCCCCATGTTCTTGCACATCGCTTTTTCTGAAAGATGCTACCCCCTTGGACTTTGTTGATTCCACTGAGGTACTTAAAAGTTTCTATCATGTCCCCCTCTTCCTCCTTTCCTCAAGGGTATACATATTAAGCTCTTTAGTCTCTCTTGTATGGCTTCTCTTGTAGACCCTGCACCATTTTAGTTGCTTTCCTCTGGACTGCTTCCATCCTGTCTATGTCCTTGCAGAGATGGGGTCTCCAGAACTGGATGCAGTACTCCAGATGGGGTCTCACCAACTGTCTGTACAGAGGGATAACAACTTCCTGTTTTCTGCTGGTGATGCCTCTCCCTATACATCCCAGTATCCCCCCAGCCCTCCCTACTGCCTTCTCACATTGCTTGCCAACCTTAAGGTCATCTGATATGATAACCCCCAGGTCCCTTTCCATTTTTGTTGTTGTTACTACCTCCTTCCCCATTGTGTACTCTGCCCCTAGATATTTGTTTCCCAGGTGCATTATTTTGCACTTCTCTGGATTGAATTCAAGCTGCCATACTTCTGACCATTCCTCCAACCTTTCCAAGTCCCTTATCATCCTTTCCACACTTCTTTGTGTATCAACCCTGTTGTGGATCTTTGTGTCATCTGCAAAGAGGCATACTTTTCCTTCCAGTCCCTCTGCAATGTCACTTATAAAGACATAAAATAGGACTGGACCCAGTACTGAGCCCTTTGGTACCCCACTAGTAACCCCTCTTTCTTCAGAGTGGACTCTGTTTACTATTACCTTCTGTGTTCTGTTGTCCAGCCACTGTTTTACCCAGGCTACTACCCTGTGACACACTCCCAGACTGGCTAATTTGTTTATTAATCTTTTGTGTGGGACTGTGTCAAATACCTTGCTGAAGTCTAGGTAGGTCATGTCCTCAGCCCTTCCCCGGTCCACTACGTTGGTCACCCAGTCATAGAAATCAATTATATTCATCTGACATGACCTTCCCACTGTGAACCCATGCTGCCTTGGGCCCTGTGCCCCACTAGCCTCTAGGTACTCAACAATTCTTTCCTTTAGAAGTGATTCCATCACTTTTCCTACCACAGAGGTCAAACTGACAGGTCTGTAATTTCCTGCCTCTGTCTTGCTTCCACTTTTGTGAAGGGGAATCACATCTACCCTCCTCCAGTCCTCAGGTACCACACCATCCTCCCCTGATTTATTAAAAATTGTAGTCAGTGGTGTCAATAGTTCTCCCCTTCATTCCTTTAGAATTCTGGGATGAATCCCATCAGGCCCCATTGCTTTGTCCACCTTAAGTTTTATGAGTTCTTTCAGAACCCTTTCTTCTGTGAAAGGACTGGGATCGATCCCCCTATTCAGAGTGCTTCTGTTAATTGGATTAGGTACCTCCCCCTCCTCCTCTTTTATGAATACTGAGCAAAAGTATTCGTTCAGTATCCCTGCATTTTCACTGTCCCTCTCTGCCCACCCACCGTCCATCCTATTCAGCCTCACTATCCCTCCCTTTGTCTTTCTACGCTCCCTAATGTAGCTATAAAAGGTTTTATCCTCCTTCTTAACCGAGTTGGCTATCCTTTCCTCAGTTTTGGCCTTTGCTATTCTGACTGCCTTCCCTGCTTTCTTCTGCCTTAATTGGTACAGTTCTCTGTCCTGCTCCTTCTGTGTTTCCTTATACTTCCTAAATGCTATCTTTTTCTCACTAACCTTCCCTGTCACCTCTTTTGAGAACCATAGTGGCTTTTCCTTTCATTTTGATTTGCTTATTCACTTCACACAAGGGCTTGTTGCCTCTGTGATGGCAGTTTTGATATGTCCCCATTGTTGCTCCACCCCTCCTTCTTGCCAGTTTGCTAGTGCTTGTTTAAAGCACTCTCCAATCTAGCCAAAGTCAGCCATCCTGAAGTGCAGTACCCTAACTTTTGTATGGCTTGACTTTGCAGTTAAGTTTATCATGAACCATACTGTTTGGTGGTCACTTGTTCCCAGATGGCTATCCACTTCTAGATCTGAGATCCTCTCACTGTCCCCATTTGAGAGCACCAGGTCTAAGGCTGCTCCCTCTCAAGTGGATTCCTACACTAGCTGTCTGAGGCATGCCCCCTGGAGGGCATTGAGAATGGCCCTGCTCTTGGATGTGGCTGCAGCAAAGGTGCTCCAGTTAACATCTGGCATGTTCAGGTCCCCCATCAACAGTAGCTCCCCTTTATCTGCCATCCTTTATCTGCCATCCTAAGGATGCCTTCAATCATATCCTTGTCCATTCCTTCCCCCTGAGATGAGAGTCTGAAAACAACCTCTGTGCTGATTGTGGTGCCATTTCCAGTCTCTAAGGTGACCCACAGTGCCACGTCTCCTCCCTGTTTCCTCTTTTGTTCTGTTGCTTTCATCCCTTCTCTTACATAGAGAGCTACTCCTCCCCCTCTTCTACCCTCCCTGTCTCTCCTGTAGGTTGTGTACCCTGGTATGTTAACATTCCAGTCATGGTTCTCTGTGTACCATGTTTCTCTGACTGCCACAATATCCAGGCATCCCTCTTACATCAAGGCCACCAGTTCAGAGAGCTTGTTGCCCAGACTATGGGCATTGGTACTCATTACCCTCCATTTCTTGATGGCCTTACCATTTTTTGCCTCATCTATGTCCTTATTGCCTTTGTCGTTTTCTCCACTTACCCCAGCCCTTCTCCCTATTGATGTCTTTATCTTGGTGTTTACCTCACTTACTACCCAAATTTTTGGGGGCGGGCTAGGATTTCCCAGCTCCTTTCCAGTGCCTCCCCCTTGGCTAGTTTTAATGCTTGCCAATGAAGCATTTAAACCTATCACCTAGGATCCTGGTTCCCCTCATGGACAGATGCAGACCATCACGCCAGTATAGGCCTGCATCACTCCACATGGACCGCCAGTCCCCAATGAAGGCCAACTCAGGCAAACCCATTAACTCTTTTTTTACCGTAAATTGAAGGTCCCAGTAGTAGAGTTCTAGTTCTTAAGTCCCAGTAGAGAAGTATAGTAATAACAGTAGTTCTTTCCTCTTGCTGTTCTCTACCTGTTCTCCCTGCCTGTTTTGATCCTACAGAACTCTATGCACAGTCAAATCCCATCCTCCTTTTTTCTCAATATAACAATAGTGAAGTGACCTTTACTTTTAGAGGATTCAGTGATACCCAGTGTATGCATGTTCTTGATTTGTTGGATAACTTCAGGTTTTAACATTTCTACAATTCTATAAGGTTTTTGTCTAATGAGGGTATTTTCACCAGCAGTTATATAAGGTTTTAGTCAGATGGGGTTATTATCACCAGCTTCTAAATAATATACTACCCCTTTTCCCTCGACCATGAACCATGGTGAATGTCTTTTCATAATTTCACGCCATCTCATGAACCTCCACTAACTGAGTATTTGGCAGTCTAGATTTAATTTTTGTCTACACAGTATGATGCACTTACAGTCACTGATTGGCTGCCTCTAACACCCATCATTCAGATCTTTAAGGATGGCAAGGAAACACTGCTAATGTTCTTGCCATGTTCTTATGAGATTAGCTTGACACATGTTTGATTTGTTTCTTTTCCTGTGGATTCAGTTTCATATATAACAAAATCAATTTTCTTTATAGCTGTAAATGGAGCCTATCATTGTCCATCCCCACAGAACGGATTAACTGTAAATCAATCTTCCCTGCTTGGAACACTTTGCCTTTTGTGCTTCTATCACAGTACAGTACAGTGCTGTTCATATTAAACTTATGATGTAGCCAGTTTACAATCCATTCTTTTTATAAGACTGCAATGAGTTGTCAACAAGTTTGTTTTTCCCCCTTCAACTGTTAAATATGGCTTTCATCTGAAAGTACATTCTGGCAGCTCATTCAGAGCTCAGCAGAAACCAGCTAACAATCAGATATCAGTGATGAAGAGAGTGCCTATCCAGAGCCTTAACAGTTTGAGTGCTCAATGGCTGTTAACTGATTGCACAGTAACTGTAATGTGAACTATGATGTTTGTTGTCTGGGTGGATTGAACCTGATCACAGTTTTCATAAGCAGCTGGTTCACATATAGCCAGCCCTTTTCTTGTGTCAATAATATACTTGAGCACCACCATTTTTATGTTGGTGCGCTTGCATAGCCAACATGTTGTGGTAATGCAGATTTGAAGGCATGGTCACTGTTGGGCGAATGCAGAGCATGCATCAGTAGGTGCGTCCCTCATTCCCCAATCAGCCTGCGTGCCAGCGCCACACTGTGCATACCTAATGTGACGATGAGATCAAATGAAAGGTCCACTGCAATGGGTGCTAAGCTCGTCATACACAGCGGACCTCCTGACATGCTTTCCCTGGTGGTGAAAAAAGAAAATTAACATGGCAGCATACTGCCGACTTCGGGGGTACCCAATCCCCCTTGGTTCTTGCCCCCTCACTTTCGTTGTGTGCAACGGGGGTGTCCAATCCCCCATCGGCTATAGCATCCCCCCAAAAAAACAGTTAGGTGGCACACTGGGAGCCCACTCCAGCATGCCAAAGCCCCTGCAAATAAAAAGCCATCCCCTGATGTTTATTTTTTTTAATTTTTTTAACCTGTAAAAAAGAAAACTGTCCCTTGCAGTCTCCCTGCCCGCCTCCCACAACCAGCACCCACCCACTGTGCATCCTACCTCCCCACATCCCCCGCTCACCTCATACTTACCTCTGGAGTCCTCCACAATGATCTTCTGTGGACTGGGAACACATCTGCACTCTTCAAAGCTGACTGCGAACTGAGGAAATGCCAGTAAGTTGTATAATGGCATAAATAGGGTTTTTTCAACTTTGATGCATATCTCAGGCATGTTTTGGAATTTTGGCACCATATTTTCAACATCGGGTTTTTGGAACCCCTCCTCATGAATTCTGGCACTGTCATGGCATTAGTCAGCCCGGAAAAGTGATTTCGCTGTTACTGCACGGAATCACCTTTCGGGACTGGATTAACAAAATGATAGTGCCACTGTTCATGAGGGGTTCTCAAAAAGCCTATGTTACAAATTTGGTAGGAAAAATAAAAAAATGGCTATTTTAAGAGTGTGCATTGCACTGTTTCCATGCACGCTCGTAACTTCATGAATTTGTAATATTTTCACTCCAGATTTTCAAAATTGGCACTTTTCCACACCTCCTGATGAACAGTACAGCTGTCATTTTACATATCCTGGCCACAATGTGTTTTCACATGTCCGGTGCAGAATAGCACGGTCGCTGTGCAAAATCACTTTTCAGGACAGTTTGAGGAAATGACAGTGACACTGTTCATGAGCAGAGGTCCTAAAATGCCTATATTGAAAATCTGGTGCCAAAAGTCCATAAAATGACTGTGTTGCAAGCTTGCATTGTGCAGTTTCCACGCACCCTAGTAACTTCGCAAATTTGCAATATTTCCATACCAGATTTTCAACACTGGCATTTTTTCACACCTTCTTATGAACAGTACAGCTGTCATTTTTCACATCCTGCTCAAAATGTGTTTCCGCACCTGTGGCATACAATGGCATGGTCGCTGTGGGAAATCAACTTTTGGGACAGATTAACAAAATCACAGCACCATTGTTCATAATGGGAGGTCCCAAAATGCCTATGTTACAAATCTGGCTAACAAACTTCCAAAAATAATTGGGTTACGGACGTGTGTTGTGCAGTTTGTATGCATGCTCATTGCTTCACCAGTATTTCATATTGACACTCCAGATTTTCAACATTTCCATTTTCTTATGCCTCCTCATGAACAATACAGTTGTCATTCTCCACATCCTACCCAAAAATGTGTTTTCATCCCTTTTTCACCAAATGGCACAGCTACTGTGCAAAACCACCTTTCAGCTAGCAAAGTGATTGTGCCGCCTTTCATGAGGTGGCCTTACAAGCAGCCCATGTTGAAAATTTGGAGTGAAATTACCACCACACGCCTACGGTGTTAGAGTTTCCAACTGTAGCACCCCACCCAGTACAGCCTGACAGGCATCAGGGGTGTCACTTGGGATCATCAGATGTAATGCTCTTGCCATTCCACCCCCCTCCCACCCTGCAGCTACTGACAGGCATTGTGGTGCGCCTTGCACTGTTCGGCCACAAAGTTCACCCCGTGCTCCTATACTGTACCCACATCAGGGTATTTCTTTATGGAATGGGGTAAGTATAACACCCAAAGACCTCAAACCACACCCCAACACTTGTCAGTGTCTACAGGGTAGGGTGAGGTTCAATGGCATGAGCATTATAGCTGACTACCCAAAGGCACACCCCAATGCCTGTCACTCTCTACAGGGTGGGGGTGGGGTTGGCGTCACTTCAATACTTCACTGGCATTCCTATTATGCTTCTCTAGCTCCAGCACTGCCAATGCCAGCAAGACAACATTTGGCATTAACAAATGCTTGTTTTTATCCTGAGTGTTTCTCTCATGTTTCTTTCTGGACATCTAGCAGACTGCTGGGTTATCTACCATGCAATAACTTGAACTGTGAGTACCCCATGGTAGCATTGGGAACCTCATGATAGGCAAACAAAGGGCAGGAATGATATAAATACCTTCATTTCCCATCAGCAGGTAGAGTGCTGTCAGCCAGGACAAAGTGCAGTATAACAGTATTTGCTGTGATAGCTTGAGATATGATGCAGGAACTCAACGTAATCCAGTAGTAATTACTAAAAATGTTCACACAGTAAACTGTGACGTTTCCTGCAGAACACTTGATCCTAGTGCATGTAACAGTACATACATGGCTGCAACTGTATGCATGAAGCATATTGTACATTTCAAAATCTGACTGCACCTTTCAAGTAGACTATCAGTCTAGAGTCAAAAGGGGACATACACACTACTGTCACTCCTGACAACTGATATAAATCCTCAAGATGGCTACATTAATATTGGTCTCTTTATCCATAAGGATCTTCTGAAGAATATTCACCAGACTTGAACAATCCAGTGAGGGTTTTGGCAGTCTCTGGAGTAAAAATGAGCTGATGCCGAATTTGCAATTGGTAAACATGGAAGACTTTGTATGAAGAACTGAAGCAAATGCTACATTTCATCATACTTTAAATTGTTTAGACATGCCAGAACAATCAAGTGAATGTGGTAGTGTGCACTGCAAGGTTTACTCAGATTCTGTAACCAACTGAACAGGCCTTCAAAGTGCACCATAAGCAACTCCTCACATGGTCCTTCCCATTGTGATTCCACTTGAATGCTGCACATGCCATTATATATGATCTTCTACAGCAACCCAATGAAAGATAGTATTATACCATCATTCAAAACATTTTCTTGGGATATAAATAAATAATAATGGAATTACATTAGAATAAAATCCACAGAAGTCTACTTTTTCTTCTAACTACAAAACATTATTTGCCACAAGTAATGTAGTCCTGTCATCTGAATAAAAAAATGAACATTCATAGAACAGCATATGTTTATATTATATTATAATCATGACCCTATACATATTTTATCAAATATATAAAAAACGTAATAAATTCTAAAAAATTATAGAAGCAGTAGTAATTTACCCTTTGCTAATTACTACATTGGGAGCAGAAGTGGTCTGGCTGATTTAGTGGAGCTGAACCAAAACTGAAGCTGGCTCTGGACCACTTCTCTTATCCTTACATTGGAGCTGAACTGGGTCCTAGCAGCATTGTGTTTGGGCAGCTGATACTTTAATTGCACACTAATAACATAAAATAATTCCTGCCGACAACCTTGGGAATATAATGAACTAAACTCAGCAGTTCTGCTCTCAGTCTGTTGGGGGCCACACATTGTTTAACTCTTTTATGTGTTTGTTGGTTCAGTCAATTTCTGTACAAGATGCCAAAATGCTTGACTTGGACTGAAGTGTACCAGAAGCAACAAGTGCAAGGAATCAGTTCCTTGGGAAGGCATTCCAGAAACACTCTTGACACAACTAGTTCAGGCCCCAACAAGATAGAGGAACATGCTGGACCTGGTTCTCATCAAGAGGAAATGATCCAAAATGTGACAGTCTAGAAGCCACTTAAAGTAAGCAATCACATGAATCGGTGGAGGAAGATCCTATTAGAAACCTGCAGGTCACATGGCAAAATGAAAATATGGGAGTTCAGGAGAACGGATTTGGGGAAGAGGTGGGAAATATTAGAGGACTGCATAGGGGAATTAGAAGGGATTGAATAAGGGGACAATGAATGGGAAGCCTTTAAGACATACATGGAAGGGGTGCATGACTTTGCACTGAGGAGGTAGGCAAATTCAGGAAATATAGAAACCATTGTGGGTCACGTGATGGCAGCCTGAGTGGAAGCAGCAAACTCCCGGAGCTCCGCCATCAGCCGTCCTAAATTTAGCTTTTTCTAAAGTATTTCTCCGATTTAAGCCTCTGAATTTGTGTGAAGCCGACCGTGTTAGTGAGTAAAACCTATCGCCCAACTTACAGCATGGAGGTATATATGAGAAAGGCGAGACCGAAGCATTCACCTCCTCAAACCCCAGAAAAGGAAAAGGCCACTAAGCGGGCGAAGCAGCAGGCCGCTAGTTTGTCAAGCCTGCCCACCATGGATGCTCCGTTGTCGGAATCCAGATTTCTCGAGCTATTGCAACCTCTGCAGACCGCTATGGCGTCTGTCGCTGAAGATGTTCAAGAGATCAAAAGATCAGTGGATACCCTGACCCGGAGAGTGGGCGACACAGAAGCGAAGGTGATTTCCCTAGAAAACAAGCAAGCCGGGAATGATTCTGAATTGGTCCTCGTGAAACGGAGACTTAAAAAGCTAGAAGAAAAACTCGAGGACTTAGAGGGACATAGCAGACAGAATAATCTTGTGGTTATAGGGATCCCCGAAAAGGAGGAGGGGAATGCCCCGATCTCTTTTATGCAGAAGCTCTGCTCTAAAGTCACGGGTTCTCTCCCCGGGGGTGGGGACTATACAACAGAGAGGGCACATCGAGCTCTACGGCCTCCTCCTGCACAGGGCCAGCCTCCCAGACCACTAATCATGAGATTCCTTAATTATCTGGATAGACAGCATGTCTTGGCTAAAGTGAGAGAGGCGAAGGAGTTGTTCTGGGAAGGCCAGCGGATTTGCATTATCCAGGATCTCCCTCACTCGGTGAGGGTGAAAC
The DNA here is from genome assembly GCA_016271365.2 of Neoceratodus forsteri. NCBI lineage: Eukaryota > Metazoa > Chordata > Ceratodontiformes > Ceratodontidae > Neoceratodus > Neoceratodus forsteri. Next base: position 980,145,394 of record CM028136.1, on the reverse strand, counting down.
GACAGGAATTGCACCCAATTGTAACCAAGCTTATCGCTGCATCTAAACCATTTAAAGTAAAGTATCCTGCAATATTAATGGCAAATCATGAGGGGAGCTGGCTAACATTTGAATCCTACTTGCAAGCTCGCCAGGAATTCCAGCGTCTTCTCCCGGATCTTTTCAAGTGAAGATATATCCTATTCACCTTGGCATTAATAAGTTCCACTTTCTATATGTGCCTGGGCATTAATCCAGATTTAGTGGCTTTCAATATGGACAAAATGTAAATACATCGGACTACCTATGTGAGCTGCCTACACATAAGTTCTTGTACCTACGTGAAGACTTCAAGACTTCAAACTAGGCCCCTCCGGTGTATTGATGCATTCTCATGGAGTCCATGACCATAGCCTGCTTCACTGGGAATTTTTCCCCTTTTTTTTTTTTCTTTTCTCTCCATGGAGACTGTCTTGCCTTTTGGGAATAGACCTCTTGTATATGACTGACTATCCATATCTAATTCACCTATCACAAGACTATGGTTAAATCTGGAATCGGGGATAGATTCCGTGTCAATGCTCAGTGGTGGATTTCTCACTGCTGGTAGTAGACTGCAGGTGGACAGCCATCCTCTCTCGGTCTTGATTGGATGTACTTTCCAATATGTGCAGCTGCAACTGGGGCCGATATTTCTGCTAGTTCTGCAGAGGACTCATCTTCCCTCTATTCTCCTGCCTTTCCCCTTTTTTTTTTTTCTTTTTTTTTTGTTGATTATATATGTTTATAGAATATTTGAGTATTGGTCTGTTAGCAGTTTAGCTAGGTATTCATAATACATGCCTGGAGAAGTGTTCATTGGATTGGACTGTTTTATTTGGGCATTAAGCGGTTTCAGACCTTGAGGCTATATCCGATTTAAGAGGCCTAATATAAATTTTTGTCTTGGTGGGTGGGGGCTCGGAGGGTAGGGCTGAGCATGTTGGGTTGGCGGAAGTATATCATGTGGTGAAAATTATTTTGAGAGCAGTTCATTGGAACTGGGGATTTGTAATATGGGAGGGTGGGTGGGCCTCGTGAAGTTTAGTTCTAATGGGTTGGGAGAGGAGGTTTTCAGAACTACAGTAAGCTTGGGATGTGGGAGGGATAATCAAGGTTCTGGTTTGATGGAAATATGTACTCCTTTGATTTAAGGAGCTTATATTTGTCCAATTGGTCTTTTTTGTTGCAGTCTTTTGGGTGTTTCTTATAGGTCTCTCAAATTACATAGCTAGATATATGAGCCAGATACATAAGTTCATTAGCTGGAATATTAAGGAGCCAAGGATAGGGTCAAGCGACAAGTGGTTCTAAGACATTTGCACCACTTGGGAGCAGGTGTCTTCCTCCAGGAGACACATCTAAAAAGAAGTGATGTCCATTATTTCAGGAGGGCATGGGTTGCAGGCCTTTGGGGCTGGGGCCTCAACTAAGAGAGCAGGGGTCGCCATACTAGTAGCTAGGAGTGTCCCTTTTAAACTCCTGAGCGAGTGCTGGGATCCCGAAGGCCGTTATATATTTGCACACTCAACTAGCTTCACAGCCAATATTATTAGGCTGTGTTTATAGCCTAATAGTGACTCTCCTCTTTTTTTATAAATCTATTCGTCATGTAATTTCGATACTCATAAACTTACTGTTATTGGGCGTTTGGAATTTAGTGCTCAAAATGATTTAGATAGGACATTTAACAGGCGAAGGGTTTATCCCTGCTCAAAGAGCTTTGAAGGATTTTATCAATAATGCGGCTTTAGTTGATATCTGGACATATTTAACCCTGGGATAAATACTCTTTTACTCTCGGCACATAACTCCTATTCAAGAATTGATTATATCTTAGTTAGTTCTTCAGCGGTGCCCGACATGATGCAGGTAGATATTTCAGCCAGAGTCATTTGGATCATGCCCGTCAGTGTCTCGTATAGGCCATCCCTGAGACTAGACGTTCACCCAATGGAGATTAAATTGTCAAATTTTAAAGAGGAACCATACCTGAAGGTAATTAGGATTTTATTAAGCATTTTTACAGGACAATCAAGATTCAATAGATCAAAGGACTTGATCTGGGCTGCTCTGAAGTGTTCTTAAGGGAGAATTAATTAAGATTACCTCCAGGAAAAATGTATTCAGAGGATAAGTTGGACTCCTTATTAACTCTGATTAAGCAAACTGAATATAGTTTGTCCAGCGTTCACCGACTCGGAGAGGTTAAGTTGCACAAGTTGCAGGCGCAGTATTCAGGATTAGTTCTGCAGCAAGCCAAGCTAGCACTTTCTTGGCGAGGCTTCAATACTGGACATAGGAAAGCTGGGAAGCTTCTGCGCTATCTGAATCGACAACTGGACTCTGCTCATCATATTGCGGGTGTCCGTATTACTCAGGGGGATCTATTGGACTCGGATTCGGGAAATAGCTAAGGCCTTTGGGGTATATTTTCAAAATTTATATTTGCAAGATATTGAATTCAAACCTCAAGGTCAGAGATTAATGTATATTTGAATTCAATTTCTCTCCCAAAACTGTCTGAAGATGATTATGAGGGTTTAAGTGCCCCAATAACAATCTTGGAGATTCGTCAAGCTATTCAGCAGATGCCCCCTGACAAGTCCCCTGGACCCGATGGTTACCAAGTAACTTTTATAAAGTTTTCTTACCAAATATAGCCCCAATTTTATTAGATGTCTTCAACTACTGGTTTAATTATGGTAGCTCTGATCCAAGTTTTCTTGAGGCAACAATTTCTTTAATTTTGAAACCAGGTAAGGATTCCTCTAACATGGATAGCTATCGCCCTATATCCCTGCTAAATACAGATGTTAAAATCTTGGCGAAGGTTCTTGCGAATAGATTGTCCAAAGTTATGGATAGGTTGATTTGTAGAGAACAGGTGGGTTTTATGAAAGGGAGGGTTCCTCAGGATCATCTAAGAAAATTGTTACACCTCATCGCAGAGGCCAAGGAATCCGGAATCCCAGCGGTACTCCTCTCTCCCGACGCCGAAAAGGCCTTCGATCGAGTATCCTGGGATTACTGATTTCTACCCTGTCGGCTTCGCATACCGGATGAGTTTTAAGATGGGTCGAATTTTATTCCTCTCCCTCTGCTAGAGTCAAGTGTAATGGAGTATTGTCACAGCTTATCAAGTTAGAGCGAGGCACTAGACAAGGTTGCCCCTATCCCCATTATTATTAATTTATATCTAGAGCCATTCCTGCATAGATTAGCGGGAATTCGCTTATTAAAGGTATTAAGGTGGGAATCTAGCTACATGTATTCAGCTTATGCTGACGATGTGTTACTACATATTGAAAATCCGGGAGTCTCCATACCAGCCATTCTGGAGGAAATAGATTGTTTCTCCAAGATATCTTGTTATAAATTAAACTGTGCAAAGACTAAAATTTTCCCTTTAAATAATAATGTTATAAAGGCAGATTTGCAGGCGCTGGGACTGGGCTGGGAATCTAAATCTTTAACATACTTGGGTACTAACATTAGCGCAAATCTCTCTTTGATGATTAAAGAGAATTTAAGTACTTTAGTTCAAATTATATCGGGAGACTTGAATAGGTGACATCCAATTTCCTTGTCATTGTGGGGTAGGATGAACCTTTTAAAAATGAATGTTCTTCCTAGATTATTATATCCTCTGGGGATGCTCGGGATTTATCTTCTGAGGAAATGGTTTGCCAATTTGCAGAAAATATTTAATACCTTTCTATGGCAAGGAAAAGGAACCCGTAGATCCTATCATAATCTGACAGCCCCAAAACTCAGGGGTGGGTTAGCCGCCCCCTCGATATTTTTATACTATGTGGCTCAGCATGTTTGTAAATTGAGTTGGTGGAATAATGAACACTGGCGCTCGGGTTATCTACCTCTATGGTGTGACATAGAGCTTGATCTGGCGAAAAGGGTGAAGAGTTCTTTACGGGCCCTTTTATTTCTTCCCCATCTAATACCCTAGGTTATTAATGAACAACCCATGGGGTGGTCCCTAAGCTTTTTCAATTGCAACAATATCTTGGAGTTAAGTGGTGGACTCGGATGTACAGCCTATTTTTGAAAACCTGCAATTTAAAGTAGGGGGTACCACTATACCCCTGCTTTTGGCCAGAATAAGCCATCTTTTCGGTAGCGGATTTTTGGGAACAGCGAGCCACACCCTTTGATTACCTAAAGAGGAGTTATGGCTTTACTGATGCCTGTTTTTAAATGGTTGCAACTCAGTAAGGCCCTAGCTCAGGTGTTTTCTCATCTTCCGTGCCCGGTTATGGATTGAAAATATTGACTCTACTAAAGGTTGCTACGCAATCACATGCAGTTTCAAAGTTTATAAGTTGCTTCAGGAATGGGATCATAAACTCCGTCAGAGTTGTTATTATTGGGTAAGAGAGTTGAATATTGGGACACTCCAGATTATTGGAAGAAGCTTTGGGGCACCATGTACATGTATGTTAAACAAGATAGACTTAGGATGGTCCAATTTAATATCATGCATCATCTTTACCTGATGCCCACTTACTTGTTTAGATGTGGGACACACAGCTCTTCCCTTTGTTGGAATTGTAAATTGGAGGAAGGCACTTTGTACCACATGCTATGGTCGTGCTCAACGATTCGGGCTCTTTGGAGTACCATTGGTAGACTCTTAGGCCCTATCCTTGGCTCAATTAGCATGGATACCCCTGAGATTTGTTTACTACATATCTTTCCTGCGGCCACCCCTAGGTTTTGGAGCGCTCAAGTATCACTTATCTCAGCTGTTATGAAGTTGTTAATTCTAAGACATTGGTTGTCGGACAGTTCTCCATCTTATTGGAGTGGCATCGGGATGTACCATAGCGTTACAACTAGAGAAGCATATAGCATATATGCGGAGCAAGCAAAAATGCTTTGTATCTCTGTGGGGTCCCTTAGACTCCTTTTTAAAGACCTGGAAACCGAGACCTTAATGTGTTTTTGGGCAGATCGATTGTTTTAGTTTCTGCTCCTTATTTCTCAATGTAACCTTGAGGGTGGAGGGTTGGGGCGGGGTGAGTTTATAGTATAGGTAGTGTTCTATATGGTATTATCTGTAATGCGCCCTATATGTGTTATGGAAGATTATGATTATGGTTCAGCACTTTATGTCAATTGTTACAATTTTCTGTCGATTTGGTTTATGTGGCGTGTAAACTCAATAAAATGTTAATTTCAAAAAAAAAAGAAACCATTGTGGTTCATGAGGAAGGTAGGAGAGGTGATGTGGAAAAATGTAATGCATTCAGGAGATACAAGGAATGTCAACGGAACAAGGACAGTAAACATATGTACCAAAGATTACAAGGAAAACAATAAACATATGAATAAATCAATAGCCATGGCAGAACTAAGAATTATGGAAGGGGTCAAGTCAGGAAATTGGGCATTCTTCCATTTTATGTGTGAGGAGTGAAAAAGGCCTTCCCCATGCCCTAGTACACTGTTTTCCCACCTTAAGTTCACTGGTGACTACTATACCCAGATCCTTCTCATGCTCTGTTGTCCTGATTTCCCCCCTCCTATTTTATACCCTGTCCTCAGGTTTCTGTATCCCAGGTGCATAATCGCACATTTCTTGATGTTGAATTTTAGTTGCCAGGTCTCTGCCCACTCTTCTAGCTCCCTTAGGTCCTGCCTCATGCCCTCCACCTCACCTTCAGTGTCCAACATATTGCAGATTGTTAAGTCATCATCAAAGAGCACCACATGTCCTTTCAGTCCATCCATTATGTCACATATATAGATACTGAAGAGGAACAGCCCCAACACTGACCCCTGGGGTACACCGCTTGTCACCAGCCCCTCACTAGAGTGCTCCCCCTTCACTACTACCCTCAGGGTCCTGTATGCTAGACAGTCTTGCTTCCATTTAGTTCTTTTGTCCCCCACCCCCATACTTCCAAGTTTGTTGACCAACCATCCATGAGGTGTGGTGTTGAAGGCCTTATTGAAGTCCAGGTAGGCCACATCCACCGCCCCCCTTGGTCTATTACCTGCATCACCCAGTCAAAGAATTCATAAGACTGGACTGGCATGGCTTCCCCCTTGTGAACCTGTGCTGGTTGTTGCTCAGCAATCCATTCCACTCTAGCTACTATGCTACTCTTTCCCTGATGAGTGCTTTCATGGCCCTCTCCAGCACTGCAGTAATGCTGACTGACTAAATCTCCTTTGCCTCTCTACCCCCCTCGTGTGTATTGGCATGACTGTGGCTTTCCTCCAGTCCTCTGGCACTCTACCAGAGTCCAATGATAGTTTGAATAGCCTTGCCAGCAGGGTTGCTAGCTCCTCCTTTAGCTCCCAGATCACCCTTGGATGCAGTCCATCCGGTCCCATGGCCTTGTCCACTTTCACCCTGCCTAGTTCCTCCCTGACTCTCATTGTACTAAAGGGACTCATTTCCACCCCTTCCACTCTTCCTCATCACCAGATCCCTCCTTCATAAAATTTGAGCAGAAGTACCTGTTCAGCTCTTCTGCTTTCTTGTAGTCATCCTCCAGTGGCTCTCCTCCCTCACCCCCCAAGAGCCTTGTGATCCCTTGACTGGTCTTCCTCCTTTCTCTCACATATCTAAAAAATGTCTTCCTCCCGGCCTCTCTTACAATCCATCCTCCATGTCAGCCTTTGCCTTCCTAATGTCCTTCCTTGCTAGCCTCCTCCATTCCCTGTAGGCTTCCCTGTCCTTCTCCATCTGTGTTTCCTTATATTTCCTAAATGCCCTCCATCTGCACTAACACCCTCTCTACACCCCTGTTGAACCACAGAAGCCTCCTGCTTTTGCTCCCTTCCTTAGCTTCCTTATGCATATATGTGTGGTCTCCCTAACCTGGTGTCTAATAGCCCCAGATAGGTCCTCTACTTCCTTTATATCTCCTATACAATCCATCACTTCCCCCACTAACCTTCTCATCTTATTAAAGTCTGTCCTCCTGAAGTCTAGCACCATTGCGCTGGTCTGGGCCACCTCCCTGCCCACACTTACCTTAAACCTAATGGTCCTATGGTCACTATTACCAAGCTCCTCCCCCACACCACCTCCTCTACATTCTACCCATTAGTCAGGACCACATCCAGTAGGTTGCCTCCTCTTGGGATATAATGGTATGGTAATATACTGATTCAATATTTTTGTTCAGTATTCAAAAAGTGTCTTATGTTTAACTTGGTTCATTGTCATACCGAACCCTGCCTGAGTGATGTTGTTTAACAGTTCAGTGCACCCTACGCTTCATGGTCTTCCTCCTCCTAGTTACTCCCAACCCCGTCTGATGGTTTGCAGGCGGTCACTTGCCTTTACAGTAACATCTGCCTGGAATTCCCTCCCAAATGAGATTATTTCCTCTACCTCCCTCACTAAGCTCAAACACAAATTTTCACACTATCTTCTTGCCCCCTTCACTACACATGGTTCTGATTACCTACTTCTCCAGATAATCTCTGCACTGCTTAGAATTTGTACTACACCCTTAGCCTAATGACTTATTTGTCATGCTGTAACATGGTCTGACTCTAAGGTTGCCTTGTAACTGTACCCATATTTGTGATTCATTGCATTGAACTGTTCATTGTATTTGTTCTCTTCTAAATGTTATACTTATGTTGTATTGTTTCAATCTGGGTCACCCCTGAAAAAGTTACTGTGTTGGCTAAGTGGAATTACCCAGTTAACAAAGTTCAATAAATAAATAAAGCAGGAGAAATGTCCACTGCCAAACTGTGCAGTCAGGCTGGATATGATACAAGTGAGGACCAATGGTCACATCACCAAAGAAAGGATGTTGGAGGGTCTGAGAGCATTTAAAGTGGACGATATATGTGTCTAGATTGGATGCAACAAAGAATGTTAAGAGCATTGTCACATATGCTTGCAGCACTCTTTCTGGACCTTTTTTTTTACTTACAGTTTATTAAATTTTTAAAATAATACAAATGCAAAATGCATACATGTGATAGCATATATTAAATGGGTATGGCTCATATTTTACCATCCCAACAGATTAAAGGGTATGGCTCATATTTTACCATCCCAACAGATTAAACAAGATAATGACTATCTGCCTGGTAAATACTGTACCTTGCTATTGCAATACAGTAAACCCAAAAAATTCATCCCTATAATGTGTTTCAAAAGTAAAGAAAGATATATGCAATTTGAAATTAGAACTACAGTACAACATGAATGAGAGATGCAAGAGGGTATAATAAAGTATCCATGAATTCAGCCTCTGTTACAAAATTTTGAACACATTTGGAAAGGTACAGGAATCTAGGCATTCTCTGAAATAAAAATGTATAAGCCCTTCTGCGGTCTCCACACATGTTGCCTTATGAGTAGTTGACGTTCTGGGGTTCACTAATAGCATGATTCCCTGAGGCACTAGTCCATATGTACTGTACACCAACACCATCTAACATGCTAACATAAGGGCTCTATTCCTCTTACCCCCCAAACAGAGCACAACATATGTGGGAGTGCTGCAAAAGAATTATTGTAAACCTCTCAAGGTGTAACATATGTAATCTGACCCTGCTTATTCCTATGGAAACCATACAATAAAAATGAAGTCAGAAATATTCATAAATCAGAAAGTTTTTCTAGCAAATTATATTCAGACATCTTTAAAAAGAGTTTAACTTTAACAGTTATTTATTCCATGAAAGATGTTGCAGTCTTAGCAATAATAAAGTCAATAGAAGACCCTTCTGAGCTTCCAGAAATGAGCAAAGTGAGCTGTTATCTTCGGATTGAATGTTTGAAGCAGATTTAGATTTTTGATTTTATGAAATCCGCAAGTTGGCCTATGTCAGAAAACACATGTGTATTCCCCTGAAATCGACCACAGTATTTAACTGATTCCATAATGAAAAAAGTCCCACCAATTTCCACAACTTCGCTATTTAATGCTAAACATCTTATTTTTCTTTGTTGTGACACAAAACAGACGTCAGGAAACATTTTAAAATGTCTGCTTTTATAGTGAATACTTCAATGTAATTTAGCAAGTTTCATTAATAAGCCTTTGTTCATCTCAAAGACTAAGACACACAGAATAGTTTGTATCCTCCATGTATTGGATTCCATATCAGTTGAACATCTCCCTGCTTATTCTTTGACTCACTTTGCTTTCCTGGAATTCTAAAAGCCTTGTCAACATAGGGCAAACTATCATTAAGCAGTGCCAGAGCATTCACAAAAATATCTTTATAGGTACTCTACACAGTTTGGAAACTGCCTCTCAGTGATATCTTGGATTCTTATGAAGCAAATGTTTTTTATATCTTAGAGCATTTTCTACTGTATCAAGTTTCCTTTTTAAAGCCACACAGTCTCTGGTATTTCCTGAAGCCACTGTGTCCTTTGCAAGGGCATTAGCAAAAACATTTACATTTCAGATGTATTTTCTTTTACCAGTCCTTTAACTAAATAAAACTCTGTTTGTTCATTGGTGTAACTTACTTCAAGTTTTTCGGTTCAGGCCAGGCGTCTCCACATCTACTTATCGGTATTAAAGCAAACTTCATGCATATGCTGCAGTGCCACTCCAATACCAGTCCCTGAATTGACATTTGCTTGGAATGCCACAGGAATAGTAGTGCAGGGTTTGGGATAGTCCATGACTGTAGCCCTCAGGACATTGTTGTTGGGAGATGCCACAGTCATCTTCCTGACCCATGTTTCACCTGGTCCAGTGCTCCCTTGAGACAATATGTCCATGGGGCCTGAAGCATTGAATAATGCGAATTCTTATCATTTTGCCAGTAACAGCGCTTGCTTTATTTCTTTATTAGGTTTCTTTTGAGGTGGTGAAGCAGTTTATGGCTTCAATAAATGTGGCATTTTCAATCATCTATCTGCAAAACAAAAAACAGGCAGCTCCCCTCAGTGGACATCCATGACTGCTTAGTAAACACTGGCTTGTCCACAGGGATTGGAAGTCAGAGGAAGTTGTGCCCCTGCACAAAGTTGCAGTAGGGATGCTCCATTAGCTTTGCATCTGTAAAGGGGAAATTACTGGAAGCTATGCTAAGAGAATGACAAGTAGACTTCTTCAGGGCAAACAATCTACAGGAGAATAAGCAACATGGGTTCAAGAGTGGGAAGTCATGCTAGATGAACCTAATTGAATTATTCGACTGGGCAACAAGGGTACCTGGCAAAAGGACAGGCATATATACTGTTCCTGAAATTCAGTAAGGTCTTCAGCTTGGCCTCCCACAGATGACTGGTCAAAAAACTGAGGGATCTGAGGGTAGAGACAAGAGAAACAGCATGGGTGGAAAACTGGTTAAGGGGTGAAAGCTGAGGGTGATCATGAACAGGAAACATTCAGAGGTTAAAAAGATGACAAGCAAATTGCCACAGGGCATAGATTTTGGTCGTGTTCTCTTTAACATACAGATTTGTGATATAGGGATAGGAAAGAAGTGGAAGATCTCCTTCTTCATAGATGACACCAAGGTCTGTGAGAGGGAGGACAGGGTCAGAACAATGAAGGAAGACTTGGAAAGGCTTGATAGGTGGTGATGATATGACACCTAGGATTCAAAGTCAATAAATGTATGATAGTGCACTTCAGGATGAAAAACCAAAAAATGCAATACATAATAGAGGGAGTGGTAATATAGACCACAACTGAGTAAATGGATCTGGGAGACAATATTATAAATGCTAAAAACTATGGTATTTGAAACAGGGCATTCAGTAGGGCTGGTTACATAGTAAAGGAGATCAGTAGGAGAAACAGAGGTGATCCTTCACCTGTATATATCCACAGGTTTTTATTTATTAGATTTTACAAAATTACATACTCAGAAAAACGATGCATGTATGATGGCCTCCAGTCCAATACATGAAAGGGAACAACATTGAGATCTATGCCAGAAAAAACTTTAAAAAGTATTTTAAGCAGCATGCACTCAATTATTGTTAATTCAGGCCTTACAATCATTTAATGTTTGAATAATCCACCCACTCATTAAGTTTATAGAAATAAAATGTTTATAGACATACGGGAAGGGTACCATTTATTTAAGCCAAATGTTGCCTGCTTTAGTACTACTAAGCAAAGAAAATATCTAATAATAACTTTACGGTTCCTTGTTTGTGAAATTTCTCAGTCCATCCATTCTCACAGTGGTAAAAAAAAAAAAAACAGGATACAGGATGGGGTGGTTGACAGTGCAGTGGGGATAATAATCTGGTGGTACTGTAATAATTGTGGATACTTAAAAGGCAGCAGCACACTGAAATAAAGTGTTGTGAAAGGTGAATTAGATGGTAGAATACATTGGTAGTGAGATCCCTAGCAGAGGGAAGGAGCTGATATTACAGACATACGAAAATGCCAGCAGATACAAGCCATACAGTCTATCAAGTCTGCTCGAGTGTGCAGCTCCCAGTCTATTCTACTGCAGCTGACCCGCCCACCCCTTTTTCATCCATCTGATTTATCTCCCCATCTGCCGATTCCCCCCTCAGCTTCTCCTCAGTGATGACCTTCTCTGTGACCCTGTCCCACCCCCTCTTAAAACTGCCCACATATTTCAATCATATCGCCTCTTCTGGCAGTGTGTTCTACCTTGCTGCCACACTTTACATGAAATAGTGCCTCCTTATTTCCCTCCTAAAACTTTCACCCTCCAGTTTCAGACTGTGCCCCATCATGCCATCCCCAGCCTTTAATCTAACAATGCCATCAGTACTAACCCTTTTCATGCCCTTAAGTATTTGAAGGTCTCAGTCATATCCCTCTCTCGCCTATCCTCCAGGGAATGCATGTTGAACTCCTTCAGACTTTCCTCATATCATTTTTCCCCAGTCCAAGGATCATCATTGTCACCCTGCACTGGACCCCTTCAGTAGTTTGTCATCCTTCTTAAATAGGAGCACCAAACTGCACAAAGTACTACAAGTGCGGTCTCAACAGAGACCTCTATAGTGGCACAATGACTTCTTCCTTCCTAGAGGTGATTCCTCTGTCAATGCACCAAAGCATTTTATTTACTTTGGTTGCCACCTTCCTGCACTGTGCTGAATGATAGATGTCCCCTGTGATTAGTATCCCCAGAACCTCCTCCTCTGAAGTGGATAACTGCACCACCCACAGCCAGTAGCAATTCCCAGGGTTTCTGGCTCCCATGTGCATGACTTTGCACTTCTTAGCATTGAACCCAAGCTGCCATGTGTCTTACTAGCACTCAAGCTTAGCCAAATCCTCTTTAAATGCTTGCTTCCCTTCTGCACTATCCACCTCAGCACAGATCTTCATGTCATCTGCAAAAAGGCTGATTTTACTCTTAATCCAGTCTGATATATCGCCAATGAAGATGTTAAATAGCACTGGTCCTAGTACTGAACCTTATGGGATGTTGCTGGCTAAAGCTCTGGGAGTCAAGAGTTCTCCCCTACATTTACCCTCTGCTGCCTGTCCTGCAGCCAGCTCCTAACTCAACCTACCAGTTTCTCCCCTTCTCCCAGGATTCTGAGTTTTACTAGTCAGTCTTCCATGTGACACTGAGTTGAAGGCCTTGCTGAAGCCCAGATACAGGACATCCACCACAAGGCGCCTATAGAGTGTCCTTGTCACCAATCAAAAAAGTCAACCAGGTTGGTCTGGCAGGTTCTACCAGAGACAAACCCATGTTGCCTTTTGTCCTGGAGATCATTCACCTCCAGAAAGATCACCAGTCTCTAGTTATAGTCTCTATTAACTTCCTCACAAAGGAGGTAATGCTGTCTGGTCTGTAGTTACCTGGTTCAACCTTGGGCTCACTCTTGTGGAGGGGCACTACATGTGCCATCCTCCAGTCCTGGTGCACGCACTCTGTCTCCAGAGAGATGTTGAACAGGTCTGCTAGAGGTCCCACCAGGACCTCCAGGAACTCCCTCAGGACCCTTAGATGCACACCATCCGGCTCTGGCGCCTTATCCACCTGCATGGACTTAAGGCCCTCCAACACCCTGCTCACTGGAATTTCCCCATACATTACCCTGCTGCCCCATGCTCTCCACCTCTACCCTGTGGCATAGACCCATCCTTCTCTCTGGTAAACACCATACAGAAGTACTCATTAAGTGCTTCTGCCCACTTCCACCCCCATTTTTGCCCATCCCCCATCTTTCTTGATCCTGACAATCTCATCTTTGCAACTTCTTTTCTCTCTTATGTACATGAAGAAATCCTTTTCCCTTTCTCTGATCCCTGTGCCAGCATTAGTTCCTTTGAAGCCTTGGCTACCCTGACTACTCCACTCACCTCTCTCGATTTCCTCATGTACTCCACCCTGTCCTCCTCTTGCTTGGATCTCTTATAACTTCTGAAAGCGGCTTTTCTTTCCTTCACTTTCTTTACTACTTCCATGCATAACTAGTTCATGTTTTTGGTCCCGGCCTTCTAACTTTGGGTCTTTGTATATGTTTTGTGGCTCTGCCAGACCCAGCTTGATGATGGCCCATTTCTGGTTGGCATCCATGTCTGGGTGGATGTTGTCAAGTTGCCCTTCTAGTATGTCTCCCATACTACCTAAGTATGCTTTTGAAGTCCACTACATTTGTCTTGGTTCTGGCTGCCTCCTTACCTAGACTGAAGAACTACAATGTGTGGTGGTTTGCTTCCTGCCAGGGGACCCTACACCCCTAAGTCATTGATGTGCTCCTCGTCCGTCAACACAAGGTCCAGTATGTTTCCTCCTGGTTGGTTCCACTACCCTCTGCATCAGGGCGCCATCCTGGAAGGCCTCAGGAGGACCTGTTCTCTGGCACTAGAGGTAGCTGAGTGCTCCAGTCTACCCCGGCAGATCGAAGTTCTCTACTATCACTGCATTGCCCTTCCCACTGAGCCTTTTTATTTGCTCCCCCAACTCCCTGTCAATTTCCTTATTTTGAATGGTTGGCTTGTACACTATCCCCAATCTAACTTTCTTCCCTTTGAGTTTTGGGGCTGTACCCAATATGCATCAGCCTGTCCTCCTCCCCCTCCTCTCTTCCCTTACATAAATAGCCACCCCTCCCCCTTCCCTTTCTCTTAGTACCTTAAGTACAACCTGATCCCTAGGATCACTTGGTCCTAGTCCAGGTATTGGGTGGCCTAAGTCTCAGTGTAGGTTGCTATGTCTACCTCTTCTCCTGCCATCAGTGCTTGCAGGTCTACTGCCTTGTTTCCCAGGCTCCTTGCATTCAAAACTACCCTACAAGCATGACCCCTGTCCTCCTTACCCTGCCCTTCTCCTCTACCCGCTCCCCTTTTTGAATTCCCCCTCCTTCTCCTCCTGACTAGTTGGGGGGTATCAGACTCCCTTGCCTGGTGGCTCTGTTTGTCTCTCAACTCTCCCCCTTACTTAGTTTAAATTAATTATGGTTGCTATGTACTCACCCAGCATATGTTTTAGGACCCCTGAGCCTTCCTTACTCAAATGCAGCCTATCTCGTGCATACAGATCCTTGTTCTCCCATGTCCTACCCCACCACCTCTATCAGCCCATACTCTATGGTGTCACACCATTCCCCAGTCATCTGTTGACCTCTACTATTCTTTGTTTTCAGGCTGTACTTACCCTAGGTACTGGCATAATTTCAGAGAAAGCAACTGATCATCCTGATTTAAAGGCATAGTCTTCAAACTTCTTTGAAGCCCTGTTCGACACCTACACCCTCTCCAGGTCGTTTGTACCCAGGTGTATCACAATGTAAGGTTTCTCCTCATCCCTCCCCACACGCTTAGGAATAAACTGATCCACCCTTCATGCCATCACGCCTGGCATACATTCCACCCCTATACAGCTTTTCCTGGTGCCCTTGCCACCCCATCTTATACCCTTCAGTATTGTGTCCCCCAGAATGATAACCATACCTCCTTTTTCCTGCTCTCCACCTAGGTACTTCCCATACTTCTGTTCACATTTCTGATCCCCCTCTCCTTTTTCAATGCCCGCATCCTCAATTGCCTCACTTATTCCTTGCTTTACCCTTCCCTTTAGCCCCTCCCCACCCACTACTCGTCTTGCCCAGATAAACTCTTCCCTGCATACCATTCTCCACCTGCTCCCATTTGAATTTGCTATCTCCCCTCCTGCTGTAACACCGCCACATGCCCATGCTACACTCCAGCGCACCATCCTCACTCCCTGCCACTCTGCTAGCCTCCATGCTGCTGCTACTGCCTGTTACACTCACAGTCTCTATGACTCATCTGCCCCTGTTCCTCCAGGCTAGACAGCATTGAGATTCTGTTCCTAGACTCCATCCCCTTCTTCCAAGCTTCCCCGATGCTCGGCCCAGTAACTTCTTTCAATGCTCTGTCACTGTTCCCGTTCTCCCCCGATTCTTAACCACCATCCACTTTTCTGACTCTGTTCCCATTAGCTCCTGAGGAGTTGTTGTTTCTAGACCTTTTAGCCTCTCTTCATGTTTTACCCTCAGTCCAACAGCTGTGATGTCTTGGGGAGCCCTCCTCTGGTCCTTTGGCCACAGAAGCTCCTCCAACCCGTCCCACCCCCTCTGTTCAGTTCCCTTCTCACCCATACAATCCCTCCCTAAGTTGCCCAAGATGCCTGCTCACCATACAACCCTCTGCTCTCCACACAGTCCCTAAGAAGATGGCTGTCCCACAACCAATTTAGCTTGCCACCCTCCATGAATTCCCTCTTGCACTGCTGCCACCAAACATCCTCCACCTCTATGCTGTCTTATGGATCTGCCTGCTCCAGTTCCTAGGTCCCTCCATCCTACCTGGCATCCCTATTTAGTTCATCCTGTTATAATCCCCCGTCTAATACTTGCGAACACCATTGCAGATACCAGCTGTATTTCCCTCTGTCTCCTGTTTATGATATGATCACCTCCTATGGAAACTATATGGAGCCCCCTCCCTCAGATTTCACTACCTAAGCACCTGACTCCTGTTATCTCTTACCCTCCGATGCCCTGCCCTTCATATATTCCCCTATGCTGGCTGCTGGTCCTACCTCACTTGAAGTAACGTGTACAGTTTTGAAATCCACACCTTCAGAAAGACAGGGACATACTTGAAGTGATGCAGATGAGGGTTATCAGAATGATCCTGGGGTGGTAGAAAAGGTCATATGAGGAATGACTGAGGGACCTGAACATGTATATCATGGAGGTTAGAAGGAAATGAGGGGTCATAATTAAGACCTTCAAATTCTTCCACTGTATTAATACAGTGGATTCTGAGGACAAATTCACTTTAAGTGAAATGCATCTACCATAGGTAACTCCTTCAAACTGGTGACAGGGAGGTTTAAAAAGTTGTTAGAAATCTCTTTTACTGAAATGGTAGTAGAAGAATGAAATAAACTTCTAGAGAACATCATACATGTTGAGACCATGGGGGTCAAGATGGGATGGGACAGACATACCTTATAGGTATAGTGAGGTAGATATGCTGGGTGGGGGGCAAGTTGAGTTCAGTGGAACTGACAAAGCCCAGTAGATAGGTGGAAATGACAAACTTAATGGAGTGCTATGCCATTTTTGCCAACATTTTCTATGTTTCTTTTTCCTAAACTAAATAGAGTTTTCAGTCATTCATTAAACTGTTGTTGTCTAATATCACATGCCTGTTTCATATTAACAGTCTCAAGTAGCCCACCAGGTCTTTTAGTTTCCCAACTTTCTTTTTATCATCAACCCTTAACTTCTGCAACATCCTCTTCTCAATTCAGGATTTCTTAACTGGTATTAAAAAGTATATGGTCATTAAAAGGAAAGATGAGCCCAAGCTTGCTTGTTACCTGGCTTGGGCATACAGTAGTAACCACAGCAGCTTTCATCTGTTCTGTTAGTTCACCTGTTACTAAAGAAATATATGTGGGAAGATCATGCCCCAATACCACAAGTACTGTACTGGCAGTGAATCTACCACCCTGAGTTTCATCTTTTGGATGTCAACCATGTTACCATGTTCTCCTGGGTAGCAAGGTGTATTAATGGACAGAAATTACTCTGATGCCAGTCCCTCATATATGTATCAGTGAGTAAATCTGCCCATATCAAAGTTAATAAATTAATAGATACCAGTATGTTCCCTCCAGTTGAATCTCTGTGATGTACTGTATAGACTCCAATTAGCCATTGCTAGCTTAAGTGACTTAGTCCATAGCAGTTCACTACAGTGGCATGCCAATATCACCTGATACAAGGAAGATAAAGTAATAAATATGCATTGCTGACCTCAAGGCATTCATAACCCCCTGCCCTGACCCCGGCCTCTATTAAATAAAGTTAAGATCCTCCTTTCCCTCGCCACCATTTCTCATTGCCTTGTTCCTGTAGTCTGCCCTCTTATCTAATAGGTTCAACTAACACACACTCTGCCCCTCTTCTACTGCCTCTCCTCCTGTTACTCTCACTGTGTCTCTCATCCACAATTCTACTCCTTTTCTCTGCCAGTTAAAAACTCAATTGCAGCTTATTGTTGCTTTCTACCAATCACCTCCAATACTTCAACATTTTACCAACCCTGTTCAAACCTAGCCATTTCCTACAAATTGTAATATCAGGCCCTCCAGGTTCCCCACTTTCCTTCCTTGAAATTTTGCTCATTTTCTTGGCTCCCTAATCCACACCTCCTCTAACACCATCCAGCTACCCCCCACTCTCCATAAATTTATTTCTTTCTCTCTCTTGTCCTCTTTCTTAAATTAACCACTTCTACTTGCCCCCTCACTCACCTAAACATATTTTTCTTTCTTTCATACCAACCTCTTCAACATGATCTCCATCATCCTTGCCTCCCTCCCAATACTCTTCCACCTGACATCCCTTCCTTCTTCTCTATCATCCAATCTGCCCTGCCCTCCCCTTACCCTCCTCCACTTCACCTCCCCTCCCATCCTCTTGCCAGCCTCTGCTGCTCCACTTCCCCTGGCACACAGCAGCCAGCATCCTCGTTAGTATTGGTTCCCATCTTCCCTCCCTATGTGCCCTTGTTTCCCCTTATAGCAGCACAAACAGCATGCCCAACTCAGCCCACAGCCATCCTCACACACTGTATAAAAGATGGCTGACTATCCTTACATGGTTACTTACCTTGCTCTTACTACTAGCATCTGCTGACATTGAGCCTAACCCTGGACCCCCTACGTCTCATCACCTGATTTGCCAAAAAGGTTACGCCTTCTTCATCTAAATATTAGAAGCCTTCTCCCCAAAACTGACCTTTTACAGCCATTTATGTCTCAAATCAGAGTCATGGCTCACTACCAAAATCCCTGACTCAGCCATCCACATCCCTGGCTACTCCATCATCCACCAGGATTGCAAGTCTAGGGAAAGGGAGTCACCATGTATAAATCCATGTCCATCAATTTCTCTGTCTGCCTCTCCATGACATCTCCCTCTGCCTATGAACTGTTAGTAGCTAATATATCCCTCCCTTTCTCTCTCCCCATCTTTGTAGGTGGTGTCTACTGCTATCCAAACCTGCCCACCTCCTCCCTTGACTCCATCATAGCTCCTCTCTCCACCATCACCTCCTTTGCCACCCCGGGCAAACTCTTCATATTAGGGGACTGTCCAACACACGCTCAGAAATCTGCAACCTTTTCTCCTCACTCAACTTAAAACAACTTATTTCTGACCATACGCATCTAAATCACAAATCAGGAAAACATACCCTCCTCAACTGGGTGCTGTCCTCTCACTCCTACTGTGTCATAAAATCTGGTATCCTCCCTGATGCACTCAGCAAGCATAATATGGTCAGTTGTGTGTGTAAAATTCACTGTCCAAAATCCCCCTCCAGTCATTCTCAACTTCTGTTCCTTCCATTCTCTAGATCTACCCTTACTACAATATGACCTGTCTAACATCGACTGGTCCCCTATTACCTTTGCACCCTCTGTCAACTCTGCCTTGTCCTTCTTTAGCTCTCAGTTTCTGAAAGTATGGGACTGACATGCGCTTTTTAGAAATGCAAGAATGCATGGGAAACAACTTCCCTGGGTCACCACAGAGCTTATAGCATGCTAACGTGCATGAGACCAAGCCAGGGCAGTGTTTAACTCTTCTAGTACCCCCTCCGATCTTCAATGGTATCATTCCTTCTATAACACCTGTACCAAGGCCATTCATCTAGCCAAAGCAGAGTATTTCCAAGCCTCCTTCCAGGCAAACATCAATAAGGATATCCAGACATTGTTCTCTACCCCACTGACCCATTACTCATCTCCTGTCCTAAATATTAACACGCAGACAAATGACAACCCTCCTTCTGTGGCCGCAGAATTCAACAATTATTTAACTACTTGTGCCTCTTCCTCCAGGGAATCATATCCCCCCCCCATAGCCTCTCCCCAAGTTTTCTTCTGCCCTTTTTTCATTCAAGCATATTCACCCTGATGACCCTGCATTTATTACATGCCCTGAATCCATTTAAGGGCAAAACCACTGACAGTCTTGATCGCAAGCTACTTCATCTTTCTGTCTACTCCATTGCTTATCTGCTAACTAATCTTCTAAACCTATCCTTTCTGCATGCTACAGTCCCTAATGCTTGTAAGTCTGTCAAGGTGATTCCTCTCCCTAAAAGTATGGACACCTCCAACCCCTGTAACTTCTGCCCCATCTCTCTACTCCCCACTCTGGCTAAGCTTCAGGAGCATCTGGACCTTGAACAACTCTCCTCCTTTCTCGACTCCTACTCCTTTTTCTCCCCTTTCCAGTCTGGATTCTGCAAAGACCACTCCACCACCACCTCCCTCCTAAGATTCATTGACTCCATTCTCTCAGGCATAGATCAGGACTCTTCACCTCTGCCATCTTTGTCAACTTGCCCCAAGCCTTTGGCACTGTCTCCCTCCTTACTGTTCAGCAAGCTGAATGCACCCGGCCTCTCTGGCTAAGCACCAGCTGGTTCTGGTGCTATCTAGTAGCCAGTCTTAGTCTGTCAGAGTTGGCAACTCCCTCTCCCCACCACTCCCAGTCAACACAAGTGTCCCCCAAGGATCAGTGCTAAGTTCTATTTTATTCTTAATCTTCTTAAACAACCTCCCTAATGCTTGCACATCTTCATGCATCCACATGTATACAGACAACACTGTGTTGTTCTCCTCTGCAAACTCCTCCTCCTCAGAGGTTGCCACCAGTCTTCAGCTGGACTTAAACAATGTCCAATGCTGGTTTAATGCAAATCAACTCATCATGAACATTAAAGAAAACAGTTTCTATGACCTTTGGCTCCAGGCAATAACTGTCAAGGCTCAATTCCACCCCCACCTTCCACACCCTCTCTGGCTCAACTCTAGACAATGTAGCCTCATTCAAGTAACTTGGCTTATGGCTAGAGAAATGCCTAGACTTTGGGGTACCCATTTAAGCCATCCATAAAAAAATGCTCCCTAGACTCGGTGCTCTGTACTGACACCACAGCTGCCTACTTCTGCAAGCCAGAAGAGATATCATCCAAAAGATGATTCTCCAAGTCCTTGACTCTGGGGACATTGTCTACTGCTACACTCCCAAAACCACCCTATCTAGACTGGACACTCTCTTCAATTCTTTCTGCCTCTTCCTACTTGGTTGCCCCCCCCATAGTCACCACTGTGACCTTTATTCCTCCCTCTCCTTCCCTTCACTCCATGCCAGGTGTCTGTTTCACATTGCCAACTTAGTTTGGAAGTTCTGGCATGGCTCTCTGCTGCCCTATCTCCCCTCCCACCTATCGACCCCCTCCTCTCCTGCTATCTCCTCCACATCTCCAGACATAAAACACTTGCTCACCCATCATGGCACACATCCTTCAGCTGTGCCACCTTCTCATATAAGTTCCCCAATATCTGGAACTCCCTCCATCTAGAAATTTGCTCTGCTGCATCCCACCTCTCACTCTCTCTTATCCTCAACAAGCATACTGTTCATCACTGTAACTACACCCAGTTACTTTCCTATGACTACTAATTTTGTCATCACTACCCCCTCTCCCTTATGTGCCTCCCCTCTCCAGCTCTTGACTCCCACTAAGTGGCCCCTCCCCCTTTTCCCCCAGTGTCTCCCATCTCCAGCTCTCTACTGCCTCTAGGTGGCCCTTCCCCCTCTTCTCTCCCTCTCTTCTCCCCATCTCCCATCTGCGGTCCCTATCCCTTGCAGGATTCTCAGCATCCTGAAAGGACATAGTTCCTGATTTGCCTTCTTTTCCTCCTCTATCCCCCATCCCTCACCCCCTAGCTGCGGGTCCTGTCCCTTGCAGGGTTCTCAGCTTCCTGAATGGATATAGCTCCTGGCAGACCACTCTTCCTCCCTCCTTTCTTTCCCCCTATTCCACCCCCTCTGCTCCCTCCCTTCTGTTCACCTTCTATTCCTGTTTGCTTTTGACCCTTGCAGTGTTCTCTGCATCCTGAAGGATTTAGTTCCTGGCTTGCCTCTTTTACTTCCCCCCACCCTGGCTTTCACCTCCATCTCCCCACTTTGTGTTACAACTTCCCTCTTAAACCTAAACTAGCACTTAGTAAGCTAGTGCTCAGCCTGCTACTTCTGCCACCATAGGTTCACTCCATCTTCTGCCAATACTTCCATTGATTTGCCTCTTCCTAGTTTTATCATTATGTATGTCCTAATCATATATAGTATTTGCTCCCTGTTATGTCTCCTCCTATGTCAGCTGCTCTAGCCAAGTTACTCTACCGCACTTTTATGTGATACTGTCTGTTGTCCTTGATCAAAATGTACTGGGTTTTGGCTTTACTTCATGTTTTGGGTGGCAGTGAATACTTTTTTATTGTTATATTCTTTTTGCCTACTCTGCACTTTATGTATCTAAACTGTATCTGAATTACACTGTGTTGTATTTTACATTGTCATACTTTTGCCTACTGTCCCTATTGTTTGCAACCCCTCCTCCAGGACACTTGTAGAAATGAGCTGTTCACAGTTCATGTTGTCATTCCTAATTGAAACCTTTCAAAAAAATAAATAAAATAACAGCCTTGTCTGAAGCCTCCTTTACCATGAGCCAGTTGCACTGGGACCCAAAGTGGTCCCGCTGAGTTCTTTAAGCCAAGGCAAATTCATGGGGCTCAGCAAGAATCCAAACTGAATTCACCAACTGCCCACTTCTCTTACTCTTACCTACAAATGTGGGTTTAGGACTAATAGAGTAAGGCAAGCTATGATAAATAGCACCTCATTAATGTACTACTGTATAAAACCACGCTTTGCCTTTTTAAACCATGACTCAGGGGCAGTTCCTGCTAAAATAAAGTTGTTAACTATATTGATTATATATCTTGCATTTAACTATACCGTACAATTTTGCCTTGATTTGATTCCTCCCATTATCAGTATTATAAACATTTCATACTAAGAACTCTGTTTTAGAAACATCTTAATATACCCAAGTGTCTCAACATTTTTGCATTTGTGACTTTGCAGTCTATAGACATGGAGTACACTATGAGATTATCAAATTCTGACAAAAGCATTTTATACAAACTCCATGAATGAATTGTCAAACAATACAATTTATCCTTTAAAATATGAATGTTCTTGTAAATTGCAATAGATAAAGACAAGCATGTTTATTAAAGTATATGCAGATGTAAAATCCTGGGGTTGGAATTTCAAAGGCCTAGAAGAGCCAGCATCTGTCTTGCCTTGCCATGATAATTTTCCATTTGGGTGCAGTAAGTGGGATTCTGAAACCAAAACAATGGAACCACGCTTCATGCCAACAGTCCATGGTGTAAGTGAATCAGGTGCATGCTGTTCCCCTTACAAACCAAAAACCACAAAAAGGTGCAGTGCACTCAAAGAAGACAGACTAGGCACAACATAAACCTTCAATACATGTTTTTATTCTGCTAAAGACAGCGCAAGACACTGAAACAGGTAACAACAGGGCTTAGGCTAGGACCCCTGTGCTTTAAACAAGGGTCTTACACAGGGGATTTGGAAGTCAACTGGTTGCTATCTGTGCAAGTAAGCAGCAGCCACTGCACCTGCATATAACCAGGAAGAAGATATTATTACAGTAGACTCCAAAATTGCTGCATGCCATCCTAGCAGACACCTTCCCTAATACAGATGAGCAAGTATCCACAATAGATCAGAGGTGCATGCCCATTGGGAGAATTAACACATCCCATTCTCTCCAACTTCTGATTGATAGGGCAGTTATCTGACTGCCTTACATCCACATTTAAGGATAAGGCATGACAGGGTGTGTGTTACTGTGGGATAATGGCACACCTCTTAATATGAAGCACAAGGCAACCCCAAGTGCCCTACGCACCTGTGGGGTGCCACTGTCCCACAATTTTGTACAGCCCAGAGTGCCATATTCTGATTATAACATGGTTTCTGTGATTTTAATTTTTAGAACTATGTAAAAATGTTCAGAAGGTAAGCATTTCTTTGCTCTACTGTTATGTTGGAGTAAAGCAGGTCGTGTCATCAAATCTGTTCAATCACATGCCCTATTTTTGCCCATTTTATAATTGAAAAAAACTCCCATATGCATTAGGGCTGGTTCAGGCCTTTTAAAAATATACCCAGGGAGAGTGTTAATGCATTACTTTGAAAATTTGGCCCCTGCTCTTCAAGCTGTAAATGTTGTGGTACTACTTCACAATGTTAAACCAGCATAGTATTCTGTGGTGATTTGCATATGCAGCCCATGATACTTTGCATTGTGGGGGCATGTGTGATTTTTTTACTACTTTACAATGGCTGCCTTTGCCTGATAAATTCAAGTGTTTTACTCAGGATAGCTACTGTAGTTAGTATACTACAGGATTTGTGTCACTCTTAAAAATATTAATATTTGGACCAACTAGCAACTGTACCTTACTTCTGTTTGAACTTTCATAAGTTTAACAGTCTAATTTGGTGAGCTATGTAGAGTGCAAACAACTTGCCACAGCTCCCAGGATGTCAGTGAAACAGATTAAGAAATAATAGAGGAGAAAAATCAATCAATCAGCAGGGGTGGGGTCAGTGAATGCATGACTGATGTTGTTTATATTGTGGGCAGACAAAGACCAGCTCCATCTGAGGTGACTCCAAAGTGAATTAACTGGTTTGAGAGATTCAACCTGATTCAAACCAGGTTTGTGTCAAAACCTGCAAACTTTGTTTATGTTTCAAAAGGACTGAGTCCTTGAAGTACAAGGGGTTACATCCTTTATAATCCATTCATTTCAGCTAAGGTATAAGCAACAGCAGTGTATATCACATGTGGATAGAGCCAGGGTTTTAGTTGTTTGCAACATGGGTCACTAACATCTTCTAATTACTAAATAGCAACTACACTGTTATAAAATATATTGCAACTAGGTGATGATTAACTGAAACTAGAAACACTCTACACAAAAGCAGCAGTAATGTTAGTCTGCCTCATCGCATTGAAGGGAAGAAGACTGTATAACAAAAATCAATTGCCTTTGGAATCAGAATACAGAGAGGCTATTCTGTGTAATATTGTGTACCCTTTTACTTCTATAATTAGATGCAAAAAAAAGCCATTGAATTATCAGTTGTGGTTGAAGCCTAATGCAACAAAAGGAAGGAAATGAGATGTTGAAGTAAACAACAGTCCCCTGACCCTGAGTAAATCTTTAGTATAGTATTTCACTGAATTTTAATGACCGTGCAATGCAACGTTGACATCAACCTAACTGTGACAAGTTGAACTGGGGTTCAGGGGACCTGCCAGGGAAGTTGATGCAGGGGCCCTGCTGGAAAATCAGTAAAGGAGGGCACATGGTGACAGATTTGTATCAGTATTCCGCTTACATTAGATACATTAGTTTTATGTTTGCATCCTATTTTTTCTTGCAGTGCCCAAACAACCCCATGTAATTAAAATATAGATGACAATTGCAAAGTTTTTCAGACATCGGAAAATGGACCACAGGTACACAGATATGCAAAAGGTGATGGCAGATAAGGGCTGTGTGGCCCACCGAGTCTGCCTCTTTCCCCTACCTAATGCATTACCGCAGACCCTAATTGATCTGTGGCTTACCCACTCTTCCCTATTGCTAGAGTACTCATTGGGCTGGATTTTCAAAGCCGTATGTCCAACGCAAGGTGCTTGTGGCAAACAGGTGTGCCGCAACTGGCACCTTGTGTTGAAAGATGCTTCCAGGTGCTATTCAGGAAAACAACCTGTGGCAAATGCAGGCTTCTTGCAGCAAAGGGGGCTTGTGCCAGCCTTGCACCACAAAAATGGCTGTGGCATGGCACTAGGGGGATTACAGCAGATACAGACTGACATATCCCCTTAATCCATATTTAGATAACCCTCAAAGAGGACAGTGGTCTAAGTATCATTAGACCAGCAAAAAGCAGGCATAATGGTACTTAGACACCATCTGGGAATGTTGGTAACTGTGCACCACTGTGTGCCCCCTAGTGTACTATATATACCCCAAAAACATCCCTGATTATTTAATGGTCCCACCCAGTCCTGATCACCAAACTAATTACATATGTCAGCCTCCACCCCATAGTATGAATAATACAGCCCCAGCCCTGATCCCAGTCCATGGTCCAGGAAATTTGTAATGTCAGTTATTTAAAAAGAAAATAATTATGTCATATGCAATGTAGCCCTAATGGTTTAGTGGCCCCCCACCCCTGCCATCCGGCATTGCCAGACCACCCTGCTCCCTCCAACCCATACCTATCAGCGACTGACACAACCCATCTCTCAACACTGTGGGCAGCCACTGACTGAGGTCTTCTATGAGTGTGTACTGTAAATAGTACACACTTAGTGAATGACAGCAACTGTTATTCACTGAGCGTGTACTATTTACTGTACATTCTCATTCAGAGCTCAGTCAGCACCTGGCCACGGGGGTGAGAGGTGGGCTGTGCCTATCGCTGGCTGGGTACAGGTCGTGGGGTTGATGTAGTTTGGCACTGCCTAGTGGGTGGGGTTGGGGGCCACTAGACCACCATGGCTACATTGCAGATGACATAATTATTTTCTTTTTTAATAACTGACATGACAATTTTTGGGGATCAGGGCAGGGGTGAGGGTCCTGGCCCACAAGAACTGTGCTGTTCATAATGTTGGGGATCAGTGTGGGTGGGATGCTAGCCCACATGGGTTTCACTGTTATTGGGATTGGGATTTGGAGGCACGACCCACTGCCATGCTCCCTCCTGAAGGCGCATCTGCCACCCGTTCATCCCACAGCTTGTAGCATTCATGGTGGATGCACCCTCTGTTAGACTGATACCACAAAGCACAGGATGCAGGCTCAGGGACCCTGTCCAGTACTGAATTGGGCACAGAGTCCCTGAAGCAGTGGCTGTAAGCAGAAGTTGCCATTCTTGCAGCTTGTATCTGACCTTTGAAAATCTGGTCTGTCCCATGCATTCTTGAATTCCCCTACTGTTTTTCTCCCCACCACCTCTGCTGGGAGGCTGTTCAAAGCATCCACTACTCTTTCTGTGAAAAAGTACTTCCTTGCATTGCCACTGAGCCCACCCATCTCTATCTTCATATCATGCCCCTTGTTCTTGTACACCTTCTTTACTGAATGATGCAACCCTCCTATACCTTGTTTATACCCTGATGTACTTAAATGCCTCTATCATGTCCTCCCCCCATCTCTCTATCCTCTCCTCCAGGAAATACATATTGAGGTCCTCTAGTCTTTCCTCATATGACTTTTGGTGTAGTCCTTGCACCACTTTTTGTTGCCCTTCTCTGAACTGCCTCTATTTTTTCTATGTCCTTCTGGAGATATGGCCTCCAGAACTAGACATAGTACTCCAGATGAGGTTTCACTAGTGATATGTCAGTGGCATAACCACCTCCTTTTTTCTGCTGGTGATACCTCTCCCTGTGCACCCTAGCATCCCACTGGCTCTCCCCACAGCCTTCTCACAATGTTTGGTTATATTTAGGTCATCAGATATGATTAACCCAGGTCCCTTTCTTGACTGGTGGCTGTCAGTACCTCCCCCCTATCTTGTACTCCTCCCTTGGATTTCTGTGTCCCAAGTACATGATTATGCACTTCTTTGCCTTGAATCTTAGCTGCCTCACTCTCAACCACTCCTCAAGCATGTTTAGGTCCTTTCTCATTTTTCTTACTCGCCGCAGTGTCGACCCTGTTGGAGATCTTACTGTCATCTACAAAGAGGCATACCTTCCCCTTCAGCCCATCTGAAATGTTGCTTATGAAGACATTAAAGATGATTAGCCCCTGCATGGATCCCAATGGTCACCCCCTCTACTCAGATTGAATGCCATTTACCACCACCCTCTGTGTCCTGTCACTCAAACAGTTTCTAACCAAGTTTACCACTTTTGGGCCTACTCCCAGGATACCCACCTTATTTAACAACCTCCTATGTGAGATGGTGTGGAAGGCCTTGCTGAAATCTAGGTAGGCCACATCCACTGCCCCCACCCCGCACCTCCCTCCCTGGTCACCTAGTCTAAGAAATCTATCAAATTTGTTTGACAGATCCTTCTCACTGTGTATTTTTGCTGACTTAGATCCTGCACTCTTCTGGATTCAAAAAATATCATAATCCTTTCCTTTAGCAGTGACTCCATTAATTTCCCCACCACTGAGGTCAAGCTGACTTGCTTGTAGTTGCCAGCCTCCTTTTTGCTCCCATTGTTATGGAGAGAGACTACATTTGAACTCCTCCAGTCCCCTGCAACCACCCCTATCTCTATTGATTTGTTGAATAGGGCTGTTAACCAACAGAGGGCAGCTGACCTGGAATTTCCAGGCATCTGGGTGGGCCAGTCTGTTGACTCTGTCTTTCAAGGTACAGAAAAATACTCACATAAATGCTTGGAAAGAGAATGCTGAAGCTGTGTTTGTCACAAACACACTCAGCAGGTAAGGCTCTCTGCTCCAACAGTGCCAACCTCAGAATGCAATAGTGTGAACAGATAACAGACAGAGTAACTCCCCTGTCTGCTCTTGTGTCTGAATCACCTTTAGTCACAAGTTCTGGGGGGATTCAAACTGTGAACCTTATGCTAGCATACCCAAATGTACAGGCTCAGATACGTACCCTCTTCGGGGATTGCGGTACAATCGTTCACCAGCCAGGCTTCAAAAATAAACCCTTTTAACTCTCTTAAAGACCTTAGGTGTATTCTTACTTTTTCACAGTTTAGTAACACCATCAAGCCCTTCAAATAGCTGTCAGACTTAACCACATATATATTGCATGCAAAAATAACTTGAAAGACACACCTAGGCAGTGTCTTAAGAAAATGTACTTTACTAAAAGATGATAAAAATTTGAAAAATGTAAACACAGAACAATATATCAAAGAGCTCACAATCACATAAAAGAACAAGGGAGGATTACTAAACAAGACTCCTACCACAATACAGTTGACTTTTGCTATCTAAGGTATTACCTCTGGAAGTGCTTTTTAAAGTTAGACTAGAGAGCTGTGTCTCTCTAGAGTCCCAAGATGGTATATCAACATTTCAGACACAAGTATCAGTTTAAACTCTGTGTCTCTATACCTCTTCTGTGAGTCATCTATCTTCTCCCTTTAGAATATAAAATTACAAAAGATGATTTCTTATCAGGAGGTATTTTATATAATGTGACTTCAGAATAAAAAAGACATTACCTAAATTATGACAGTCTTTAATCAAGCTTTTCCTTTGAATTGGTGTCTGGTTCCTGTTTTCCCAAGGAGATCAAAGGGTTTTACAATATTTTAACACATTGCTGTTATCAATAGGTTCCTCTACGAAATCATAAACGTTTATTAGGCTTATCCTCTGGCAGACGGACAGAGCCTTATTTAAGAACAGACAGGAAACGCTTGATTTCCCCTTTACCGGTCAATTTCACACACCCTCTGATCAGTTTACATATCTTGTAGCTTCACTGAAACCTGTAAGGAAGCACAGGCTGTCTTATGTGAGACAATCACATAATACATTTTTATTTTACAAATATCATACAATAATCATACCCAGTTGGCCAAGTGTCACAATCCTCCCCACCTAGACTGAATTTGGGGGCTCTATCCCCTGCATGGGATGAGCTCCATAAGTCAGTTCACTCCTCATATAGATGCGACAAGCCATCTGCGTTCTGATTGGTCACTCCAGCCCGATGTAAGATCGTCATGTCATACCCTTGCAAGGCAAAACTCCATCTTAATAGTCTACCATTAGTTTTTCCCATCAGCCAACCCAGAGGGTTGTGGTTAGTTTGTACCTCAAAATGCTGCCCATATAAGTATGGCTCTAACTTCTTTAGGACCCACACTATGGCAAGACACTCATTTTCCACAGTATAGTAAGTCTGCTCCCTGTGAACTAACTTTCTATTCAGGCACACTATGGAGTGATCTTTCCCTTGGTTGGATGTCTGACTCAGTACTGCCCCAATACCCACATCTGAGTCATCAGACTGGACTATAAAGGGTCTGCTATAGTCAGGACTTGTCAATACCAGAGCACTGCACAGTGCATCCTTCAGTCTGGTAAAGGCTTTTTCACAGGCTGGTTCCAAGGTAATTTTCTTAAGCATGTTTTTCTTTACCAGATCAGATAGGGAAGCAGCCAGGGCACTGTAATTGGGTACACATTTCCTATAGTACTGTGCTGCCCCTAGAAAATTTCTGACTTGCTTCTGTGTTTCTGGTCTGGGCCACACCTTGATCACCTCTATTTTTACTTGGTTAGGGCAAACATGCCCGAGGTATGTCACTTCAGCCATGGCCACCTGGCACTTCTTGGCTTTGACAATGAGCCCGGCCCTCTGTATTCTGCCCAGCACTTCCCTAAGGTGGGAATGGTGTGCCTCCCAGCTGGCACTAAAGATGGCAGTGTCATCCAGGTACACCATGGCTTATTCCTCAGCACCATTTAACACCTGGTTCACCAACCATTATAAAGAGGCCAGAAAGTTCTTCATTCCAAAAGACATTACTTTAAATTCAAATGAGCCTATTAGAGTGATGAAGGCCGACCTCTCCCTAGCTCTGTCAGTTAAATCTACCTGCCAATACCCCTTTGTCAGGTCAGTATTTGTAAGGTATATCGCTCCTCACAACATGTCCAGGAGTTCATCCATCTGGGGCATTGGGTGTGCATCTGACTTTGTGACTGCATTCAGTCCTTGATAGTCCACACAGAAATGAGTAGAGCCATCTGGCTGGGGCACAAGGACTATGGGTGAGGCCCAGGGGCTGTGGAATCTTTGGATTACCCCTAAATCCAGCATTTCCTCCACCTCCCTCCTAATGTCCTTTTAGACAACCTCTGACACCCAATATACTGTCTGCCATATGGGTGTCTGTGTCCTCATCTCTACATCATGCATCACTAAGGGGATTAGTCCAGGCTTGGCACTAAACAGTAGGGAAAAATCTGCTAAAACCTCCTTTACTTCCTGGGTCTTGTCTGGGGCCAGCTGGGGTGATTATTTAACTGCCTCCACAGAGGACTCACACTTGCTTTCTTCCAGCAAGTCCAGAAGGGGGTCTCCTTTGTCTGTCCCCTCCCCAGGACTACATACTGCAAACACCACATCAGCCCTACTAGCATATGGCTTTATCATGTTGACATGGTACATTCTTTCTGTATGTTTTCTGTCAGGTAACTCCATGATATAGTTCACATCATTTACCTTTCTAACTACTTTGTATGGGCCTGCCCACACAGCCTGTAGCTTGTCTTTCTGGACCGGGATAAGGACCATAACCTCGTGACCCACAGTGTACGAGCAAGCTCTGCTCTGCTGTTGCACCACACTTTATTTCTGTTGGGCAGCTACCAGGTTGCTCTGGGCTGTCCCCATAAGCTCCTTCAGTCTTTCCCTAAACCTAAGGACGTAATCCACTATGGGAGATCCCTGGGTGGCATGCTTGCCTTTCCAGTCCTCCCAGATCAAGGCTAGGAGACCACATACCTGGCATCCATATAAGAGCTCAAAGGTAGAAAACCCAGTCGACTCTTGGGGTACCTCTCTGTATGCAAACAACAGGTGAAGAAGGTATTTCTCCCAGTCCGTCCCATGCTGTTCAGCAAATGCTTGGAACATTGACTTCAGGGTACTGTTAAATCTTTCCACAAGCCCATTGGCTTGTGGGTGATAAGGTATCGTGCACCTCTGCATCATGTCACACTTCTCCTGCAAACATTTCATCAGGTCTGAAGTGAAAGAACCCCCTCAATCGGTGATAACCTCCTGC
Organism: Neoceratodus forsteri; assembly: GCA_016271365.2. Lineage (NCBI taxonomy): Eukaryota > Metazoa > Chordata > Ceratodontiformes > Ceratodontidae > Neoceratodus > Neoceratodus forsteri. The sequence goes on along the minus strand of CM028136.1, from coordinate 980,114,186 downwards.
GGAAACCCAACACAGGAGAAAATACCAAGTAAGGCATCTGCCACTTTTTCTGTCCTCAGTGAGGATAGTGCTACTGCCTCTGGATACCGGGTGACATAATCCACCACAGTCAGGATGAACCTCTTCCTGGAAGAGCTGAGGGTATTTAAAGGCCCCACAGTATCCATTCCCACCCTCTGGAATGGCTCCTCCACAATGGGCAAAGGAGTTAGGGTGGTTTGGGCTTTCTTTCCTGCCTTCCCTATTTCTTGACACTGGTGACAAAACCTGCAATGCTTCTTCACCTGCTAGGTGAAGTTGGGCCATTAGAAAATCTCAGCCAACTGCTGTGTAGTGCATGTAATTCCCAGATGACCAGATAAGGGAATATCATGTGCAGTCTTGAGCAACTGCTCACGGTACACCTGGGGAACAACAAGCTGCCTGCCTATCACCCCTCCCTCCCTCCCTCTGCCTTAGCATCCTGAGTATACATCAGTCCATTTTCCCAATAAACTTTGTGTTTACTGTCACCTCCCTGTGCTCCATCAGAGTCTGCCCAAGCCCTCAGCTTCTCTGGATTAGGGTCTTGTTTCTGAGCAGCTGCAAACTCCTTACACATTCCCAAGGCATGGGACAGATCCCCATCAGTATCTAAACTAGGGTCATTAGCGCTAGCATCAGGGCACTCCAGATCACTGTCATGTCTAACTCTCTGACAATGGGTCACCCCTCCTTCTTTGGAGTAACCCTCTGTAGCTGTTTTTTTAACTGCTACTGGGGAAATTTCTACCCCCCCTTTCATTAGTCTCCATATCAGGGGACACAGGAAGGGGAACCAGCCTCCCAGTGGTTTCTACAGTGGGTCCAGGGAACTACAATTGTCCCTTGCCACTTGGCTATGGGTAATTGCACACATCACCCCCTGTTCAAGATTGTTGCCAAGCATGACGTCAACTGCTTAAGTTCTGGTTACAGCCTCCTGTTGCACAGTTCCCCCTGTTTCACCCCAGTCTAGGAGAACACTAGCAAGTGGCAATGTTTTCTCCTCACCAGTGAACCCTTTTACAGTTAAAAATGTATTGAGTATAAGCTGACCAGGCTCTACCAGACCCCTTTTACCAGCATCAGGGATGTCCCTGTGTCCCTTAAACATTGTGTCTGTATGCCATTCACCATGACTGGGTGTGTGTGTTCCCTCATATTCACAGGCATGCTTCCAGTGACACACAAATAACCCACTTCTTTTCTAGCCCCATTTTGCATATTTCTCATCCTTTTGGGACACTGGCAATATGCCTAGTTTCTTTGTAAACCCAGCATTCATTTCTTTTCTCAGAAAAATCTTTAATTTGAAACCTGGGGCTTACTGGTTTTAGTGGAGGCAGTGAGGGTTTTAGCTGCCCTGAAGGCATGCTTTTCCCTTTCTACACTGCCACGCCCACCCCATTCACTCTCAGAGCAGGTCTTCTGTTGGCAAAGTGATCCAAGAGTTCAGCAGCCTCTTGCACTGTTTTGGGATCTCAGTCCTTCAGCCAGGTGCTCAGCTCTGCTGGGCATGCCCCAAAAAACTGTTCTAAAAATATAGCATTTTCAATATTTTATGTACAGAGTTTGCTTCAATTCCTTTCCACCAGCATTTTAAACACTGATGTTGTTTCATGGCTAGCTCCTCATAGCTCACGTCAGGGCTTTTCCTGAGCTTACAGAATTTAGCTCTGTTTGCTTCTGCAGTTAAATTAAACTTTTTTAAAAGCAAAGCTTTACATTTGCTGTAATCATTACTGTCCTCATTGTCCATTTATCCCAGTGCATCCCTTGCCTTCCCGGTAAGTAGCGGATATAGCTGGAAGCTTCAGAACCCTCTAGGAATTTTTGCCTGAATACAGCCTTTTTCAAAGGAATTTAAAAAAGCATCCATGTCCTCTCCCTCTTTAAATTCAGTTATCAGTTTGGAATTTAACTTGTAACCCAGTCCTGTAGTTCCAGTTAAACCCAAGCCACTTACCTGCTCTGGTGCTCATGGTTGGAGTTGTAGCCTCTCCAGTTCATGTTGCCTCTGGTGTTCATGCTCCTCTCGGTCAGCTGCTTGCTGTTCTTGCTCCCTCTTCTCCTCTGCATCTTGTTTCTCTTGCTCTACTTCTTGCCATTCTCCTTCAGCATCCCTCTGGAACTCCAGCTCCATACTGCACAACTCAATCTGCAGCCTGATTGCTTCTGGCTCCAGAATGCTGGTGACCTTGCCCTGCTACTGTGGCCCTTGGCTTGCACTGGCCTTGCTGTCCTCTTTACTGGATCTGGACACTGCACTGGCCGCTGGCCCCTCCATGGCCAAGATTTGGTCCTTTACAGTCACAGTCTGTGACTCGATGCTCTGCGCATCTGCTGCCATCAGGGCATCTGTGAGGTTTTGATTGTTGGATTTCCCCTCATACTGGACTCCTCTGTCCTGGCACAACTGCCTCAAGTAGTCTGCAGTGTACCCACTGTAGTTGGAAGCCATTTTCTTCCCTAACTGTGGCTACTCTAACTTGTACTTTAGAAAAAAAAATAAAACAAGTAGGATCTTGATTGTAAGCAAAATGATATAGTTCTGTTTCATTTTTAAAAATAAATCACTGCTTTATTTTGCAAGTGAGCTGTACAGTATTAAGCTGACACACTGAACAGTTAAAGCTTGTGTTACCAAATTTATCACACTGCTGCCAACCAAATCTGTCACAAACGCACTCAGCAGGTCAGACTCCCTGCTCCCACAGTGCCAACCTCCGAGCACAATAGTGTGAACAGGTAACAGACAGGTTAACCCCCCTGTCTTCTCTTGGGTCTGAATCAGCTTTTGTCTCAAGTTCTGGAGGGATTCAAACTGTGAACCCTATGCTAGCATACCCAAATGTACAGGCTCAAATATGTACCCTCTTCGGGGATTGTGGTACAATCTTTCACCAGGGGCACCCAACCAGGCTTCCAAAATTAACCCTTTTAACTCTTTAAGAGACCTTAGGTATAGTCTTAGCTTTCCCAGTTTAGTAACACCATCAAGCCCTTCAAACAGCTGTAAGACTTAACCACATATACATCACATGCAAAAAGAACTTGGAAGACACACCCAGGCATTATCTTAAGAAAATGTACTTTTATCTTATAAAAGAACAAAAGAATATTAGAAAACAAAACTCCTACCACAATACAGTTAGACTTTTGCTAACTAAGGTATTACCTCTGGAACTGTGTTTTTAAGTTAGAGTCCCAAGATGGTATATCAACATTTGTGGCACAAATATAAGTTTAAACTGTGTCTCCACACCCCTTCTTTGAGTCATCTAGCTCCTCCTTTTAGAATATTAAATTACCAATATGATTTCCTATCAGGAGGTATTTAAATAATGTGACATCAGAAGAAAAAATACATTTCCTAAATTATGACAGTCTTTAATCAAGCCTTTCCTTTGAACTGGTGGCTGGTTCCTGTTTTCTCAAGGAGATTAAAGGGTTTTATGATGTTTTAACACATTGCTGTTATCAATACGTTCCTCTAGAAAACCATAAAAGTTTATTAGGCTTATCCTCTGGCAGATGACCAGAGCCTTAATTTACAACAGGCAGAAAACTCTAGATTTCCCTTTTCTGGTCAATTTCACACATCCTCTGTTCAGTTTACATATTCTGTAGTTTCACTGAAACCTGTAAGTGGGGGGGGGGGCATCCAAGGAAGCACAGCCTGTCTTATGTGAGACAATCACATACTATATTTTTATTTTACAGATATCATTCAATAATCGTAACAAGCTGGCCAAGCATCACAGTGTTATCAGCAATGCTACATTGCACAAGCATTCAAACCTGAGAAACAACATACTATGAATTCACCAAAAGTTGTACAAATTGTTGTACCTTAATGTTGCATTTCCTTTCTTTTGTGGCATCAAGCTGCAGTCCTAGCTGCTACATTAATGTATTTTTTTTGTTGCAGTTATTTTCCTTAGTTTAAAAAAATGATACATAACATATGAAGAATATTTTTTATTTATTTATTTTTTATTCAGTGGTTACCAGGTAAGGCCCACTAGGCACACGTAACTGTTTTCAGGGGCAACCCTGGAACAGTAGGGTGGTTAAATAACTTGCTTAGAGTCACATAGTATGCAAGTGGAGCTTATGGGAATCAAATCCATGTCTGCTGAATATACCAAGCTCATTCACAGCTCCTTATTCTATCCTCTAGTTTATACTGCAACTAATTTTTATGGCTGCAGTAGGTGGAGGCCTGCAGATGTTTTGCGATTACAGTAGAAAAGGGAGCTCTAAAGATTCCTTCCAGACTAGTTACAATTGAAGGTTTTTATGTTATTCCTCCTCATTGCTGTATTCATTGAGATAAGCAGTTTTGCAATGCACTATTTTGTATGCTAAGCTTCAATGTGGTTAGAATTCGCTTTGAAGAAAAATTAATAGCTTATAAATATGTCAACTTAGTCACCCTTTCCCAGAAAGGAATCGTTTAATAAGATTTACACTGTTTTTTTTTTTACATCTTAAGATGCTATCTGATTAGCACTGTCTCAAACATAGTTTACTGTATCAGAAGACAGATGTTTCTTTAACCCCTTTCACTCAAACACATACATACATACCATCTTCATGGCCTCAGCATTCAAAATAAATACTGCAGCCTAATGTGTTACAAAACAATAAAGATACGGTTTGTTTTTATCAGTATTACTTACATGGAACACAGTGAAGTTCATTTTTCAGTGTGCAATTTGCTATTGTGGTAAATGTAATTGTAATATATGGATAAGCCTCAATAATAGTATAGTAAGTTATACAAAAATGTCCCAGTAATACATCACTACTGACAATAATACTATCCTGAAAAGTGATAATACTATCATTTTTGCTGATAATACTACAGTTCAAAGTTCATCTCCAACTGTAGTATTATCAATGAATCCATATGTTACAAAAAGTAACAGAAAGATAAGTGTTTTACAAGGCAGTCATACCATCTTGAGATTTTGGGGACTTTAGGACCTCTTGAACTTCACTCTCAAGGTTCCATATCCCCCCAAACCTCTCAATGGTATTACTGCCTTGTAATACACACTTACCTATTATTCTATTTATTATACATTTACATTCAGCTGATTAATGATTAAAATAACATATTTATCAATGTATCATCTTCTCCACTTTCACCACATCTTGATGACATGATTTACATAATAATAGTAGAGAAGGAATTATAAATGTCATTCTAATATTTCCTATCCTATATTTTGCATCCTAGATAGCACAAGGGAAATGTTACTTCTCATTCTCATAGGGATCTTTATTTTACACATTTTTGCACTGTATTTACTCAGGATATCCCAGATTAGACGCAGTATCTTGTTTTCAGTGGTGTCATGATTTTAACCAGTTTTACAATGTTCTTATTCAGGGTAGTCTAGCCCAGATGTAAAATATTGTTTCCAGCGTGTTCTGATTTCATGCAATGCAGCATAATAATGTGTAGCTGTACAGTAGAATTCCACTGAAAATAAGATGTCACATCTTCTGTGAACTATCCAGACTAAATGTGTTGCAATTCGCAGGCATATTCTAGGAAAATACATTGTAAAAACGAGTAAAAAGAACACCACATTGAAACTGCCACCCAGCATACATCTGTTGTGAAAATACGTTAGAAAAAATGGGTAAAAGCATGACAACACTGTGAATGACATATCAAATCTTAACTGGCTATTCTGTTAAGATTCAGTATTTAAAATAGGTTAAATGTGTTACCCAAATGAAATAAATATTTTAAATATTGCCTTGTCTTCCCTCATAGGTCTTATCCAGCAGGCCTTGCACCACTTTAGTTGCCCTCTACTGCACAGCATCTACGCTATGTTCTTTATCAGATGGGGCCTCCAGAACTGATGCAGTATTCCAGGTGTAATCTCATGAGTGTCTTATACAGGGGCAAGATGATCTCCCTCTTTATATAGTACTCTTGAAACTCTTCTGTATGCATTCAAGCATCTATCTAACCTTTCCAGCTGTCTTATCACATTATCTAATTTCTCTTAGGTCATCTGAGATTCATTTCCTGCTTCATGACTGTCAGTACCTCCCCACCTAGTTTGTACTTAACCCTTAGTTCCGTGTGCCCTATATGCATGATCATGCATTTCTTTGCATTGAATCCCAAATGCCATTCTTCAGGCCATTTCTCCAGTTTTTTAAGGTCTTCCCTTACTCTTTCAACACCTGTGGCATGTCCACATTATTGTATACCTTTATATCATCTAGGAAGAGGTATATCTTCCCTTCCAATCCCTCTGCAATGTCCACATTAAAGACATTGAAGAGGACCGGACCCTGTGGCACCCTGATCATCACCTCTCCCTCTCCAGAGTACTCCTTGTTTACCACGACCCTCTGACTATTGCCATTCAGCCAGTTCTGCACCCAGAGAACTATTTTAGGATTCACCCCTAGGCTAAGCAGTTTGTTAATCAGCCTTCTATGGGGGATTGTGCCGAAAGCCTTTCTGAAGTCCAGTTATGCCACATCCACTGCACCTCCCTGGTCCTCTATCTTAGTTACCCAGTCATGCTGCAGAGTGGTACAATATGTCAATGCAAACCACAGTGCTTACCTTAAATATAGTAAAAGTCAGAGTTAGATGTATAAGTAAATGCCATATAGGGCAGTGTTTGTGGGTTCCACCAAGCTGCTTCAACATTGAAGTTGTCATGTGGCTTGGCAACATCCCCAATGTTGACAGATTAAATTTTTTCTGTCAGAAATTGTTTTTTTTTATTAATTGGGGCTGCGCCCCCTAACCCCACATGCAGGGGACTGCACCACCCTCAACCTCCCATTTCTTTATAACAAACTTCAAGTCAGAGTTTGTTCAAAATGAGGGGAAATCACTGGCAGAGTGGCAAAATTTCACTGGCAGTCCATCACAGCCACAATCTCAAAACCTGTCAACATTGTCACTGTGATGGGTTTCACCATCGAAATGTCAATATTTTGCCACTGTACCATGTCTGTGTCCTAGTGTGTGTGTGTGGCAGTTTTCCGTGTGTGTAGACAGTGCACTACTATGTTATACTGGAATACATATGCATACACAGTATGTGTATCTGTATTAGTGTGTATGTGTGTGTGTGTGTATCACAACAGTTAAAAAGTGCAGTTAGGTGGCTCAGTGGTTAGTGCAAATTTTGCTAGTCTACATTCCCTCACTATAGAGATTAGTTTCAGCCTTATGCATAAAATTGCTGATTTAAATGAGGTGTCTTGGGGCAACCCCCACCCTCTGATGTCACTTGGAGCCTGAAAAGAAGAACACGGTCCCTCAATATCTTTTTTTGTTAATCTATAAATATATGTACTAAGGTTAGAAGAAAGAGCTAGTAGGCCAAAGCCCATAATGCTCCTATGCTAGGCCATAGAGTAGAATGTTAAGTCATACCCAGACATAATTAGTGTGTTGAGGCGATGTTTAAAAATCTCTTTAGTATTACTTGTTACTACATCAGATGGAAGTCTATTCCAAGGTCCAATAGTTCTTACAAAAAAGAAAAACTTACAATTATTATGTTTAAAAGATTTATCAGTTAACTGGAGGGGCATGACCTCTAGTACTATGTATTGATGACTTAAAAGAAAATCCTAACTCAGTCATGATATAGAGGTCATGAATAATGTCATATAGGAGGAGAAGGTCACCGCTAATGTGTCTGATATTAAGAGGCATTAGTTTCAATGTATCCAACCTAAACTCATAAGATGAGGATTTGAGATCAGATATTTTTTTAGTGTATTTTCGCTGAACCTTTTCAAGAGAGTAACTATCTGATTTTTTAAAAGGACACCACAACTGTGAAGCATATTCAAGATGGGGATGGACATAGGACCTGAATAGGGGTAACAACACCTCCTGATCTCGAGATCTAATATTACGCAAAATAGACCAAATAATTTTATTAGATGTACTAATAACCAAATGCATATGCTTGGAATATGTTAAGTCATCTGAAATGTTTATACCCAAATCCTTCTCATCATTAGTGGCACACAATGGTAAATCATCCAGAATATACTGAAAATTTAAATTATTAGAACCCAAATGCATTACTTTGCATTTTGTAGAGTTTAACTTCATGCTCCATTTATTAACCCAGGTACTAATAATATCAAGATCATGCTGAATACAAGATATTTGGTCTAAATTAGAACATGGTCCTCTGATTATCACATCATCTGCATATTTAATTGTAAAGGAAAGGCAGGAATTAGTTAAATCAGATATAAAAGCCTGAAAAAGACAGGGGCCGAGAACCAAGCCTTGTGGAACACCACTTAAAACTTTACCAGAGTTAGAAAATGCCCCATTAATCATCATCTTTTGAGTTCTGTTTGAAAGCCAATTATGAATCCATGTAATTATATGACTATTAATACCAAGACCTGTGAGTTTTTGAATTAGAGCCCAGTGTGGCATGGTGTCAAAAGCTTTACTGAAATCAATAAAGACAATGCCACAGGCTAACCGGTTATCTGAACAAGAACTAAAATGTTCATAAAAGCAGAGCAAATTTGTCAGACAGCATCTACCCTTCTTAAAGCCATGTTGTTCCAAATCAGATGCATCAATAATAGGGGCAATACTATCCTTTAGTAGACTTTCTAACACCTTACATATGGATGAAGTCAAACTAAATGGCCGATAATTTTCCCATAGATGTTTTGATCCCTTCTTTTGTATGTGTAGGCAGTGCACTGCTTTGTTACGCTGGAATATATATGCATATATATGTGTATATGTGTAACCCCTTTGTTTCCCGGGGTTACTAGAATCCCAGTAAGACCTAGTGGTAGGCAGGGAAGGCAGCTTGTGAAACTCCAGTTAAATGGGTTTCACAGTCTCACTCTGTCCTCAGTCACAACTGAGGCTGGAGAGATGACATCATCATTATATAGAATTGTTACAGCTGCATGAGCCACATTTGGAACCTTCAGCTCAGAGAGTTCTTAGAACTTTGGGATTCAAAGAGAGTCAGTTTAGTTTTGTCCTTGAGCAAGAAGGAAGCATCAGTCTGTAGTTTGAGTTTTGCCTCCACACAGAAGGAAGTTTTTCTGTGTTTCACCATTTATAAAGTGGTGGAGACCGTCCCCTCAGTCTCAGTGCCCCTCCCTCCCTCCGGGGGGTAGGAAAAGGTCTCTGTGGGTTCCAGGGGCAATCCCCTTCACCCACCAAGGAAAGAAGCTGCCTGATTTTGTGTTGGCTGTTCTACAATACAGCAAAGGTTAAAGAACTTTGCCTGTGGGGCCCTGCAATGATTGGGTGAGTGTTTGGCTCCAGTGTAAGGGGCAAACAACTGTTTTTTTCAGTCAGGAAATGTTATTGGAGACTGCTGTTTGGGAGGACTATATACACTAGGATGAACAAATGGAGCAGTCAGTTTAAAGTTTAAATGGATTTAGAGTTCGCAGTAGAGGGATGTGTCAGTTCATCCACCATGCAATCTACATGTTACAGTCCTAAAGTTTCTGTGTGTTCAGAGAAATGGCCGGGTATGGGCTGTGGGAGCTGGAGGTGGATAAATCCCCATCTTTAGTAACCAGGTCCACCTCTACATATTTCTTCTGTGTTTTTGCTACTTGCCCCATGCGCTTGGCCAGTGATGGGGTGGGTACCCAGACATGGGTCACAACAAGAAAATCTCTCTAGGAGTCAATGACTTCAGGTGGTGTGGGGAGCCACAGGATGGGAAACTCACTCCTTGTTGGATGGGAGTACTCCTTGTTTGATGGGAGTTTTGATTTGGAAGTACGAAAAACAAAATCCCTCTAGGAGTCACAGACTTCAAGTGGTGTGGGGAGCCACAGCTTGGGAGCCTCCTTGTTTGATAGGATGTCTTGCCAAGTAAAGTTTGGGTTCATTCATCAAGTGGACCATCAGTCGAGTGGCCGGCAGGGGAGCTGTGCCAGTCGGGCTGTGTATCCAATGCGCATGCAAAGTCCGGGGCCAAGTGCCTGGTGGGTCCAAAGCCAGACAACTGTTGTATTGTGTTCATTCCTCAAATGGACCACTGTGTTTAACCTCTAATCTGCATTACAGTTATGTAGCCCTTTGGGGAACCATACAGAGCTTTGTTTATGTTCAGTGAGTTAATAAATAAAGCCACACTGAAAAATCCCAATTCTGGTTCTGGACATTACAGTTATTGCTTCCTGTAGTTGGATTTACTTGGGTGCCCCTGTGCAGAGTAGTCAAACCTAGGTCTCTTGTGCCAGGTAACCTCATCCTTCCCCGAACCCGTAGATACACATATGTATATCCATGTTACAAAAATGGACATATGGATTACATATGTATTAGTCACTATTGTGTATCATAACAATTACACATTTTTTCACTGCCCACAATACCATTACTCTGCAGCATTATTGGCTCATGCTAGAGCGTGTTTACATAACAACTTGGTACTAAAGTAAGCTGGATAGTAAGGAGTGTCTGCACCTTGATATTGCTCTTATTAGCTACAATCTTGGATTTTGAAAACAAGGAAAATACTAAACCTTTCTCTAGTATAAAAAGTTAAAAAGTATTTTCAAAAGTAGGTTTGCAACAGTTTTCTGTATGATCTGGGCTGCATTTTTACAAGTGATGATGCAGGCTCTATATTTCTGATTTTGCTTTGTGCCTGCAAAATCCAAAATACAACATGTTTGAATGCTATTTTCAAACATTTGTTTTGATGCATTTGTGTTTTTTTCTTGCATTACACAGGTTGCTTAAAAAAAGATACATGCGTGATTTGTTTTATGCCTAGATCTTGTTATGTGGGCAAACTGCAGCATTTGCAACAATTGTGGTCTGACACTTTGTTGCAAGTCTTTCAATTGTACTAAAACTGTGCCACAAATTCCTGTCACCCCATTTAAAGACCAGTGAAATATGGGTAAATATTTATGTGTGGATTTTCTACAGTTCTACAGTAAGACTAGAGGCCAGATTTTGAAAAAGTGGTGTAGCGTATTCTAACTCAGTTGCACATGTTTTAGAAAAAATATTTGACCACCTAAAAAATTATCTAACTTTATAAGAACATAAGAAAAGTGACTACAGATGGGGACCATATGGTCCATCTAGTCTTTCCAAGGTGGCTACCCCCAGTTATATTTTTTTCCTAAGTTGCCTACATTGCCAAACAATTTTGAATTCCCATACTGTCTTTGATGCCACCACTTCTGGTAGCAGGCTGTTCCAAAGGTCTTTCACTCTCCCTGTCTAAAATACTTTCTATAGTTGCTTTTAAACTTGCATCCCCACAGATGCAAGTTGTACCCTCTTGTACGTGCCACCCTGTTTACCTGGAAGAGGTTTTTCTTCTGAGTTGTGTTAATTCCCTTGATGTACTTTTATGTTTCTATAATGTCTCCCCAATTTATCCTCTGTTCCACAGAGAATAAATTGAACTCTTTGAGTCTTGTCTCATATGACCCATGATGCAGCCCTTGCACAATCTTTGTGGCCCTTCTCTGCAACGTCTCCAGATGGTAGATGTCTTAGTTTAGGTGAGGCCTCCCGAACTGGACACAGTACTCGAGGTGTGGCCTTTATGTTACAATCCTTGCAATTTGTAACACTTTGGCACACACTAGCATCAAAAAAGTGATGCATGCATCAATGCATGATGTGTAAGAGGGGGAGAAGTGGGCCAGTGGCTACTTTGATTTGTTTCTGAGATGGGGCCCACAAATCCAGTTTTATTTTAAAAGTTCGACAGAAATGCTTTAGCTTCTAATGCAACAAATGGTACAGAGTAAAGAAGACTTCATCAAGGAGGCAGAAAAGCTTTGAAGTCACAATGACTATTAATTATAATAGTGTAATTGTGGGAGGTGTTGTTGGCATGTATCTGCTGCAAATTACTTTGTTGCCTTGTGACTCTACCCACTGAGACAATCACAACCCTTACTATTCATCATATACTTCATGGCATATACTCTCCTGAAGCTTCTTATTTACCTCCATGCCAATTACTATATTCTTTCTGGCCCATTGACTTTCAATATGTAAAATAATACTCCACAAAAAAGCAACTTCTGAATGAAAAATAAAAAATTAAAAATAAATGAAAATACATTAAATATAGGACACCACCTTGCCCTACACAATATTGCTATTTTTGGTTTGAAATATTTCTCATGTTTCATTTTCTAAATGCTGTTTTTGTTTACATTAACTTGCCTTGGTTGGTACACAGACACTAATCTCAGGCAGCCAAAGTTGTAATAGTTAACTAATGATGACATAAGAACAGACTGCAGAAATGTGCATAACTGTGTGCAGCCAGTCAGGTCACTTATTTCATTGACGTCCCTTTCGCTGTGGGAGGAGTTCTGGGTTTCATTCAATTAATACTTTCTTTGCCTGCTCATCAGGATGAGGAGTTGGGCTGCCACTGCTGGGAATAGTTAGCCGGACTGTGCTGTTAGCGCTGATCTGAGGAGCCAGGGAAGGCTTGTCAACAGGATCTGCAGGAATGGGTAGTAGATGTCACTTGCTGGGCATGCAAATAATCAAATGAATAGATAAAGCTGATACTTGGTAAACTGGGTTTTAAAAAGGCTATGAATTCAAGATGCTCAGGGACTAACATTGAGAGATGTGAGGTAATACTCAAAATTGTACTTAAACATCTTTCTGAAATGATTGGTGTTGGAGGGCATTCAAAACATATAGTTTCTCTTTTGGCATTGCAGATCAAATGGCTTTCCTACCTTGTCAGAATTTGATTTTATCACTATTTCTGCTAATTGGTGGCTCTGCTAGATAAATTGGCATCATGTAATTTGCTAACAGGTCTACAGTTTCCTCTGAAATGTCCAGGTGGTTCCAGCATTTAGTTTGGAAAGCTCTGTAATGTACCTGTTTGTCACAGGATAATCAGTATCCAGTTCTTCTTCATTGTAATGCTGACATGTCACGCTGACATGTCACATGTGAAGTCAGCAAAAGAGGTGGAGAAGAAAGGGAAGGGGAGGATCATGATCAGGAGGTTGTATATGCATATTCTTGTTGGTTTCTTCCATATACTGTCAAGTTGCCAACTGATTTTTTTTGCCACATCAATTAAGGGCATGGCAACAAGGGCAATAGTGAAAGGGGCAATCTTGATTTTAGATCACCCCTCACTCATGTCACCCTTTGCACCCACACAGTTTCTACCTTCTCCAGACAGAAAATCTGACTGTATCCCAGGAAGGCCTTTTGGTGCTGTAACTCCCAGGAGATGAAATTCCTGGTGCTGTAATGCCAGGTGGCATTTTGCCTGTGCTGTAATCGGCATTGACAAAATGTATGTTGCTGCAGCATGGGTGAACTGCTTTCTTCAAGCAGTCTTTGCTGCTCCATCATAAATGTCCCCAGCAGTTTTTGTTTAATATAATCTATGAAGCCAAGTAAAATAAAGTTGCCTTTATATCTGGAGTCCAGCAGTTTTTCCATGCCAAACTGTGTGTCTGATCTAATGCTATCAAATCTGTCTACAAGTTGTATCAGAAACATTTCAGCAGTTTAATAAGTTTTGCATCCTGCTGCTACAGTGATTCAGATGAACTAATAGTATCACCACCTACTCCTCCCCTGCCATCATCAAAGCCACTTGTGCTGCAGCATCAGTGTCACCATAGCTACTGGTACTACCAGCCTTGCATTGCTGGGTTGCTGGAGAGAATCATAAGTATTGTCATGTCTACTAGTTAAGTAGACTCATCATGGGAATGATTATGCAAAGAGTTGCTGATTCAGCAGTGAAATATTTAGTGGCCTGTTTATTTGGTCACAGAAGTGGAACCATTTTTACAGAAGAGAAGACAACAACCTGCTTGTCTAAAATGAAGGTAACATCTGTTAGTTGTGTTGAATGTACAAGGAGTACAGTGACTGTCTACCCTAAATAGTGACTCCTATAAGTCCAACTACACTCACATTACTTCTGTTAAAAGACTGATCACATCTATAATTGACTTTTCCCTCTCTCCTTTTTCTGCCTACCTACCATATCTGTCCCTTCTACATTCCTTTGACCCTGGTTCTGGCTCTAAATTCTCCATACTGTATCACTGTATATCTTTTTATATTAGGTTTTATTTATGTTCGGTGCACCTAATATGTATGTTTCTTTACTTATATGAAAAATTGTGTCCTACCCAAAACTAGCTGTATCTTCTGTTCCAAACATATACTACTGTCAATGCTACCTGCTGATACTTTGTATATATCACTTTATTTGTATTATTATTATTTTCTTGTGTGTTGCATCCCATCTATATTGTCCCTTGTTTCTTGTTGACAAACCCAGGTCCACCTCAAAAATGAACTTGCTCAACGGTGATCACCTGGTTAAATAAAGACTTTGATTGATTGATTGATTGATTGATTGATTGATTGACAGTGTGAATTCAACAGTCCCATAGCTAAATATTGAAGCTGTTGATTTATCCATAAACAATTATCAGATAATGAGACACTAGCAACTTTGAGGGATTTAAAATACACAACGTAATTCATCTTTGTTTTAAAGTTGCTAAGAGAAATGATGCTACCGACTCTGTAAACCTCTTTAATTAAGCAATACAGATGAGCATTTTGTTCTGCTTGAAATCATAAAGGAGTTCACTGCATTTACTGGAATGATAGAAACACAGTGTCGAGTGATGTCCCCTACAGTGACAAGATTTTTCACTTACAGTAGCTGTGCATGTTTGCCAAGCACCTGACTCATTCCAGATTAGGTGTACGTGCAAAACAATATGAATGGGTGAAATTCCCATCTTTCATTGTCTTTAGCATGCTATTGCCAATGTCCTTTATGAAGATTCCCACCCTCAGATCATGAGGGCTTGTCCAGATGTCTTAAAGTGATTGGATAAACCACAGAATTTTTCCCATTGGTTTTTCCCTCCATGACCAACTTATTAAGTAAGGCATGTATTCTATTGGTGTGTCTCTGTCAGGCTGTCTTTTTCAGTGTATCTCTTCTGCTCCTTCCGTGACCTCCCCCTCCCTGCTGTCACTGTAGAAAGATAGGTATCATGGGGTGGGGGGCAGTGGCAGGGCCCTGAGAGCTGAATGGAGGTGCAAGAGATTCTCAACCCCAATGTCCTAGTGAATTATAGATGAATCTCCAACGTTCCATTCCTAAGGAAGGTGGTTGAGAAAACAGTGACTCTGCAGCTCAAGGAACACATGGAAGCCTGTGACATCGCCAAGCAATTCCAGTCTGGGTTGAGGGTGAGGCACAACACTGAGACAGTACTGGTCTGGGTACATAATGACCTCCTCATGGCCAGAGATCAAAGAGAATGGTCAATTATCATGCTCCTTGATCTATCATCTGCATTTGATACTGTGGACCACTTTGTGTTACTAGAACATCTTAGAGAGTGATGTGGACGCACTGGTGTTGTCATCAACTGGTTTGAGTCCTTTCTCTCAGGTAGGAGGCAAAGGGTGGTGATGGGGACATTTTCCTCTTCCCCCCTGTCTCTTATCTGTGGAGTCTGTCAAGGCTCAATCCTGTCGCCGATGCTGTTCTCGGTATACATGCTGCCCCTGGGGAGGATCATCAGACAATACAGTTTAAGTTTTCACTGCTATGTAGATAATATTCAACTGTATATGTCCTTTCTGCCAGGGACAAGTAGTGCTGTTGAAGTCCTGAATAAATGCCTTCCTGAGAATTAAAGACTGGATGAACTCTGACTGGCTGAAGTTTAACTCCGGCAAGACAGAGGTACCAGTGATTGAGCAAGGCCGTGGTCAGAGTGAGGGAACCTCCAGGATGACAACAGGCTTAGTTCTGGGGTCAACACCATTGGTGGTGTCATCCAGGGTATAAAATTTGGACATGCTCTTCGACAACAAGCTGACTTTTGAGGCTCAGGTGCTGGCTGTCATCAAAAGTAGTTCTTACCATTTGAGGAACATTGCTCAGATTAAGTCCCTAATTCTGCCTGTAGTTCTGCCATCTAGAAATGTTGCAAAATAAAATTTTGCTGATGAAAATTGCCACAAAATTGGCAATTTCACCATACAAAATATTTTGCAAAAATCTGCTGTTCCACAAAATATTTCTCAGGGTGCGAACTTGTGAAATTTCACCACAGAATGTGAAATTGCACATGAAAATGGTGAAATTTTGCCATTTCTGGCAAAATTGTGTATTTTGCACCTACAAAATATTTCACGAAATGCACAAATTTCACAAAATAGTTTGTGAAAGGAAATTTCTCAGTTTCGCACAACACTGCTGCCATGACTGGTGCATGCTTTTCTAACATATAGGCTCAACTACTGTAACACTCTATATCTCGAGGTCAGTGGTGGGAGCCTCTGCCAGCTGCAGCTGGTGCAAAATGCAGCAGCCAGGCTGCTGACTAGATTACCCAGATTCTGTCATGTGACCTCAGTCCTGTAGGGTCTGTACTGGCTGCTGGTTAAGTGGCGGGTTCTCTTCAAGAGGGCTTGCTCACCTATAAGGACCTATATGGATTAAGCCCTGGCTACCTGTTAGACCTCCTTAGCCAGCCATTCTGACTCCCTCCCTCCATTCTTCCACCCAGGACCTCCTTGCAATTCTGAGCACCCAGCTGAAAACCTCAGGTGATCGCTCATTCTGGGTGGCTGGCCCAGTCCTCTAGAATTCGCTCCTGAGATCTCTGAGGGACGCCCCTACAGGGAAGGCTTTCAGGAGGAGCCTAAAAACTCACCTTTTTAAGTTAGCATATCCTGATAGTATAATTTAACACTGACTGTCTCTTTTTATTGAATTTCTGAATTTATTAAAGTGTTGCTATTTTGCTGTATTTACTAATTTTAATGTTCCTGAATTTTATGTAGAGTGCCCGGAGCCTCCACGGTTGGATGCCTAAAATTAAACGTTTACTTGCTTACATACTAATAAGCACTCCAGCTGGAATGTAGATTCACTGACTGACAAAATGGTTGCTATTCATTAAATGATTTTATTTCTATCTCCTATGCCCATTTCAGACGCTGTATCTGGAGGCCAACATTTCAAGACAAATCTCTTCTTCAGGGCTTGCAATACTAATTTAATTAGCTGTATTATAGAAGTACATCACCTACTCATATCCTTTCCAGAAATAAAACTAAAAGTAACAATCAAAAATTTGTATTTCATTAATGTTACAATAACCTCATATGACATGCAAATTCATATAAATATGAATTACTTCTTCACAGAAAGGGTAATGGATTCCTGGAACAGTCTTCTAGTGGATGTAAGGAGGCAAAACCAGTGGTGGGATTCAAAAATGCCTGGGATAGGCAGGAGGGAATTGTTTGGATAAGGAAGGAAGGGGAAGAGACAGCACCATAGATCAAGAAGGGTCTGCAGAAAAACTGAAGATAATACAAATGGGCAGAGTGGGTTGACCCAGCAGCCCTTATCTGCTGTTGTTTCTATGCAACTCTATTTACATAACACATTTTTGTCTGTGCATCCACTCATTTCAGTATGCAGTTCTATATTATTATATTGAATTTCTTTGTTAAAAAATACTTCAGTATCTCATTTTTGCTATCTTTTACTGCCAGAAATGTTGAACTACCCTTATCAGTAATCTGATTAATATTTAAAGTTTAAAGGTTTCTGATTCAGTGTAGATGCTTTTATTTGTTTAGAAAAAGAGGTTCCTATGTAATGCATAGTAAATGGAGAAAGCTTGTGACATTATGCTCATAAAGCATCAATTAATCTGTCATGCACTTAGATACTTTTTCAGACTTCATTGTATAAACCTTTATCATTATCACCTGATTTTACGTTGGTCATAAACTTTATGTTTAGGATATACTAAAGGTGAGCCAAGTGTCATGGCAACAACTTTGGCTCAGCTTTGATGGGGGTATCAAAATGCAGTTCAGCTCAACACTTCAGCTGAATCACTTCAGCTCCCAGTGCAATAACTGGCATAGATCATAACACACTACAGAAGGGGGGCCTTGAGGTCGGCAATGGCCATTAACTACAGTAACTTATGTGTGGCAGGTGTTGTTGACATACCAGTGCTGGTGATCACTATGCTTTCTGTAATGTGACACAGTGCTAGACACCCCTATCAGAGCTACAGTTATTCTTAGTTTCCTTTGTTGACCTCAGAGCTCATCCCCCTCGTAGTCCCTGTTTGCTCTTCATGATTACAAAATACTATATTAGTTCCAAAAAGGATTTCCAAATAAATCCTCCACCAAAAAAATATGCAGCCTGCAAAAAAAGTCCAGATACTACCAAACTATACACATACCAGGGCATTGCTTTTCCAACCATACCTTCCCAAATTTGTATAGTTATTTTTTTTTGTATTCTGTATTTTTTAGTTAACCCTTTGGCTGCCAACAGAATTAGAATGAATAGGTATTTTGGACTAATATATCAGTCCGTGGCCCTGCTAGGGTTACATTTTTTTAACTTTTTAAAAATATTTTTTTTACCTTTTAGTGCTTAGAGCTATAATGATTTTTCCATTGCTGACCTCAAGGCTCCCCCTGTAGTCCCAGTTTTCCCTTTTTTTCCAATTACTACAGTATGTTTGTTTCAAAATAAATCCCCTCAAAAATATGCATCTCAGAGGAAAGCCCAAGTACTACTGAACTATACTCATAACAGGGCATTACTTTGCCTACCTCACCTTTCCAAATTTGTATATTTACTTTTTTGTAATTTTTATATAAATTATTTAAATTTGTTTGTGAACTTTGTGTATTATTTTCATCATATTTGATAAAACAATACAGCTGCTCATATAAAGCATCAACGTATACCATTGATAGCTAATATAAATGGAGGCTATCTATTCGAAATGATCAGTAGTATTACTAATTCTTTAACTTTTTATGTTTTTTTTTACATTTAGTGCTAAGAGCTATAGTAATTCTTAGTTTCCTTTGCTGACCTCAGGCCTCCGCCCATAGTACCTGTTGTCCTTCATACCAATTACAATGTTAGTTCTACATAGGTTTTCAAAATAAATCCCCTTCAAAAAATACACATCCCCAAAAAAGTCCATGTACAACCATACTATACCAATATAAGGACATTGCTTTGCTTACCTTACCTTCCCAAATTTGTATATTTACTTTTATGTAAATATTTGAAAGTTTTTATTCAAATGTTGTAACTTTTTAAAAATATTTAACATTTATTAAGCTTTACTGTAACAACATTTGCCCAACAACAGCATGATTCTAGCATGCCAGTAGTTTATGTGACATCACAGATCTGATTTAACTGGCAGTGACTGTTTGTAAGCTGCTGAAGCTGAGTTACACTGAAGCAGTTGGCATCTGCCACCTGCTTAAATTGAGCTTGCTGGTGATAACATGTTAAAGGATGTGTACTATAGTCTAAAGAACTTGAGTCTTTACTGCTATTGGTTGCAGTCATCTATGGCTTTATCCTCTGATTGACCAGCTCATTTGCAGCTGAATTCTCCACTTTGGATGTCTGCCCTAGGTGCTGTTTCAGTGTAGTTGAATCTCTGCTTTGGTGGTTTGCCATAGGTGCCGTCTTTACTGATGTACTTTTTTGCTCTCTAATATTTTGTCCCAGCCACCTTCCCTGGCTCCAGCCTCTATTAAATGCACTTTTGGCCACTCCCATTTTACCCTTCCAGATGTGTATTGACTCATACAGGCAGCTCCCAAAATAAAGATGTACTTCTTCTAATCACTCATGCTTCCTTAAAGCACTGCTTATTTTACAGCATTCTGACTATTTTGCCCATCTCTATGTGTGACTCTTTCCTTTAGGATCCCTCAAAGCAGACTGCAGCTGGCAGCTGCTACAGGCTCCTGCTATTTCACATCATTTTATTGCTGGCAGTGTTGCTGCCCTGCTCTCTCTAGTGCATTGTAACTCGGTTTACCTTTGGCTCCCATGGCTACATAAGTCATGCCTACCCATCTATCATCCATATTGTCGATTCTCCTCTTTCTCTTTCTTCTCTCAACTTTATCTGCTCCAGCTCCACTCAGTCTGCATGCTAAAAAAACCTACTCATCTCTCCCCTCTGCTGGCATTACCGCTTACTTTATTCCTGCCACAACTCCCACGTCTCCACAATTACTTTGGACTCACTTCCCTTACCTTCCCTTGCATCACTATTCTTAGTACCCAACCACCTTGCTTTCCTCTGCCTCCTAATCTTCATCTCACCCAGCCCTCCATCCCCAAAAATTCCCTAAATACTCTGTCTACCACAAATGTCCTAAACTCCACTTCCTTATAATTGTTCTCCTCTTACTGGCTTCAGGAAATGTCCATCCTAACCCTGGCCCTACTCCACTCAGTGCAACCAGTTGCAATCCTTCCACTAGGTTATCTACTTCCCACCCACCTTCTGCACTTCCCAAATGCCTAAACATCCTACACTTAAACATCTTCAGTTTAGTCTCAAAAATAGATCTTTTGCATCTGTTAGTAATCTCCCTCACACCAGATAGTCTAATTCTAACAGAAACCTGGCTAACTGATAAAATACCTGATCTATCCATAGTTTTCCCAGGTTACTCTATAATCAGGATGGATAGGACTCTCAGGGGTGGCAGAGTTGCCATGTATATCCTGTCCTCACTTCAGTCTACAACCATTCTCTCATCCCCACTACCCTCCACTTATGAAGCAAACATTACAATACTTATCTTCGCCCCAATATTCATAGCCGAGATCTACTGTTACCCTGGTACCAATCCTTCTGATACAATGGCTCTTATTACCTCCATAACCTCACTATCACATTCAGGCGAGCTATATATCTTGGGAGATGTAAACCTAAACTGTCTGTCTCCAACAACATCCAAGACACAAAATTACATCTCAGCCCTCAGTCTCTCCCAACTCACCCTGGAACCCACCCACCACAACCATAAAACCCTAAATCACTCTCTGATAGATTGGGATCTCATCTCCCACCACCACCAAGTCATTAAAGTATGCATACTCCTGGATACCCTTAGTGATCATCACCCTATCTTCTTTGTCAGAAAAGTTAATTGACTAAAACCACCACGTAAAATCCTATAGCTCCACTCTTTCAGCTCCCTAGACCTCAATCCCATTTTCACTGAGCTAGCTGGCTCTGACTGGTCCCCTGTTGCTTCTGCCCCTTCCATTGACCAAGCCCTCACCTACTTCAAAGATATATTTCTTGCTACCTGGAACTCTCATGCCCCTTTCAAATGCACTAGCGTTCATAGCAACCACCATCCTGGGTCACCCACAAATTAATGACTTGTTTCAGGGAGTGTGACAAGGCATGGAGAAAGGGATTAAGTATCCCAGCTTCCTTCAGATTATATTAGGTATTGAATGCTCAGAAATGCCTGATTATGCCACCAGATTAGCTAAATCTCAATATTTCAAATCTTCTTTTTCCAAAAACACTAACTATGAATCCAAATTTTAGAAAGTGGTCCACACTATGTTCTCCACTCCTACACATCCACCTCCCCCAGTGCTTAAAATAAACAACACATTGATCTCTGAACCATGCTCAGTGGCTCAAGAGTTTAACTCCTATTTCACTTCCTATGCCTCAGCCCTTCTAAAGACCCTCCCTACAACCCCTCCTCACCCTCACACACCCTGTACTCAACCCCTTCATGCCAACCCCTCCTTCTACTTTTCTGCTGTTTCCCCCGAGGAAACACCAACTGCCTTCTCTCTCTTAATCCTTCCAAAGACTCATCACCAGATGACCTTGGCCCACTAAACTCCTATACCTCTCAGCTTCTGCCATTTCCTACCCTCTCTCCTTAATCCTAAATCTCTCCTTCCTGATGTCATCAGTCCCTACTCACTGAAAACATGCATTGGTCCTCCCTCACACTAAGGGTTGTAGCCCCTCCTTCCCTGCTAACTATCCCCCTATCATGCCAAGCTCCAAGAATACCTGGTACTCTCACAACTGACTTCCTTTCTCACTGATTCTTTCTTTTTCACCCCACTCCAATCTGGCTTTCAGAAGAACCACTCCACCACCATCTCCTTTCTTAGGCTCACTGACTCCTTCATCACTGGAATGGACAATGGCCTCATTACCTCTGCCATCATTGCCGACCTCACCAAGGCTTTTGACACAGTCTCACATGCCCTGCTTCTTAACTCCCTTATGGCTGCTGGTTTGTGCACTTCAGCCCTTAACTGGTTTAGAGATTATCTCTAGGCAGAACCAGTCAATCAAGATCCAGCATGCAATCTCCCCGTCACTACAGGTGTCCCACAGGCTCTGTGCTTGGCTGCATTCTCTTCTCTTCTTCATCTTCCTTAATGACTTGCCCTCAGTATGCACCCCCCTCCTCCTCTATCCATATGTATGCTAATAACACTGTCCTTTTCTCCTCTGGCAAATGCCCCTCTGATGTAGCAACCACCTTTCAACATGACTTTCAGCATGTTCAGCTATGGTTTGCCTCACATCAGTTATTCCAATTTGACAAAAAGACAGTCTCCATGACCTCTGGCACCAGGCAGAGACTCTCTAGGCTCCACCCCTTCCATCCTTCCACACCCTTTTGGGAAAGTCCTAGAGGACACCTCCTTATTCAGATATCTTGGGATTTGGGTAGACCAACACCTCAACTTCTCTGGCCACATTGATGCCATCCTGAAAAAACTGCACCCCAAGCTTGGTGCCATATACAGGAACCATAGTTGCATCCCTACTATGTCATAGTGTGAACTAGTCCAGAAGATAATCCTTACCATTTTTGACTACTGCTATGTGGTCTGTGGTGCCACTCCCAAATTCTCCCTAACCAGACTGGACATTCTCTTCAACTCCTTCTGTCATTTTGCCCTTGGAGCTCATTCATGCACCCATCACTGTGACCTGTATCACTCGCTGTCCTTTTCCCAACTTGAAAACAGGCACCTTGGTGATTGCGCCAAACTCACTTCTAAATTCTGACTAGGAGAACTTCCTCTCTAACTCTCATGCTCACTCTTTCCCTCCCACTTATTCAGATCCACTGATACTTGTACTTTGTCAGTCCCCAGATGAACCGCCATCGTTGGCCAGTCAGGCTTCACCTATCGCTTCCCAAAAACCTGGAACTCCCTTCCCCCCCAGTATGTCACTCCTCCTCCTCTTTCCTAGCCTCTGCCTTGCATAACTTTTTCTCTTCTAGCTGCTTCTGCTTTAATCCTTCTTAACAGCCCTTCTATGTCCATGTCCATACCCCTGCCACTTATCCTCAACCCTGCCTCTCTCCTTCTCTTGCCCTCACATCCTGCACCACTGTTCCCCATCTCTCCTCTCACTGCTACTCCTTTATCGCTACCCAACCCCTTCTACTACCTCCCTCAAATCCTCTTTTACAACTTGCCTGCATTAGACCTACCCCACGGCAGGGTTCTCAGTGTCCTGGAGGGCGCCAGCTCAGAGCAAGCTTCTTTCTCCCCACCTAACCTCACCTGATTCTGTCCTCTGGCTGGGTTCTCAGCATACTGGAGAGGCCTTGGATAGGCACTGTTTCTTCTCTCAAGCATTTTCCTTCCCTTACTCATCCCCCCTACTCCTTCCTCCTCACTCACCCTTGCCTAGTGCTGCCCCCTGGCAGGGTTCTCAGCATCCTGGAGGAGTCCTGCACTGGATAAGCCTTTTATTCCCTTCCACCTCCCTGCTATCCTTTCTACCCAAAGTTGACCTTGCCTGTTTCTGCCCTCTGGCAGGGTTCTCAGCATCCTGAAGAGGCTTAGAGTCAGGCACGCCTCTTCCCTTTTTCTTTCTCTTCTCCCCCCCTCACCAATCCCCTCAACTCTCCCTATCCAAGCCTACCTTGTCTAGTTCCACTCTCTGGCAGAGTTCCTCACATCTTGGAGAGGTCAAGAACATACAAAAAGTCTTCCTTCCCTTTTCTCCAGCATTCTTACTCCCACGCTATCTTCCCTTTCTACTTATGCCTAATTTTCCTTAGATTTCTTCCCCTGCACTTTCACCCTCTCTCCCCAATGTTTACAAATCACTGCCTCTTTCATTCATTGGCATTGCTGTATGCTTACTGGATGGACCAGCTCTTCATGGCCTTGCCCATCCCAACAAATCCATCCCCTTCTCTTTCATGCCCCTCCACTCTATCCTTCCACACTTAAAAAGAAATAGTTCCCCAGAGCTACGGTATGTGCATTTTTTGTTCTCTTTTGTAATTCCAGCTAGCACTTGCCCTAGCAACATATCCCCTACTACTGATTCTACTCACTTGCTCTATCAATTTGCTCCCCCATCTATTTGCCTCTCCTCCTCATCTGACATACCCTGCCCACCCCGTGTCCCTCTTTGATCTTTCTCCCTCCACTGCCCATAACCTGCTAAACCCTCTGGCTCTTGATTGGGACCCACTTCCTGTAGGGTTTTAACCCTCAGCTGCATCAATATGACTTGATAGGATCCATAGGTACACAATGTATGTATAGTATACTTGCTTGTTTATTTTAACTGTCTCACTACAAATGTAATTGTTTTGTCTATTTTCTTAATCATGATGTATGTATTTCTCAGCCATGTAAAATATAATCTGTTTGTAAGTCTACCTCCAATTGTACCTTCCCCCACAGGTCACACCGGGAAACAAGCAATTTATTGTTCAGTGTGCCTTCCTGGTGAAACATTTCAATAAATAAATAAAACACTAGGGTGTGTTCAGATCCTTTCCCTGCTGGTGACTGTGCTACTAGGAGTGGTGGTGGTGAGCTGCACTGTGGTGCTGCCAGTTCCAGTAGGATTTTTGGGGGATATTCCTGAAGGAAGAATACAGTTAGTTGATGACATGTGATGGAAGTTGAAATAAAGAAATGGATAGGTGAAGTTGATGCATGGTAAATTCAGTTTCAGAAAGGCTGGGAATTCAATATCATCCAGATCTAGCCTGGAGCACTGTAATGAGGAAATATTCCCAGTTGTACTGAAACTCCTTTTGGAAGCAACCAGCGTTGGGGGATATTCCAGAATGTTTAAAACTACTTTAGCCAGTGCAGGCCATATAACTTTTCTGTCCTGCCAGAATTTGTTGTCATCAGTATTTCAGTTACACAATGGCCTAGCTAAAAAAGTCTCAATCATGTAATCTGGTGTTATGTCTGTGCCTTCATCCATAATATCTATGTAATGTCAGTATTATGTGTCAACCAGTTCACATAGGTTTTTGGATTTGGATCATCAATTTCTTTTTCTTAACATCTAATGTCATCATCCTCACCATGCTGGAGAACCCTAGCACTTGAAGCACTGGAAGTAGACTTAAGAGGAGGAGACTGACTTTTGGTTTCTGTGCATTGATTGCACTGGGCTCTATGATGCCAGTTCAACAACACTTTTATCGACTGGCATCACATCGACAGGATTTATGTTGACCACAAGTTGCAGTTGACATAAATCCCCATTGCCTCCCCTCCATTTTTTTCAGAGCCCTCCGCACCCCCCATATTTTAGATTCTCAACTCCGAGTCAGAGTTGATTCAGGAAGGGGGTGCAGGACCAGGAGACAGTATGCCCCTGTGTCATGCACACCAACACAGCGACCTGTCGGCAACCTGTCAATTTTGCTAACAGCAATGTAGTGCACTGTGTTGGTGTCACTGTCGGGGGGGGTATACCATCTGCACTGCTCTCTCTGAAGCGTCTACAAGACTTTCTGTCTGACAAAGTCAACAGGTACAGGAGATATGTAGACTGTTTTGTATCTGGGATCGAGTAATGTTGCCATGCCCAACTGTGGGTAGAGTCAAATGCTTTAAAGTTGTTGTCCAGTTGTGCCAAAGACATCTCTGCCATTTCCCCAATAAGGATTACATCCAACTTTGGCTGCTACTAAGATAATGAACTGGTGTTACCACCACCACCAGTACCACCAACTTGTCCAGCACCAAGATCCTCATCACCACTGCTCAAGTCATTATCATAACCTCCATCACTGCAGACTGCAATGATTGCAGTTGTGGTTTGTAGGCTTATGACAGTTATTCAAACTGTGGTTGAGGTCACCAATGTATCATCTCCAAAGCCACGTTTGGATTTCCACTTTTGGCACAGCACTATTCATGAAACTTTTGTGTTCAGTAAAAGCTGTGTGTGTGTAAGGTGAATTTATGCTGCCAGACACTTTATAATGAATAGGTTGACTTGGTTTGGGATCAAATGTGGGATGCTTGACAAAACAGAGTTGGTGGCATTCTGCATGCTTATTCTGGTGGAACTGGGCTCTCTTTCTAAATCCTCAGCATGCTTTCAACTGACACCTCACCCCACAACACACACACACACACTCCAGGAAACATTGCTGTCTGCCTGGACACAGTGCTACACTATGGAGCAACATAAACACCTACAGAGTGCACTCCCAATATCAGACTGCTATGCACTCGCTCTAGAGGCAGCTGTGGATTAATTGAGAATAAATCTACGGTCAGTTGGCCTGTGTAGTCCAATCACAACACGGTCTGCTGCCTGAGCATGTTACAAAAATTCCTGGCAACTTTACCCATAAACTAAAGCAATGAGCCACCATTTTCTGGTGCCAGGTGGTGCCCCCCATTGCCAGACCTTCTGTTACATTTCCATGGTATCTAAGGGCACCCCACCCTCCAGTTGCTGTCTCAATAAAGAAATAATCTTTCCTGGTGTCTAGTGGCACCCCATCATCTGATCATCATTCCCTACATGATTTAATCTTTCACTAGTGTCTATTGGCACCTCCACTCCTATCGCCATCCCTAAAAGATTCAGTTATTCCCTGGTGTCTAGTGGCACTCCCCACCCTCCGATCCCAATTCCCAAAATGTTTCCATGGAGTCTAGTGGCACCCTCCACCCTCTGATCACCATTAATAATAAAATATATCTGGTGTCTAGTGGCACCCCCACCCTCTGATTGCTGTCTTTCCCTTTAGCAAGAGAATCTTTTCACATGCATTCTCTGTATGAGAACAACAGGACTTTCTTGATGTCTACAGATGCAGCTGTAACTCATGCTGTGGGCTGCAGTGAGAGGAATGAGTCGCTGATGTCGTGCTGACTGCAGCGGGCTCCATTTATGAAGTATATGTTTCCCTGGTGTCTAGTGGCCCCCTCCAACCCCATCCCAATAATGTTTCCCTGGCATCTAGTGGTACCCCCACCTTTTAATCTCCATTCCAATAATGTTTCTTGGTGTTTAGTGCCACTCCCACCCTTCAATCACTGTTCCCAATATTTCTCTGGTGTCTAGTGGCACCCCTCACCTTCTAATGGCCCTCCCTATTATTAACTTTACTTTCCCTGGTGTCTAGTGGCACCTGCCACCCTCAATCACAGTCCCGAGGTGAAGTATAGTGTTGTGTTTAGGGCTTTGACCTGCAAAACTGGAGACCTGGGTTTGAATCCCACAGCCCCACTTACATACTGTGTGACCCTAAGCAAGTCAATTAACTTCCTTGTGCTCCCAGGTTGCACCTGAAAACAAGCTTCAGGTTACTGTGCCTTTTCTGGTTGAACAATTTCCCCTTTTCCTTTAATTTGGCTTTCCTGGTGTCTAGTGGCACCCCCATCCTCCAATTGCTGGCCCCGTAATTTTGTTTTCTTTCCCTGGTGTCTAGTGGCACCCCCACCCACCCTCCGATCGCTATCCCTATCTAACAATAAAGAAAATGGTCCCTCATTGTTTTTTTGGTTTTTTTTAGGAAGTCTGCAAAAAAAAAAAGGTCCTTCACCACTATCCCCTTCCACCTCCCACTTGGCATTCACCACTCCACACTCCCCAGTACATCCCCACACACCCTCACTCACCTGAACTGGTCACAGGGTGAAGATCCAATATCCAATCGAAGACACGTCTTGCTGTTGGAACCACAGACTGCTATATGACAAAGTAAGGTAAGTGAGCTTCAATGCATTTCAATGTGGTTTTCAACTGTGATGCATAACTTTGCCATTTTTGCACATTTTTATATCAAATTTTCAACATGGCCTTTTTGAGACACCACCTCATGAACAATGTCAGTGGAATTGTACAAATCTTGCCTGAAAGGTGATTTTGAGTTTGGTTGGTGAAATCACCTTTCAGTTGGGATCTGAAAATTTTCACCGCCCTTGTTCATGAGGTGGAGTCATAAGATGGGTATGCTAAAAATTTGGGGTAAAAATAGAAAAATAACGTGCATCTGTTAAAAGTTTGTTACATCCCCTCTCAAGTTTATTAATTTTAAATATTTTGACCCACATTTTTAACATAGCCATTGTTTACATCACTTCATGAATGTGACAGCTGTCATTTTTCAAATCCTGCCCAAATTGTCTTTTCGCACCTGTGGCTTGGAATGACATTGCAGTGACACGGAGTCACGTTTTCCCAGGGATTTGGAATGTTTCAGTACTGCGTACATGAGGTGAGGTAATAAGAAGGCTATGGTCCTGCACGTCCACAGCAACATACATATACGTATCTATAGAGGGATGGGAATGTAGAGCCCAGGTGCCCTGTGCTCCCACAGGCAAATAAGGATACAATTACACTATCTCAAAAATTATCACTCCCTCATGAAAAAGGGATACGATTTTGGAGGGGTGAAAGTGCAGGGCCCAGAGAGCTCTGCGTTCCCACAGGCAAATAAGGAAACAATAACACTATCTCAAAAAGTAAGGAAATCCATTGTGAAAAAACTTCATTAATGCACTAGTTGGGGTTAAAGTGTTTGGTTTACAGTCAGAGGCACTGCGGTGTTGTTCGCTGTTTTTTCAGGGGGACAAAAACAGAAATAGGAGCAGACTTAATGTTTCTCATATAGAGCAGAGTAGAACAGTTTTCATTAGGAGAGGAAACCGATTATGTTGTCAGTGAAGACGACAATAGGGAACCTGCTGGAACGGAGTGATGTTTTCTTTTTTTTACATTTCATGAGGTCATTAGTGTGCTGGGTCTAGAACCGATAACATCCCAGTTCCAGTTCCAGTGTGACCAATCAGGGATGAGAATTCTTGCCTGAGTGGGTATAATACAAGGTAACAGACAGACAACAGGGTTGCACCACCAGGAGGTTCTTTGCCTCTCTTCCCACAGACAACCGTCAAGTTGGGTACACACAGGTCACCTGAAATTTTCCTCCCCACCCAAATAGTTGAGAGATCTGCATGAGAGAGAGGTGCTGCACTGGACTGACTTAGGAGACTTCAGGAATGTGAGACTCAGACAACTCAAAGCAAGACTCTGACACAAGTTCAAGTAAAAAATTGAGGTAAGTTTTACTGAGTTGAAATGCAGACTCACAAGCACAGTCAGTATATAAAATGATTACAACTTTTAGCAATTGCAATGCATTCACTTTACATAACATTACATTAACAAATGACTTTAGTGAAGAAACCTCTTCTCTTTCTTGTTCCCACAGGCTTAAACCTGAACAGAAGAATCCCTGGAGACTGCAGACTAATACACCACATACCAGCCCTCCAGGTACTTTAACTACATCCAGCACTAAGCCCCACCTTGGGCCTTAGTCACTGCACCTTAAAATATTTCTGCCTTAAGGGTGTGCAGTGGCTATTAGGCCTTCACCCACCTCAGTCAGCCCACTCATCCCTTTTACACCAGATATCCTTTCTAGTATTCAACATAGTATTTGAATTTTAAAATCCCTTGAACACTCTAAACACTTAAGCTCTATGCATTTAACATTAGCAGTGGCTCAGCAGGTAGCACACTCACCTCTGAGGCCAGGAGATCAGAAGGTTGTGGGTTCTTTCCTCACACTAGACAATTGGGTTAAATCCCAATACTGACACTGTAGTGCAGCATGAGGAGGGTGTTGCACTCCTGAGGTACTGTGTTTCGGATGAGATATTAAACTGAGGTCCCATCTGCCTGTTCTGGTGGTAGTTCAGGTGGATGTTAAAGATCCCATAGCACTTCTCAAAAAGAGTAGGGGAATATTTTATTCACAACTTCAAAACACATACTAAACAACAATGGTAATGCACATCAAATACTACATGAAACAAAAAAAGAAATCAAAAAAGTATTGTAATCATACTGTTCTAACCAAAACAAAATTTACAAAATGCATGGAAAAAAATTAATAATTCATATTGGTCCCTGTTCACAAGTCATAAAGGAGAAAAAACAAAGAAGTATTTCAATCATAGTCCTGTCAAAATACTGGCCAAATATTATTCAACAGGATAAAAAATTAGGAAATATCCATCACCCCCATCCCCACAAATGATGGGGACCATGTTATCTGGAATCTCAACAGAAAATTACAATCAATGCTTAAGACCCAAAAAATAATACAAAAATGAAAGGAATAACTTAATAAAATATTACCATCATTCTATACAAAGCAAGACAAAAATGTATAAAAGATATAGAGAAAAAAACTAACAGAAGAAAAGAAAATGTCTACTCATACATAGTTCCCTTCCCAAAGAGAATGAGAACAAAAATATGCATACTTATGAATAGAAAAACCTCTAACCCATTAATATATAGCACACCAAACTTGGAGAGAAAAAAAACCTAATCCCTGAGAAGAAAAATTATGTTTAGATCCCGAAGACAGTCAACTTGTGTCTAACCATGACATACCAGGGTCGTGAGGGTCGGAGGAAGCTGTCAGCCCCCTCCCCAGCACCAGGAGCCCAGCGGGACTCGCCGCCACCCTTCCCCGGACTTCAGGTATGGGGCAGGAGCAAGCAGGACAGTTGGAGGCACGCAGTTTTGATTTTGGCGCCAAAGTACAAACAACAGATCTCAAAAGTGACTGTGCTGCATAGCTGTGGACATTACTAAGGCTAAAGGAAAAAAAAATATATACGCTTAGCTAGCAAATGTAGTTAAATTGTAGAAAAGCCATTCTTTTGTAGAAAAGCCATTCTTTTGTGCAGAAAGACTCCTGTTTAGTCAGCCAC
Source organism: Neoceratodus forsteri (assembly GCA_016271365.2). Taxonomy (NCBI): domain Eukaryota; kingdom Metazoa; phylum Chordata; order Ceratodontiformes; family Ceratodontidae; genus Neoceratodus; species Neoceratodus forsteri. The sequence goes on along the minus strand of CM028136.1, from coordinate 980,083,230 downwards.
TGTGTTAATCCCTAGGAAAGCACTTTATTCTGTAGCCACTGCATATACTAGGAAATCATTTTACTCGTATCGCGACTGCAGCAAGTAATGTTCCTTTGTCCTACCTGACCCGCCTCCTGTTCCAGCAGTGTACTTATAAATCTCTCCTCTCTCCCTAGATCAGTCTACCAGGGTCGCGAGGGTTGGAGGAAGCTGCCCACCCTCCCCAGCACCAGGAGCCCAGCGGGACTCGCCTCCGCCCCCCCCGGACTTCAGGTATGCGGCAGGAGCAAGCAGGACAGTTGGAGGCGCGCAGTTTTAACCCCGCCAGCACTGCGTGCCAGCTCCCCACCACCACCCTTGGTCAGCTCTTTCTTTTATAGGCAGTGTCACATGAGGCTGTAGATCCCATCAGCCCACTTTTCCATCTGCAGGTTATACCTGCTGAACACTAGGGGGATCCTGCTTGCCTAAACCTTCCCCTGTCATCTATCTCATATAGCAATACAACAATATGCCTCCTTTAGGTCTTGGAATACTCACTTACTCCTTATTATCCCATCCCCCAAAAAATCGCTGCCAAAAATCTCTCTAACACCTTTATATGTACATATGCTAGCATCTCATCCCCCGCACTGCCTCAAACCCTCCCATCTACCCTCCGTTCTCCATCAGCACCCCACACGCTGGATCACCCAACCACCCCATCTCACCTCCCCAGTGCCCATACCCCCCACAGCCCACAGTGGCAGGTGGTATCCCTCTGTCCTAGCTCTACCCCCCTTAACTCCCTACCCATCCCCTGCACTGCCCCCCACAGATCCTCCCATCTGCCCAGGCATCCCTACCACTACCGCAGTAGTTCCTTTCTCTGGCTTATCATCCTACTCCTCCTACTCTCTGGGAATGTCCACCCCAACCCAGGACCAGGACCTGCTACATCGCCCCCCACAGGGCATGGACTCTGCATTGCCTCCATGAATATCTGCAGTCTCCCAAAAAAGACTGCTGCACTCCATTGTTGGGTCTTCCAACATAAGCCCGACATCCTTACCATAGTGGAGACCTGGCTCTCACCGTTGACCCCAGACTCGACGGTCTCCCTCCCTGGCTTCACCCTCTTTAGAGAAGATCGTGTGGGTAAGCGTGGTGGTGGATGCGCTGTCTGCCTAACTCCCTCCTGGGTCATGCCCTACCCGCCCCAAAGCTCGACCATGGGGCTCAAGCCATCACCTTAAAAATTATCCCTGACCCAGGCCATGGCCCTCTTTACCTCACTACAGCATATGTACCCCCACGAGAACAAAGTCAAGCTATCTGCTCCCTCGCCGACTATCTCACTACCCTGCCACACAAGGCTGAACAGCTCGTCCTAGGAGACCTCAACAATAACTGGCTTGGCTCCACCTCAACACAAATTAAAGACAACTTCACAGCTCTTGACCTATCCTAACTAGTGACTCGACCCACCAGATTTAACCAATCAAGTGGGACTAGCACACTACTAGACATCGTGCTCTCTAACCGCCCTCACAAAGTAAAAGATGTTAATGTCCTAGCCAACTCCCTCAGTGACCACTCACCAATTCCCTGCTACTGGTCCTCCCCCACACTCAAACCTGCACACCAAGCCACCCCCGTCGGCGTTTCCGCCCCGGAGGACTATACAAGTTTAAGCGGCACCTTGCCCAGCTTGATTGGTCCCCGATCTCCCTCGCAGCAGATATAGACATCACCTTAGCCTTTCTCACCAGTGCCTTCTGCAAGGCCTGCAACGTCTTCACCCCTGTCACCAACATCCGTACTAAGAGACACTCTGCTGCCTGGATCCCACCCCCCCCAATCCAACAACTGAAGCAGCGTGATAACCTTTGGCACATTGCTGTAGAGACTGGCAGGCTAGCAGACAGGCAAGCTTATAATACAGCTCGCAACCAGTGCACCTGGGCCATAAGACAAGTCAAAGCCAACTACTACCAATCCACCTTGACCTCCTCCTGGGGCACTGCCCGAACCTTCTGGGATAACAAGAAGGAGTTAAACGGGATGACCTGCTCCCCTGCTCCCTCTCTGATGGTCATAAATGGCGCTATTAATATGGACCCATCCTGTGTTGCCAACTGCCTTAACAAAACATTCTCTGATCTAAGTACAGTCCTTCCAGCCCACTTCTTTGACCCCATCTCGGTAAACAACAACCCAGCTATCTCTCGCCCCCCCTTTTCTGTTTAGGACTATCTCCCCACAGGACGCAAAACCAATCCTCCTAAAAGCTCTCTCCTCCCACAACCCGAGCTGTGACCCCCTCAACCCCAGGATACTCCGCCTAACACTGGATGTCATGCTAGCCCCCCTCACGGACCTTCTTAATCGATCCCTGTGCCTTGGTCAATTCCCGAGTGCATGGAAGCAGGCTGAAATCACCCCTATACAGAAAAATGGAGACCGCGCTGTACCAAGCAACTACAGACCTATCTCCATCCTCCCCCCCTCTCCAAAGCTCTGGAGAAAATAGTATCCCACGCAACTTGTAGATTATCTATCCAGTCACAACATTCTGTGCCCAGAACAGCATGGCTTCCGCCCTGGTCACAGCACCACCACAGCTCTGCTGGAGTTCTCCCACCATATACACTCTGCACTAGACGCCAGGGAGATGGCTGGGGCAGTGTTCATTGACCTATCCAAGGCCTTCGACACTGTGAGTCACCCATTAATGCTTGACACCCTCTTTAAGCTGGGACTGTCATCCGGCCCTTTGGCCTGGTTCTCCAGCTACCTCTGTGATAGATCCCAACGCCTCAAGTTAAATGGTAGCCTATCTTCTGCACTGCCTGTACGTTCCGGAGTCTCACAAGGCTCCATTCTGGGCCCCACATTGTTCAGTCTGTTCTTAAACACCCTTCCCAGCTCCTGCTCAGACAAGCTGCTACTATATGCCGATGATGCAGTCCTAGTTGCCTCACACCCCGACCCATTTACTCTCCAGAGCATCTTGCAATTCTCCTTCAGCCAAGCTGAAAAGGTTCCTCGACCATCGCCTGGTCCTGAACCTCAAGAAACAAAATCTATGATCTTTGCACACAAGTAACTCCAAAAATGCTCCCCTTTGCATCCTTCCCAGTACCCTCCACCCCCTTGAGCAGGTATCAACATACAAATACCTGGGCATCACCTTTAACTCGGCTTTCTCCTTCCATGCCCATGTCAGTGCTTTATCCTCTGCCATGAACGCCCGGATTGGACTCCTCTATCGCCACAAAGATTGTCTCCCTGTATTCGCCCTACGGCTGGCTATCACTTCCTCCATCCTGTCATTGGTTGACTATGGACTCCCCACCTATGCAGTCGCTGACCCCACTGCCCTCACCAAAATCCAGACTTCCATCAACAAAGCCTGCAGGATCTTGACCAGTGCCCCAAGCAGAACTCACACATGCCAACTCTACTCCACCTCTAACATACTCAATCTGGAAGAACACCTGCAATATCACACCTGCATACTGGCTAAAAGGCTCTACTTGGACTATGTCCCCAGGTGTCACTGCACAGCTTCTGAGCTCCCACTCGGTTGCCACCCGTACCGCTAACAAAGCCACCTTCCAGGTACCTAGAGCCAGGACCTCACTCGCCCAAAGATCCTTTTATCACAGAGCACCGTCCTGGTATAACTCTCTCCCCATGCACATCACAAACACCCCTAAAACTGGTCATTCAAAACCGCCCTACACAAACACCTCCTTAGCACTCAGAGATGTATGTGCAAGTATAGGGTCTACCGTGTGTACCCTCAAACTGATCCAGGTCCAACAGGATTACGTATCCAACAGTTCACTCGATTAGCCTGCTTCAGTCTATTTACCACATGCTATAGCCTGCATGACCCTCTAGGACCCCCAATGACTTACTGTTGTGTGCCCTTTGCAAACTGCCTATGTTTATTTGCTCTTTGAAAATTCTGTTATGTATGCTGTATGTATCTCACCTGTACTGTTCCCCACTGTCTTGTCTCACAAGTTGATTGTTCCCCCTCCCTGCGACGAGATGCCTTTGTAAATGAGTCTTTGACTCAAAGGTTGTAAATCCGATATATGAATTAAAATAAAAAAAATAAAAAAAATATGGTTCCATTTCTTTTTATACCCTGAAAAGGTCCTATTTTGTCTATTAAGCTTCCGAATACCCTGAATAGATTCAGAGATCTTGAAGAAAAGCTTTTCCGGAGTAACATATCTTTTCTGTAATGACCATAGACATCTCGTCTGCCAAATGTGATACTTACGACAAGCTAACACCACAAACATGGCCCCCTGATCATATTTTTGCCAAACCCCAGGTAAAAGTCCTAAAAATAAAATATCCTTTGTTATCATTAATAACGGTGAATGTGTCCATACTGAAAATAAAAAAGTCCAAAATTGACATATAAAGGGACATTCAACAAAAAACAAGTGATCCATGGTCTCAATAATATTTACACAGAAATCTGACCTAGGGCATACCCGCTCCTCCATACCCTTGTGCTTTAAATTCCCTTTCACATTTAATTTACCATGAACACTGTGCCATACTGTATCCCACATATATGAGGGGGGGTACTCCTTTGGGATAACATCGTCTGTGTCTGTAACCATTCAGGTAAAGAACTAGTCAAAAAAGCAGGATATTCAAACAATGCACTTATATATAAACATATATTTCCTTTCTGGTCAAGGCTGAGGTTTTGGTGGTGGACCCGGGACATCTGGTAGAGGGGTTGTCGGCAGGACGAGCCTCAGGGCTTTAGCACAGTGGTCACCAGCTGATGACCTCTGAATGGGTGTGGGATCTGGGTGTGATTCTGGTTGATGGACTGACGCTTAAACATCAGGTGTCATCTGTTGTCAAGACTGCTTTTTATCATCTAAGGAATGTAGCCTCAATCAAGCACCTAGTTCCACCCAATGACCTACCAGTTCTGGTTCATGCCTTTGTAACCTCATGCCTTGACTACTGTAATGCCCTGTACCTAGGGGTACCAGGGATTGCTATCCGCCACTTGCAGCTGGTGCAGAACGCAGCAGCTAGGCTCTTGACTGGGCTGCCTTGTAGCTGTCATGTCACGCCGGTGCTGCACGATCTGCACTGGCTGCCTATTCAGTGGCAGATCACCTCTAAGGTCAGTTTACTGACCTATAAGGCCCTACATGGACAGGGTCTGAGTTATCTGCAAGATCTTCTTCACCCCTACTGCCCTTCCCGGCCACTTCACTCCACCGATGAGGCATTGCTAGAGATTCCCAGGGTTCATTTAAAGTCGTCTGGGGCCCGTGCATTTGAATTTGCAGCTCCAACCCTGTAAATTCTCTACCTCGCCGGATTCGACAGTGCCTGATGGTGGAGAGCATTAAATCTGTGTTAAAAATGCATTTATTTAGTTTGGCGTTCCCTGATTTTATGTGATCTGCTGCAGCTGTTTTTATAAATGTAGTTGTTTTATGGATTTTATGGTTTGTACTAGCGCTATGGTTCTGGAATAGCGCTATTTTATAAATAAATAATGATTGGTTGATTGAAATTCATAACTTGTGCTTTAGTAATACCCCATAACTTCAATTTACCAAAGCAAAACTGAAAATAATCTGGCAAATCTTTAATAGAGTTTTGTTTTGCTATTACTCTGTCCCATTGCCAGTGATCAATTCATAACAGTATATGGTCTGTTACCCAGAAAGACCAAACAACGCCCTTGTTCCTTAAAATGGGGCGAATATTAAAATATAAAAAGAATACAAAATAGAAAGAAATGGGGTTAACCATATTCAAACCCCCATGCTTAATATCCAAATATAATGTCCCCTTTTTAATTGGGTTTAAACGGCTAACCCATACAGCCTGAAAAAGCACATTAAGGAGAGCCATGTCCAATGTTTTGGGCAATGGTTATATAGCACTCAAATGGAGGAAAATTCCCAACAAAAACATCTTGACCATATACAGCCTTTTTTTTTGGACATCTTCCATCAGTTCCATCATGCTACCACCCCTCTTGCATTCTTGATCAAAATGTTCCAATTATAAGTAGCCACATCTGCTGGTCCAAAATAGATCCCTAAAATCTTACACATACTTTGTGTGACAGGAACATCCATAACTTCCGTATACTATCCCATATCTGTACCAGTAAAAAAAACACTTACTTTTGGCAAGATTGAACTGTGCACCTATTCCGCACGTATATGCTACAGACAAGGCTTTTGTAGCATCACAGGAGGGGATATCTGCCAGTAAACGACAAATGTCATCAGCATAAACTACAATCTTAATTTCCTAATCTTCAGACATTAAAGACAAGACTTTGATACTGTCAGTTTGATGAATGCTGGCCACCAAAGGTTCCAACATCAAAATATATAAAACCGGGCTCAAGGGACAACCTTGCTTAACTCCGTTCGTCACCACCTTACGATGACCCATCCATCCGTTCACATAAGGAATGACCACAGCCTGCTTATAATAAGCTTGAAGCCACTTAATAAAAGGTAGAGAAAACCCAAAAGATGCTAAGCATTTCCATAAGTATAAATGAGAAACACTATCAAAAGCTTTATCTTGGTCGAGATTGATACATATACCTGAAATTTCATCTAGTTTTCCTCTTTCCAATACCTCCCTAATAAGAATAAGGGCATCCATAATAGTCCTCCCTGGCACAGAACAAAACTGGATAGGATGTATAATGTGATCCAAGGTAACCGAAATTCTATTACTCAGTAATTTAGTCAGAATTTTACAATCAGTATTCAATGTGATGGGTTTCCAGTTTTGCAGATGCTCCCTATCTCCCGATTGAAAAAGTAATGTCAACAAACCAATATTAATACTGTCTGGGAAGATACCCTGTGTCAGGCATGAGTTATACATATGAACCATCTCAGGACCCAAGGTAGCACTTATAATTTGATAAAGATTGTTTGGAAGCCTATCATACCCTGGGGCCTTACCCTACTGAAGTTGATGTACTACCATCATAAATTCAAGATCCATAATGGGGGATAACAACATAAAAAAAAATGGGGATTTTTGAAAGAGTACAATGTTCTAACCACCGTTCTATGGTAGCATATGAGATATTTAGATCTGGGCGAAACATCTCAGAAACATAATAATAATAATAATTCTTTATTTATAGTGCACCTTTCAAAACCAAGGCACATAAAAATCAGAGCAATTAAAACATATAAAACATCATCACATTCGATAAATATGATAAAAATCCACTACCTCCATAATTCCATTCTGCGACTTGCTGTGTACCCCCTGTGCTGTAATAAGACTTTTAATGTCCTTTGTTCTTCTCTGCGAAGCACAGCTATCAAAAAGGTTTACACTAGCCCTTTTACCTTGTGTCCATAATCTTTGTTCTCCCTCCAAATTCTTACATTTTTCATATTGAAGTTGTGACAATTGCTCTTTTATCTCTGCAAATTTAATCAAATCAATCAACTCACCCTTATTCAGAGATGAAAAAAAATATTGAAGTTGTTCCCTCAAACACTGACCCCTATCATAGAAACATTGAAACATAGAATTTGACAGCAGATAAGGACCGCTTGGCCCACCTAGTCTGCCCATTTCCCTACCTGATGGATAAGCTGCAGATTCTAGTTAACCAACAGCTTACTTCCTCCTACCCCCCACTAGAACTGCTTTATGTCTGTCCCATGCACTCTTGAATACTCCCACTGTTCTTGACTCCACAACCTCCTCAGGAAGGCTGTTCCATGCATCTACAAACCTCTCCATGAAAAAATACTTTATAACATTAGCTCTGAGCCGTCCCCCCTCTGTCTTTAAATTGTGCACCCTTGTTCTTGCATATCTCTTCTTCTGAAAAATGTTACACTCTTTGACTTTAATTCCCTTGAGGTATTTGAAAGTTTCTATCATGTCCCCCCCTCCCTGCTTTCCTTGAGGGTATACATATTGAGCTGCTTTAGTCTCTCTCTCTTCATATGTCTTCTGGTGTAGACCCTGCACCATTTTGGTTGCCCTCCTCTGAACAGCCTCCACTCTGTCTATGTCTTTGCGGAGATGGGGTCTCCAGAACTGCACGCAGTACTCCAGATGGAGTCTCACCAACTGTCTGTACAGAGGGATAACAACTTCTTGTTTTCTATTGTTGATGCCTCTCCCTGTGCATCTCTTTTGAATCATCCCAATAACTGTCCTATATGTTTAAAGCAATCCTGAAAATCCCGCTTACTATCCTCCCACCAGTCCTGGGGAGAAGCATACTGTATAAGAAATAAACAAATTTTCTAGCATCCAACACTGCCTGAAAACCTTCCTGTACCTCTACATAGTCTAGTAGGGAAAGATTTAACCTCCAGTAACCAGGGCCTTTTGATGTATTATCAACATTGGAGATGTGGAGACTCAAAATACCATGATCTGAAGTGGCCACCAACCTAACTATTAGGTTACTGAAATATAGACTAGAGGAATGAAACCAGTAATCAATTCTAGACTTTCTTTGTCCCTGGAAATACATATAGGGAGCAGGGGATTCTGCCCCTAACAATGCATCCCTTAACCCAGTAATATGTAACAACTCATTCAAAAAGCTTGACACACAATACAATTTTGAAGTTTTGGCCCCTCTAGCTGGAAGTGCTCTATTAATATTAAAGTCACCACCAAATAAAATATTCTTTTTGGTGAATAAATATGGCTGTATTTTCTGCAGCAATTGAATTTGTTCCAACTCACATTGTGACGCATAGACATTAATCAAGCGGAAAGCTATATTGTCTAGAACAACATATGAGCAAAGCCCATCCGGGAGCAATTTCCACAACATCAAGTATCATAAAAGAAGAATCAGAAAAACAAATCCCCACCCCAGAACACAAAGCATCCCCCCAGACCAGTAACAAGGACCCTACCCCCATGCACTGGTAGCTGCTTCAAAGTCCTCTATAGTGTACAACCTGGTATCTTGGAAGTATACAATATCATAATCACGACTTGTAAAATTCCCAAAAGTAGCAAGCCTCATTTTAGTGGATCTGATACTGTTAGTGTTGAGGCTTGCTATGTTTAAGTCATACCCTGGTGCTGTAGAAAGATAAGTAAGTTAAGTAGGAGTAGAAATCTTTCTTGTACTGTTACGCAAACCTATCCAAACACCAGCTCTGTTCTTCTTAGATTTGCCAGTAGAAGATTTTTCCTGGCCAGTATCTGTCTCAGAAACAGCCTCTAGCTGTGAAGGCATACATGATGCAGTATCTGAATCAAGGTCTTCATCCACTGATGGTCATAGAGGCTCATACTTATTGGATAGTGGTAAGGACTCCTGCACCTGTAAGGGTTGTTTCAGTTTATCCGGTCCATGATTCTGCTTAACCTCCTGGAAGTCAGAAGAACCTGACTGGCCTGCATGGGGAGGGGGGAGCATAATAACTTCAACAGGATGATCTGAAGTCTGTACTGGATTCAGATCAGTTACAACTGTGGGCTGTAATGTATCCTTCACAGAAGATGACTATCTAGATGGTCTGAGTTCCCTGGGAGGTAGACACTGAGGTCAAGACACCGGGCTAGAGGCCTGTTCTCCATCAGTTCTTCTGCACAACTGGTGGCCTGGAGGTTGGCTGGGAACATTCGTTTCCATAGCAGTTCTAGCCACTTTGTAAACATATAAGTCCTGCATGGCAAAGTCAGAGTCTTCATTGTTGTGCGCTGCCCATGGACAGTCCACAAATGTGTGTCCCCCTTCATCACAAAAATTGCATTTAATAGAATGTTCACATTGATACCCTGAATGATCTAATTCCCGACACTGGAAACAAGCCACTTTGTCACAGTTTGTACTGATGTGATGAATAGACCCACACTTATGGCACTTCCTGGGTTGTCCAGGGTAAAACACAAAACCTTTGTCTCTCCCTATAAAAAAGCAGGTTGGCAGGTGGAGATATTCATTATCAGCACAAAACAATTTAATTTTAATATGCCACCCACCATTCCAAAATCCTTCCCCATCCACAATGGGGTCAGGGAGTCCTTGCACCTCATACCTTTTTTCCATCCAGTACAAAATATCAGCAATATTTACCTCCTCATTCCTGATGAGTACAGTTGCCATCCTAAATGGTTGTTTCATCAGAAGTATAACCTGGAAGTGAGACCAGAGGTTGTTTTTTTTATAGGGCAGTGTACCTAGTCCAAAATGTCTCCAGAATGTCTGGTGTATGAAAACTGACATCAAAAATGTGCTCTCCAGGAGCATGAATGAGTGCATAGATATCCACAGGGGTAAATCCGAATGATTGTTTTAGAAGAATTTGTCCCACATAGAATTTATCAGGGAGCTCATCCATCCCTCCCATGTATCACAATCAAATTGCATTTTGGTGCTTACCCTGTTCTACAGGTTTTATGAAAAGATCTGCATAAGATGATTTCTTTTGTTGCTGCATAGGCTGCCCCATTTCAACCCAATCAGTAGATCAGCTACCTGCTCTGCAGTATCTCATGGTGCATCAGGAAGCAAATCTTGAGAATGTCTGGGTGAAAAGGAAATATTACCTGACTGGTGTTGTGGCGCATCGACATGGCCCCTATTTGAGCAACAATATCAGCATCTCAGCAGTCAGACATAATATCCAGCATAGATACAGATACATCCATTGTCTCCACGGCATCATCACTAATCCAAGTGCCGTTTGTGTCTCTTTTCCAGCCTGCCCAAGAAAGAGCCTGCTCCAGTATCCAAGAACCATTGCCCAGAACCAGGTGCTCTTCCATTTCCACTTGGGTCACTTCCTGTGAATCTATTGCCATAGCACTGTCTTCCTCCAGCACACCAAGAACAAAGACCTTTTGTATGGCTTGCCCCTGTTTCAGTGAGTTTCCAAGTAAATGTTAACATTTTTTTTCTGCTAATAAATGTTCTTTAGCAGAGGCCAAGTCCTTTTTAGTTTGTAGAAGCTGTGCTTGTAAGAGAGACTTCTGGTGTTCCATAGAAGCTAAAACTGATTCATTCTCAGAAGAATCAGCATCACTATACACAAATTACTTCTATAAAAGTTCTGTCAAGGGAACCTCACTATCGGCATCTCCAGCACCCACAGAGGTTCCCGTTGTACATTCAACCACCACCACATCAGGCTGCTCACTGATCTCCTCCATCACACACCTATGGGATAGCGGCCCCTACCAGAAAGTAGGGGAATTTTGTATTTACCACTTCAAAAATAAAATTAACAAGCAATGTTAAATCACATCAAATAACATATAAATAAAAGAATAAATCAGAAAAATATTAGTCATACTTTCCAAATTAAAACAAAATTAACAAAGTGTGTATAAAGAATTAGAAGCTAAATGAAAAAAAAGTATTAATTCTTACTTGTCCCCTTTCATAATTCTTAAGTGAGATAACCAAATAAGTAAATCATTCAGACTCCTGTCTGGTTACTTTCAAATACAATAATTTTTAACATGATAGGAAAAATTATGGAAGTACATAAAAAGTCCCTTCTCCATAAGGGAGATGGGGAATTTTCTATCAATCTCAAAATCAGATAGTTACAAGTAATATTACTACATACAAATATTAATATAAGAGAAATAGTTAATATAGAGGATTAAGGGAGTATTTATCTCATATATTAACTAAAATAACACTACAAACCATAGGGCCATTGAAAAATTATAAACTCTAGTCCCCTTCCCCTATTAGCATAATAGGGGTATTTTTATTCAAAACATTATATGAAAACATAAGTAAAGATATACAAAAAGTAAAATAAATCTCATAAGGCATTTCCTGACATGAAATGCCAAATTGTAGGAACTCCTATAAAGATCTGGGGAGACTAAACACAAGAAGAAGAAAATAATTCATGCATTTCATTACAACACCAAACCATCATAAAAGGTTCCTATTGTGACTGATCTCCTTCTGGGTTAGATATATATTATATGTTTAACTTAACTATTAGGCTAGAGTTATACCCTCACAGCCAATCTAGGCCTACCCAGTGTTCCCAAAAGGATTGTGGATTTATCCTTTGTTCTTGCTGTTTAATAGTAGCTATATTTTCCTGGCTGGCTTGAAAGAGTTGTTCAGGTGACCAGACTATTTGCTGTAGAGTAAATTTACATCTTGCTTGCCAGATCCAATATTTTAAGCATGCAGTTATGATTCAAAGGGTGCTCATATTATAGGAGATGCCTATCCCTGGAAAGATCCCTAGGGATAGGACCTCTGGTGCTGCAATGCTCTGTGGTAAATGTGGCCATCTGTCATACAAGAGGGTCCAAAAATCAATAACAAACTGCCATTTAAAAAAAGATGATCCATAGATTCAGGTTGATCTATGCAAGATGGTTTGGGGCACAATCTTTCCAATTTCCCTTTATGTTTCCAATTATCCTTAAGCAGTAACTTACCATGGGCACAAAGCCACATGTATCCCACATCTGGGTTGGTATTCTTTTATCCAGAAATTGGTCTGATATTTCTTTAATTTCCTTCTGAGGTCTAGTTATATATGGTGGAAAGGCTATGTAATTGTTTTGTTGTATATAAAAATAGAACTGTTTTCTTTCATTTATCGTAACCGATGTTGTTGAAACTTTCCAGATTTTAATTTTACTAAAGCAGTATCGGATATAATTTGGGTAGGAAGTCATTTTGGTATGTTTTGATAGATTTTTGTTTGCTGCCATGCTTGTATCAAAGGGAGGCAATGGTCTGCGACCCAGGGGTACCATATCACTAAGTTTCCTGAGAGTATAGGTTTGATATTTGCATATAAAAAAATACTATGGTAAAAGGTGATGGGGTTAATCATATTTAAGCCTCCTAATTTTATCTCTAGGTACAGTATGCCTCTTTTAATAGGGTTTAAACGGCTACCCCAGATGCTTTGAAAGAAGCAAATGAGGAGTCGAGTTTCTAGATTTTTGGGTGGGGATAAACATAACTGAGATATAAAAACATAGGTAATAAAAAAGTATGACTCATAAAAATCTTTTTTTTTACTCATTCTCCATTGATTCCATTGAGCTATTCTGTCGAGGGTTATATTAATGGTATAATCCCAATTAAAATATTCTGAATCTGGGTAGCCACAGAGGATTCCCAGAATTTTCATTCCTGTAGTGACCACTGGGATATTTATTATTTTGTTTTCATTTGTTGGTGCCTGTCCTATTGGGATACATTTACTTTTTTGTAAGTTTATCTGAGATCCTGATATTACTAAAAAATCCATGAAAATTTCTTCTACAGCTGCTGCAGACATCTGATCTGCTATTATAACACAAAGATCTTCAGCATATGCCAGTGTTTTCACTTCTATGTCCCGAATGGAAAATGAGAGACCTTGTATATTCGGATGTAAATTAATACACCGAATCAAAGGGTCAAGGGACAATAAGTAAAGGATTGGGCTAAGAGGACACCCTTGACGTACCCTTTAATTATACTGCATGGTTTTCCTATTCTTCCATTGACATAGGGGGATAAGGTGGCTTGCTTGTAGCACAACTGAATCCATTGGATAAATTGAATGGGAATCCATATTCCATTAAGCAGATCCATAAATACATATGTGAAACACTGTCAAATGCTTTTAATTGGTCTATATTTAAAAGGTAGCCCATGAGTTAGTTATTTGTACCTTTCTCTAAAATTTCTCTAATCATAATTAGTACATCTGATATTTTCCTTCCTGGGATAGAACATGCTTGGGTATGATGTATTATGGGTGCTATAACTTCCATCATCCTGTTACTTAATAATTTTGTCAAAATTTTGAAATTGGAGTTAAGTGGAGAATTCGGTCTCCAGTTTGTTAGAGATTCTTTGTCTCCTGTTTTGTATATAAAAGGATCAGCAGTCCAGAATACATGGCTTTTGGTAGCGTGTCATGTTTTAACATATAATTATAGAGGGTCATAAGTTCAGGTAGTAAAAGGGGAATATGTTTTTTGTAAAATGCGTGGGGTAATCCATCTGGCCCTGGTGTAGTTCTCATGTTAAGCTGTGCTATAACAGTAGCTAGCTCTTTCTCTGTAATGGGATCAATAAGCTGTGTGCTATCATTTTTTTTTTATTATTTAGTTGTTTAACCAGGTATAGCACACTAAGCTGAAAGCTTTTTTACAGGAGCGACCTGGGAGCACAAGGAAGTTAAGTGACTTGCTCAGGGTCACACAGTATGCAAGTATCATTTTGGGAAAGTTTTTGTAAGAGACACTGTTAAAGCCACTAAAGGCTTTTTGTGACCCCTTATGAGTCGTGCCATATAAAAAGTTTAAATAATTCTCAGCCTCGTTCATAATTTTAGAGTTTCTTGAATGATCTGGTTTCCTATTTTTAGAGAGGAGACGATTTTTTTGTTTGTGTGATTGGTGCAATTTTCATATGGGTTGGCCTGAAATTGATTCCCTTTAGTATTAAACCTCTGCTCGAATATCAGGGAACTCCCTCTGTTGTACTGATAGGGGGCCATTTCTGTTTTAATTATTTTGATTTGTGTAGAATAGTCATGATTTGAGTTTACCTGAAGGGAAAGCAGTTTGTATGATTGTTTCCATAGTTCTTCATATTTTGAGTTACTAAAGGTGCCTGAGAGTCTACCTGCTGTCTTCAGAAAGCTAATACAATCATCTTTACTATGTTCCCACCACTCTATTGGTGAGTCATAAAGGAATAGAACTGACTGTCGGGCTCTAACAATATCGAGTACCCCTTGCCAAATGTCTTCATTATCTAGGAGGGTGGTGTTTAACCTCCAATATCTCTTTCCTATGGTTACCTCTGTAGAGAATGAAATTTGCATTTCTAACAATAAATGGTCAGAAGTAGCAGCTGGTAGGACCACAGATCTAGTTATTGTAAGATATGGGGATATAAACCAATAATCAGTCCTGGTTTTCAGGGTTCCTCTCAAGTATGTAAACTGGGGTTCAGAGTGTCACTCTAGAAACACATCCTTTAACTTTGTTATAGTCAACATTTTATTAAAAAAAACAGCATCACGGTAAGTTGTATCTGTTTTTAAACCTCTATCTCTTTTATGTCTGCTGCAATTAAAATCGCCCCAAGGAGGACAGCCTTCACCGTGAACAGGTACGGTTGTATAAGATTGAATAACTGTACTCGCCAAGCTTTCTCCTGGGGTGCATATACATTCATAAGGCAGAAATCCTGGTTCTCTGTTATCATATCCAAGAGCATTGGCCTACCTGGGAATACATCTAAAACTCAAATTACCTTCATAGAAGAGTTGTTTATTCAAATACCTACTCCACTGCAGGTATCTTCCCCTACTGATCAGTGTGTGGTTCCCCATATCCAATTTGCACTCGTATTTTGGATTTCAAGAGTGGTGGCTAAATGTGTAGCTTGAAAAAAGACGATGTCTTATTTGTTATGAAAAAAATAAGAGAAAGTTGATTCTCTTTTTTTTTTTCTGATTTTAAACTATTGGCATTCAGAGAAGCTAAAAGAATATTAGATTTCATTCATTTTTCGTCCAGGGCTTTCTTTTTCTGCAAACTATATCTTGTCCCCATTAACCTCTTTTTCTTTTAAACTGTTTCTTCATGGCCAGGAGCGTGTTCATCTAAATCTGATACCCCTTCTTTGTGTGAAGATTGCTCTGACTGGGCATCCAAATCCTCCTTCATTTCTATGTCCCCCCATGATAAGGCCATAAATTTGTTTTGTAGAGGTACAGTATGTTCTCAATTTGTTTTGACGAGGTTCATGAATCTTTACATCCTTTGAACCACAGAACCTGAAAGCCAGGTTCCTCTGGTAGAGTCGGAGGGGGTGGGGTGGAATTTCAACCTCTGGGGTGGGATTCTTTTCCAAAGGGGGGGTTCTGGAGGTGCTGGCATTGGGTCTACTACCACAACCACGGATGTCCCCCCTGTATCTCCCTGTTCCGGGGCCCTAGTGTTGGGTCTCTGTCCTGTACTTTGCCTTGTGGCTCAGTTCACATAAAAATCCTATTCTGCATAGTTTTCATTAACTGTGTTGTGTGAGGCTCAAGGACAAATTAGAAAGGAGTGACCAGTCCCATCACAAAGTTGGTACAATGGGGTAAAAGTACAATGGGAACTGGAGTGGCCAGTTACTCCACACTGTAAACATTTTACGATTTCACATGTATTGCTGATGTGTCTATGGGACCCACATTTGTAACAGGATCAGGGCTCGCCTTGGTAAAACAGTATCCTCTTATCATTTCCTAGATAAAAACAATTCAGGAGGTGATTAATACCTGAGTCTTCTCGTCATGACTTAACCTTTACTTTCCAGCCTCCCATCCAAAAGCCCTCCTCATACACGATGGGTTCTGGAGTACCTTGGTGATCACATTTTTTCTCCAACCAAAACACTAAGTCGGCAATGTTAACTCCTTCATTTCTAAATAAAACTGTGACCATTTTAAAAGTTGACTTCATGAGTGGGGTAGCCTGGAAAGGGGGCCATAGGGGAGTCATCTTATGGGCAGTATAGAGTTTTCAAAATCTATCTAATAAAGTTGCATTTCTGAAGCTTACGTCAAAGGTGGTTTCACCTGGGACATGGATTGAGGCATACACCTCTGAGGGCGTAAAACCAATGTCCTGTTTTAATAATTGTTTCCCTACATAAAATCTATCAGGAGGGAATTCTGGGCCTCCAACAAAATGCAGTCTAACTGCATGTCTTCTCTTTGCCTGTTCAAGTGTTTTTTTCAACAGGCTAGCATAAGTAACAGGTGCACTGGTATTATCTGTGGGATTAGGTGGTACATTACTTGTCTCAGCAGAAATGTCAATTGTTAAGGCTATAGATGCTGGCATCACATCTGTTAGGGCCTCAAAGAAAACTTTAGGAGCAGGTTCAATCAGGATTGAAGAAGTACCTGTTGGAATCAGAGGTTGCTTTGTTGACACTGACTGTGGGTCCATCAGAATTACTGGTGCTCCTTCAGGGTCTTGCTGAATTTGTGGATTAGAGTTTGGTAAATCCTTTGCTCCTGGGATCGGGTACCAGTTCCCGGTCGGCGCTTGCATCCAACCTGCATTCAACAGCGCTGAACTAGATGTCCATCCTTTAGAATCAGGATTACTAGAGGTACCAGGATGTTGCAGATGCATAGGTGCATCCAAGGTGTCCATGCTGGACCCAAAGATGACAATTTTTGCAGTGTTGTTTGCATGTGGTGAATTTTGAGTAAATCTCTTTAATTTTTTTCTGGTCCTCGATTTTTTGTTTCTCCCTATGATTAGCAGCTTCACTGTTGGAAATTTGAGCTAACAGCTCATCTTTTTTGTTAGCTAGTAAGCTCATCCAGTTTTTGTTCTGCTGCCTGCAATTTGTCGATATCTCCGGTTCTCAGGTCTCCTGTATTCCCTGTAAGGGCTGGATCCTCTGTTGCATTTGTGGTATTAGTCTTTGTTTCCATAAGAGAATCTGCATTGGGGATGTTTTGCTGGCCACCCACACTAGAGTGCATCCCAGCCATCCCAGTCAATGTCTGAGCCTCATCTGGCTCCTCCATTCTCACAGGCAAAGGTTCCCACTACTGTTGAGTGGGAGAATTTTCCTGGTGCCCTGGCCAAATTTTCCCCCATTCACTAAAGAATAATACCACCATGAGCTTAATCTGGTTCAAGGTCAGTAGGCATTCATCTGTATACCTCTCCCCTGGGTCATGCCTGAAAATGGGCAGAATTGTCTAGTGCACTTACCCAGCCAACAAAAACTAAATAAAACAATTAAAAACTTGCATCACATAACATTTAGTCATAGCATTAGCAGGACACTCTCCCCCTCAGTCTTTTAAAATGTAGTCCTTCTGCAGCTGGACAGTAGTCCCTTAAAATATGAATGATTCCAGAATTCAGATATAGACATTGTCCCTCTTAACTAGTCCAAAGTTGAAAGAAAATGTTACCATATCACTTCCCTTTATGGCTAATGAGAAGGACATCCAGGACCTCGGAGACAGCAGTGATCAGGTGGTATTGACCTGGGAGTCGATCTTGTCATTTGAAGCAGCTTCACTCTAACAGGAAATCTGAAGACATTTGTGGAAAACAGGTACTTGAAGCAGCAGGCTAATCCACATCATCCCTGTGCTCACTTACCACCCTACTGTCCCTGTCTCTGGGATGCAGGTGATCCCCATAAGCTTTACACTTTACTGAGGGCTAGTCCCTCAGGTCCTATCAAACTGGTAGACCTCTGCTGACTGGACTCCATCTTGACAGGTCAGGTCCTTTCAGGTCACTCACCCTGCTCAAACTTACTGAATCTGAGTTGTGCAGCTCCTTTTATACCTTCTCAGAAAATGGGTTAAAAATCTAACAAACCTGATTGGCCAGCAGAGGTACATTAACCTACAGACAGAGTCCTCTGAATAACAAGTACCAGCCCAAGTGCCCCTTTACCCATTCAAAAATCCTTGTGCCCACCATGCCTGCCCATTGGTTGAAAGCACCCCATTCAATTAGAAAATGCTGCCATTTTATTTCTCTCACTTAGCGAGAGATACTGCCCAACCGGTTGCCCAACCAGCACTCCTGTAATTAATCGCCAGCTGCCACAACCACAAGAAACCACATACCAGCCTCCACTGGGCTCACTTCTTGGACAGAAATCAAAAAGAAGAGCAAGCCATCAGTCCGATAACTTTCCCAAAACCATAGTCAACAGTGCCTTTTTTAAAACCACAGTATGTGCCTCTCTGTATAGGAGCAACACAACTGCTGCTTCCAAGACAGTGGGTACCTCATGAAACCAGCGCTGCTTCTGAGTTCTGATGCCAGTCAGTCAGCTCTCACAAACCCCTATGCTGACCAAAATGAATAAGTGTAAATGGAGCATATTTATGAAAAAAGAAAACAATGAAATTGTCCATTATTTCATCTGCAGTGGGGAACAAAGACAAATGAGCATTTCCCCAACTGCACTTACCTTAAAATGTAGCAGTCTCCAGTCCTCACCCTTGTCTTGTTCCCATTCTCCAATGCTGCCCGCCCACTCTGCTGCTTAGCGAGTGGCTCTCACTCCATGACCCACTCAGTTCTGTCATCCAATCCATGGCAGTTACATAGCACTCTTAGATTAAAAAATTGCAGAACAAAATGGAACGAAGACACGGGGGGGGGGGTTAAGGTTCAAATGCCAAGGAGGGACACATACTTTACTGCACTAAGCACACAGTAGAACAGTTGTGAAACATTGTACTGCACTCCACTGGTAAGTATTGCTAATGATACCAGCAGAGGGACTACTTTACTAACAAAGCAACTATAATTTCATTTTAGTCCTCTTTTTTACTATTTTTTTAATATTCTTAAAATATTGCAAAATAACTTTATGGATAGCCCATTTTCTAAGCACACTAATACACTCCAGGGTGGGTGGTATGGGTAATACTGGACTTTCCAGGGGCTATAAGGCCCTCCACCTGCAGCATTGGGCCTCATTGTGCTGCTGGGTGGTCGGGTATTGCCCAATACCACCCACCCTGTCAGGTATTATTGCTTGCTGAACATTCCTTTTTACAAAATCCCGGTCACTGAGTGGACAATACCCTGTTCCAAGCCTTACTTTACTTTTGAATCTCAATTGCCTTTCTGGCTTGCCCTGTTAGCCTGTATCCCAATGTATTTAAATACATAACTTTTGACATAAATTATTATAATATAAGATGTAAGCACTTCCATACCTTTTTCATTTGAAAGCTCCCATTCTAAGCTTTCCCTCAGTATATTTTGTATAGAAATCAAGTCATAAGAACTTAAAGTTGCTAAGGGTTAAAGCGTCCCACCTTTAAGAAAACAAACAGCTTTCTGTGTGACTTTATTCACTAAATCACCACAAAACTATCCATTTCCCCTTTAAATGGTTTTCCTACTCCTGCCTGGAACTAGAACATTTGAATATTCATTTACTCAGCATTTTACGCCTCCCTGGGGCTGTCCCATGGGTTTTTGTCACTGTTCCTGCCTGAGAGCACACTACCTCTCCTGGCTCCTCCTCCTCCACCCTGCTGCCCTGCAGCATGGATTCTGTACTATTGTCACTATACCTTGCCAGGTTAGTGACTACCTTTTCCTGAACTTTTATTTACAAAGAACTGTCTTACATTGGTAGAGCTCATCTTATTTTACCTTACTGCCAGGTTTGGTGTAAATATGACATTAAATGCTATGGTAGTGCAATTTAGAAAATATGCCACATTTGTTTCATTCTCAATGAAGAGGGTGCTTCAAATATCTCTTGTTTTAATAACCAAATACTTTTATTCCATACTGTACATATGTTTGTGACCTGTAGTCTGTTAGTTAGCCCGTTGTGACATTTATCTATTAATTAAGTCAGGATTCGTGCTTATTTTGTCAAGTGTTTTCTACTGCCCCTTTTTACTCAAGCAGCCTTCCCTGCTGTTCAACATGGCATCTAGGTAACACTCGTATTAATGTGTGGGTGCCCATCCCCATTTTCTATGTGCCCCAAATAAAATAATGTTATCCAGCACTTAAAAGTAAAAAGTAAAATCCTGGTGCTAGCCGCCTACCAACTTTATTTTTAAAGTTATCTGACCTCCTGCCAGCGTGAAGTGCGCACCTGTGTCTCCCTGCTGAACACATCCTGCTTCAATAAGCCATAGCCTGCTCTGCTACTGCTGTCACAGTTACTCACAGCTGCTTCTTGGCTGTTGTGGAGGGATTCCCCTCAGCGCACCAGCACTATGCTGTGGAGCCACTGCTCGGCTCTCTCAACTCTCTATTGTTGGTGCCTCGCGCCATGCAGCTGCCACTCTGCAATATATCAACTCTGCAGCAGACTGCAAACTATTTTAACAAGGCACAAACTTATTTTAAAGATAAATAAATAACAGTTTGCTGATTCTTGTCCCAGCCTGGCCTCAATTACACTAGACCACCAGGGCTACTATCAATAGCCAGGGCAACCAGTTACTAGCCCTTTGGCTACCACACTGCACCTATAACTACCATTAACAAAGGGTGACAGGCTACTACTCCTACTGTCAGCATATGTATGTTTGTATGCACCAGGCGTCAGCAGTCACACTCTAATCCCTCCCCCATAGCTTACTACTACATCTACAGGACTAATAACATGCTCACAGCTATTTGTTTTATTTATTTTTCAGGGTCCATCCTCTCTGTCTCTTGGCAGCACCCAGCTTTGAACCTTTGACCAGCTGACCTTCCCACAACTAAGGTACCCAGACTTTACTTATCTTGTAGGGCAGTCATTCCATGACTGTTACAATGGTAATACTCTATCATTAACTGTATGTTTAGTGCATATTTCATCATCAGCATTTACGATGGCCACTGGCCTATAATTTTCTACGTGTTTTATATGTTTTGCTTGCTTTGGGAGTAAGGAAATGTAAGCCACTTTGAATGACTCCAGTAACTTATTCTTGGTTTGGATTTCTGCAAACGTCATTTTAAAAAAGGTCAATAGTGGGGTAATTAAGGAATTATAGAACTCATTTGTAAACCTGTCTACTCTAGGGCATTGTCTCTTTCTATGGCTGCAGTGGGCATAGCCCTGCACATGTATTGCTTTGAGAAAAGTACTACCTGCATGATTACCTTCCAAACAACATGGTAGAGTGTTAAAAATAGTGTTCTCTACTGAAGACTCATTACTACACTGCCTGTGTGTGTATGGCAGCTGGAGAGCACTATTTTTCATTTGTCTTGAGAAGTTCATTGAGCCTCCCCAGTACTGCCTTTATTTGCAAGTTGAATCCTCCTCCTTCTCCATAGTGTTTTATGGGGCTTTCCTCTGGTTTGAGAGAAGTTAAAGGAAAATTCCACCCAAAATCCAAGTCCAGTGCTTCTGCAATTTCTCTGAATGTGCTAAAAAACTATCCTGCACATTCTAAGTCCCTCCGTAGGAGACATCATTAAGTAACCAAATACTAAAGATTGAATCACATAAGCACAAACAATCACAAAGACTACTTAGCCAATGGATGACCACAGCTGCAAAACTATTAGATTTGTCTACAAGCAGTGTCTTCTAGGCAAGACACAGTGTGATGCTCTGTGATCTGCTTATGGTTATTGTATAATATTTGTATTATAAATCAATGATCTGTGTATGTATTAGTCTCACACAAGTTAGCAGCTTGGTCTTTAACTTTCTGGGTGTCAGTGAGGATGTCATTAAACAGACCAGAGAAACCTGATTGAAGGTTTCCTGTTTATGTCTTAATTAGAACTTTCAGACCAGCTGCCAGAATATAGGCCTTGTAAAATTTTATGATTCCAGTAGGAAGACACTTATCTGGTCACAAACTTGTCAGAAAACCATAAAATCATGAGATCTCTAGCAAAACAGGAGACCAGCAGACAGATCAAAGAGAGATGCTTGCTCAAAGACTGTCATATGTAGGAAATGACTTTTTGCTGATGTTCACATTTATTAAAATACCTCCTTGTAGAAAATTATGCTAGAATGAATTCTAAGGAAGGAACTAGCTGACACACCAAAAGGGGTTGGGGAGAGGTATCTTGAAATTAATTCTGTATCTGGAATGTGTGACATATGATGCTTGGACTCTGAAAAGACAGTTCTTTAACTTAAACAGCACTTAAAGGAAACACTTAGACAGAGAAGAATTAATTTTTTGTGGTAAGAGTTGTTATTCTGTAACTTCCCTTTTTATGTTGGCTTGCCGCGCTTGCGCGCAGGTCAACATATTGGGAAAGTGGAGATTTGGGCGCTGCTACTGTTGGGCGAATGCAGGGCACGCATCAGTAGGTGCGTCTCTCATTCCCCTATAAGCCAGCATGCTAGCGCTGACACCAGCATTATGGAAAGTGGACAAAACTTGTAAACAAAGTGCCGCTGCAATCAGAGACAAGCTCGTCA
The DNA here is from genome assembly GCA_016271365.2 of Neoceratodus forsteri. Classification (NCBI taxonomy): domain Eukaryota; kingdom Metazoa; phylum Chordata; order Ceratodontiformes; family Ceratodontidae; genus Neoceratodus; species Neoceratodus forsteri. Next base: position 980,060,324 of record CM028136.1, on the reverse strand, counting down.
TGCAGCGGCATAAAGACACACCTCCCATATGTGCCTTTCCTAATGAAACATTTCGAGAAACATGGCGCCGAAGCCCGCATGGTGGGTGAAGCTCGCGCCCCCCGTGTGACACGCCGGCAGAGAGCCCACCCCCAACTGTTGAATGCCAGGGGGTGCCCAATCCCCTCATTCGCGCTCCCCCTGACTTTGTTTGGCCGGGCGGGGTGCCCAACTTCCTCGGGCTGCTACTAACCCCCAAACCTACATTTAGGTGGCATGCTGGGAGCCCACCCCAGCATGCCAAAACTGTCCTCGCAACATTTTCTGTACCTACAATACAAAACGGTCCCTCGTAGTCTAGGTCTGCCTCCCCCACCCGCACCCACCCACTGCGCACCCTGCCTCCCTCACCCCCTCACCCCATACTTACCTCCGGAGTCCGCGCGATGATCTTCAGTGGACCGGAACACATCTGCACTCTTTAAAGCTGACCACAAACTGAGGAAATGCCGATATACTGTATAATGGGCGAATAGGGTTTTTCAACTTTGTTGCATATCTCAGGCAGTTCTTGGACTTTTGCACCAAATTTTCAATATGGGGTTTTTGGGGCCCCTCCTCATGAATTCTGTCACTGTCATAGCGTTTCTCAGCCTCGAAAGGTGATTTCGCATCACTGTGCGAAATCACCTTTCGGCCCATTAATGAAATGACAGTGGTGGTGTTCATGAGGTGCACTCTTAAAAAGCCTACGTTCCAAATTTGGTGGAAAAAATCCCAACAAATGCCTGTTTTACAAGCGTGCGTTGTGCAGTTGCTACGCAGGCTCATAACCACCGATTCACAATATTTTACTGCTGGATTTTCAGCATTGTCATTTTTGTACACCTCCTTGTGAACAGTACAGCTGTCATTTTCCACATCCTGCCCAAAATGTGTTTCCGCACTTCCGGCGCACAATAGCGCAGTCGCTGTGGGAAATCAGTGTTTGGGCCAGATTATGAAAATGACAGTGACACAGTTCATGAGCAGAGGACCTAAAATGCCTATGTTGAAAATTTGGTGATGATACTCCATAAAATAACTGTTTCTGAGCCTGCATTGGCAGATTGCCGCCGCTGCGTGCCGTCGTGCATTTGTGATATTTTCAGTCTGGATTTTCACCATTGCCATTTTTCCACACCTCTTGATGAACAGTACAGCCGTCATTTGACATATTGTGCCCAAAATGTGTTTTCGCACTTCCGGCACAGAATAGCGTGGTTGCTGTCCGAAATCACTTCTTGGGACACTTTGAGGAAATAACAGTAACACTGTACATGAGCAGAGGTGCTAAAATACCTATGTTGAAAATTTGGTGCCGAATGCCCATAAAATGGCAGTGTTGCAAGCGTGCATTGCATATTTCCCACGCACCCTAGTAGCTTCGCAAATTTGGTATATTTACATGCCACATTTTCAACACTGGCATTTTTTCCACCTCCTTATGAACTGTGCAGCTGTCATTTCTCACATCCTGCCCGACATGTTTTCCCACTGCACTACCAAACACCCAAGGGACACCCTACTGCTTGTCACTCTCTGCAGGGTGGGGTGGGTTGGCATCAGTTCAATACTTCACTGCCATTCCTATGATGTATCTGTCTAACTCCTGCACTACCAATGCCAATGCCAGCAAGCCAACATTCGGCATTGACAAATGCTTGTTTTGTATATGACTGTGAGATTTGTGATATAATTTGTTCTGTATTTTATTTCACCTGTGTTACCATTTTTTTCTAGTAAATAACATTTTCTTTATTGTACTGCCTGTGTCTTCTCAGTCTTCCTTTTGCATGTGATGCTGAACCTGGGGTTAACTCTAACAGCAGTTAAAAAGCTTGATTGTGTTACTAAGCAACAAGGTAAGAATATACCTAGGTCTCTTATAGAGTTGTAAGGGTTCATTTTGAAAACCTGGCTAGGTACCCCTGGGCAAAGGATTGTACCACATCCCCCCGAAGAGGGTACGTATCCAAGTCTGTTAATTGGATATGCTAGCATAAGGTTCACAGTTTGAATCCCTCCAGAACTCAATGCTAAAGGTGATTTGGACCCAAAGCAGACATGAGGGTTACCCTGTCTGTTACCTGTTCACACTATTGCACTCTGAGGTTGGCACTGTGGGAGCAGAGGGCCTGACTTGCGGAGTGCACTTGTGACAGATTTGGTTGGCAGTGGTGCAATTTAAAGTATTGGTAACACAAGCTCTAGCAGTTCAGTGTGTCAGCTTAATACTGTACAGCTCACGTGCAAAAGAAGGCAGTGATTTATTTTAAAAAGGTAAACAGAACTATATCATTTTGCTTACAGTCAAAGTTCCTACCTGTTTTATTTTTTTATTAAAGTGCAAGTTAGAGTAGCCATAGTTAGGGAAGAAGATGGCTTCCAACTACAATAAGCACACTGCAGACTACCTGAAGCAGTTGTGCAAGGAGAGAGGAGTCCTGCATGAGGGGAGAGCCAACAAGCAGTACCTCATGGATGCTCAGATGGCTGCTGATGCCCAGAGCCTCAAGTCACAGTTTGTAACTGAAAAGGACCAAACCATTGGTGTGGAGGGGCCAGGGTCCATTGCAGTGTCCAGATCCAGTGAGGAGGACAACAGGGCCAGTGCAAGCCAAGGGCCACAGCAGCAGGGGGAAGGTCACCAGCATTCTGGAACCAGAAGCAATCTGGTTGCAGATAGAAATGCAGAGAATGGAGCTGGAGTTCCAGAGAGAAGAGAGGTGATAGCAGCAAGCCACAGAGGAGAAGAGGGGAGTGAGAACAGTGAGAAGCTGACCATGAAGAGCGTGAGTGCCAGAGGCAACATGAACTGGAGAAGCTACGACTCCAACCACCAGTACCAGAGCAGGTAAGAGGCCTGGGTTTAACTGGAACTACAGGACTGGGTTACAAATTAAATTTCAAATTGATAACTGAATTTAAAGAGGGAGAGGATATACTGTAGATGCCTTTTTAAATTCCTTTGAAAAAGTTTGTATTCAGGCAAATATTCCTAGAGGGTTCTGGAGCTTCTAGCTATCCCCACTACTTACCAGGAAAGCTGGAGATGCATTGGGTCAAATGGACAATGAAGACAGTAATGATTACAGTAAAGTGAAAACTTCACTTTTAAAAAAGTATGATTTAACTGCAGAAGCATACAGAGCTAAATTCTGCAAGCTCAGGAGAAGCCCTGACATGAGTTATGAGGAGCTAGCCATGAAACAACGTCAGTTTTTAAAATCTTGGTGGGAAGGAATTGAAGCAAACTCTGTAGATAAAATTGAAAATGCTGTATTGTTAGAGCAGCTTTTTTGGGCATGCCCAGCAGAGCTGAAAACCAGGCTGGAGGACCGAGATCCCAAAACAGTGCAAGAGGCTGCTAAACTCTTGGACCGCTATGCCAGGAGCAGACCTGTTCTGAGAGCAAATGGGGCTGATGTGGCAGTGCAGAAAAAGAAAAGAGTGACTTTAGGGCAGCTAAAACCCTCACTGCCTCCACCGAAACCAGGTAGCCCCAGGTTTCAAAGGAAAGATTTAACTGAGAAAAGACATGAATGCTGGGTTTGTAAAGAAACTGGTCATATTACCAGACAGTGACCCAAAAGGACAAGCAGTACACAAAGTGGTGCTCAAAAAGAAGTGAGTTGTTTGTGTGTTCCTGAAAGCATGCCAGTCAACATAAGGGAACACATGCACCTAGTCACTGTAAATAGTGTACAGACACAAGGGTTAAGAGACATGGTGGCATCCCTGACTTTGGTAAAAGAAGATCTGGTAGAGCCTGGTCAGCTTATACCCAATCAATTTGTAACTATACAGGAATTCACAGGGGAGGAGAAAATATTGCCACTCGCTAGTGTTCTCCTAGACTGGGGTGAGATGGGGGAACTGTGCAACAGGTTGCTGTAGCTGAAACTTTAGTGGTTGATGTAATTCTCAGCAACAATCTCAAACGGGGATGGTGTGTGCAGTTACCCATAGCCAAGTGGCAAGGGAAAATTGTAGTTCCCTGGACCCCCGTAGGAGCTCCTGTGAAAACCACTGAGAGGCTGGTCCCAGCCTGTGTCTCCTGATATGAAGAATAATGAAATGGGGGTAGAAATTCCCCAGGTAGCAGTTAACCACACAACTATGGAGGGTTACTCTGAGAAAAGAGGGGTCACCCATTGTTAGAGGGTTAGGGATGACAGTGATCCTGAGTACCCTGACGCTAAAGCTAGGGACCCTAGTTTAGACACTGACGGGGACCTGACCCATGTCTTGGTAATGTGTAAGGAGTTTGCAGCTGCTCAGAAAAGTGACCCTAGTCTAGAGAAGCTGAGGGATTGGACAGACTCTGATGGAGCACAGGGAGGTGACAGGAAAAACAAAGTTTATTGGGACAATGGACTGATGTATATGCAGGATGCTAAGACAGAGGAAGGGGTGCTAGGCAGACAGCTTGTCATTCCCCAGGTGTACTGTGAGCAGCTGCTCAAGATTGCATATGATATTCTCTTGTCTGGTCATCTGGGAATTGCACGCACTATGCAGCAATTGGCCAGGAATTTCTGTTGGCCCAACTTCACCCAGCAGGTGAAGGAGAATTGCAGGTCTTGTCACCGGTGCCAAGAAACAGGGAAGGCAGGTAAGAAAACCCAAGATGCACTAATTCCATTGCCCATAGTGGAGGAATCATTCCAGAGGGTGGGAATGGATATTGTGGGGCCTTTAAATACCCCCAGCTCCTCTGGGAAGAGGTTCATCCTGACTGTGGTGGATTATGCCATCTGGTATCTAGAGGCTGTTGCCCTATCCTCACTGAGGACAGATAAAGCGGCAGATGCCTTACTTGGGATTTTCTCCATTGTTGGATTTCCGCAGGAGGTTATCACCGATCGAGGGGGTTCTTTCATATTGGACCTGATGAAATGTTTGTGGGAGAAGTGTGGGGTGGTGCAGAGACACATGACACCTTATCACCCACAAGCCAATGGGCTTGTGGAAAGATTTAATGGTACACTTAAATCAATGCTACAAGCAAATGCTGAACAGCATGGGAGGGACTGGGAGAAATACTTTCCCTACCTGTTGTTTGCATACAGGAAAGTGCCCAAAGAGTCAACAGGGTTTTTCCCCTTCGAGCTCTTATATGGACGCCATGTACATGGGCCCCCTAGACTTGATCTGGGAAGACTGGGAAGGCAAGCACGCCACCCAGGGAACTCCCATAGTGGATTATGTCCTTAGGTTTAGGGAAAGGCTGAAGGAGTTTATGGGGACAGCCCAGAGCAACCTGGAAGTTGCCCAACAGAAACAAAAAGTGTGGTATGACCGCAGAGTCAGAGCTCACTCATACACAGTGGGTCAGGAAGTCATGGTCCTAATCCCGGTCCAATAAGACAAGTTGCAGGCTGAGTGGGCAGGACCATACAAAGTAGTCAGAAAGGTAAATGACATAAACTGTATAACAGAGTTACCCAACAGGAGACTTACACAAAGAATGTACCATGTCAACACGATGAAGCCATATGCTAATAGGGCTGACATGGTGTTTGCAGTATGTTGTCCTGAGAAGGGGATGGATGAAGGAGACCCCCTTCTGGACTTGCTGGAAGAAAGCAAGCAGGAGTCCTCTGTGGAGGCAGTAAAATTGTCACCCCAGCTGGCCCTGGACCAGATCCAGGAAGTAAGGGAGCTTTTAGCAGACTTTGCCACACTGTTTAGTGCCAAGCCTGGACCAACCCCCTTAACGATGCATGATATGGAGACAGGGACACAGACGTCCATACGGTGGATAGAATATTGAGTGTCAGAGGCTGTCCAAAAGGACATTAGAAGGGAGGTGGAGAAAATGTTGGATTTAGGGGTAATCCAGAAATCTCACGGCTCCTGGGCCTCACCAATAGTCCTTGTGCCCAAGTCAGATGGTTCTACCCATTTTTGTGTGGACTATCATGGACTGAATGCAGTCACAAAGTCAGACGCCCACCCGATGCCATGGACAGATGAACTCCTTGACAAGTTGGGAGGGGTGATATACCTTACAACTATTGACCTGACAAAGGGGTATTGGTGGGTAGAGTTAACTGACAGAGCTAGGGAGAGGTCAGCCTTCATCGCTCTGATAGGGTTATTTGAATTTAAAGTAATGCCTTCCAGAATGAAGAACGCCCTGGCCACTTTCCATAGGTTGGTGAACCAGGTGTTAAATGGTGCTGAGGAGTATGCTGTGGCATACCTGGATGACATTGCCATCTTTAGTGCCAGCTGGGAGGAACACCTGTCCCACCTTAGGGAAGCGCTGGACAGGATACAGAGGGCCGGGCTCACTGTCAGAGTTGAGAAGTGCCAGGTGGCCATCGCTGAAGTGGCATACCTCGGGCATGTTGTAGGCTGGGGACAGTTCTGTCCTAGCCAAGTAAAAATAGAGGCAATCAAGACATGGCCCAGACCAGAAATGCAGAAGCAGGTCAGGAATTTTCTGGGGACAGCAGAGTACTATAATAAATTTGTACCCAATTGCAGTGTCCTGGCTGCTCCCCTATCTGACCTGGTAAAGAAAAAGATGCCTAAGAAAGTTACCTGGGAACCAGCCTGTGAAAAAGCCTTTACCAGACTGAATGAGGCACTGTGCAGTGTTACTGTATTGACAAGTCCAGACTATAGCAGACCATTTATAATTTAGACTGATGCCTCAGATGTGGATATTGGGGCAGTACTGAGTCAGACATCCAACGAAGAGAAAGATCACCCCATAGTGTACATGAGTAAAAGTTACTTCTCAGGAAGCTGGCATACTCTACTGTGGAAAAAGAGTGTCTTGCCATAGTGTGGGACCTAAAGAAATTACAGCCATACTTATACGGGTAGCATTTTGAGGTACAAACTGACCACAGCCCCCTGGTTTGGCTGACACAAATGGGAAAAATGAATGGTCGACTATTATGATGGAGTCTTGCCTTGCAAGAGTATGACATGATCTCACATAGGACTGGAGCAACCAATGAAAACGCAAATGGCTTGTCATGTCTATATGAGGAATGAACTGACTTGGAGAGCTCATCCCACGCAGGGGACAGAGCCCCCAAATTCAGTCTAGGTGGGGATGATTGTGACACTCTGCCATCTGCTAATGGCTATTGTATAATATTTGTATTATAAATCAATGGTCTGTGTATGTAATAGTCTCACACAAGTTAACAGTTTGGCCTTTAACTTTCTAGGTGTCAGTGAGGATGTCATTAAACAGACCAGAGAAACCTGATTAAAGGTTTCCTATTTTTGTCTTAATTAGAACTTTTGGACCAGCTGCCAGGACATAGGCCTCGTAAATTTTATGATTCCTGTAGGAAGACACTTATCTGGTTGCAAACATGTGAGAAAACCATAAAATCATGAGATCTCTAGCAAGACAGGAAACCAGCAAACAGATCAAAGAGAGATGCTTGATCAAAGACTGTCATATGCCGGAAATGACTTTTTGCTGATGTTCACATTTATTAAAATCCCTCCTTGTAGAAAATTATGTTAGAATGAATTATAAGTGAGGAGCTAGCTGACTCACCAAAAGGGAGTGGGGAGAGGGATCTGGAAATGAATCCTGTATCTGGAATATGTGACATATGATGCTTGGACTCTGAAAAGACAGTTCTCTAACGTAAACATCACTTAACACTTAGATAGAGAAGAATTAATTTTCTGTGGTAGGAGTTGGTATTCTGTAACTTCCCTTTTTTGTATGTATGAGTGTGAGATTTGTGATATAATTTGTTCTGTATTTTATTTCACATACTTTACCATTTTTTTTCTAGTAAACGACATTTTCTTTATTTTACTGCCTGTGTCTTCTCTGTCTTCCTTTTGCATGTGATGCTGAACCTGGGGTTAAGTCTGACAGCAGCTAAAAAGCTTGATTGTAATACTAAGTCACAAGGTAAGAATATACCTAGATCTCTTATAGAGTTGTAAGGGTTCATTTTGAAAACCTGGCTGGGTACCCCTGGGCAAAGATTTGTACCGAATCCCCCCGAAGAGGGTACATATCCAAGTGTCTCAATTTGGTATGCTAGCATAAGGTTCACAGTTTGACTCCCTCCAGAACTCGAGGCTAAAGGTGATTCGGACACAAAGCAGACAGGAGGGTTACCCTGTCTGTTACCTGTTCACACTATTGCACTCTGAGGTTGGCACTGTGGGAGCAGAGGGCCTGACCTGCACAGTATGTTTGTGACAACAAGCAATTGAATCAAAAGTCCATAACAGGTTGATCAAAATGGAGGGAGCTGGATTTTAGGCAAAGTGGTACAGTTTATATACAGATTGCAGGCAGCAATAACTGCTGCTGAGAGAAACGGATGTGTCCCTTGCTATGAAATGGGGGGAGGGGGAGTGTAAACTACCATTGTTGCGGAGCAATCACAGATTTGTTTAATAAATAGCTGTGCTCCATGATGTTTCCAGACTAGTTTATATAAACCATTCCAATTCTTAATATATTATTTCATTCATGGTCTACTCTAACAAACTAGAAAGTGCTGTTCCTTTTCTGCTACTGGGTAGTGGTGCAAAAACTGCAAGAGACTGAGGAATAGCAACAGGAGTGCAGAGAAAACTACTTTAAATAGTGACATGCTTACACACACACACACACACACACACACACACATATGCCCACACACACTGAATGGCAGCCCCCAGGGGCCATAAAACAGCCACGGAAAGTTAGAAAAAATCCTCTGACAGCCAGAACTGAAAAAAAAAAAAAAAAACAGTGAGATGAAGTTAGAATACAAAAAAAGTTAATAATACAAACCTTTTCCTGATTTTAACATGTAGTTTTCCTTTAACTGAGCTATCCCCAGTACTGCCTCTTTTTTTATTTTTGCAAGCTGAAACCTCCTACATAGTGTTTTATGGGTCTTTTCTTTCTGTATTAGGTTTCAGTGCTTAATTTACAATCATTTGCAAACTGAGAAACCTGTTTTACTGGCATCCCCTCCCCCACTCATCCAGATGCATCAATTTATTTGTTTGATAATCATGCTGGTTGATCTTACTTGCTTCCCTCATAGTAAGAATGTGAAACTAAACTGGTGTTATTTTGAAAGATTTATAAAGTGACATGTCCCGTTTACATCTCTTGGGGATGAAGCTGTATCCCTTTACCTGTATGGAGTAATTCACTTGGCACCAGCTCTTAAGACCTCAGCTGTAAGATACATCATGCATGTAAGCAGAGGTGTAGCCAAGAATTTTAAACTTGTACTCCGAGAACCATGACTGGGATGTCAACATACCAGGCTACACAATCTACAGAAGGGACAGGGAAGGTAAAAGAGGAGGTGGAGTAGCTCTATACATAAGGGAAGAGATCAAAGCTACAGAACTAAAAAGTAAAGGGGGAGGACCAGAGGCACTCTGGGTCACCTTGGAGACAGAGAATGGCATCACAATCCGCACAGGGGTTGTATACAGACCCCGTCTCAAGGGGAGGAAATGGAAAACAAAATGATAGAGGACATTCTCAAAATGGCTGAAAAAGGGGAGATACTGTTGATGGGGGACCTGAATATGCCAGATGTTAACTGGATAACATGTACTGCAGCCACATCCAAGAGCAGGGTCATTCGATGCCTGCAGGCAGGCCTTAGACAGCTAGTGTTGGAACCCACTCGGAGAGGAGCAATACTAGACCTGGTACTCTCAAATGGAGAGAGGATCACAAATTTAGAAGTCAGTAGACATCTGGGAACAAGCGACCACTGCGCAGTGTGCTTCACAATGAGCACAACCATGGAGATAAGCCATACAAAAACAAGGATACTGGACTTTAGAAGGGCTGACTTTGGCAAAATGGGTGAATACCTGAAAAATGCACTAGCAAATGACCAAAAAGGAGGGGTGGAAGAACAATGGAGAAAAATCAAAACTGCCATCATAGAGGCAACAAGTCTTTGTGTGAAACAAATAAAGAAAACAAAGCGAAGTAAAAAACCACTATGGTTCTCAAAAGAGGTGACAGGGAAGGTTAAGGAGAAAAAGGCTGCATTCAAAAAGTATAAGGAATCACAGAAGGAGAATGACAGGGAACTGTATCAGTTAATGCAGAAAGAAGTGGGGGAAGGCAGTCAGACTAGCAAAGGCCCAAACTGAGGAAAAAATAGCCAACTCAGTTAAGAAGCGGGATAGAACCTTTTATAGGTACATTAGGGAGTATAAAAAGGTTAAGGAAGGGATAGTGAAGATTAATAAAGGAAAGGGGAGGTGGGCAGAGGGAGACAGAGAAAAGGCAGAGATACTGAATGAATACTTTTGCTCAGTATTCACAAAAGAAGATGAGGAGGAGTTACCTAAACCAGACAACAGAAGCACTCTTGGTAGGGGTTGACACCAGTCCATTCACAGAATAAAGAGTCCTGAAAGAACTCCTAAAACTCAAGGTGGACAAAGCAATGGGGCCTGACGGGATTCACCCCAGAATCCTAAAAGAACTAAGGGAGGACCTAGTGACACCACTGACCACGCTTTTTAACAGATCATGGCAGGATGGGAGGTACCTGAGGACTGGAGGAGGGCAGATGTGATTCCCCTTCACAAAAGTGGGAGCAAGGCAGAAGCAGGAAACTACAGACCTGTAAGTTTGACCTCAGTGGTAGGGAAAATGATGGAATCACTTCTGAAAGAAAGAATTGTTGAGTACCTAGAGGCCAGTGGGGCACAGGACCCAAAGCAGCATGGATTTACAGCAGGAAGGTCATGTCAGATGAATCTAATTGATTTCTTTGACTGGGTGACCAAAGTAATAGACCAGGGAGGGCTGTGGATATGGCTTACCTAGACTTTAGCAAGGCATTTGACACAGTCCGCACAAAGATTAATAATCAGTTAGCCAGCCTGGGAGTGGGTCCCAGGGTGGTAGCCTGGGTAGCAAACTGGTTGCACAACAGGACACAGAAGGTAATAGTGAATGGAACACATTCCGAAGAAAGGAGGGTTACTAGTGAAGTACCTCAGGGCTCAGTACTGGGTCCAGTCCTCTTTAACATCTTTATAGGTGACATTGCAGAGGGTCTGGAGGAAAGGTATGCCTCTTTGCAGATGACACAAAGATCTGTAACAGAGTTGATACACAAGGGGGTAGAAAGGATGAGAAGGGACTTGGCAGGTTGGAGGAATGGTCAGACATATGGCAACTTAGATTCAATGCAAAGAAGTGCAAGTAATGCACCTGGAAACAAAAACCCAGGAGAAGAGTACACAATAGCAGAGGAGGTACTGACAACAACAAAAATGGAAAGGACCTGGGGGTAGTCATATCAGATGACCTAAGGGTAAGCCATGTGAAAAGTCGTGCAAGAGAGCCAGGGGGATGCTGAGATGCATAGGAAGGGGCATCACAAGTAGAAAAAGGGAAGTGGTTATCCCTCTGTACAGACAGTTGGTGAGACCCCATCTGGAGTACTGTGTGCAGTTTTGGAGACCTCATCTATGCAAGGACATAGACAGGATGGAAGCAGTCCAGAGGATGGCAACTAAAATGGTGCAGGGTCTGCAGCAGAATCCATATGAAGAGAGACTGAAAGAGCTTAATATGTATACTCTTGATGAAAGGAGGGACAGGGGGGACATGATAGAAATGTTCAAGTACCTCAAGGGAATCAACAAAGTCCAGGAGGGTAGCATCTTTCAGAAAAAGAGATATGTAAGAACAAGGGGGCACAATTTAAAGATAGAGGGGGCGGCTCAGGGGTAATGTGAGGAATTTTTTTTCAAGGAGAGAGTGGTGGATACATGGAATAGTCTTCCTGAGGAGGTCGTTGGGTCTAAAACAGTGGGGGAATTCAAACATGCATGGGACAGACACAAGGCAATTATAGTGAGGGATTGCAGGAAGTAGGCTGTTGGTTAACTAGAATCTGCAGCTTATCCAGTAGGTAGGGAAATGGGCAGACTGGGTGGGCCAAGTGGTCCTTATCTGCCATCAAAGTCTATGTTCTATGTTTCTATGTTACTTAAGACAAGAGATGATGGAACTGTTGCCTATGGGGAAAGACTCAGAGAGTTAAATATGCACTCTGTAAAGGAAAGGAGGGAAAGGGGAGACATGATAGAAGCATTCAGATACCTCAAAGGTACTATATCAATAAGGTACAGAAAGGTTCAATTCTGCTGAGAAAGAGATGTTCAAGGACAAGGCGGCATGATATGTAGCTAGAAGGGAGGAAGACTTGGAGGGGGAACGAAGAAATTCTTCTTCACAGATAGGGCAGTGGACACCTGGAACAGTCTGCCAACAGAGATTATGGGTACCAAAATGGTAACTGGTTTTGAACATGCATGGGATACACATAAGGGGGACTTGGTAACAGGGCTGGAGCATGGTGGGGGAAGGGGTTAAGGCTGGAGATCAGTTATGGTCCATGGCGGCACAGTAGGTAGGGACCATAAGGCAGACTAGGTGGGCCAGGAGGTCCTTTTCTGCTAACAGATTCTATGTTTCTATGTTAGTAAACAGTTGGTACAAGAGCATTATACATTCATGTTGACATCAATTTTAAAATGTTAAACATAAAGCCTATGGTACCAGTAACACAATGCCATAAACAAGTACTGCTCAAATATTCAATATCCATGGAATCAACATATTGTCAATTTAAATCAAAAATATGTATCTCTATAGCAGTCAGGACCATAAAGAAAAGGAGAGAAAAAAAGAAACACAGACGAAAAAGTGTGCATAACATAAGCCAAAGTAAGTGGGGGATAATATGTATAAAGCAAGTGAGCACCATTGAAATGCATTTTCATCATACTTGAGAAAGGATGAAAGCTCAAGTAAAATATAGGTCCTAAATGTAGAAAACAGTTGAAAATGGTAAAAAGGAAAGGAAAGGATTCTAGATGCAGTAGAAAAGAACAAAGCAACAAAAAAATCAAAGAAACAGACTGGCATAGAATTTAAAACAACAAAACAGTAAATGACATTTGGCAGATTATAAAGGGCAACATATTATCATTTGCAATAGTTTACGTTAAAAAGATCAAGGAATATAACAACAAATGATGACAAGCAAGATGGCTAAATGAGGATATGAAGAAAGCGACTCAACAGCAACAAAAAAAAGCTTAACATGCAATAAAGTATCTGAAAACAAAAGCCATGACATAACCACATGGTCAGAATATTAAACATTTAAAAAAAACATAAACGCAAAAGTAACCACTTCAAAAAGAAAATGAAACTAACAGCTGCAGACAAAATCCAACAGCAAGCAATTGTGCAGTAACATTAATACCCTAAACAAGCAAACAAAAAAAACAATATCTAAGTGTTTTAATATTAAAGGGGAAACAGTAAAAAATCCAGTGGAGATAGCAAAGCAATGTAATGAATATTTGTGTTCCTTATTCAAACCCAATCACAATTCAGTCCCCTGCCCCTGTACATTACCAGGAATGCCAACAGAAATAATATAAATACAGACAACATACTACAAAAAATTCAAAATAAGAAAATCAGAGTACAAAGTTTCCACTAAAATGATGAAATTAAATATTGGGATAATTCATAACCAGGCACCCCCTCAAAATATTTAAAAAAAAATGAATAAATACAGGTTCCAGGTAAAATTCTAGAATCACTGCTTAAAGATTTACATTAGCCACATGTCTAAGACTGATTTCAGTACAGAGAGCAGCAGTGATTCACAAAGGCACAATCATGTACCCTAAATGTAATCTGTGTCTATGAAAATGTGATTCAGTTCTTGGACAACAATACCTCATAGATATAATTTCTGTTATACCTTTGCAAAACATCTGCCACTGTACCACATTTCACAGTCATTGAAAAAATGTCTTCACTAGTTATTCATCCCTGTATTATAAACAGTAGAACCCAAACCAGCCAAACCATATGATGATTCATCACAGTAAGTCTTGTGTATTATGCAAACTGATACTTAACACTTGTAGGGTAAGTTAGTGCATCTGGACTTATTTGCTGCATATACATCTCAGTTGCTATGGGGTCTTGACCATGTTCACCCTTCCTCAAGCCAAGTTAGCTACAATATGTTTTACAACTCCTGGTAGGTGACATCACTTTAGCTTATGTATTGCTGTTTACTGTGGCAAACTGCTATTTTCAACAAGAAGTTAAATTTTAAAAATTCAGTGATGTGGACTGAGAATCAACGTGTGCAGGTGAATCATCATGCTAGCCAAGATATTTCCAGGTTGTGTTCAGTAAGCCTAACCAGTGGGAGCAGAAGGAGACAGGGATACAAATCTAAAAAAAACATTTAACCCATTTGTGATTTAAAGTTACATTACAGGAATGCGGCCTCCAGAACTGGACACCATATTCCAAATGAGGCCTCAACAGTGATCTGCACAGTGGCATCACCACCTCCTTCCTTCTTCTGGTGATACCTCTCCCTATGCACCCCAGCATCCCACTGGCTCTCCCCACAGCCTTGGTACATTGTTTAGCCACCTTTAGGTCATTCAATATGATTTGCACAAAATCTCTTTCCAGTTTGGTGACCATCAGTTTCTACCTCCCCTCCTTCTGTAATCCTCCCTTGGGTTTCTGCAACCCAGATGCATGATTTTGCACCTTTTTGCATCAGATCTCAGCTGTGACACTTCAGATCATTCCTCCAGTTTTCCTAGGCACCTCCTAATTTTTTTCACCCTTCCAGGAGTGTCCACCCTGTTGCAGATCTTAGTATCATTCGCAAATGGCACACTTTCACCTCCAGCCCCTCCGAAATGTCATTTGTGAAGAAAAAAATAGGACAGGGCCCAGGACTGATCCCTGTGGCACCCTGCTGGTCACACTCCTTTCCTTAGATTGAGCAACATTTACCATGACTCTCCATCTTCTATCATTCAACCAGTTCCTAACCCAGTTTACTACCTTATGATAACCCACTCTCATGCTGCCCAGCTTGTTCACAAGTCATATGTGGAACGGTATCATAGGCCTTACTAAATGCAATTCATGTTTATGTTTAAGCCCATGAAACACCCTTATCAAGTTAATGCATTTGCAGCCATAGTGGATCTGCCAGAATTTGTTTATATTCAAGATTGTCTCCTTAATTTCTTCCTTTGTTACTGGTACTGTCAATTTCACTTTTTCTTCTTCAGAAATTACATTTTTAGTCAAAAACTGTTTATAACAATGTAACCCCCCCCCGGGATTAGAGCATCAGAGCAGTATACTGGGAGGTACACTTTTGGATATTTACTTCAGGGTATTGCAACCCAGGCCCTTAAAAGGTTAAACTTCCTGCCTTCAGGGGATCACTGCATTAAGAGGGCCAGGGAGGGCAGGCTTTTTCAGTTGGCATGGAAGCACACAGGGCGGAGAAGGAGATGTGGTCCAGTTGGAGGGTGGCTGGTTGCCCGCTCTGTGGGATTATCTCTGTGGTCCTATTTGGGAGGTGAGATGAAAGCTCCTGTCCAGAATGTGGCAGTGGCCAGGTGAAGAGTGGAAGCCCCTTTCCCCTACTGGGAGGTTGGGAGCATGTATGGAGGAAGAGAACAGTTGGAGGTGGTGGGTTCGAAACCAAGTCCTGTTAGAGCAGAGAGAGAGAGAGAGAGAGAGGGACTTTGTGACCCCGTGTCCCTGGTGGGAGTCCACCCCCAGAGACAAGAGCCCACAGGAAATCTAGCAATGTGTATCCACAACCCAAAGGAAATATGTAGGGCCTCAGATGGGTCTCTGCTCTTTGCACCATGTTGAAAGGGAGGAGAACCAGAGCATTTGCTGGGGATGTATGCCCATAGTTCGTGGGGCAGTCGCTCAAGATTTGGAGTGTGACCACACAGAGTCACAACAGTGTGGGTCCTGCCAGGAGGGAGAGAGAAAGAGAGGTACCACAGGAGCTGAAGTGAGATGCTACCTTTGGGATTATGTTTTGGGCTTTTAAAATGCTCAATGTAGAAAATGTGCTTCCTGCCTTTAGGGGTCATCCAGTTCATGCCCCTCGGAATATGGACAGTGTGTAGACTGGTAAGCAGGATTGAACTATGATGTAACTGACCTTTTTGTTCCATGCTGCAAGCTCCCTCTGTGATTTCTGCTGTAAAGCTCCTGAGAGCATTAGTTTTTCTATTAAAAGATCCTTTACTTGTTACTTTACATGTTGCATTCCATTGACATTTTTAGTGGGAGCTGCTAACTGACTTTTACCTTTCAGCCTGGCCCCTACAGTGACTGTATGCACCCTAGATACTAAACTTAAGGTTCCATGTCATAATGGCAAAAACTGAATGGTGACTTGCATAACAGCGAGTACATATCGCCGAATCCAAAATATGCTAAACAGCCACCACAGCAACCCCCATTACAGCAACAGCACTACACAATGCACTACCGAGACAACATAAACTAGCATTTAATTCGGGGGCTTTTCCCTCACATTCCCATTTGAAGGGGGCAAGCCTCCCACACCCCTCATATTCATATAATCAATTCCAGGGGGAGCGGACACTGGGGGAAAGGGGAAAACAAGGAAGGGGAGCTACCATGACTGGGGCACCACAGTTGGGGGAACTAGGGGACAAAAAAAAAAATAACACCCATCACAAGTCACAAAAACATATACCTGCGGGCAGTCCTGAACCCAGGACCATCGGCATTCCAAGTGGTGGCCATATCCACCACTCCAGGAGACTGGCTCAGCAGCAACAGGCTTCATTTCCATATTTAACCCACATGACTATACCCTCCCTCGTCATTCGCCCTCACTGTTTCTTCGCATTGCACTCACTATTCCCTACCCTCATTAAGCTCTCACAGTAGCTATTCCATTGGGCGAGCAAATTGAGTTGCTCATATATGAGTCACTCAATTTGCTTTGCCCATATGACAGGATACCTAAACATAAGTCATCTCTGTGTGTTTCTGCTGTGGTTGCCCCTCCCCAAGGACTTTACCACCAGCGTACCCCTAGAAAACAGGGAGGTAGCGGGCTAGAAGTGGGGGTTCATCTGGGATGTTGTGGGGGTGCCTTTCTGCACTGAAGTGGCCCCAAAGTGTGGCTGGGTGAGGTAATGAACTACTGTGGACTGAGTGTGCTGAACTGCGATGACCAAGATGGCATTGGAGAGCCGGGGAACTTTACACCCTACAGTGGCTGTTGGCACCTGGGGGGGCCTGGTAAAGACAAGCTTGTGCTCAGAACATGTGAGAAATATGCAAATTGACTGAGCCCAGTGTATGAAGTGAACTGCCCAGGCTCACTTGGGCGGGGTTGATGATTTCTTGCTGTGTGCAGATGTGTTTTGGTGGAGAGGACCAGCATGATTACTGTGCCAGCACTTGTAGGTGTCCCCACAGCACTGAACCCATAGCTTGCACTGTATCTCTTGTGTGAGAGCCATCTACCATCAAAGATGGCTCAAGGACCCTCTGAATTCAATGTGTGGTGCCATCCCAGATGTTTAAGTGGGTGCAAGAATTGGTGGTCAGTTCCACAATGTCAAGGGAATGTGTCCTCTGTCATTATAAGGGCCAAGAGGTGGAATCCCTGCCTGTGTGTAAGTTTTGTCATGAAAGCTGGCAAAGAGTTTGTGGATATCAGTCCCCGCCATACTCACAGTGACAGTTGAGCCAGTCAGCCACTCCTTTGGAGTCTGAAGAAACTTTAGCAGAGCGATGGTAAAGGCTGTTTGCTCAGATGGGCTCAAAAAGAGAATCCAAAGCTGCTGTTCCCAGTGACAAACATAGAAACATAGAGGTTGCCGGCAGATAAGGACCACAAGGCCCATCCAGTCTGCCCATTTCTTTTTTCTGCCTTATAAATGTGCCATCAGCCTTTGCTCTGTCAGTGGTCTATCTATTCACACTCATCTATATTGCTCCCTTATGCCTATCCCATGCCTGTTTGAAGCCCTGCACTGTATTCATAGCCACCACTTCCTGAGGTAGGCTGTTCCATGCATCCACCACTCTTTCTGTGAAAAAGAATTTCCTCACATTCCCCCTTAATAAGCCTCCCTCTACTCTCATGCTGTGTCCTCTTGTCCTGCTATTTTTCTTATATTTAAACATGTTAGACTCTTTTACCTTGTTAATGCCCTTAAGGTGTTTGAATGTTTCGATCATATCACCTCTCTCCCTCCTTTGCTCAAGGGTATACATATTAAGCTCCATTAATCTGTCCTCATATGTCTTCTGATGTAGTCCCTGCACCATTTTGGTTGCCCCTTCTCTGGACTGCCTCAATTTGGTTAATGTCCTTGTAACGGTAGTGCTCTCCAGTACTGCACGCAGTACTCCAGATGGGGCCTAACCAGCGCCTTGCAAACAAGGATTATTACCTCCCTCTTATGACTTAGGATACCTAATAATACACCCTAACATCCCTAGTCTTACCTACTGCTTAGAGGTCTGCTTGATGATTTCAGGTCATCAGTGATGATGATGATGCCCAAGTCTCTTTCTTCCTTTGTGACTGCCAGCAACTCCCCTCCCAGTCTATAGGTGGCTTCAGGGTTTCTCTTCCCTATGTGCATGATCATGCACTTCTTTGCATTAAATCCCAGTTGCCACTCTTCTGACCATTTTGCTAGTTTATCCAGATCTCTTCTCATTCTGCCCATCCCATCTGGATCATCTACTCTGTTGCAGATCTTGGTGTCATCTGCAAACAGACAAGCCATACCCTCTAGTCCATCTGCAGTGTCACTGATGAAGATATTGAAGAGGACTGGCCCCAGGACTGATCCCTGAGGTACCCCACTTGTGACTTGCATCTCTTCTGACTGCATACCATTTACCACCACTCTCTGTTTTCTGCTCATCAACCAGTTTGCCACTCAGTTGACCAACTTCTGACCCACCCTGAGCCTACCCAGCTTATTTATCTATCTTCTATGTGGAACAGTGTCAAAAGCTTTGCTGAAGTCAAGGTAGGTGACATCAACTGCTCCCCCTTGGTCCACCACTCTGGTTACCCAGTCAAAGAAATCTATGAGATTAATTTGACAGGACCTTCCTTTGTAAACCCATGCTGTCTTGGATCCTGTGCCCCTATGGATTCCAGGTGTTGCACTATCCTTTCCTTAAGGAGTGCCTCCATAATCTCTCCCACCACTGAGGTAAGACTGACTGGTCTGTAGTTCCCTGCCTCCTCCCTGCTACCACTCTTGTGGAGTGGGATCACATGAGCCCTTCTCCAGTCTTCTGGGACCTCTCCTGTGCTCAGAGACTCACTAAACAGTTCTGCTAATGGCTCTGCTAGTTCTACCCTTAGCTCCTTAAATACCCTGGAATGTATGCCATCAGATCCCATTGCCTTGTCCACACTGAACTTAGCAAACTCTTGTAGGACCCTTTCTTTTGTGAAGGCAGGAGTGCTCACCTCCCCCCCCCCCGTGTCCATGGTGCTGAGCTGTGGGCCCTGCCCTACCTTCTCTTCAGTTAATACTGAGAAAAGTATCTCTTTAGGATAGATGCTTTTACAGGTTCCTCCTCCTCACATGCCCTCTTTTCTCCTTTGAGCTTAGCAATGCCCCCTCTGGACTTTCTCCTTTCACTAATGTATCTATAGAAAGTCTTGTCACCTTCTTTTACTGTTCGTGCTAGTGTTTCCTCAGTTTGGGACTTTGTCTGCCTTACTGCCTTCCCTGCTTCCCTTAGGGCAGTTTGGTATGCCTTCCTATCTTCATCCCACTGTGTTCCCTTATATTTCCTGAAAGCCAGCCTTTTGGCTCTGACCATTTCTGCTACTGTATTTGAGAACCAAAGTAGTTTCCTTCTTCTTTTGCACTTCCTTTTTCTGTCTAACACAATGGGATGTTGCTTCAAGTATTGCATCCTTAATGCTTGCCCACTTTGCGTGTACCCCCTCACCTGTGTTTCTTTTTGCCAGGGCTAGCTTAACTCTGTTGGCCATCTTATCAAAGTCAGCTCCTCTGAAGTCTCATATTTTTGCCTTGGAATGGGATGAATTAGATGTAGTGGCCAAATTGAACCACACCATGTGATGGTCACTGGCCCCCAGGTGACCTTCTACCTGGAGATCTGTGATCCGTTCCCTGTTAGTCAGTACTAGATCTAGGATAGCTCTCTCTCTCTTGTGGGTTGTTGTACCAGTTGTTTGAGGCCCTCCCCCTGCAGGGAATCCACCATGTGTCTAGTTCTGGCAGATGTTCCTGCTGGTATTGACCAATCTGTATTCGGCATGTTGAAGTCTGCCATTATTAGAACCTCATCTTTAGCTGACATGTTTTGTATATCTTCTAGCAGTAATGTGTCTATGTCCTCCCCCCTGGTCTAGGGGCCTGTAGACAACCCCAGTTCTTATGGCTGTCCCATTTCCTGTTTTCAGGGTGACCCACAGTTCTTCTGGCTCCTTGTGTGTATTCTGAATTGCTGTAGCTTTGATATTTTCATTGACATACAGGGTCACTACAGCCCCCCTTTTTGTACCTTGGTCTCTTCTGAACAGTACATAGCCAGGTACTGAAGTCAACCAGGTGTGGCTACTGGTAAACCACATCTCACTAATTGCTACTATGTTCACTTTAGCCTCTGACATTATTGCCTGCAGGTCTGGGATCTTATTTCCCAGGCTGTGAGCATTTGTGTACATGATTTTCCATTGGCCAGATTTCGGTGTGTTAGTTGTTGGGTGAGGTTTGGCATTTCCCCTGTGCGTCGTATGGGGAGACAGACCTTTTTTCTTACCTGGTGATGCAAATGAACTGCAAACATGCTGAATCTCTGTTTGACCACTAGCTGAGGTGGGAGGGGTGTTCTTCTCATTCGATGTATGGGCTGCTGAACAAGATGGAGACCACACCCAAAGCTGGTGCATTACCTCTCGAACCGCCACAGCAAGCCAAGGATAGCAGCTCTACAGTTCTTAAAGTAGTGCCATCGCCCAGGCACATGACCCCAGAGGATTTCAGTGTACCTAGTTAGCCCACCAAGGTGGAGTCAGTAGTGTCCTCAGAGGCTGTCTCCAGCCAACGTCAAATTTCTTCAGGCTCCTCATCAGATACATTTGGTGTGAGTACCCTATTTGCTGGAATGAATTTGGGATATCATTGAAGATAAGAGGAAAGAGGAAAGAGTGGGTGTATAAAGTTATTCTTTGGAAAATCTACCACAAGCAAGGACTGGATGGACCATTGTTTCCCTGCAAGAGGCCCAGCGTGTAGTGAATGGGATCTATGAATGTGGTGTCTATGAGAGTCTGACTCTAACAAAGAACTATGTTATGCTGCAAGATCTGGATCGAGGACATGCCTGGTATTAAGTGGAGGCATGTGATTCATTTGGTCGTCCCTGTACCAAGCTGGATCCCTGCTGCTATTTTTGCAATGTAGTAAGCTGTTGGTGCCCAGAAGCCCTGCAGTGCCTTTGAGTGTTGAGACCCCACTTGCTGACTTCTAGATGGGTGAGACTGAACCATTTTCTTTTTCTCTTTCCAGTTTGTGGACTACTGATTGGGATTTGCTGGGACTTTAAAGTATTGGGACACTTGCATTTGGGGGGATTAAAAAAAACATGTAGCCTTATTTGTTGATAGTCGTTGTTGATACTTTGAATCACAGAAGTTGTTGCACTAAAGTAAGAGAGATTGTTGCTGTATTTTATAAAGTAACTGTTGCCTGTATGTGTAAGCCCTGTTTGGGCCAATGTTATTGTTCCAGTATAACCACTGTTTACTGTAACTACGGTAGTTCATGTAGCTAATGATAATGGGAATGCAGCTCTAAACAATGTCTAGTTGGGGCAGTAAGCAGCTAATTTGGCAGGACCTCTGTTAGTTTAGATAAGTAGGATTTAGGCTTGGGACACCATCTGATGGATACTTAGGCAGTCAGACCCAGCAGGTGGGACACAGGATGGGCTGGATAAGGGAAGTGGTACACAGGGTGGTGGACCAAAGTTACAGCTGAGGGAGACAAGGGGGTGCAGCCTGACATGTATACTGTTGTGTGCTTCTGGGGCACTTGGCACATAATGCAGAAGCTGGCCACATGTTGCAAGACAGACATGCATTCATCTGGGCCCACACCCCAGGCCAACAGTGACAGCCCCAGTGCCGGCTGTGGGGTCTAAAGAGGGTTTGGCTGGGTTTGGGGTGTCGTGGTGGAGGACATAGAGCTATGTACACATGCAGCCACCATGGGTGTGGACAGTGTGCCGATGAAGACCCCATGGGGAAAGGCAGTGGTACCAGAGGAAGTGGATGTAGATACAGAGGTAGGCCATGCTGACGGTGTTACCCTGGAGCAGAAATGTCCCCGTAGTCTTCTGGATGTCCACAGGGGGAGGTGCTGCCCAGGTGTCCGTGGTGTGGCACTGTATGATGGGGACATGTACGTCACACCCACGTCTGAGCTGCTAGCTTGTGGTCTTGGCATGCACTGTCATGCCCTCTGAGCACAGTGACTTGGGATGGTGTGGATGGCAGTGCCATGACTGGCCTGCAAAGCTGCAAGTACTGCAGTGGCAACATCCTGTATAGTCCTGGTGAGCCCCCAAACATGCATCCAAGGGTATCCAAGAGGCAGGACTGACATTCCTCCACATGCTATTCAGCCCTTAGCAGATCATGTTGCAGCTGGAGGTAGAGGTGCACCAGCTCCTCTCACATGACCTGGTGGAACTGTCCAAGCTCCCTGTGGGAGGCAGCCTGTGTGTTCACAGCAGCACGCATCAAGTGCCATGCCTGCAGCTCTTCCCGTTGTGGTGGACTAGTTTTGGGATGGACTCATGCAGGCTCCACATGGAGGTGCAACGTCACCAGTGGGGTTGCAACAGAAGCCACAGTCATCACAGGTGAATAGACTTCAGTGACTGGTAGGGGCTGTGCTTGGAGAGCGTGGCATGCAGATAGCACAGTAATGGTAGACACAGCTAACCCTGAGGGCTGTGAGGCTGTGAGGGTGGCAGTCGGTGTGGTGGGGGTGGCTAGTGTGACAGTGCAGATGGTGATGTCTGTAGAGATGTCTGAGGCAGTGGTGGTGTACTGTGTATGGGTGAGGGTTGTGCCCATAAGGCTGCCGGCCATCCCAGTGCAGCCACTGTCAGTGGAAGTGATGACTATGGGCTTGCAACCTCCAGCTGCAACATAAATGTTAGTAGTTCCTAGCTGTCCTCATAAATGTCTTCTGCACTGGTGGCTGGGGACTTCCCATTGGTGCACACAAGAAGGTCTGATCACACAACTGGGGTCTGGTGAATTCTGATGACTATGCCTGGAGACTCATCCTCAGGTGTTGCCTGCAACAGAACCCATGCGGCAGAAAGTGGAGGCGATGTTCTCTGTGATGCACATACAGCACTGTAGAGTAATCACTGTATTGCTGCTGCATTCACATGCCACTGAGTGGTGCACAGTGTCATAGTGTCAGCATGGTAGTGGGGGTCATGCAGTGTGATACATGCAGATGTCTAGTGCTCCCACACCAAAGAGCCCACTTCAAGTACACACCCATACTGTCACACACACAGTGTACTGCACAACACCCCCAAGACCTGCACTATGTGCATGACAGCACAGATGCCACCCCAGAGCAGCTGTGGGCCACCACAATGTACAGTGGTGATCTGCAGGGACACAAATGTGTGACACAGGTACCTCAGGCAGTATAGCGCAGTGGTTTAAGGCTCTGAGCTGCAAATCTGGTGACATCCAGCAGACCAGACCAGGGTTTGATTCCCCCAGCTTCCACATGCATACTGTGTGACCCTGAGCAAGTCACTTAAGTTCCCTGTGCTCCCAGATCACTCCTGTAAAATAGCTTTTAGCTTAGTGTGCTACTCCTGGTTAAACAACTAAATAAACAAAAAAAATTGGTGGTAGCAGGGCAGCACACTGTCAGGAGGGCTGCACAGCCAGGGCACTGTGGCCCTTCCTGGGACAGTGAGGTCCTAGAGCCATGTGACAAACCATGTGCCCATCCCAGTGTCACCCATGACTGGTGAAATGTAAGTGACCCCCATGTCAAGCAAGTGTGGCAACCACCTATACTTATATGGTTGGATGACTGGGACCTGGGTCTTGAAGCCACCCCGGCACACTGGTCACCTCAAATGACCACAGCATGAATGCCATTTCCTCGTTTGCTGGGTCCAGGTACCTGCTCAGTAATGATGCAGGCCATCCACCAGTTATGTGCTGTTCCCTGTGTTGTACGGCCAGTATGTCCTTTGCACGGTGGCATAGGTTCCCAAAAGACTTCTGGATTGCCTCAGTAGGCCTGCCATGACCACCAACGGCACTGACCGCCTCTGCTATCTCCTCCCAGTGGCATCTGTGCTGCGGTAGAGTGAAATGACTGACTCCCTGGCCTTGTAGGGCTCTACCAGGAGGTGCAGCTCCTCTGTGCTGAAGTGATGTACCTGTAAGTAAGACTTCTTAGTCATGGGACCTGCTGGGAAGAATGGAACGGCATCTGTAACCAATATGTGATGCAGGTGTTGACTTGTGGTAGTGCTGTGCCACCTGACTGCATCTAGGTGCTAGTGCTGTATTCTGTGTCTGGGACATGGGATAGCTGTCATGTGCATGTTGGAGACCAGGTCCCCCCTGGTAGCGCTGCTGCCTGACATGGTGCCAGAGGCATTGGTGGCTGTGCAGGGACCCTGACATGGAGACTGCTGGCCGGCAGTTCTGTGGTCAAGGAGTGTGTGACCTTACGACAGCTGGACATTCACCTGTTCTGGGGCAGTATGACGTACAACCCTGCCATGTGAAGGAGCTGTAATGCCATTGGTGGCCCATGTACTGCACAGTTTGCATACAGGGGCTCTGTGTAGTGTGCAGTGTCATTGTGGGTCTAGGACATTGTCAGGACAGTGCAGGACATGGCGGTTCAGTCTGTATCTGCACATGGTGCCCAGCGTGATATGCATCGTTGGCACAACATGCCACAGGGGTGTCACCTGCATGTATGTAGTGCAATCATGTGGCAGAAAGGCACCACAGTGCAGTGGCATGCAGCCCTCAGGCCACCACACCTCACTGTTGGGGCAGGCTGTTATCCCCAAGTAGCCAGTTCAGTTGTGCCTCCCACTGTAGTGCATATGCAGATGTGTTACCTATGCGGGTGGATATGCAGAGCTAAACAGCAAATTTGTGGACTACAGTACAGTCAGATGTGTACACACATCACAGGTCCAGTCAGGGTTGCCACAGTCAGATCCAGTTGCACTCAGTGGCCCACCCATGCTTGGTACAGCTGCACAGAGCATGGTTGTGCAGGGACAGGTGTCATAAAAAGTTTTCAAGATCCACACCCACACGTGTCCCATGTCCCCAGAGACCATGAGCAACAGTGAGAGAGTACATGTGAGTATTTCCATGGTCTTGGACTGGAGCGCAGTGCTGCATTTGTGCACTGGATGGCATAGAACTGTGCACCATGGTGGGTCAGCTGCGACATGTGTGGGTCCCGTGTTTTTCTGCCATACAGAACCCTAAAAACATTGTATCAGTTGCTTACACTGAGGCATAGGGCAATCTGCTACATGTATTCAATGTATCTGCATTTCCGAAATGTTCTGCATCACAAGAGGCTGTTGGATTGCTGTATTGCTACAGGGTTTGCAAATCCTCAGTGCTTTGCTGGTGGTGCTCATGGTCTCTTAAATAGCCTGGGAGCAAAGTGCTATGCAACTGCATGCAGAAGGCTCTGGAATGAGATGCTAAGGTGTCAGCGTGGCTCAGTTGGTAGCACATCCGCCTCTGGACCAGAAGGTGGTGGGTTCTTGTCCCACACACCGGGATTGGACTTGCACCTAAAAATCACTGGCATCCAAGTGCAGTATTGGGTGGTGGTGTGCTGTCCTTTGGATGAGACGTTAAACCGAGGTCCGTCCAGGTGGAAGTAAAAGAACCCAGGGCACTTTTGGCAAAAGAGTAGAGAGCATTCCCGGTGTCCTGGCCAACATTCCCCTTCCCATAAACTGGTTCATGCAATTATCCAGGCTGTGTGTGGGAGATGATGTGCGATATGGCCACCACCACACATTCAGTCACTTCACTACCAGTCTAGCATTGCTTGTAAAGTGCTTTGGATGTATGAAAAGCACTATATAAATGCTGATTCTTCTTCTTCTAAGTGACTGACATACCCCCTGAATGGCTAAATAGCTCACTTGCGTGCCTTGACTGAAAATTGGGGAATAGAAGCTTCATGCAAATGCCTTTCATAATTGCACAGTGCAATGTATGCTGCTCGGAGCATGCTCCGTAGTGCAACACATTAGCTGGTGTATGTGAGCCGTTGCAGTATGTAGCCTGTGCATGCATGGTAATGTGCTGTATTATGACTTTGCGAGACAGTGTGCATCAATGCCTGGACCACACATGGGCAATATGCTGATGTCAGTGGTATGGCATGCCCTTAGCACAGCACAAGGAAAACTTTGGACTACACAATTCCTATACATTGCTTTGCACAAAGTGCATGCCCTGCCACACTGCAGAAATGTGCCTAGGCCCTGTAGTAACGCAACAGAGGGAACAGAAGAATGGCAGCCAGGCGAAGGACTAGGGAACTTCAACAGTGGGATCAGAGGTGGTTCAAAATAGAATTAACAAACTTTATGGAGCTGGTAGGGGCCAGGGAGCATCTCCTCTTCAGAGACCAGGAGCCAGAGTGCCCCAGGGGTGAAGTGTAGGCCTCTGTAGGCAGCCACTTCAGAAGCCAGACAGGAGTCACCAGGACTGGGGAGCAGTGCTGTCACCTGTATGGTGACCTACTGAGGTGGGACCAGGAGCTGATGCAGCAGTTCCATGGGACAGTGCAGGATGGCACCATTCCAAGGCTCATTAAGTATTCTCCTGTGAGTGGCATATGAGCTTCTGTGCATGCGTTAAGTGGGGTTCTGTTAGTGGAGCTAGGTGTGAAGTGTTCCCATGGCAACATCTGCTACATTTGATGAGTCTGGCTTTGTCATGCCAGGTGGGTATGCCGCTCCTGTATGTCACTTAACCTTTGCTATGTGGCAGCTGTACTCGGCACACCTGTTGTGGTATGGTGCCTGTCCGACACTGCAACATGTCATTGCCCCTGTTACAGTATGTGCCAGGAGGTGTGCTACATGTGTCTGATGTCCTGCTACCTATGCACATTGCTGCAAACACCAAGTGGGGGGGCATACAGTATCCATGTAGTGCACCCTGCACAGAAGAAACTGTCAGTGGTATACACCACCCAGGGAAGGTGATACCATATAGCTCCCAAAGTGTGTGGCCATGCCAGCAATTATGCCATTGCCTGCCACATGGGTGTTAGCAGGCATACTCAGTGTACTTTGCTGAGTACAACAACATTGGGAAACTCCAAAAGCAACATGAACCTCAGGCTAGCAAAACAAACACAGAGACTGATGCACAGGAATAACTGGTTTTCTCCCCTCCTTGAACACTGTACTGTGCATTTCTGGATGATCTATGAAAGATGTGTGGTTGCTAAACTTAGAGGCCATGATTGTATGAGTGCCCCAATCGAGTATGTACACGAGTACATACTTGATTGGGGTTGGCAGTATAGCCTAAAGGTTAGAGTAACAAGCTGTGAATCAGCTTGGTACATTCAGCAGACCTGGGTTTGATTCTCATAACCTCCACCTGCATACTGTGTGACTCATAGCAAGTCACTTAACCTCTGCAATGCTCCCAGTTCACCTCTGAAAATAGGCACGTGTGCTTAGTGGGCCTTACCCAGTTACCAAAGACTAAAATAAAGATTAATGGTGGTGAACGGACGTTTGTAAGGCAGGCTACCTTGATGTGGTACAGAGGGGTATCATGATGGGTGTCACATCAAGTCTGCATGGAACAATGGAGTGTGTTCAAGAGCGTATAATATTTATGATGAAAGATGGAAGAATGAAGTGTGGAAAATAGCATTTGTGTAAAACTACGTAGTTATGAGGTGCTGTAACTGCTTGATGTCACAGTCGTACAGATGCTCCTGTGCTACCTGAGGGTGAATTTCACATGAGTGGTGATTCATGGCAGCATGGTGCTAGAATAGTAAATCTGAGCAAGAAGCAACTTAGTATTGAAAAAGGAGTATGTGTGAGGTTTACACTATTTTTGCCTTAGCTGTTGTGGAGAGGCCCGGTTTTGCCTTTCGGGGTTTTGCTGACTCTTTTTTTTACCACGTCATATAAGTGTAACCCCCAGGTGGCCCTATCCCAAGGGCTACTACCCCTGCCTGCTGGACCACCAACAGGTTGAGGGGCCTAGGTTCTATGGTGGGTACCTCCACCCATAGGTCAGGGTTGGTAAAGGTTGGTCAAGTTTGGTCACAGCCCTCTGGGACACTGAGACCTCCTTTTGTTCCCTCTAATGGTCCACACAATACACAAGAATTGCAATACCAATACCCCACATGTACACTGGATCCAATCATAAGGTACCACTTACCCTCGAGACCGATTCTGCAGTTCGTCTCGGAGGACCCCCTGTGAAATAAGGTTGGTCAACTTACACAAAACAATGAAATGCACGTTATATAGGTACTGACACTTTAAACAGTTTAAAGTCAATAACATCCAATCTGGTTTATTTAGGGGAAGTGAAACACAGGGAGGGGGAAATCAGGTTAATTAGTGGCATTAAATCACAGTACTGTGCACACATACAGGGTCTGAAAAGTCACACTCTGGGTACCCAGGTTGGGGGGCTAGCCAGGTCCATTGCCCAGGGTTGGCCGGCAGGTGCAGATGGATAGGGCCCTTTAGAAGAAAATATATGCACAACACCCAATTGTAATCCGGAGCTGGATGGCTCAGTCCTTGAAGAAATGAAAGAAAGAAAATCACATGAAACACTTGTGATTGCTAACAGGTCGCAGGGGGATGCCCTGATTTGTACTCACAGTACCCCACGGTGAAAACCTGGCGCAGATGATGATTCTGGATTGCCAGAGACACAAAGCAGGGAGACGAGATTCTACAGGCCAGGCCACACTGCTCTGATCAGCAGACGGATTCAGTCTGAATACATTCAGTTCGACATTCAGCTTACACTGCACGGTGACAAGAGAACCAGAATAGCTATTCCTCACTAGCATTCAACACATTAATATGTAAAGGAAATTAGTATACCAGGCAGCTGCTTTCAGGTCCCAATTGCACTTACTGCAAACACCAGGGAGTTCACACTGCAGCTTCAATTCCTGACAGACCCAGCGCGATTCAGCAATATCTCTAGTCTTCTACAGGGTGAGCCTGGTTTCCACTCTTTCAGCCTTCCTTCCTTCCTTCCTTGCAGTACTCTCGGATTCAGTCCGATTCGAGTTAGCAACAGCAATGGCCCGACTTTAGGCCTCTCACATACTTCCTGCATGAAACTATACAACACTGAAGCACAGAGCTCTTTTTCTCCTCACAGTCACAACTAATCCGATCTCTCAGTCGCAGGGCAGAGCATTCTTTTCGGGTGCCACCCGGTCCAGTTGGTGGACTCAGCTGTCAATCACACAGAAACTCTCTCCGTTGGTGCAAATAGGCACCAAGGTCAGGAACTTCACTTCCCAGAATTACTAGCTATATATCCCATTGTAAACCGGCTCCCAGGAGAGTCCAAATTCTGGTTGGTCCAAACAGTCTCCATTTTACAGCTCCCTCAATCCCATTGGCCCCCAGAACTGCAGTTTGGGTCCAAAATGGAGGGGCAACACACACAGAGTCCCAGTTGTAACAAAAGCAAGTTAGACAAACTACAATATTATGAATGCTCTAATTGATTATAGGAAAACAAGCATATCATTCAGATGGGCTCCCTTTGCGCCTCCAGCGACCGCAAAATGAAGCGATTGCCCTGCAGTTCAGGCAGAATTCGAGCAGGGAAACACCAGCCACCCTAGGAAAGCAGTAACTGTGTCTGCTAGCAGACGGCTCTTAAAGAGACAGTATGTGGAGGCTCTACCAGCACTCACAGTGCCAATCTAATGGCCAAACGCCAAACGCCAGCAGGCAGGGGAACACTTAGCTAAGCTCCATGGAGGCCTTTTTAGGAACCCCCATTTGTAGGGGGGTTACATAAGTTTTAGAAGAGTTGACATGCAGCCATCATGCATCCTACACCCTGCAACTAAGTCAACCAACTTTTCTCTGATTGGTAGTCCTGTGTTTGATAACATGAAATGTGAATCTGTTTGGATCTTTGGCTTAATATATATTGTTGACTGAAATGAGGGTGAGGTAGTACATCTTTTGCTTTGTGTTTATGGAGGGGAAGCAACAGATCAGTCAACTGTCAAGTGTGCGTGTCAAATTCCTGGCTACACCCCTGGCATATCATGCTCTGTTGAGTAGCTCATGTCCTGTGTGTCATACCATATGCCCATGGCCACACACCAGGGCATGACCTTGCTGTCATGTGGATGTGCTTTACACACCTACACCTCTCCTGCATTGCAGGAATGGCTGTGCAGGTGTCTCCATGCTGGCTGGCTGCCTGTCCACTCCATACATGAGGCACCACTGCCACATCACCACCCTTAGAGGAACAGGAGGGCAAGGACCACTGTGTGCCTGTGGTGCCACTTCTCTCTAATATGCCATCACGCATTGTTCAAGCATCTCAACCGAACACATCCAATCGACACTAAGGATGTGTGTTGGCTGCTAGGTCCACTCACTGTTACCATACTCAGTAGGGCAGCGGCTCATGTTTGCCTTTTATGTGGCTAGATGCCCTATACCTGGGGCAACATCACAAGGGGGCCATATATAGGAATAGCATCACAGTGGGTCCCATGCAACTACTGTAATGGAACACCACTCAAAGGCTGCTTGCCCGCTCACAGTACACTTGGCTGCATGTTACCTCCCAAATGCACAGCCCGTGGATGGGTTGCATTGGGACAATACATTGTGCAGGTCCACATTTTCTTATACTCTGCAGACTGAGGGAACAGAAGACACAGGAGTGCCCGCCATTAGCGCCAGGACCAGGACAGTGGGCAGGACCATGATCAGGACCGTGATGAGGCCCTAGCTGGCTCAGCCCAGGGATCACAGCCATGTGAGTATGCTTTTGTTTTGCATCCACCTATCCCCTACCTGGCTGCATGTACCACAAGGTTCCTGTCCTGCTCGCCATGCCCACTGCATGTGCCACAATGCTGCACTGCTGCACAACATCTCACATGGGGCTCAGCCCCCGACAGGTGTGTCCCTACCTAGGCCACGGCACAGTGTTTGCCACTGTCCAGCATCCTGCCTTTCACGGACTGCCACTATGCTGTTGGTACCACCAGTGGTGGCCCTGGTTGCATGGCACCCCTGGCAGGCAGGCAGGGCATGTAGTGTGCTGCCTGGGCACCCTGCATTGACCCATTGTGGTCCCCACAACAGCACCATAGCTGTGGCCATAACACACTCACTGTGTCCCGTGTAATATGGCCATAAGGATCCCCTGCCAGGGCCATGATCCTGGTGGGCAGCGCTGCCTCTATGGACCACATGTTCCCTGTCCTGCACACAGCACCAGACAATGCCTGCTGTAGCACAGGGGTGTGCCTCTACCTGTACCCCAGGTGATGACCTCCTGTAGGGTCCTGATCAGCCATGCCATGGCCACTGTTTTACCCTTTCACCCCTAATGTCACCTCTGTCCTGAGTGTTATGCCATCATCCCTGATGCAGAGGCACACCCTGTGC
Organism: Neoceratodus forsteri; assembly: GCA_016271365.2. Lineage (NCBI taxonomy): Eukaryota > Metazoa > Chordata > Ceratodontiformes > Ceratodontidae > Neoceratodus > Neoceratodus forsteri. The sequence continues at coordinate 980,028,670 of CM028136.1, read as the reverse complement.
CATACCCAGTGTATCCTTGTGCTGTGCTTGCTGGCCTCACCAGGATGGTGTGCTACCAGGTACAGGGGACCACAACATCTGCACCTGTACACCTCTACATATATCACTTGCTTTTTCAGAATGTAGTGTGGCTGCACAGCTGGTGGCATGGCTCCATGGCCCACACAGCTGAAAACACCTCTCCCCATGTACAAATGTATCTTATACTGTGCTGGTTTAAATCTGCTTGCATACAGCTTTCTGTCATTGCAGGTCATCAATTCCTGTGGAGCACCCCCCAGCCCTCTATTCTTGGGGTACCATGCTCCTAGGCCATGGTTGCCTGCCCTTTGGGGCTGGTGGTGGTTGTCTTTGAGCTGTGGGACAGCTACAGTAGTGGGCCGGGACTGCCATCTCTTGACACCAGCTGCACAGAGTGCAGTTCCAGTCCGTCCCAGTGGTGCACTGCAGTACTGTGTCATGGCACACACTCTCAGCTATGCACAACCCAGGCCACCAGAGACCCCCTGGCACTGACCACATGGTCTTATTCTTGTATGCTGTGTCAGCCTGGGCATGCCTGTCTGCCATTCTAAGCCACTTCAGGTTGCAGCATTGCCTGCTTGGTAGGCGTGGTACTCATACCCTGCTCCTACAGTGCCATCCACAGCCACATGTAGATTCTTGTTGGTTGCATCAGCAGCTGACCTGCTGGCAAATTCTTGTGACTGGCATCTTTCAACAGTCAGTGTTCATGTCCAACATGGATGCCTGCTACATAGCACAAAGGCAGTGCCCACAGAACACACTGTTGTGGCCATACTAGCATGTGTGTGGTTAGGTTCCACTGTGCGCTGAGGGTGTGCACTGCCCCCAGGCCTGTGGTGTGATTCTCTACCAGTGCCCATATGTACTGGGTGTGGGGGGACTCCCTCATTACCATACAAGCCTCCTGGACTCAGTGCAGTATGCCATCATGGTATGCCACTCGGGTTTGCCTTTATTGTACTGGCCACCAACACGTCAGACCCCACTGCCCAGCCCACCTCTTCTTGGGTGGACATCCAAGGCATTTGCTCTGTGTTCAGAGATGCCAACCCAGCATGTGGCCCTGTGCTGCATTGCAAGGTATGTGTGCCAGCCAACGCTATCCGCCTCTGTGGGTGTGTAGTTCTGTCTACAGCCTCCAGGGTGGCCATACCACCCATATACCATGCTTGCATTGGTGATGGTTATACTACAAGGGGCCTAGCTATGTGTGCTACTTCATCCTACATGGTCTACAGTATCTGCTCACCTCACTTATGGCATCATCTCTCTCCACACTGGTGTGTCTCAGACATCTGCCTCTACCAAGTGGCTCAAAGTCTTGAAAAGTCTGGATGATCTTGTCACTATTTCAGGCAGCTGTAGCCATGGAGAAGAAGTACGGCTGTAGCCATGGAGAGGATGTGCTGCCATAACCATAGAGAGACAGGGCAATCATAGTCTCAGGGATCCAGAGGGCCATAGCCACCAAGGGAAAGGGCGTCCATAGCCACGGAGCACCAGGTCGCTATAGCTGCGGGATCCAGGGTGGTCGTTGCTGCCAAAGAGGAGGTCCTGGAGGACTGGGCTCAGTCATAGCCAATCAGGAGGTGCCTTCCATATGGTGCAAAATTTGAACAGCAGTGTCTCTGCTATAAAAGCAGAGACACTAACAAACAACAAAAGAACTGGAAACTATCCCCCCCCCCCACTCCGCACTACCTCCGGTATTAAATGGTCTGACTTGGCCCCTCCCAGTAGAGACCTCACCAATCAGGAGGGGGCAGGAGGTGGAGTAAAATAAAAGGGGTGCAGCAAGACAAACTTTCGGCTGCAGGGTCATTTACCTTAAAACCTCATTTGGGACACTAAAATTGCATTTTTGTTGGGTCTTTGGTAAGAAATTGCATCTAAGCTGCTGTGTTTGATGGGCTGGATTTGGGGCATTTGAGGGTAAATAGAAATGTGTGATGTACTGCACATGTTAGGTCATTTAGGAAGAACTTTGATGTAAACCACTGCCTTTGTAGGTACCGTTTAAGATAGGGCTAGCTACTGCATTGTAGGCACTGTTTAAGATAAGGCTAGCTACTGTGTTTGATGGCTGGCTCTGGGGTATTTGAGGGTAAACTGAAACTTGTAATATACTGCAAATGTTGTGGAAAGGCTCTCTGATCTGGGGATGGGGACTTAATGTCTGAATGCTAAGGGTATACCTTGTATGGAGTGAGCTCTGTGAGGCTGAAGCTCTAGGAGAGGAGTTTCACAAGTATAATTCATCTAAAAGTGTGGCTACTAACTGGGGTAGGGCTGATAAGAGTCCTAAAAGTGTATACCACAGGGTAAGTAATTGTATTATCGCTGGTCTAGTTTTATACTGTTTTGTACTACTTGAATAAGAGTAAATGTTGAGCAGATAAGGTCTTAGAGTGATACATCACGGGGTTACTAGGAGGAATCAATTGGATTTAGTATATTTGGTTTAGTTAGTTAATTAGTTGGTAGTGATTCAGGTACCTTGTTAACAACTGTTGGAGGTGAGGAACCTGTGTAATCTGTATTTTTAGGTACACTGTGGTGAAGGGGTTCCAACACTGATTTTAGGTGCACCAGTTCGGGGTCAAGTAAATCACCAATGTGGCATGATAGAGAAGGTTACAGTGGGGGAGGTAACAGGGTTGCAGGGAGGGTTGGAGACATGGGAAGGGGACTGGTACAGGGGCAGCAGGACTACAGAAAACCAGGATGGGAAGAAAATGAGTTGCAATGGATGTGGGGTGGCTATCTGGATGGAAACATTATGGAGGCTTGGGGGTGTCCCATTTGTCACAGACTGTGGGAGCTGGAGGCAGAGGTACAGTGGCTAGGAAGGGAGTTAGAGAGGATTGGGGAAGGGAGGGAGATGACTGGAACAGGATGGCCACTTCCTCGGGGAACCAGGAGTACAGAACCAGTGAAAATGGTGAGGATGGGGAGCAGGGAAAAATACTATAATAGCAGAAAGGCGGAAACACGGGCTAACATGATAAGAGAGGTGAACACTAGGAGTTCAAAGTCAGAAAATAGGTTCACTGTGCTGGCTTCACTGGTGGAGGATGAGAGAGGGGCTTTCAGGGAGAGGGTAAGAGGAAGAGGGGGCAGTGCAAGCCCAGGGGACAGCAGTCTGGCAGAACAGGGGGACATAGGAGTGGGGAGTAAGGGGAAGAGGGACAGGGGTAGAGGGGAAGGCAAGGAGGACAAAGCAAGGGAGGGGTTGGTGGCAAGGGAGGTGGAGCGGAAAAAGGGTCCTACCATAGAAGGAGAAGGGTGTGATGATGCTGGGAGTGTATTGGGGAGTGAGGGGTGCAACCAAGGTAGGGGCCAATAGGAGATGGGGCATGAATAGGGTAAAGGCAAGGGCATGGCTGAGAAAGCAGACTGGCTGGCAGGAGAGGGGGACACAGGAGAAGGGACAGATTGTGCTGCTATTAGGCAGGAACGGGAGGTTTCTCAAAACTGGAGTAAGGATTTTTAGGAGGGTGTGTGGGCCCAAATGTGGGAAGGAGGTAGTGGTCTTAGTGCTAAGGGACTCAATCCTAAAAGGGGTCAGATGAGGAAGCAAAGGGGAGAGGCATAGTCGAATATGGGTGGAATGAGTACCTGGATTGACAGCGGGTAGGGTGGGACAGTCTATTCTCAAGTGGCCAGGACAGGGAGGGAGAAACCGCATGTACTGGTGCACTTGGGTACAAATGACTTGGGGTGGGTAATATGGTCGAGATGGTAAGAGAGAGGTTCGAGGAACTGGGAAAGTTGTGTGAGGAGGCAGGGAGATTAGTGGCCTTCTCTGAAGTGCTCCCCATACCCAGGACAAGCAGGGTGAGTAAAGTAAGGATACCGGAATTCAACACTTGGCTGGGAGTGTGGTGTCGAACCAAAGGGTATGGGTTAGTGGGAGGCTGGGGGAACACCTGGGACAACAGTGACCTATTCGCAGAGGACAGATTATATTTGAGTAAGGTGGGGCAGGGGGTACTGAAACAGAGGCTCTGGAAATACATAGCAACTAGGGTGGATTTAAACTAGGTGCAGGGGGAGGCAAGTGTGCAGCAGGAAAGCAGAGCCACCGGAGAGGGAAGCTGGACGAGCTTACCCCCCCAAGCTAGCAAGGATGACACCTGGGAAGGGTCACAAGGAGGGTTAGAGGTAGGGTGCCATGGGTTAGGAAAGGAAAGGAAACAGTCTAGAGGGTTGTCTCACTGAATGCAAGAAGCCTGAGGAACAAGTCAGCTGAGCTACAGACCCTCTTGGCAGAGGGGTGGTGGATAGTGCGGCCATTACAGAAACTTGGGCCACCCAATACTAGGACTGTGATATGATGATCCCAGGGTATAGGTTATACAGAAAGGATAGGGGTAAGGGTACTGGAGGGGGCGATCTACATAAGGGAGGGGATAAAGTGTGCAAGGGAGGAAGGGGAGAAGGGTAGGATAGAGGTATTATGGATGCAATTCTAGGATTTGAAAGGTAGGACACTGTGGATGGGGGTAGTGTACAGGCCAATGGCTCAAGCGGATGACCTGGACAGGGAGTTAGCAGAGCAGATTAGGAGAGTCTGCAGGAAGGGGAACACCTTGAGTGCAAGGCAGCAAATCCACCTTGAAGCATTTCAGGACAGCTTCTTGACTCAGTTGGTTAATGAGCTGACTCGGTTGGAAAAAACTCTGGGCCTAGTACTATGGAACGGGAAAGCTGTAAGGAGCTGGGGGTGGAGGACCTGCTGGCTGGGAGTGATCACCACTAGGTGTGGTTCACGCTCAACATGGGCAAGGATTCAGGGGGTACGGGAAGAAGGGTGGTTGACTTTAGGTGGGCAGACTTTGGCAAGATGGGGAAAATTTTGGGGAGGTATCTGGCAGAAATTCTTCCATGCTTGGATGCAAGCCAAAAATGGGAAATCATTAAATGGGGACTTGTAGAGGCTACTGGGTCATGTACCAAGTCACAGAGCAAGAAGGGAAGGGCTAAGAAACCTAGCTGGTTGAATCAGGAGATCTTGGAAGGGGTGAGGGCTGAAAAAACAGCATTTAAGAGGTTCAAGAAACCCGGAAGGGGGGAAGACAAATAAATGTATGAGAGGAAGTCCAAAGAGGTAACCAGACTAGTCAGGGTGGACAAGGTTTCTAGAAAGCTGAGGCTGGCACAGGGCATCAAGGAAGGAGGAAATGACTTCTTCAGATACATAAGGGAGAGAAGGAGCTACAAGGACCAGATAGTGATTAGGAAGGATGGGGGGGGGGTGGAGAAAGGGGAGGAACAGGCAGAAGCACTAAATGACTACTTCTGTTCTGTATTCATGAAGGAGATGGGGAAGCTGGGCAATGGTGGGGAGAGGGTAACAGATGGGGTAAGTGCATTTGGCCAGTGCCTGATGAAAATAGATTAGTCAGACATGGGTTGGATTCTCTTTGAGCCTGTATGTGCTCTTTGGTGGTCGAGGGTGCCACCAGTAATTCCTCATGAAATATGAGAAAATGTCCTAGTTCTGGCCTTGTGTGCCTAGTCAAGAGGAAATGTACCAGTTCTGGCTGTGTGTGCCAATCTTCATTTCAGAACCAGAGAGTTGGCTGTGTAATTCAGAACCAGAGAGTTTACTGTGTATTTAAGGATTAGAGAGTTTGCTGTGTGTGTTCAGTATGCATATGCTAAATGGGAATTCAGGAAGTCTGTTCCTCAGTAATCTGTATTACCAGTAGGAGTAGCCCTGTGGGGGGGGGGGCATCTTTGCTTTGTGATTATTCTCTGTGTATGTGAATAAAAGCCACACTCTAGAATCCCAACCTGGTTTGGACAGTACTGTTATTGCTTCCACTGTGTCTGGATTTACTTGGGTGCCCCTGATCAGAAGTACAAACCTAGCATAATTGTAAGCAAACGTTTTCTCCCAGGGACCTAGGTTGATGGCCATGGTAAATGGTCCCACCAGGTGTGCGCCAGGTAGTTGCCACACTTGGTTTGCCTGTCTGTGTATGGCAGGCTCAGAAAAAGAAGTACTAGTAAACTGTTTGTAGTGACAACCCCCATCCCTCTCTTTGGTATCATGTGGTGAGAGGAGCAGCCCTGCCAGTTAGACAAGGGAGGGCTGGTGGGGTGGGGTTACATTAGCAATACTGATGTCTATTTTCTTGTGTTCTGATGCAGTATTTGAATTGGTGCTCTCAGGACTTTCAGTGTAGGAGGTCAGTGGAAATTTATTACTTTTCAGTGCTTATAACCAGATGGCTTCTTTCTGCAGGAAATTACTGCTTCACAGTCTTTTTGACTTTTGTCTAATACCAAACCACAGTTCCTCTCCAACTTAAATCAAATAAATCAGGTGGTGGTGGTGCAATGCTGCTTTTCTCTTTTACTGAGATGTACCTTCAAGAAGATATAGAAGTGCATTTTTTTACTGTGTACTATCTGCACTATAGCATATGCCACATCTCTCTCTCATCTTGCTAGCGTTGTTAGTGCTAATACTGACACACAATGATACTGTTGCAATAGACTTATTCAGTGTCTGTTTCACACAGTCCTTTTTAATTTGCCTCATAAAAATACTTGCATAAGTAGATGAACACTATGAGTAGCAGCCTTTTTTTATTTGTTGAAACGTAAGTGCATTTAAGGAGTTTTATGCAGAATTTTGGATTTCAGAGCATACCAAACTCCACATGGACAGAGCAAAAACAGCTTCGCCCTAGCTGCCTAGCATAAGTTCATGCATGATGCTATCTCTTCTTACCAGCTTGAGAGCACTATGAGCTCCCTACTTGAATTACATAATTTTCAAGCAGTTATGATTAATCCCAGTGATGATGTGGAAGCCTATCTGTAAAAAAAAAAAACCTCACTAAAATACAAAATAAATTCTAATTAAAATGTTTTCATTAAAAACACAATAAACAGTGATTTGAAGTATCTACCAATCAATAAAGTAGTCCCGGTTGAATAGCTACTGTATGTGCAGCTGACAGCAATGAACATGTGTTACAGAAGGTGAAATTATGTTTTGAATTTTGATGTTTCTACTCCTCTTTCCACATATGTTGAGGTAATTTGTCTTTTATTCCCTTCCCCCTCCACTAAATAGAGCTGTCTAGGCGCTAACTGGCCCTACCCCACACACACACAGAAGGCCTCCATAATTTAGTAAAGGTATTATTTTAGATGCTCTAAAACTGTTTGCCAACCTAGAAACCTGTCAGCCATAACCCATTTTATGTAGTTGCCAAGTAAAATTGCCCTGTCTCACAAATCTTATTGCCCGTACTCTAATGAAATTTCTCCCTCCCCATAAAAACCATGTGTGGCACTTAATTAAAAAGTTACCTCATTTACATTTCAAATCAATCCAATAATTTCTGGCAGAAAGATTTACATATTTTTAAAACTGATCAACCCATCAGGTTGATGGGTGGGGATTGTAGATTTCTCATGAACAGTTTTACCCAGTCCTTATTCCAATACAGGGGCTTTTAAAAGCTAGTATATTTTTAAAGCACTTTGGATCTGCTTCTGGTACTTAGAATCCCTATTTTTCCCAACCTTCACCCTTTTCTTTATATTATTTCTTCCCTTCTCCAGCTTTTCTTTACCTTCTATATCTTTCCCCACATTCAATAGGTAAAATGATTGTTTACAATGGAATACAAGAATGCATAATTATGCACTTCCTCCCAACACATACACATGGAAATACTTACCATGAAACATAAGAATTACACATTCTACATAAATTTGCTGGCAAAGTGTTTATCTCCCCAACATGTGTACAACCGATTATCTGATCTGGAGCCAGGGTCTCAATTTTTATTTTATATATTTATTGTACTTTGCCACTCCTTGTCTCCTGACTGGCCCCCTTTGTTCCACCTCCCAGCCAGCACCATCACCTACCATCTCCAGGACTTACCTGGTGCTCCTTGTTCCACCATGGATAACACCCCCATGGGAAGGGCTGGTAAAGGCCACCCCTTACCTTTGGACAGGGGTTGAGGTTTGGTGAGGGAGCAAGAGTCTGATAGGTGATATGAAGGATCTGTGACAGGCAGTGAACAGCATACTGCACAGTCTGGGTTTTTCCTGTTTGGGTCTCCCCATCCCACGCACATTGTGGAGGTTGCATCTGATGCAGGATGTGCCAAAGCAATTATGTCCCCCTCCTTAACTGCTGGCTCCAGCCTGTATCACCACCTGTGGTTACGCAGGTGGTGGCACTGTGACAGGGACCAGAAGTCCTTCCTCGAGAAGGTGAACATTTGCTGGGATGCTCAACCATCTTCCTCCAGCTGGCCCTCCAGTGACCCAGGCTTGTTCCCAAACCTGAGCGACTGGCATTGTGAAGAGTAGCTCCACAGCTGCACCAGTAGACCAGCTGCCAGGGCCTCAGATTTATCTATGGCAGGTAAGCAACAATGATTTTCCTGGTATAGGTAAGGATAGGATGGGAATTTTTCATGGTAAGGAAAGAAACTCTAAAAAAGAAAAAAATTAGAACTGCTGTATGAGTAGTACAGTTCTACATTTTTTAAATGGGTGTATCTAATGTATATGATGAGGGTATAATTGGGGAAAACATTTAAGTAATTCTTTTTTTGTTTTTGTTTTTGTATTAAAGGGAGTTTTAGTTATTATGGCATAGCTAAAGGTTTTTACTGAGGGGGAAAAACGTCTGGCATTTGAATGTTTAAAGTTCCAACTTAAGGTAAGTGTAAGGATTTTAATGTGGGTAATTAGGCTAGTTGGTCCTTTTGTTATGGTTTCACTGCAGGATTTCAAAAAACAAATTAAATTCCTTGAATACACCTGTCCATTTCATTATAAATGTTACTACAATCTTCAACAAATACAACTTTATGGCAACTACAGTAAGTCAAGGGTTAATTAATATTGCTGGCCAAGGATAGTGAAACCTCAAACTTTTATCATGCATTTTTGTAAAAAATGCAGTTTACTGATTTTTTTTTATTAGAGCAAAAAGACATCCTTACTTATTCTAGTTTAGCTCTACAAATGGCAAGGCAGAAAGGGATTAGATTTTTGTTATGACACACACTTTAGTTGATTGCTGTGCCATAGTGCATTAGTCTAAGCCAGTTTATGCTTCCATGCAATTGTCTTTTTCAAGTGTACATAGCTTCAGTGCATGGATTAATTGCACAACTCACATACATCCAATTTTCCTAAATTTATTAAATGTCCTACTTCATTACATACAGCTTTACAGCATGTCTCAATTGTCCACAGATATATACATTTTACTGCATTCATCAATTGTCCACACAGTCATGTACAGTTTGATATCAATTGTCCTACCCTTACACACAATTTCATTAACTGTATCAATTGTTTCAATCAGTTGGACTCATCTGTACTACCTTTTTCAATTGCTCCACTCAACATGCAACTGTACTGCAGAAATCAACTGTTCCAATTGCATTTATCCTCTTTACTGCATGTATCAAATGCCCTTCTCAGTAATATACAGTGCAGCTTTCAGTGCATGCATTAAATCATTCAGTTATTGAAAACTTTACTACATTAATTAATTGTCTCACTCAGCTGCATACAACTTTGCTGCATGTATCAGTTGTCACAATTACTGTACATACTGCAGAAATCAACTGTTCCAATTGCGTTCATCCTCTCAACTGTATGTGCCAAATGTCCTGTTTAGTAATGTACAGTGCAGCTTTACTATATTGCATGCATTAAATCATTTGGTTATAGAAAACTTTACTAAATTAATCAATTATTCCACTTAGTTGCATATACCTTTACTGCATGTATTAGTTGTCCCAGTTACTGTACATACAGACTTACAATTGTTACACATAGACACATACAATATTACCATAAAGCAGGGGTGCCATTAAGGTAGGGCAGAGGGAGGTAGTACCCCCCCCATTTGTGCCTACATTGTTCTTATGGTGTGGCAATAATGGCATTAAATTTGGATTTAATCTTTTGCACCATAAATGCCCCCTTGGCCTGTGTGCATTCAAGCTGCAGGTGCACTCCTGACTCAACTGTGTCTGTATTGTGTTGTCCACTTTCTCCACCTGTTAGTGGTGGGGCCATCACATGTGACATGGAGGAGCTCCAGCCAAGTAAGAGCAAATGAGACATGCGAGTGCGACACTGTCTTTCCCACCACAGAGTAGACAGGCTGCACACTACAGCTTGGAGGAGTTGGTGAGCACTGAACTATCAATAGCAGGGTTGTGGTGGCATATTTTTGTTGGTCTACTCTTAGTGGGTCTCCATCTTCCTTGGTGGCTGAAGGGGCAGATGGTGAGCTAGAAGCTAACTGGAGATTAGGCTACCAATTTAATCTACTAAGCTCACCTCACAAAAAACAAAAAAACAGCACAGGCCCTCCACAGCAGCAAGCTAGGCCTAGCAGCAGTGGTGACAGCAGTGTGGGTGGCCTTCATAGGCCTTGATCAGTGCAGTGTGGCAGTAGCCATGGCAGCAGTCAAGCAAGTAGCAAGCAACACAGCTTGAGTGGGTTTGGTTGGTGGGGTGATTTGGTTGCAGACCATGTTGAGGACATGAGATGGTCAGTTCTAGTATCCAGCTTCTGGCAGAAGGATGGAGGAGGAGCACACTGAAAACTAAGCTGGTGGCATACTGGGCCAGGCTGCAGGTTCTGGCCAGATGGCCAGGTAAGTAAAAGTAAATAATCTTTTTAGAGGGAGATTGGGGAGGACTGACATATTGATGTTTTTCACATTTCTGCACCTTTGGGTGGATTCATGACTCATATGGGGTGGGTATTGAATGGAATGGAATGGAGTTGGGGAGAGAAATTGGGACTTTTTTGGGGGGGCAGAATTTCAGCCAGGAAAAAAAATTGGTCAGTAACTGGGTTGGTTTAAGCCCAAATCTGATGCACTGCTCTGAGGTATAGACAGATGAATCTCATACATTTGAATGTTTCCTGTTTTGCATATTATGTTTCAATTACAGCAATAAGTTTTATGTTTTAGAGACATTCCAGACATTCCAGAGCTTGCCGCCTAGGGGCTAACTAGCACCTGGTCTCCACTGGTTGTTGGCTCCCCCTGCTGAAATCTGAAATGGTGTCCATGCCATAAAGTCTTAATTTACAGGACATCCTCTATGTGAGCAGCATGTTTTCAGGGATGGATGGATGAGGAGCAGAGCAGTTTTCAGGGATACAATGGGGCTGTCCCTTGCATTCGGGGACAGTTGAGAGGTATGGTATGTATAGACTATTGGAGCTCCACTATAGTCAGGCTTATGCCCCCCCCCCAGTGAAGCTGACCTCCACATCCCTACACTCAGCCACATTATAACATAGGGCAAGGGAGACTGCAGGTGAGTGCACCATTGAAATTAAAGGGGATTTGTTTTATTACTATTTTATACATTAGTGTTGGAGAGTTGGAGATTAATGAAGGCCACCACTTGACTAAGAAGGGCCTTGTTAGTGAAACAGTGGCCTTCATTGTTCTTCCACTCACCATCATAATGTAGAAAATAGTAATAGCAAATAACTCTATTCATTTCAAGGGGGTATGCCCCAGCACTCTGACCCATGGACATCATCTCTTAAAGGCTCCTGCCTCTGGATCCCTAGTACTCTGGTAAGAGACTCTTGACATAGATCTAAACTTGGCAGGTTGTCTGTAGCAGCATGGCTGCATCCAGTAGAATGTGTGTGCATGGAGGGGACTGGCAATATCTCATTAACTCCCACTTGTATATGGTGTGATCCTGAACAAGTCTCTTAACTCTTACGTGTGCAGTTATCAATGACCACTTGCTTTTTGCATGCATGCCATACAAACAATTTTACTGCATGTATCAATTATCCATATGCATGCAGTCTGTTCCATTTAACATAAAAGCATGCTTTCCACAATCGCTTGCTGCACACATGCCACATACATGCAATCAGTTCCAACTTAACATTTAAATCATACTTGCAGCACACATATCACATGGGTAGTTTTATGTGTGCAGCATGAAAATATTTCATATATTATTTCTGTAAGGGGTGACATGCAACTTTACTACATACATCAATTGTCTTGCTCAGTTCCATACATATTTACTAGAGGTTTCCATTGTTCCTATCAGTAGCATAAACATTTACTACCTGTATCGATTGTAACAATCAATAATATATAACTTTACTGCATGTATCAATTGCCCACAGTTGCATACAACTTTATTGCATGTATCAAATGTCTTACTCAGTTACAAGCAACTTTATTATGTTTCAATTGTTCCACTCAGTTACATATACATTTACTGTATGAATTAACTGTTCCAGTCTGTTCCATACAACTTTACAGCATGTATCAATTGTCCTACTCAATTATATTCAAGTTTACATTTATTTTGTTCCACTAGGTTACATACACCTTTACTGCATATATCAGCTGTCTCACTCAGTTCCATACAACTTTACTGCATTTATCAGTTTTCTACTTAGTTACATATAACTTTACTGCATGTGTCTATTGTCCCGCTTACCTACAACCATATTTACATTTATCAGCTGCACTCAGCTGAATACTGTACAACTTTGCTACAATATCAGTTGTCTCACTCAGTTACATACAACTCAGCTACATGTATAAATTGTCCGGCTCAGTTACATATACTGTTACCTCAAGTATTAATTGTCCAATTCAGTTACAAACAACATTACCTCATGTACTGTATCAATTGCTTACTCAGTCCCACACAACTTTACTATGTGTATTTAGTTGTCCCACTCAGTTACATGAAACTTTACTATGTGTATCAATTGCCCCACAGTGTTACATACAGTATTAGTACATTTATCTGCTGCCCCACTCAGTTCTGTATAATTTTATGGCATATATAAATTGCCCACTCAATTACATTACACACAACTTTACTACAAGTATCAACTGTCAGACTCAATTAAACCCTTACAGAAATATAGGTGTACTGTGTACATGCAGAATGCATGCCACATGCTTAATTGTGCAATGTTCGCATGTGGTTCACATACACAAAGCAAACCTAAGCGAACCAGACCTGAAAAGCAATCAGATTTGCATGCTGAAAGCTTGACATGTGTGCAGCAGGGAAGCTGATGTGAACATCTTCTAAAAATTACATCAGGTTTGCATGTTGCACGCTTGACATAAGTGCAGCAGTTAAGCTGGTGTGAACATCATTCAAACATCATATCAGGTTCACATGCTGCACGCTTGCCATGTGTGCAGCATCTAAGCTGGTACAAATCTCATCTAAAAAACACATCAGTTTCTATTTATTATATTACTGCTAGCAATTAGTGTCATTAAAATACATTTTTATTTGAATTCCTATAAAAATTAGATAAACTCATTAATTCTGATCCTTTTGCAAGTTGTTTAATGGCTTTTGAATTTTGTCATTAAATTCCCATTAATTTGTAAAGTATTGTTTGCTTACTGCACTAAATGCCTAGGATATAGTCAGTCAACATCCCCCATTCCAGATGTACGAAGAGGGCCCTCTGTGTTGTGAAGTCTATCCTTTTTGTTTTGGACCATGCAAATCCCTTATGCATATTTAGTGTCACAAATGTGCTTCTCCATGACTGTTTCATCTCACTTACTTTCCTTTGCCATTCTGTATTGAGCATATAAACTATGGCCATGCTCAGCACAAAGCTTAGAGTCTTGGAAGCATGCACCATGCCTCATATTTTGTCACTGAAATGAGGGACATGGACACTCAAAATGAGGGACAATGAGGACAGTAACCCACATGATGATCAGGACACATCATGAAGCATGGAGATACAGTACTGCAGAACACAGTGGAAACCATTGCATTAACACCTGAGAATGAATTTCTACCATTAAGCAGGGTGCCATTTAGGTAGGACAGAGAGGGGCAGTTGACCCCCCCCCCCCATATTTGTGCCTAGGTTGTTCTTATGATGTGGCAATAATGGTATTACATTTGGATTTAATCTTTTGCACAGTAAGTGCCCACCTGGCCTGTTTGTGCTCACGCTGCAGGTACTCTCCAGACTCGACTGTGTCTGTATTATGTTGTCCACTCTCTCCACCTATTAGCAGTGGCACAATTGCATGTGATGTGGATGCGATCCAGCCAAGAAGGAATGCATGAGTCTTGCAAGTGCGACACTATCTTTCCCACCACAGAGTAGACTGACTGCATAGTACAGCTTGGAGGAGTCGGTGAGCACTGAACTCTCAATAGCAGTGCTGTGGCTATATTTTTTAGGTCTACTTTTAGTGAGTCTCTGTCTCCCTTGGTGGCTGAAAGGGAAGAGGGTGAACTAGAAGCCAACTCAAGACTAGACTACTTATTTACTCTATTAGGCTCACCTTGCAAAAAAAAAATAAAAATAAATCACAGATCCACACAGCAGCAAGCTGGGCTTAGCAGCAATGATAATAGCAGTGTGAGTAGCCTTCATAGGCCTTGATCAGTGCAGTGTAGCAGTAGCCACAGCATCAACCAAGCAATGAGCAAGCAACCCAGGTTAAGTGCATTTGGTTGGTGAGGTGACTTGGTTGCAGACTACAATGGGTACCTGTGACGGTTGGTTCTAGCATCCAGCTTCTGATGGAAGGAGAGGGGAGGGTGGACTGAAAACTGGGCTGGTGGCACACTGTGCCTGGCTGCAGGTTCTGACCATACGGCTGGGTAAGTAAATGTAATATATATTTTACAGGGAGATTGGGGAATGAGGTAGGACTGAAATATTGATGTCTTTTTCATGTTTCTTCACCTTTAAGCAACTTCATAACTCATAAGGGATTGATATTAAATGGAATGCAGTCGGGGAGAAAAATCTGGACAAAGTTCTTTTTGGGGGGGGTGGGGACAGAACTTCAGCCGGGGAAAAAAACTGGATAGTAACTGGGTGGGTTTAGGTGGGTTTAAGCCCAAATCTGATGCACTGCTCCAGGATATATACAGATGAATCTTATACATTTGAATTTTTGCGTATCACTTTTCAGTCAAAACAAATAGGTTGTACTTTTTAGAGATGTCACAAATATTCTAGAGCTGTCCCTTGCATTCACGGACAGTTGAGTGGTATGGTACGCATGGACTATTGGAGCCCCACTATAGTCTGGCTTATGCTCCCCTCCCCCAGTGAAACTGACCTCCACATCCCCATGCTCAGGCACATTATGACAAACGGTAAAGGGGAATATTTGTTTATTACTATTTTATACATTCTTGAGAGTTGGAGATTAATGAAGGCAACCGCTCAACTAACAAGGGCCTTGTTAGTAGAACAGTGGCATTCATTATTCACCAGCTCACCATCAGAATGTATAAAATAGTAATAAAAAATAATTCCATTCATTTCAAGGGGATAGGCCCCAACACTGTGACCCATGGACATCATCTCTTAAAGACTCCTGCCTCTGGCTCCCTGGTACTCAAGTAAGAGACTTTGTGCTTATATCTATACTTGGTGAGTTGTCTGAAGCAGCATGGCCATACCCACTACAGTGTTGTGCAAGGGGACTGGCCATGTGGATGAGTGTCAAGTTATTGCTGCTTTTGTGTTTGCCTTTAAAATGTGCTTGCGTGTAAGCATTGAAACTATGGAGAGAAACAGTAGGAATACATGCCAGACAGAAGCAATTAAGTGATTTTGTGGGTAAGTTTGTGTATTGTGGGTGGGAAAAACAATGTGTTTCCACTGGTATGTATAGCTACAGTTCAAATAAGATGAGTAAGAAGAAAACTGAAAAGCTTACCAGTGGCTACAAGCATGCTTCATGCATGCAGATGTAATCAGATACAGTATGTATTGAGTAAAAGTGAGCCCTAAGTGTACAGACAGTATGGCTTGGTAGTTAAAGGCACTAAACTACAAGCCAGGAGACTTGGAGGCATGAAGACCTGGGTTTGATTCTCATCAGCCCCCACTTGTGTAGTATGATCCTGAGCAAGTCACAACTTTTACGTGTGCAGCGACCACTTGCTTTTTGCATGCATGCCACATGCATGCAATCTTTCCCAATTTAACATAAAAATCATGGTTTCCACATTTGCTTGCTGCACACATGCCATATGCATGCAATCAGTTCCAATTTATCTTTTAAATCATACTTGCAGCACGCATATCACTTGGGTAGTTTTATGTGTGCAGCATGAAAACATTTCATATAATTATTTCTGTAAGGGAAAGCAACTTTACTGCATGCATAATTTCTCCCACTCAGTTACATACAACTTTACTGCCTGCATAAATTGTCCCACTCACTTAAATACAGTTTTACAGCATGTATCAATTGTACCACTTAGATACATGCAACTTTACTGCATCCATCAATTGTCCCACTCAGTTACATGCAACTGTACTGCATGCATCAATTATCCTACTTGGTTACATACAACTTTAGTGCATGTACAGTATCAATTGTCCCACTCAGTTAAATCAAAATCTTATACATTTATAAATATTTAGTTGAATACTGTATAACTTTACTACAGTGTCAATTGTCCCACTTGGTTACATCCAAATTTACTATATTGATTGTCCCACTCAACTGAATACTGTACAATGTAGCATTTGTACAACTTAGCTATATGCAACTTTACTACCTTTAATGTCTGTCCAACTCAGTTACATACATCTCTACAGCATTAATGAGTTGTTCCACTCAGTTACTTATAACTTTACTCCATTAATAAATTGTTTCACTCATTTACATGCAGTGTTACTACATGTATCAGTTATCCCACTGAGTTACATACAACTTCACTACACACACACCAGTTGTTACACTCAGTGCTGCACATCTTTACTAGATGTTTATACTGTCCCCCCTCCACTACATGCAAGTTTATTACAGGTGGGGCCGTGACCAGGGCGGAGGAAGTAGACGGTGGTCCAGCCAGGATAAAGGGCAAAATAAAAAGTTTATTACAGGTATCATTTACCACACAAAGTGCTGTACAACTTTACTACATGTATCAATGGTCCCCCTAAGCTACATAACACTTTACTTCATTAATAAATTGACCCACTTTGTTACCCTCAGTTTCAACACTTGTCTCTGTTTTCCCCCACTCAGCACTGTACAACTTTATTGCATGTATATACTATCCCCACTCAGCAACATACAACTTTACTATATATATATCAATTGTCCTACTCAGGTAATATAACTTTACTGCATCTATCAACTGTCCTCCTCATTAACATACAAGTTTACTACGGGTATTGACTGCCCCCATTAGTTACATGCATCTTTGCTACATGTATCAATTTTCCAATTCAATTGTATGCAACTTTACTGCATGTATCAATTATTTCACTGAGTTAATTCAACTTAACTGCATGCATCAATTGTCCCACGCAGGTTATACAAATTTACTACATACAGTATATTAATAGTCCTACTCAAAAAATACAACCAAATTCACTACCTACTGTACATGAATAGTTCTACTCAAATAATACAACTTTACTACTGTATTGACTGTCCCCACAGTTACATGCAACTTTACTGCATTTATCAATTGTCCCACTCAGTTTAATACAACTCTGATTGCATGTACTAGTTGTCTTGATTGGTTACATACAACTTTACTGCAACCATTGTATGCCAGGAGTTAATAAATATACTTGCCTAGGATATTAAAATCTTTAACTTCTAATGTTTCTTTTTAAAGTGGTACTTGCTTGAATATTTTTCCAATTCATTAGATTTATAAAAAAGGCAGACTTTACTTATTGCACTTAAGCACTCCTAATGGCATGGCATGAGGGTAGGATTAGGCTTTTGCATTAGCCCATGCTTTAGCTGATTGCTGAGCTATAAAGGTAATGCCAGCCCAGTTTAAGCTTTCACACTGTTGTCCAACTGCACTGCGCATAACTTTATTGCATGAATGGATTTTAGACACTATGTTAAATCCAAAATAACTGCAAGCATCAATTGTCCAACTAGTTTAGTATATATCCTTGAATAATGCCTTTATTGCTTCATGTATGCTTTGGTATTTACCTTGGTTATCAGGAGGTTACATCCACTCCTGGACAAATGCTTGTGATAATGTTTCTTTGGATGGGTTTAACATTTTCCTTTTTCTCCAGGGTGAACATGTTAAGTCTCTTTACTCCCTCCTCATAGCTTTTGTTCTCCATAACCCTAACCATTTTATTTGCCCTGTATTGCATCCTCTCAACTGCTTTTATGTTCATTTTGTATTAAGGAGCCCCAAACAACATGCAGTACTGCAGGTGGGGTCTGAGCAGGGACTTGTAAAGTGGCAGGATTACTTTGTCTGCTCTGCTGGTCATCCCCCCTTTTGATGCACCCAGCATTCTGCCAGCCCTCTTCACAGCAGCCACAAACTGCTTGTCATACTTCAGCCTCTTGTCTATTATGAACCCCAGGTTCATTCTCTCCTCCACTGCAGCAAGAAGAGCCCCACACAGTACCTAGGGCCTGTATCCATTTTCCATCCCAAGTGTAGCACCTTGCATTTGGTTACATTGAATTGGAAGCTTTGGGTGTTTGACCAATCACAGCTTGTTCAGATTCTCATGAAGTTTGTTTACATCCTTAAAGGAGTCCACAATTCTGGCCATCTTAGTGTCGTCAGCAAACTTAAGCAGTCTGCTGGGACCAGAGCATCCAGACTGATAACAAAATGTTAAACAGCAGTTGCCCCATCACTGATATCTGAGGGCACCACTGAGTACACCTCTCCCCCTATAGTAGTGCCCATCCACACAACCCTCTGTTTCCTGCCCCCAAGTCAGTTAGCAATCCACCTTGAGTATGCCACTTGTATATCCACAGGTGTACAGTAGCTTGCCCAGAAGCTTGTCATGGGAAAGGCCTTACTAAAGTCCAGCCAAACTACCTCTGACAGCCATGCCTCTGTCCACCTCCCTATTCACTCACTTGAAGAAGGTGAGCAGGTTCATGCTGAGCAATCTGCCCCTCATCAACATCATACTGAGAGAGGGCAGAAATCTTGGCCACAAAATCCATTATTCTGTTCTTAACAGTGGCTTCCATGAACTTTTCCAGCACTGTTATCAAGCTGAATGGCCTATAGTTACCCAGGCTGACCATTTGCCCTTTTTGAGGATGGGGACACACTGGCCACTTTCCAGTCCTCCAGCCCATGCCTGTCTGGATAGATTCCTTAAAGAGTACAGAAAGTGGCCATGCCAATTCCATTACAGTGTCTTTGTCTGTATAATATTGGAATAATATATTTTAATGTGACAAATATCTCCAGGATGAATTTACTAATTAAATTATCGTAACATGTCTTCTCTTTTAATGTAAAATATATCATCCCACAGGACAACTTTGTCAAAAAGGGATCTTCGACTCCAAAAGTTATCTTCTGCTATCTACATGTTACCTTTGCTCCAAAGTGATTGTAGGGTATATCCATTATGCCCTTGGGCATTACTTGTCTGAATCTTTTCCTGATAGTCTACTACCATCCAACTATCTATCGGGCAGGACTCAGAAAGTCAAATCAGGAAATTTGTTCTCTTCCTCTGCCTACTGTGAGGGAGTCCCACAGGATCTATTCTAGGTCCCGTCCTCTTCTTTATATATAAACAACCTTGACCATCAGATTACAAAGTCCCAGTTGCATTTCTTTTGCAGATGACACTGTCCTGTATACCTCTGGGCCATCGCTAGAAGCAACTAGGGACATCCTTCAAGCTGATTTCTGCAATTAGAAAAACTTAATCAAAAAGCTACTCCTTAATGCCAAAAAAACAAAAGCTATGATCCTAAGCCCATGCGCATCACACGCTAGTGCCCTTGCCTTGCCCAAAGATTTCATAAATACTGCTTTAGGTGAGCAGCTGGAAATAGTTTCAAAATTCAAATATCTCGGTTTCTGGTTAGATAGCAGGCTTTCTTTTAGTGATCATATTGATGATTTGGCTAAAAAGGCTCAAAATCAGGTTGGGTTTCTTCTTCCGCAATAGATCTTTCTTTCCTGCTGATATTAGAACTAGATTGGTTCAGGCCACTTTTCTCCCACTCCTTGATTATGGCGATGTAATCTATAACTCCTCAGCTTCTACTAATCTCCAAAAACTAGATGTTCTCTATCACCACTCCATGCGATTCATAACAAACTCCCCCCCCTCTAACCCACCATTGTGATCTTTATGCCTTAGTCGGCTGGCCCTCACTCTCCGTTAGATGGACAGTCCACGCAGGTACATGGACTTTAAAACTTCTTCAGAATAAACTACCACAATACCTATCCTCCTTAATACTTATAGCGCGCGCAGTGTCTATTCACTTAGGAAGTCCAAGTTTCTCCTGCCTGACGTACCTAGGACTCGCACCTCCTTTGGGAAATGTGCTATTTCATGCTCACTGCCAACTATTTGGAATCGATTACAATCATTTTTGAAATTAGCCAGTATTGTCCCTGTTAACTTCTTTAAAAGGTTAGTTTTGGCTAAATTAAAAGACACTTGTAACTGTCTTTAATGAATTGCCTTTACTAAGGACTCAAACCAGTGATCTTGTGATTTCCCAGGTTCCATTCCTACACTTCTTTAACTCTGTTTCGTACCACTATCAGTGTTTTAGGTGGAATCTTTGTTGAATTGTTATGGAATTACTGTTATTTTCCAATGTATGTAATGTATTGCCTTGACAAATAGTACAAATTTCTCTTCATGAGCCGAGAGCATCTTGGGTGCTCTTTATCATTTTGCCTATTGTGTATGATGATGTTAGCTCTTATCACTATGAACTCTGTTTTTTATGATGCAAGCACTTAACTATTTGTCTGTAAGTCTGTCACAGAACTTCATTGTAATGTATGTACACCTGAGGACCTCCTTGTGAATGAGCTTGCTCAACGGAGCTTTCCTGCAATAAACTTGAACTTGAACTACCAAGGCATGTGTGATGTCTGCCAGCTACACTGTGTCTACCTCTGATGCTATAAGCCCTCCCAGTTATCACCCTTCCCCCATATGGGGGCCCCATGATGAACAACAAAGCAAAGTATTCATTCAGCACTTCAGCTCTGACCCCTAGTTCTGTCACATTGCCACCTCCCCAGTCTTTAGAGGCCCAATCATCTGCTTCACTTTGCTTATTCCACAAATGTGCAGTAAGAAAGATTTGGTGTCATATGTAGCTCCTGGTGCTATCCTGGCTTCCAGTCCTTCCTTGGCTTTCTTAATTCTAATTCTGTAGTCTACGAGGCTTCTCAGTACCTCATGTGGCCTGGAGACAACCTGTTCCTTTCCAGTGGTCATAGACCTTCTCTTTGTTCAGGATTAGGTACCCCACCTCTTTGTTGAGCGGGGGCACTTCTTAATGCCCTTTGTCAATATTGTTTACAGGGATAAAGATATCTGCTACTGCTTCACAAACCTTTTCAATGAACCCCACATGCATTCTGCAATACCAGCCTTATGCATGCTACTCATGTCTGAGATGTCACTGGCATACGGTGAAAAGCAGACACCCCTTTTACTTGTGTCTCAGCAGTAGCACAATCAACTCAGAAGTTTTGCATAGCATATATGCTATAAAGCTGTTTTGCACTTTAAGACAAAATTTGCTGGTTTTATGTTAATTCATTTGATGGTCAATGCTGGAGCACCATCATGGACTAGCCCAGCTGGTGCTGTACCACCTACATTCAAGTTAGGAGGAACATCGTGCTCTGTGGAAGTTGAGTCTAAGTTGCATTAAATTCATTTTTCTTAATACTACTAGTATCACCACCAGTATCAGTTTGACTGACAAATATGTGCCTTTGTGTTTTACTTCTGTTAAACCTATTACTTTTTCTTCCATTACTAATGAATGGCTTTTGTTCCTGGCCTGTTGGGAGGACTTGTCAAGGGACAATACTCTTGTTTTAACTTTACCTTAAAGAGACCCTTTCACCATTAAAAAAGCTTGACAAAAATGTGAGATTTAGACATAATTCAGTTTATATTTCATACATTTTCTGTAATTCTGTCCCTTTTTTCTTTATTACTGAGGACTGTTGTATGAAAGAAGATCACTGTCCCTTAGACTTGATCTGATCTTTCTGCTTGCCTACACCTGACATTATAATCCCCTGTTTATGGCATCATATTTGTATCCACAGAAACAGGTTGTGATGTCATAAATAGAACTGTCATGTCAGGTGTAGGCAAGCAGCCAGAACAGATAGGGCAGTGATCATGTTTACTTGCAAATGTCCTTAGCAATAAAGAAGTAAGGATGAGAATTACAGAAAAAAACATTAACTATAAGTTGTATTGTTTCTAAGTATTACATTTTTTCAAAGTTGTCACAACAGCATCAGGGGCTCTTTAAATATTACACGAAAGCTGCTGCCTTGATAGACAGGCCTAGATAGATAGAAATGCTCAAATACCTCAAGGGTATAAATAAGGTACAGGAGGGTGGAATTTTTCATAGAAAGAAATGCTCAAGGACAAGGGAACATGATATGAGGCTGGAGGGGGTGCTCAGAGGGGATGTGAGGAAGTGCATCTTCATGGAACGGGTAGTTGATGTTGGGAACAGACTCCCAGCAGAGGTGGTGGGTACTAAAATGGTGGCAGGATTCAAGCATGTATGGGATCAACACAATGGGACCTTAGTACCAGGGCTGGGGGTAAAGGCCAGAGGTCGAGTAGGGTCTGTGGCACACTAGGTAGGGAATTTGATGGTAGACTGGATGGGCCAAGAAGTCCTTTTCTACTGAGAACTTTTATGTTTCTATGCTGTACCAAGGAAAACCCACACCAGTGATGCATGTAAAGTAATAAATATGTGGGATGGTGAAGGAGAATTTATATTTGGTGCACATATAGTGCTAACAGATCTGCATGACAGCTGTCCCCTGACTACAACTTCAAAGCACAGTACTAAACAAATAACTAATACCTAAACTGCTGTTGAGCTAGATAGATAGATGGATGGATAGATACTGTAGATAGATAGATAGATAGATAGATAGATAGATAGATAGATAGATAGATAGATAGACAGACAGACAGACAGACATACAAATAGACATATAGACAGATAGTGAGATAGATAGATAGCAGACAGAAAGACAGATATACAGACAGACAGAGATAGACAGACAAATAGATGATAGATAGAAAGATAGACAGACATACAAATAGACATACAGACAGAGAGAGAGAGCTAGAGATAGATAGATAGATAGATAGATAGATAGATAGATAGACAAATAAACAAATAGGTGCTAGATAGACAGACAGGAGGACAGACAGACAGACATCTAGATAGACAGATATGGAACCCCATGGCCCTTGAGGGAATTCCACATGGTACAAGTATTAAGTCAACCAGGATTGTTTGCTGATTACCTTATGGAAAGTGAGGTGAGTATCTATGTGTTAGGGATGTTTAAATGTAAACACAATTCCCTTTACTGCCCCCTTCTCTTTGAGTGTGTAAAGTACAAAACAACTTTTGCATGCTATGGCCCATCTTTCACCACTGAGTGAGTCTGTTACACTTCTTTCAGAATGCTGGTGATTTCAGGGCTATAGGGGTAAAACTCAAGTTGATACCTCTTCTACCTGCATCTTGATGCACCAATCCTGGTTCTTCTCAGTGACATCCATCATCCACTTCAGGATGTAGCCATGTGTTTTCCCCAGGTTATTGCTACCTACCTTGTCATTTTTTTGCCCTGTCATCCAGTCTTCACAATATTTCTCCTGTATGATCTTACTTTAAGCACCTGGTAGTCCTTGATGACATCTCATTACACCCAAAAGCAGTAGTGTGACCAGTCTTCATCATCCTCTTTCTCAGAAGCATCCCTGACTTAAGAATCCAAAACTGCTGCCTCCACAGTATGCTAAGAGATCTTCCTCCTAGACATCCATAGCTTTGCCTGGTAACACAACACCCAAACCCTCTGTCACTGAGACTTACTCTTTTAGGATTATTTCCACTTCTTTACAAGGGGTCAACTGCTTGGAATCTGGTCAGCTCCAAAGGGTACCTGCCTCTGCAGACAGGTGGTATGTCCCAGTCTCAGCACCCATTTGGTCTTGCCCTTGTCCCCTTCTCATGGCAGCACAAGGAGGCTTGACACCATGCAAGACAATCCTATCAGCTTCAGGGTTCCCTGTTGTTGGGGCTCCTGCATACTTCACCCTATGAAGAGCTGTCACAGTTTCTCTATCTCATTCACTGTTGGATTGCTGACAGCACAAAGTCTGTAGCAAAACACAAATAAAGAATGTTCCAAACAACATCCATCATTAGGGACCCGATGGTTTTCTGTTTTATTTTTTTACAGGATTTTTTTTAATACTTTGGGGACTTGTGGAAGGATTGATGTTGGGTGCAAGAGAATGTAGGGTGGATGATTATTTGCTTATTAAGATCATGGGGGGGAGGACAATTGAATTGCCAGATGGGGAGACCACTTTAGGTAAGGCTGCCAGCCACTGGCACCTGCTATAATATAGTTAAACACATCTTCTAGAAATAAAACATTGCAGAGATTGGGGCAGGGAGGTGAATAATACAGACATTAAATGGTTGGGTGCTGGGAGTCGGGTATACTATTTAACAGTGGGTGGGGGTGAATTACTGGTATTAAACAGCCAATTTTGTTTTGGTTTTAAGAGAACCACTATGCATAGTTTCGCTGGTGAACTGCTACTTCACCTGGCAAAACTACACATAGTGGCACTTCACAGATGACTTTCATTGAAGAGGCACTATGTAGTTTCTCTGGGCAAAGTTGGCAATTCACCCAGCAATGAGTTATGTGACAGGGCCACTCATGCTGTGCAAAGTCAGGAAACTACACATATTGAAACACAAAGTGATTTTTCCCAACTATGCATGGACCTACTCTGCAGCCTCACTTACATAACACTAAATCTTCAAGGAACCCTCCCCTCCACATTAGGAGAGAAAAACTGCCTTATCTTGGCATTCTTGGCCTTACCCAGCCTCCTTAACTGCTCTGATCTATGGTGCCTTCCTCAGTTTTCCTTGCCAGCTTCTCACCTATGAGCCATCTTGGTCCTTTCTTCTCATCCTGATTCCATCTACCACTCATCTTGGGTATGCCTTTAAGATCCCAGGGAGCCATCTGGTGGAAACAGTGTCAGTGGCTCAGTAGGTAGCATACTCACCTCTGAGGTCAGGAGATCAGAGGGCTGTGGGTTCAGTTCCCACATCTGGCGCTTGGGTTACTATCCAAGTACTGACACTGTAGTGCGGCATAAGAGGTGTGCTGCACTTCTGAGGTGCCGTCTTTCAGATGAGACATTAAATTGAGGTCCCATCTGCCTGGATTGGTGGTAGTTCAGGTGGATGT
Source organism: Neoceratodus forsteri (assembly GCA_016271365.2). Taxonomy (NCBI): domain Eukaryota; kingdom Metazoa; phylum Chordata; order Ceratodontiformes; family Ceratodontidae; genus Neoceratodus; species Neoceratodus forsteri. The sequence continues at coordinate 980,003,302 of CM028136.1, read as the reverse complement.
TAAAGATCCCATGGCACTTATTGAAAAGAGTAGGGGAGGACTTTATTAAAGACATCATACAACACAAAACTCAAAATCACACATGTCAACAAAAATTACAAGCTGTTCCCCTAGTAACCAAAAGAAATAGATACAATGAAAAGAAAAGGACAAGCCATCATGAGAGTCATCAAGTAATTGGAAAGTCATTGTCAGTAATCCAGGGCAAATTCCGCCAGATGGCCAGCAAACGGATCCTACTGAGACTTGTAGATTCAGAAAAATACACATCCTGTAGGGATTTGAAAATATTGCCATACAAATCATAATAAGAAAATTCATGCTGTTGAAGAGTGAACAAACATCGAGAACGCCAGGTAAACCATTTTATAACAGCAAAAATGACAGTCAATGTGCTTGTGTCCCAAATATCCCAGTTGCTAGGATAACTACCATACATAAGTGCAGGATATGTAAGTTGTAGAAAAAAGAAAGACGGGACTTGTCATATAAGAATTTCCAAAATCGCCAATATAAGTACAAGCAAAATACAAATGCAACAGAGTTTCTGGTTGATTAATACATTGAGATCTAGAACAAATATGTTCCTCCACCGTTTATGTTTTGATTAGCCTTTACATTCAGTTTTCGTGGCAATTAAGCCAGTGATGATCTTTAAATTTGTTGGAATTCTTTTTCATTCAGAAAAATTATTAAAGCCCCTTTATGTATTTCTGGACATTTCAGAAAGCTGTCCAACTCACTAAAATGGTTCTCCATTACAAATGCATATAACTGTTTTTTTGATTTGGAGATCACATGTCTACTAGTGATCCCCCATGACCTAAGCTTGACAAAAACCTCAAGCAAATACAATGGAGAAGTGACTACCTGCTTAATGTGATGTAAATGACCCAAATCCCAAGCTACAAACCAGGGAGATATAGTTTGAAAAAGAAGATCACACCAATATTTATCAGGAGAAATAAACAAAGGTTTCAAATTAGCAGACAAAAACTGGCAGAAAAAAAAATAACACCGGATTAACCATTTGCTGTCCACCTTGATTGCGAGGTAAATATAATACATTTCTTTTGATGGGATTCAGACGGCTGCCCCAGAAGGACTGAAAAAATAGGCTATACAACTTAACCTCCCTTGACTTGGGCATAGGAAAAACTGAACTAAGAAAAAAAAAAGAGGCACCAGGTAAGTCCTTATTAAATAAACACGTTTACCATAACTCATTTTGGTCCTATTCCAATTCTGAACCATTTGTGATCCAATCAATAATTTTTTAACCCAGTTTGCATTATCCATTTGGGATGACCCATACTCAATGCCTAGGATTTTCAGAGGACCTATCGTATAAGGGAGATTGGCTATGTGATCAGTAAGAACAATCTGACCACCCAGGGGTTTCCCAACACTTTTTGATAGGTTCAGACTGGTGCCTGAGAATGTACCGTAATTGGTACAGATAGTCAGAGCCATTTCAGCAGACTGGGTATTCCCAACCAAAAGAACCACATCATCCACATAGGCCAAGGCAGTATAAGGAACCATAAAATTCAATATCTGTATTGGAGCTATACCGGGTGTGGAATTGAGAAGCCTTAATAAAGGATCTATACTAAATACATATAAAAGGGGACTGATCGGACACCCTTGTTGAACACCTTTCTTAATAGGAACATGAGGGCCTAAAAAAACATTAATACAGGGATGAACAGTGGCAGTACAATAAAGGGTCTGTAGCCATGCTATAAAAGTGTCAGGAATACCATAATGGCTTAGTACATGCCATAAGAAGACATGCACCACATTATCAAAGGCTTGCCGCTGGTCTAGGGAAAGCACATAACCATCCAATGGTGAAACAGAATCATGAAAAAATATATCCCGTAATAAAAGTAGTTGATCTGTTATTGAGTTCCCAGGCACAGTACAAGATTGAGGAAAAATCAAGAACTTTGCCACTGTTAACAGTCTTGTGTTCAAAAGTTTGGAAAGAATTTTAAAATCAGTATTCAAGAGGCTAATAGCCCTCCAATTAGATAGATCCAATTTATCACCTTTATTCTTAAAGATAAAGATGAGAATTCCCGTAGTCATATCAAAAGGGACATTTTGAGTCAGCACCATAGAATTATAAACAGAGGTTGGTTCTTTCAAAAGTTCACCATGTAAAAAATGATAAAGGTCAGAGGTGAGACCATCCAGACCACCTTTAGATAAGGATTGAATGGCAGTAGCAACTTCCTGGGCCTGAAAAGGAGCCATTAGGCCTAAAAGCTGATCTGGTGGTGCCTGGGGAACCTGAATTTTATCAAAAAAGGAAACAAAATCTAATGACTGAACTGGTGGGGCAGTGAATAAAGAAGCAGCATAGGCTGATGCAATGCACAAAACACTACTCTGCTCAGTGTGGACCACCCCCTGTTGGTCATAAAGGGCGGAAATAGATTTAGCCTGTAACTTCTCCTGGTGGCTAAGTAAGGGACAAGTGGTAGCAAATGGTCCCTGTGTACCATGTTGCTGCCGTGACTGAAGATCTACTGTTAAATTTAAATGATATTGCATCATCTTCTTCTGAAAATGAGCAATCTGAGCCGAAAAATCATGTTGGGTAAGTTGTGAGAGGGAATACAAGTATTGTAGCTGTTTTCTGTCCTGTAAATACAAAAAATAAGTCCCCTTCCTCAAGTATCTGCTATGGGAAACAAATAAAGAGCGCAGGTCTGATTTCCTACAGGCCAAAAAAGTAGAGATGAGCCATAGAAAAGCAGCTTGCTGCAAAAGACTAGAATTTAACCTCCAGTATCCAGGACCCATAGGAGCAACTGCTGTTCCCAAAGAAACCTTCAGAAGCCTGTGGTCAGAATAAGCAGTTGGTTCCCCAGAGACAGTCTGAAGTAACGAAGAAAGAGCCAGAAACAAAAAATCAATACGGGTAGATAATGCCCCTTTAAAAAAGATTAGTTCCCGAACTCCTGTATGGAAAAAAGCAGCATCCTTGAGACGAGCATCTCACACAGCCTTATTCAGTGCAGCCATATCACCAAATATTTTTTCCGTCGTGGTGGTGGAACCCCAATCCCATTTACTCAATCCACAATTAAAATCACCCCCCTAAATGACATAATGAGCTATATGTAGAAAGGGACTAATTTGTTGAAAAAGAAGTGTACGCTGTGCTTTGGTCTGGGGTGCATAAGTGTTACTAACTCAGAAAAAAACCTGAGTCCAAAATGAAATCAAGTAACAATACTCTACCAGGGACAAGGTCCAACACCTGAACCACAGTAGGTTGAATATGGTGAAAAAGGATACCAACCCCCATGCAACGTTCTGAGCCAATTGACCAAAAAGAAATCCCCGAGTGCCATGCTTTAGTGGAAAGAGTGAGTTCTAAAGTAGTGTGTAGCCTAGTATCTTGTAAAAGAAAGACTCCAGGAGGAAAGTCTGTAAAAGGAAAATACCAAGACTGTTTAACTGCATTCTTAATACTATTGATGTTAGACATCAAAATTAAGAATGGAGGGAAAAGCATTTTGGAAAAAGGAGACTAAATTAATGCTTTTTCTTCCTAGGCTTCCTTTCGATGTGAGGGTTGTGAGGGGGTTTTTGCCCTCATCAGGTATCAAAGAATCAGAAACATCTTTGGGTAGAATAGAATCTGCTGAGGAACAGACTGAATCTGTATCGGAGTGATCAGCATCCAAAACTGACAATCTATTAGAGGAATCATGCAGTGAAGTTTTAGGCATTTTAGGAGTAGGCAAGGCTCCAGTAGACCTTTTCCTGGTCGACATTCTCCTCTCAGGAGGTCCCTCAACATCATGGGGGGGGCATGGAGCCAGGTAGAACCTCGGTAACAGTGGTGGGTATTGAGGCAGCTTGCAAAACAGGGGAATGGTCAGGAGGTTCTACAACTAAAGGAGGAGAAGTCTCCCCCAAAACCAGAACAGAACAAGTGACAGACACATTAGGGGTTGGAGGGCCCGAGGTAGTAGAAACAGGTAATGTAGAAGGAGGAACATCCTCAGCTAACCGTGTGGTAGGTGCTTTATTAAATTTCCTCTGGGCTAAAGTAACCAAGAGCTGCTGCTCCTCCCCATCAGCAGAAGAGGATTTCCTATGCGCTGCCTCAGGACAGGCCACATAAACGTGTTCTTCTTTTCCACAAAGGTTACAATGGACCGAATTCAAACATTGACCACTAAGATGACAAGTCTTATGACAAAGGGAACATTTCATCTGGTCACAGGCACTACTAATGTGACCTGAGAGCCCACATTTATGACAAGTCCTGGGTTGACCAGGATAAAACAGAACACCTCTATCCCTACCTAGAAAAAAAAATATTCGGGAGGTGGCGGAGACCCCCACCCTCCAAGTGTAAAATCACCCTAATTCTCCATCCTCCAGTCCAGATTCCCTCAGAGTCAAATATAGCCTCAGGATGACCCGTTACAGTGCAACGTTGCTTAAGCCAAAACAGCAAGTCAGTAACACTGACCCCTTCATTTCAAACGAGTACTGAAATGGTTTTGTGAGCAGGCCTGGTAAGAGGAATAACCTCAAAAGGGGCCCACAAAGGGGTGGCACTTACCTGGTGATAACGTGCCCAGAACTTGTCAAGGCCACTCTCCAGTTTGAAGCTGATATCAAAGACATTCTCACCAGGCACATGAATTAGGGCATATAATTCAGAAACATGAAAATTTAAACTGTTTTTCAACAATGTACGACCCACATAAACCCTATCAGGAAAGGTATCTAGACCCCCTTTATATGTGATGCGTACAGCATTATGTCTTTTATCCGAAGGAGCAGGATTATGAGAAAGGGAGGCAAAAGGCCGAGGGGTTTTAGGAGGGGCAGAAGGAGGGGGCTGCTCCCCCTCACCTGGAGAGGCCTGTGGAAAATTCCTGACATCAGCTGGAATATTTCTAGGTATATCCGAAAAGTCAGAAATGTCACTTAGTTCAGCTGCCTCCACCTCATGTAATGGAGAACTAGCCCTAGTTGTATTAAGCTACTGAAAAATGGGTTTGAGAAAGTTCCAAATCCGAAGGCAAGTGGAGATGAGAATGCTGTAAAGTGTCTTTAGCTGGTGAAGATTCTTGCACTGGAGTGGGCTTAGGGAAAGCAGGTAAAGAAACCCCTACAGTTAATGCAGTAGCCACAGTGTCAGGATTAGTACTTACAGTCTCTGAGTTAGTACGAGTAGTAGTAGGAGGTGATAGTGTGATTCCCTGAATTTTAATGGGTGCAAAGCCCGAGATTCACGACCCAGTATCAGGGGAGCACACCCAGCCTGCAGCCTTCAATGAGTCCTCCACAGTCCAGGGACCTCCATCCACAACAGGAGCATCAGCCCAACTAAGTTTGCTGGGGCACCCCTTACGAGTAACTCTTCATGCAAGGGTAGTCTGGTGCAGCGTTGAAAGAAAAAAACAGTTGCAGCAGCTTGGTCCTGTCCTGAGTAGTGAAAGACTACGCCGGTTCAGTCCAACCTCTTTTTGATCCGTAACCATGGAAACCAGCCGTTGAGCATCAACAACAAAACCAGGAGTCCCAGCCCTAAGCACTGAACATTTTGACTGAAAACGCTCCAAAAGTTCCTTTTTCTTGAGAAAAAAATGGCGTTCTTCTAACTGCAACAGCTTTTGAAGCTCCATTTCAGGAGACTCCACAGTAGGTAATACTGACTCAACCAAGCCATCCAAAACAGACAAAGCTGCCGAACAGGTAGCCTCCAAAAGTCACTCAGACCCATTAGCTTCAGCAGGAGCATCCATAGCAAGCTGCTCTGTAGCCGAGTTGGAGATGGGCTCCTCATCCTGCCGCACGTCCATCTCCTCAAGTGGCTGCACAACAACTGACTCAGCCATCCTTCGACAGCCAGAGGTTCCTCCTACTGATGAGTAGGGGTGTTTATATTGACATAAAAAAACATAAACAGCAACACTTTAAAGTAGGATAATCGATAGAACAACACTTTTCCATAACATATAACATAACAAAATCAAAGAGATGTGCAAGTCTTACATTGTAAACGCTACGAGAACACAAAAATCATGAGAAGTAAACTATTAACAAATATCCAGTCCACTTTTAACTCTTATTATTTGAACTTAATAAAGTGAAGAAAACCTTTCCACCATTTACGTAAAGTTCCTGGGGTCTCTTGATCGTCCTGTGTATAAATCAGTATAAGCTCCTTGATGACTAACCGACTTACACAAGAGTAAGGCATTCTCTTTTGATAAAGAACCCATTGAACCCTGGCTTGCCAATAATATCTTAGACATCCCAAAATAAGGATAATGTTTCTTCGTGAAATTCAGACAAATTCTTGGGATAACATCCTAGAATCAAAAATTCATAAGACATATTACCTAACCATTTAAATCCCCAAAGCTTTTCTAGGTATGACCATAAACCCGTCATATATGAACATCTAAGAAAAAATGTTCCATCGATTCTTCTACATTAATACAATCCAAGTATAGGCACAATCTTTCCTGTAAAACCTTGTACTTGCATTTCCTCTGACATTCAGTTTCCGTAAAGATCAGCCACTGCGTCTCCCATTGTTTTTGAGGCATCCTCTTACAGTTTAATTGAGCTAATACACTAGAATTTAAAGTCATAGGACAATTTTTAAATCCTGGTTCTGAGGGAAGAGTCAACGACATTAGAAAATGATAAAGCCCCTTCATGTTGTTATTCAGAATTACCTGTTTCTGTGTTTTCCATTTGAACAATTTCTGCGCCGTTGGCCTAAAATATGATGGAATATATAAGTAGCGATTCAGTTTAGGGGCTATAATGTACCAATTCTTAAAGTATTTACCCATTGTTTTCAAGTTCCATGACTCTACTGCCTCTAGTTCTACTTTTAACCCTTCTTTAATTGAGTTTGATAAAAACAAAGCATGCACAAAAATCACTGGGTCTACCATTCTAAACCACCCTTATTTTTCATTAAATCACGTAGCTCCTTTAACAGGATTTAGCGATTTCCCATAACATTTGAAAAACACACTATATATTCTAGTCTCAAGAAACACAGGAAGCGGAAAATCATCGCCACATACTGTATCGTTGGAAGAAGAAATTGCTTGATTACCTGAACCCTTTTAAATTTGGTCATTTTCCACTGTTTCCATCTATTAACCTTTCTCTCTATTTTAATAATGACATCTTCCAATTTTCAACAGGCATGTTCTGGGAACCGAACAATATCCCTAATATTTTAAGAGGTTTACGGGAGATGTTAATACCTCCTGACACACTTCCTCAGCACCAGTAGCTCAATAAATAATCCCTTTGTTTTATTTAAATTTATTTTTGCATTTGATACCTTTGCAAAGGCCTCAAATGCAGTCACAAATGAATTACTGAGGCCTTATCTTCCAAGTATACTACTAAATCATCAGCATAGGCTTGTATCCTTAAATGCAAATCCTCTGCCCATTCACTGTAACACCCTTCCAAATCTGTCTCAAAACTATCGTTTGCAAAAGGGGTCTAGAGCGAAATATAAAGAAGAGGGCTTAGAGGCAACCCTGTCTAACTCCTGTAGTTAACTTAAAACCTTCCGCCTTCTGATCTTTTAAATATGGAATTACTGTATAATTATCATATAATTTCTCAATTATTTTCACTAATTGCTTTGGAACCCCATAATGCTTAAGGGTAAGGAAAAGGAACGGCAAATGAACTCTATCGAAGGCTTTTCTGAGTCAGCTGCTATTAAGCATCTAGTTGACCCTAACTCAGTAAAATACTCAGTTACATCTCGAATCAACATCAGAGCAGACTGGACTCTTCTATCTGGTAACCCACAATATTGAAAGGGTGAAATAACTTCTTTAGCTAAATTCTTCAGCCTATTATTTAAAATACCAGTAAAGATTTTATAATCAGAGTTTAAAAGAGTGATTGGTCTCCAGTTAGTAATGTTTTGCTTATCCCCTGACTTAAATATATAAATCAATAACCCTTCTGTAAAAGAGGGATAGATTGTAGCTTTGTCTAAAAAAAACCTAAATAAGAGACATAGGCACTGACTAAGTTCGTCTGAAAATAATTTATAAAAGTTATTGGAAATCCCATCTATTCCGGGGGAAATATTTAGTTTCAATAACCTAATGGAGCTTGAAATCTCTGTTGGAGTGATAGGTTCCCATACCTCCGATCTCCCAACTAGGTTAACTGGAATTAAAATATCTTTTAAATAGGTGGTCATAGCTGAATTGGGGATTGTTTCAAGAGGCTTCAAAGAGCGGTAATGTTCTACAATCACTTCTCTTAGTTGGGCCACAGAGGATACCAAATTACCATCTGAATCTTTGAGTTCCTCCATTTTCATAGAATCTCTTACCTGTTTACACATTTGAATGGATCCCCAATGGGTGATTTTTAATTCCATTAGTTAAAATGGCTGCATGGTTTTCCTCTATCATACTGAAACTCTTTCATTTTTTCTTTAAGATTAGCAATTTGTTCTGAGTAATCCATCCTAGAAGAATAAGCTATAGTCATAAGCCTCTGTAATTGTTGTCTTAAACCTAAATAGTGCAGGAATTTGTCATTCTTTGCTCTAACTCCTTGCAATTTAAACCATTTCCTTAAGTCCGATTTAGTCTCTAACCACCAATCTCCCAAATCTGAATATAAAAGGCTACTGATAACCTGGCTCTTAATAGGTATCTCACCCCAGCTTGTATATAAGGGAGTTCTAATGAGGAGTTATTGAGTTTCCATCTAACTAGCCTTTTTCTTGCCTGTCTGAAAAGCTAAAAGAACTTAATAGAAAGGAATGGTCCGAGAATTCACTAGGAAATATTTTAAAAGATTCTATTTGCATATTAGGTGACACTAACATATGATCTATTAGAGAAAATCTCTTCCCCTTTTTAAACGAAAACCTTCTCCAACCTGTAAAGCATTATGACAGTTCAAGAGTCCAGCACTTTTTATAATTTTACATAAAGCATTAGAGTCACAGTATGTTTTTTATTTTTACTAGCATGGGTCGAAATGGGACAATTAAAGTCCCCCCATAATACTCTAACTGTTGTTAATAAAGGGCTGTACTGATTTAAGACAATTAACTCTACCTGCTTTTGTTTGGGGTTATAAATGTTGATAAACCTATAGCTTAGCCCTGCCACTTCCCATTGATAATCAGGACCCTTCCTGGTATTAGATCTATCAAATTGTGTAACTTGAAGTCATATGAATTAAACACTATTCCTATACCATCTGCAGAATCTTCCCAAATGACCAAAATGAAGGGCCCCAAAACCAATCTCTTTAAATGCCACCAACTGATCTATGGAATACATCAATGTCTCTTGTAAAAACAAACAGAAACAGGAAATTCATGTATATAATGAAAGAGGGTTTGTCGCTAACCATATTCAATAAGCTATGAACATTCAAAGAACCCCAAACCAACCTCATTAACCTTTTAAGTATTTAAATCATTGTTTTTCCTCTTTTCTTTTTTTATCCTTGTAATTATCCGTGATTTGTGACCTGGTTGAAAGTGAGGATTTTTGAGAGTCTGAATCTTCAACCTCTATCTCAGTGTTACCCCAAGAGGAAAACAGAGCCGCATATGAGTTACTGGTATCAATCTGTTCCACTGGGGCGGGGGGATTTTGATAGTGAATTCCGTAAAGATCTTCTTTGGGCAGTACAGTCACTGGTTTATCAAGCGGCTGCCACCACCACCGCATCTGTGACCCCTTCCTATAACACACTGGAGGAAATCTGAGAGGTTAGGGGACCCATGTTGCCCTTTAACTATCTTAACCATTTCTGAGGATATCTCACGCTGATCCTCCCCACTTGGTGAGTTTAACTTTTTTTTGTTCAACACCTTCCCTTTTAAACCCCCTTCTTTTCCAATTTCTCTCTTGCCTAGAGGGAGTTTCATCTGATTTGTTGCAGGGGAAGGGGGGCACGTATCCTGGAGAGTAGCTTTAACCATGGATTCTTGGGCTTTTTGAATAAAAACCTCAGAATTAGAACGAAAGGATTTTTTTTGGGCAGCCCAAGGACATAGTTTGAACACATGGCCTTTAGTTTCGCACAAATCGCAACTTGATAGATTGCTGCAAAACATGGTTAAATGTCCTACCTCCCCACAATTATCACAACGGGGCTGATCGCATACACTTGAAAGGTGCTCTAGCCCCACACTTATAACATGCACGGTTGCCACAAAAACATACCCTCTATCTTTTCCTAACAAAAGGAGTTAGGTATATGTTCAATTCCAGCCTCTGTTTGCCTTAATTTAACTTTATACTTCCATCCTCCAGTCCAGAACCCTCTGTATCTAAAATAGGCTCTGGCTCACTTAGTACTTCACATTTTTTTTTAACCAAAGGTTATGTCTTCCACCCATACCCCTTCATTTCGGAACATAACTGTAACAAACTTAATCAGGGTTTTGAGAGTGGTATAACAATAAAGGTGTCCACATAGGAGAATACTTAACTTGACCATACCTAACCCAGAACAACTCTAAAGCCTGTTGAGAATGAAAACTTATGTCATAATTGTCCTCCCCTGAAATATTAATGAAAGCATAAGCATCCTGAGGGTGAAATGCAGTGAGTCTTTCAACAAGGTTTTCCCACATAATGCCTATCTGGCCTAGTTTCTAACCCTCCTTTATACCTCAGCCTCACAGCATTATGCCTAGGGGCTGCTTCCTATGGGAATTTGAGAAAAGTTCGGACATCAATGGCTTCTGTGAAGAGGGAGGGGGGGGAGGTTGTACAGTGACCTCATCTGTACTAAACCGAATGGGCTCCTGCAAGAGAATTTCCTCCCCTTTCTGCTGCTGGCCACCTGGAATCCACTCAGGAGAATGCTGAGATAAAGATAAGTTCGAGTCCCAAGCAGGATCAGGCTTCCATACACCAGCTACTGTCTGTTTCCACCCTGCTTCACTTAAAGCTTTATGAGGTGACCAAGAATCTTGTGAGCCTTTTTTATGTAAAAAAAAGGGGTCTGCCATCTGTATATCAGCTGTAGACTTTTTGGTTCATTTTGTCAGAAAAAGAAATCTGTAGCCCACTTTGGGAACCGTCAGTCTTTTGATATGTAACAGCTGAGTCAGTTGCTGAAATCTCTTGACTCTGCTGTTTGAACACAAACCCAGCTACCTTGTTCAACTGTGCTGTTTTATTTTCACAAAAAGTAGATGGCAATATATTCTGTGCAGATAAATCATTTATCTTCACTTCGTTACTTCCTTTGACATTATCAGAGACCAAAACTGGCAGTAAGCACTCACTTTTAGCAGCAGAGATAATACCAGCCTGTACTGAATTCAGAGAGATTATTTGTTCTTGGGAAATGGAGCTCAAGCCTTGCTGCTCTAAGCTCTCTTCCACAGAGCTGTTGACAATCTTGGGATCAGCCTTAACTCTGCCTTTGTGCTCTTCATTACAATCAGGCTGACACCTGCTGTAGTCAGGGAGCTCAACACACTGCAGTGAAGCTTCATTAAACAAGGACAGAGCATTCTTTTTAACACCAGAGGCAAACTCTTTGCTGGCAACTCTATCCTGCCAGAACTATAACTTAAATAAGACACAGTACCTTTTTTGCTCCATATTTTGCGCCACTGTCCTGCAGTCTGTTTGCTGTGTTTTAATATCTTGGCTTTCTCTGTCAGCCTGCAGTTTTAAATTCATCTCTTCCTTTGGAGCTATCTGATGAAATTGGTTCTTCCATTTCTGCAGAAAACATTATCGCAGCATTTTCCTGTTTCAGACCCACATTTAGAGGTTTAATAAGTGACTTTTCTGTAGAGGTTGCAGGTTCAAATACCGACAATACCTTTTCTCTTCCTGTTGTTGCAATTTCCAACTGTCCAGTTTCTTTCTTTGTTTTATCCAAACCGATTGCTCCCAGCTCACAAAAGCATCCTGAAGTTCAATATCTGATTCAATTTCAGCCAAATCCACGGCTGGAGCCTCCACAACACCTGGAGCAAGAGTTGAGGCTAGCTCTCCTGCTCCACAGACTTCCTTCTCCTTCCCTTGTCCACTTGGGTGGCCATCTTGGAAATGGCCTGTCCCCTACTAGCCACAATGCAGAAACATCAGCACAGTAGCATCAGAGTAGGGAATTTCCCGTGTTCTGGCCAAATTTCCTCATTCACTAAAATACCACCAACAGCTTAATCTGGTTCAAGGTCAGTTGGCATTCATCTGTATCCCCTCCCCGGTCATGCCTGAAAATAGGCAGGATTTGTCTAGTGCACTTACCCAGTCAACAAAAACTAAATAAAATAAAATAAAATAAATAAATAAATAAATATACCCTGAGGGTGTTCCACCTGGATTTCTTCCCACCCACAGGAATCCTCTCTGTGTTCCTACATGGGTAGAACCACCTTACTCTAGTCTGTAACTCCTGTTCCTGCCTTATACTGGTGGATCATGGTATCCAAGGGCCAAGTCTTGTTCCTAGCAAAGCCAGGCACTGGCTGTACCATGCTACCCATGCTGTGACTCATAGGTATAGAACAAATCCCACATGAAAGCGTGGCTGACCCTCTGGCCCCACATGGTAGCCATACAAGGAAACACCATGCTGGGGTCCAATGGAGTGGGACCAGTCCATCAAACTGGTTGCCTCCTTGCTCACCCTGCTGGAAAGCATGAATAACACCTGCATAGCCTAGTCACATAGTGCACATACCCCTGAGACTCCCTCCAACTCCATCTTATTGCACAGGATTTGGTTTTGGCTCCTCACTGTCAGGTGAAGCTCCAAGGCAGTGATGTCCTTAACCAAGCCAGTGTTGGAGAGCCTCAGGACTGCATGTCCTGCTTCCCTGCAGAGGCTCAAACATTCCCCTAGACTTTACCAAGATCAGAGTAGCACTTCCCCCAACTCAACATCTCCTTTTTTTCATGTTAACTCCTCCCACTCCTGCTCTGATGCATGGGTAGTGATGCCACTGTGACTATCCTACTCGGCATGTATAGTGATAACCCTGCTCCTTTTCTGTGGGGAAACGGCTTGTTACAACATGAAAAGTCATGCTTATCATGCAGAGGCTGTGTGCACCTGATGGGTGGCAAATACCCAAACAACTTAAACAAAGTAGTTGTTTGAGGGTCTGTCTTCCCTCAGTTGTGCCCAGATCCTGCACCACAAGCATGACTACACTTGTGTTTTTGGACTGTCTGACTTGTTTTTTGGTTGCCAATGGTATTCAGTTTTGAACCAGTGTTGTGGTTCTTGAGAGGTTATTCTGAAACCGCTGGATTTCCTAGTAGTGGACATGTTTAGTCAAGCCCTATTGTAATGAGGGGTAAAGAAGTCTGCCCCTATATTGTGGCCTAACCTTATTTTGGTCTGAAAACATGCTGTATGTATATGACAAATGCTGGTTTATGGAGCTAAAAAGCTTATAAACCCTTATAAGGAGCTAAGCTACAGTTGCAATACTAATGTGCCTTTTTAGCATTATAATTTAGCAGAAGTAAGTAATATCTGGCCTACGTGACTGCAAGCACAGACACAGACTAGTGTCCAAAATTCTTTATAGTTAACTTTTAATGCCTGTCCTATATGGACAGTCCAAAGTGTTAGCCGGAAACTTATCTCTTTCTTCTGAACTATGGTGACTGGTGGTAACAGCAGGTTATCCACCTTATATGGTAAATAAAATGTACACTGTCTATGTTTGTGCTGACCAAGGGTGAGATCATGCTCATACTAGGAAGAAAATGTCTTATGACCTTATAAGTTGATGTGTATGCTGTTTTTTGACTAATTATAAGTAATTCTAAAAATAGACACATCGCTTTTACTATATAAGTAAGCTTGTACAGCCTGTTATTTGAAGAATGTACCACTTGTAATTTCGCTGTGATTATTATTATAATCATTAAATTCTTCCGCTCAGTCTCGTCTCTGTCCGTCTCTTTCTAAGTACCTGTAATTAATAATTTACCAACTATAGTTTTATAGTTTTACCAACGCTTACAATTGGTGCCTTAAGACTCGGATCGTTGGTGCTGCATGCTGAGGAGGCTGTCTAACCGCCGGTCGGTTGGGCAGCCAGCCCCATAGCAGGGTGAGGACGCTCGGAGACGTGTTACTGCTGGCTTAAAGCGAGGAGGAAAGGTACACACAGGCAGCCACAGCCACTTGACAATCAGGTGATGTATGCTTCTCTTATTTATTTAAAGTAATTAAAAGTAATAAAAAGGTAATACTTAACTCTGTAGGAACTCATGGGGCAGAGTAGGTAAGTGAAGGTACTGGGACTTGCAAGCCAGACCTCACAAGGGAGCCATAAGACGTAGCCAAACAGGCTGGGACACCAGTGCACGGGTGAGCCCAGCTGTGGAGGCTAGGCAGGCAAGTAAGGAAAATGAGCATGGAAACAATAATAGGTCGTTTTTTGGGGAAGCATTTAAAGGGGGGAGCATATGAACCAGTGCCTGATGACCAACAGGCGCAATTGTATTTTACTCAGCAAGTGTCCCTCCGCAATGAGAAAGTAAAAATGAAAAGAAATTTTGCAAATGTGTTGCAAGGGTTGTGCAGTATAATCAGACCATTGTGTGTCACGAAATAAGGAATTAAAGCAGTTAAAGGAAGAGAAAGATGGGAATGATATGTTAGTAAGGCGATTAATGAATTTAACACTAGAACATAAAATAGTGTTACAAAGGGTCAGTACCAAGAATTAGAACAACAGTGTGATGACCTTAAGGCACAACTAATAAAGGTAAAAAGGAGATTTGTGCCTGTTAGAGAGAGATCATGCCCTCTTACAAATTAAATTAGATCAGCAATCGCAAGAGCACGCCGCTGAGACTAGACGCCTCTACGGCGAGCTCTGAAATGCTGCAAATAAAATACAAGAAATACAAGAGGGGCAAAAACTGTCAGATAGCCTCCAAAATGTGAAAGAAAAGGAGGTGGTAACAGTTAAAATGGCCCCGGTACAGACACGGGGAACCTCGTTAACAGGAGGCACTATGTCAGCAACTACTAGGCACCAACAGGAACAACTCCTAGTACAATTAAAATTACAAGAAACTAAGTATAATTTGAAAAAGGAGTTCGCACAAAAAAATAAAAACAAAGTAGAGGAGGAAAAGTACCAAGCGTTAGAGGAAAAGTATAAAAAACAAGTCAAAAAGGTAGAAGATGCCATTGATTTAGATGACGACAAAATCCGAGAGGCAAAGGAGAGGGCAGAGGCGGCAGAAGGCAAACCATCCAATAGCAAATTAAAAGGGGAAAAAAAGAAGGAAAGGGAGGAATGGACAGAACAGGAGGAGACAGTGGGGATGGAACAGGATGGGGACCAATGGATAGAGGCAGGCTAAAAGGTAGTAAAGTCAAAAAATTATAAAGGAGTTCCCACCAAAACCAGATGAGGGAGTGAGGAACAGAGACACCGTAGTCAAGGATTTGACTATTGAGGAAATCACAAATTTAGGAAAATGATCGGTCCTGTCGATCACAAAACCAACTTACCTGAACTACGACAAAAACTAAAACAACTTACTATTAACGCTAAGACTAACCAACCAGGATGTATGTAGGTTAGTGATGTTTAAATTGTCAAGCAGCCTTGGCTGAGGCAATGCCGCCAGTACAAAGGAACCCATGAAGGGCATTGCAAAATGCCAACTCATGGGCAGATTTAATGAGGTAGTGGAAGCTATTAGGCGGGTGCAGGAGAATCAGCTCGTCAAGAGGTGGATTGGGATAGAAATATTACAGACTAAGCCCAGGAAGGGAGGGTCCCCGTTTTATCCCACGACTGTTTGAGGTGTACCAGAGGTATGGGGGCCAGGATTTCCCCACAGAAGATGATACTACCTTTAGGGACCTGTGGATTGAGCATATGACTGGATCCCACCCTATGGACAGTCGTTAAATTAGCCCCAACCCAGGAGGAACGAATTACCCTCCTGTAAACTTATCTTAATGAGAAGCAGCGAAAAGCGGAAGTGGCCGCTGTGACTTGGACTAATGAGGGGCCACAAAAAGAGACTAGGACATGCTTTAATTGTAAAAAGCCTGGGCATGTAATGAGTGACTGTTGGGCAAAGGGAGGAGGTAGAGAAGGACAAGGACCCCGGCAGTTGGGGAGGGGCCGAGGACAAAGAAGACACGACGCAGTAGACAGACCACGACGTGGGGGTGATAGTGCGCAGGATTTGTTGGACAGACTACAAACAATATTAGATGCGGCCGAGCGAAAAAAGCCAACCGCTCCGCCCCAAGAATTTGATGACAAAGACCTTGTCAGGCGACATCGCGGCAATCAAACAGTTAACCGAAAAATAGGAGGCGGAGGCCCCGGGACCCCATTCACAATGGGTGTGTGCATTAACATTTGATAAACAGGGGGACCAACCGTACTACAAAGTGGAGAAAAACGGGTAATGGCTTTAGTCGACACCGGGGCAGCCGTCTCACTCACTACTATGCACATACCATTAGATCCAGATAAACCTCCCATACAAATAGAGGGGTGTACAGGGCATACAGCACAGGGATATGTTAGCCACCCCCAAATAATCGCCCTGGGAACTAAAGTAGTTGGAAAGGGAAGATTCATAATGATGGGAGGGAGCATAGTGGAGCAAAACATAATAGGAAGTGATCTCTTAAAGCAGCATCGCTTAATTATTGACCTGGTAAATAAGTGTTTGCGCCAAGTAAACATTAAAGGATATGGTGCTACAACAGTACCCGAAAGTTATGTCTGGGCTTCAGTCAAATCTAATAAGAGGTATAATCGGCCCGAGGTGAGCCAAACAGAATTACAACAAATAATAGACAAATACCCCAGTGTCTGGGCAGTGTCTGGTACTGACTGTGGAGTAGTCAGCGATACAGAGATAGCAATAAAGGGCCCCGACCCTGGGCATATTAAGCAGTACCCCATCCCCCAGGAAGCAGTAACTGGAATAGAACCAGTAATAAAAGATTTACTGTCCCAAGGGGTGCTAAGGACTATTTGTTCCACAGCCAATAGCCCTATTTGGCCAGTTAAAAAACCCAATGGTAAATATCGGCTTACCATAGATTACCGAAGGTTAAATAAAGTAACCCCACAAGTTAGTCCCATCATAAGCACAGCAATTGAAATGTTTAATAAACTCAAACCTACCAGTAAAGTCTTTTCGGTACTTGATCTAGCAAACGGATTTTGGTCTCTACCCCTTAGACAACAGGACCAGTATAAATTCGCTTTTACCTTTAAAGATCAACAATATACGTTTACCCGCTTACCACAGGGGTTCCACTCCTCCCCAACACTGTTCCACCGATATGTGCAACAGGTGCTCCAAGAGGAGGGACTAGAACATGAGGTAGTCCAATATGTGGATGATTTGTTATTACAAAGCAAAACATGGCAAGAGCACCCAACTGTTGGACCGTGTGCTCAAAGGCCTAACTAAAGAGGTCTTAAAGATTAACCCAGAGGGGTGAATTGCTAGACCAGAAGTGACGTTTTAGGAACTATAGTGTCAAAAAGGTAGGAGAATAGACCCTGCAAGAGCCGCCCTTATACAAAATTTGCCCTACCCATAACTGTAACAGGGCTCAGAAAACTGTTGGGAATGACCAACTTTGTAGAGATTACATCGAGGGGTACTCAGAAATTACTAAGCCACTCTACACACTACTGGAGACAATCCACAAAGGAGGACAAGCTAATGTGGGAGGAGAAGAGTTGCAGTGCTTTAAAAACTAAAACAAGCATTAATGCAAGCCCCAGCTTTAGCTGTCCCAGACCATGCAAAGCCGTTTATAATACAAGCGGTAGCAACAGATGACACCATAATAGCTGTGCTATTACAAAATCATTAGGATAATTTAGTCCCATAACATATTTAAACAGACAATTGACTAAAGTAGAACAGGGATTTGGCCAGTGTGAAAACTTTGTTGGCAGTAGCATGGGCAGTGCAGGCTTGTGAAGAGATAGTTGGGTTTAGCCCCACTATCCAAACCACTCCACACACCATCAAATTACTAATAGAGGGAAAGCCAAAGGAGTTAGCCACAGCAGACAGGCTAAATGGCTACTTGCCTTACAAAATAAACAAGTCACAGTACAAAACTTAATAAACCCCATATGATGCAATACTTAGACTATCAGGAGAACCACATAATTTTGAGAGCTCATGCAGCAGGAAGCATATTTATCTCCATTCATAGAGAGACATGACGATGGTAAGACTTATACCATGTTGTGTGTTGATGGGTCCAGGTATTGGGAAAAGGAAATGCCTATACTGGAGCTGCCGTATTTTAATAGTGGAGATGATGATGAAACCAGACCACCAGAGGAACAGCCAATACTTATTAAATTGTCACCGGAGACTCATCTCAATACGCTGAGTTAGTTGCTATATATGAAGCTATAAAGGCAGTTCCACTTGGGCGACTTACAATTTGCACTGACTCACAATTTGCCATGGGCTCATTAACCACATGGTTGCCCATATGGGCTAGGAGGGACATGAAAACATCCACAGGAGAACATGTGCACACAGACAGCTATTAAAAGCAATTTAAGGGAAGGAGAAAAGCTCCCAGGGAGGATAGCACTAGTCAAAGTAAGAGCCCACACCCATAGTAAGTATGGTCATGGGTCGTTTGAGGAATGGGGAGAAATGAAGCCGATAAATGGGCTAAAATTGCTGCCAAAGAGGGACCCCTGGAAAGGAATAAGACCACAAGATGAACAAAATTCAAGTAGAGTTAGTGAAGTTAAAAGGTGGAGACTTTACTTAATTTGCAGGAGCTCCAAAACAAGATCAGTGGATCCAAGAGAAAATAAAACAAGTACAAGAGGATCCCAAAAGGCACGGGCTTTTACCATAATAGACAATGTGTTATATCAAAGGGGAGGATGAAATCTCAAAATGGGTAGTGCCAGAGTCACTACAAAAAGATATAGCGTTAGAAAACCATCGATGGGCAGGACACCGGAAAGACAAAACATGCCAGATTATTAAGAATAAATACTACTGGCCTGAGATATCTAAAACTGTTCAGTCAGCATTACAGACTTGCTTAATATGCCTCCAACAGGATCCCAAACGAGAAAATACTCCCTACAGCGATTACCCTGGCAGATGGACCTTGGGATGCACTACAAATCGACTACGTTGGGCCTCTACCCACATAAAGGGGATATAAGTACATGCTAGTAATAATAGATATGTTCTCAAAATGGGTGGAGCGTTCCCAGTTAAGAGTGCAAATGCTATAACAACAGCTCAATTTTGTACACACAAGTTTGTGTTAGGTGGGGTTCCCCAATACCATAGAATCCGACAGGGGAACTCACTTTGTAAATCAAATAATGCAGGAAATGTGTAAAATAATGGAGTTCAGCAGCGATTACACCTACCATACAGGCCTCAGGCCTCAGGGATGGTAGAAAGACTAAATCGGACTTTAAAAATGCCCTAAAAGGCAGTATTGGATGAGGGAAAGACTGGGTTATACATCTCCCAGGGATCTTAATGGCTATCCGAGGACCGTCCAAGCTAGCACAGGATTAACCCTTATGAGCTAATGACAGGAAGGAGGATGAGGTTAGCCCACCCACAAGATGTACCCCACCAAACTCAGCTACCCAAGATAAGGTTAAACATGAGCAGTTTTAAAATCAATACAATACCAACTAGAGAAATATCTGACCTTTGCAGCCAAAAACATGGCCGTAGCACATGAGCAAAATAAGCAGGGTAGACAGCCAGCGGCAGGATGGGGGTTACCTATAGAAGAGGGGACGTGGTAATGGTAAGAAATTGGGAACAAAAATCCATGGAAGGACGCTAATTGGTTGGGACGTGCATAAAGTGTACAAACGAGTAGGTGAAAGTACAGTGTATGTGGTTAGAGTAAGTGGTAAGAAAGGGTCAGAGGAAAAAAGCAGGAATTTTGGGTGCATGTTGATCAGTGTAAAAAAGTATCAAATAAAGTTGGTTAAAAATTAAAATACTGCACTTGATGTTTTTAGCTATGAAGATCCAAGGCATCCTTGTCATCGGCCTGGTAGTAGCCATCAAGTTTTCTATGATTCTCAGCCTGCATATTGATGTGGAGCAGATTAATGTCACGTGTGAACCTAAACAGTCGGTCACACTGCTAGTTAAATGGAACTGGGACCCTGTTGATACAAATAACAATACCACACGAGCATGGAAAGCCACCTGGACCAAGGACAACAACATTTTTATATCCAAAGACTGGTGTGTGGACTCATTTAACGATTGGCCCAGCTGTGCCTCAGAGGTCAAGACTGGATCCCAACACAGTTATATGGATTGGACACAAAATGGGTCTCTTGTTATAAATGGGACTACACCAAAAGATAATGGTGCCTATGTGTTGACTCTATCTTATTGTCTCTGGGGTAGCAGTACTGTCTGTAATTATGCTAGTACGACTAATTCACTGTGTTTTGCAATCTCAGATGCTATATACTTAACTGTAAAACCAATGGAGTGCCCCAATGTGACCCAAGAGCCAGAGAGTGGGCTCACGGCGACTCCTGTTGACCAAGTACTTGTAAATAACATAAAATACAGTAGGATGCATGTAAATCTAGATTTTTCTGGCTGGAATATAAATGTTAACAGTAGTTGCGCTAACACTAGTGTGTCAAAGTTTTATGCCACCATGTTAATTGACATGTTAGGTGCCTTCCATGCCAAAACAGGAAGTATCACAGCACCTTTTAATAGTGAAGGGGGAGGTTAAAAACTCTAGAAAAAAAAGAGACCTTTGGGGGGACCTGGCTGGACTTTTTGGATCAGGAATGAGCATATGGAATCGGGCAGATCTGGAGGCTATTAAAAATTACCAAGACCATATTAATACCAATACTGAAAAAAAGGGTCTTGCTACCACTTACACTAGGTCAACAGGGTTTGGCAATAGAAGAGCGCTTATCTGTGTACAATATACATGAGGTGGGTCATTTGTTTAAAGAGGTAGAGCATAGAATTAATGAAGTAATAGCTAAGCATAATGAAGAAGTTCTTAATAATACAGTAAATAAGGCTATAGTGTGTAGTGCTTATGGATCTTATGTTTTAACTCAAGTTAGTCAACTGCTACAGGAAATTACTAATAATCAATTACCTAATCAAATCTCTGATGTTCAGTTAAAATTGTGGTACTGCCCAGATTGCTTTAACATTACTGACAGTAAATGTATGGCCTATTGTCTTAAGGATAGGGCCCCACCCATGTGGTGGGTCCGTAAGGTTGCCAAAGTATTTGTTAGGCCTCAAATGTTCAGACCCAATAGTACTCTTAGTGGCACCATGAAGGTGTCCCTCGTGGTAAAACTGCCCCATGTTGAGTACAATAAAGAAGTATACCTCAAATAGTAAAGGTACACTCTGTTGGGTATCTACAAGGCCAATATTATGCATATCGAGTTTCACCACCAGAGATCCTAGTGCACAGCAGTGATGGCTCTTGGACAGCACCAAATTTACATTGCTGTGAGGAAATTAATAATCAATGGATATGTCAGTGTGACGTCATGTCAGAAACACAACCAATCTGTGGAGAGATTCCCATAGGCCAAATTAAAAATGACACCGCATGGTGTCCCGTCCAGTTAAAACAATGGTACACCCCACAAGTCAGTGTAACCTATAATAGTACTAACCAATATTGTGTTGTTGCTAATATACCTGTTTTATCATATGAAGGACAAATGTGTGCCATCAATAATCCAAATTTTTGCATCACTCCCAAGCATAATGTATATATTGTGACAAAGTGTTACACCCTATTACAGAGGCAAAAGACAAGAGTTATGACGTTAAATTTAATAGCCTCACCAGGCATATGATATTACTAAATATGCACCCTCATTTGGGCAGTAATACCTCCTCTGTCTCTTAACATGCAGTCACTTTTAAATCGGAAGGATACTCATTTAATACATATTCAAAATACCGCTTGTAAAGCACAAGCAAGTGTAAATGAGCTGCTCAGTGAGAGTGACAATGAGCACTTAATTTACAACTATGCAGGAGGGCCCTTGGGAGTCCTCTCATTTAAGGCATTACTCCTATTGCAAGTAGTCTTAGTGTTCATAGTAATTATAAGTCTGTGTCGATTAAAATTTGCCATTCGTAAAATGCGCCAGTGAAATGTATGGGCTCAGAGGAGCTGCATTATTGTACAACTAATAATTTGGCAATATAGGGCCAAAGGGGGGCTTGTAATGAGGGGTAAAGAAGTCTGCCCCTATATTGCGGCCTAACCTTATTTTGGTCTGAAAACATTCTGTATGTATATGACAAATGCTGGTTTATGGAGCTAAAAAGCTTGTAAACCCTTATAAGGAGCTAAGCTACAGTTGCAATACTAATGTGCCTTTTTAGCATTATAATTTAGCAGAAGTAAGTAATATCTGGCCTACGTGACTGCAAGCACAGACACAGACTAGTGTCCAAAATTCCCCCTTATAGTTAACTTTAATGCCTGTCCTTATATGGACAGTCCAAAGTGTTAGCCGGAAACTTATCTCTTTCTTCTGAACTATGGTGACTGGTGGTAACAGCAGGTTATCCACCTTATATGGTAAATAAAATGTACACTGTCTATGTTTGTGCTGACCAAGGGTGAGATCATGCTCATACTAGGAAGAAAATGTCTTATGACCTTATAAGTTGATGTGTATGCTGTTTTTTGACCAATTATAAGTAATTCTAAAAATAGACACATTGCTTTTACTATATAAGTAGCTTGTACAGCCTGTTATTTGAAGAATGTACCACTTGTAATTTCTAGCTGTGATTATTATTATAATCATTAAATTCTTCCCCCTCAGTCTCATCTCTGTCCAGTCTCCTTTCTAAGTACCTGTAATTAATAATTTACCAACTATAGTTTTATAGTTTTACCAACGCTTACACCTATCTAGTGAGTTGAACAGCTGCCTTTATTGCAATTTGGGAATACATTTTGAAGAAGAGGACCTGCCAGCAGTGTAACCATTTTTATATAGGAATAACAAACTCCCTGTTTCAATGCAAGGAGTGAGTGACATAACTATTGTAGGGAAAACTTGGAACAGATACAGAATCAAATGATTTATGATATCTTTTTATTAAACTTGAGAGAGTTCTCTGTTTTTCTTTTTAATATTTCTTGTATTGAGTATTTTGCAATCGATAAAAACCTTTTTCTTGCTGACAATATATACAAAACATATAGAATTATTGAATTGTTATAGACGGTGAGTATCACCCATCTTTAAATTAGTTTGTTGTTTCTGCCACTAGCCATGTATATGATTGTGCACATAATTGAGATGTTTATTTAACTTCACTCTTTTCTTCTGGATTTTCATTCTCAGCAGAGATGCCAAGAGTAATTTCTTAAGATTAAAGGAAATAGGAAACTAAAAGAGCCACAACAAAGAAAGAGTGCCAAAGAAGGAGGAGAGGGCAAGGGGTGTCATGAGAAACATGAAGCAGTGATTGTGTGACTGTTGGGGGTTGTGTAGTGCTGGGGGGAGGAGTCCATCAGACTTCCATTGAACCACAGACTTAGATTTTCATTCAGCGAGCAGTTTCTGGCTATGTATGTGCTTGTACACCATAACTTCGATGTTTATTTGGCTTGACTCTTTTCCTCTGGATTTCCATCCTCAGTAGAGGTGCCAGGAGCAGTTTATCAAGACTAAAGGAAATAGGTAACTAGAACAATCAAAGACGAAAGTGAGGAAAACAGGGCTTACCTCATCCGACTCCCGGTGTAAACCCGATAGCATGGAGGAGAGGAAAAAAAAAACTTGTGGAAGAAAGCTCTGGGGAACCAAGACTACTGAGTTAGCCTTCCCTCCAAGTTTTCAAGAATTTGTGAGGCTAGCTGATGATAAGCTTGGCAGAGTTTAAGATTTGACTCTCTAATGTACATTTCGAGCATGAAGAGTCTGATGAATTATGATTTAGCCCCTTCCAGCCTCATATCATGCTCCCTGGTTCTGTTGTGATTCTTGATCCGAAACAGGTCCTGAACTTTATCTTTTTTATGCCATTTAGGAACTTGAAGGTCTCTATCATGTCTCCCCTCTCCCTTTGCTGCTCCAGGGAATACATGTTTAGGTCCCACAGCCATTCGTCACATGTTTTGCTGTGCATTCCCTGTATCATTTTTGTTGCTCTCCTTTGCACTGTTTCCAGTCTGTGCATGTCCTTTTTAGGGTGTAGTCTGCAGAACTGGACACTGTACTACAGGTGTGGCCTCACCAGTGATGTATAGAGTGGCAGGATGACCTCTCTTTTTCTAGTGGTATTCCCCCTTCCTATGCAGCCCAACATACCATTTGACCTTAGTGCTGCTTTTTCACATTGCTTGGACATTTTCAGGTCATCTGTTATAATTATTCCTAGATCTCTTTCTTGCTTAGTGGATTCCAGCTTCTCCTGGGTTCTTCTTCAAAGTGCATGATCTTGCACTTTTTGCATTAAAGTTTGGTTGCCATGTTTTTGACCATAGTTCCAGAGTCCTTAGGTAAGCCTTCATCTTTTCCACTCCTCCTGGAGTGTCTACCCTGTTGCCCCTTTTTGTATCATCTGCAAACAAACTCACTTTACCTTCCAGGCCTTCAGATATGTCACTAATAAAAATATTAAAGAGTATTGTACCTAGCACCACCCCTGTGGCACTCCACTATCTACCCTCCTTTCTTCTGATAGAGAGCCACTCACAGTGTAAACCTGATAGCATGGAGGAGAGGGAAAAAAAAACTTGTGGAAGAAAGCTCTGGGGAACCAAGAATACTGGGTCAGCATTCCCTCCAAGTTTCCAAGAATTTGTGAGGCTAGCTGTTGATAAGCTTGGCAGAGTTCAGGATTTGACTCTCTAATGTGCATTTCGAGCATGAAGAGTCTGACAAATTATGATTTTGATTATGTGAGCTGGAATGTTCTTTTTGGATGCTGAGATGGCTGCTCCAATCCTAAACGAATGGCTAGGGAATTGGACTGAGTAACGGCCCAAGCATGATAGCAAGAGTCTTATGTAATGAATCAGTCTATAGTCATAATGGTATCATTTTCAGTAGTCAGAAGAGGATGAATGATATCAAAATGCCTACCCATGGTCTGAACCTAGTGACGGATTTTCACTGGACACTGTGATGAATTTGTAGTGTAATATGATATACGGATTGGTCTGTTACTTTGTGCTGTTGATGATCTTGATATAGAAAGAATAAAGTGCTCTGAAGATACCTTAAGAATTGCATTAGACAAGTGGATAGTGGAACCAATTTCAGCTCATGAAGATGCAAATTCCCTCAGTTCTTAACTAGAGATGCAGCAATTTTAGTTCCGCTGGCGATGTGACCTTGAGTGGGCACCATAAAGTGCTCACTTGGCGTTCTCATTATTACTAGCGTTGTCATCATGCCTTAGCGTGAAGTAAGGTGAAGTGACAAGTAAATAGGCAGCCCCCACACATCACATGGCTTACAGTACTGTAAGTCACATGCTTAGCCAGGCAGGAAGGAACTGAGTCAGGGAAGCAGTTTCACTTTCTCCTTTGCAGTTGTAGAGGAGAAGGCTTTTGGAGAGGACAGCAGTTTGTGTGTCTGTCAGAAAGTGCTTTATTGCTTTTGTGCTGAAAAAAACAACTTTAAAAACTACATATTTATTTAGTTTTTGTATTGTGTTTGTGATTGTTTTGTTGGTAGTGAATTTTTTTTATAAGTTTTGTTTTGTTTTGTGTGTGTGTGTGTGACTGTGTGTGCCAGTGTGTGCGTGTGTCTGGGAGTGTGAGGTGAGTCGGCTGCCAGGTGAAGGCTAAGAACGTCGACTCTAGTTGGACTTGTCAGGGTTAGGGACTTGTGTGGGAAGGATGGACCCAGGAAGGAGAGTCGCTGGCCCATGGGCACGAGCAGAGGAGGGGAGTGCACATACGTGGGGGTGGTCATGTGTTGCTGGACAGCTTCTGACTCTTGGATGTTGCTTCCCCCCCATGGAAGCAGCAGCAGCAACAGCAGCAGCACCAGTGCCACTGTTGGCTGCTGCGCATCCACCTACTCTGCCACTACCACCACCACCACCACCGGTAGCAGCTGTAGGGGCTCCAGCCACAGCACCCCCTCCACCACCTCCACAGCCACAGCAGAGTGCCCCAGGAAAATGTAGATGGTCCAAGGATTGTATCTGGCCCCCATGAAGCTCCCAGTGTGGAAAGTTTTTAACTATGTGGAGAAACAGCACAGTCATGGTGTGCCATCTGTGCAGTGTGCTGGTGTGCTGATGGCCCCCGTGGACACATTTGGGGGCTGGTGGCCAGCACATCCACATGTTGAACCACCACAAGGTGGAGTGGCAGGCTGCCATGGAAGAGGCCAGGCATCCACCTGCTGGCACTTCTGTGGCAGTGACGAGGTGCAGCTGGGGTTGAAGTGTGCCTCACCACTGCAGCAGGAGGAGGGCCAGTGCAGCAACTGCTCCACTGCACCAGCACCACCCCCCTCTCCACCACCACCCTCTGGGTTTCCACCTGCAGTGGATCCTGCCACAGATCCCTGCAACAGAGGCCAACATTGCTCTGGTGTAGGAGGCCCTGGAGGAGAATAATGAGAGGGGTAGGTGCTGTGCAGCAGCAGGTAGAAACAATCCAACAGCAGCAGCTGCAAATACTCACAGTGCTGCACCTGCTGCTGGAATACTCATGGCATCCACTGCCACATTAAGGGATTGTTTTCTGGACACCCCACCCCACCCCACTACTGTGCTGTACTATTTTGTATGTATTTTGTTTTTAATAATACACATTGTCCTTCTATAGTTGCTGTGCCTCAGTAATGTTTACTTTTTATTTTAGAGTGTTTGTGGACAAGAGCTGTTGTGAGCAGTGACAAGTATGATGTGTAAAATTGCATATGTGCAGTCATGTATTTCCTCTAGTGTGTGTGTGTGTGTGTGACATCAGACATTGTGCAGCGAGTTGCAAACATATATTGATATTGCTGACTTGTTGCAGGCAGTGTTTATGCTATAAAGAATAGCGAGTAGAATACAGTATATTGTATTATCACTATCATAATCAGTGGACTAAGTGATACAATACTTTTCAGGGTGACTGGCCAGAGTGCACCTTAGTCACATTATATAATATATACTGCATGCATAACTTTTAGGAAGAGCATGTGTTTTTGTGCTATGATCTCCACAAAGTCATGTGTGCACTGTGAGTGACTTGAGGTGCAGTGATTCAGATACCTCTGAAAAAATATCATACTTAGTCTGCTGGGCGCAGATAGTACCAATAAAATATACATCAGGTATTATTTATTTATTCTTGATAATGCAACAGTCTTACCATATATATGTTTGCATGAAACTGTACAATGTATGCACACACAGGAAAGAACAGATAACAGCACACGTACAGTTTAGCACTAACATACTCGCATTGCTCAGTCTTCATGCTGTTTGTGAAACATAAAATCTGATTCATGAGTCCTGACACAAAGTAAACACTACTGAGGCTCTATAACTATTTTGCTTGTGAAATAGACATGAAAAAGATTCACCAAGTTACAGCATTGCACCCAATATATGGGTGCCTTACTTCAAGGGGAATCTTTCTTGCTCCACATAGTGTAATACATTTCTGTGAAAACCGCCCCAATTTCATTATAGTGTGTCACGTCATGGAGGAATTCCCATTCGTAAAAGTTGCCCAAATTCTGCCTCACTTTCTCAGCAATCTTAGATGTGATGCCAGGGAGAGCGTGGGTACATGCTCCATTATAGTGAATGTCGAATTGTCCGACGGCTTTCCGAATGTTTCTTTATGTTATAATGGTCAGTTTGTGGTGAAAGCGATGTGGGTACATTTCAGTAAGAAGAGCCTTGTTAGTGGAAGCAGGCCCACATTCACTACAAGTAAGATCTTATAACAAACAGTTGGATAGCTGCCGGACATTCACTATAGTGGAGCCGCACCTGCACTCCCCGGCATCACGTCTAAATTGCTGAGAAAGTGGAGAAGAATGTGGGTGGCTTTTCTGAACAGGAATTCCTCCATGACATGACACACTGTAATGAAATTATGGGCGGTTTTCACAGAAATGTATTGCACTATGCGGAGCAAGAAAGATTCCCCTGGAAGAAAGGAGCCCACATATTAGGTTATGTGCAACACCATAACTATGTAAGCGTGGCGAATCGTCTGTAAAGCAGCAGCACAAAAATCTGTCGAGAACTCTGACCTATATTTTTTAATGCTATGTTACAACTTCCTTTACTTACGTCCTGACTGGAATGATAAGAGAATTTCCAGTAGTTGAGTCTGCTGTACTACCTTTTTATGTTGATTGCGATCATGCACAAGAAACATATTGTGGCAGCTTTCTCCAGAAGCTGGTTGTGGAGGTGTGGCACTGTTGTGGCCAATGTCCCCACAGCCTTTAAAGGCTTGGCCCGCTTCCCCCAATGCCGTGGTATGCTGCTGCTGACACTAATTCAGCCAGCATGCCACAACCTTGTAAAAATTTAGCCGCTGCAATCAGGGGCCACCTCATCATTGCAGCATCAGCCATTCGCCGTACCGAGAGAGTGACCATCATTGCAGGGCGTAACATCAAAACATATTATTGTTTGTGAACATGGCGGCATCTTGCAGAGGGGGTCCAGTCTCCCTCGGCAGCATGTGCCTACCTTCACCATGTTTGTTTGCCGGCCAGGGGCCCCAGTCCCCATTGGCTTCAGTGACTAAGATTTATGTTGCTGATGGGGAGACCACTCCCAGTCAGCACTATATAACCCCTGCTTTTGTTGTCTGCCAACGGGTGCCCAATACCCTTCAGCATAATGTCACCCTCCTTTTTGTGTGCCGAGGGGTGCCCAATCCACATTGGCATAATGTAAGCCCCCTTTTGTTGTGTGCTGACAGGGGATGTCCAATCTCTCACTCGGCTACAGCTGCCCCACCAAAAATAGACTCCATTGGCATGCTGGAGCCCACCAGCATGCCACATGCTCCTGTAAAATCAAAAACAGTCCTGTGATGTCTTTTTTTTAACCTGTAAAATGGAAATGGTCCCTCGGTGGTCTCCCTACCCCCCTCCCACAATCCGTGCCCACCAACTACGCGCCCTGCCTCCCCCACCCCTCTCACCCCTACCATACCTCCGAGTCTGGCACAATGATCTTCGGTGGACCAGGAACACGTCTGCACTCTTCAAAGCTAACTGCGAACTGAGGAAATGCCAGTAAGCTGTATAATGGAATAAATAGGGTTTTTTCAACTTTGATGCATAGCTCAGTCATTTTTTGGAATTTTGGCACCAAATTTTCAAGATGGGTTTTTTGGACCCCCTCCTCATGAATTCTGGCACTGTCATGGCATTATTCAGGACTGATTAATGAAACAAAAGTAGCCAGTGTTCATCGAGGTGAAATAAAAAGCCTATATTGCTAAATTTGGTGGAAAAATAAAAAATTACTGTTTCTGATGTCGTTGAGCAGTTGCTATGCACTCTAGTAACTTCATGAATTTGCAATATTTTCATGCCAGATTTTCAGCATTGGCATTTTCCATACCTCTTTGTGAACAGTACAGCTGTCATTTTCACATCCTGGCTGAAATTTGTTTTCGCTCTTCTGGCACAGAATAAGCGTGAGTAAATAATAGTAAATCCATGTTCATGACACATTATAGAAAATGACAGTGACACTGTTCATTACAGAAAGTCCTAAAATGCCTATGTTGAAAATTTGGTGATGAAAGTCCATAAGTAAGTGTGCTACGAGCATGCATATGTCAGATTCCACTCACGCTCATTATCACAACTTTGCAATGTTTTGACTCCAGATTTTCAACATTGCCATTTTCCCACCTCTTATGAACAGTGCAGCTGTCATTTTCACATCCTGGCGAAATGTGTTTTGCTTCGTTCAGTGCACAATAAGCGAGTTGCTGTGGAAAATCAGTGTTTAGGACGCATTAAGAAAATCATACTGACACTGTTCATGAGCAGAGGTCCTAAAATGCCTATGTTGAAAATTTTTTGATGAAAGTCCATAAAATGACTGTGTTACGAGCATGCATTGTGCAGTTTCCATGCACCCTTGTAACTTTGCAAATTAGTAATATTTTCACGCACATTTTCAACACTAGCATTTTCCACACCTCCTTATGAACAATACAGCTGTCATTTTCCACATCCTGGCCAAAATAGGTTTTACACTTCCGGCACAAAATACTGCAGTAGCTGTTAAAATCAGTTTTGGGACAGATTAGGATCATGCAGTGGGGGGTGACACGTGCTAGACAGGCCCTGTTGGGACTGCTGCAGATTTCTTTGTGGGTAGGGAAAGGCACTAGCAGGCAGGAGCCCAGTACAAAGGGGCAGCCTGCAGCGCTGGAAGACACAGAATGAGCTAGTGGGGGGTGGAGTGAGCTCAGCAGGAGCTCTGTTGGGACTGCTTTGGATTTCTTTGTGGGCAGAAAAAAGGCAATGCATGCAGGGCTCAGTAAAAAGAGTAGCCTGCAGTGGTGGAAGAAACAGAATGAAGCCAGAGTGAGAGGGACTGAAGCGATTTCATGGAAGCTCTATAAGTGACTGCTGCAGATTTCTTTGTGGGCAGAAAGAGAAGCGGCAATGCAGGCAGGAACCCAATACAAAGGCAGCCTGCATACCAGGCAGAAATAGAGCAAAGCAAGTGAGAGAAGGGAGAAGACTCATTGGAACTCCTATCATGACTGCTGCAGATTTCTTTGTATGGGCGCAGAAAAAGCGAGCAATACAGACAGGAGCCCAGTACAAAGAGCCAGCCTGCTGGCGCGGCAGACATGGAAACGGCAGTGACAGAGAAGTAAACAACCTAGCAGACCTGTCAGAACTACTGCAAATTTCTTTGTAGGCAGAAAAAGCCACCAACAAGCGGCAGCAATACAAAAGAACGCCTACATCACAGCAGAAAATAAAACGTGAAAAGCAGAAATGAAACAGCTCAACATAACTCTCTCCAGAACTACTACTATGCAAAAAAGCAACAAAAGCAAAACCCCAATACTAAAACCCTACAATACCAAGAAAAACAAAACCAAACAAAGTAAGGCAGAAATGGCAACCTCAGCAAACTCTATGCTACTACTGGCAATTTCTTTAGCAACCGAAAACAACAACATAACAAAACCCAATACAAAAACCAACCTACACGCCTACCAAAAATAGAACAAAAGTAAAAAGTAAGCCGAAACTCCATAGCTATGTCAACACTACTGCAAATTTCTTTAATAAACAAAAACAACTACACCAATACATACAAAAGCAATACAAAAACAACCTACACCAATGCGAGAACACAGAACAAGCAAGTAAAGTAAGTAAACTCAACTCAAAAACTCTATCAGAACTACTGCAAATTTCTTTAGCAAACGAAAAAAGCAACAATACCCAAGAGACCCAATACAAAAACAACCTACAGCAGGAAAAACAAGGCAAGCAAGTAAAGAAAAGTAGCAAACTCAAACTCTAACAACTACTGCAAATTCTTTATAGTCAGAAAAAGTAGCTTAATACAGCAAAACCCAATACAAAAACCAACCTACACCGCTTAAACATAAGAAAAAGCAAGTAACAGAGAAATGTAAACAACCTCAACAGACACATATCAGAACTACTACAGAAATTCTTTGTAAACGAAAAAATAACCCAACACAAGCAAAGCAATACAAAACAACAACCTACACACAGAAGAAACAAAAAAATAAGCAGTAACCACAGAGGCAGTAACAACAACAGACAATACAATCAACATTCAGCATTAACAAATACTTATTTCATATGTGAAAATAACAGAAAGAACATTCCTTTTAAGTAGTATTGACAAGTAATCATCATTTATTTCCTCTACTTTTTCTCCATCACATCAATTAATTTGGTATATATCACTTCTGTTGTAAGTAAAATTATACAGCAAGCAGTATTTGCAACATCGTCCAGCATGCTATGCATACTCACCTACCAGATGGCCAGTGGGATGTCCCCACTCTCGAACCTGTGGCCTCATTGTACTGTTGCTGCTCTGGGGTCATGGGTGCCGGTATGGTGTGAGCAGCCAGGGCCATAGTGTGTAACCACTGTCACCTGTGTGTAGAGGGGAGTCATTAGCATGGTGGTCTGCATCACTATGTCATGGGCCATCATGGCCATTACCTATGGCACACGTCATGGGCCATCATGGCCATTACCCATGGCACCCTGACAATGCCCCTCACCCCCATGTCTGCACATTGTCCAGCATGCTATGCATACTCACCTACCAGATGGCCAGTGGGGATGTCCCCACTTGAACCTGTGGCACAGTGCAGACTGGTGCCAGATGAAGGCATTGTGTGCTTCCCAGGGTGCATGGCACAGACATTGATTATCGCCCCTGGCGCGCATACACCACCTAGCAGTTGACACTCAGGTAGCCCTTGTGGTTGATGTATGCCACCCCTCTGTGCCAGGTGGCATGTGGATGCCTACATGGGTGCAGTCTATGGCCCCAAGCACACCAGGCAACCGTGCTACCCTGTGGAACTCCTGTATGTGTGCTGACGCTCCGCCTGTGTGCTGGGGAAATGGATGTACTCACAGCATGTGCAGCAGTACGCTGAGGAATTGTGTGAGTAGACGAGATGTGGCTGACTGGGTTATGCCTGTCTTGTCCCCTGTTGGTTTCTGGAAGGTGCCTCTGGCGAGCAGACACATGATGGCTGTGACCTTCATCTCCACTGACAGCGCATGGCTCTGTCGTGTGGGTGCCTGCATCTCATCACTGCACAGCTCCCAGAACTGCCTCAGAATCACCTGGTTCAGGTGGTACAGGCCCACAATCTCAGTGGTACTGTACTGTTCAAAGATGTTGCGGCTCGGTACTGCCTGTTCTGGGCGTACCGCTGACGGGCCCTTCCATGGCCCCGCCTCCCTGCTGCCTGCCTTTCACACCCTCATTACCACCTCCATCTGGAAGGTGGCACTGGCCATGTCCCCTGGCTGGTGTTCCTCCGCCTCGGGTGGCTGTCTTCCTGTTCCCCTCTGTGTGTTGCTGGTATTGCCCTGCTCTGGGTTCACCTCTGGCTGTTCACCTCTGGGTGCCCTGCCTCTGCCACTGCCCTCCATCCACTGTGGCACTCTCAGGCCCTCTCGCACACACTGGCACGGGACACCCACTCCTTCACTTACTCAGGCACACCTCCAGTGGGCCCTGTCCACCCCTGGCCACACCTGCCCCTGCTTCCTGTCTTGCCTCCTGCCACTCTGTCTCCACGTTCCCACCTATGGCTCTCCTGTGGCACATTCTTCCTCCCGCTTTGCTCCTTTTATTTTGGCTCATTTCGCTGTCGCGTAACTTCTGCTTGCTTCGCTACTGCGCATGTCACATACTGATGAATATTGCACTGCACATGTTATTCCTGGTTCTACCCCTTGCAGTTGCACATGCATTCATTACTGTTGTGCCATGGTGCATTGCATGTTGTGCTGCACTGCCGCTCCCGCTGAATATCTCGCACCATGGCACATTTCCACACTTGGCGCTGGCACATCCTTGTTGCATATGGCACATCCACTCTGAATATCCCACCCATGGTGTTTTACTGGAACAATTTGATTAATACAGGCCACCACCAGAAAACTGGAAGGAAAGACTGATTTTTGAATGTCATGATATGATGTATTGAGCTGCCAGGACCGTGAGGAAATGATGTCATTGTTGCTTGAATGGAATCAGCACTCAACCAAGATTCCGCCAGCTGGTCTGAAAATGTCTGCGTGATTTTCTATGAAACCCACAGCATGTGAACATGCAAAATGACTGTTCCTGCACATTACTTGCAATATATATACAGAGTGGTTGTTCTCATGGTGAACAAATAAAATACGGTAAAAGCATTTTAGAAACACTGTAATTGATCTTTAAAGCATGGACCGTTGTATTGAATCACCAAAACACAAACTAATTTCCCCAAAGAGCAATTAGTGCTTCCCAAAAAGTATTGCAAATGGTGTTGCAATCACTTCATGAAGACATGGGACATTTGGGTATTGATAAGACTTTGGGCCTGGTACAAGACCGCTTCTACCGGACTCATATGACTATGGATTTGGAAAGACATTGCAAAACTGTAATAGGTGCATCACCCATAAGCAGGAGTGTAGCCAGAAATTTCCATTTGTACAGTCTCCAACAGTTACACCTCCCCAATTAAAAATGTATAACATCCTTTCCAAATGGCACCCTTCCAAACAAGTCATATTGTTGTCAGATGACCCTCTACACTCTAAAGAGGTTATACATGTATTGGACACTCCTCAGTGGCCTACACTAACCCAAATACTACAGATTAGAATGATAATATTAACAGAGTGGCTTATGGTTTGTGACAGGCACTCAACAAAACTGTACACAAATGTGTACAGTGAGTATGCCTGTTCACACCCTTGCCCATAAGACTTTGCCCAATCGAGCAGCTCCTCTTGTAAACATTACCAGTAGTGGGCCAATGGACTTGGTCTGTATGGACTTTTCTTTCCCTTGAACCTGATCAGAAGGGGACCAGTAACATTCTAGTAGTAACTGACCACAAGACCCACTATGCACAGGCTTTCCGCACAAAAGACCAAAAGCAACCACTGTGGCTACAGTCTTGTGTGAAAAATAGTTTGTACATTATGGACTCCCAAACGCCTGCATGCTGATCAAGGGAGAGAGTTTGAGAGTCACCTTATCAAAAGAATTCATAAGCATTTTGGGCATCAATAAGTCTCGTACTACTCCATACCACCCTGAAGGTGACCCTCAGCCTGAGAGAGATTCAATAGAACACTGCTTAATATGCAGGAACATTGGATCCTCACTGAAAGCCACACTGGAGCCAGCAAGTACCTTTCTTAGTCCATGCCTACAACTGTATTAAGAAGCACTTGTCAATGCCGAGCGTTCGCTTGCAGGTATTTGCAGTGGTATTTGGCACTTGGACATGGCTTAAAAATCAGTGACAAAATACAAGCATTTGTCAGTGCCAAATGTTGCTTGCTTCTATGTGCTGTTTAGGTATTTGGAAGTCATTGGAGTGCAAATATTGAAAATTCGTGAACTTACGAGCGTGCGTAGGAACTGCATAGCGCGCTATCGTAAAACAGTCATTTTAGGAATTTGTTCACCAAATTTTCAACATAGCCATTTAAGACCTCTGCTCATGAACAGTGTCACTGTGATTTTCTTAATGAGTCCATACATTGAGTTTGCACGCCGACTGCGCCATTTATGCGCTACATGGTGAAACACATTTTGGGCAGGATGTGAAAAATGACAGCTGTACTGCTCATAAGGAGGTGTGGTAAAATGGCAATGTTGAAAATCTGGAGTGGAAATATTGAAAATTCACAAACCTACGAACGCAGTATAGGAACTGTGCAACGATGCTCTGAAACAGTAATTTTAGATTTTTCACCAAATTTTCAACATAGTCATTTTATATCTCTGCTCATGAACAGTGACACTGTGATTTTCTTAATGTGTCCCATACATTGAGTTCACACACTGACTGTGCCATTGTGCGCTACATGGGAGGAAACACGTTTTGGGCAAGATGTGAAAAATGAGAGCTGCACTGCTCATAAGGAGGTGTTGGTAAAATGGCAATGTTGAAAATCTGGAGTAAAAATATAAAAATTCGCAAACTTCGAACCTGCGTAGGAACTGCGCAACCTACGCTAAATAAAACAGTCATTTTAGGAATCTTTTCACCAAATTTTCAAAATAGGCTTTTGAGAGCCCATCCATAGAACGCTGGCACTGTCGTTTATTAATCGGGCCCAAAAGGTGATTTCGCGAGTGATCGCGAATCACCTTCGGGCCCGAATAATGCCATGACAGTGACAAAATCATGAGAAGGGATCCCAAAACCCCATGTTGAAAATTTGTGCAAAATTCCAAAAATGCCTGAGATATGCAACAAAGTTGAAAAACCCCATCTAGCCCATTATACAGCATACCGGCATTTCCTCAGTTTGCGGTCGGCTTTGAAGAGTGCAGACATGTTCCCGGTCCAGCGATCTATCGCCGCTACCGAGCTCCGGAGGAGGTGAGGGGGGTGGGGAGGCAGGTTACAGAGGGTGGGTGCGGTTGTGAGGGATGGGAGACTGTATGGGATCGCTTTTAATTTACAGTTTTTTTTTCTAAATTGATGTCGGGACATTTGCCATGCTGGGGTGGGCTCCAGCATGGCAGAAGGATGGCTGGGGGCCATGAGCCGACGGGGATTGGGCACCCCATCGGCAGACAACGCTGGACGCTTGCCACGCTGGGGTGGACTCAGCGTGGCAGCAGGGAAAGTTGTTTGGGAGGTCGCGCCGACGGGATTGGGCACCGTCGCAGACTCCACGCAGGACATTTGCCATGCTGGGGTGGGCCTCAGCGTGGCACCAAAGATTTGGGGGTATGACGCTGCCAGCACACAGTGGTGGTTTTCTTTGAAGAGAAGACCACCGCTGTCATACAGGCTCGCATCTATTGGTGCAGGATCAGCCACGCCTGCTCAACGGAGCAGGGGATTGTACAGGACAGGCACACCTCCAAAGTGTCCCATTCTCCCAAGACGTTCCTTGCACATGCACACAAGCTGAATGTAAAATGACTCAGCTGGGTTCTCACCCTATTTACTAAAGTTTGGGCAAGAAGCCAGGCTTCCAATGGACTTATGTTTTGGGGTGTCCACAGATGGCACCTACCAGAGACACAGTTGGAGTATACCAGAGGCTGCTTGTAGAACTGACAGAAGCCTACTGGGTGGCCCAAGAAGCAGCTGTGAAGTCCAGTTTAGCAAACAAAACAGATATGACAACAGAGTCAGAGAACAAGCTCTTCAGCCAGGAGACAGAGTATTGATTCGAACTTGGGGATTCCAGGCAAACACCCAAGATTGAAGACCGATGGAAATCTGATCTGTATGTAACTGTAGAACAGCTTCCAAACTTGCCAGCATACTAAGAATGGAAAGAGGAAACATTGTGGTTAAAACTCTGCATCAAAACCATCTCTTGCTAATTGGTCAGCTATTGCCTGAATTTGTTAATTCAGTACCTCTCTCACCACCATGGAGACCGGTCACTAAAATGGAACAAGGCAAAGAAGAAACAATCAGTCTCAACTGCCATTACCTGTTGCCCCACTGGCGACTCAGTCTGATGTGGTCAACAGTAGCTCTGAGGATGAAGAACCTCACATTTGTCCAATTCCATGTCAACATCAGCCTCACACCATTCCCCATGGACTTTCCCCATTCAGCACCTGGAGGGAGTAAGGCAATTCCAGGCCATCAAACTGGCTGCAGTACCCTTTGTTCCAACTGATGCTAGGCCTACAGTCATGAACCATGTACCAAATGCAGGGGATATTGAGACTCCAGTAATAGAAACAATCCAGGACATTGAAAGATTTGAACCCACTGTGGTAGAGTATGCAGAACCCATCAATGATCCTGATCAAATCATTGCCAAGGAACTTGTGGTACCCTGCTACTCTGGAAGAGAAGTCAACACCAAATAAAACTCACTTATGATGTCCCTGGTGTCCTCTCTGGTCTCCTGTCAATGTGGTGCATAAAAGGTTAATCTGCTGTCAAGCCCACTATTGCTGCCCTCTTGTGCTGCCCTCATGTCATAATAGGTAGGTGCATTTGAAACCATGGTTGGAAAGTAATTATACCAATGCATGCCCTGTGTTTTAAGAAATGCAATGCTTATATTAGTCAGATAGAATGCAGGTGTATTAGACAGAAATGTTAAACAGGAATCAGGTGTATTAGATAGCCTGTGATATATCATATCGCAATGTTTGATGTTTCAGGCCTTGATGAGGACGCCAAGGATTTCAGTGGGGAGAATGTAACCTCCTCCCAAGTCAGGAGTTTATCTGCTGCCTCCCAGTAGCTTCTACGGCCAGCTGCTCATTCTTCATTCCCAGGTATGCTCCTGGACTGCTTCCAGGTCCAGGGAGCAGATAAACTGTGTTGTAGTGTCTCCTTGCATCTAGTCCTTGCTCCC
This sequence comes from Neoceratodus forsteri, assembly GCA_016271365.2. Taxonomy (NCBI): domain Eukaryota; kingdom Metazoa; phylum Chordata; order Ceratodontiformes; family Ceratodontidae; genus Neoceratodus; species Neoceratodus forsteri. Next base: position 979,965,177 of record CM028136.1, on the reverse strand, counting down.
CCGGCCCATTCCTGGACTGCTACCAGGGCCGAGGAGCACTCTAAACTTTTCTTTGGCACCCAAAGTGCCCAATAAGGATGTGGCCAATGAGCAGCCAGAGTGTTTGCTTCCCTGATCCTCGAACTGCTGCACAGTGAGGCTGGGAGCACCAAAAGGCTTAAAATGTTCCTCGGCACCCCAGAGCACCTGATGGAAGTGTGGCACAAGCGCTGCTGGTACAATTATTTCTCAGCCCCACTGGACACCAGTGGCTTGGGGGTTGAAATAAATAAAATAAATACATTTAGATGGCTCCTCAACCCGGTCAGAGTCTCCAGTGGGTCAGGGAGTACTGGGGACAATATGGTGGCTGGGGATTATAAGTCCCCTGATGCTTTGTGACTGGAGTGCCATTTTTAGTACAGCTCCTGCTGAGGAGCTCACAGAATGGAGCTTCCTACAGGGCTCCTGTCTCCCCAGAGTGCCCTCTGGCCCTAGCGACCACCAGATGGGACCAGGAGGGTCCCCACCATGCAGCCGCAGATGCTGCTAACTCAATTTACTTTTTATATTTGACTGAGGATGAACACTGCTGTGTGGGGGTGGCCATGTTGGAGTGGTCTGCCTGAAGAGAGCAAGGGACCTGATTGGTAGCTGCAGTTGTCTAATTGGGGGTGGAGCTTGAGACTCCTTTCAGCTAATGGGATGCTGTTTATTCAAACCTAACATTCTAGAGTTGACAGTTTAACCCTGGGAGAGACTGTGTGAGCTTCTGAAGAGAAAGCATCTGATTCTGACAGCTTCCTTGAGCTGTCACAGCCTAAAACCTTTTAGTCTATGCCAAAACAAACTGAGAACTGTAGAACTGGTTGCCAACTGCCTGGTAAATCCCAGAGACAAGGGGATTAACCTCAGCCTGACTGAATTGTCTAGAATTTCACAACCAAATAGCAGAGACTGCTGTGAGAATTATTTGTTTGTGTTTCTGTGAGGTGAAAGATCCACTGCCTTTCAGATCCTGACAAAAGACTGTGAGTTTTGACAGGGACCAGAGCTCTGAGGTCCCGCCTGCCTGCCTAACTGCTGGCTCACATTCTGAGGTGGGTGAAGACAAGTCCTCTGTGGGGTGAAGACAACTGCTGGCCTACCTTTGAGGTGGTGAAGACAAGTCCTCCATGGGGTGAAGACAACTGCTGGCCTACCTTTGAGATGGGTGAAGACAAGTCCTCTATGGGGTGAAGAGAATCACCATCAGCATCCACACCAGCGTAACTGTTCTACCCAACTGCTAATCAGGAGACGCCCCCAACACCTGCACCACCTGTTTGTCTAAAGGTCATGAGTACTGGGTTTTACCCAAATATTGCTTTTCGAACTGTCCAGCTAGCTAGTTAGTTTATCCCCTGGGCTTCCTGCACGACCTTAAGCTAAGCCCACAGCAACAGTTACCACCAGGATCATCTGCATATTTACATCCACTGGTGTAATTTGTATTTTGCAACTGCAGCATCCACCCATTGCAACATGCTGCACCCAGTGTCCACTGTTCAAAGGCCTGCAACCCTCATTGTGTGCACACTAAGGTATTTGGGAGCTCCCACAGGAACTGTGGGGTTAACTGGTCACCAGTGGGGAGCGAGACTGGGACAGAGGGAATGCAGTGTTGTAATTTGTTACTGTGTATATATTGCTATCTGTTGGATACTGTTTTTAAATGTTTTACTCTCTTTGCTTCCTTGTTCACTTCCTTATTTTCCGGTCCCAAAATAAACCCTTTGATTATTTTTCTGCAATTGCTGAATTATTTGCCATTATTATGAGTGTAATATTTGCATGTTTAGAGGATAAGGGGAGAGATTGTGTTACTGATCTACCTGTCATCAAGGAAGGGGCTGTATTCATTTCCTGTGAGGAAGCACCCTGACAGTTCGCTGCTATAAGGATCTTGGAATTATGTGATAATGGTGACTCCTAGTGAGCTCCGACTGCAGAGAGTGAGAACAAAACACCCAGCATAAACAGGACGACGGACATTTGGGTAACCATCGCAAATAGCGATGGTAGCTTACTGCATCCAAAGAAAAACACCATATGTATTTTTATGTGGGGGACTATGCCACCGCACCCCCTCTGCAGGAGACAAACATCCCGTGCCCCTCAAAATAAATATAATCAACTCCATGGGGATGTGACATAGAAGAAAATGGAAAGAAAACAAAAATTTTTATTTTGTCTGCCACTAGACCTGAACCGGGTCGCTGACTGCAGGGGTGGTACCATACACTGCTATGCTACACAGCCAGCTCAACAGAGCTAGGCCAAGCATCATCCATATCCTGCTGACCAGTACCTCCCTGCTACATTCGCTCTACAAGATATAGCGTTTTTCCACCAGTCGATGTATTTCTAAGCGCTAGTATTGAGTCACTCATATTGAGTCGCCAACAATAGGTGCTCATACAGAGTGCTACCAAGGATCCCCATAGGTGGAGGCAATCGCCATTTACAAAACCAATTCTAACCAGGAACCCAGGTGCTAACCTCACGCTCCTTAGGCAGCACCACCTGCTAGTGGTTGTGCAGATAGAAGGGTGAGGTGGTTACACAAATGCTACAGTACTTTTACTTTTGGAGCTGGCCATGTTGGTGTAATCTGGTTGCAATGGTGCCGGCAGTCCTCTCAGTCCTCTTCGAAGTGCAGGGCATTGCTTCCATTGGTTGCACAGAGCATGGATTATTTTGCAGGTCATTTATCCTCTTCCTACCTGGCCTACTGCACCAGTCCCAGTTGGAGAACACAAGCAGTACTGGTGGCCCTGCCTCGAGCTTTTGGTGGCTCATAAGGTAAGCCTCACTATTGAGATTTCACAGAGCAGTAAAATAATTTGTATCAAATAAATGTATACAAAACAGAAAATTATGGAAAGGAAAAGACCCACAGTCCATCTAATCTACCCAGTCCCTATCTAGGTCCCTAGCAGTCTCATACTGGTAGGTCCTATGTGGAGCTTCTATTGAAATTGTGCTAGCTTTGCTTCACTGTCACAATTTTCTAGTCTCTCCATTTTCACTAACCCTATATGTCTGTTCCATCCACCCCCTTGAAATTTGTAACCATCTTTACATTGACCAGTTCCTCAGGTAGACTGCTCCACTTCTCCACTACCCTTTATGTGAGAAGTACTTCTTACATCATTCTTAAAATCCCCTACCAATTTATAATTAACCCACATATAATGGACCCCTCATAGTGGAAAAACATTTGCTGGCAGTCCACCCTTGTTATTCCTCTAAAATACTGGAAAGTTTTCATCATGTCTCCCTTCCTCTGGCCTTCTGGAAGTACATATTGAGGTCAGCTAATCTTTCTTGATAGGTCCTCACCTGTTGTCTGTGTGTCATTTGATTGCCCTCCTCTGAACCATCTCAAGGTGGTCCTTATCCTTCTTTATGGGAGGTTCCAGAATGGCACACCATACTCAGCTGCAGTCTTACCAAAGATCTGTAGAGGGCAGGATTCCTCCTCTGTCCCTTTCTACCTCCTTCCTTCCTTCCTTCCTTCCTTCCTTCCTTCCTTCCTTCCTTCCTTCCTTCCTTCCTTCCTTCCTTCCATCTACATATCTAATTATCAGCCATTTTGTGTCACTTAAGCAATAGATAGTGTGGACTTTATACAAGGTTATTGGAAGTAATGAGATATGTATCCCAACATCTTGCAAGCCTCCCCATATGGCTTGTCACATTAAGTTGAGGTCTTGAGGTTATTACTTATTATAATTTATTTGCCTGGCTATAATACAGTATGTACGATTAGAAATGACAGTAGCAGAAAAGGGGAGCCGGATAAGATCATCTCAAAATAGGATGTACAAATCAATCGTCTCAAGCTAATCCCTCCTGAGAGTGCATATCACTTGTATTAATGTTAGGGGATGCAACAAATTGTTTGTTTATATATTCCCTCAACACTGCAGCACTGACTTGTAAGGTTTTATTAGTACAGCCCCAAGATTGTTCTATCATACTGAAACTATTGTAATGGATGATACCAACCTAAACTGGTTAATTACAAAAAGGGTAAATTGCAAACTGTTATTGGTAAATTGCACTTCTCACAGATTATCCCGATCCTACTAGATATAATTTAAAAGGAAAACCATAGTTTGTTAGATTGGTGCCTCACAAATAGGCCTGCTCACATTGTCGACTCGAGGGCATTGTCAGCTAGTATTAGTGATCACTGTTCCATTAATGCTAGAGCTACCTCCCAGCATCACTACTATTTGATTTATATTACCTGTTTTAAAGTTGCTGTCACTGTACCACTATTTAGTTTTCTATTACCTCACTATAGTGCTGGTTCATAGTACTGCTGCTGAGTACTTTGTATTGTATCTCAGATAGCATTGCTTTGCTTATAGTTTTGCTCAGTTATCTGGTTGATGGAGTATCCCCATATTTGTATTAATTAAATTAGGGCAGCTGCTTCTCTTGCTTTCATTATGCTGCATGGAACACTTGCTCTCCGCCCAGCTAATTTATCTTCCCTCCCTACTTCTACTCTTCCCTTCCCTTCCATCTACCTTTCTCCCTACCCTCCCTCTCCCTCCTTTCTTCCTTCCATCTCCCATTCCCTTGACTTTCTGGGTGTTGCCTCCTCCCTTCCTTGATTCACCTTGAAACACTCAGGGCTTCCTCCCCACCTCACTGCCTCGGACCTCTCCTACCTCCTCCTCCTCACAAGCATCTCAATGGCTCCTAAGCTTCTTGTCTCCTTGCTGCATATAACAGCAGATGACCTTAATCCTGGTCCATTCCCATCATCCCCTTCTCCCTCATGGAAGGATTGACAGTGGCGCGATCAACCTCTGTAGGCTCCTCCCAAATTCACCCTTTACAACCAATAATGGTTAATGTAAAACCTAATGTGCTGGTGATTGTCGAGTCTTTGTTATCCTCCAAGATACCATAAGTGCTGTTACTTCCCAGGTTTCTCCATCACTAGACAGCATCGAGCTAGGAGGGGTGATGGTATTGCCAACTACCTTTCCACTTGCATCCATTCTGAACCTATGTTGTCTGCTTCTTCCCTTCTGCCTATGAGATGCTACTCCTCAAATATTCTTTCTGCCTTTTCAGTACCTATATTCATTTCTGAAGTTTTCCGCTATCCTGTCATATCTCCTCATCATTCACTGCACTCCCCATCATCACATCCTCTCATGCCTCCTCTGGTGAGTTGCTCATCCTAAGTGACTTCAGTCTTAACTGGCTGTCCTCTCCTTTCACAAATTATTCCAAAATATAAAATCCTCCAGTTCTGACAGGTAATCTATGATCCCACTCACTTCAGTCACAAATCCTTCAATCAATCCTTCCTAGGTTGGATCCTCTTCTTAACCCACATCACGTAGTGCATGCTGGTACTCTCCTTGATACCCTCAGTGACCAACATATTGTCTACTGTGTGTAAGATGAATCATTCCAAAGCTCTCCCAAATTCATACAGATCTGATTCTTCCAATCTCTGACCTCTCTTCCTTCATGTTGACCTGATGGCTACCAGTTGGTCTCACATTTCAGCTGCCAGTAACATCAACATGGCCTTCAAATTCTTTAACTCAAAGTTCTTGTCTGTCTAGGATCATCGTGCCCTCCTGAGAAAAACTAGTGTCTGAGTTCCTCACCTACCCTGGATCTCAGCTGAGTTGCTGACCTGTCACTCGAAAAGTGACCTTGCCTGGTGGACTAACTAGTCCATCGGTTTCCTATTTGACCTTTCTAGTTGCAGGGCCCTTTGCACTTCCTGTACTGGCTACTAGGCTTTGCAGAGGCTGATTAATTTGCATCCACACTCCAGATCAACCTTAACCTCCCTCTAGGTTCTTGAAGGTCATTTACGCCCTTCCTGTCTTCCAACTCAGCTTTCACTTATCATCTTCAAGGTAGATGATTCTCCTGTTTACAACCCTGTCACTGACTCCTCATCTTTCAACTCCTTTTTTTCTCTTGTTCCCTTTCCCACTTTTCCTCCCCATCTCCTCCACCCTCTCTCTCCTTCCTCTTCTACCTGAACCCTCCCCACTTCTCCTTCTGCTTTAATTAAAGCCCTCTTGACTCTAAACCCTCACACAAGTGGGAGCCCTTGTGATCTTGACCCTAAACTTCTGTTTCTCTAAACTTCTGCCATTGCTGTCCTTGGCACCTACCTTCTAAACCTCTCCTTCTCTTTATCCTCAGTCCTTGACACATGGAAGCAGGTCACCAGTCAACTTCTAGCAAGACCCTCCCCCCAATATGTACACCCTATTTCCCTTCTACCTACTCTGTTAAACTCAGAAACACCTTGTTCTCTAACAACTCAACCTTTTCCTGATTCCTCCACTTTCTTCACCCCTACCAGTCTGTTTCTAGAAATCCGACTTCCATCCAGTTCCCTCCTGTTTCTCATGGACTCCATCCTATCTAGTGTGGATCAGGGCTTGGTCACCTCAGCTATTTTGTCAACCTGGCCAAAGCCTCCAACATTGTTGCCCTTACTATTTTTCTGGACAAGCTAAAGGGCAGTGGGCTCTACTTACTCAGTTGAGTGGTTCTGCTCCTACCTTGAGGGTAGGTCTCAAGATGTCCATATTGGTGACACCTTATCCACCCTCTCCCTGTCTGCTCTGGTGTTCCCTCCTAAGGAGCTGTCCTTGGCCCTGTGCTGTTCTCCATATTCATAAAATGATCTTCCCACTGCCTGTTCTTCTGCATCCATTCACATGTAAACATCACATGGTCTTCTATGCCTCTGGATCATCTTCCTCTGATCTCATGTCCTGGCCCCAACTGGACTTTCATCAACAGCCAGCACTAGTTCTGGGCTAATCAGCTATCCCTCAGTGCCAATAAAATGGTGTCCATGACTTTTGGCACAAGGCAGAGACTAAGCAAAGCTACCACCTTCCTTCCATACCTTTGATGGTGTTGCAACTGAGGCGTTTCTCCTTCAAATACCTCTGGTTCTGGCTGGATTACTATTTTGATTTCTCTGTTCTTGTGATACTACCCACCAGAACCTTTACCCCAATCTGAGTGCACATTACAGGAATAAAACTAGTATCCTGCTTCCTGTTCAGTAAGAAATTGTCTCAAGATGATTCTCCCATATTCAACTATGGTGACATTGTTTATAGTGCTGCTCCCAAATCCACCCTAGTCAGATTGGATCCACTATTTGACATCTTCTATCACTTTACCTTTGTAGCCCTCCAGATCACCACCACTGCTCTCTTTACTCCTCCCACTCATTTCCTTCCCTTGATGCCAGGCCTTGCTCATTGCACAACTTTCATTAAAATTAGTTCTTCTTCCACTATAAATTGTTGTGCATTAGAGCTCTATCTTGGGCCTGTATTGTTGTCTGTTTTGTTAATGCAATACCACACAAACACTGAAAAGCAAACTTTACTTTATGTTGACATTTATAAGAATTCAAACAATTTTAGTGAACTCAACCAGGATTTAAATGCAGATTTTGTTACTATTTCTAAATGGATAAAAAGCAACTTAATCATAAATACAAGAAAGACAAAAACATGCTGCTCGACTCAAATGCAAAAACTTGCCAATACACAGGAAGACCTACCATATGTGTTTATAATTTTGGTGGTTCTCTGCTAGACACTGCCTCTACATTTAAGAACCTTGAAGTTTTACTAGACCCCCAAAACATTCACTGCTCAAACTGACAGTGTACGCCTCATGGTAAATTGTACAGTATGCTAGGCACTGTCTGCAGAGCACAGCAGCAGCTAACCACAGAAGCAAGGCTATCTGTTGCAACTAGACTTCTGTTGTCTAGAATGAAATACCATTCTGTCATCTAAATGCCTGTGAGACAAATCTGTGTAGGTGGAACACAATGTGTAATGTAATAGTGTTTGCAAATAAGACACATCGCGATCTTTATTGTGATCTTTATTGGTTTTCCCCAAAAGCAGAAGACTATATGGTACTGGTGTAATTACATTTAATGTAACACACAGTAAACAACTCAGTGCCTCAAACAGTAGCTTTCTCATTCAATAAGAACAGTGTTCCTTAGGTTTAGTGGCATTGAATTTATGATGGTACCTTTCATTAAAACTGACCTAGACCAAAAGCATTCTCTTACAGGTCCTACCACTTGAAATTACTTTTCCATTGAAGTTAGAAGGTCGAAAAACAAGTACCAGTTTAGGAAATAGTTGAAGGATTGCTGAATGACTACAGCCTGTTTTAGATGTTATGACTATATACACTGTGAATGTATCTATGCTTTTGTTACTTAGTTATGCATACAGTACAATGTATACCCATTTTATATTTTTAGCATTTTCTTTTATTATTTTTTATACTGCTTATTAACCTACCCTTCATATGTTGTATTACGTATGTATTTTGAGTTTTTGTATTCTGTATCCCTCTGAGTCACAGCTGAAAAATAGGTGTTGGTTTTCCTGTTTAGCAAAACTCAAATTAAATAAATAATTCCTAGGAACCTTAATCTCTCGATATCTGTTCTAACCTTATCCACCCTTCAGTATTCAGTTTTGGGTTCCTCATTCCAAAGTGCATGACCTTCCAATTTTGACATTATGTTTAAGTCTTAATCATGGACTAATATTCCTATTTCTCCATATCCCTTTTCAGTTCTTTTATGACCTTGTATGCAGTCTACCCCTGCCGATACCTTAGTGTAATCTGCAAAAAGACAGTATACTGTGATGATAACAACCGTAGATATTGGTGACTGTCAAAACGGCAACCCATATGACGGCACTATTATCATGGGCTATAGTAGGGGATGGCTAATGTACTTTAAGTAGGTAGGTGGGCAACAGGAAGGAGAGTGGGTGACAGTACATGGAGGGATGAGGAACAGGGATGTAACCCTGTAGTGAGCCTGCTTCTGCCGAACCAACCATGTGGTGTGGTGGGAAGGGTGATTGGCTCCAATGGAGCAGGTCCTGGGTTTGGGACTGGGGGCGGGTATACTTTTGCCGGGTCCTTGGCTGTGGGACTTTTTTTTTACGGGCTGTGCCCCTCTCCCCGAATTTACCCCCTGGAGTTGAGAACCTTTGTTAGTGTGTGTGGTGTGCGATGTCTCCCAACGTGGGGAGCAGCCGTCCCCACATGCACAGTTTCCCAGTTGCCTTTTTCTGCATTTTCCAAAATGTTTTTATGTCGCTATTATCACACAGAACCAAAGAGACACATCTTGCTCTGGATCCCTTTTCCAGTGTAACTTAAACAAAATAGAGTACCGGACTCAGAAGCATCCCTTGTGTGGCACACCACAGATCACTCCCCTGACCGTTACAGTATTTAGGAAATGGGTTAAAAATTTCCGCCTGTGATTGGCTGAGCCCCTTGCCAAAGGATACATTTATGTGCCAACAGAGACAGGAAAACAAGATCTGTGCCAACCTACCTAACTACTGTATCACACAAATCAGTGTTCCAAACAAAATTTTAATGAACGAAGTCAACCATTTTTCTGCCTTGGTGAATGATGCCCCCCCACACACACACACAGCAAAAAATACAGCTTAGCTTCTAAATTCGGCTGGCAAGTACTGTGCCACTTTATAACTGCTTTTCATCTCAGTTCCCAGAAAAATAATTGTTTTTCTTTTAAATTAATAACACCAGCACAGTCGCATGCTCAGGGCTATCTCACAAAGCTTCCCTAATTTCCTCCTTTGCTCACCCTATCTTCTCACTCCCTCCATAAAACCAAGAAAAATTGGGAACTGCTACATTTTTTAAACAATTATGAAAATCACCTTATTGGTAGCAAAGCTACCATGTCCAAATCTGGCAGCTGCCATGCCTAATCCCACTGCTGTCCAGCTCAATCCCAATCAGTTTCCATGTCCAATCATGCTGCATGGCAAGAGGGTCCTTATCCTGGTCTCCATATAGAGCTAACAGAAAATACAGCACTAACAGTAAAACAAAGCACTGGTGAGCAAGGATGGGGGTCACGTTCAGCAAGCAAGGAAGGTGGGGGAACAGGGTTAAAGACACTGGCCTAAGAAGTAAAACACCTCTTGAAACTGGAGTGCCCTCTACTGGCAAGTAAACCAATAGAGGGACTACTTACCAAAAAAACACAAAAATTTGAAATTAATTTGTATCAAAAGGTCACAGGTAACCCATTTCCCAAGTGCAGTAATACCCTCAGGTTGGGACGTATGGGCTGTGATAGACTTTCTAGGAGCTATAAGGCCTCTGCCTGCAGTGCCAGGCCTCATTATGCCCTGTGTGGTCCAGTACAGCCCAATAACACCAAGTCTGTCAGGTATTATTGTTAGCTTAGTACTACCTATTTGGTTATCCCTCCCCCAAACCAGCTCTTCACCCACCTAATAACTTTCTCCCTATGCTAAGTCCTCCAATTTCTTCACTATTGTGGGGCACCATGTCAGAGTCCTTGATGAAGTATAGGTACAGGATGTTCAGCACTTGTCCAGCATTTGTGTCATGACATTAACAAATTCTGAGGTCCATTTGATAGGTCCTTCCTTCACAATGATGTGCTGTTTGCTGTCTTGGAGGAAGTGGGACTCCAGGAAGTCTTCAACCAGCTGTTACTTAGTTAATGTATGGGTTTCTACAGTGGAGGTCAGACTGACCAGTCTGAAGTTCCCAAGGTCTTTCTGTTACCACTCCTGTAGAGGACCAACAATAATGACCCTCATCTCAACAGAGCAGTAGAAGAGACAGGGGAATGCCAGAGCTGTCCCAGCTCCCTGAGGACCCAAGGGTGCAACCTATCCAGTCCCAGGAATTTTCCATGTTTATCTCTTTCAGTCCCTTGAGCACCCTTTCTTTGGTGGTTATCCCCATGACCTTCTTAGCTTCCCTCATGACTTGATCCTGCACTCTGACAATGGCCATCCCTTCTAGACTGAGCAGAAGTATTCATTGCTTTGTGCCTGTTTTCTTCCACCCTTGCCCCTTTCTCAACTTCCCAGTTCACTCCAGTATTTTCTCCTTTCTCTGATGTACCTAAAAGGCCTTAACACTTTCCACTACCCCTTCTGCATTTTTATGTTGGTGACCTTGCACAGCCAACATCTTGTGGTAGTGCAGATTTGAGTTGCGGTCACTGTTGGGCAAATGCAGAGCACGCACCAGTAGGTGCATCCCGCATTCCCAATCAGCCAGCAGCAGGGGCTGACACCCTGCCTAGCTAATGAGGTGAAGACATGACAGAAAAGGTCCGCTGCAATGAGAGCGAAGCTCTCATGAAGCATGACCAACCGCCTCCACTCGTGCAGGTAACATGGTGGCAGTGACTGCCGCTGTTGCCTGTCATCACCACCATTGTGTGCCGATGGGAGTGCCCAACTTCGCTGGCATCATGTAACCCCCTTTTTGATTGGTCGAGGGGGTGCCCAATCCCCCGGCATCCGCGCGCCTACCCTCCAACAACAGTTTCTTCTTGCCGATGGGGACCCAATCCCTTTGGCATGTATCCTCCTCCCCTTGAATTTTGCCGATGAGGGGAGCCCTCTCCTGTCAGCATAGTGTGTTCACCCCATGTTTTTTGCTTGCCGAGTGGACCCAATCCCTTGGCTCCTCTGGCTACCCCTTTCCTTGTTTGCTGATGGGGTGCCCAATCCCCCCATCGGCTAAAGCACCCACCCACACATACACATTAGGTGGCATGTTGGGAGCCCACCCCAACATGCCAAAGCACCTATTAAAATGAAAACAGTCCCCCATGTCTTTTAGTTTTTTTACCTGTAAAGAAGGAAAGGTCCCTCGTGGTCTCCCTGCCCCCCACAACCTGCACCCACCCACTGAGCACCCTGCCTCCCCACACCCTCCACCCCATACTTACCTCAAAGTCCGGGCAACATTCTTCAGTGGACCAGGAACACATCTGCACTCTTCAAAGCCGACCGCGAACTGTGGAAATGCCAGTAAGCTGTATAATGGAATAAATGGGGGTTTTCAACTTTAATGCATATCTTGATAATTTTGGGAATGTTTACACCAAATTTTCAACATGGGGTTTTTGGGACCCTCCTCATGAATTCTATCACTGTCATATCGTTAATCGGTCCCGAAAGGTGATTTCACAGTCACTGCGCGGAATCACCCTATCGAGATCAATTAATGAGATGACAGTGTCTGTTCATAAGGTGGGCTCTTAAAAACCTATATTTGCAAATTTGGTGAAAAACCAAAAATGGCAGTTTTACTAGTGTATGTCGTGCAGCTGCTATGCAGGCTCGTAACTTCGTGAATTCACAACATTTTCATGCCAAATTTTCAAGAGTGCTATTTTTTGTACACCTCCTTGTGAACATTACAGCTGTCATTTTTCACGCCTGGCGAAATGTGTTTCCACACTTCCGGCACACAATAGCCCAGCGATGCGCTGTAGATCAGTATTTTAGGCAAGATTATGAAAATGACAGTGACAATGTTCATGAGCAGAGGTTCTAAAATGCCTATGTTGAAAATTTGGTGATACTCCATAAAATGACTGTATTCTGGCGTGTGTTGGCAGATTGCATACGCGCTCGTAGCGCGTCGTTCAGTTGTAGTATTTTCACTCTGGATTTTCACCACTGGCATTTTTCCACATATCTTGATGAACAGTACAGCTGTCATTTCATATATCTTGCCCAAAATATGTTTTCACATCCGGGCGCCAGAATAAGCGCGGTGGCTGTCAAGAAATCACTTTTGGGACAGTTTGAGGAAATAACAGTGACACTGTACATGAGCAGAGGTGCTAAAATGCCTATGTTGAAAGTTTAGTGCCGAGCATCCATAAATGACTGTGTTACAGCGCTGCATGCAGTATTTCCCACGCACCCTTGTAACTCAAGATTACAATACTTACATGCCACATTTTCAGCACTGGCATTTTTTACACCTCCTTATGAACTATACAGCTGTCATTTTTCAAATTCTGCCCAAGTATTTTCCTGCACTGAACTACCAAAGCCAAAGCCAGCGTGACAGCATTTGGCATTGATAAATGCTTATTCAAGTTCTACCTCTGTTCGGCTCTCACTCACTACCTTACTGACCTCCTTCAGGTTGCTAAGTTAGATCTCCTGCTTGCCTCTGACTGGTCAGCCTTGGCCTATATTGACTGAAAGTTGATTGTTTGGCCCTGCAGCTCTTCCTATTTCCTGAGAAACCATGTAGACCTCTTTTGCCTTCTTCTTTTCCCCTGCCTTGAGAAGGTGCTTGGAGAATTGTTAATGAAATGGTGGTGGGCAAGAACTCATAATTCTGTCCTAATGTGCTAGCTACTGATTTTGGTAACTGCACTGACTCATGGAAAATTGCTGAGGAATTTAATCTCTTTTTACAAATTTATATAAATATATCCCGAGAGTACATATGGTTCCTCTGTTTCTAACTTCAAGGTCAACTGCAAATGAAGCATTAATTCCTAAGTTTTATTTCAGGGTACTCACTCCTAAGAATGTGTTTGACTACATTTTCAAAATGAATCCATGACCCCTGCAGGGTTTTATGAGTTGGATTATAGATTGGTTAAGGTCTGTTGCCATATGTTGTGTTATCAATTATCTAACATTTTAATCAATCTCTTTGTCTGGGTCACTTTCCAAAACTATGGAAAATAGCTACAGTAGTCCCTGTTCACAAATCTGGTAGTACTACAAGTCTGCAGAATTATAGACCCATTTCACTGTGGCCCTTCCCCTGCAAAAGTACTTGAATGCATTGTCCTTGAACAATTTCTTGAATATCTCAATAAATATGAGGTTTTAACACCAGCCCAGCACGGCTTCCACCCTGAACATAGTACCGAGACAGCCTTGCCTGGATTCACTCAGACCATACATCAGGCATTAGATAAGGGTAGTTTCTTTATGGCGTGTATGTGGATCTCACCTAGGCCTCTGATCTTGTTAATCATCAGCTTTTGATTATGGACTTGGGACACTTGGCTGTTCTGAGGGGCATGCTGGGCTGGTGTCAAAGTTATCTGGCCGAGCGTTATCAGAAAACCAAAAGTGCTAATTGTTTTTCTTCTTTTCCCGGTATTCATCGGAGTTCCACAGGGTTCAATGCTGGGTCCTTTGTTTTCAGTTTGTTTTCTGATACACTCCAAATGGTTTGTAGAAAGACTAATACCCCATTGTACACAGATGCTGGGTGATTTGGTAGAAAAATTCCAAAAATGACTGCATTCCCGAGAGCATACATTGAAGTTCCATGCACACATACTCCATAACTTCGAGAAATTTTTAATATTTTCGGTCCAGATTTTCAACATTGCCATTTTTCACACCCTCCTATGAAAAGTACAGCTGTAATTTTCACATCCTGCCCGAATAAGCGTTTCGCACATCGGGCGCATAATGGTATTTTCGCTGTGGGAAATCAATTTCAGGGCAGATCATGAAAATCACAATGGCACTGTTCATGAGCAGAGGACTCAAAATGCCCATGTTGAAAATTTGGTTAAAAAATTCCAAAAATGACCACATTACGGGTGTATGTTGCACTGTATGTATGCACGATCGTAAGTTTGAAAATGTTTCAAATTTTCTCTCCAGATTTTCAACACTGCCATTTTATTACACCTCCTCATGAACAGTACAGCTGTCATTTTTCCTATCCCACCCAAAATGTGTTTCTGCACCTGTGGTTCCCAATGGCGAGTTGCTGTGCAAAATCACCTTTCAGGATTGAGTAATGAAATGACAGTGCTACTGTTCATGTGGTGGGGGTTCCAAAACGCAATGTTGAAAACTTGGACTGAAAATACCAACAAACACCTGGGGCATTAGGTTTCCAACCATGCACCCACCTGTGGAGACTGACAAGCATTGGACGTTTCTTGGGTTAGTCGGCCATAATGTTCACATAGTCTACTCCCCCACCCTACAGCCACTGACAAGCATTGAGGTGTGCCTTGGGTTCCTTCACCCTAACATTCATCCCCTTCTCCATATTGCACCCATCTCAGCTTATTTCTTTATGGAATGGGGTGAGCATAAGGCTGCAGACCCCAATGCACACCCTGACACCTGTCGCCTCTGCAGGGTAGGGTACGGTGGAATGGCATAAGTGTTATGGCCGACCCAAAGTCACACTCCAAACACCTTTCAGTCTGTGGAGGAGGGTGTTGGCGCATTTCAATACTTCACTGCCATTCCTATTTTGCATTTCTATCTCCTGCACTACCAGTGCTAATGCCAGCAAGCCAACATTTGGCATTGACAAATGCTTGTTTTAAATTCCTACACCTAGAACCAACTTGTGTCAGAAATTATTGCTGTACCACCTACCCGCTTTCTCTTAATTCTCTTTCAGCAAACGTCACTGATATGACCTTGATTTAACCGTTTCTAAATCAAAGTTGCAGATTTTTTAATCAACTTTTGAGCAATGTAAATGTTTTGCTTTATTTCTATTTGTTGTACATGTTAAGTTATTTGTATGTATTGCTGTATATTGTTTTGTTGTTAATTTTCCTTTATTTATATCTGGTTGTCCAAGAAAACAGGCAATATTTTCTAATAACTTTACCAAATTTTAAATAAATAAATAAAAACCTGCCTGAGGCATGCCTTTGATACATCAAGTATCCCTTGCTCGATATATTCCCACTATCTTTCCACCACTTCTAGTTATAGAAACATAGAAACACAGAATTTGATGGCAGATAAGGACCACTTGGCCCATCTAGTCTGCTCATTTCTCTACCTAATGGTTAAACTGCAGATCCAATTAACCAGCAGCCTACTTCCTCCTCACCCCACTAGAATTGCCTTATGTCTGTCCAATGCATTCTTTGAATCCCACTGTTTTGACTCTATGGGCTCCTCAGGAAGGCTGTTCCATGCATCTACAACCCTCTTTTGTGAAGAAATACTTCCTCACATTACCTCTGAGCCATCCCCCATCTATCTTTAAATTGTGCCCTTGTTCTTGCACATCTCTTTTCTGAAAGATGCTACCCTCTTGGACTTTGTTGATTCCTTGAGGTATTTGACAGTTTCTATCATGTCCCCCCTCCTTTCCTCGAGGCTCTACATCATCAAGCTCCTTTAGTCTTTCTTCATATGTCTTCTGGTGCAGACCCTGCACCATTTTGTTGCCCTCCTCTGGACAGCCTCCACCCTGTCTATGTCTTTGCAGAGGTGGGTCTCCAGAACTGTACACAGTACTCCAGGTATGATCTTACCAACTGTCTGTACAGAGGGCCAACAACTTCCTGTTTTCTAATGGTGATGCCTCTTCCGATGCATCCCAGTATCCCCAGCCCTCCTTACTGCCTTCTCACATTGCTGGCCCACCTTTAGGTCTTCTGATATGACTATCCCCAGGTCCCTTTCCATTTTGTTGTTGTCAGTATCTCACATCCAATTGTGTACTCTTCCCTGGGTATTTGTTTCCCAGGTGCATTACTTGCACTTCTTTGCATTGAATCTAAGCTGCCATACATTTGACCACTCCTCCAACCTTTGCTAAGTCCCTTTTCATCCTTTCCAACCCCACCTTATGTATAAACCCTGTTGCAGATCTTTGTGTCATCTACAAAGAGACATACTTTCCTTCCAGTCCTTCTGCAATGTCACTTATAAAGACATTAAAAGGACCGGTCCCAGCACTGAACCCTGCGGTACACCACTAGTAACCCCCTTTCTTCACTGTGGACTCCATTTACTATTACCCGCTGTGTCCTGTTGTCCCGCCAGTGTTTTACCAGGTTACCACCCTGGGACCCACTCCCAGGCTAGCTAATTTGTTTATTAATCTTTTGTGTGGGACTATGTCAAATGCCTTGCTAAATCTAGGTAGGCCATGTCCACAGCCCCTCCCTTGTCTACTACTGTGGTCACCCAGTCAAAGAAATCAATTAGATTTGTCTGACATGACCTTCCTACTGTGAATCCATGCTGCCTTGGGTCCTGTGCCCCTGGCCTCTAGGTACTCAACAGTTCTTTCCTTCAGAAGTGATTCCATCATTTTCCTACCACTGAGGTCAAACTGACAGGTCTGTAGTTTCCTGCCTCTGTCTTGCTCCCACTTTTGTGAAGGAGCATCATATCTGCCCTGCTCCAGCCCTCAGGTACCACACCATCCTCCCATGATTTATTAAAAGGGTAGTCAGTGGTGTTACTAGTTCTTGCCTTAGTTCTTTTAGAATTCTGGGTGAATCCCATCAAGCCCCATTGCTTTATCCACCTACAGTTTTAAGAGTTCTTTCAGTACCCTTTCTTCTGTGAATGGACTAATATCAACCCCATCCAGAGTACTTCTATTGACTGGATTAGGTATCTCCCCTGCTTTTCCATTGGAATACTGAGCAGAAGTGTTTATTCAGTATCCTGCTTTTTCTTGTTGCTGTCTGCCCAACCACCTTCCTCTTTATTCAGCCTCAGTATCCCTGCCTTAGTCTTTCTTAGCTCCCTAATGTACCTCACAAAAGGTTTGATCCCTTCTTTACTTTTTGCAATTAACTTTATTTTTCAACACGACACAAACAAAATCCAACATTGTCAAGAGTAATGGTACACATTATTCATACAAGAAGCAATACATACATAAAATCTCAAATAAAATAATAAACCCACCAACCTAAAAAAAAAAAAGGCAAACACCCTACCCACCCCTACCTTCATAGCAGATACATAGAAACCATATAAAAAAGCCTCTTTATGGCATGATAACTTATCACAATAAAGTGAAGTACAGTTTAAAAGGGAAGGATGGAAAACATAACAAAATCCAATCTGGTACCAAATAAAAACAACGCTGTGGAAAGGACGGGAGGGGAGACAGTCAAGAAATATTGCCAAGAAAATACTAAACATATGGAAAGGAAAACCAATGAAACAAGGGGTCAAGAATCTCAACCTATTCTGGAGGATTTAATCAATCGATGGATAAATATGCCCTAAGGGCTTTTAGTAAGGAGACCTGTGGGAACGAAAACAATTTAGAAGTTACTTTTCCTTAATAACCTAATTTATTTCTAAGGCTTGAGAAAACCCACCCCAGCAGTTATGAAACTTTTCCCTAGTTTGGAAAAACGGGACACATCTCTCTGAATTTAGAGCATTTAAAAACTCATCCCACCATTCTTTAAACGAAGGTTCCCAATTATTCTGCCAATGTCTAAGTATTAGCAATTTGGTAACCATTGCAACCATGGCTACATCGCCTTTTGTGACAGGGTAGGAATCTGGGTGTACATCCCTAATAAACTCTATATTTTCATTAAAAGTCAAATATTGAAATAATGGAGCCACCCATTGCCTGACCGAAGTTCCATAACTTAGCGGTTTTGGGGCAGACCCAAAGTTTATGATATAAAGTAGTAAGTTTGCACCCACAGTCCTCACACTCAGGTGAAGGTGTTTTATAAATCTGAAATAATTTAGCAGGCATGAAATAAAGATTATGTAAAATCTTAAATTGAATATTCCTAAGCCGATCCTGTTAATAAGGAATAAGTGTCAATCAAAATCCTTTCCCAGGTTTTAGCTGGCCAGCCTTTATTGAGGTTATTTTCCCAGTGGTAGGCTATGGGGGTACACTTGGACATCACACCTGACAAAATTGACTTATACAACTTAACTATTGTTTTCCGGCCCTCAGCTATTTCCCTCAAATTTTCTAACATGGCTCCAGTTCCTTCCGACCATGGCATTTTCCCAAAAGGGAGTGTATCGTTGGCAAATCTGGTACAACCGAAATAGATCCTTATGAGCCACCTCAAATTTAGTAGCCAGCGGGGATCGGCATCAGAGAACCGCCCAAAACAAAACTTGCCAAACAAAGTTTAGAAAAGTACTTGCCTGGAAAAGTATGAATTGGCGATTGCCTATTTGAAGTTTGGGTTATTAAGAAGAGGTTGCCTAAGGTCTCTTAAGTTAGATTTTTGGTATAAGGAACAAAGTTGCTGTAAAGCCCTCATATCCCAGCCTAACGGGAGTTCCTTATCTCCAATGGGACCTTGGACTAGGGAGTATATAACAGGGCCTCTAGATCTAACTTGTAGAGATTTGTCAGCGATCTGTCCAAAGCTAACCAAGAAGAAGATCCGAAACCGCTTCTGCAGTAGATAGCCAGTGCAAAATCTCTTAGTATGAATAGCCAAATAGTAAATATAAAATTGGTAATTGGAGTCCCCAACTCCCTAGAATGCGTAGGTTTTGTATATGTCTCATGGGGCTTTACCTTCCACAAAAAATCAGAGCAGATCTCCAGAGGGGCTTGAAGAAAGACCTGGACAAATAGATATTAAGATTAAATAAAGGGTAAAAACTCTGGGCAAGATTACCATTTTGAGAGTGTTAGCTCGGCCCCAAAAGGACAGTGGTAATTTATTCCATCTCTCCAGGTCTTCCTCAATAGTTTTAAATAAGGGGTTAAATTAAGGTCTGCGAGACTAGTGAGGTCTAGATATTCTAATGCCAACATATACTAGACAGTCGTTTTCCCATTGTAGACCCAAAGAGGAACACCAATCCTCGACAAGAGAAGAGATAATGAATACACTATAGTTTTGCTCCTGTTAAGCTTGTAGCCTTTTATCTCCTTCTTAACCGAGTTGGCTATCTTTTCCTTGGTTTGGGCCTTTGCTATTCTGACTGCCTTCCCACTTCCTTCTGCTTTAACTGGTACAGTTTTCTGTCCTGCTCCTTCTATGTTTCCTTATACTTCCTGAATGCTATCTTTTCTCCCTACCTTCCCACCACTTCTATTGAGAACCATAGTGTTTTTCTTTCATTTTGATTTGTTTATTTGCTTCACACAAAGGCTTGTTGCCTCTGTGTGGCAGTTTTGATGTTTCCCCATTGTTGCTCCACCCCACCTTCTTGCCTGTTTGCTCCTTTTTGACTTAAAACCCTCCTACCACCTTTTCCTTTACCCCTGTCCCACACCATTTCCAGCTCCTTGACAACACGAACCTGGCTGCTTACCTTTGTCTACAGCTAAACATGGACCTATTCATGACATATCTTACTATTCCAGTGTATACCTACCCTGCAACAACTTGATGTAACTTATTTTTCAGTTGTATTTTGAAACTAGCAAGTCCTGTACTGCATGTGCCACTGTAATGTTTCTCATGCTGCCTACCATGTTCTCCTTTTATCACTGTTATCTTAATTTGTTCCTATTTGTAATGTATTGTATGTTTGTTTCTCGGTTTTGTCTCTGACTTGGAACCTTTGAAAATTAGTCTTTGACTCAAAGGTGTTAATCCCAATCTAAATAAATAGATAAATAAAATAGTGCTTTTCTGAGACACTCTCCCATTTTGACAAAATCAAACCTCCTGAAGACCAATACCTTCACTTTTGTATGGCTTGACTCTACAGCTAGTGTATCGTGAACCACACTGTTTGGTGGTCACTTGTTCCCAGATGGCTACCCACTTCAAGATCGGAGATCCTCTCTCCATCCCATTTGAGAGTACCAGGTTTAAGATTGCTCTCTCCTGAGTGGGTTCCAAAACTAGCTGTCTGAGGCATGCCCCTGTAGAGCATCGAGAATGGCCCTGTTCTTGGATGTGGCTGTAGCAAAGGTGCTCCGAGTTAACATCTGGCATATTCAGGGTCCCCATCAGCAATATCTCCCCTTTCTCTGCCATCCCAAGAATGCCTTCTATCATTTCCTTCTCCATTTCCTCCCCTGAGATGGGGTCTGTATACAATCCCTGTGCAGATTGTGGAGCCATTTCCAGTCTCCAGGGTGACCCCAGTCCCTCCTCTCCTCCTTGTTTACCCTTTAGTTTTGTTGCTTTGATCCCTTCCTTTACATAGAGAGCTACTCCTCCTCCTCCTCTTCCTCTTCTCCCTCTGTCGTCTCCTGAAGAGAGAAGGGAGGGCCCACAGCTCAGCACCATGGACGCAGGGAGGGAGGTGAGCACTACTTCTTCACAAAAGAAAGGGTCCTACAAGAGCTCGCTAAGCTCAGGGTGGACAAGGCAATGTGACCTGATGGCATACATCATCCAGGGTACTTAAGGAGCTAAGGGTGGAACTAGCAGAGCCATTAGCAGAACTGTTTAGTGAGTCTCTGAGCACAGGAGAGGTCCCAGAAGACTGGAGAAGGGCTCATGTGATCCTGCTGCACAAGTGTGGTAGCAGGGATGAGGCAGAGAACTACAGACCAGTCAGTCTTACCTCAGTAGTGGGCAAGATTATGGAGGCACTTCTTAAGGAAAGGATAGTGCAACACCTGGAATCCATAGGGGCACAGGATCCAAGACAGCATGGGTTTACAAAGGAAGGTCCTGTCAAACTAATCTCATAGATTTCTTTGACTGGGTAACCAGAGTGGTGGACCAAGGGGAGCAGTTGATGTCGCCTACCTTGACTTCAGCAAAGCTTTCGACACTGTTCTACATAGAAGATTGATAAATAAGCTGGATAGGCTCAGGGTGGGTCAGAAGTTGGTCAACTGGGTGGTAAACTGGTTGACAGGCAGAAAACAGAGAGTGGTGGTAAATGGTATACAGTCAGAAAAGATGCAAGTCACAAGTGGGTACCTCAGGGATCAGTCCTGGGGCCAGTCCTCTTCAAATCTTCATTAGTGACATTGCAGATGGACTAGAGGGTAAGGCTTGTCTGTTTGCAGATGACACCAAGATCTACAACAGACTAGATGATCCAGATGGGGTGGGCAGAATGAGAAGAGATCTGGATAAACTAGCAAAATGGTCAGAAGAATGGCAACTGGGATTTAATGCAAAGAAGTGCAAGATCATGCACATAGGGAAGAGAAACCCTGAAGCCACCTATAGGCTGGGAGGGAGTAGCTGGCAGTCACAAAGGAAGAAAGGGACTTGGGCATCATCATCATTATTGATGACCTGAAATCATCCAAGCAGACCTCTAAAGCAGTAGGTAAGGCTAGGATGTTAGGGAGTATTAGTAGGGGT
Source organism: Neoceratodus forsteri (assembly GCA_016271365.2). Lineage (NCBI taxonomy): Eukaryota > Metazoa > Chordata > Ceratodontiformes > Ceratodontidae > Neoceratodus > Neoceratodus forsteri. The sequence goes on along the minus strand of CM028136.1, from coordinate 979,943,261 downwards.
ATCACAAGTCATAAAGGAGGGTAATAATCCCTCTTTACAAGACACTGGCTACCCCCATCTGGAGTACTGCATGCAGTACTGGAGGCCACACCTTCACAAGGACATTAACCAGATTGAGGCAGTCCAGAGAAGGACAACCAAAATGGTGCAGGGACTGCATCAGAAGACATATGAGGACAGATTAACAGAGCCTAGTATGTACTGTATACCCTTGAGCAAAGGAGGGAGAGAGGTGATATGATCAAAACATTCAAACACCTTAAGGGCATTAACAAAGGTGAAAGAGTTTAACATGTTTAGATATAAGACAAATAGCAGGACAAGAGGACACAGCATGAGATCAGAGGGAGGCCGATTAAGGGGAATGTGAGGAAATTTTTCACAGAAAGAGTGGTGGATGCAGAACGGCCTACCTCAGGAACTAGTGACTATGAATACATTGCAGGGCTTCAAACAGGCATGGGATAGGCATAAGGGAGCAATACGGATGAGTATGAATAGAAAGGCCACTGACAGAGCAAAGGCTGATGGCACATTTATAAGGTAGATAAAGAAATGGGCAGACTGGATGGGCCTCTATGGTCCTTATCTGCCATCAACCTCTATGTTTCTATGTTACCCTGGTATGTTGACATTCCAGTCATGGTTCTCTGTGCACCATGTTTTGTGACTGCCACAATATCCAGGCATCCCTCTTCCATCAAGGCCACCATTTCGGGAGCTTTTACCTAGACTACGGGCACTGGTACTCTTACCCTCCATTTTTTAGGGCTTTATTTCTTTTGCCCCATCCCTGTCCTTACTGCCTTTGTCTTTTCTCCATTTACCCCTGCCCTTCTCCCTATTGACGCTCTATCTTGGTGTTTACCTCACTAACTACCCTGATTTTTTTTGGGGGGCTAGGATTTCCTTCTCTTTCAGTGCCTCCCCTTGGCTAGTTTAAATGCTTGCCAATGAAGCAAAACCTTAAACCTATCACCTAGGATCCGGTTCCTCCTGGATAGATGCAGACCATCATGCCTGTAGAAGAAGAAGAAGAAGAAGAATCAGCATTTATATAGCGCTTTCATATACAGTATCCCAAAGCACTTTACAAGCAATGCTAGACTGGTAGTAGGTGACTGATTGTGTGGCGGCGCCATATCGACATCATCACCCACACACAGCCTGGATAATAGCATGAACCAGTTTATGGGAAGGGAATGTTGGCCAGGCCACTGGGAATGTTCCCTGCACTTTGTGAAGAGTGCCCTGGGTTCTTTTACTTCCACATGGACAACACTAGGTTGGACAGAAGGGACCTTGTTTAATGTCTCATCCGAAGGATGGCACACTCAGCAGTACAGCACCCCAATACTGCACTCGGATGCCAGTGATTTTAAGGTGCAAGGCTAATCCTGGTGTGGGATGAGAACCCATGACCTTCTGGTCCAGAGGCGGATGTGCTACCAACTGAGCCACACTGACACCTGTATAGGCCTGCATCCTCCAGGTGGAGCCCCAGTCCCCAATGAAGCCAAATCCTTGAGCTCTGTACCAGTTTTCAACCAGTCATTATGTGTGGTTTATAGCTCAGTGCTTATGATAACATATAGTTAAATGATGAATTTGGTTGTTAGATACAGAGGTCAGTATAGAGAGGACAATGTTCACTAGGTAATAGTATAGAATGTATTGTGCATAGGTACTTGGATGCTTGAATAGAGTCATTTAATAATATTTGAAGGTTTTGGCTTTCTCGAACCCACCTGTAGGAGGGAAGCTTGGTTTAGAATTATGAAAGACCCCTGGTGGGATAAGAGTGCCGCAGAAGGAGGAGGTGTCGGGAGGATGGTGGGTGAGTGTGACTCACTCTAAGCAGCACGGGAGTCAACTGCTTCTTTTAAATAGGCTGTGGAGGAGTTTTCCCCACATAATCCCGGCTACTCCCTGCAATTATGTGGTTCATAGCTCAGTGCTTATGTAACATATAGTTGAATGATGAATATGGTTGTTAGATACAGAGGCCAGTATAGAGAGGACAATGTTCACTAGGTAATAGTATAGAATGTATTGTGCTTAGGTACTTGGATGCTTGAATAGAGTCGTTTAATAATATTTGAAGGTTTGGCCTTTCTCTGTATCCCACCTGTAGGAAGGAAGCTTGGTTTAGAATTATGAAAGCCCCAAAAGAATAAATATCAATGATTATTCAGTAACTGAATGCTGAAAAGTCGTGCATAACAATTTAATTACAAGAATAGACAATCACCTCTTCCAACTCCGAGAGTGTGACCAGTAGCACCCAGGAGAGGAAAAACCTCTTGGGGGGAAACCCTGAGGACCCATGGCTACTGACCTGCCCGTCCTTCTGGCATACTAAAGGAGAGAGATCTTAATTAAACTAATCAATCAGCTAAATCTGAATTCTAATTTGAAGAATTCAATCCATATGAACGGAGCTGAGGAAAACTGAATTGTAAATGTCTAGTGAAGTAATTTCCTTCTAATAAAGTCTGAGTCAGAGAATCCATGTATAATTGGGAATGATGGAGTAGATATATTGAAGAACCGTCTTCACTTCAATTGATAGAGGCATAATCCATGGAATTGAATGATGGTGGATGAAGTTGAAGACTGACGAACTCAATACAGGAGACCAGAAGATAGTTGCATCCAAGCTTTGACATTAATGAGGCAAGATGAATATAAGAGTATGATTTCCAGGTTCCTAATAATAGAGGGCTTGTATGATATGAGGAATGAGAGAATGCTTGTAGCCAGGCTATCAAGTGACAATCCAGTTCTGATAAGAAAGTATAGTCTTTAGGAATTGAAAGAAAGCAGCTGGAGAGTTGAGGTGGAGTAATGGCAGGGTGTATAGGATAATTTGGAGACACTGATACAAGGTTATGAAGCATCCAAGTAGTAGCATATGGTGAGCCCAAAAGGAAATAAGTCAGATGGACTGTGAATCCGGAGCGATAGGTAGTAGGAGCAAGAGTGCAGCAATCGAGGTAATGAGAATGAACAGGATGTGGCAACCAGCCCCTGGAGGAAGTGACTGAATGACAGCAGGTGGAGATAGGAGAGAGGCAGCTGATTCCAGTATGAAGCTCAGCCAGACCCAGGAATGGCTGCTGGCAGAAATTGAGCAAGGTAGTCCCTCGACGAGCGCAGGAATCCTTCAGCTGGAGGGTACTTAATCGCATGGAAGAGACTGAGGTTGAGATATGGCAACTGTACTAGAGGAATAACAGGAGAACTGAAGGTATGCAAAGTTCGAGGCATGAAGCAGGCGAGACCCAAAATCCAACTGAAGAAGCGGAATCCAAGGAAGTAGCGATGTCACAGATTGGGATTCTGTGGAACACAAGCATGATAATGAAAGTCTGCAGGAGACGCCAATCTAGTCCTGGAATGAAGCAGCAGCAATTCCATGGCTGAGGCGACAGGGCAAAACATCCAAGAGAGCAACCCTGGAAGCTGCTGAATGAGCACTGAGGCAATCTGAAAGCGCTTTGAGTGTGAGGACCAGTCACTAGACATAGAAGTAGGAGTCACCAGGCAAGTAGGGAGAGCAAGAGCTGAGACGCTAACAAATGTCCTGAAGAAGTGAAGCAGCAGGAATTCCATGGCTGAGGCAGCAGGAGCAGGTAAGCAGAAGTAGAATGGAATCTCCGTGCCCGAGGTGGGCGAGGTAGAAATAGAACATAAGTAGGTGAACCTCCCAGCCCAAAGGGTGAAGGCAGGCCAGAAAGCAGGCGAGTAGTAGGTAATCCTTCCAGCCCACAGAGAAAAGGCAGGTCAAGAAGCATATGAATATGAGGTAAACCTCCCAGCCTGATGGGCTAAGGCAGGCTGATAAGCAGGCAAGTAGGCAATGCCCAGCTCAAGGGCAAGGCAGATCATAGAATCAGGCAAGTAGTATAGGAAAAAGGACCTCTGGGCCCATAGGGCATGGGTAGATGAAAGCGAAGGCTAATCTCTGGTCTGTCGGGCAAGGAAGGTTGTAGAGCAGTCGCATATAATGCAATGGGAACATTGAACTGTAAGTAATGCAGAGGATCCTGTCCTGACATGGAGAGGTCACAGTAAAGACTAAACAGAGGTAGACTGATGCCATTTCAGGAGGCTCGAGTAGAATGGAAGTGTAGATTAGTCATGAGGACCCCAAGTCCTGGATGAGCAGGTAACATGAGCAAGGAAGACAAGAAAGGTAACCTGCACAAGGTGAAATAGGAAGCATGCTGCATAATGTAGACGAGGGAGCAGGGAAGCAGTACAAAGCATCCAAGAAAAGATGATGAATGTTGAAAATGGGAATCCAAATGATGAGCTCTCAGCTGGCTGCTGCAGCAGCATAGTGGCATATAGTAGGAGAAACAAATCAGTACGCTCCGAGCTGACGATGCAGGAGTAGAAACAGTGTACCTTTGTCTTGAAGGGTGGAGCAGGACATAGAAATAGGCAATCGGGCAGCTGGACCCACAAAGTCATCCAGTGATGAGCAAGGTGACTACTAGACCCACTGTAGCTAGCATGTGCAGTCAACATTTCGTGAGGGCAGCTGTAAGATAAATAGAGTGAGTAAGTCCCATGTAGGCCAGGATGTGCAACCCGCCCCAAGAAGGACGGCTGGAGGTAAGTTGATTGTGGAATGTAGTAGGCAAGGCATCCAGTGGAGCAGGAAGGGACTAAAGACATGTGATTTGAACAGAGGTCAGAAGACCAAATCATAGAAGTAGTGAGGCAAGCACAGTTCAACATCCATGGAAGCCATAACCGATGAAGGCTAAAGCAGGAAAGTAGCGTTGTAGGAATCAAGAACTAGAGCAAACAAATGAATTGCAGTTCTTTAGGCGTAGTCCCCGCTATGAGGCAGGTCAAGGTAGGAATGACAGATAGTGGACATCGGAGGACTGGCTGGAGTCGCAGACATGGAGGGCATCGTGAGGGTTAGAGTACCAAAGCTGCAGAGGTATGGAAGGAGGACGCCTGATGCAGATGAGTCTCAGAGGCAAGTGCACAAAATAAATGAAAGAAATTGGGTGCAGGAATGCTGTACAACAATGGAAAGGCCAGGAGAAGTGTCCTGTGAGGCTAGCGCCATATAGTCTCCACTTAGGCAATCTAGCAATGGAAGCGAAAAGCAGGAGCTTGTATAGCAGCAGTACATAGTATAGGTAGGAATTGGTAATTTAATGAAGCATGAGCCCAAGGAAATAGTACGTGTCATGCAGGCAGAGCTAGCAACGGCACATCGCAAAGTCCTATGTGAGCCAAATCCACGGAGCTTCCCAGTACGAACGACCATTGGCAGGACCAGACTGCAGAGACAAGGGCTGAGAAGTAGGAGCATACCTCTCAAGTGTCCCTCATTACGAGGGACATCCCTCATTTGCCCCTTAAAATCACTCTGTCCTTCATCCGCTCCTCATGGAAAAGTGCTGCCTGCACAGAGAATGTACTGCAAATTCAGACTTTAAGCAGAAACTCTCAATATTCTAAAATACTAAAACCAAATAAACTTTGTACATGTAAACTCTATGGTTTTCACAGCCTGCATCTCCATGCTTAAGGATGTGTCTGTGTTCCTCATTGTCCCCATTCTGAGTGTCCAAATGTCCATGTCCCTCATTTCAGTGACTGAAAGGTTGAGAGGTATGGGTAGGAGCAGAACGAAACAAAGAAGCACGCCTGCAAGATTGTGCAAGCTACACAAGTGGAGTGGGATCTGATGGGAAGCCGAGCAACGGAAACGTAGCAAGTGTTTCAGAATCCAAACATGCAGCTAAACGGGCAGGCAGCAGCTGAAGGGAAGCAGCATCCGAGAAGCAGCAGCTGAAAGAGGAACCCATCACTGCAGTGGCGGCTTCATCCACAGAGGATCCAAAGAGCAACGCAGCTGAGGTGGGCGCAAGGCACTGGAGGAGGCAGGCGGTAAGGGCGACGAGGTAAGCAACCCTCAAAACCAGTCAGAGGCTAGGTGGCAAAGAACTAGGCTTGGAACCGGCTGCCAGAAGGGAGACAACTAGATGAAGAGAAAACAAGAGAAGGGGTAGAGAGAACAGCAAATCCAGAATGGAGCCAAATGAAAGACAGAACGACAACAGGTGAATGAAACAAATGCGGGGGACAAGAAAATGCAACAGACATGGAGTACTGAGAAGCAAACAGGCAGAAGGAAGTGAGAACCACCACAGACAGAACAGTGAAGAGAACGGAAGGGAAGAGGGGGACTGGGAAGAACAAACGACAGGACTGGCGGGAAGACAAGGTAGCCACGGACCAACAATGACAGAACAATGAGTGCCACTCACCTAAGCAGCGGGAGTCAGCTGCTTTTTTAAATAGGCTGTAGGGGAGGAGCTCTTCCCACATAATCCCGACTACTCCCTGCAAAGGAATTTGTAGCACTTCCGAGAAAGTTACCTGTGTGCCATTTGTCTAAGGTCCCTCCCCCAACTCCACAAACTCCTGTTGTACTGCTCTGATTCCATTCTCAGGAAGGTCATTCGTCCCTAGGTGGATAATGACATCCAGCTCACTCCCCTTGCAGCTGCTCCAGCAATCCTGAGGATTCATTTCCTGTCCCTCCAAGACATGGTCCCGGCAAGCACCTTACCTCCCTTTCCCTCCCTCCCTCAGTTCTACCCCTCCCTAACAATTGAGTTCCCTACCAGTAGTTGTTTCTTCCCCGTGGGGTCCTGTGCCACTCTCCTGTGGGTCTCCATTGTGGAGGTTCCCAGCTGTCCACTGCAAGTGCCTCCATAGAGGAACCGTGCTCAGCCAGAGTGGCACATGAATTGTGGAGAGGCACAACTGGAGGGATGCACATCTGTTCCACCACCTCACCCTCCCTGAGACCACCTGTGGTCCAACCACCTCTTCTTGGCAACCTCTGAGGTAGTGGTGGTGGCTTAGGTAGTCCCTGGGTGGGGAGCAGGTTTCCGAATCCATGCCAGGTCAGCATGGAGACGAATACCTCCTCCCTCAGACCAGAGAGGTGCCTGCAATAGCAGCAACGCAGTCTCCAGAATGTCTCCCTGAAGACTGCTGCTCCACAGCCAGTGCATTGCACCACTCCCCACATGTCTGTGTCCCTTTTGTTACAGATGCTTTTCTTTTTTTTTTTTTTTGTTCTTGTTTTAGTGTGTAAGTTGTTAGTGTCTCTACCCCATATTCAGTGTGCTGTGCCTTTAAGGAAATAATCCTTGATTTAAGGAAGCTTTAGCTGCTTTCTCTCTCTCTCTGTCTCAGCAGACAGAGACCACAAACAACTCTTGTTTTAAATCCTACAGTTCAAGTAGGCCCCTTTCAGCCCCCTTAACAAACACCTATTTTACACAGGTTAAGTAACAGGTCTAGTCACAAATGACTGCAAATACCTCCCAGCTACAGTTCCTCCCTGACAAATTAAAGTTAAACTAAGAAAAATCAACCCCAAAAACAGAATCAATACTAGTTACTTACAGAGGTCCAAAAAGTAATAATTCAGTTCAGAGTAGTCTAGAAAATAACCTGCTTGATTTAAGGAAGCGTTGACTGCTTTCTCTCTCTCTCTCTCTCTCTCTCTCTCTCTCTCTCTGTCTCAGCAGACAGAGACCACAGACAACTCCTGTTTTAAATCCACAGTTCAGCTAGGCACCTTTCAGCTCCTCCCCTTAACAGACACCATTCCCTGAGCCTCTCCCTTAAGTCCTCCTCCGTTTTACAAAGTCTTTTCTCCTAAATCCAGGACGGTGCCATTGATCTTCCAGGCTGTGTTGAACCACTCAGTGTTGTGGTCACTTTACCTGAGAGGATCCTCCACCATTCCCTCCCATCACTTACTGCTGTCCCAGTTTGACAGAACAAGATTGAGTATGGCCTAGAACCTAGTCGGCTTCTTCATATGCTGAGTAACTAAACACGCCTTGGAGGTGTCCACCAGCCCCTGGTTTCTGGTGATTGTGTCCCAGGAATGCTCCAATCTTAGTTAGACAGGTTGAATTTCCCCAAGCAGGATGATTGTCCCTCTAGCCACTACCCTCCTGATCTCCATGGCAAATGTCCTGTCCACTTTCTCTGACTGACTAGAGGGCCTGTGGATGATTCCCATGTAGTCAATCCTTCCCTTCCTCCCTACTATCAGCTGAGCTCATGGGGATTCCACTTCCCTCCCTTGTCTCCTTATTCTCAAGCACCCTTGCCTTCCCTGATGAACAATACAGTCCTCTCTCCCTTCTACACAGTATGTACCTGAGACTGTAAGTGCTAGTCATTGTTGGGTGTCACTCACATTTCTGTTACGGCTATTATATAGCATAATATGCAATCAGTATAGCATAATATACAATTTGTACAACAGATGTGTTTAAATGAGGCAATTTTGGCTGTGAAAGCAGTCATTTTCTCAGCTTGACAAAGCGAATAGTCATGCCATCCTTCTTCCTTCAGAATGGAATGGGAGCTCTGAAATATGAAAATGAAATTCAAGACTGGCAGATGCTATTGGTCAAGTATTGTGGGCTGCAAAGGCAGACATTACCAGTCTAGAACCCTCCAAAGGCACTGACACCATAGGAGCCATCTGATTTGGAAGATATTTATTTTGAAAGTGGTGTCCATTGGGATAGCCCTAGCAGATGTAACATCTTGTTTTCTGTAAGGATCCCTGGGTGGCAACAGCAGATGGCAAAAGGAAATTACGTCTCAGAAGGTAAGTTGGCATTATTCACAGTGCAGACTGAATCTAAAGCAGCAATTTCTGTTTCTCTGGGGATGGGGATGGCAGTGCCATTTTCAAATCTGTAAGGGAGTGACTAGTCTTCCTTACTGAATAGTGTTAATGTAAACTGAAAATAATGAAGGTAGAATAATTACCTTTTACCTCAGTTATTTTCTGTGGATCCAAAGAAAAGATGGTGCTGGCATTTCCTTCCGGCTCCAGACCAGTTGAAATAGAGGTCCTTTTCAGGTATCTTTCATGACTGGTCTAGAGTCGGGGTGGGGACAAGACCATGTTTCCTTTAGGTAGATGTCTAATGAGGACAAATGGGCAACTTTACCAGTTCTCATTGTTCTTGGGCCCAAGGGCCAAGCTGGTCAGTGACTGCAGGCTTTTGCAACTTGATTGACCTTGGGTCCTGTTGTTTGCAAGCTTGTACTTGATAAGGGCTGAACCAATGTCTGGATGTAATTCTCTAAATTCAGTGAGTTGGGGTATGTGGGTTAGTGGGTATACTTCTGTTGTTGTTTCTGTTCTCATGTCATCATTAAGAAGGCAGCATGGATGGCATTAGATTTCCACAAGTTTACCTGCTGTTTGAAGTCTCCCAAGTGTAAGTGGAGCTAAAAATTTAAAGCAATCCCAGCTGAGCCTCCATGATGAATAATCTGCTCAGCATAATTACCAGAAATATAAACAGTCTTAATAGTCCCATTGAGAGGAAGAAGGTATTCATTTAACTTATCCTAACAGACAAACCAAATCAGCAGCTGTTCTCCAGTACCTGAGGTTGACAGAACTTGTCCAACTAAAAGGGAAACTTAGGTCAAGTGATCTTTCTCATGCCTTTCCTTCAGCTTGAGAAGGGCAACAATACTCATTCATGAAAAGTGATCCTTCTGCTAAAGAAGTGTGTGTGTTGGCAGGGATTGGACTAGGTAAGATCTGCTCTGATGTGAATTTATATCCAGAGGTTAGAAGCTATAGATTGCTGTTATATAGAGGAGAATATATGTGACAGAAGTGTAATGTGAGTTTTTTCACACCTGAGGTGTCTCTTACTCAATAACTCATGACTGATAAGCTTGAGTGGTTTGTAAAAGCAACATATAACTGGGTTGCTGTGTAACTTTTTGTTACTACTCCTGCCTTGCGAGCTCAACAAGGTTGAGGGTCCCGGGCTTTTATTTATTTATTTATTTAGCTTTTGTTTACCGGTAAGTACACTAGACAAGTATTATGCCTATTTTCAGGAACGCACCGGAGAGTACAACATGAGGAACAACAGTCAAGGAGACATGGCAAAGAGAGTACAGTTTTTGTCACAGTAAACAAACATGTGGGAAATACATCATTTGACGCTAGGGGAAACATAAGTAAGCACATTTCAGATTATACACTCTAGACTAGCTAGTTCAACTGACAAATATATACAGGTCATCATACATAGGAGTGGAGCATAGCTCAAGGACTGGATTGGTCATAATATAACTTATAACATTGTCGTATACACCCCTAGGCTAGTTGGATCGTGGACAGGTATATACAGCTCATCACATTTTTCTAAATATGCACATGTTAGACAGAAACAGAAACACTTGGTAGTGAGGTTTCTACCAAGTGACCAAGGTGCAATATGTCATGGTTAGCCAATGACTGTGGAGCAATAATGGGTGTAAAATGCCCAAGGCTTTTAGGCAGGAGTAGTCAGAAGTCATTGATACAGTGGGAAAATATCTCCAGGAATTCAATGAAGACACCTTGGGAGGTTCAGACAAAACAATTTGACACTTTACTCTAGGAGGTTTGGGGCAGTCACACTCTGATGCTAGTTTTCGAAACCCACAGGAATTTCTCAAACTCAGATAGGAGGGGCAGCTCGGATATCCACAGGCAGTGAATTCCAGAGTCTGGGGACTTATGGCAAAGTTCCAATCCCCATGAGGGTCCAGGTAGGAGGGACTTTGAGCATCCCTGATGTTAGAGACCTGTTGGTAGGGGTGGGATTCAATTTAGGCAGAAGCTGGGCCAGCCCTGGGGGTGCTAGTTCTGATCACTTTCCCAGAGAGACATCCCTAACCAAAATCAAGGTATCTAGCTGGTGAGAGCCAGCAGAGTTTCTCATGTAGCTCACAACGGTGGGTGAGTCGGGGCAGCCAAGGCAAAATGACAAATGTTATTGTAAGCAGTGTACCACCGGTGAGATGTGTCTTTGGAGAAGCGAGCAAATAGGTGCAGCCCATAGCTGAGGGAGGGAAGGAGCACACCCTTCGCTAGGGCAAGCCTGGCTGCCGTGTAAGGTTATACGGACCCTATAGGCCAGACCCAGTTTGCAGTTTGCTGCCCTGCAGATGTTAGAGATATGATTACCCATGTCAAGTTGGGGTCAGTGTTACCCCAGATATTTGATGGAGCTCACTATGGGTAGTGGGGATCCATCTGCGCTGGTGACGTTAAGCAGGCTGATGAGGCTTTGATTTTAGCCATTGAGCCAAAGAGCATAGCCTGTGTCTTTTTCAGTTCAGGACCAGCTTGTGACTAGTAACCCATGACAATACCCTGTTAAAGTCATCGGTCAGGTTCTGGTTTAGGGTAGTGGCATTCTGGGAGTGAGCCAGGATTACCAGATCATCTGCATACATGGTGGCGCTACAGCTGGTAGGAATCATGGGTAGTTGATTGATGAAGAGGATAAGAGGAGGGGACCCAGTACCGCCTGAAGCACATCCGGATGTCACCAGTAGGGGCTTGAGATGACTTTATTGAAGCAGGTACGCTGCTTTCTGCCATGTAGATAACCCATTAGCCATTTCATGGCATGGGGAGGGCCAAGTGACCACAACTGTAAACCAAGCAGTTTGTGGTCAACGAGTCAAAGACTTAGGACAGGTCGATAAATATTGCACCAGAGAGTTTGCCCTGGTCCATGGCTGTCCGGATACTTGATGTAACTGAGACTAAGGCTGTGGTGGTGCTGTGTCCCTTACAAAAGCCGTGCTGGGCTGGGGACAGAGTTAATGAGTGGATATATTCTGAAAGCTGCCCAGCCACTACCTTTTCAAGGAGCTTGCTAAGGGTTGGGAGAATGGCAATCTGCCGATAATTGCCAGGTAGTTTGGGATTTCCTTGCTTCAGTACAGGACAATCCTCGCCTCTTTCCAGATGTCTGGGATGGTCCCCAGACCAAGGGATAGGTTGAAGATAAAGGCTACTGGTGAGACAATGTGCCAAGCTTAAGGAGTTTAGGCTCCAGGTTGTCTAGGCCAGGATTGGAGTACTGGAGAGGCCAGCTAGGCTTTCTGCAAGTCCTGAACTGATACAGCCCTGAGCTGGAACATTTGACGAGAGGGTGACCCTCCAGCAGAGTGGAGGTAAGGGGTGGGACAGAGCCTCATCAGGTGAGAAGAGGGTTGTGAAGGCAGAGAGGTCAGAGATTATTTAGGGAGTTGGCAATAGTATGGAGATTATTGCAGGAGACTCCATTTATGACCATGTCCATAACCCCGGATGGGAGGATCCGCTGACCAGGGATTTAATATCTCCAGAACCTCCTGGGATTACTGGCAGAGCTTAGTAGGGTGGACTTGCAGAAGTTACTTTGCTGCCCATATGGCCTTTTGCACTTGTTCCTGAGGTGTCTGTACCTTTGAATAATCATGGGATCACTGGTACCTTTGGAATGAGCCCAACATTTATCTCTCCCGCATCTGGGCTAGGAGATTCCCATTTAACCAGAGGGTAGCGGACCTCACCCTCTGGTGACCTTGGGAGCATGCTTGTCTTGCAAGGCCCCAAAGGTGGAGAGGAAGTGAGAGGTTGCTGCCAAGGGTCAGTGGCACCATACACCCCAGACCAGTCAGTAACTCTTAGGTCTTCCAGGAACTCCTCAGTATCGAATCTAGAGTAGTTTCTGACATTTACTTACTGTGTGGAATTTTGGGGTGGGAATTTTCCATACACAGAAAACCGTGAGTGGTCAGAGATGGAGTCAGATAACGCACTCAGCTGATGAGATCCTGTCAGGACGGTTAAACATGATCCAGTCCAGTAAGGTGCTGGGGATCCATTTGCTGTCCACGTAGTTGGTTCCTGGATGAGCTGGGTCAGGGCAAGGTTAGAAGCAGAGGCTCAAACTGCTTAACATTACCACTATCCCAGTTAAGGTTTACATCCCCAGGATTATTAGTTCGTTATCCCACTCTGGGACCAATTTTGTCCATGAGGTGAGTTAATCCAGGTAGCGCACCTCTTGGAGGATTATAGGTGCACACCAGGTGCAGTTTCTTTGCATCCCCAAGTAGCAGTAGCACATGTAGCAACTCACAGGGGGACACGTTTGAATCCTGGTGGGCAATTTGGGAGATTTTAAGTGGCTCTTATGGTAGATTAGTATGTCACCCCCCTTGCCCCCAGCTCTGCCCAGATGGCTAAGAGGATTCTTTTCAAATAAAGTTAGTTAGTGGTGCCTCCACCTAAAATTAAACTATAGTGGTGGGCCAGCCGTCTGGCTTGTACAAACCCCTGGTTGCTATACCTACCCACTTCCCTTGCAGTCACCCCATATGTGAAATACCAACAGTAGATTCAGTACTTTATGGTGCATGCAATTAAAGGCTATTGCTAATAACTAGAGATGCAGTGAAGTTTTAATTTGCTGATGAATATGCCATGAAGTTGGCAAATTTGCCCATAGGAGCACTTCACGCTAAGTTTTGAAAATTACCTGAAATTACGCCATTTCTGACTTTACCTTGTTTTGTGGTTTTAAGTGCAAATTGCACTTAAAAACCTAAAACAAGTAGAGGTGACAAATGGGCCATCCCCCAACACCACCACTGATCTATCCCTGGAGTTTAGGTACCCCCGACACAGTTACAATTGCCCTCCTGCCCCACCCCACCACACCCCCACCGATTGCGGACAGTTGGCCACATGTAAAAATATTAATATTTTTTTTAATTAAATTCCCATTTCCTAGTGTCTATTGCCTCCCCAGCAGACACAGTTACAACAATCATCCTCCCCCCTTCACCCCCTACCGATCACTGGCCAGTCGGCCATGGCCCACATGTAAAAATATATATATTTTTAATTAATTTCCCATTCTCTGGTGTCAGTGGATCCCCACTCACCCCATCCAAACCAGTGCCACACCACCCCAGTCCACCCGAATGGGTCACTGGCACAGCCCTCCACTCACCTCCATGGCTAGGAGCCTGACTGAGTGCTAATGAATGAGCACATACTTGTACAAGCACGTGCTCATTCATTGACAGCTTGTGGTCTTTTGGGCAGCTTTTCAGAGAGCTAGAGAACAGAACGGGCTGATCCAGTCACCAGCGGGGGCAGGATGGGGCAACCACCTCCCATTCTCTAGCCCCTGAAAAGCTGCCCAAAAGACTGCAAGCTGTGCGTGAATGAGTGCATGCTTGCAACACTGCTTATTCATTAAGAGCTCATTTGGGCTGCCGGCCAGCAGAGTGTGTGGAGGGCTGTGCAGTGTGCAGGAGTGGACTGGGGGAGCCGGTGGTGTGGCAGTGGTCTGGATGGGGTGGAGTGGGTGGGGTGGGTCCACTTAGACACCAGGGAATGGAGAAATTAATTTAAAAAATTAATATTTTTTCATGTGGGCCAACTGGCCGATGATCGATGAGTGTTTGTGGGGGTGGGAGGAGATTGTTGTCACTGTGTTCGGTGGGGTGTCCACTAGATATCAGGAATGGGGAATTTAATTAAAAAACATTAATATTTTTACATGTGGCCAACTGGCTGATGATCGTGGGTGTGTGTGGGGGGTGGAGGAGATTATTGTGACTATGTCTGGTGGATGGTCCACTAGATACCTTGTTGCCAAAGTTTGTTTGAGAAGTATGGAATTTCAGGGCACAATTCTACACTTTGCATTCGATCTGGCCTCATTGAATTAGGTGAATTTCGCATATTAGCCGCCGAATTGAGCGCAATACACAAAATATTCCACAAAGCAAAGTTTGTCAACTTCACCCACTTACTAATAATATGCTCACGAATCAATCTTAAGCAAGAATGACAGCAATTTATTAAAGGGCAGGGAATGGGAGATGAAGAAATAAATAACTGGTTGAAAACATTTGCTTTAACAAGTGCAACTATATACAACATCCACTGCAGTGTCCACCCCAACAACAACACACCCACATGCAAAACCAGCTCCCACCTGGTACCAGCCCGCCTATGTCAACCTGGGTACCATGTGGTGAAGTAGATGCAGACTGAAACGGTACAACTGGGTGGCCGGCATTGGTACACTTTACAATAAGCTATCACTTGTTGGCACACTTCATACCAATCCCCAGGTGAGAGCAAAACCCCACAGTTACTAATGGTCCTGGAGATGACCAGATAAGATGGCTTTCAGGCTGGAAAATTTACCTTGCTCTGATCTGCAGCTCTATGAGCGCTGGCAGCTTTCAGCAACTTTTGACTAGTATGAAGCTGGTTCTGGTTTCTCTCTGCAGCTTTTCAGGATCTCTAGCAGCTTGTTACCTTTTTCTGCAGCATCTACAGGGCTGAAACAGACCAGTACTGGGGTCCAGGCCACATGCCTCACCCCACCCGACCAGGCATCCAGCCTCAGCGGAGACGATGGGTAATGACTGACTGTGACACTACCTGGCCGATTCCCTAGACCATCATCTCCTGATTGTAACTCTTTCTGGAACTCACGAACTCGGGCTGTAATGGCATCAGCCACATTGCAGGCTGGCAGCTGTGGCACAAGGTTCAGCAAGAACACAGTCTCTGGATTTCCTTCCAGATTTAGTAGGAAACAGCCTCTCAGTTTTAGGGCTCCAAATGCTCAGTTTAAAATCAAACACTGTTTTCACTTTCTAATTGGGTTTCAGATATTAGAAAAGTGATCAAGCTTTCCCAGGCCAGTGGCTGTGAAAACCCCAGGTAGGCCACCAGACAGTTCTCCGAGATCACAGCAAAGCTTTCTCACCTCTGGACTCTCCCAAACAACTGCTCAGCTAGATTTGCCCCCACCCCTACCCCTGGACTCAAGAGATCGAATCAGAGTCCCAGTTTATCAATCAGGCTGTCAATTCCTCTAATCAATATGCAGAAATTTCATTTGATGCCTGATTGGTTGGAGGAAAGGCACTAATACATAGCCTCACCTTGTCCCAAGAGTCCCCTTTTGTAGCCTTTGGGTTCCTGGCTTTCCTGTTAGTTGCAGATCAAGTCGAAGACAACAAAGATGACTGCTAAACAGTCTGGCAGTCCAGTTTAAATCAGCAGTCCCAAATACAACTGCATCCTGCAGACAAACTGTGAAACATTAACATGAACTGCCCCAGGGTTTGACAGCTGTCCTCTGCCCTGTTGTCTGATGTCAGAGTGGGTAGAGACAAGTTTTATCCTGCCTGTCACCAGCACTGTAGTGCTGTCCCCAGGCAACACGCAGGTTTTATTTATGGTGCAGCCTTGGCTGCTCTTAAAGATAAAGTGATAAACACTGCTGTAGATTTTAATTTATTTTCTTCCCAAGTGTTTCTCAGAACCCCTCACTTACTGTATGTATTTGGGTCCCAGGGGTTGGAACACACTGTGGAGACCCTGGAACTGAGTCTCAAGGGCAGTTTCAACATTGAGCTCTGTGAAAGCACAGGATAGTGTGAGCAGAAGTCGCCAGTGGGCATATTTGAGCAGGAGCCAGCTCAAACATGCACACACAGAGCTGCACGGTACTACAAGATTGACCACTGCAAACTGCACTGTGACATCAGACTGGAAGCTTTAACATTTACACAGGCTCCTCAGGTCCCGTAGCAAAACAGGCACACAGGTGCTGGCAGGGGCAACAAAGGGGCACCAGTGGACCGAAACTGGCAAGACCAGATGGCTGAGAGGCAGACCAGGTAAGCCCCAGCAGTGGGGAGGAGTTACAAACACACACCAAGGGTGGTGTAACAAACAAAAGTGACTGAATTCAATTACAGTATAATTACTTTATTTTACTGGTTTTGAAACCAAAGGTGTAGTGTGGAATGTAGTTTGTTGCAGAAATGAAACTTAGTCCTACAACAGCACTATGCTCAATCAAGCATAGGTGAGGAGACAGCAGTGACAGTAATGTGCCCCTACCAAATCCCGCACAGAGAAGTGCATCCCAGAGCTGTTGTGGTCTGTGAATTTGAAAATGTAAACTTTTCCTCTTGAACAATCAATTTTTACATCAGATAAAATTTTGGGTAGTGCATACATTCTTGGCTTGTGATGACTCACAAACCACTCCAGCATTTGTAAGGTCTTCCCAAACTTCAGGAATATAAAATACATCACTATGCATGACCCTCCATATGCCCCCATGTTCTACATGTAATAAAGGGGAGAAGTGGAAGTAAAGGAGCTGTACAAGCCCCTGTGGTGTCTAACACTAAGAGTCACATCCACTCTGCAGTTATGGAGGAGTATAGAACAATGCTGCTGCTTCTAGCTTTTCCCCTTAATACAGAGGTTCTTTGATTTGGACAGTCAATCTATAGCCATCCTGCATGCCTGTCTATCAAAACCCAGCCTGCCTTCCAACTCACAGTTATGATCCTCCTGGCTAGCCTTAACCCACAGACTCAAAATAACCCCAAATCCTCCCTTCCTTCCTGTTCATAGTTCTGACCTACCCACTCCAGCGAATAACCTTAGTCAAATATAACCCCAACTCCTAGCTCATAATTCTGTTGCTTTGATCCATCCAGCTACAGGGGTGAGTGCTATAACTCTACTGTTGCTGCATTGGTTTCCTTTTTGCTCACTGCACTCCTGTATAGCCTTAGTAGCAGCATAGCTGCCTCTTGTTGTAGCTCATAATTCCAGCTCCCTCCCTAACCTGTACAAATCAAATGTAACAATTTATGTCAACCTTGCAGCTCACAGTCTCATCCTTCTTTGTTCCCCAACCCACACAGTTCAAAAGTAACCTCAACTCAACTCCATCTCCAGGTTCAGAATTTGGACCATCCACTTTTCCTTTCAGTATTACATGTGTCTAGTCATGCTTTTCAAGTTGGGAACCTGCTGGATCCCTCTTATGGATGCCCTGATCCCACTGATTCTTTCAAGAATGAGAAGAACTCTCCCATCCCTTGTTTCTGCTAAATTTCCTGGATTGACTACAGTCCATATGACCAGAGTCCCACCATCCCTGATTAACCTGCATTAAACTGAGCTTATACAAGACACAGAGGGGAATCCAGGATGCTGATCAACACGCAGTGGAATCAGCGGCTTGGAGGCAATACAGCTAGCATTGTCAAAGTCCAGAGACTAAATGCTCCATATCCTGTCACATCACTCCGCTAGGTACCAGACAAAAGATGTCATCTTGCCAACTTTGATACTCTGAGATGTGATTCATCAGCAGCTGACACCTTCCTGGACCCTCTCAAGTTGGTGCTTCACCAGGGAAGGCACATACCTAGGTGAGAGGTGGGGTGGCACTCCAGATCTACTGAAGACCTAGACTACTGTGTATTCATCTATATTTGTGCATTTGTTGTTTTGATATGATCTTTGTACCCTAGGTTGTGCCTCAAAAGGAATTGTTGTCCCATCATTCCTACCCAGATAAATAAAACAATCAGTACCTTGAAGTCAGCTAATCCAGCAGCTCCTGGCTTCATTCCATGCTTCATTCAAGATGTTTCATCTGCAGACACACATCAGGAGGCAAGCTAATCCTGATCCCCAGAACATTCACCAGAAGTTTACCTGTACTTCCCACCAGGAGTCTACTTGTTCTTCCCTAATCTGGTGCACAGAACTACTTTATCTGCAAGAGTTATAAAAACAGTACATTGTAATGAAGTGCAGTATCTTTTAGAGGCAGTCTCCTTCATAGGGCCACATCCTTTGGTCGTAGGTGAAAGACACAAGGACCACCCCAGAAACAGAACATTTGAGGTCAACAGGGCTGACCTACCATATTGATGTTTGGTGCCACATTTACTGTAAGTTGGTACTATATGTATATATAGTGGCTAGTCCCTCAGCCTCCATTTTTTTCCTGCTGTTATAGAGCACACTATTTCATTGGGGACCAGAAATTCACATTGCTTCATGTAAATTTTGTATTTAGCACACTATAGTTCTTATTGTTTATTTCTTGTAATTATCTGTGCAGCACTCTTTCTCCAGCCAGCTGTGGGAAAGGGCTTGTTAACTAGAATGTCATACTACAGCATCTACTAATTGCTAGAGCCTCTGGCACCAAATGAGTGGAGCTTAGAGTGCCATTTGGGTGCTGACAGAATGTGTTAAGATGTCAGAGTGATAGGAGGGTATAGGTGTGTCTTTGGGGCACTCAGGTCTCTTGACGGCCCCTCACTTGGCAGCAGCTGTCCTTTGATCCACTGTGCAAGAACAGCAGAAGTCATTGTCTAGTTGTCTACTAGCTTCAAGGGACAAGGACACCAGTGATGACTCTGAGAATTTGGAGTTTGAAGGCCATTTAGTGTACATCTCCATTAATATTGGTAGGAGTGTAAGGAAAACACTGGGAGGATTTGAGTATGCTAACAGGCTGCCCTCAGGGAATTTCCTGGCACCCCTCAGCATAAAGCCAATCTCACCAAAGTAGGTGTTCACCTTGTGGTAGGCAATTTTGGTCCTGTTCTCAAGAGGAGCCATCAGCTGTGCTGAAAGATGGTAAGAGATGTGACAGAGATTGAGCTGCTGAAACAGGTAGAAGATGAGCTTACTGTTTGTATGGGGAATCCCAAGCTGGAATGGACAAAGGAAACTGCATCTGGAAGAGTCTCTGTGGAGACTGCCAGCTAGTGCCAGAGGTCAAGCTGACGTACAGTATTTGTTGCTGCACTAGTGCTCAGTACACCATCTAGTGAGAGAAAAGAACTGGTTAATGTAAAGTGCCCACAGCTGAGGTGGTCATCAGACAGGAGTACACATTCTATTGAAACTGGTGTTGGTGTTCAAATGCACCCATCTTTAGAATCAAAGATGTCCTTCAGCAGCAAAACCAGAGAATGTTCTAGTATATTCTCTTAATGTCAGAAAACTTCTCAGCTTCTGCATCAAGCTGTTATTTATTGATTTAGTTTAATCAATAGTACATTAAAAATAAAAAAAATTGCCCTGACCCAGTCTGTGTTAGGGCACTACTTTACTGAGACACTCTTTACAAAACAAAATTGTCTCACACATGGGAAAGGAGAATTCCAATTGGTTAGAAGCACTCATGTGATCCAAAAGTTTAGAAGAGTCCTCTGTGAGAATCTCGTGTGGATACCTTCCCAAAAGTGACCAGTAGTGACCTGGGATCTGAGCCCAGTTTTGAGTACTTGCCTTGTGCACCAGACCTTAACCCAGTGTCAACTAGTTGCCTTGCTTGCCAGACCTCAGCACAGTGCTGGATAGTTACCTTGCTCACTAGACCTCAGCCCAGTGACAATTAGTTGACTTGCTCACGGACCGTAACTCAATCATTACTCGTTGCTTACTCATTTTATCGCAACCCAGTGTTGACTAGTTGCCTTGCTCACCAGATCTCAACCCAGTGTTGACTAGTTGCCTTGCAGCTTTCAGGCATGCAACCGTGTACAAGCTAAGCTATCTTGTGTAAACACACTTCTGGTAACTTCTATCCCATTGCATAGTTTTATGTTGCAAGTTCTCGTGACTGATTTTCCACACACCGCCTATTATAGCAAAGTGATTCTCCATGTACAAAACATATGTCTACTGAAACTGGTGTCAGTGTTTTATATACCTGTCTTTAGCACCTTAGATGTTCTCTGTGAGCAGAAAAAAGCCTTATAATGTCTTAATATGTTCTCTGATGTCAGAAGACTTCTCATCTTCTTCATCAAGTTGACTAATTCAGTCAGGCAGTATTCTCAGTAGTGTGTGCCATTTGTCCTAACTGAATGGTGACAGTGCATGTCCATTAGCCATATTTAGCACTCCTAATCAAAGAAACATAGAATTTGTTGGCAGAAAAGGACATCATAGCCCATGCAGTCTGCCCAGATGGTCCCTATCTAGTCTGTCTCCACAGACCATAGCTGGTCTCCAGTGACCCTCCTCCTCTCTGCCTATTTACTAGCATCACCTTATGTCTATCCCATGCATACTTGACACACCCTGCTGTTTTTGCCTCCACCACTTCTACTGGCAGTTTGTTCCAGACATCTACCACTCTTTCACTCAGTTAAGAAGGGGATAAAACCTTTTAGGTATATCAGGGAGCGAAGGAAGACCAAAGGAGGGTTAGTGAGGCTTAATAAAGGGGAGGGGTGTGGGAAGAGGGTGACAGTGAAAAGGCAGAGATACTAAACAAATTTTTTGCTCAGTATTTACAAATGAAGAGGGGAGGTACCTAAACAAACAATAGAAACACTCTGGATACAGAAGTTGATACCAGCCCATTTACAGAAGAAAGAGTTCTGAAAGAACTCTTAAAACTAGTGGACAAAGCAATGGGGCCTGATGGATTCATCCCAGAATTCTAAAGAACTAAGGGTAGAACTAGTGACACCACTGACTACCCTCTTTAACAAATCTTGGGAGGATGGGGTGGTACCTGAGGACTGGAGGAGGGCAGATGTGATTCCCCTTCACAAAAGTGGGAGCAGGGCAGAAGCAGGAAACTACAGACCTGTTAGTTTAACCTCAGTGATAGGGAAAATGATGGAATCACTTGAAGGAAAGAATTGTCGAGTACCTAGAGGCCAGAGGGGCACAGGACCCAAGGCAGCATGGATTCACAGTGGAAGGTCATGCCAGATGAATCTAATAGATTTCTTTGACTGGGTGACCAAAGTAGTAGATCAGGGATGGGCTGTGGATATGGCCTACCTAGACTTTAGCAAGGCATTTGACACAGTCCCACACAAAGATTAATATACAAGTTAGCCAGCCTGGGATTGGGTCCCAAGATGATAGCTTGGGTAAAGAATTGGCTGGAGAATAGAACACAGAGGGTAATAGTAAATGGAGTCCACTCTGAAGAAAGGGGGTTACTAGTGGGGTACCACAGGGTTCAGTATTAGGACCTGTCCTCTTCAATGTCTTTATAAACGACATTACAGAGGGACTAGAAGGAAATGTATGTCTCTTTGCAGATGACACAAAGATCTGCAACAGAGTTGAGGCACAAGGTGGGGTGGAAAGGATGAGAAGGGACTTGGCAAGGTTAGAGGAATGGTCAAATGTATGGCAGCTTAGATTCAATGCTAAGAAGTGCAGGTAATGCACCTGGGAAAACAAAAACCCAGGGAAGAGTACACAATGGGCGGTGAGATACTAACAACAATAAAAATGGAAAGGGACCTGGGGGTAGTCATATCAGATGACTTAAAGGTGGGCAAGCAATGTGAAAGGACAGTAGGAGGGCTGGGGGATACTGGGATGCATAGGGAGAGGCATCACCAGTAGAAAACAGGAAGTTGTTATCCTCTGCACAGACAGCTGGTGAGACCCCATCTGGAGTACTGCATGCAGTTCTGGAGACCCAATCTCCGAAAGACATAGACAGGATGGAAGCTGTCCAGAGTAGGGCACTAAAATGGTGCAGGGTCTGCACTGGAAGACATATGAAGAGAGACTAAAGGAGCTTAATATGTATAGCCTTGAGGAAAGGAGGAGATGGGGACATGATAGAAACTTTCAGTACCTCAAGGGAATCAACAAAGTCCAAGAGGTAACATCTTTCAAAAAGAGGTGCAAATAACAAGGGGCACAATTTTAAGATGGGGGGTGACTCAGAGGTAATGTAAGGAAATATTTTTCACAGAGAGGGTTGTGGATGCATGGAACGCCTTCTGGAGGAGGTTGTGGAGTCAAAAACAATGGTTGAATTCAAGCATGCATGGACAGTCATAAGGCAATTCTAGGGAGTGAAGGTAGAAAGAAGTAGGCTGTTGGTTAACTAGGATCTGCAGCTTATCCATTAGGTAGGAAATGGGCAGACTGGGTGGGCCAAGTGGTCCTTATCTGCTGTCAAATTCTATGTTTCTATGTTTCAGTGAAGTAGTACTTCTTCAGATCCCTCATAAACTTCCCACCCTCAAGCTTCAATGTATGCCCTCTGGTCCTAGTGCTATTTCTCATTTGAGACGCCCTTCCTGTACCCTGATCATCCCTGTGAGGTACTTGTAGGTCTCTATCATGTCACATCCATGTTTCCTTTCTTCCAGGGTCTACATGTTGAAATCCTCCATCTCCACATAGGGCATTTGGTACAGTGTCAAACATCTTGCTAATGTTCAGAAAAGCCATATTCACTGCCTCCTGATCTATGTGTCTGGTTTCCAGTCACAGAAATCAATGGATTTGTATGAAATGATCCTTTCTTGCCCATGAATCCATGCTGCCTGTGATCTTGCAGCTGATTGGATTCAAGATACTCTACCAACCATTCCTTTAACAGAGATTGACTGGCTTATAGTTGGTAGCTTCCTCCTGCTGCTGCTGTTATGTAGAAGGTCCATGTCTCCTCTTCTCTCCTCTAGTTCTCTGGAACCATGCCTGTTTCAGACAGCTGTTGAATAAGGCCATCCGTGGAGCAGCTAGCACTCTCTGAGTTCCTTTAGTACCCTTGGGTGTATCCCATCAGATCCTGTGGCCTTGTCCACTTTCAGAGCTGCAAGTCCTTTCAGGAATCTTTCTTTGAAAATGGGCTTATGTTAACCTCCCCCTTTGTTCCAGCTGCTCCTGGTGGTTTACCCTCACCCCACTGTGAAGACTGAGCAGAAGTACCTGTTTGGGATGTCTGCTTTTCTTGGTCCTCTTATGCACAGTCCACCTCTGTCACCCTCCTTATCCTCACTATCCCTCCCTTGCTATCCTCTTCTCCCTTATGTACCTGACAAAGTCTTGCCCCCTTTAGTTACCCTTGAATATCCTTTCCTCTGTCTGTGCCTTTGCTCTCCTCACTGCCTTTCCTGATTCCTCTGTTTCTCTTGGTAGGCCTCCCTATCTTCCTCCATCTGCATTTCCTTATACCTCCTGATTGTCGCCCTTTTTTTCCTTCACCACCTTGGCCCACTTCCCCAGTGAACATAATGTTCTCTTTTTCCCTCATGGTGTTACTCACTTCCTTCACGACAGAGGCTGGTTTCTTTTATTATGCCATCCCCTATTTTCCATAGTGTACCTCTACACCTCCCTTGCAATGCCCCCCATGAGGTAGTTTTGAAGCAGTCCTCCTTTAAAATCCACCCTCCTAATGTCCAGGACCTCGTCCTCTTGTGGTTAGTTTCTGTTCCAGTTTTAATGTTAAATCACACAGGTGAACACTGATACCTAGGGGACTGTCCACTGTGATGTCTGCAATGTCATCCCACTTTGACTCTGTTCACTTGTTGCAGATTTTTGTGTCAAGTATATCTGTTCCCAGATGACACAAGAATCTGCAACAGAGTGGACACACGGGGGAATAGACAGAATGAGGAATGATCTGAAAACTGGAACAATGGTCACAGGTATGGCAGGTAGGTTTCAGTGCTAAAAGTGCAAAATTCTGCACATAGAACACAGGAACCCAAGGGCAATGTACCAGCTGGGGAAGAAGAGCTGACAACCACAAAATAGGAAAAGGACCTGGGGGTCATATATCTAATGACCTCAAGGTGGCAAAACAATGTGATAAGGCAGTAGGAAAGGCTAGTAGAATGATGGGGTATAGGGAGTGATATCACAAGCAGAAAGAGGAGGTGGTGTTGCCCTGTATAGTTCATTGGTGAGGCCCCACCTGGAATGCTGTGTCTAGTTCTGGAGGCCCCATCTCAAGAAGGACATTGATTGGATAGGCGGTGCAGAGGAGGGCAACCAAATGGTGCATGGCCTGCATCAGAAACACTACAAGGAAAGACACAAGGAAGTAACACGTACTCTCTGGAGGATAGAAGGGAATGAGGAGACATGATAGAAACATTCAAATACCTCAAGGGCATCAATAGGGTACAGGAGGGTGGCATTTTATGTAGAAAAATGCTCTAGGACAAGGGGCATGATATGAAGTTGAAGGGTCAAGGCACAGAAGAAATGTGAGGAAGTACTTCACAGAAAGGGTAGTAGATGCCTGGAACAAATGTCCAGTAGAGGTGGTAGGCACCAACACAGTAGAAGCAAAGCAAAACAGCTCAGTACACGCGATAGAGGTGCACAGTTTAAAACTGAATTGGAAAATCAGCAAAACAGCACTCCTCAGGAAACTTAAGGCGAATACTTTTATTAAATATTTAAAAGACGGCCGCCATAAGAACACCAGCAGTCATGTACTCACCGGTTTTGCACTTCCTTGTGCATCATCAGGAGGTCTCTACAATGCAGTAGCAGGATTTAAGCATGTATGGGATAGACACAGGGGACCTTAGTAATAGGGCTGAGGGTGGGAAGGCGGCAGGTCAAGTAGGATCTGTAGTGACAATAGGTAGGGAACTTTTAGGGCAGACTAGATGGGACAAGGGGTCCTTTTCGGCTGACAGCTTCTATGTCACTACGTATGTTACTATACTGTAAGCACCATGTCCAACACTGCCCCATTCCTAGTGGGTTCTGTGACTAGCTGCCTGAGAAAACTCCTGGTAAGAGTCAAAGATGGCTCTAGTTCACATGTGGCAGATTAAAGTCACCAACATCAGCACCTCCCTTACTTTCCATCCTGATAATGGCTTCCCAGGTACCTAATCCATCTCATCTGCCTGTGCTGGAGGTCTGTATACCAACCCTGTCCAGACTGCAGCTGCAGCACCTGTCTCCAAGATGACTCACAGCACCTCCCCGCCTTTCTCCAGGTGCCCCTGCCCTTCAGTGGCCTTGATTCCTTCCCTTATATAAAGTACAACCCCATCTTCTCCCTCCTCCCATCACTGTGTCTTCTGGACAGAGAGTAGCCCACTATGGCCATGTCCCAGTTGTGGGTGTCAGTGCATGATGACCCCATTGTGGCCACTCAGTTCCAGGCTAGCCCCCACTGTGACGGCATCCAGGTCTGGAATTTTATTTTCCAGAATCTTTGTGTAACACCCAGACCCTGCCATTTTGCAAAACGACAGGTGGCATGCTGTTGAAGCTGACAGCAGTACTCGTGGGGACTGGGTTCAGGAGGATGAGGTTACTTGGCACAGGGGACCTAGGATTGGCTACTCTGCACAGGGTCACCCAAGTAAATCTGAACACAGGAAGCAATAACTGTAATGTCCAGAACCAGGAATGGATTCTACAGTGTGGCTTTTATTCACATCCAAGCTGAACAAACAAAGCATAGACGGACCTCACGGGGCTACATTCCTGGTAATGCAGATTAGAGACAACAGCAGCAGAACACTTTTTACTATTTCCAACCTCAGGCTCTGAACCAACCAGGAACATAGCTCTGCATTTCTGCACACAGCTTTGGGTACACAGCCCGACTTGTACACTACTTGGTTTTCCCCACTGGCCCAGCTCCCCACGGCCACTTGATCCGAGTCCATTTTGGGAAATGAACCAATTTTCCTGTTGTGGCTCCCAAACCACCTTAGAGCCTTCGACTCCTAAAGGAATTTTCCTTCCAATCCCACGCCTGGGTACTTCCCTCATCACTGGCCAAGTGCATGAGGCAAAGTAGAAATCCACAGAGCAACCAGAGAGTGGACTTGATCACTAAAGATGGGGGTCTCCCACCTCCAGCTCCCACAATCCATACCCGCCATTTCTCTGGAAACTAAACAACTTTTACTGAAAGCTTGTCAATGTAGATTACTGGGTAGATGTATTTCACATCTCCTCTACATATCTTGACTTCCCATAAGTGCTGGACTTGAACATACTTTTACTTTTGGCTAAGTCTATTAGTCTAGGCCTCCCTCTATTTCAGTAGTCCAGTCCCCACTATCACACAAGTCCCAGTGTGAAAAACATAGGCCCTTTAGGAAGAGCTGAAACTCACCTTCGGTTGCAGGTGCCCCACAGGCTATCTCACAAATCTTCTTGTTTTCCAAAATTCTGGAACAAATAGGCAGCATCTCCACTAGTAGCAGAACCAGGGGTTGCCCCAAGAATATGCAAAACAACCTTCCTGCCTCCATCCCCGAGGGAGGGGACACTGAGACCCGAATCAGCAGTCTCCACCACTTCAAAACTATCTTCTGTGTCTCTTTGGTGGAGACACACACCCTTTACTTAAATGTAGCCCTATGTCAGGCTGAGGCTCACGAGCCTACACAGAGCTACTGTACTGCTCCTCAGCAAGCTCCCAACTCCAACTGACCTACAGACTTCTGTTCAAACCTCCCAACATTCTATTCCAACTCCCTGCTGCAGATTCCATTGTGGCTGATGCAGCTGCGACAGTTCTATGGTGATGTCATCCCTCAGTCTCAGCTGAGACTGAGAACAGAGTGAGACAGTGTGAAATCCATTTAACTGGAGTTTCACAAGCTGCCTTCCTGCCTGCCACTAGGTCTTACTGGGATTCTAGTAACACCAGATAACAAGGGGTTACACTCCCCTTGACCAGGAAAATGACTGTCCAGAGTCATTGTTTACCCGGCTTTAGGCCATCCCACCCTATGTGTTACCTGTGGAGGGGGTGATCAGGCCTCCTCCTACCATGTGCAAGCACAGGCAGGCAACACTAAGGGCCTAGAGGCCTTTAGCTGACATATCAGTCTCTACTCTATCCACTTACTATGGACACCAAGTGGCTCTGGTAGAACTGTCCAGAGCATAGCCCTAATAGATCAGAACTGCGGTCCTTATGGCCATTCAGGACCACAGCCTGTCTATCCCCCCATCCCTCTAGGGAAAATTTGTCTGCCTTTTACTTAACACCCAAAACAAAACCAACCCAGGGACCTCCCCGACCTTGGGCAACCTGCAACCACACACCAAGAATAATACCACATTTTATTACTTTACTGCCTCCCTACCCCCACAACCACACCTGTGGAAGGAAAAGGGTTAATACAGTAATAACAACAATAACAACTCCACACTTTGAATCACTACATACTGAAGTACTAGTGAGGAACTCCGATGAGCCCTCCTCCTCTTCTTGTCTTCTCTTCTATCTTCTCCAGGAACACCTGCAAGAAAAGAAAGACAACACACACTCTAATCTGCATACACAGTCTACCTAAACCCTACCATCGAAACACTGAAGAATCCCAAAATATTTTTTTTTTTAGAAAAGGTAGAAAAACAGTATTTACATTAGAAAACAGTAGAAAACAACAACATTATTTACAATACACATTTGGGGGATGGAGTGCCTAAAAGTCCCAACTAGTGACCACAATGCTCGAAGGCTTGTCCAATAAAGAGTCTCTCCTGGGCCGGAGCCCGTGAAGCACAGTTCTAACAGGCCAAAGTCCTGAAGGGAGAGTCTTTGAGGACAGTTCACACATTTTGGAGTCTGCTAGTGTAGGGTGTGTACTGCAATGTCATAAAGATAGAAAAGTTCGGACTTACCAGCCCTTGTAGAATGGAAAATTCTGAACCGACCTGCACTCTGACGAAGATTCTCCCTGGCAGCATTTCTTCTGATACAGCTGGGTGGACATCTTCTGGAAACCACAGGAGGGCACATCTGGGAACTGCTGGGCTGATGTCATCTCTGGAGATGGAAACTTAGAACAGGAACAAAAAGAAAACAGCTGGTCTGACGTCATCCGATTACCAGGCGACGGATCAGGATACAGCTGGGCTGGTGTCCTCTCTGATCTGAAGTCATCTGGTGGGCCAGTCGATGGATTCTGGAAAGTCCAGTATACTGTAGAACTGATGAATGTGGGGCACCTGAGTCCTGGATGTCCATACTGGCAGATCAGTAAAGGCACTTCACAGTCTGGTGTGGCAGTATTGACTACCACTGCTCGGCTTTCCATTTAGTAGGCACAGGCACATTTGCTGAGAGGTCCTTGCACTGAGGCCAATAGTACCGGGATCAGGAGCTTGAATTAATTACCCTGCCTGGGCGCATATAATTCACACAGTGGGAGATTTCACGTCCCTCTCCATCCACTATTCGCACTCTGTCCATAAACATTGTCCTGCCTCTCTTCCACTGGGTATATTTCCAGTGAAACAGTCTGTTCTTTACATGCTTGTTCGCCCCAGGATGCACACATTTCATTGCTTCGCCCAAATCCAGGATTTTCTGCTGTTCTTAATCTCCTCCCAGACTCTCCGAGGAAAGGTGGGAAAGGTCATACCGTAGATCTCATTCACCTTCCTACGAACCTGTCTCTCCTCTTTACTAGCTTTGGTCAACCTGAGACCGCTGGCCTGGCTTGGGGGTGGCCAGTCCTGGTTCTGCCAACTACGCATCCTTAACGAAATTAGAAACGGATCCCTGACTTCTTCTCCTTGCAAAGCCAGGGCAGTGGCATCACCACTCTCTTCCATGCATTCCTCCGAGGCAAGATCTTGAGGCTGTGTACCCATTCCTTTTCACAAGGCCACATAGGTTCCCCTCATCTTCCTCTTCACTGAGGATCTGAGCCCAGGAGTGAGCAGTCATTCTCACTCCTGCGACTATCCACTCATCACCAGGTGTGGAGGTCGACACCTCCCACTCAAAGGCCTCCGCATCTCATCTTCTCCTAAGAGACTTGGCTAGGCCCCCAGGGTCTACTGATGCTTTATCCGAACTTTCCTTCTGGGATCCAGCATCTGAAACTTCAACATCTGGTTCTGTCTCTAACTCTGCACCCACTAGCTTTGTGCCACACTCCCCGAGGGGCCTTCTTCCACAGGCTCCACCTGGTGCTGTGTGCTGCCAACTGCAGATTCCTGAACCTTTGTCCATGTGGGAGCCAAACGAATTTGAGGTGCTTTATACAAGCCATATTTTTCTAGGCATCGAGCACAGTGAGGAATCATGAAGACGCCCTTCCAGCTCTCAAGCATATTTGACACACATGGCGTAAGAACAGTGAAGCAGTCTAGGGAGGTCAAATCATGGAAAGCCATGTGTGCAAATGCCAGGAGCCTTAGCAACAAGATGGAAGATCTGGAGGCTGTCATGGTACAGTCAGACCTGGACATTGTGGCCATCACTGAAACCTGGTGTAATGATAACCATGACTGGGAGATGGCCATACCTGGCTACAACATATTCAGAAGAGACAGAGCAGGCAGGAAGGGAGGAGGAGTGGCACTGTATGTGAAAATGACATAAGGGCCACACAGATCCAGGAGGAACAAAATGGGGAGAGATACTGTGGGTTAAGATGGAAAGAAATGGGGCCAGCCATCCGCACAGGTGTGGCTCTAGACCACCAGCCCAGGAGGAAGAAACAGATAGAGTTGATGCTAGCCATCCAAAGGATGGCAGACAAGGGTGAGGTAGTACTGGTTGGAGACTTCAATATACCAGACGTGGACTGGAGCATCCCAGCAGCAGCATCAACTAGGAGCAGATTTATCCTGGACTCTTCAGGGTGCCTTCCTCAAGCAACTGGTCATGGAACCAACTCGGCAGAAGGCAATACTGGACCTTGTGCTCACAAACAGGGACAGTGTGATGGGGTAACAGTGGGGAGCACCTGGGTAACAGTGACTACCAGTCATTGTGGTTTGAAATCACAGAAAGAGCAGAACCAAACCACACAAAACACGATCCTGGATTTTAGGGGCAGACTTTGGGAAAATTGGGAGATACTTGAAAGAGGCATTAAGGGAATGGGACAGGAATCAGGGGTTGAGGAACAGTGGGCAGTATTTAAAATGGGGATTATAAGAACAACAGAATTATGATTTAAGCAGGTTAGCAAGAGGAAAGGAAAGGAGACCATTATGGTTTTCCAAAGAGGTAGCAAAGAAAGTGAAAGCCAAAAGATTGCATAGATTCATTCAGGCAATACAAAAAGACACAGGCAGAAGGGGATAGGGAGAAGTACCAGGAGAAACAAAGGAGGCAGGGAAGTCAGTAAGGGAAGCCAAAGCTCAGACAGAAGAACACATTGCAAAATCAGTGGGTAAAGGGGACAAACCTTTTACAGGTACATAAGTGAAAAAGAAAGACAAAGGGAGGGATAGTGAGACTGAAGGGGAGGATGGGAGCATGTGGAGGATGACAAGAATAAAGCTGACATATTGAACAAGTATTTCTGCTCAGTCTTTACTAAGGAAGAGGGGGTAATGGGTCTGCAGGGAGTAAAAGGGTGAGAATGGTGTAGAAATGGACACAAGTCCCTTTACAGAGAAAAGGGTCCTGAAGGAACTGGAAGTAATAAGAGCTGATAAAGCAATGGGGCCAGATGGGGTGCACCCAGGGTCCTTAAAGAACTAAGAGAGGTGGTGGCTGAACCTCTGGCTATCCTGTTCAGCCAATCACTGGAAACAGGGAGGTACCCAAGACTGGAGGACAGCGATGTAGTCCCTTATACAAAAGTGGGAACAAAGAGGAAGCAGGGAACTACAGACCAGTCAGACTCACCTCAGTAGTGGGAAAGATCATGGAAGCACTACTGAAGGAGAGATTGTTGGAACATCTGGTTGTCAATGGACTACAGGACCCAAGGCAGCATGGTTTCACCAGGGGAGGTCATGTCAGACCAACCTCATTGAATTTTTGACTGGGTGACTAGGGAGGTGGATCAGGGAGGGCAGTGGACATGGCCTATCTGGACTTCAGCAAGGCCTTTGACACTGTGCCACATAGAAGACTATTACACAAACTGGGGAATATGGGTGTGGGCAGGACAGTAGTGTGGTGGGTAGGTAACTGGCTGGGTGGCAGGACACAGAGGGTGGTGATAAATGGCTGTCACTCCACAGAGGGAAGAGTAACCAGTGGGGTACCACAAGGATCAGTGCTGGGACCGGTCCTATTCAACATCTTCATCAGTGACCTTGCACAGGATCTAGAAGGCAGAATTTCACTGTTCGCTGATGACACAAAGCTCTGTAACAGAGTAGACACACCAGAGGGTGTAGACAGAATGAGAAGGACCTGCAGAAACTTGAAGAATGGTCAAGTGTTTGGCAGTTGAAATTCAATGCAAAGAAGTGCAAGATAATGCATATGGGGCACAAAAACCCTGGCACAATATATCAATTGGGGGTGAGGATATAGCATGCACCAAGCAGGAAAGGGATCTTGGGGTTGTCATCTCTGATGACCTCAAGGTAGGGAAACAGTGTGACAAGACATCAGGTAAAGCAAATAGGATGCTGGGATGTATAGGCAGGGGCATCACCAGCAGGAAAAGGGAGGTCATAATTCCGCTATATAAGACACTAGTGAGGCCCCACCGGAGTTACAGTGTACAGTTCTGGAGACCATACCTACGTAAGGACATAGACAGGGTAGAGAAGGTTCAGAGGAGGGCAACAAAGATGGTGCATGGGTTGCATCACAAGTCCTATGAAGACAGGTTGAAGGAACTGAACATGTACTCCCTGGAGGAGAGGAGGGAGAGAGGGGGATATGATAGAGACATACAAGTATCTTACAGGGAGGAACAGGGTGCAGGAAAACACTATTTTAAGCAAAAAGATGTTCCAGGACTAGAGGGCATGGGATGAAGTTGGAGGAGGATGATTCAGAGGAAACATGAGAAAAATTTCTTCACAGAACGGGTGGTGGACAAGTGGAACACCCTGCCAGAGGAAGTGGTGGGGGCTGAAACAATCAATGGATTTAAGAATGCATGGGATAGACATAAAGGAATTCTAGAGGCAGGAGTAAGGAAACAGACTTCTAGGAAAACAAACTGAACTTACAAGCTCAAATGGGTAGACTAGGAGGGCCATAGGCCCTTATCTGCCAACACTGTCTATGTATCTATGTATCTATGTATGCACTGGAAAACCAGGAATCGCCACATGAGGAGGCAGTTGTCCTCCATAGCACCACTTTTCAATAACTCTCAGTCTATTCACTGCTGCTGTTACTGCAACCCGGCATGATCCAGATAGCAAGCTGGTCCTGAGGCCATAACTGCAGAAAACAAAACAAAAGCTCACTGTAACTGAAAGTCCCACTTTACTGAACACTCTCTTTAGTTTTAAAATGGCTCCTCTGCTGCTGTGTTTATTTTACTACCCCACCCTGTAATGGCCTTGGCAGCACTCCTGTGCATCAACATGCAGAAATTGGGCCAGCTCATTGCGCACCCGACTTACACAAACTACTGATAACTTTGCTCAAACTGCACAAACTTGCTCTGTTCTTGTTCTACACATTTACATGATTTTCCACAGACTTTTACATGCTGGAAACATTTCTTTGACTCACAGTCCCTTAAAGCTTCAGATTTTAAGCACAGGATTGCCTGTAAAACTAGTGCTGCAAATTTGGCTACAACTCACAGTCTCTCTCTGGCTTTAAACTTTAAACTGAGGCTGAACTCATTACTATGCACACAGTCAATGGCTTAGAAGACTTGCACTTGCTGGCAGGACTTGACACAGTTGTTACCTTAAAGCGACTACACTGCTGCACACATATTTATATGGCATCGGCAGAAAATCACTGTTTGAGCAGTTTCAATGTTAGTACTTACAGTTATTAGTAGCAGTTAGCTGCGATGGGGAAAAACGGCCTGCAGCCAGTTCTTGGAGGCCTCAGAACAGAAACAGGCAGGCAGTCCTGCCGATCATCTCCTCGACCACCACACTTGCAATTCAGACGATCGATTAGCGGGTTGAGCCGATTTTAAACAAGCAAATCTACTTTTATAAGGTTTACAGCGATTTTAACACTCGTGATGCTCCTCCACTAGCCAGTACACGCACTCCACCACTCCCTCTCGAATGCTGGGGCAGTCACTGTAGAGAGCTGGCTGAGGCGGGGCCTGATTGCAGCCTCACCAATCACATGACGCCATGCAAATGAGCCTCTTCTTCTCGTGAGTGCTCTTCTCCACACGGCGATCGCCGAAGCAGGCAAATTTAAACTGCAGAATGCAACTTTTTTTTTCTAACTGACTCCACGCGGGAGTCTCTTTCAGCCATTTAACATAGCCATTACACCTGCAAGTCTCTCAGTTCATTTAAAAGCATTTCCAATGTCCAGGGCACACTTCTGTTGCTACCCCTAGTCTTCCACACTTTTCTTTATCACAGTTCATTTTAAAAGCATTTCCAACGTCCAGGGTACAATTTTCCTGTTGCTACCCCTAGTCTTCCACATTTTCTTGCCACAGTTCATTTTAAAAGCATTTCCAACATCCAGGGCTACAATTTTCCTGTTGCTACCCCTAGTCTTACACACTTTTTTACCAAAGTTCATTTTAAAAGCAGGCAAAAGGCTGTAAACAATTTGATGCAGGACAAGGCACACTCTTGGCTTTCTGCTCCTTGGTAAACAGTTGGCATTTTAAACAGCAGCATAAAATCCACAGCACACAGCAACACACTAGTTAACTTGCTTCAGCTTTTGGGCTACCCACTGCCAGATATCAGCTCTTGCCTTGCCTGAGCACCTTCCTCCCAGAATTAAATCCAAAGCAGTGCCTCCATTTTTGTCACACCCGGACCCCTGACTTTTGCAAAACGACAGGTGGCATGCTGTTGAAGCTGACAGTAGTACCGGTGGGGACTGGGTTCAGGGAGGATGAGGTTACTTGGCACAGGGGACCTAGGTTTTACTACTCTGCACAGGGTCACCCAAGTACATCTGAACACAGGAAGCAATAACTGTAATGTCCAGAACCAGGAATGGATTCTACAGTGTGGCTTTTATTCACATCCAAGCTGAACAAACAAAGCATAGACGGACCCCACGGGGCTACATTCCTGGTAATGCAGATTAGAGACAACAGCAGAACACTTCTTTACTATTTCCAACCCTCAGGCTCTGAACCCACCAGAACACAGCCGGACTTCGCACGTAGATTTGGGTACACAGCCCGACTTGTACACTACTTAGGGTTTCTCCCACTGGCCCTGATCCCCAACGGCCACTTGATCCGCAGTCCATTTTGGGAAATGAACCAATTTTCCTGTTGTGGCTCCCCTAAACCACCTTAGAGCCTTCGAATCCTAGAGGAATTTTCCTTCCAATCCCACTGTCTGGGTACTTCCTCATCACTGGCCGAGTGCATGAGGCAAAGTAGAAACCACAGAGCAAATCCGTAGAGGTTGATTTGGTCACTAAAGATGGGGGTCTCCACCTCCAGCTCCCACATTCCATACCCGCCATTTCTCTGGAAACTAAACAACTTTTTACTGAAAGCTTGTCAATGTAGATTACTGGGTAGATGTATTTCACATCTCCTCTACATATCTTGACTTCCCATAAGTGCTGGACTTGAACATACTTTCACTTTTGGCTAAGTCTATTACTCTAGGCCTCCCTCTATTTCAGTAGTCAATCCCCACTATCACACAAGTCCCAGGGTGAAAAACATAGGCCCTTTAGGAAGAGCTGAAACTCACCCTTAGGTTGCAGGTGCCCCACAGGCGATTCACAAATCTTCTTGTTTTCCCAAAATTCTGGAACAAATAGGCAGCTTCTCCACTAGTAGCAGAACCAGGGGTTGCCCCAAGAATATGCAAAACAACCTTCCTGCCTCCATCCCTGGAGGGAGGGACACTGAGACCCGAATCAGCGGTCTCCACCACTTCAAAACCATCTTCTGTGTCTCTCTTTGGTGGAGACACACACCCTTTACTTAAATGTAGCCCTATGTCAGGGCTGAGCTCCACAGACTACACAGAGCTGCTGCACTGCTCCCTCAGCAAGCTCCCAACTCCAACTGACCTACAGACTTCTGTTCAAACCTCCCAACATTCTATTCCAACTCCCTGCTGCAGATTCCATTGTGGCTGATGCAGCTCGACAGTTCTATGGTGATGTCATAACTCAGTCTCAGCTGAGACTGAGAACAGAGTGAGACAGTGTGAAATCCATTTAACTGGAGTTTCACAAGCTTGCCTTCCTGCCTGCCACTAGGTCTTACTGGGATTCTAGTAACCCGGATAACAAGGGGTTACACCACCCTTGACCAGGAAAATGACTGTCCGCAGTCATTGTTTACCTGGCTTTAGGCCATCCCACCCTATGTGCTACCTGTGGAGGGGGTGATCAGGCCCTCCTACCATGTGCAAGCACAGGCAGGCAACACTAAGGGCCTAGAGGCCTTTAGCTGACATATCAGTCTCTACTCTATCCACTTACTATGGACACCAAGTGGCTCTGGTAGAACTGTCCAGAGCATAGCCCTAATAGATCAGCACTGCGGTCCTTACGGCCATTCAGGACCACAGCCTGTCTATCCCCCATCCTCTAGGGAAAATCTGTCTGCATTTTACTTAACACCCAAAAACAAAACCAACCCGGGACCTCCCGACCTTGGGCAACCTGCAACCACACACCAAGAATAATACCACATTTTATTACTTTACTGCCTCCCTACCCCCACAACCACACCTGTGGAAGGAAAAGGGTTAATACAGTAACAACAACAATAACAACTC
Organism: Neoceratodus forsteri; assembly: GCA_016271365.2. Lineage (NCBI taxonomy): Eukaryota > Metazoa > Chordata > Ceratodontiformes > Ceratodontidae > Neoceratodus > Neoceratodus forsteri. The sequence continues at coordinate 979,907,155 of CM028136.1, read as the reverse complement.
CACACTTTAAATCACTACATACTAGTACTAGTGAGGAACTCCGATGAGCCCCTCCTCCTCTTCTTGTCTTCTCTTCTATCTTCTCCAGGAACACCTGCAAGAAAAAGAAAGACAACACACACTCTAATCTGCAAACACAGTCTACCTAAACCCCTACCATCGAAACACTGAAGAATCCCAAAAATATTTTTTTTTTTAGAAAAGGTAGAAAAACAGTATTTACATTAGAAAACAGTGAAAACAACAACATTATTTACAATACACATTTGGGGGGATGGAGTGCCCTAAAAGTCCCAACTAGTGACCACAATGCTCAAGGCTTGTCCAATAAAGAGTCTCTCCTGGGCGGAGCCGGTGAAGCACAGTTCTAACAGGCCAAAGTCCTGAAGGGAGAGTCTTTGAGGACAGTTCACACATTTTGGAGTCTGCTAGTGTAGGTGTGTACTGCAATGTCATGAAGATAGAAAAGTTCGGACTTGCCAGCCCCTTGTAGAATGGAAAATTCTGAACCGACCTGCACCTCTGACGAAGACTCTCCTGGCAGCATTTCTTCTGATACAGCTGGGTGGACATCTTCTGGAAACCACAGGAGGCACATCTGGGAACTGCTGGGTTGATGTCATCTCTGGAGATGGAAACTTAGAACAGGAACAAAAGAAAACAGCTGGTCTGATGTCATCCGATTACCAGGCGATGGATCAGGATACAGCTGGGCTGGTGTCCTCTCTGGATCTGAAGTCATCTGGTGGGCCAGTCGATGGATTCTGGAAAGCCAGTATACTGTAGAACTGATGAATGTGGGGCACCTGAGTCCTGGATGTCCATACTGGCAGATCAGTAAAGGCACTTCACAGTCTGGTGTGGCAGTATTGACTACCACTGCTCGGCTTTCCATTTAGTAGGCACAGGCACATTTGCTGAGAGGTCCTTGCACTGAGGCCAATAGTACGGGATCAGGAGCTTGAATTATTACCCCGCCTGGCACATAATTCACACAGTGGAGATTTCACGTCCCTCTCCATCCACTATTCGCACTCTGTCCATAAACAGTGTCCTGCCTCTCTTCCACTGGGTATATTTCCAGTGAAACAGTCTGTTCTTTACATACTTGTTGGCCCCAGGATGCACACATTTCATTGCTTCGGCCCAAATCCAGGATTTTCTGCTGTTCTCAATCTCCTCCCAGACTCTCCGAGGAAAGGTGGGAAAGGTCATACTGTAGTTCTCATTCGCCTTCTCACGAACCTGTCTCTCCTCTTTACTAGCTTTGGTCAACCTGAGACTGCTGGCCTGGCTTGGGGTGTGCCAGTCCTGGTTCTGCCAACTATGCATCCTTAACGAAATTAGAAACGGATCCCTGACTCTTCTCCTTGCAAAGTCAGGCAGTGGCATCACCACTCTCTTCCATGCATTCCTCCGAGGCAAGATCTTAGGCTGTGTACCCATTCCTTTTCACAAGGCCACATAGGTTCCCTCATCTTCCTCTTCACTGAGGATCTGAGCCCAGGAGTGAGTAGTCGCTCACTCCTGAGACTATCCACTCATCACCAGGTGTGGAGGTACACCTCCCACCCAAGGCCTCCGCATCTCATCTTCTCCTAAGAGACTTGGGCTAGGCCCCCCCCAGGGGTCTACTGTGCTTTATCCGAACTTTCCTTCTGGGATCCAGCATCTGAAACTTCAACATCTGGTTCTGTCTCTAACTCTGCACCCACTAGCTTTGTGCCACACTCCCCAAGGGGCCTTCTTCCACAGGCTCCGCCTGGTGCTGTGTGCTGCCAACTGCAGATTCCTGAACCTTTGTCCATGTGGGAGCCAAACAAATTTGAGGCGCTTTATACAAGCCATATTTTTCTAGGCATCCAGCACAGTGAGGAATCATGAAGACGTCCTTCCAGCTCTCAAGCATATTTGACACACATGCACTGGAAAACCAGGAATCGCCACATGAGGAGGCAGTTGTCCTCCATAGCACCACTTTTCAATAACCCTCAGTCTATTCACTGCTGCTGTTACTGCAACCCGGCATGATCCAGATAGCGAGCTGGTCCTGAGGCCATAACTGCAGAAAAACAAAACAAAAGCTCACTGTAACTGAAAGTCCCACTTTACTGAACATCTCTTTAGTTTTAAAATGGCTCCTCTGCTGCTGTGTTTACTTTACTACCCCACCCTGTAATGGCGGTGGCAGCACTCCTGTGCATCAACATGCAGAAATTGGTCAAGCCACTGCGCACCCGACTTACACAAACTACTGATAACTTTTGCTCAAACTGCACAAACTTGCTTTGTTCTTGTTCCACACATTTACATGATTTTCCACAGACTTTTACATGCTGGAAACATTTCTTTGACTCACAGTCCCTTAAAGCTTCAGATTTTTAAGCACAGGATTGCCTGTAAAACTAGTGCTGCAAATTTGGCTACAACTCACAGTCTCTCTGGCTTTAAACTTTAAACTGAGGCTGAACTCATTACTATGCACACAGTCAATGGCTTAGAAGACTTGCACTTGCTGGCAGGACTTGACACAGTCGTTACCTACAAGCGACTACACTGCTGCACACATATTTATATGGCATTTGGCAGAAAATCACTGTTTGAGCAGTTTCAATGTTAGTACTTACAGTTATTAATAGCAGTTAGCTGCGATGGGGAAAACGCCTGCAGCCAGTTCTTGGAGGCCTCAGAACAGAAAGGGGCAGGCAGTCCTGCCGATCATCTCGACCACCACACTTGCAATTCAGATGATCGATTAGCAGGTAGAGCCCGATTTTAAACAAGCAAATCTACTTTTATAAGGTTTACAGCGATTTTAACACTCCGCGGCTCCTCCACTAGCCAGTACACGCACTCCACTCACACTTCCTCTCGAATGCTGGGGCAGTCACTGTAGAGCTAGCTGAGGGCGGGACTGATTGCAGCCTCGCCAATCACAAGATGCCATGCAAATGAGCCTCTTCTTCCTCATGAGTGCTCTTCTCCACACGCGATCGTCGAGCAGGCAAATTTAAACTGCAGAATGCAACTTTTTATTTTCCAACTGACTCCACGGCGGAGCCCATTTCAGCCATTTAACATAGCCATTACACCTGCAAGTCTCTCAGTTCATTTAAAAGCATTTCCAATGTCCAGGGCACAATTTTCCTGTTGCTACCCTAGTCTTCCACACTTTTCTTTATCACAGTTCATTTTAAAAGCATTTCCAACATCCAGGACACAATTTTCCTGTTGCTACCCCTAGTCTTCTACACTTTTCTTTGCCACAGTTCATTTTAAAAGCATTTCCAACATCCAGGGCACAATTTTCCTGTTACTACCCCTAGTCTTCCACACTTTTTTACCACAGTTCATTTTAAAAGCAGGCAAAAGGCTGTAAACAATTTGATGCAGGACAAGGCACACTCTTTGGCTTTACTGCTCCTTGGTAAACAGTTGGCATTTTAAACAGCAGCATAAAATCCACAGCACACAGCAACACACTAGTTAGCTTGCTTCAGCTTTTGGGCTACCCACTGCCAGATAGCCAAAACGCTAGCCCTTGCCTGAGCACCTTCCTCCCAGAATTAAATCCAAAGCAATGCCTCCATTTTTGTCACACCCGGACCCTTGACTTTTGCAAAACGACAGGTGGCATGCTGTTGAAGCTGACAGCAGTACCTGGTGGGGACTGGGTTCAGGGAGGATGAGGTTACTTGGCACAGGGGACCTAGGTTTGGTTACTCTGCACAGGGTCACCCAAGTAAATCTGAACACAGGAAGCAATAACTGTAATGTCCAGAACCAGGAATGGGATTCTACAGTGTGGCTTTTATTCACATCCAAGCTGAACAAACAAAGCATAGACGGACCCCCACGGGGCTACATTCCTGGTAATGCAGTTTAGAGACAACAGCAGAACACTTCTTTACTATTTCCAACCCTCAGGCTCTGAACCCACCAGGAACACAGCCCGGACTTGCACAGCTTTGGGTACACAGCCCGACTTGTACACTACTGGTTTTCCCCACTGGCCCGGCTCCCCACGGCCACTTGATCCATGAGTCCATTTTGGAAATGAACCAATTTTCCTGTTGTGGCTCCCCAAACCACCTTAGAGCCTTTGACTCCTAGAGGAATTTTCCTTCCAATCCCACATCTGGGTACTTCCCTCATCACTGGCCAAGTGCATGAGCAAAGTAGAAATCCACAGAGCAAATCCGTGAGGGGTGGACCTGGTCACTAAAGGTGGGGGGGTCTCCACCTCCAGCTCCCACAATCCATACCCGGCCATTTCTCCGGAAACTAAACAACTCTTTTACTGAAAGCTTGGCAATGTAGATTACTGAGTAGACGTATGTCACATCTCCTCTACATATCTTGACTTCCCATAAGTGCTGGACTTGAACATACTTTTACTTTTGGCTAAAGCCTATTACTCTAGGCCTCCCTCTATTTCAGTAGTCCAATCCCCACTATCACACAAGTCCCAGGGTGAAAAACATAGGCCCTTTAGGAAGAGCTGAAACTCACCTCCAGTTGCAGGTGCCCCACAGGCGATTCACAAATCTTGTTTCCCAAAAACTCTGGAACAAATAGGCAGCTTCTCCACTAGTAGCAGAACCAGGGGTTGCCCCAGGAATATACAGAACAACCTTTCTGCCCCCATCCCGGAGGAGGGACACTGAGACCAATCAGCGGTCTCCACCACTTCAAAACTATCTTCTGTGTCTCTCTCTTTGGTGGAGACACACACCCTTTACATAAATGTAGCCCTATGTCAGGGCTGAGGCTCTATGAGCCTACACAGAGCTGCTGTACTGCTCCCTCAGCAAGCTCCCAACTCCAACTGACCTACAGACTTCTGTTCAAACCTCCCAACATTCTATTCAACTCCTTGCTGCAGATTCCATTGTGGCTGATGCAGCTGCGACAGTTCTATGGTGATGTCATCCCTCAGTCTCAGCTGAGACTGAGAACAGAGTGAGACAGTGTGAAATCCATTTAACTGGAGTTTCACAAGCTGCCTTCCCTGCCTACCACTAGGTCTTACTGGGATTCTAGTAACCCCGGATAACAAGGGGTCACATTTGCATTGATGCACATCACTGTCCATACCTGACTCCCTCCTTGCCTATGCTGTTCCCTTATGAGCCCTCTCACCTATCACTTCCCATGTTTCCTTCTCTGTTATCTGTCTCCCTTGATCTTTACTACTTTCTTCTTGCTTCCTGATTCATACCCCATTGCTCTCTGCCTTGTTCTCCCTCCATTTTCTTGTGCCTCTGCCCTAGGGGAGCTCATTTCCCCTCAGACCGTCTTTCACTGCTGCTTTATCATCAGGTGGGGGGTAGTTGTTGCCTCCCTTGGTACTGCAGCCGCCCCCAGCTAGTCTACTCACTTATCACAATTGACTGTAGAGTTTTATGGAAACTCAGTTCCTTTGTGAGCATTATCAACGTTCTTCCCAAAGTGATCCTTCTTGCACATCCTCTAGATCTTCAGTACAGGTGCATGCAAGTAGAGCCCTTAGTGTTGTGCTCTGCACAGCATGTCAATTTCACCAAATTGAAACTATGTAAAGTGCCACTTAGCAGAGTACTTTTCATGTATTTTTTTAAAAGAATGTTCCTTTCCACTGTCCTCTCATAGCACCCTGTTCCTCTCCTCCTCCAGCCCTGACCAGTAGCAATAATGGGCCTTCATCCCCAGACCCACTCAGCAGCATCCCTGCCCTCAACCACTCCCAGTCCTGGCAAATTCAGGAGCAAAATAGCCATCCTCCCACTGCTTATCAGTGCCAAATCCCCCACTCCAGCCCTGAACAAAAGAGACAGTGGTGTTTCCTTCCCACCGACACTCTTAGGACCCAACCCACCCTCCACCTCCATGCCAACCAAGAAAAGAATACCAGTGCAGTAAAAGGAGATGGTGAGAGGCACAGACTCTCCTCCCACCTTGGCCAGCCACCGTCTAAATGGAAGGGAGTGCATGTTCTACTATTTTATGTCAGGTTTAAACTTTTTTTTCAAAATTATTTTTACAGAATAAATTGAAGAAAGCTGTGGCTCATAGAAAAGCAAGGAGTTACAACTGCAACAGGCCATTCTGAGTTTGATTCCAAATTTGGTGGTCATCAGGAAGAGTATCCCAGACAGTTTGCAAATGCAACAGACCGTGGTTGGTGAACAATGCCAGAGAATGAATAATATATTGCACCAAATGTGTCTTGATGTAATATTAACAAACTCCTTTACCAACATAGAATTAACAAACTCCTTCACAACAGGGTGTTCAGTTATTAAACCAGAAAGCATCATAAAACATGAAACCTCAAAAGGCCATATTTCAGTCGAAGAATACCAGTTATTGGCAAAACCATTGTACAAGGTCATATCAATATAGTGAAAAAATCAGAGGTAGCAATAATGGCTGCTGTAAAAATGTTTTCTTTTCTGCAAAACTGAGTCTCCCAAATGTTGTCAATCCAGAGATAAACTGTCTCTGCATTGAATATGGAACTGAAGAGCTCAATTCAATAAAAGTTGATTCACACACTGATTGCAGTCATCATTGTTCAGCTAAGGATTCCCAGTCTGCCATTGCTGCTGTGATTGAGGGTAACATCATTACCAATTTGAAACGCTGTCCCTGCATTAGCATTCAGTTAGATAAATCAACAGACAGTGCAGTGGAGTCGAGTAAGATCTGTGTGCGCATGTACGCTTTCTCAGTGTGGATTCTGGTTTATCTGAAACACATTTTTGTCTCTCATCAAAATCCCTGGTGCTACTGCTCAGGTTTGTGTGAATCATCTCAGAGGTTTTGAAAGAGAAGTCCACATAGATCTGATTAAAATGTACGAGGTTGCCATAAATGGGGCTGCAGCAGTGACAGGGGTTAAGTACTGAGTGGTTACCAAGTTAAGGGAAATGTATCCAGAGATTCTATCATGTCATTGCGTTTCACACATAATGACTCACCACTGCTGATGCTGCATACAGCATCCTTATCTTGTAAAATACCTGGAGCTCCTTAACTGCATTTACCACTTTTTTTTAGATTCACCCCAAACTCAAATGCCGTAAACTACATTCTTAATGTTCTGAATGAGAAACAGCATAAATTCAGTAAGGAACTGTTTTACACTGGATGGTTATCATTTGAAGGTGCAGTTACATGCATTACTTGTCAATTTTAGGTTGATTGCATGCATGCAAGAAACATATTGCGCAGTTGTTGGTGAAGCAGGTTGTGAAGGCACAGCACTGGTTGTGGCCAATGCCCCACAACCTTTTAAAGGCTTGGCCCGCTTTTACTCCCCAATGCTATGGCATGCTGCTGCAGACACTAGTTCAGCCAGCATGCCACCACCTTGAAATGTTTCAGCCACAGCAATCAGGGGCTGCCTCGTCGATTAGCATCAGTGGAACCGCTGCAATGAGGGAGAGACCGTCATTGCTGAAGGCGGAACGATGACAATATTGTTTGTGAACAAGGCAGGTGGCCTGCCGCCTGTTCACGAACAATATTAATACCCAGTGCTGGGGGTGCCCAATCCTCGGCAGCATGTGCCTCCCCCAGCAACAGTGTTTGTGCCGACGGGGGGCCCCAATCCCCTGTTCGGCTTCAGTCCCCTCTTAGTTACAGTTGCCAATGAGGGAGTCCACCCCCATCAACATAATGCCCCCATCTACATTGATTTGCCAATGGGGAGCCCACTCCCGTCAGCATAATGCCCCCCACAAACACCCAGTACATTAGTGCTGAGGGTGCCTAATCCCCCCTTAGCTGTTGTGCCCCCCTTTGTGCCAATGGGGTGCCCAATTCTCCATTGGGTACAACTCCCCCAAGAAACACTTCATTGGCATGCTGGGAGTGCACCCCAGCATGCCACATGCCCTAAAAAAAAAAGTCCTGTGATGTTTTTTTTTTTACCTATGAAAAAAGAAAATGGTCTCCTCGGTCTCCCTGCCCCCTCCACAGCCCACTCCCACCCACTGCACATCCTGCCTCCCACACCCCATCACCCCATACTTACCTCCAGAGTCTGGCACGACAATCTTGGTGGACCAGGAACATGTCTGCACTATTCAAATCCGACCTGAATGGAGGAAATGCGGTAAGCTGTATAATGGAATAAATAGTGTTTTTCAACTTTTATGCATATCTCAGGCATATTTTGTAATTTTGGCACCAAATTTTCAACATTGGATTTTGGACCCTCCTCATGAATTCTGCCACTGTCATGGCGTTATTTGGCCCGAAAGGTGATTTCGTGGTCACTGCGTGGAATCACCTTTTGGGACTGATTAGTGAAATGACAGTGCCAGTGTTGATGAGGTGGGGTCTCAAAAATGTATATTACAAATTTGGTGGGAAAAATCCCAAAAGGACTGTTTACATACGTGTATTGCGCTGTTGCTACATCGCGCTCATAACTTTGCCAGTTTGCAATATTTTCACTCCAGAGTTTCAACATTACCATTTTGCATACCTCCTTATGAACAGCATAGCTGTCATTTTTACACCTGGCCAAAATGTGTTTTCACAGTTCTGGTACAGAATAGCGCCGTTGCTGTGGAAATCAGTGTTCAGGACACATTAAGAAAAACACAGTGACACTGCTCATGAGCAGAGGTCCTAAAACGCCTATGTTGAAAATGTTGTGACAAAAGTCCATAAAATGAGTGTGTTATGACCATGCATTGCACAGGTTCCATGCAGCGTACCTTCCAATATTTTCACTCCAGATTTTCAACATTGTCATTTTCCGCACCTCCTTATGAACAGTGCAGTTGTCATTTTCACATAATGGCCAAAATGTGTTATCACTCTTCTGGCACAGAACAGCGTGGTGGAAGTGGAAATCAGTGTTCCAGACACATTAAGAAAGTCACAGTGACACTGTTCACGAGCAGAGGTCCTAAAATGCCTATGTTGAAAATTTTATGATGACACTCCATAAAACGCACTGTATTACGGCGTGCATCATGCAGTTTCTACACACCCTTGTAACTTCACAAATTAGTAATATTTTCATGCCACATTTTCAACACATCCTGCCCAAACTGTGTTTTCACACTTCCAGCGCAGAATACCACAGTCGCTGTCAGAAATCAGTGTTTGGGACAGATTATGATCGGCCGAGTGAGAGAGAGGATGACCGAGCTCAACTGAGCTCTGTTGGGACTGCTGGAGTTTCCTTATGGGCAGGAAAAGCACCAACGCAGGCAGGATCCCAGTAAAAAGGGCAGCCTGCAGCACGGGAGCCACAGAATGAGCGAGTGAGGGAGAGTGAGTGAGTAAGCTCAACAGAGCTCTGTTGGGATTGCTGCAGATTTCTTTGTGGACAGAAAACATCAGCAATGCGGAGGGGCCCAGTACAAAGGGCAGCCTGCGGAGGCGGGAGAAACAGAACAAGTGAGTGAGAGAGGGGAGTGAGCAAGCTCAATAGAGCTCTGTTAGAACACCTGCAGATTTCTTTGTGAGCAGAAAAGGTGCTAACGCAGGCAGGAGCCCAGTACAAAGGGTAGGCTGCAGCACTGGGAGAAACACAATGAGAGTGTGTGAGAGAGGGGAGTGGGCAAGCTCAACAGAGCTCTATTGTGACTGTTGCGGATTTCTTTGTGGACAGAAAAAGGTGGCAATGCAGGCAGCAGCCCACTACAAAGGCCAGCCTTCAGCAGCGGGAGAAAGCGGAATGGCCAGTGAGAGAGAGAGAGGAAGTGGCCAGCTCAACAGAGCTGTGTTGGGACTGCTGCAGATTTCTTTGTGGGCAGAAAAGCCACCAATGCAGGCAGGAGCCCAGTACAAAGGGCAGCAAGCAGCGCCGGGAGACACAAACGAGCGAGTGAGGGAGGAATGAGTGAGTTCAACGGAGCTCTATCAGGAAACCTGCAGATTTCTTTGTGGGCAGAAAAAGGTGCCAATGGGCAGGAGCTCAGTACAAAGGGCAGCCAGCAGCTTGGAGAAACACAACGAGCGAGTGAGAGAGGGAAGTGAGCAAGCTCAATGGAACTCTATTGTGACTGCTGTATATTTCTTTGTGGGCAGAAAAGGCAGCAATGCAGGCAGTAGCCAAGTACAAAGGCCAGTCTGCAGCGCCAGCAGAAATGGAATGAGTGAGTGAGAGAGGGAGAGGAGGAGTGAGCGAGCTAGGATTAATACTTTAAAAATCGAAACAGCTCAATCCTAGCTGTGGTACTAACCACTCCCCACACAAAATTTCACATGCAGCAGTCTTCCATAATGACATGAGCGACCAGAGCATTGTAGTCTGCACAAGGTCACAAGCCAAAGTACAACATCAACCCAATTTCTTTACTAAACAGTCCCTTTTAGAAAGTTCAATGTCATAAACTACCTGGCTGACCTAAGCAAGGTCAGATGGCAAAATCTCTTTCTAGCAAAATCAGTTGATGACACCGTTACTGTCCTTAACGATAACCTTACTATCTTGGCTAATAGATATGCACCTCTGATCAAGGTCCGGAGGCATAAAATCTCTCAACCCTGGTTTACTCCAGAACTTAAGCTTGCATTGACAAACCGTGATAAACTATGGTCTCAGGCCAGGAGAACCAAGAACCCTGTAGACAGGCAGGCCTTTAGAGCATCTAGAAATGCCTGTGTTAAATGTATTCATACCACCAAAGTGACCTTTACATTTTCCACCCTAGAACAGACTAAGGGAACCCCCATAAAATTTGGAGGACCCTAAAATCCATTGAGGGTCGGTCGACTGCCCCTCTGTTCCAACCAAGATCCACAGTAAAGGCACGGTTGTGGATACTAATCAACAAATACCTGAAGAATTTAATTCCCACTTCGCCACTGCTGGTCTAGCCTTTGATTCTTCACTGTATGCTACTTGTGTTAAGATTCAAGACAGTTCAGACTCAATGCTGCCTTCCTCCGCCTGTTCATTCCAGCTGCTCCCATTGACCTTCAAAGAAGTTGAAGACTCTCTATTAATTTAGATACAAAAAGCACAGGGAAAGATGGACTGGATCCACTCTTCCTAAAACTTAGTTACTCATACCTTATTGCCCTTATCCTCATATTCTTAACCTTTCTATCTCCTCATAGCAGTTCCCTCTTGCTGGAAATCTGCTTACGTTCTACCTCTATTTAAATCGGGTGACCTGTGTGACCTAAACAGCTATAGGCCCATTTCAATTCTGCACATCCTCTCAAAAGTTCTCGAAAAATTGATCTACAAACAACTAAAAACCTTAATGAATCCATTCTCTTCTAAACCCTGCACAATCCGGTTTCACCTAATCACAGCACCATCACAGCTCTGGCCAAAGTTACTAATGATTGGTTCGTTGCAATGGATTCTAAGAAAATAATGGGAGCAGTATTCTTAGATCTCAGTAAAGCTTTCGATACAGTAGGTCATAACTCAGTATCGAATAGCCTTATTAAAATCAGTTCCACCCTTCCACTACCCAGTGGTTCAATAGTTACTTATCCGGAAGGACCCAGAATGTTAAAGCAGGAGATTTGTTCTCATCCTCCCTGCCTATCACCAGGGAGTTCCACAAGGCTTCATCCTAGGTCCCATTCTTTTCTCTCTATATATCAACAATCTTGACCACCAGATATCTAAGTCAAACCTGCATTTCTTTGCAGAAGACACAGTGCTATATACCTTTGGCCCACATTACCTGGAGTCAGAGACCTCCTCCAAGCTGACTTCTGCAGCTAGAAACTACCTAATTAATGCCAAGCTGCTACTAAATGCCAAGAAAACTAAAGCCATGTTTTTCTTTCCATATACCTCCGCACTACTACTCCTGACACATCTAAAGACCTTGTGTCACGTCTTTAGGGAGCCACTCGACATTATTTCTAAATTCAAATATCTTGGCATCTGGCTTGATAATGAACTCTCCTTTAATGATCACCTCGAAGACCTGTCCAGGAGATTAAAAGTCAGGCTAGGTTTCTTTTTCTGCAATAGATCTTTCTTTCCTTTGGAGACCAGACTCAGACTTGTACAAGTCACTTTCTTCCTCCTTCTGGACTATGGCGACATAATTTATAACACTTCAGCAATTACCAACCTCAATAATTAGACACTCTCTATCACCGTGCCCTGCGTTTTATCTCAACTCCCGTACCAAACTCATCACTGTGCTGTAGCCCTAGCAGTTGGGTAGACCTCTCTAACTATTGGCGTACACTCAGTGCAGCACCTGACCTAAACCTTCTTCTGAATAAATTCCCAAGCTACCTAACTTCTCTTGTCCATATTTCCCACAGTGTCTGCTCAGTCAGGAACGTCGGACTTTATCCTTCTAGATGTACCCAGGACTCTGACCTCCTTTGGTAAACATGCTATCTCATGTTCCCTTCCAACCATTTGAAATAGTTTACATCCTCGCTCAAATTATCCAGTACTGTCCCTGTTAACTTCTTCAAAAGGATAGCGATTGACAAATTAAAAGATATATGTAACTACTTCAAATCTCCTCCTCCTCCTCCATCCTAGTATTCCTCATTTAGCCATCATCTACCCTCCCCTTTTTCCTTCTTATTTGCCATGTACTCCCATCTCTCCTGCTCTTACAGCTCCCCATAGGCTCATGCTGATTGTTTTAAGAATGTTACTTTATGCCCTGAACATAATATACTACATTGACTCTTACTGTTTATTAATTTCTGTTTTGTCATTCTATATATGTATTGTGTACTTGTCTGTAAACCTGTAATCAGGACCTCCTTGTGAATGAGCTTGCTCAATGGAGTTTTCCTGTAATAAATTTGAACTTGAACTTGAGCTCAGCAGACTGTGTCAGGACTGCTGCAGATTTCTTTGTGGGCAGAAAAGCCGCCAACACAGGCAGGAGCCTAGTAAAAGGGCAGCCTGCAGCGGCGAGAGAAACAGAATGAGGGAGTTGGGGGTGAACGAGCTCAACAGAACTTTATTGTGACTGCTATAGATTTCTTTGTCAGCAGAAAAAGGCGCAACGCAGACAGGAGCCCAGTACAAAAGGGCAGCTCTGCAGTGCCAGCAGAAACAGAACGAGCGAGTGAGAGCAGAGAGTGAGCAAGCTCAACAGAATTCTGAGGGACTGATGCAGATTTCTTTGTGGGCAATAAAAGCTGACAACAGAGGCATGAGCCCAGTACAAAAACGGCCTGCAGTGCCAGGGAAAACAGAATGAGCAGGTGAGATGGGGGAAAGGCGACCTCAACGACTCTGTCGAGACAGCTGCAGATTTCTTTGTGGAAAGAAAAAGGTGCCAATGCAGGCAGCAACCCAGTACAAAGGGCAGCCTGCAGTACCAGGAAAAAGCACAATAAGCTAGTGAGAGAGGGGAGTGAGTGAACTCAACAGAGCTCTATCATGACTGTTTTGATTTCTTTGTGGGCAGAAAAAGCCGCCAACAAAGACAGGAGACAAGTACAAAATGCCAGCCTGCAGCACCAGGAAAACAGATGAGCGAATGAGAGGGGAATGAGCAACCTCCATGAGCTCTGTTGGAACACCTGAGGATTTCTTTGTAGAGCAGAAAAGGTTCCAATGCAGGCAGGAGCCCAGTACAAAGGAGGCAGGCTGCAGGCGCTGGGAGAAACACAATGAGCGAGTGAGAGAGGGGGGAGTGGCCGAGCTCAGTGGAGCTCTACGTGACTGTTGCGGATTTCTGGACAGAAAAGGTGGCAATGCAGGCAGCAGCCCACTACAAAGGTCAACCTGCAGCACGGCAGAAATGAATGATGAGTGAGAGAGGAGAGTGAATGAGCTCTAAGCAGCTGGCTAGTCAGGACTGCTGCAGATTTCTTTGTGGGCAGAAAAAGCCACCAGGGCAGGTAGGAGCCCAATACAAAGGGCAGCAAGCAGCCCGGGAGACACAGAATGAGTGAGTGAAGGAGGGGAGTGAATGAGTGAGCTCAACAGAGCTCTGTTGGGACTATTGCAGTTTCTTTGTGGGCAGAAGCGTCAGCAATGCAGCGTGGCCCAGTACAAAGGGCAGCCTGCAGTGGTGGGTGAAAGCGGATGACGATTGAGAGAGGGGTGAGCGAGCTCAACAGAGCTCTGTCATGACTGCTGCGGTTTCTTTGTGGGCAGAAAAAGGTGGCAGCTAAACACGTGGCTCAAGGACTGGTGCCAGGAAAAGGACACAGATTTGTAGGGAACTGGCAACAGTTCTGGGGCGAAGTTCTTTAAATTTGATGGACTGCATCTGACTAAGAGGAGTCAGTGCATTGGGCAGAAGTTTGGCGTCTTTGCAGAATATTTAAACTAGTAAATGGGAGGGGTGCAGCACCCCATCGTCGAATGGGAAGAACACCCCTCCCCTCAGCTAGTGGTCAAACAGGAATTCAAGCGTGTTTGCGTTCATTTGCATCACCAGGTAAGAAAAAGGTTTGTCTCCCATACGATGCACAGAGGTAATGCCAAACTTCACCCAACAACTAAAACACCAAAATCTGGCCAATGGAAAATCATGTACACAAATGCTCACAGCCTGGGAAATAAGATCCCAGACCTGCAGGCAATAATGTCAGAGGCTAAACTGGACTTAGTAGCAATTAGTGAGACGTGGTTTACCAGTAACCACACTTAGGAGACTTCAGTACCTGGCTATGTATTGTTCAGAAGAGACCAAGTTGCAAGGGAGGAGTGGCCCTGTATGTGAATGAAAATATCAAAGCTACAGAAATTCAGAATACACATAAGGAGCCAGAAGAACTGTGGGTCACCCTGGAAACAGGAAATGGGACAGCCATAAGATTTGGGGTTGTCTACAGGACCCCAGACCAGGGGAGGACATAGACACATTACTGTTAGAAGATATACAAAACATGACAGCTAAAGGGAGGTTCTGATAATGGGAGACTTCAACATGCCAGATACAGATTGGTCAATACCAGCAGGAACATCTGCCAGAACTAGACTCCATATGGATTCCCTGCAGGGAGGGCCTCAAACAACTGGTTCAGCAACCCACAAGAGACAGGGCTATCCTAGATCTAGTACTGACTAACAAAGAAGGGATCACAGATCTCCAGGTAGAAGGTCACCTGGGGGCCAGTGACCATCACATGGTATGGTTCAATTTGGCTACTACATCGAAATCATCCCATTCCAAGGCAAAAATATGGGACTTCAGAGGAGCTGACTTTGATAAGATGGCCAACAGAGTTAAGCTAGCCCTGGCAAAAGAAACACAGGTGAGGAGGTACAGGCAAAGTGGGCAAGCATTAAGGATGCAATACTTGAAGCAACATCCCATTGTGTTAGACAGAAAAGGAAGTGCAAAAGAAGAAGGAAACCACTTTGGTTCTCAAATACAGTAGCAGAAAAGGTCAGAGCCAAAAGGCTGGCCTTCAGGAAATATGAGGAACACAGCGGATGAAGATAGGGAGGCATACCAAACTGCCCTAAGGGAAGCAGGTAAGGCAGTAAGGCAGGCAAGTCCCAAACTGAGGAAACACTAGCACGAATAGTAAAAGAAGGTGACAAGACTTTCTATAGATACATTAGTGAAAGGAGAAAGTCCAGAGGGATTGCTAAGCTTAATGGAGAAAAAGGGAGCAAGTGAGGAGGAGGACCCTGTAAAGGCATCTATCTAAATAGATACTTTTGCTCAGTATTTACTGAAGAGAAGGTAGGGCAGGGCCCACTGCTCAGCATCATGGACACAGGGGAGGAGGTGAGCACTACTCCTTCACAAAAGAAAGGGTCCTACAAGAGCTTGCTAAGCTCAGGGTGGATAAGGCAATGGGACCTGATGGCATACATCCCAGGGTACTTAAGGAGCTAAAGGAGGAACTAGCAGAGCCATTAGCAGAATTGTTTAGTGAGTCTCTGAGCACAGGAGAGGTCCCAGAATACTGGAGAAGGGCTCATGTGATCCCACTCCACAAGAGTGGTAGCAGGAGGAAGGGGGAACTACAGACCGGTCAGTCTTACCTCAGTAGTGGGCAAGATTATGGAGGCACTCCTTAAGGAAAGGATAGTGCAACACCTGGAATCCATAGGGGCACAGGATCCAAGACAGCATGGGTTTACAAAGGAAGGTCCTGTCAAACTAATCTCATAGATTTCTTTGACTGGGTAACCAGAGTGGTGGACCAAGGGGGAGCAGTTGATGTCGCCGACCTTGACTTCAGCAAAGCTTTTGACACTGTTCCATAGAAGATTGATAAATAAAGCTAAGGTAGGCTTCGGTGGGTCGAAGTTGGTCAACTGGGTGGCAAACTGGTTGTGAGGGCAGAAAACAGAGAGTGGTGGTAAATGGTATACAGTCAGAAGAGATGCAAGTCACAAGTGGGGTACCTCAGGGATCAGTCCTGGGGCCAGTCCTATTCAACATCTTCATTAGTGACCTTGCAGATGGACTAGAGGGTAAGGCTTGTCTGTTTGCAGATGACACCAAGAACTGCAACAGAGTAGATGATCCAGATGGGTGGGCAGAATGAGAAGAGATCTGGATAAACTAGCAGAATGGTCAGAAGAGTGGCAACTGGGATTTAATGCAAAGAAGTGCAAAATCATGCACATAGGGAAGAGAAACCCTGAAGCCACTTATAGGCTGGAGGGAGTTGCTAGCAGTTACAAAGGAAGAAAGAGACTTGGGCATCATCATCACTGATGACCTGAAATCATCCAAGCAGACCTCTAAAACAGTAGGTAAGGCTAGTGGGGTGTTAGGGTGTATTAGTAGGGGCATCACAAGTCGTAAGAGGGAGGTAATAATCCTCTGTACAAGACATTGGTTAGGTCCCATCTGGAGTACTCATGCAGTTTTTGGAGGCCACACCTTCAAAAGGACATTAACCAAATTGAGGCAGTCCAGAGAGGGCAACCAAAATGGTGCAGGGACTGCATCAGAAGACATATGAGGACAGATTAACGGAGCTCAATATGTATACCCTTGAGCAAAGGAGGGAGAGGGTGATATGATCGGAGGCATTCAAACACCTTAAGGGCATAAACAAGGTGAAAGAGTCTAACATGTTTAAATATAAGAAAAATAGCAGGACAAGAGGACACAGCATGAGATTAGAGGAGGCCGATTAAGAGGGAATGGTGAAATTCTTTTCACAGAAAGGGTGGTAGATGCATGGAATGGCTTACCACAAGAAGTGGTAGCTGAATACAAGTGCAGGGCTTCAAACAGGCATGGATAGGCATAAGGGAGCAATACAAATGACTATGAATAGATAGGTCACTGACAGAGCAAAGGCCAATGGCACATTTATAAGGTAGAAAAGAAATGGGCAGACTGGATGGGCCTTGCTGGTCCTTATCTGCCGTCAACTTCTATGTTTCTATGTTTCTGGCTGCAACGCAGGCTGGAGTCCAGTAAGAAAAGAGTAGCCTGCAGCACTGGCAGAAATGAGATGAGTGAGTGAGAGAGGAGGAAGGAGTGAGCAAGCTCAATGGAATGCAGCCTGCAGCCTGGGAGACACAGAACGAGCGCGGTGAGGGAGGGGAAGTGAGTAAGCTCAACAAAGCTCTGTTGGGACTGTGCCGGATTTCTTCGTGGGCAGAAAAGTCAGCAATGCACACAGGGGCCCAATACAAAAGGCATCCTGCAGCGGCAGGAGAAATGGATCAGTGAGTGAGAGAGGTGGAGTGAGTGAGCTCAACAGAGCTCTGTTGGGACAGCTGTAGTTTCTTTGTGGGCCAAAAGGCAGCAATGCACACAGTGTGGGACTACAGATTTAATGGGGGATTTGGGCGGTGGATTTTTATGCACTAAAAGGTTACGTTGTGGTTGCTGAGGAAGTCAAGAAGAATACTGGCTTGTTTGACCCATTGGGGGTGTGGTAAGGACCCAGTCGATGAGTGAGTAATGATCAGATTTCAGGTTAAGCTAGGCGGCTCAGTAATGATTTGTGAGAGGTTTAGGGCAGAAATTTCAGTCCTGGTTTTGTTGAGGGCAGGAGCTAGCCAATTGTGGTTAAGATCACCTATAATGTAAAGTTCCCCTGTCGTGGTTAGGCAGGAGATTTGCTTGAGGAGGTCGGTGACAGGAAGCTGGTGTACCAGGTCGGCAGTATATCCCAGCAATGTAGACTGATAGCAAGAAGGGAAGGACAAGCTGAATTAGTATTACTTCGAGACTTTTGGTTGGACTTGGTCAGGACCACTGAATAGTGCAAGTCCAAGTTTATGTAGATGGATATTCCGCTTCTTTTAGAGGTTTCCCATCCTAGCAGGCCATAGAAGCCTGGGATAGCGACAGAGGAGTTTTTGATGTTTTTGTTGAGCCAGGTTTGGACAGGGTGAGGATATCTGGAGTGCAATCAGAAGCGGAGGCGGTGAGAGAGGGGAGTGAGCAAGCCACTAGAGCTCTGTCAGACTGCTGCAGATTTGATTGTGGCAGAAAAAGGTGCTAACAGAGGCAGGAGCCTAGTACACAAGGGCAGCCTGCAGTGCCAGGAGAAACACAAATGAGCGAGTGAGAGATAGGGGAGGAGTGAGCTCAATAGAGCTCTATTGTGACTGCTGCAGATTTCTTTGTGGGCAGAAAAAGGCAGCAATGCAGGCAGGAGCCCAGTACAAAAGGGCAGCCTGCAGCACTGGCAGAAACAGAATGAGTGAGTGAGAGAGGGGAGTGGGCAAGCTCAATGAAGCTCTATGGGGATTTCTGCAGATTTCTTTGTGGGCAGAAAAAGGTGCCAACAGAGGCAGGAGCCCAGTTCAAAAGGGCAGCCTGCAGCACCCTGGAGAAACAGAATGAGCGAGTGAGACAGGGGAAGAGCGATCTCAACGGAGCTCTGTCGGGACAGCTGCGGTTTCTTTGTAGGCAGAAAAGATGCCAACCAAGGCAAGAGCCTAGTAAAAAGGGCAGCCTACTACGCCGGAGAAACACAACGAGCGAGTGAGAGGGGAGTGAGCAAGCTCAACAGAGCTCTCATCGTGACTGCCATGGATTTCTTTGTGGGCAGAAAATGGCAGCAATGCAGGCAGGAGCCCAGTACAAATGGCCAGCCTGCAGCACTGGCAGAAATGGAGCGAGTGAGTGAGAGGGGAGGAGCGATCTAAATGGAGCTGTGTCGGGACTGCTCCAGATTTCTTTAGGGCAGAAAAAGCCACCAACACAGGCAGGAGCCCAGTACCAAGGGCAGCCTACAGCACCAGGAGAAACAGAATGAGCGAGGTGAGACAGAGGAGTGAGCTACCTGATCGGAGTTCTTCAGAACACCTGTGGGTTTCTTTGTGGCAGAAAAGGTGCCAATGCAGGCAGGAGCCCAGTACAAAGGGCAGTCAGCAGCGCTTGGGAGAAACACAACGAGCGAGTGGAGAGAGGGGAGGAGCGAGCTCAGTGGAGCTCTATTGTGACTGCTGCAGATTTCTTTGTGGGCAGAAAAGCAGCAATGCAGGCAGCAGCCCAGTACAAAAGACCAGCATGCAGCGCCAGCAGAAACGGAATGAGAAATTGAGAAAGGGGAGAGAGGAGGATCAAAGAGCTAGGATAAATACTTAAAAATCAAAAACAGCTCTATCCTAGATGTGGTACTAACCACTCACCCACAAAAATTTCACATGCAGCAGTCTTCCATAATGACATGAGCGACCATAGCATTGTAGTCTGTACAAGGCCACAAGCCAAAGTACAACATCAGCCCAATTTCTTTATTAAACAGTCCTTTGAAAGTTTAATGTCTTAAACTACCTGCTGACCTAAGCAAGGTCAGATGGCAAAATCTCTTCTAGCAAAATCAGTTGATGACGCTGTTATTGTCCTTAATGATAACCTTACTATCTTGGCTAACAGACATGCACCTCTGATCAAGGTCCGAGGCATAAAATCTCTCAACCCTGGTTCACTCTGGAACTTAAGCTTGCATTGACAAACCGTGATAAACTATGGGCTCAGTCCAGGAGAACCAAGAACCCTGTAGACTGGCAGGCCTTTAGAGCGCTAGGAATGCCTGTGTTAAATGTATTTGTACCACCAAGCAAACTTTTACGTTTCCACCTAGAACAGGCTAAGGGGAACCCCTAAAAATTTGGAGGACCCTAAAATCCATTGAGGGTCGGTCAGTCACTGCGCCTATCTTCCAACCAAGATCCTCAGTGAAGGCACAGTTGTGGATACTAATCAACAAATTCTTAAAGAATTTAATTCCCACTTCGCCACTGCTGGCCTAGCCTATGATTCTTCACTGTATGCTACTCATGTTAAGATTCAAGACAGCTCAGACTAAATGCTGCCTCCCTCAGCCTGTTCATTCCAGCTGCTCCCATTGACCTTCAAGAGTTGAAGACTCTCTTATTAATTTAGATACCAAAAAGCACAGGGAAAGATGGACTGGATCCTCTTCCTAAAACTTGGTTACTCATACCTTACTGCCCTTATCCTCCATATTCTTAACCTTTCTATCTCCTCTGCCACAGTTCCTCTTGCTGGAAATCTGCCCATGTTCTCCCTCTATTTAAATCGGGTAACCTGTGTGACCTAAACAACTATAGGCCCATTTCAATTCTGCCCATCCTCTCAAAGTTCTCAAAAATTGATCTACACACAACTAAAAAACATATTGAATCCCATTCTCTTCTAAACCCTGCACAATCCGGTTTTTGCCCTAATCACAGCACCATCACAGCTCTGGCCAAAGTTACTAATGATTGGTTCACTGCAATGGATTCTAAGAAAATAACAGGAGCAGTATTCTTAGATCTCAGTAAAGCTTCGATACAGTAGATCATAACTTAGTAGCGAATAGCCTTATTAAAATCGGTTCCACCCGTCCACTACCTAGTGGTTCAATAGTTACTTATCTGGAAGGACCCAGAAAGTTAAAGCAGAAGGTTTGTTCTCATCCTGCCTGCCGATCACCAGGGAGTTCCACAAGGCTCCATCCTAGATCCCATTCTTTTCTCTCTATATATATCAGCAATCTTGACCACCAGATATCTAAGTCAGACCTGCATTTCTTTGCAGATGACACAGTGCTATATACATCTGGCCCACATTATCTGGAGTCAGAAACCTCCTCAAGCTGACTTTATGCAGCTAGAAACTAACCTAATTAATACCAAGCTGCTATTAAATGCCAAAAACTAAAGCCATGTTTTCTTTTCCATATACCTCCGTACTACTACTCCTGACACTTCTAAAGATCTTATTGTCACCTCTTTAGGAGAACCACTGAAATTATTTCTAAATTTAAATATCTTGGCATCTGGCTTGATAACAAACTCTCCTTTAATGATCACCTTGAAGACCTGTCCAGGAGATTAAAAGTCAGGCTAGGTTTCTTTTTCCGCATAGGTCTTTCTTTCCTTTGGAGACCAGACTCAGACTTGTACAAGTTCACTTTTCTCCCCTTCTGGACTATGGTGACATAATTTATAACACTTCAGCAATTACCAATCTCCATAAATTAGACACCTCTACCACCATGCCCTTTGTTTTATCTCCAACTCCCGTACCAAACTCATCACTGTGCTTTGTACCTAGCAGTTGGGTGGACCTCACTAACCATTAGGCGTGTACTCCATGCTGGCACCTGGACCCTAAACCTTCTTCTGAATAAATTCCTGAGCTACCTAATTTCTCTTGTCCATATTTCCCACAGTGTCTACTCACTCAGAACATCGGACTTTATCCTTCTAGATGTACCCAGGACTCAGACCTCTTTTGTAAACGTGCTATCTCGTGTTCTCTTCCAACCTTTTGAATCGCTACAATCCTCGCTGAAATTATCCAGTGCTGTCCCTGTTAACTTCTTCAAAAGGATAGTGTTGACAAATTAAAGATATATGTAACTCTTCTAATCTCCTCCTCCTCCTCCATCCTAGTATTCCTCATTTAGCCATCATCTACCTCCCCTTTTTTTCGCTCTTTTTGCCACGCACTCCCTATCTCTCCTGTCCTTACACCTCCCCATAGGCTCATGCTGATTATTTTTAAGAATGTTACTTTATGACCCGAACATAATATACTACATTGAATCTTACTGTTTATTAATTACTGTTGTGTCATTCTATATTTGTATTACGTACTTGTCTGTAAACCCGTAATCAGGACCTCCTTGTGAATGAGCTTGCTCAATGGAGTTTTCCTGTAATAAACTTGAACTTGAACTTGAGCTCAACAGGACCTGTGTCAGGACTGCTGCAGATTTCTTTGTAAGCAGAAAAAGCCACCAACACAGGCAGGAGCCCAGTAAAAGGGCAGCCTGCAGAGCCAGGAGACACAGAAAGAGCGAGTGAGGTAGGGGGTGCTGAGTGAGCTCAACGAAGCTCTGTTGGGACTGCTGGGATGTCTTTGTGAGCAGAAAAAGCAGCAATGCACTCAGGGGCCCAGTACAAAAGGGCAGCCTGCAGTGCCAAAGAAACAGAACGGGCATGGGGGGATGACTGAACGAGCTCAACAGAGCTCTGTTGTAACTGCTGTAGATTTCCTTTGTCAGCAGAAAAAGGCGGCAATGCAGGCAGGAGCCCAGTACAAGGGCAGCCTGTAGCGCTAACAGAAACAGAATGAGCAAAGAGAGAGGGGGAGTGAGCGAGCTCAATGGAGTTCTTCGGGACACCTGAGGATTTCTTGTGGACAGAAAAGGTGACAAAGCAGGCAGCACAGCTACAAAAAGACCAGCCTGCAGCACCGGTAGAAACAGAACAAGTGAGTGAGAGAGAGGGAGGAGCAAGCTCAACGGAGGCAGCCTGCAGCGTGGGGAGACACAGAATGAGTGAGTGAGGAGGGGGAGAGTGAGCTCAACAAGCTCTGTTGGGTCTGCTGTGATTTCTTTGTAGGCAGAGAAAGTCAGCAATGCACGAGGGCCCAGTACAAAGAGCAGCTGCAGTCGGCGGGAGAAATGAAATGAGCGAGTGAGAGGAAGTGAGCAAGCTCAACAGAGCTCTGTTGTGATTGCTTCAGATTTCTTTGTGGGCAGAAAATGGCAGCAATGCAGGCAGGAGCCCAGTACAAAGGGCAGCTCTGCAGTGCCAGGAGAAACAGAATGAGAGAGTGAGACAGGGGGAGTGAGGACCCCAACGGAGATCTGTCGGGACACCTGCAGATTTCTTTGTGGGCAGAAAAGGTGTTACCATGCAGGCAGGAGCCCAATACAAAAAAGGGCAGCCTGCAGTGCTGGGAGAAGCCCAACAAAAGAGAGAGAGAGGAAGAGTGAGCGAGCTCAACAGAGCTCTATCGTGACTGCTGCAGAATTCTTTGTGGGTAGAAAAGGCAACACAGGCTGCAGCCCTGTACAAAAGGCCAGCCTGCAGTGCCATCAGAAATGGAATGAGCGAGGGGGAGTGAGTGAGCTCAACGGAGCTGTGTCGGGAGTACTGCAGATTTTTGTGGGCAGAAAGCTGCCAACACAGGCAGGATCCCAGTACCAAAGGGCAGCCTGCAGTGCCGGGAGAAACAGAATGAGAGAGTGAGACAGGAGTGAAGTGACCTCAACGGAGCTCTGTCAGGACACCTGCAGATTTCTTTGTGGGCAGAAGAGGTGCCAATGCAGGCAGGAGCCCAATACAGAAGGGCAGCCTGCAGTGCTGGAGAAGCCCAACAAAAGAGTGAGAGAGGAAGAGTGGCGAGCCCCAACAGAGCTCTATCGTGACTGCTGCAGAATTCTTTGTGGGCAGAAGGTAGCAGCACAGGCAGCAGCCCTGTACAAAAGGCCAGCCTGCAGTGCCAGTAGAAATGGAATGAGAGAGTGGGGGGGCGAGCTCAAAGGAGCTGTGTCGGGACTACTGCAGATTTCTTTGTGGGCAGAAAAGCCACCAACACAGGCAGGATCCCAGTACAAAAGGGCAGCCTGCAGCGATGGGAGAAACACAATGAGCAAGTGAGAGAGGGAGAAAGTGAGTGAGCTCAACAGAGCTCTTATTGGGACTGCTGCAGATTTCTTTGTGGGCAGAAAAGGCAGCAATGCACACAGTGGCCCAGTACAAAAAGGGCAGCCTGCAGCGGTGGAGAAACAGAACGAGCAAGGACAGAGGGGGAGGAACGAGCTCAACAGAGCTCTATTGTGACTGCTTCAGATTTATTTCTGGGCAGAATAGAGGAATGCAGGCAGGAGCCCAGTACAAAGGCAACCTGCTGCACCATCAGAAACGGAACAAGCGAGTGGGGTGGGGGGAGGGGAAACAGCTCAGTGGAGCACTGGGACTGCTGCAGATTTCTTTGTGGGCAGAAAATGCCACCAACACAGGCAGGAGCCCAGTAAAAAGGGCAGCCTGCAGAGCCAGGAGACACAGAAATGAGCGAGTGAGGGAGGGAGGAGTGAGCTCAACGGGAGCTCTGTTGGGACTGCTTGAGATGGGCCTTGTGGGCAGAAAAAGGCAGCAATGCACCCAGGGGCCCAGTACAAAAGGGCAGCCTGCAGCGGCGTAAAGAAACAGAACGAGCAAGTGGGGAGACTGAACAAGCTCAACAGAGCTCTATTGTAACTGCTGTAGATTTCTTTGTCAGCAGAAAAGACGCAATGCAGGCAGGAGCCCAGTACAAAAAAGGGCAGCCTGTAGAGCCAACAGAAACAGAATGAGCAAGTGAGAGAGGGGGAGGAGCGAGCTCAATGGAGTTCTTTCGGGACACCTGAGGATTTCTTTGTGGACAGAAAAAGGTGACAATGCAGGCAGCAGCCCAGTACAAAAGACCAGCCTGCAGCACGGTAGAAACAGAACAAGTGAGTGAGAGAGGGAGTGAGCAAGCTCAACGGAGTGCAGCCTGCAGCGTGGGAGACACAGAATGAGTGAGTGAGGGAGGGAGTGAGTGAGCTCAACAAGCTCTGTTGGGTCTGCTGTGGATTTCTTTGTAGGCAGAGAAAGTCAGCAATGCACGAGGGCCCAGTACAAAAGAGCAGCCTGCAGTGGCGGGAGAAATGAAATGAGCGAGTGAGAGAGGGGAAGTGAGCAAGCTCAACAGAGCTCTGTTGTGATTGCTGCAGATTTCTTTGTGGGCAGAAAATGGCAGCAATGCAGGCTGGAGCCCAGTACAAAAGAGCAGCCTGCAGTGCCAGGAGAAACAGAATGAGAGAGTGAGACAGGGGAGTGAGTGACCTTAACGGAGCTCTGTCGGGACACCTGCAGATTTCTTTGTGGGCAGAAGGTGCAATGCAGGCAGGAGCCCAATACAAAGGGCAGCCTGCAGTGCCGGAGAAGCCCAACAAGCAGAGTGAGAGAGGAAGAGTGAGCTCAACAGAGCTCTATCGTGACTGCTGCAGAATTCTTTCTGGGCAGAAAAAGGCAGCAACACAGGCAGCAGCCCTGTACAAAAGGCCAGCCTGCAGTGCCATCAGAAATGGAATGAGCGAGTGTGGGGGGTGGAGTGAGCTCAACGGAGCTATGGGGAGTACTGCAGATTTCTTTGTGGGCAGAAAAAGCTGCCAACACAGGCAGGATCCCAGTACCAAAGGGCAGCCTGCAGTGCCGGGAGAAACTCAATGAGTGAGTGGGAGAAGGGGTAAGCTAGCTCCATGGAGCTGTGTCAGGACTGCTGCAGATTTCTTTGTGGGCAGAAAAAGCCATTCAACCCAGGCAGGAGCCCAGTACAAAAGGGCAGCCTGCAGCACCAGGAGAACACAGGAATGAGTGAGTGAGACAGAGGGAGTGAGCGAGCCTGACGGAGTTCTTTCAGGACACCTGTGGATTTCTTTGTGGGCAGAAAAGGTGCCAATGCAGGCAGAGCCCAGTACATAAGGGTAACCTGCAGTGCCAGGAGAAACACGAGTGAGTGAGAGGGGGAGGAGCGAGTTCAACGGAGCTCTATCGTGACAGTCAAGGTGCAGATTTTTGGACAGAAAAGGTGAATGCAGGCAGCAGCCCAGTACAAAAGACCAGCCTGCAGCACTGGTAGAAACAGAACAAGCAAGGAGAGAGGGGAGGAGCAAGCTCAATGGAGTGCAGCCTGCAGGAGGGGAGAAACAGAATGCGCGAGTGAGGGAGGGGGGAGGAGGAGCTCAGAGAAGCTCTGTTGTCTCCTGTGGATTTCTTTGTGGGCAAAGAAAGTCAGCAATGCACACAGGGCCCAGTACAAAGGGCAGAATGCAGCGGTGGGAGAAACAAAATGAGTGAGTGAGAGGGGGGGAACGAGCCAACAGAGCTCTGTCGTGATTGCTGCAGATTCTTTGTGGGCAGAAAATGGTGGCAATGCAGGCAGGAGCCCAGTACAAAAGGGCAGCCTGCAGTGCCAGGAGAAACAGAATGAGAGAGTGAGACAGGGGAATAAGCGACCTCAACGGAGCTCTGTCAGGAAACCTGTGGATTTCTTTGTGGGCAGAAAAGGTGCCAATGCAGGGAGCCCAATACAGAAGGGCAGCCTGCAGTGCTTGGAGAAGCCCAACAAGCTGAGTGAGAGGAAGAGGACCTGAGCTCAACAGAGCTGTATCGTGACTGCTGTGTAATTCTTTGTGGGCAAAAAGGCAGCAACGCAGGCAGCAACCATGTACAAAAGGCCAGCCTGCAGTGCCAGTAGAAATGGAATGAGCGAGTGGGGGGTGGGCGAGCTCAAAGGAGCTGTGTCGGGACTACTGCAGATTTCTTTGTGGGCAGAAAAAGCCGCCAACACAGGCAGGATCCCAGTACAAAGGGCAGCCTGCAGCGATGGGAGAAACACAATGAGCAAGTGAGAGAGGGGGAGTGAGTGAGCTCAACAGAGCTTCCATTGGGACTGCTGCAGATTTCTTTGTGGGCAGAAAAGGCAGCAATGAATACAGTGGCCCAGTACAAAAGGGCAGCCTGCAGCGGTGGGAGAAACAGAACGAGCAAGTGACAGAGGGGAGGAACGAGTTCAACAGAGCTCTCCATTAGACTGCTGCAGATTTATTTCGGGCAGAAAAAGGAGGGAACGCAGGCAGGAGCCCAGTACAAAGGGCAACCTGCTGCACCATCAGAAACGGAACAAGCGAGTGGGGTGGGGGGAGGAACAAGCTCAGTGGAGCACTGGGGACTGCTGCAGATTTCTTTGTGGGCAGAAAATGCCACCAACGACGGCAGGAGCCCAGTACAAAAGGGCAGCCTGCAGCTTGGGAGACACACAGAATGAGGAGTGAGGGTGGGAGGAGTGAGCTCAACGGGAGCTCTGTTGGGACTGCTTGAGATGGGCCTTGTGGGCAGAAAAAGGCAGCAATGCACCCAGGGGCCCAGTACAAAAGGGCAGCCTGCAGCGGCGTAAAGAAACAGAACGAGCAAGTGGGGAGACTGAACAAGCTCAACAGAGCTCTATTGTAACTGCTGGTAGATTTCTTTGTCAGCAGAAAAGACGCAATGCAGGCAGGAGCCCAGTACAAAAGGGCAGCCTGTAAAGCCAACAGAAACAGAATGAGCAAGTGAGAGAGGGGGGGAGCGAGCTCAATGGAGTTCTTTCGGACACCTGAGGATTTTTGTGGACAGAAAAAGGTGACAATGCAGGCAGCAGCCCAGTACAAAAGACCAGCCTGCAGCACCGGTAGAAACAGAACAAGTGAGTGAGAGAGGGAGTGAGCAAGCTCAACGGAGTGCAGCCTGCAGCGTGGGAGACACAGAATGAGTGAGTGAGGGAGGGAGTGAGTGAGCTCAACAAGCTCTGTTGGGTCTGCTGTGGATTTCTTTGTAGGCAGAGAAAGTCAGCAATGCACGCAGGGCCCAGTACAAAAGAGCAGCCTGCAGTGGCGGGAGAAATGAAATGAGCGAGTGAGAGAGAGGGAAGTGAGCAAGCTCAACAGAGCTCTGTTGTGATTGCTGCAGATTTCTTTGTGGGCAGAAAATGGCAGCAATGCAGGCAGGAGCCCAGTACAAAAGGGCAGCCTGCAGTGCCAGGAGAAACAGAATGAGAGAGTGAGACAGGGGGAGTGAGTGACCTTAACGGAGCTCTGTCGGGACACCTGCAGATTTCTTTGTGGGCAGAAAAGTGGTACAATGCAGGCAGGAGCCCAATACAAAGGGCAGCCTGCAGTGCCGGGAGAAGCCCAACAAAAAGAGTGAGAGAGGAGAGTGAGCGACCACCAGCCTCTATCGTGACTGCTGCAGAATTCTTTTCTGGGCAGAAAAAGGCAGCAACACAGGCAGCAGCCCTGTACAAAAGGCCAGCCTGCAGTGCCATCAGAAATGGAATGAGCGAGAGTGGGGGGTGGAGTGAGCTCAACGGGACTGTGGGAGTACTGCAGATTTCTTTGTGGGCAGAAAAAGCTGCCAACACAGGCAGGATCCCAGTACCAAAGGGCAGCCTGCAGTGGGGAGAAACTCAATGAGTGAGTGGGAGAAGGGAGAAGCGAGCTCATCGGAGCTGTGTCAGGACTGCTGCAGATTTCTTTGTGGGCAGAAAAAGCCACTCAACCCAGGCAGGAGCCCAGTACAAAAGGGCAGCCTGCAGCACCAGGAGAACACAGAATGAGTGAGTGAGACAGAGGGAGTGAGCGAGCCAACGGAGTTCTTTCAGGACACCTGTGGGATTTCTTTGTGGGCAGAAAAGGTGCCAATGCAGGCAGGAGCCCAGTACATAAGGGTAACCTGCAGTGCCAGGAGAAACACGAGTGAGTGAGAGGGGGAGTGAGCGAGTTCAACGGAGCTCTATCGTGACTGCTGCAGATTTCTTTGGACAGAAAAGGTGGCATGCAGGCAGCAGCCCAGTACAAAAGACCAGCCTGCAGCACTGGTAGAAACAGAACAAGCAAGGAGAGAGGGGAGTGAGCAAGCTCAATGGAGTGCAGCCTGCAGCGAGGGGAGAAACAGAATGCGCGAGTGAGGGAGGGGGGAGGAGGAGCTCAGAGAAGCTCTGTTGTCTGCTGCGGATTTCTTGTGGGCAAAGAAAGTCAGCAATGCACACAGGGCCCAGTACAAAGGGCAGAATGCAGCGTGTGGGAGAAACAAAATGAGTGAGTGAGAGGGGAGTGAACGAGCTCAACAGAGCTCTGTCGTGATTGCTGCAGATTTTTGTGGGCAGAAAATGGTGGCAATGCAGGCAGGAGGCCAGTACAAAAGGGCAGCCTGCAGTGCCAGGAGAAACAGAATGAGAGAGTGAGACAGGGGAAGAAGCGACCTCAACGGAGCTCTGTCAGGAAACCTGTGGATTTCTTTGTGGGCAGAAGGGTGCCAGTGCAGGCAGGGCCCAATACAGAAGGGCAGCCTGCAGTGCTTGGAGAAGCCCAACAAGTGAGAGAGAGGAAGAGTGCTCTGAGCTCAACAGAGCTGTATCGTGACTGCTGTGTAATCTTTGTGGGCAAACAAGGCAACGCAGGCAGCAACCATGTACAAAAGGCCAGCCTGCAGTGCCAGTAGAAATGAAATGAGCGAGGGTGGGCGAGCTCAAAGGAGCTGTGTCGGGACTACTGCAGATTTCTTTGTGGGCAGAAAAGCCGCCAACACAGGCAGGATCCCAGTACAAAAGGGCAGCCTGCAGCGATGGGAGAAACACATTGAGCAAGTGAGAGAGAGGGAGAGGTAGGCTCTACAGAGCTCTCATTGGGACTGCTGCAGATTTCTTTGTGGGCAGAAAAGGCAGCAATGCACACAGTGGCCCAGTACAAAAGGGCAGCCTGCAGCGGTGGGAGAAACAGAACGAGCAAGTGACAGAGAGGGGAGTGAACGGCTCAACAGAGCTCTTTGTGACTGCTGCAGATTTATTTCGGGCAGAAAGGAGGGGAACGCAGGCAGGAGCCCAGTACAAAGGGCAACCTGCTGCACCATCAGAAACCGGAACAAGCGAGTGGGGTGGGGGAGGAACAAGCTCAGTGGAGCACTGTGGGACTGCTGCAGATTCTTTGTGGGCAGAAAATGCCACCAACGCAGGCAGGAGCCCAGTACAAAAGGGCAGCCTGCAGCTTGGGAGACACAGAATGAGTGAGTGAGGGAGGGGAGGAGTGAGCTCAAAGGAGCTCTACTGGGACTGCTGCAGATTTCTTTGTGGGCAGAAAAAGACAGCAATGCACACAGTGTCCCAGCAAAAAAGGGTAGCCTGCAGCGGTGGGAGAAACAGAATGAGCAAGTGACAGAGGGAGGGAACGAGCTCAACAGAGCTACAATATATTGTGACTGCTGCAGATTTATTTCTGGGCAGAAAAGCGACAATGCAGGCAGGAGCCTCGTACAAAGGGCAGCCTGCAGCGCCATCAGGAACGGAACAAGTGAGTGAGAGAGGTGGACTGAACAAGCTTATTGTAGCTCTGTGGGGACTGCTGCAGATTTCTTTGTGGGCAGAAAGGTGACAACAGAGGCAGGAGCCCAGTACAAAGGGCAGCCTACAGCGCAAGGAGAAACACAATGAGCGAGTGAGAGAGGGGAGGTGCAAGCTCAACAGAGCTCTATCGTGACTGCTGCAGATTTCTTTGTGTGCAGAAAAGACGGCAGTGCACATGGGGCCCGGCACAAAAGGGCAGCCTGCAGCGTGGACAAACAGAACGAGTAACTGACAGAAAACCATTGAGCAAGCTCAATGGACCGAAGCAATCAACAGGCATTGACAAATGCTTGTTCTAGTTTTAGCATGTTGGCTGCCAATGACTTTCAGCTAAGGTTTGTTGAAACCATTTCCACCTACAAATGTCTGTATGCTTCTCATTTTCTTTCTGATGTGCTCCACCAGCTTGGATTTAAGAATGGAACTTTATGGCAGAAAGACTTCCATTTTGGTAAAACGCATTACATGATGTTTATCACTGTTCAGAAACTCCTGAACTTGAAGCAGGGATAGGTGTTTCCATTACAAAGTTTAGAGTATGCAGACTGCAGGAAGCTGGATCTGAATTTGAGTTTTCAGGAAACATTCTAAAAGACAGTGGCAAAGGACAGAAGCCACTTCAGCTGGTAGTTTCTATGTTCAAAATCATCTAGTCCATTAGTAAAAGGTTCAGTGACACAAACTGTTCTAATGGGTCCCAATTATGTTTTCTTGCCTAATTTGATCTTTGTAGATAATTCTTCATCATGTCATGATTCATCTTACAATTTTTCATCTGATGATAGTGTAGTAGCTTCATCCTGTTCAGTTTTCAGAAATGTTTGCCAGCTTCATGTAATGGAGTTCGTCCCAGTTAAAACAAGGTCCGATGACACATACTAATAGGAGTACAGCCGCCTCAAAATTGTAGTAAAGATAAAACAACATAAGTTCATAACAGTCACTGTGTGTAAATTCTTATCACAGAAGGGTTACAGGTATATCCATGTTTGCAAATTATTTCTTCTGTTTCTATGGTAATGCCACTGTCTGCTGCTGATGGTGTACATGGCTTCACATGACAAATTTTGTCAAGACCTAAAGCTAAATAATAGCCTAAAGCTAGTAGGAGGGAGATTCAAGAGGGAGATAGGATGCACATTTTCACCAAAGAGTGGTGGCCAAATGGAAAGAGTTGCCTGAGGAGGTGGTCTCCTAAAAATGGTGGATAGCTTCAAGACAGGATGAGACAGAATAAAGAGAAAATTGCTGGTGGAGGAGGTAAAGTGGGGACTTAAGGGTGAGGGGAATTAAGGAGGGAGCAGGTCCCTCTGTAAACACAGGAGAACCTGTACACATGAGCAGACTAGATAGACCTTTATCTGCTGGCATATTAATATGTTCATATGTAGACTCATCTAAAAACTGAACACAGAGACGTTACATAATCTTATGATGTTTTCAATGGAGGGACAACAGACTCAGAATTCCCATTTTACATTGGCTTCAAAAATGGACCATGAAACCCCATCAGGGGCCAGATATTCAAAACTTAGACCCAGGGCAAAATTAGCATTGTATGGTATGCTAAATTAGCCCAGAACCATTAGTATGCTATATTTAAAGGAAAACCCCAGGGCTAAACCTGCTGAATGTAGTGTGCAAAGGAAGCAGTACAAACAGGGCTGGGAGTGTAGTGCTAAAATAGCCCAGGAAACAAGACAGCTCTGAATATAGCACCAGGGAAAGTCAAAAGCAACAGCAGCTCAGTGGAGACAGAGGTGGAGGAACGCAGAGCTGCAGTAGCAGGCCAATGTGAGTGATAGTATAACAACAGGAACAGTCAATGCAGACCACACACAGCTGAATGGTGCTGTGAGTGACCGTTAGCCTGGAGCAAACATATTAGCCCAGCGCTAACACTTTGCCCCAGGCTAGCACATTAGCTTGGGCAAAAATTTGTAATATTCAAAGCTCATATGTAAATGGGCCTACTTAGGTAATCCAGGTGCAAACAGCCCCATTTGCACCTCGCTATGGCCAAGCTCAACATTTACGTGTAGTTTGCCTGGTGCTACACCATGGTGCTCACAACTCCACCTGTAGGTTGGCCTTGGAGTACAGGAGCCAGCTGGGACTGCTCACCGCCCACCTGAAGGTCAGCCTGGAGTACAGGTAGGAAGCCGCAGGCAATGGATGTCAGGAGGCTCACTCAGTGAAAACTTTCACCAGGCAACACTGACAAGTGGGACCCAGTCACATGAAATGAGAGACAATGAGGGACACTGATCCCCAAAATATAGGACACAACACCAAACAGGGAAAAACAAACTCACATTCCATTGGAAGCCAGGAACAATGGCTGTACAGATTCTACAGTATATGTAGCACCATAGCCCATGGCATTGTCTGCTGGGACTGCAGGATGCACAGCACATCCACTGTGTGTGCACCACTGTCCCCATGATGGACATGTGCAGGGCTGGGCAAGTATGTGGGGTACAATGTGGTGTTCTCTACTAAGAGACATTTGTGATATATATATATTTTGTAGTGCCACGGTAGTGGCACTATAGTTAGGTTGAGTAAGCACTTTAATGTTAAACCTCAAGTTTTGTATCTTAATAACTTTGCCACTGTACAATGGATTTGCCTGAAATTTTGCATATGTGGTCTGGCACCATAGATTTCTGGATCTGGCAAGTTACATTATGGTTAGATGTACAGTTATGAGCTACAGAATGCCAAAAAACAGACTTTTGCATGTATCTTGCTCGCATGCACAGCCCGCACAATTTGTCTGTTCATTCCAAAATCTTTCAGGGAAGATGCAGTCTAGGTCACTGATATGCCTTTTGAAGATTTGTGTAAAATTATTAAACCGTTCAGAAGTTACTCAAAAACAAAATTTCCCATTATAGTCAATGGGGAAAATAGAGTGAGGCATCACAAAAGTTTTGCAAATGCAATTTCACTTTTGCAAATGGCCCTTTTACTTTCATGCTGCTGCCATCTTGTTTTCAGTTAGTGGAAGAGAAAAATGCCTGGCATTTAAATTTGGGACCTCTAGGTAAACACTGACTGTTGGCTCTAACTTTCTTTTAGGGTAACCCCCAAGAAATGCCATTTTCAACATCAGGGAAAAATACTTTTGCAAATCATGAAAATAACTGCTAAAATACTTTCACAAATGTGAAAGTTTTGTGCTATTTTTTCGAAAGTTTTGTGATTTGCGAAAGTATTTAAAAACACAAATCTTTGCCATCCTTCTGCAACAAAACAGTTGGGTCTTTTTGGGCTAAAGTTTGCAGGGTGGCAAGCCCTGGTCACATAGATGTGTCTTTTGGTGGTTTGTGCCAGAGTACATTCAAGTTGCCCAAAGTTACAGCATTCCAAAGTTGAGAAATTTCCATAGGATAACATTGTGGCATCCATTATGCCTTCGTGCCCATATCTAAAAACAAAGTGAGATACAGAGTTTTGTACTGGCAGTTTAGTTCACTTTCAGTTGAACTAATCTGGAGAAACAAGTTTGAAATCGAGATTGCACCTACAGTGGAATTTTTTTCCTGCTTGCTATGGTTACGGGATATTGGCAAATTAGTGTCACAAGGGTTCCAAAGGGTGACTTTTCAGTGATTTTGCTGCCCATATCTCAGAAACAATGTGAGATATGGATTCAGTCAATGTATGTTGCATGAAGTACTCCCTGTCATGATTACAACGGAACTGGGATTTTTTTCTAGCTGCTACAGTTGCTGAATATAGGCAAATTAGTGTTACAAGGATTCCTTGCCCTGTAGGGCTGCTGTATGGCTCCATAGTTATTTGTAAGGGATGCGTCGGAGGGCCTGGTCCTCACAGACACATACCATTATGCCAAAAATGGCACTATGAAGGTACAGGACCGGAGGGCCCACGCCTAACACATACCATTTACCAGTTACATTAAACTTTCTCAAAAGAAGGGAAATTCATGGCAAAAACTCCATTAATGCATCAATTAGGGTTCATACCACAGTGGTAAAAGCATGAAAATGTGGCGTTAGGGTTACCACCTACATCACCCCACCCCCACCACACACACCAGCAGGCATCGGGGAGTGCTGGGGTCATTGGTTTTAACTCTCATCTCATTCTCCTATACTGCACCACCTCAGCTTCTTACACATGGAATGGGTGAGATTTAGGCCAACGACCCTAATACACACCTTGATGCCTGTTGGTGTGTGGAGTGTGGGGTGGGGTGTGGGGTAGGGTGATAACCGTAACACCACATTTCCATGCTTTTGTCACTGTGGGAACCCCAGATTTTGTATTAGCTGAGTTTTTGCCATGAAAAAATACACATGTGTGTGTGTGTGTGTGTGTGTTATATATATATATATATATATATATATGTGTATATATATATATATATATATATATATATATATATATATATATATACATACATACATACATACATATATGTAAAATCTCCTGTTACCCAGGTGGTCTAAATCTCCTTCCCTGCATCAAATCCTGATCCCCACAGACTGCAGCCTGCCATACCATTCCCTGGTAGTCTAGTGTCCCCCATATCTCTTATGTGTCCCTCAGTATGAGGAACATCCCTCATGTTACCCCTCACAATTGTCCCTGTCCCTCATCCATCTCTCATGGAAAAGGTGCCACACACAGAATATGCTGTAAAGTCAGACATTGCAGCAGACATGAAATAATATTCTAGGATGCTACATCACAAATGTATCTTGAATAAGTAAAGGCAATTATTTCCACAGTGTTCTGTACCTGTATCACCATGTGTGAGGATGTGTCTCTCATTATGGGAGGCAGTGTCCTCACCGACCCTCATGCCAGTGACCAATGGATGACAGATCTGATCCTGGTGGTCTAGTGGCTCCCCACCCCATCACAATCCCTGACACCCGCTCCATTAAAATCCAGTAGTTCTCTGGTAATCTAGTGGTTACATCTACCTTTCTTGTTACCCATTATTTCCTGCTCTAGCCCCTTCTCATATCCTCTTTCCCTTTAATGTACTCCCAATCTCCTTTCATAGTCCCTCTTCCCCTTTCATATTTTCCTCTTTCCATAACCAGTTATGCTTCTGTTAGGTGTTCCCTTTCTTCCCTTCTATGTTCTTTCCTTGAAAGCTACTCAATAAATGCTATTTTTGTAGTACATAGCATTCTCCCTACAGATCAACTTTGGGTAACTCCAGAGTCTTTTCCAAGTTGTATGTTATAAAGACTGCTTTTTTTTCTCAAATTGTACAAAGCAATGTGTCCTTGCTACATTATTCATGAGGGTAGGATGGAGTTGGAGACTAACCGTGGGGGTCTTGTTTGAAACTGGCATGGAAGATGACTTTGTCCATGTTCAGGTAGGCCACTTCATTCACATTTTAGTGGAATTTGGTTTTGTGAATCATGGTTAATGCAGTGCATCTGAATGTGAGGAATGAACCCATTTGCCAGAGGTGAAACTAGTGGCCCCTTCTCCTGCAAAATCTCTATTTCAGCATGTTTCAGGGATGCCTGCCAGCTCTTTTTCCAGCAGTCATCAAACCATGAGGTCATTGAAGGACAGTATCTCTTTTCAGAAGAAGAGAACTACAGTGTAAAAGCAGCTCTGAAAGAAGGGTTACCCTGGGAGGCATTGGTCCTAAAGCCAAGTTTGAAGGAAATACCAAATTGTACATACTTTATGCAACAGCATTGTGAAAAGTATACACAAATCACCATTTTTAAAGGTTTTTATTTATACGGTGCCCAATTCTAGAGGCCCTGGGTGCCTGTCAGGTAATTAAAAG
Source organism: Neoceratodus forsteri (assembly GCA_016271365.2). NCBI lineage: Eukaryota > Metazoa > Chordata > Ceratodontiformes > Ceratodontidae > Neoceratodus > Neoceratodus forsteri. The sequence continues at coordinate 979,871,302 of CM028136.1, read as the reverse complement.
CAGGGCTCATAGAGCAATCAAACATATAAATTACAACGTAAGTTAATAAATAACTCTTATTAAAATTGGCTAAGTATTCTCCGGATAAGCTTTCTTGAAAAGATAGGTCTTCAGGCCCCTTGAATGTCTCCACCATTGGGGCCTCCTCAAAGATCTTTGAAGTGAGTCCAGAGGACCAGGATGGCCACCTCTGAATGAGCAATCACCCAAGGTTTTCAGCCTGGTCCTCAGAACTTCTGGAGGCCCTCAGTGGAGGAGCAGAGGAAGCGAATCAGGATGTCAGGTGTAAGGAGGTCTGACAGTTAGCTGGGCCTGAGCCATGAAAGAACTGAGGCTTGCTTAACTTTAAGCAGGACTGAATGGTGCCAAAAGTCTTCTCAAACAATCTGTGAAGACTGAAAACATCAAACACTAGATATGTGTTTAGTCCTTCTTAGGACTCATCAGTGTTCCACATAAGCATATCTGCTCAGGGGAGTTAGAACCAGTATGTTATCTCAGTGATTTGGGTCATGGTGAGCCCAAACTAGGAAAGCAGTTTGAAAGAAAGAACCTAGGTTCAAAAGTGAGGTATGTCTAATTCAGTATTTCTTTGAAACTTGGCTTTAATGCCAAAGCCCTTCCAGGGTGACCCTTGCTTCAGTGAATTTTCATTGGCATTCTTGTCTTTTGAAATTGCTACACAACTTTCTGTCCCCTTCACACCTGAAAACAAGCTCTGGCTCAGCATTCCTATCCCAGTCACCAAATTTCAAATAAATAAAGACAAGCACAACTGTTGGGAGCTGGGACCAGCAAGGAAGCAGTATGAAAATGTATGGTCCAAAACTTGAAGCTAAAACCCGAAGTGAATGTTGGGCCTGAGCACACCTCTATTCTCTATGGTGTCAGCATCTGGCAGCCACCCTTTCCCATAACCATAGGAGAAACCTGCACTCCATGTTCCTAAGCCTGTGCTCTAACTACCTGACCATACTGCCATCCAAGTCGAGGAAGAAGAAAGGAAAATACTTACTGGATCTTTGTGCACATTTAGTTTACATTTGAAACTCAGGTATCCAGAACTGCAAGGTTAGTACTAGTGATTTATACAGTGCCAGAATTAAACAGAAGCCAATGTAAATGAGCCTCAAAATGGCTCTTATGTATGAAGGGGTTAAAAGAATTCTGCAGTATTGTCAAGGTATGCTCAGAATTGAGCTGGATTTGGTACTTGGTATTTCATTATCTGCCTCATTTCTGCTGACTCTGTAGCATTTCATGTGGCAGTGAGCACTGGGGAGAAGCACGTTTGGGAAACATTGATAATCAGAATGAAACCCACTATTCCAAGCTAGGATTGTGTCTATGAAACAAGGAACTTTTCATCCTCCACTTAATGGCTCACAGCAAAGTAGTGGATGTTATGAACTGTGTAGGTCTGCTGAATAACATGTTGACTCCATTCTTCTTTTGATCTCAGCATGTGAGCAGACATGTTGAGAACAGTGGTCTGTGTGACGCTGGCTGATCCTGTCAGCCTGTTCACTACATGGCTGTGAAGTAGTGTGTTGCAGCTGAGTGGGGCTGTTATCTTCTAAAAGGCAATTAAAGGAAACAGCTGTTGTCATGCTGTCACGAGTCAAAGAAGAGAGGATGCTTTTGATTTTAGAGTTTTAAAGTAGCTCTTTGTTTCTCCTTCTTTTAATTTCAGTGTTTTTGAAAAGTGCCATACTGGCAGCAGTGAATACTGAAGTCTTTTCATTATTTCCCTCCAGCATTTTTCACATTTGTTCCCCTTGCCCTGTCACCCACCCTGAGGATTGGTGTTATCCTTCCACTGGCTTTAAGGGTGAGCTGGTGAGTGGATGGCTTTGTATCCTTCATAGCAAAGTCAGAATGGTTCCTTGGTCAGCCGGTGTGTGTGGGGATGTCGGATGGCCTCTCCCCACCCTGAATCAAACGTCCTCACCCTTATGATACAGACAGACTCTTTCTTTCTAACCCTGGGATAGCTCAAGTTCCATGCCAGTTCAGATTTTGGGCTCTCAAGTAGCTGCTACCAAGGAAGTCAGCTGGTGCTAACTGCTGGCAGATGTTGTGATGTGGATGCCTGTCAACTAGGAAGTAGATGGAAATCACTACAGCTCATATCACATCGCCCACTGAGTAGCCATCAGATAATGACTTTCAGTCATTTCCAACCAGGGCTGGATTCCCACCAGTGACCAAGAGGTGAAAGGATCTGAAACCGTAATCAACTGTCAGTCGATTGAACATCCATTTCCCACAAAACCATCTTTGTCATAAAATGACCTATGCTAAGTAGTTAAGGCAATATGTGGTGGTGTCCAGTACATGGACAAATGAGGCAGGCAAACCTTGGGAGTGCCCCAAGCAGCTCACTGTGCATTACAGTTACTTGTATACATAAGTATCCATTCTGACATAGTAGGTTCTGACGGATACCATGGTATTCCATGTATCCAATCCAAAACTTGCCATGTATCCGCTGCAAAGATTGTCAGATACTAGATTATCCCATTCCATATGTGATTTATTAGATTATATAATTGCACAATCCTTCCCACCTGATGTAGACTCTGTCAGTCATTCAAATGTGCAAGCTTGAATTTTAGAGCACAGACATAAGGGATTTGGATAGCTGGGTTCAGGAATTTTTAAGATGTGAACATCCCAGACTCCATAGCTCTGGGCTGGTTATTCCACCCATAATTTGTTATTTTAGTGCCAGCAAAAATAGTGCTTATTAAGGTAAGGGAGCCATTTTGCTTTTTCCTTAATCCAGCTGAATTATTTTCATTTTCAGAATAGTATTAAAGAAGGGATTTACAACAAATAAACACAACGCCTTAAACAACAGGGACCTCCTTTGGAGAAAGCACAAACAACCAAGCTGCCCGCTGATTGGGCAGCCTTTAGGGTTGCCAGGAATTATTGCACAAAACTTATAAGGGCAGAAAAAGCTAACTACTTTTGTATCAAACTGAATCCACTTCCAGCTGTTCAGCTAAATTCTGGAAAACCCTAAAAGATATTGAGGGTACTCCCTGGCTAACTCCCTGCTGGCAAAAATCCTCTGATGGCACCTCCTACACTGACAAGCAGACTATTCTTGACCTCCTCAACAACTATTTTGCCACTGCTGGGTCAGCATTTGACTCTTCTCCTGCTAATACCCTTCATACCCAACTGTGTGAGCAGGACCCAGCTTGTCCAGTATCAGACACCACTACCCTTGATGAAGCTTTCTTTCAGCCCAGTCACTGTGAAACAAGTCAAGGACCTGCTACTGGAATTGGACATCAGAAAGAGCATGGGTGCGGATATGATAGATCTGTATTTCCTAAAACTTAGCTACCATGTCTTGTCTGCCCCTATTACCCACCTATTCAATTTATCCTAGATACAGGGTGCCATTCCTGCATTGTGGAAAACTGCCCATGTCATTCCATTATTTAAGTCCGGCGACAGAAGCGATCTAAATAGCTACAGGCCAATATCCTTACTCCCTATCCTCTCTAAAATGCTGAAGAAATTAGTTAGCCTTCAGCTAAAGAACTTCTTGGAGACCTCCAATTTACTGAATCTGGTACAATCTGGTTTTAGGTCATGTCACAGCACTATATCTGCCCTCGCAAGTCACCAATGACTGGCAGAAGGCCTTAGATGCTAGAAACTATGTCCGTGCCTTATTTCTCTACCTGAGTAAGGCATTCAACACAATGGATCATAACCTTCTTCTGGTGTCGCTTAAAGTTGGTTTGGATCCCTTGGCATTAAAACGGTTCTCCTGCTATCTTACAGGATGTTTCCAGCAGGTCAGAGCAGATGAGATCTTTCTCCTTAAAAGCCCTGGGGCCTCTGCTTTTGCATTGTACATCAACAATATTGATTAAGGCATCAAGTCAGCTAACATCCATCTTTTGGGTGATACGATTCTATATATTGACAGGCCTTCTCCAGAACTGGCCAGTGTGTACCTTCAGCTAGACTTCAATTGACTACAACTAAACCTCTTGAGTCAAAATTATTACTAAACACCAAAAAAAATAAATAAGGCTGTTTTTCTCTCCAGTTGCCTATACACAGAATCCCTACACCTTCAGTCTAGTTCCACGAATCACCACACTGCTAGGTAAATCCTTAGAGTTTGTGGTGAAATTCAAATACCTGGGACTCTGGATTGACCATAAACTCTCTTGTTGACCATATTGAAGAACTCTTGAAAAAAATCAAACAAAGACTTGGGGTGGGATATTCAAAGGGTTGATGCATGGTGCAACAGAGTTGTGCCATGTGCAACCCACCAATGCGCCTGGTGTGATATTCAAAGGGACATGTTGCACTGCAAACCCCGATGCACGGGATCATCGTTAATGTATGTGGTGCAAGTGTGTGGGGGCATTCCCATGCATATGCAGCACTTCCTGATATTCAGCCTGGGATGTGTGTGTGCAGATGCTGACACAGCCCCACCTTGCGCCACTCCCAGGAGGTGCAAAGTTGTGCCTCATATAGCCAGGAACAAATCTGGCCACCCTATAGGTGAGCTGCCATATTGCAAGGTGCAACATGGCGGCCGCACTGTGGGTGGCCACCTGCCCACCCAGGACACAGTCCACGTGCCCTCTGCCCAGGGAGTGTTGTGCCCCTTACCCATTCATGGGCATATGTTCCAGACATCTCTGGTGGTCCAGTGGACGGCTCCAATGCCCGATCTTGGGCAGAAGTGAATTAATCCCTGGTGGTCCAGTGGACCACTTTCCAATGCCCGATCATGGGCCAAAGTGAATTAAACTCTAGTGGTCCAGTGGACTGCTTTCCAACACCCAATCATGGGCTTAGGTGCTACATATTCCTGGTGGTCCAGTGGAAGATTCCCACCCAGCTCCTGATCATGGGAAGGATTAATGAAGGACACCTGGTGGTCAGTGGTACCCCCACCTACCCACTGAGGCCCCTGCCCAGCACCCCCAGTCAGCGGCAGGTGGCAGCACCCCACCATGAAGCTGCCCGTCCGCCACCCACTGACTGACGGTGTAAGAGGATCTGTCGCCTATTGGTGCACTACATGGGCCAATGGGCATGCAGACCATACTGTACCTACAAGGCCAAAATGTGAATGAATGCATTCATTCACATTTTGGACCTGTGTAGTAGAGTATGGTCTGCACACCTATTGCCCATGCAGTGGACGAATAGGCGACAGACCCTACTGTATGCTTTCAATCAGCAGGCAGCATGCGGAGTGGTGCTGTCTCCTTCCACTGACTGGGGCTGCTGGGTATGGGGCCTCAGTGGTGGGTGGGGAGGGAAAACACTGGACCACCAGGGTGTCCGATAATTCTGCCGGTGATCAGGTTCTGGGGAGGCTTCCACCGTACCACCAGGGATTTAATTCACTTCTGCCTGTGATCGTACATTGGATAGTGGTCCACTGGACCACCAGGGATTTAAATAATCTTATGCCTGTGATTGGGCGTATGGGTGCGGAGACCACCCAGGGTCAGCAGGGTGTCGGTGCCCGATGGCTGCAGCCTGGCAGGATGTCAGGCTAGTCACCGGGGATCGTGCACACATGCAAATGGGGTCATAACGACATGCAAATGGGCCCATTTGTACCTTTGCATGCATAATGGCCTCATGTGCATGCTCAGTGCTGAATATCGCTGTTGATGAACCAGGGGCAACCACACTTGCACTGGTGCATCCCCTGCTCCCCTACTGACATTGCACTGGCGCGGTGCCACTGCACCATGTGCTGTGCATGTGACCTCAGTGCCATACAATGCTGCTGAGCCATGGTGCAGCACCGTTAAATATCTAGCTCAAGCATCTACTCACTCAGGATGCAAAAACCAGGCTACTGCAAAGCACTTTTATTTCACTTTGGACTATGCTGACTTCATTTATGGACTTGATCCCAGCGTTGCATTATCCAAACTTGACATCTTATACCACCGAACTATAAGATTTATCACGGAGCTCAGTACTCCACTCATCACTGCACCCTTTATGCTAAAGTTGGATGGATATCATTGAAATTCAGAAGACAGAAAAATGCTGCTCTTTGGATTTTCAGAGCTCTCACAAAAACTTCCACAATACATTATTGAGTATCTGACATTGTGTACTGCAGGTAGTTACATGCTGAGAAGCTCTCCTGTACTCTCTCTTCACCCTAAAATTAACCTCTTGGTCGAACATCTATAAGCTATGTGCTCCCTTTTCTTTGGAATAAACTCCAAAAACCTTGAAGTTAGTAATCCCTGTAAAATGGTCTACCTTCAAAATATTATATGGACGCTTCTTCAATGAGCCCTGCAATTCTTTTCCTCTGAGTACCCTCAACCTACATCCTGGGCCTTCTACCCTGTGTAGCATACCAGCTGCCCTCCTTCCTTCTCCTTATCCTGCCTCATACCCCTCCAACTACTTTTTCTCACCTTGATATCTGCCTCAACCCCACCTATTCCTTTTTCTTTCCTCCTCTAGATATCCATCTAATTCTCCTTCCTCACTCCCTATGAATTTATCTAGATTTACTGTGCATTAGCACTGAACTCATAGGCATGTATTGTACCTAGATTTACTGTGCATTATCACTGAACTCATATGTATATATTGTATAGAACCGTTATTTTTGTATCTTGCATTATTTTGTCTTCCCAGTTCTGTGCAGTCTGAGAATGTTTGTATTCTAACATTTTTGTACCTTATCTGACTGTAAAATGTCTTGGCCTTGTCCAGGTCCACCTCGCAAATGAGTTTTAACTCAATGGTGTCTCACCTGGTAAAATAAAGATTGAATGATTGATTGATTGACAATCACATCATTCTCTGGAATGTATATCGAAAGTCCATGGGGCTGATTTTAGAAGGTGGGCGAGGACTTGTGCTTAGCCCTGCTTCCACCGCATAATTTATCACAGTGGTGCCAAAGCCCTTGGATGCAACTCGGTCTGATTCCAGAAGGGCTGGCACAGTTGTGACAGTTTTATGTCTTTAGGTAGCTTGCAGCAAAGGTTTGGCATGAAGCCCCATACAAAGGTTACCCTCAGGGATGCAAAGTTAGACCAGCGAGGAGCTAGTCTAGCTTTGCTGTGTTGGGGACATGTGGCAGCCGGCTTCCAGAATAGTGAATTTCCCTGTTTGATGCAAGTAAACTGCTTCCAGAATCAGCCCACATGTGTTCTTGAGTAAATGCAGGTTAGGATAAAGCCTTCCCAGCTGTTTGATGTCAGTTTGACTTTTGATTGAGCATTCAGTCCCTTCCTGCCCAATCTTCTGGTCATCCCAATAACTCCTGGAGCAAGGTGTAAAAGCATATTTCCCATACCTGAAGTTTCAGAATCAGTTTGTCAGTTGTCATGCTTGTGTGTAGTCTTAACTGTCACCTTACTGCGCCACCACCCATCTGTGCCATATTTAAAGGATTTTACTCCCTTATTGTATGAGACACACTGCAGATGGGGCTGGCAGATGTCAGTGGATGCAAATAAGCATCAGCTAAATGTTTTTTTCATTAAAATGTTTTATTAATTTAAAGTCATAGTAACAATACAACATACACATTACTGTGAATATTACTTTTGTACACACCAAATAAGTCTTATCTTAATATGCTATAATCTTTACTTTATGTTTGTAAAATTATATGCTTTAAATAGGAATTACCATCCTACTTACATACTTACATTTGTTGCTCTATAATGTATATAATATAATCTGATAATGGAATTAAAATAAGATAGAAGGTACATAGTGAAGTCTTAGATCTCTTACCTTAGTCAACACATTTTCTTAAGATCTTATTTACTTGGTATGTACTCTTCTTCTCCTCTGTATCATGCTTATTGATATTGTTTCCTGTTCATTTAAACATAGCAACAAATGACAATATGAAAGATGAAAGAAAAAGGACATAGAAAGTGAAGAAAAAGAATTTGGGAAAGAAAGCTTTGCTATTGTGTAATAGTGAGCAACAAAGTGAATCAATTATATAAGGTTATTTGATTTGATATATATATATATATTAGAAAAGAAAACAACAACTTATGTTTGTGCAAATGTTCCATAAATAGTATTCTATTTAGAAATGAAAGCCTTATTCTGACCTATCATTAGATGAGCTAATCTCTAAATGAAGAATTTCCAGACATTCATTTTTCCATTCTGTTACGGAAGGTGTCTCTTCCTCTATCCACTTGTGGAGAATGGCATTTTAACATATGCAGAAATAAGGTGTATTGTGAACCTTTGTTCTTTGGACCAGACTAGTTGATCATCAAAGTGGCCTACAAGACAGGTTTCTATATTTAGTTTATCTTTAAGCCAATCTATAGTTTTAAGAAAATGAGCTACCTCCTTCCATAATGCTTATATGTCTGCATTTCCAAAACATGTGAAGCATATTAGCATTGTACTCACCGCATTTATTACATGTAGAGTTAAGTCGATTCCCATTTTAAACATATGTATGGGTGAATAATATAGATTATAGAGAGTTTTAAACTGGACAAGCTTCATGTTAACAGTCTTGAATGATTTAAGTGAATATTTCCAAATGTATGTCCAGTTCCAGTGTTCAACCTCTTTACCTAGTTGCAGTGACTACCACCTTATGCACTCTTTATTAGCTCCCTAACTAATTCAATGAGGAGTGTGTAGAAATTAGAAATAGACTGGTTCAAGTGAACATTGGCTAAGAATATTTTAGTGTTATCATTTACCTCAGATTTCTGTACATCATTACCAAATAGGTTTAGTATTATGTTGGACAGTAATCTGTATTTTCCTCTACCTGCGTCATTTAGATTGTAATTTCAGCTAACTTAAGATAAGAAATCAAGCTCTTATTTTTAATTATGTCTTTAACGTAGTTGATCCCTTTAAACTGCCAATCTTGAAAGTCTATTGTCTCACTATTTTGTGTAATGTGGGATTTTTCAATAAAGGTTGAGAAGTAGAACATTTAATATCTAGCTGTAGAGCTTCTGGCTAATCGTTAATAATTTGATATTGTCCTTTATGATTTTATTTTGTATACCTTTAACAGGTTTAGCAAAGAGTAAAGCTGCTATATCTACTTCTGTTCTTTGTTGCATTTCTTTCAATGGCCAGCCATTCTGGAATCTCTTTTTTTGTTTGCTAGCATAAGCCATCAAACTGTTTTGGAGAGCCTGCAGGATAAATAATATAAATAAAGGTCCAGGAACTTTAGACCACCCTGATTTTTAAGTCTAGATAGCTTGTTATGCACCATTCTATTTCTTTTATAGCTCCACAAGAATTTATTAATGTTAACTTGTAATTCTGAAAACCACTTTTTAGGTATAAAGAATGATAGCATTTGAAATATAAATAATACTTTGGGCAATATATTCATTTTAACTGCTTCCATCCTACTCCAGAAGTCTAATGGTAGACAGTTGCATTTTGACAAATATTTATTAATATTTTACTTAAGATCTTTAAGATTCATACTTATTGTTTTTCAGTAGTCTTACATAGTTTAATCCCAGGGTAATCTATCTCTGATTTCTCCCAGTTTATCCCCATAATTTTAATATCAGATTTATTACAATAATTTAATGACAGAAAGTTTGACTTCTCTTTATTAAGTGAATAACCTGATATTTTCCCAAAAGCGTTAATGATGTCTAATATTCTGGGTACAGATTCTTTTAGGTTTTGTATTGATAAAGTATACCATCAGCATATGGAGAAATTAAATATGTTTTATTCTGTATTGCAATACCCTTAATGACTTCATCTTGTGTCAATTTCCTTACTAATGGGTCCAAGGTGAGATTAAAAGTAGACGCGATAATGGACAGCCTTGCTTGGTTCCTTTTAGAAGAGAAAATTGTTTAGAAATCATTCCATTTGTTATTACTGATGCTGATATGTTGTGATATAATACTTTAACCCAATTAATATACTGTTCTGGGAACTCATATACGATCAGTGTATTAAAAATATGAGACCACAATACTTTGTCAAAGGCCTTTTCTGCATCTAACAATAGAAGGCCAGAATCTATCTTTCATTTATTTGCAACTTGTTGTAAGTGGAAGATTTTCCTTGCATTGTCAGCTGCCAATCTACCTGTCATAAAATCTGTTTGCTTATTATCCACTAGTATAGTCATCACTTGCTCTAGTCTATCTGCTAGGATTTTAGCTAATATCTTAATGTCACTGTTAATCAAAGATACTGGTCTATAGTTTTTCATTCCACAGGGTATTGGACATAAGAGTAATTAGGCTTCTCATCATTTCTTTGGGAAGGCATTTTCTTTTCCCAGGCCTCTTCAAACATTTTAGCTAATGGAGGAGATTTCTTCAAAGAATTTCTGATAAAATTCATGGAATAACCATCAGGACCTGGAGTCTTGTTTTCTTAAGGTTTTTTATTGCTTTAATAATCTCATGCACCCTGATGGGGTTCTCTAATTGTACTCTGAAACAATCTGGCACCTTAGGAATGGGAACTCCCCACAGAAGTTTGTCAGTGCATTAAGAAGAGTGTCATTTGTATTGTAATATAGTTCCTGATAGAAATTTTCAAATTCTTTGTTAGTTTACGTTTATCTGTTATAAGATTTTGCTTTCCTATGTCATTAATTCTACTTATCCTAGTTCCCCTTATTTTGTTTTAATCTAATAGCTAGTATTTTAGTGGCCCTAGGACCAGAATCAATGTAGTTTAATTTAGATCTTCTAATAGCAAATTCAACTTCCCCACTTATTAGTTCAAAATATTATCTTTTAAATCTAGGCCAGAGAGCCCAATTATCCTCTGACTGATCTGGGATTAGTTTGTCTCTACAGCTTTAATCTCTGTCAAGATTCTTTCTTTTTGCTTGTTTTCTCTTTTTATACCTGATGAGCTGCTAATAAAGAATCCTCTCAGGTAACATTTAAAACACTCTCAAGTATTTATTTATTTATTTATTTATTTATTTGCTTGCTTTTTTTAACTGGTAAGCACACTAGACAACCAAGTGCCTATTTTCAGGTGCGACCTGGGAGATTACAAGGTACATTACAAGGTACATACATGAACATCAGGCAAATACAAGTGGAGGATTACATTACATAGAATTAGCACAACAGGGACTTTACAAGCATCAGATTTCATCAGACAAGTAGTACTGAAGAGTTAATATAAAGTGACCAGAACACAGGGACACTGTACGACAACAATACCAAAACAGGTATTACAATACAGTATTAAACATTGCAGTCAGTAGGAAGAAGTGCAGTGTGAAGTCATCGCTGAGGCAGCAAGTTGTAAGGCTAGCAGTTAAATAAGGAGGAGTCACAGTTGGGATAGAGTGGGCCAGTAGAGAGAAAGGAGTCAACAGTTTTAGTGCTCACCTTGTTTTGCTGGTGGGCCTAAATGGTCCCCTAATAATGACCCATGAAGTATCTTTTGAATTATTACTTTCCCAAAATTATATGATTTCCTGTTTGATTTTGTGAGTAAAACCTTTGTCCTCAAGGAGAAAATTGTTTAGTCTCCATCTTTTGATGAAAAATACAGAAGTGTGTTCTGAAAAGGAAACTAAAACTGGGGAATGATCTGATATGACTTGTTCTAATATGTCAGATCTAACTATTCTATGTACTATAGTCTCTGGAACATATATCTGATCAATTCTAGATCCAGAGTTTGTGTTCTGACCAGAAGGTATACTGTTTATCTCTAGGATGAAAAACCCTCCACACATCTACCAAATATAGAGTAGTCACTACGTTTTGTAAGCCTTTATCTGTGTTGGTGGCTCTATAGCTAGTATTGGTTCTATGAAGTATGGATTAGGTGTGCTATTAGTATCTCCAGCTAGAAAGATTGTACTATCTGTGTAAGAGTTCAATATGGAGTTTAAAGTTGTAAATACCTCATGAGAAGTGTTTGTAGGCCATATACATTTACCAGTATCACATTTTCCTCCTCTGATCATAGGAGACTCCATGATTCGGGAGTTGATACCCATCTCCAGCCAGGGGTGATGGTCAGATGTCTCCAGGTACATCAGCATGGAGAGACACTGACCGCATTGCTAAAATTGTTCACAAAGCAGGAGAAAACATTGATGTCCTAGTACACATAGGGACTAATGATCTCCCAGCCGGTCAGTTGTGGAGACCAAGGAACACCTGACTAGGCTGGGTGACAAACTATCATCTATTTGTCCGGCATCTCCTTCTCTGAGATCCTGCCAGTCTGGGAGAAGGGAGCAGATGGACGGAAGGTCAGAAGAAGGGAGATAGGGAGCTAAACACGTGGCTCAAGGACTGGTGCCAGAAAAAGGACACAGATTTGTAGGAACTGGCAACAGTTCTGGGAGCGAAAGTTCTTTAAATTTGATGGACTGCATCTGACTAAAGAGAGTCAGTGCATTGGGGCAGAAGTTTGACGTCTTTGCAGAATATTTAAACTAGCAAATGGGGAGAGGGTGCAGCACCCATACGTCGAATGGGAAGAACACCCCTCCCTCAGCTAGTGGTCAAACAGGAATTCAGCGTGTTTGCCATTCATTTGCATCACCAGGTAAGAAAAAGGTTTGTCTCCCCATACGATGCACAGGGTAATGCCAAACTTCACCCAACAACTAACACACCAAAATCTGGCCAATGGAAAACCTATGTACAAATGCTCACAGCCTGGAAATAAGATCCCAGACCTGCAGGCAATAATGTCAGAGGCTAAACTGGACATAGTAGCAATTAGTGAGGCGTGGTTTACCAGTAACCACACTTGGGAGACTTCAGTACCTGGATATGTATTGTTCAGAAGAGACCCGAGGTGCAAAAGGGGAGGGTGGCCCTGTATGTTAATGAAAATATCAAAGCTACAGAAATTCAGAATACACATAAGGAGCCAGAAGAACTGTGGTCACCCTGGAAACAGGTAATGGGACAGCCATAAGAACTGGGGTTGTCTACAGGCCCCCAGACCAGAGGGAGGACATAGACACATTACTGTTAGAAGATATACAAAACATGACAGCTAAAGGGGAGGTTCTGATAATGGAGACTTCAACATGCCAGATACAGATTGGTCAATACCAGCAGGAACATCTGCCAGAACTAGACTCATAGTGGATTCCCTGCGGGGAGGGCCTCAAACAACTGGTACAGCAACCCACAAGAGACAGGGCTATCCTAGATCTAGTACTGACTAACAAAGAAGGATCACAGATCTCAGGTAGAAGGTAACCTGGGGGCCAGTGACCATCACATGGTATGGTTCAATTTGGCTACTACATCTAAATCATCCCATTCAAGGCAAAATATGGGACTTCAGAGGAGCTGACTTTGATAAGATGGGCCAACAGAGTTAAGCTAGCCCTGGACAAAAGAAACACAGGTGAGGAGGTACAGGCAAAGTGGGCAAGCATTAAGGATACAATACTTGACAACATCCCATTGTGTTAGACAGAAAAGGAAGTGCAAAAGAAGGGAAACCACTTTGGTTCTCAAATATAGTAGCAGAAAGGTCAGAGCCAAAAGGCTGGCCTTCAGAAAATATAAGGGAACACAGCGGATGAAGATAGGGAGGCATACCAAACTGCCCTTAAGGGAAGCAGGTAAGGCAGTAAGGGGCAGGCAAAGTCCCAAACTGAGGAAAACACTAGCACGAACTAGTAAAGAAGGTGACAAGACTTTCTATAGATACATTAGTGAAAGGAGAAAGTCCAGAGGGGGTATTGCTAGGCTAATGGAGAAAAGGAGCATGTGAGGAGGAGGACCCTGTAAAGGCATCTATCCTAAATAGATACTTTTGCTCAGTATTTACTAAAGAGAAGGTAGGGCAGGGCCCACAGCTCCAGTATCATGGACACAGCGGGGAGGGAGGTGAGCACTACTCCCTTCACAAAAGAAAGGGTCCTACAAGAGCTTGCTAAGCTCAGGGTGGATAAGGCAATGGGACCTGATGGCATACATCCCAGGGTACTTAAGGAGCTAAAGGAGGACTAGCAGAGCCATTAGTAGAATTGTTCAGTGAGTCTCTGAGCACAGGAGAGGTCCCAGAAGACTGGAGAAAGGTTCATGTGACTTACCCACAAGAGTGGTGGTAGCAGGGAGGAGGCGGGGAACTACAGACCGTCAGTCTTACTCAGTAGTGGGCAGATTATGGAGGCACCCTTAAGGAAAGGATAGTGCAACACCTGGAATCCATAGGGGCACAGGATCCCAAGACAGCATGGGTTTACAAAGGAAGGTCCTGTCAAACTAATCTCATAGATTTCTTTGACTGGGTAACCAGAGTGGTGGACCAGGGGAGCAGTTGATGCCTACCTTGACTTCAGCAAAGCTTTTGACACTGTTCCATAGAAGATTGATAAATAAGCTAGGTAGGCTCGGGGGGTCAGAAGTTGGTCAACTGGGTGGCAAACTGGTTGACTGGCAGAAAACAGAGAGTGGTGGTAAATGGTATACAGTCAGAAGAGATGCAAGTAGCAAGTGGGGTACCTCAGGGGATCAGTCCTGGGGCCAGTCCTATTCAACATCTTCATTAGTGACCTCATGAGATGGACTAGAGGGTAAGGCTTGTCTGTTTGCAGATGACACCAAGATCTGCAACAGAGTAGATGATCCAGATGGGGTGGGCAGAATGAGAAGAGATCTGGATAAACTAGCAGAATGGTCAGAAGAGTGGCAACTGGGATTTAATGCAAAGAAGTGCAAAATCATGCACATAGGAAGAGAAACCCTGAAGCCACTTATAGGCTGGGAGGAGTTGCTAGCAGTCACAAAGGAAGAAAGAGACTTGGGATCATCATCACTGATGACCTAAAATCATCCAAGCAGACCTCTAAAGCAGTAGGTAAGGCTAGGGGGTGTTAGGGTGTATTAGTAGGGGGTATCACAAGTCGTAAGAGGGAGGTAATAATCCTCTGTACAAGACATTGGTTAGGCCCCATCTGGAGTACTGCGCAGTATTGGAGGCCACACCTTCACAAGGATATTAACCAAATTGAGGCAGTCAGAGAAGGGCAACCAAAATGGTGCAGGGACTGCATCAGAAGACATATAAGGACAGATTAACGGAGCTCAATATGTATACCCTTGAGCAAAGGAGGGAGAGAGGTGATATGATCGAGACATTTAAACACCTTAAGGGCATAAACAAGGTGAAAGAGTCTAACATGTTTAAATATAAGAAAATAGCAGGACAAGAGGACACAGCATGAGATTAGAGGGAGGCCGATTAAGGGGAATGTGAGAAATTCTTTTTCACAGAAAGGGTGTTAGATGCATGGAATGGCTCACACAGAAGTGGTGGCTATGAATACAGTGCAGGGCTTCAAACAGGCATGGGATAGGCATAAGGGAGCAATACAAATGACTATGAATAGATAGGTCACTGACAGAGCAAAGGCGTCGATGGTACATTTATAAGGTAGAAAAGAAATGGGCAGACTGATGGGCCTTGGCGGTCCTTATCTGCCGTCAACTTCTATGTTTCTATGTTTCTATGTTTCTATGTTTCTATGTTTCTCTAGTTTCTCTTCAACAATCACAAAATGCCTGCCTGGATCAGAAATTACTGTTTTCATCTGAAAATTGGAGCCTCCTTTTGATGAGAGAATTAGAACTCCTGTCTTTTAGAATTAAAACCTGCCCCATACACTTTCCCAACCCATTCTCTTCTCTAAGGTTAATAGATTCCCAAATAAACATGATTATTGAATAAATACAATATCTGGATTAAATTTTTAAGATGTCTAATTACTGTGTATCTTTTAATCTTTGGTTAAGGCCTTTGACATTCCAAGTTATAAAGGTATAATTTTGATGTTATCCATTAACATATTTTGAGTGGTATTTAGATTGGCCCAGTGTGTATAGTGTTGGTTTCACCATAGTAACATGTGTGCACAAACATTTTGAAAATTGTTAAGGCTAATGTTTTGAGAAATAACTAAGACACAGTTGAAAGAAATAGAAAAAAAGATAAAAGAGCAGATAGAACTGAAGAAGCTATACAATAAAAAGAACCTATATGAAATACTTTTGAAATACCTGTTTCATCCCTCCACTCCTTTGTTTATTCTCAAATGTGGTAACAGGAGACATCAGTTAAACACTTAACCCCCGATCAATACCTTTCTTCCTGCGTTGTAATGAAATTCATATTTGTAATAATAAACTAACACTAAGAATAACTATATGACTATACTATGCAACAGGTATCTCAAGCTGTAGAAGCTGTAAACGTTTATTAGTACTACCTGTAATTTAATATTTGTCAATAAGTAATTTCTATTGTGCTAACTATCTAATCTTCACCCAAATTTTGTCACACTATACTTTAGTAATTGAACAGAAATTGAATATGGAGCATAAATGCAATTCTATAACAAATACAATCTATCAAGCTTAAAATTATAAAAGTGCAAAAATATAGTAGTGCACTATCATTTAAAATTAAAGTAAACTAGAGATATTTCAAAATGCAGTATTACCATTTTATCATATCCTCTTTATGGGGTGTATTCTTATCATCCCCCATGTACAGAAAGTTCATTTTCAATAAATTAGGTACTAAAATTAAGAGAAAACAAATGAGAACATTCAGCAACCACATAACTTTTAAATCTCAAGTCCTTAAGTCAGTAGATTCAGGAGAAACCTTAAATGAAACATTTCTTGTGATACTGGATTTATCGCGACGATGCAGGAAACTGGTAGTTAAACCTGATGCCAGCAAAGTAAAGGATGCACATCATCAAGCACTATTAGAACATTTGATGGTGGAACGGAGGCACACCCAGTCAGTTGTTCCACTCCACAATCCATACACCATTCTGGGGAGCATCGCCCCTATTTTATGCACCCACAGAGGAGACTAAGGAGGCTGAGGACAGCTGTCACAAGGGAGGCCCACAGGAAGGAGGCAGAGGACACCACAAGTAAAGGAAGCAGCTCCTGGTGGGGACTCCAATTATTAGGGGATAGAACTGGGAGGAGCTGGGAAAACTGAAGTAAGGTGCCATGGCTTGAGGGACAGGAAGCATCCTCAGGATCACGACAACAGCTGCAAGGGATTCTGAGCTGCACGTAATTGTCCACCTAGGGAAAATGACTTGGCTCATCATGAGGTTAGAGCAGTGCAGGAGGACATTGCAGAGTTGGGGAGGGCCTAAGACAAGTAGCACACACAGTATCCTTCTCAGAATTGCTGCCTGTCAAAGGCATGGGTGAGGCGAGGGTAATTGGCACCATGCAGTTTAATGAATGGTTGAAAAATGGTGTGGAGCACAGGGGTTTGGCTTCATTGGGACTGGGGTTCCACCTGGAGGGACACCAGCCTTTACTGGCAGGATGGTCTGCATCTGTCCAGGAAGGAACAAGTCTTTTGAGCAATCGGTTTAAATGCTTCATTGGCAAGCTTTTAAACTAGTCAAAGGGAGGCACTGACAAGCAGCAGAAAAATCCCAGCCTCTCCTACAAAACAGGGTACTAAATGAGAAAAGACCAAGGTAGAACGGTCAGTGGGGAATGCTGCAACAGAAGGTAAAGCCATCAAAAATGGAGAGCAATGAGTACCAATGCCTGTAGTCTAGGTAACAAGCTTCCTGAATTAGTGGCCTTGATGGAGGAGGAACATCTGGATATCGTGGCAGTCACAGAAACATGGTACACACAAAACCATGACTGGGACATAAACATACCAGGATACACTATCTACAGGAGGGACAGGGAGGGTAAAAGATGAGGAGGAGTAGTTATTTACATAAGGGAAGGACTAAAAGCAACAGAACAAAAGGGTAAACAGGGAGGAGAAGAAGCACTGTGGGTAAATTTGGAGACAGGCAACGGCACCACAATCCGCATAGGTTGTATACAGACCCCTTCTCAGGGGAGGAAATGGACAAGGAAATGATAGAAAGTATACTTAGAATGGCAGAAAAAGGGCGATATTGCTGATGGGTGATCTGAATATGCCAGATGTTAACTGGAGTGCAATTGCAGCTGCCACTGAAGAGTGCAGTTATTCTAGATGCCCTACAGGGGCATGCCTTAGACAACTAGTATTGGAGCCCACCTGAGAGGGAGCAATATTAGACTTGATACTCTCAAATGGAGATGGAGAGAGGATCACAGATGTAGAAGTGGGTAGCCATCTGGGAACTAGCGACCATTGAACAGTATGGTTCTAATAAACACAGCAATAGAGCAGCCTTACAAAGACAAAAGTACTGGACTTTAGGAGGGCTGACTTTGTAAAATGGGTGAGTGCTAAGGAACGACTAGCAAATGGGCAGGAAGGAGGGGTGGAAGAACAATGGGGAATAATAAAACTGCCATCACAGAGGTAAAGAGCCTTGTGTAAGCAAATAAACAAAACAAGACGATGTAAGAAACCACTATGGTTCTCAAAGGAAGTGGCAGTGAAGGTTCAAGAGAAAAGAAAGCATTCAGGAAGTACAAGGAATCGCAGAAGGAGCAGGACAGAGAACTGTATCAGTTAAAGCAAAAGGAGACTGGGAAGGCAGTCAGAACAGCAAAGGCCCAAACCGAGGAAAAGATAGCCAACTCAGTTAAGAAGGGGATAAAACCTTTATAGGTACATCAGGGAGCGAAGGAAGAATAAGGGAGGGGCAGGAGGCTTAATAAAGGGAGGGAGGGTGGGCAGAGGGAGACTGTGAAAAGGCAGAGATACTAAACAAATATTTTGCTCAGTATTTACAAAGGAAGAGGGAGGTACATAAAACAAACAGTAGTAACACTCTGGATACAGAAGCTGATACTCGCCCATTTACAGAACAAAGGGTTCTGAAAGAACCTAAAACTGAAGGTGGACAAAGCAATGGGGCCTGATGGGATTTCATCCCAGAATTCTAAAAGAACTAAGGGTAGAACTAGTGACACCACTGACTACCCTTTTAACAAATCATGGGAGGATGGGGTGGTACCGAGGACTGGAGGAGGGCAGATTTGATTCCCCTTCACAAAAGTGGGAGCAAGGCAGAAACAGGAAACTAGAGACCTGTTAGTTTAACCTCAGTGATAGGGAAAATGATGGAATCACTTCTAAAGGAAAGAATTGTCGAGTATCTAGAGGCCAGAGGGCACAGGACCCTAGGCAGCATGGATTCACAGCGGAAAGGTCATGCCAGGCTAATCTGATAGATTTCTTTGACTGGGTGACCAAAGTAGTAGATCAGGGAGGGGCTGTTGACATGGCCTACCTAGACTTTAGCAAGGCATTTGACACAGTCCCACAAAAGATTAATATACAAGTTAGCCAGCCTGGGAGTGGGTCCCAAGATGACAGCCTGGGTAAAGAATTGGCTGGAGAATAGGACACAGAGAGTAATAGTAAATGGAGTCCACTCAGAAGAAAGGAGGGTTACTAGTGGGGTACCGCAGGGTTCAGTATTAGGACGGTCCTCTTCAATGTCTTTATAAGCAACATTGCAGAAGGACTGAAGGAAAAGTATGTCTCTTTGCAGATGACACTAAGATCTGCAACAGAGTTGATGCACAGGGTGGGGTGGAAAGGATAAGAAGGGACTTGGGAAGGTTAGAGGAATGGTCAAATGTATGGCAGCTTAGATTCAGTGCTAAGAAGTGCAAGGTAATGCACCTGGGAAACAAAACCCAGGGAAGAGTACACAATGGGGGTGAGATACTAACAACAACAAAATGGAAAGGGACCTGGAGGTAGTCATATCAGATGACCTAAAGATGGGCAAGCAATGTGAAAGGGCAGCAAGGAGGGTTGGGGGATACTGGGATGCATAGGGAGAGGCATCACCAGTAGAAAACAGGAAGTTATTATCCCTCTGTAGAGACAGCTGGTGAGACCTAATCTGGAGTACTGCGTGCAGTTCTGGAGACCCAATCTCCCAAGGACATAGACAGGATGGAAGCTGTCCAGAGGAGGGCAATAAAATGGTGCAGGGTCTGCACCGAAGACATATGAAGAGAGACTAAAGGAGCTTAATATGTATAGCCTCGAGGAAAGGAAGGAGAGGGGGACATGATAGAAACTTTCAAGTACCTCAAGGAATCAACAAAGTCCAAGAGGGTAGCATCTTTCAAAAAAGAGGTGTACAAGAACAAGGGGCACAATTTGAAGATGGGGAGGTAGCTCAGAGGTAATTTAAGGAAGTATTTTTCACAGAGAGGGTTGTGGATGCATGGAACGGCCTTCTGCAGGAGGTTGTGGAGTCAAATCAGTGGTGGAATTCAAGCATGCATGGATAGTCATAAGGCAATTCTGGGGGTGGGGGTAGGAAGAAGTAGGCTGCTGGTTAACTAGGATCTTCAGCTTATCCAGTAGGTAGGGAAACGGGCAGACTGGGTGGGCCAAGCGGTCCTATATCTGCCGACAAATTCTATGTTTCTATGTTTCTATGTTCGACTCAGTCACTGTACTCCCAGAAGGCTAAGTAAAAGGAACTATGCACAGCCTGAAAATGCTCTCGGAGGCCTAGGATGAAAACGATGATGCCTCATGAAGCTTTTCAAAGTACAACTGACTTAAAATCCTTGTAGGGGCCAAATGGCATAAATCATAAACAAAAGTCACATTGTGAGAATCCTTGTACATTTTCATACTCTGGTCAAGTCTCTGTTTTAAACTAAGATTACCAAAAAGTGTACAATTATAAAATTATACAGTACCCTTCTGCTGCTGGGCATTTGTTAAACTCACACCTAACAGACAGGTCCCTGTATAGTAAATTCTCTGTTAGTAGATATAAAAAAGTTAAGTGAGGAATCCACAGGTGAACATGCTTATCTAGCTGTCCCACCACCATCCTGATTCAACACCTTGCCCCTCTCATAAATCCCTCATCCTTACTCCCATGATAGCCCTTGTTTACGTACCCTCTCCCAAACTCATTTGGTCAGCAGATTATCAGAGGGTCAGGTACATCCATCGTACAGGGACAGAGAAAAATAATGCAGCCAATATTCTGTTGAATTACCTTTAACCCCCGCTAGACATCCTCCACTCCTATTATAAAAGGTTCCGGTTATATTAACAGGGCAGCACTTCCTACTGTACAATTTCCTGTTTAACATGCAATCAATTAAAGATGCCACCGTGGCCCTTCCAATTTGCTTTCACAACGAGCAGGTAGAAGAGTGTTTGTTATATCTATACAGAAAAGAAGAGGGAGTCACTTAAAAGCTTGGTTACATCCAGACAGTGAAGCGGTAACATTAAAATGGTGTATTACCTGTTTGTAACCTCATGTGATAAAAAAGAAAATGGAGAGAAAAGAAACAAAAGCAAGAGTAAAATTTAGGTTGGCCTGTAGTTTAGCATAACATCACCAAAGTCTGCAACAGTCCAGAGCCTCCTTATACCATGTTTAGCAATTGTCAACATTTTCACAGTACGCTAAAATTTGAAGTTTGAAAAGAGTGCCAGAAAGTCTTTCCTCAGACCTGTCTTGGCTGTTTCATATCCATTATACTCCTTCTTACCATTTGGAGACCAGATCTTTAACAACGTTGGGCATAAGAGACTGTAATTTAAGTTTGCTTCTCTTAGTTGTTTCTTAATGGGAAAAATACATATTTTTTTTAATAACTTCTAGTGGTAGATCATTGAAAACTTTGATTTTACATCCTCAAAGTCAATAGATATTTTGTCTCTTAGCATATGTTGAACATGCACCTTATGTTGAAAGTATTGGAATTTAAATACAAAGGGTCTAGGTCTATCACCAGGACCAGGGAGTGGTTTTAAAGATCTGTATGCCCTTTCTAGCACATACCAAGCACAATCAAGTGGAGGGCCAGCTATAGCAATCAAGACCTTGTTTATAAACGCAATGTTGTCGCTACCCTCCATTCCTTCTTTTAAACTAAATATATGTAGATTATTTCTTCAACTTCTACTTTCTAGATCTTCAACTTTCTTCTAATTTGGTGACCCTTTTGTTCATTAGAATGTCCTCTCTGTTTTTTTTAACCGTCTTCCACAATACTGATTCTTGCTTCAGCGTCTGTTATTCTCATTGTGTGAGTGTCTGTGTCCTTTCTAAGTTGTTTAATACTGTCAGACATATCTTGAATGGTATTGCTAATGGTATCCATTTTAGACATTAGCAAATCAAAGTGAAACACTGTTAGTAGTTGTGTGTAGTGGTCTGACACTTCCAAGCTGTCATCACTGTCTGTACTTACTTCTGATAACAGTTTTTTGAGGGTTTTTATTAACCTTGTGTTTGGTAAAGGAATATTCTCCTGTTCCAGTATAATGTTTTGAATGACATGCTTGAATTATATTTAATAAGACTAGTTAGTTAAATAAATATGTAGTCTGATTGCGTTGTCTTCCTGAGCTCTGAGGTATGTTAGCCTGCTGAGGTTTGTTGGCTAATAAGGTTGACTAATTGTATTGCTCTCCAAATGTATATCAGTTTATGTTACAACATCTTATTGTTTCTTAGCTTCAGAGATTTTGTTCTCCATTGGTAGATAGATTAACATGACACAAGAAGAAATCAGGATGTCTTTATAGTATTTCAACAGTGACCTCGACCAGTAGATGGCGTGTAAGTGCTCAGAATATACTTACATTCAGTTCAACAAAATTCGGTGTATTTTGCCACTTCTATTATTTTTATTTTTTTTATTGCTAGAATAACGATTAATAGAGCATTTCAATATTTATATTTAATGTTACTTTTCTTTAGTATCGCTCATGAGAGCGGGTCACGGAGTTCAGCTGAATGCGATTAACCTGAACGCTAACATTCGATCGAATAAAGCATCAGCTATATGACGTTATGCAGTACTGTAAAATACTTGGATGGCAAGGCTGCCAAAAGTATCCCCAACCGACTCACCTCTTACATCATGGGCCCACTTCCTGCCCACTTGGCAAATTACTTTTCAAACAACATGAAGTCTTGCTATATTATGACAATTGCAGTTTGTCCCACCATTAGAACTGCTCCGGAGGTGAAAGAGTTAACTACCATGCCAGGCATGGAGTTTAGAGCACGAGCTCGGTTAGAGAAGCTCTGTCTGGCTAATTTCAAACCGAAACTGTCAGATTCTTTACTCTGCCTCACTGAACAGTCGCTCCAGAGATTTCTCCTACTGCTCGGTTCATTTCTCAGTTTAAACAGTATTTTCTCAGTTAAATTCAACCGCGAGTATTATTATTTTAACCGCAAACCGATCGGTTCAAGCTCTGTCTGTGGTATTGTAAGTAACAGATAGGTTTATTTCTGTGTGGAACTTGTAATTTTTATCGGTTCGGTTCGAACCGATCAGGCTGTTTAAAACTTTTAAAAGTAAGCATTTTAAAGCATTTAGAGTGCGGTTCTCGGTTCTTATCGGTTCTAAAAACTGGATTTCATTACGGTTTTTTCCACGATCAGTGAACACGGTTGGGAACCGATAAAGGGTGTCTTGCACTGGCACTGCCGATAAAAGGGCAAGTTTCTTGGTTAGGCTTGGCATCATGTCTGAGAAACCCAAAAGAAAAACCGGCCCACTGGTTTCAACACTGTAGTTCTGGGGGAAGCCTTTGCCAAGGCTGACCCACACACTATATGTGTCTATTGTCTGGGGTTTGACCACCTCAATTCAGACTGCCAGATTTGTAAAATTTCCCTGCAGCCACCCTGGACAAGAGAGTGGGCAGGCTCAGGAACGAGAGGCCAAAAGTCCGCTGACCCTGATGGCCAGCCCGGTTCGGTGCCAACCGAACCGGAGGGAGTGCCCTCTGACCAGGCAAGACTTCCTCAGGCAAGAAAAGCTGGCTCTGAGGAGCCAGTTCCAGCAAAGAAAACTAAAAATCAGCAGGTTTGGAGTCCAAAATTACTTCTCCAACTGCTGCAGAAATAACAAAGCTATACAGATTGTACAGTCACTTTCTCCGGTTCCGTCCGAACCGCCACTGTCTAGTAAAAGGTCGGTTTGGCGGTTCCACGGTTCAAGAATATGATATTGAAGAGTTTTATGAACCAGAGGAGGGGAGGAGGATTATGATCAGTGTGAATGTGACTTTGAGAGTCTGGATGTGCCCATTGAACTGGACATCTCCCCAGACAGACCTTTGGAATCTCCCCTATGCTTTCTGAGTCCCTTCTCACTTTTTGTTTATAATAAAGGTTGCTGATACCCTCCAGCTCCCATTAGAGGAAGCTGTGGATGAGCAAGAGGACCTGATTTTGTGGAAATGATGGATATCCCAGAGTCTAGGAGATTATCTATCCCTTACATAAATCATTTAGAGAACAAACAATAAAAAATACTAAAGCTCCTAATTCTGTGCCTCCTGTTGACAAGAAGATGGACAGGAGGTACACTTTATCAGGTCCTGATACAGACTTTCTTTCACAGTGATGCAGTCATGTTGGGGTAGTTCAGGCTGCAGCCTGTGATAAGACTAACATTCCCTGGCTTCACATCCTTCTGACAAGGACTCCAGGAAGATTGATGCTATGGCTAAAAACAATACATGGCAGCGTCCTTGGGACTCAGACAAGCAAATTACATGGCTTATGTGGCAAGATACCAAAAATCTAGATGGGACACTGTCATGGCTTTGGCCAAACAGACCCCTGGCCAGCTTGCCAAGGAATGGAGCAGGTGGCTGCTGATGGTATTGAGGCATCCAAGGTGCAATTCCATGCTGCTGTGGATTCTAATGATGTATCCTCTAGAGTCATGGCTACATCTGTGGCCTTTCGTAGGTTGGCTTGGCTCTGGTGTACTAGTGTGTCACAGGATACCCAGACTAAGGCCATGGATTTTCCTGTGGTAGGGAATTCTCTGTTTGGGGAGCAGACAGAGAATTACATGAAAAAATGGATGAATATAGAACAACTTATAAGAGTGCACAAGCCAAGGGCGGCGAGCCACTCCTCAAGCAGACCCCAGGGGTAGAGGTAGGCCTTTCACAGGCCTTTTACCAAACCCAGGCTTCTTCTGCTTATGCTCAGAGGGGTTCTTCAGAGGCAGAGGTAGGCGGCGCAAGCAGGCCTGCTTCCACCCCTCAGCCTAAAGCCCCTGCCAAACAGGCACCCTGATGGGGTGCCCAGGGCTGGTTCTCCATTACCTGTAGGGGAAGGCTGGCTTACTTTGTTCAGGACTGGGAGTCTCTAACATCAGACAAGTGGGTCCTGGAAGTAGTAAGCCAGGGTCTGGTTCTCAGCTTCAAAAATTTCCAAAGTTGAGAGCCAGATCTTTTCCACCTGCAAACCCTTTAGAGACCTTTGCCTTAGAGACAGAAGTCTCAACCCTCCTAGCTCTCAGAGCTGTAGAAAGGGTTCCCCTCACCCAGGGCAAGGGTCTGTACTCCAGGTACTTCCTTACCCCAAAAGAACAGGAGAATGGCGGCCCATTTTGGACCTAAGATATCTGAACAAGCACCTTTGAAACCAAAATTCAAAACGGTGACTCTGGCAATAATTTTACCTTCTCTAAGGCCAGGGACTGGCTAGCTTCCCTGGACCTCAAGGATGCCTATTTCCATGTTCTAATCCAGAAGCTCCCACGAAAGTACCTCAGATTCAGACTGCCCTCAGGCCATTACCAGTTCAAGCAATGCCCTTGGCCTCACCTCTGCCCCAAGGGTATTCACAAAATGTCTAGCAGTAGCAGTTGCTCATTTAAAAGGCAAAGATTGCTATTTTTCCTACCTAGACGACTGGCTTATTGTAGGCCAGTCTCCAGAACAGGTCAAATCATACCTGCAAGTTACCCAGCAGCTTCTCACCTCTCTGGGTTTCCTGCTCAATCTCCCAAAGTCAGTGCTGGAACCTGTTCAGGTACTCACCTTCATAGGTGCAGAACTGGATACAAAGTAGGCCAGAGCCTTCCTGCCCTTAGAGAGGGTAAGGAACCTGGTGGCCCTGGCCTCTTCCTTCACTCTGCAGGTCTCTCGACCAGCAAGGCACTTCTTACAGCTCCTAGGACACATGACTGCTTCCACAGCTGTAGTGCAAGGAGCAAGATTTCAGATGAGGGACATTCAGTTTCACTTGAGAGCCTTTTGGTCTCAAAGAAAAGATCCCTTTTCAAGTTGATCCCAGTGACTTGAACCCTGATCCAGGCCCTTCAGTGGTGGCAGGATCAGAGCAATTTTAAGACTAGGGGTGCCCTTCATCCCTCTACCTCACCCTTGACCCTTACTACAGATGCATCCCTTCTGGGATGAGGAGCTCACATGGGCGACCTCTCCACCCAGGAGTGTGGTCCCTCAAGAATCTCTGCTCCACATCAATTTGCTGGAACTCAGAGCTGTCTTTCTAGCACTTCAAGTGTTTTCTGCATCTGTTCAGAACAAAGTGGTACAAGTCAGAACAGACAACACCACCACAATTGGTACATCAACAAACAAGGGGGCACTCGGTCTTCGGCCTTGTGCACGAAGCAATGAAGTTGTGGTCTCTGGCTTATTCCCTGAACACTTCCTCATAGCAGTTCACCTCCCAGGAAAGGACAATGTCCTGGCAGATGCTCTCAGCAGGATTACCCAGGGCCATCACGAATGGTCACTGGATCCCCAAGTACTGGGATAGTTTTTGCCAGATGGGGCACTCCTCAGATAGATCTTTTGCAGCCCCAGTCAATCACCAACTTCCACTGTTTTGTTGCAGGCCCCCAGTGATGGGCTCAGTCCCCTGGATGCCTTTCTCCTAGATTGGGGAGGGAAGTTTCTATATGCCTTCCCCTTCCCTCTCCTTTTCAAGGTGCTAGTGAAAATCAGATCCCAGCCTTGCAGGATGATTCTGATTGCTCCAGATTGGGCCAGGCAGCCCTGGTACCCACTCCTTCTGTCCTTAGCTGTCCATCTTCCCTTGTGCCTCCCAGGAAACACAACCTGTTATCTTGTTCCCAGGGGAGAGTTTGGTATCCAATCTCAAATCCCTCAACCTCAAGGCCTGGCTCTTGAGGAGTTAGAGTTTGCTGACCTACACCTTTCTCAAGGTGTTCTTGAATCCTGAAGGCTTCTAGGAAGCCTTCCACTAGGGCTACTTATAATTCTAAATGGAAAAGGTTTTCCATCTGGTGTCTGGGAAGCATATTCCCGGAATCTGCTGATTTGCCCATTGTTTTGGACTATATGGTCTATCTTAACTCTTTGGGCCTGAGACCAGCTACCCTGAAAGTGCATTTGGCAGCTGTCTCTGCTTTTATTTCAGCAGAAAGCCCTATTCTCTTTCCACTCACCCTGTATTTTCCAAGTTTTTCAGGGATTACTTTATACTAATCCACCTTTCAGGGCCCCTGCCCCTGCCTGGGATCTTAATGTTTGCATTGCTCAGTTGATGCAACCCCCTTTGAACCTCTGTCTTCTGCAGAGCTTAAGTATTTGACTTGGAAAACTGTTTTCTAGTAGCCATCACTTCTGCCAGGCGCATAAGTGAGTTACAAGCCTTGTCAGTGGAGACTGACTTTATTTCCTTTCACAGGGATAAAGTAGTCCTTAGGACTAACAGGAAGTTTTTGCCCAAGGTGGTTTCAGATTTCCATCTTAACCAATCTATCTCCTTCCAGTGTTCTTCACTGACCATTCCTCCTCTGGTGAGAGGAGGCTGCACAGCTTAGATTTTAAGAGGGCCCTTAGTTACTATATAGAGCATACCAAGGGTCATAGGTTCGAATCCTCCAACTTTTTCTCACTTATGGTAAGGTTGGGAAAGGTAAACCTGCCACTAAGAGATCCATTGCCAGGTGGATTGTCTCGTGTATCCAATTTTGTTATCAAAAACTGGGAAAGGTTCCCCTTCAGGCCTGAGGGCTCACTCTACCAGAGGTACAGCTGCATCTCTAGCTGCTGCCAGAGACATCCCTATCTTGGAGATATGTCAAGCAGCTACCTGGGAAATGGTACACACTTTCACCAAGCATTACTCTTTGGATATCCAGGCCAGGAGGGATGCTAGATTTGGCACAGCCATGCTTCAGAGCCTATTCCCTAAGTAGGTTCTGTTCCTCCTCCATGGAGGTACTGCTGTGTATTCTGCAATTGTCATTAATATAGCAAGACTTCATGTTGTTTGAAGAAAAATTACTCACCTTAGTAATGTTGTTTCTTCTAATGGAGTCTTGCTATATTATGACCTCCCCAGCCTGCCCCTCTCAGAACTTCTACTTGGGTATGGGGTGGGCAGTCCAGTGTTGGCACTTTTATGCCCATTATATGTTTTTTCCACCCTTTTGGGGTTTTGGGGTGTTGTGTTTTATTTTATCTTATATTATTATTTTTCTGGTCCCCTGACTTGAGTCTTGGTGTTGGGACCAGGAATAGGTGTTAATATTTAGGTAGCCAGTTGGCTAGCGTAGGTTACAGCTTCCACACAGAACCTTAGTGAGTTTTGCTCGTAAAGATCTGACAGTTTGGTTTGAAATTAGCCAGACAGAGCTTCTCTAACCGAGCTCACGCTCTAAACTCCATGCCTGGCATGGTAGTTAACTCTTTCACCTCCGGAGCAGTTCTAATGGTGGGACAAACTGCAATTGTCATAATATAGCAAGACTCATTAGAAGAAACAACATTACTAAGGTGAGTAATTTTTCTCTTTGTTCCCTTATTTCTTTCCTGGTAATCTAATGGCTCCTCCTGCTCCGTATTGCTTATGTGTTCCCTGGTGTCGGTGAAACCCTCATTCCTAGCTATGTACACCCAAAGTGTCTGTTGAAAGGAGGCAGTATAGCACAGTGGTCTAAGGCTCTGAGCTGCAAATCCGTGACATCCAGCAGACCAGACCTGGGTTTGAACTGACAGCTTCCACTTGCATACTGTGTGACCCTGAGCAAGTCACTTAACATCCTTATGCTCCCCAGATCACTCCTGTAAAAGCTTTCTGCTTAGTGTGCTATACCTGGTTAAACAATTAAGTGAAGTGATGAAGTTAAACTTAATAATGTTAATCCTATTTTAATGTTCGGGTGTTGTAACCCATGAAATTTGATTATTAGGTCAGTGTGATGGGAGTTCTAAATATATTGCCTCTTATATGAACTCACAAGAAATTATTTTATTGGGAGACTGAAAACTGGATTGGTGGTCCCAACAAAATTAAATAATACTAAAATTGGATTCTGGCCTTGAACAATTGAAAATAAGTTCTGCTAGAATCAAACCTAATTCTTCAGAAACTTCTATGCTCCTAGATTGAGTTTTGATAAATAATAAAGCAGTTTATACTAGATCAAGATGTTTTAACCAGACCTATTTAATGATCATAATGTCACATTTTGCACTAGGAATGGTTCTCTCCCTGCAGGCTTGGCTAAACTTATTCATTTTAGATCTTAAATTTTGATTCATTTTCTTTTATTAGTGGCTTAGTGTCAATTGGGTAAGGACAGAACTGATACCAGAGGTAGATGAGAATTGGTCTTACTTTCTTGGAGAATTGCTGCATAGTTATAAGCACTTCCCAGTAAAAAAAAAAAAAAGATTATCAAAGCTACTTGAATGAATGAAGATTGCAGGAGAGCAAGAATGGTCAGTCAATCAATTCTGTTTCAGATTGTCAATCCTGTAGCTGTCAATGAAATGTGTATGTGTTAACACGGTATATCAGAAATGCAAATGGAATCATTTGAAAAACCTAATTTGTGAGAATGTCCAAAATCCTTCTAAATTTGATTATTAATTCCTTAATGGGGAGAATTTTTTAAAACAGATAAACTGATTAAGGCTGGTCAGTCTAATACTATTATGGCCTTTTAGATAAATTCAATAAATATTTTAGCACTAAGGAGATTTGCACAGTGATGTGCAGAGTTTGGGTAAATCAAAGTTCCTACCTATGGAGTATGTAATAATATGGAATTATAAGTAAACAGTTTTGATTACAATGACCATTACATATAAGGATATTAAATCACTGGATGTCCTTGACATTTTATTGAACATGAAAGTGAAGAGTAGTGCACTGTCTGGTAAAATTCAGCAGTGAATATTAAAATTTGCAGCATTTCAGTTATATGTGCTACTTGCACATTTTCTATTTATTACTTATTTCATCCATGTTTCCTAACATGTGGATGAATCCCAAGTTATAGCTGTTCAAACGGGAGATTTGATTGGTGACTATAATAATTGTAGGCCTATTTCCCTGCTTCCAGTAATTTCTAAGATGATGGAGAATCTGGTTGTTACTCAGTTTTGGCTTTTTAAATGAAAACTTTTTTATCTGTTCTAATCCAAAGTCAGTATAGGGCATTAAAGAGCAGCTGACACCTTCAGGAGAACTTCAACAAAACATAACATTTAGACAGTTCAGCTTGTATTTCACATTAGTTTTGAATTCTTTCTTCCCATTAATAATTATCAAGGTCATTTGTATGAAAACAGGATATTTGTTCCTGAAGAGTTCATCTATTTCTGTTGCTTTCTCCTACCTGAGGCCATAATGCCTTGCTTGTGACATCACAGTTACTCACATGTCAACAGATTGTGATGCCTCGGCAGAGCTTTATGACTTGAAGTAGGGAGTAAGCTACAGAGACACATAAATTGTAAGGAAATCTAAGGACAAAATCATGTACTCATGCAAATTTACTCAGAAACAAATAACAAGGAAGAGAATATATAGAATACATATGGAATGCAAGCTGATTTGTACCTAATTATCATACTTTTTAAGTTTTCTTTTTGGCATCAGTAGCTCTTTAAACCACTGCCACAATGTCAAGAGTCTTGAACAGAGATGTTGGGAAATTTTAATTCACTAGTGAAGTTCCAGTGAAGTTGCCAAATTCACCTCGGTGGAGCAATTCATGAATTTGGGCTATTAGCTTAAAAATTCACCAAACTGCATTGTCGATTTTGCTCAGGAATGGTGGAATTTCACCTGCAAATGGTGAAATTCCACAGTTCACGGGTGACATACTGCAATTTGTGGGTGAAATTCCATACTTTACAGTGAAATTCCACACTTTGCAGATCAATCTGCACTTCACTAATTACACTAAATCCATGAACTAATTCACACAGTGAATTTTCCCAACTGCGCCCATCTCTAGTCTTGAATCATGTTATCTGTGCTACTGACTATAGTAGGATGACTGGACCAGTCAATGTAGATTTGTCCAAGGCCTTCAGCACTCTGGTTCATGATAGACTAATATCCAGAATGGCTGCTTTGGGAATGGGTTCAACTACTTTGTCATGGTTTTCTAGTTACCTATTGGATAGAAGTTGGAGGGTAAGTGTTGTGGGTGTGGATTCCAGGTTTCTATCAGTTTCAGGGGCTCTTATTGGGCCATATCCTCTTTGCTCTTTATGTTAATATTCTGAATAAATAATACAGTTCTTTAAAATATCAATTATATGCCTACAACAACATTTTTTCTTCTCAAATTCTAGTGTCTGTACAATTCAGAAACAGTTATAAGCTGGGTTTTTAAAAATGTTAATGTTTTGTCTCCTCTAATTTTAAACTTAATGAGTTAAAGAACAAAAATATTTTTTATTTTAACCCCAAAAGGCTAATGTTTGGAACAGGCCAGAACCTACAAATACAGTAACTAAGCATCTGGCTTGATCCCTTAGCTTTGGGTGACCTTCATATTTTAAGTTACTGAAGTGCCTGCCCATAGAATTGGATTGATATATACATACATACATAAATATATAGGCAATAATGGCAGAAAAGGAGTCCTCAGCTACTCCAATCTGCCCACTCTAATTACTCTGTACTGGCCCTTGTGGCCATCCCTCCTTTGTTTCTGTAATAGATGATTTGTCTTATTTTAATGATAATATTATGATGTGACACACAGTTTGTTTGTCTTATGTATTAGTAGTTCTTGTATTGTCAAATCATAGTTTCTGTCTGTTGTTAATTGTGTAACTATTGTATTCTGACATAAAACAGGTGCACCTTGTAAAGAGGGTCATGTGGCCCTAATGGTGTTTGAAGTTGTCTTCTTATCCTGTATAAATGAATGTTACTTACTACTATCCCATGCAGGTACTATATGTCTTGATCATATTGCCCCTTTCCCTCCATTTCTCTCTTTTTTTTTATAATTCATATTTTATTAGTAATTTTTTACTAATACAGGGACAGAAAATTACCACATACAGTGCTTATACACAAAATAATACATGAGCTGTCCCCATCCCCCTCTCCGCACCCCATACAGCAGCAAGGTACATACACAAATAGAAGGATACAATATAGTATCACAAAATAAAAAGCACTGGATATACAGACTCATTTAGCAGCTCTGACCATAATTAACATGTGAAGGGATCCCAAGTATTCTTGTACCACTGCAACTTATTGTGGAGGCTCACAATCACTTTCTCAGTATGTAAGGTAGCCAAAATTTCATTAACCCATTCCTGATATGTTGGGCTTAATGTATCCCTCCAGTGTCAAAGCACAACTTTCTTAACTGATAGTGCAATCATGGAGATATGAAACCTTCTGATTCTAACCTTGATAGAGGATAAATCCCCCAACAAACATACATCTGGAGTGAAATATTCCTGCAAACCCAGTATGGGGTCTAGGTTATTCTGTATGGCCATCCATAATGACTTTATCTTAGGACATGACCAAAAGACGTGAAGAAGTGTACCTTCTTGTTGACATCCTCTGGTACAGGCCCCAAACTTATAAGACCCCATTTCTTTAGCTTCACAGGGGTATAATACATGTTATGCAATATATGAAATTGCATAAGGCATAGATCTATCCTGAGAGACATATTTATGACAGAACTTCCATAAAGCTGACCAATTAGGAGTATATTGAGGAAAAAAGAAACCCAAAGCCTAGTAGGGCCTTCTGGTCTCCCATATCTCCATTGATATAGGACGCAATATATTTTAGAAATAGCACCTGGTGACCCCAATAAAGGAGAGAGATCCGATACAAACAGAAAAGCAGGAGGATGAGGAGGGACATTACCAAATATTGTAGAGAGTAAATGTTTCAACTGGGCCACCCTGAAGTAAAAAGTTAAGGGAATATCAAACTTGCTAATGATATTAGAAACTGAAAGCCATTCCCTGCATCGTCCAGAAAAGTAGAAATTATCCATCCCCAATTTGAGACAACCATTTACAGGTCCATTTCTGGGAAATACCACAGAAATGAACAAAAGCTCTGTGAACTCTGAGGGACGTTTCGGATAATAGGACAACTAATAGTGTCCGGAAGGGAGGTTATTTTAGATAGAACAATGTCCGGGGGTCAGTGTTCTCGGATTGAATAAAGTCTAACTCAGTTTTGAACCAGATCGGTCTTAAATACTCAGGACCTGGATTAACCCACTGCAAATATTTTGCAATATGACTAGCCCAGTAATAAATTGCTAGATGGGGATCACAGCCTCCATCTATTTTTGAGTGGCTAGTTTGTAATATACTAACCTGGCTTGTTTCTTAGACCAGATAAAATTTGTGAAATTCTATGCATTTTATGAAACCATGATAACAGTGTAAAGGAGTTAAGAAGTGAGAAGGGATAAAATAAATGAGGAAAACATTCATTTTAATGATATTAATGCCACCCAAAGAGAAGGAGGAGTTTGGACCATCTATTGAGATCCTGAATTTTCACTTGGAGAGAGGCTCCAAGTTTTCCTTAAACCAGGAAGAGGGTTACGATCAAATTAGTGCCAAGATATTTGAGAGCGTGGAGACCAACCAAGACCAAAAGATCGACAAATCATTTTAAAAACCTTATGATTAAGAGGAAAATGGAGGATTTGGTTATATTCAACTTATAATTCGAGAGAGCACTGAACTTAGTGATTTCCCTCAACATGGCGGGAATTGAAGTTTTAGGATGAGATAAATGAAGAAGGAGATCATCAGCATAAGCGTGATCTTCACCACCTGATTGCCAATCAGGATACTGCTTATCTCCAGATTATTGAGAATATTTCAATAAGGGGCTCTAAGTATAAATTAAATAAAAGGGGAGAGAGGACAGCCCTGCTGAGTACCAGATCACAAAGGAAAGGGTTTGAGAATACTCCATTGCCAGAAACTCTGGCAGATGGAGTTTGATATAAGGTCCGAATCCACTCTATGAATTTAGCCGAAAACCAAATACTTTAAGGGTCTGAAACAGGAAATTCCAATTGACACAATCAAATGCCTTCTCGGCATCCAAGGAGACCAATCCCAGGAAAGGCAGCATCCCTGGACACGAGACTACGTGTGACAGGCGTAGATGATCAGCTGATGAACGTCCTCTCCTAAATCCTACCTGTGACATATTAATCAGGTCAGGAAGAACTCATGTTATTCTATCAGCTAATATCTTAGAGAAAATTTTAACATCTTGATTCAATAAGGATATTGGTCTGTAGCATTGCACTAATTCCAGATCTTTATCGGGCTTAGGAGAAGTACAATCAGGGTCTCAAACAAATGTGCATCTATTTTTGCACCAGAAAGAATGTGACAATACAACTGGTGGAGAACTGGCAATAATCGTGTTGAAAAGTTTTATAAAATAAGGTGGAAAACCCATCTGGACCTGGGATCTTGTCTGAGGCAAAGCCCCAATGACTTCTGAAATTTCCTCTAGTGACATTGGTGAGGATAGAAAATTCCCCTACGATTCCGATAGAGAGGGTGAGAGGAATCCTCAGGTAAGCCTCAAAATCTTCTAAGGAAGGAGGGTTGTCCATATCCCTGTATAGATATTCATAATAAGAGACAAACTCCTGCACAACCTCAGAAGGATACCTTCAAAGATCCATCTGCCTGGACCCTAATTGAGGTATAAATCTAGCTGATTCTTGCTGCTTTAACCTTAAGGCCAGCAGGTGACCCACCTTTTCCCCTAGTTAGTATAGTTTGCTTTGGTACAAATAATAGATAATTCTGCTTTTTCCTCAATAGGTCTAAATATTTATCTTTAGCTACCGAGAGCCTTCTCATATCTTCTTCTGAGGCATTAGAGGATAACCTGGTTTCCAAAGACCTAATTAGAGATAATGAAGCTAATAATTCCGCCTCTCAGTCTTTTTCCTTTTGTGGCTAAGCTAATAATGATCCCTCTCATATATGATTTGAAATCACCCCACAAAATATCGAGTCGTATCCTCAGAGGAATTAGTGGAGAAAAAAAATCAATCTGCTCCTTAATTAGGTCACAGTATTTAGTATCTTTGAGCAATTGACCATTTAATTTCCATCGAGTTTCTTTATGGGAATGTTAGGAAAGCCAACTTAGAAGTTACCAAAGAGTGATCAGATATTGGACCTGGCTGGATTGAGGCAGTTAGGATCCCTGGCAAAGGGCCTGAGAGAGAAAGATAGTCAGTGCAAGACTGGGTTCTGTGCACCGTGAGTTAAAGGTATACTCCTGTTCTTTGGGTGTAACACACGCCACACATCACACAGTCTGCACTGATCTAGAAAGTCCCTGAGGGCACTCTGTCCAGGTGTTAAGCCCTCAACCCAGTACCAGACCTGTCTACTTGGATCGAGAACCAAATTGAAATCCCTGCCTATTATTATACCAATGGGAAGCATGGGAAGGAGTATGGAAATAAGTTTCATGTAAAAGCCCGGATCATCTGCGTTAGGCCCATAAATGCTACCAAGTAAAATAGGCATTGACCAGAGACTCCTTGAACTAGGACATATCTGCCATCTGGGTCCCTGAAAACTTGGGAAATAAAGGAATATCTCTATTAATTAGAATCATAACCCCACAGCTATTAGTGGATCCTGAGGCATTAAAACCTGCCCAATTTGTTGCCTCATAAGATGCAGAGATTCATTTTCCAATAAATGAGATTCTTGCAGGAATATAATCTGAGAAGATAATAAACTTAAGTGTTTTAACACTTGGCAATGTTTGACTTTTTCCTTATCCCCTTCACATTCCATGTAGCAATATTTATTCTACTGGCCATTTATCCTGAAAAGGAAAAAGAACATCGTATGAAATCCAGGAACTATAACAATCAGAGATAAATGACCGGTCCCTGTTTGCTGCTGTATATCCTACCCACCCAAATATCAACTTTCCTCCCACCCATGACCCCACACCCCCAAAATATTCCATGCCATTCCAACTAACATGTAATATGACAACTCTGAACACAGTATCATCCTCCCTCCCCAACTGTCCTGAGCAACGTTCAGCACAATACCCTTCCTTCCTCCCTCCAACCTCCCATGTGTGTACCCAAAAACCCTGCCTTAGAATGTAAACCTTCTTATAGAATCAATAAGCAATAACATCACTTCAAAAATAAAAAGTAATGTGGACCTTGAAATCCAGAACAAAATGGCAAGAACGAGAAACAGAGAAGAGAGCAACCCCTACTTGGGAGCAATCCAGAAACCTCAAACTCTGAGAGAAAAAGAGAATACACATTGTAAAGCACCCTACCGAATATGCTCTCATAACTGCTGCCATTAATAAAATTGAAAACTTTCCCAAAACGTATAATCACTGGTAAACTAAATGCTCCCAAGTAGTGGACCTCCATCTGTGTCCAAGCCCCCATGGCGATCTATATCTGATAGGAATATATTCCAGAAACTAATAGGTAAGGGGGTTGAACCACGAAAATTAGGGCAATAGCGCTCTCTAGTGATAATATCTAGAAAATATTGAAACCAAAGGAACACTCTCTCGAATCATGCCCCAATAATCAAAAATATCAAACTTGAAGGTTTTCATGGTATAAACTATATCCTGCGAGACAATCAAGTGTCCCTAGAGACAAGAAACTGGAAGATGTGATCTGTATAAGTAGAAAGAGAATGCTTCCAAACCAAAACACGACCCTCCCAGAGAAAAAGTCCTGAGATGCAGTATGTTCCAAAACACTGAACACTGAGAAGGAGAACTCTAAAGCTCAAGACTCCGCTGGTAAACCCCTCCATTGCAAAATTTGAGAGTCCACAAAACCAGACTAGCATTCAGTCCTCTTTTGGTATAACAACATAAATGAATTCTTCTCCTTTCCAAAACAGGGTGGGGTAAAACCCACCAACAGATCAAGTGTCCCAAAACAAATCAGGCAGAGCAGCCTTCCGTCCGAGAGAGCAGCTTCAGGATTCTCTATGTTAACCAGTTACCATCCACTAGTACTTGTAGTCTAGCTGGATACCCCATTTTGAAGCGAAGGCCTGCAGCTATAATTTTGACACAACCGGATAAAAGCAATGCGCTTTGCCCTGACTGACCCTGGTAAATCTTGGGCAATTCTAAGCCTGGCATTTCCCATTTCACTTCTTGTAACTCTCTTACTTGTCCCAGAAAGTGCTGTCGCTCAAGATAATTTAAAAATGACAAATGATGGGACGTGGCATTGCTCCTGGGATGGCTTGTGTCACAAGGACCTATGTGACCTTTCAATGATGTAGTTAGCCCCAAAGGGAGGGGACCATGATCTTCTCGATCAGCTTCTGCACAAACCCCAGCATATTAAGGCCTTCTTCTCCTTCTGGAAGGCCCAGGATAACAACATTATTTCTTCAGCTGTGGCCCTCAAATCTTCCAACATGCTTCCAGGCTAGAGATCTTTTGCCGCATAGCTCTGAGACTGGGATCGATTTTTCTACTTGCTTCTCAGAGATAAGATATGGGCTGCATTATCCAAAGTTTTCATCGTGACCTCCTCAAGGTTCTTAGAAAGGATTTAATTTCTGCTGAGATTTCTTTAATTTCTTTCCAGAAGGGTTTGAATTCTTCCAAAAATCTGCTCAGAGTTAGGGGCTCTTGCTCGGAGATCAGGCTTTGAAGCTCTGTCTTATCCACAACACTCGAGGCCCTTGATTTTTTGGGCCTTCGAAGTGACCGGCTGTATGCTTCTGAGGAGCTTTTTCATATACACCTCCATCTTCTCTGACAGCAAGCAAACAGGAGCACTGGATGTTAAGAAGGTGATAATCTATAAACTTTCTGTTTTTAGGGAAAATAGCCACCAAAATAGCAATAATTTGTGATTAGGAGGTTGGAGCTATGTGAAGGAGCTTCTACTCAGTATCCTGCATCACGTGATCCTTCCCTCCATTTCTCAAGGGTGTATGTGTTAAAATCCTGCAGCCTCTCCTCATTTTTTTGCCCCAGTCCATGGACAATTTTGGTTGCCTTATGCTGTACTGTTTCCACCTTGTCACAGTTTCTCCTTAGGTATGGCTCCAGTACTTTGCACAGTACCTTGCTCCAGGTGTGATCATGCCAGTAACCTGTGAATTGTGAGGATCACTTCCAAACTTCTGCTGCTTATCTTCTGCTTATCCCTCCTGTGCAACCCAACATTCTGTTTGCCTTGCCAGCAGCTCAGTTACAATGGGCTTGCCATTAAAAGGCAAGCCAGGTTGTCCTGGGAGCCAGCCAGAAATGAGAGTGAAGAAATGGGAGGGAGGGGTAGAGGGGTGGGGTCTGCAGGACAAGGGAGGGTTATGACCTCAGAAGGGGTCATATGACCAGTTCTGGAGCTTGCTGGCCATTGGCCAGGAGGGAGCCAGGAGGGGTCCTGATCAGGTGTCCAAAGGGCTATTTAAGGCAAGTAACCTCGGCTAGCCCTCTTCTTGCTGTAAATTTCACTTTGTTGGATATACAGCACATCATTAGCAATCAAGGTAAGGCAGGTCAGGACAGGGGCAAAGGCCCAGGTGCTGAGCTGCATTCTTTATTGTTGGTGAACTATGGTGAAAGGTATTAGAAAACTTGGTGTTCAAACAACATGAAGTCTTGCTATATTATGACAATTGCAGTTTGTCCCACCATTAGAACTGCTCCGAGGTGAAAGAGTTAACTACCATCCAGGCATGGAGTTTGAAATCGTGAGCTCGGTTAGAGAAGCTCTGTCTGGCTATTTTCAAACCGAAACTGTCAGACTCTTTACTCCGCTCACTGAACAGTCGCTCCGGAGATTTCTCCTACTGCTCGGTTCATTTCTCGTTTAAACAGTATTTTCTCGGTTAAATTCAACCACGAGTATTTTTATTTTAACCGCAAACTGATCGGTTCAAGCTCTGTCTGTGGTATTGTAAGTAATAGATAGGTTTATTTCTGTGTGGAACTTGTAAATTTTATCGGTTCGGTTCGAACCGATCAGGCTGTTAAAACTTTTAAAAGGAAGCATTTAAGGCTTTTAGAGTGCGGTTCCTGGTTCTTATCGGTTCTAAAAACGGATTTCATTACAGTTTTTCCACGACCTGTGACACGGTTGGAACCGAGAGCAGGTTTTGCCTGGTACTCAAGCAGTAAAGGCAAGTTTGCTGGTTAGGCTGGCATCGTGTCTGAGAAACCCAAAAGAAAAACTGGCCCACTGGTTTCAACACTGTAGTGTCTGTGGGGAGGCCTTGCCAAGGCTGACCCACACACTACATGTGTCTATTGTCTGGGTTTGACCACCTCAATTCAGACTGCTAGATTTGTAAAAATTTCCCTGCAGCCACCCTGGACAAGAGAGTGGGCAGACTCAGGAACGAGAGGCCAAAGTCCGCTGACCGGATGGCCAGCCAGGTTCGGTGCCAACCCGAACTTGAGGAGAAATGCTCTGACAGAGACTTACCTCGGGCAACGAAAAGCTGGCTCTGAGGAGCCAGTTCCAGCAAAGAAAACTAAAAAATCAGCAGGTTTGGAGTCAAAATTCCTTCTCCAACTGCTGCAGAAATACAAAAGCTATACAGATTGTACAGTCACTTCCTTCCGGTTCCGTCCGAACCGCCACTGTCTGGTAAAAGGTCGGTTCGGCCGGTTCCACCGGTTCAAGAATATGATATTGAAGAGTTTTATGAACCAGAGGAGGGAGGAGGATTATGATCAGTGTGAATGTGACTTTGAGAGTCTGGATGTGCCCATTGAACTGGACATCTCCCCAGACAGACCTTTGGAATCTCCCCTATTCTTTCTGAGTTCCCTTCTCACTTTTTGTTTTATAAAAGGTTGCTGAAACCCTCCAGCTCCCATTACAGGAAGCTGTGGATGAGCAAGAGGAACCTGATTTTGTGGAAATGATGGATATCCCAGAGTCTAGGAGATTTTCTATTCCTTACATAAATCATTTAGGAAACAAACAATAAAAATACTAAAAGCTCCTAATTCTGTGCCTCCTGTTGACAAGAAGATGGACAGGAGGTACACTTTATCAGGTCCTGATACAGACTTTCTTTCACAGCAATGCAGTCATGTTGGGAGTAGTTCAGGCTGCAGCCTGTGATAAGGTTAACATTCCCTGGCTTCACATCCTCCTGACAAGGACTCCAGGAAGATTGATGCCATGGCTAAAAACAATACATGGCAGCATCCTTGGGACTCAGACAAGCAAATTACATGGCTTATGTGGCAAGATACCAAAAATCTAGATGGGACACTGTCATGGCTTTGGCCAAACAGGCCCCTGGCCAGCTTGTCAAGGAGCTGGAGCAGGTGGCTACTGATGGTATTGAGGCATCCAAGGTGCAATTCCATGCTGCTGTAGATTCTAATGATGTATCCTCTAGAGTCATGGCTACATCTGTGACCTTCGTAGGTTGGCTTGCCTCAGGTGTACTAGTTTGTCACAGGATACCCAGACTAAGGCCATGGATTTTCCTTGGTAGGGAATTCTCTGTTTGGGGAGCAGACAGAGAATTACATGAAGAAAATGGATGAATATAGAACAACTTATAAGAGTGCACAAGCCAAGGAGCGCAAGTCACTCCTCAGAAGCAGACCCTCAAGGGTAGACGAGGCCTTTTCACGGGCCTTTTACCAAACCCAGGCTTCTTCTGCTTATGCTCAGAGGGGTTCTTCAGAGGAGAGGCAGACGGGTGCAAGCAGGCCTGCTTCCACCCCTCAGCCTAAAGCCCCTGCCAAACAGGCACCCTGATGGGGTGCCCAGGGCTGATTCTCTATTACCTGTAGGGGCAGGCTGGCTTACTTCGCTTCAGGACTGGGAGTCTCTAACATCAGACAAATGGGTCCTGGAAGTAGTAAGCCAGGGTCTGGTTCTCAGCTTCAAAAATTTCCAAAGATGAGAGCCATATCTTTTCCACCTGCAAACCCTCAAGAGACCTTTGCCTTAGAAACAGAAGTCTCAACCCTCCTGGCTCTCAGAGCTGTAGAAAGGGTTCCCCTACTCCAGGGCAAGGGTCTGTACTCCAGGTACTTCCTTACCCCAAAAAGACAGGAGAATGGCGGCCCATTTTGGACCTAAGATATCTGAACAAGCACCTTTGAAACCAAAATTCAAAATGGTGACTCTGGCAATAATTTTACCTTCTCTAAGGCCAGGGGACTGGCTAGCTTCCCTGGACCTCAAGGATGCCTATTTCCATGTTCTAATCAGAAGCTCCCACTGAAAGTACCTCAGATCGAACTGCCCTCAGGCCATTACCAATTCAGAGCAATGCCCTTCGGCCTCACCTCTGCCCAAGGGTATTCACAAAATGTCTAGCAGTAGCAGTTGCTCATTTAAGAAGGCAAAAGATTGCCATTTTCCCTACCTAGACGACTGGCTTATTGTAGGCCAGTCTCCAGAACAGGTTAAATCACACCTGCAAGTTACCCGGCAGCTGCTCACCCTCTGGGTTTTCAACTCAATCTCCCAAAGTCAGTGCTGGAACCTGTTCAGGTACTCACCTTCATAGGTGCAGAACTGGATACAAAGCAGGCCAGAGCCTTCCTGCCCTTAGAGAGGGTAAGGAACCTGGTGGCCCTGGCCTCTTCCTTCACTCTGCAGGTCTCTCGACCAGCAAGGCACTTCTTACAGCTCCTAGGACACATGGCTGCTTCCACAGCTGTAGTGCAAGGAGCAAGATTTCAGATGAGGAACATTCAGTTTCACTTGAGAGCCTTTTGGTCTCAAAGAAAAGATCCCCTTTCCAAGTTGATCCCAGTGACTTGAACCCTGATCCAGGCCCTTCAGTGGTGGCAGGATCAGAGCAATTAAGACTAGGGGTCCCTTCATCCCTCTATCTCACTCCTTGACCCTTACTACAGATGTATCCCTTCTGGGATGGGAGCTCACATGGGTGACCTCTCCACCCAGGAGTGTGTGTCCCTCAAGAGTCTCTGCTTCACATCAGTTTGCTGGAACTCAGAGCTGTCTTTCTAGCACTTCAAGTGTTTTCTGCATCTGTTCAGAACAAAGTGGTACAAGTCAGAACAGACAACACCACCACAATGTGGTACATCAACAAACAAGGGGCACTTCGGTCTTGACCTTGTGCACCGAAGCAATGAAGTTGTGGTCTCTGGCTTATTCCTGAACACTTCCCTCATAGCAGTTCACTTCCCAGGAAAGGACAATGTCCTGGCAGATGATCTCAGCAGGATTTCCCAGGGCCATCACGAATGGTCACTGGATCCCCAAGTACTGGGATAGTTTTGCCAGATGGGGCACTCCTCAGATAGATCTTTTTCAGGCCGAGACAATCACCAACTTCCATTGTTTTGTTGCAGACCCCCAGTGATGGGCTCAGTCCCCTGGATGCCTTTCTCCTAGATTGGGGAGGAAGTTTCTATATGCCTTTCCCCTTCCCTCTCCTTTTCAAGGTGCTAGTAAAATCAGATCCCAGCCTTGCAGGATGATTCTGATTGCTCGGATTGGGCCAGACAGCCCTGGTACCCACTCCTTCTGTCCTTAGCAGTCCATCTTCCCTGTGCCTCCCAGGAAACACAACCTGTTATCTTGTGCCCAGGGAGAGTTTGGTATCAAATCTCAATCCCTCAACCTCAAGGCCTGGCTCTTGAGGAGTTAGAGTTTGCTGACCTACACCTTTCTCAAGGTGTTCTTGACATCCTGAAACTCTAGGAAGCCTTCCACTAGAGCTACTTATAATTCTAAATGGAAAAGGTTTTCCATCTGGTGCTCTGGAAGCATATTCCCCGGAATCTGCTGATTTGCCCATTGTTTTGGACTATATGGTCTATCTTAACTCTTTGGGCCTGAGACCAGCTACCCTGAAAGTACATTTGGCAGCTGTCTCTGCTTTTATTTCAGCAGGAAAGCCCTCTTTTCTTTCCACTCACCCTGTATTTTCCAAGTTTTCAAGGGATTACTTCATACTAATCCACCTTTCAGGGCCCGGCCCTGCCTGGGATCTTAATGTTTGCACTGCTCAGTTGATGCAACCCCTTTGAACCTCTGTCTTCTGCAGAGCTTAAGTTTTGACTTGGAAAACTGTTTTCTAGTGGTTTAACGTCTCATCCGAAAGACGGCACCTCAGAAGTACAGCACCCTCTCATGCTGCACTACAGTGTCTGTACTGGGATATTAACCCAAGTGCCAGATGTGGGAACTGAACCCACAGCCCTCTGATCTCCCAGCCTCAGAGGTGAGTGTGCTACCTACTGAGCCACTGACACTGACATTATCCAAAGTCTGAGACTGCAGGAGGCAGTAATAAACATCAGGGCAGTGGTGGCCATAGCAACCAGCATAATGAAAACCAACAGTGCACAGCTGCTAAGTAAGAATGGGGGCAATTTAGGTTTTTCTCGTCAGTGGGCACATTTGCTGTTAAACCACATGGGCTTTTCAAAGAGAACGGACTAAAACAGCCTGAAAGACAACAACAGACTTTCAGTCAATCAACCAGTCAGACTTTATTTAACCAGGCAGTTACATCATTGAGCAAGCTCATTTTCAAGATGGTCCTGGATGAAGTAAAGCAAAGTTTCTTGACAGTGTACAAAATGCAGTTGTCAGGCATTGGTACCACCTGAATTAATCATCAATATGTATGGCACTGGAATAAATTTAGTCCCAGTGTCGGCGTGGACTACGGAGGAGACAGGATCCAAGCAGGTTAGTCTGGTGGGGTTAGGAGATATATAAAATAGTGGATGGTTGACCATCCACAACAAGGCTGTGTTTCCATTGAGGGAGCTGATGATGTCATAGAGACCTCGAGAGTGAAGCTCGAGAGGTCTCCATGGCATCATCAACTCCCAAGATGGAAACACAGATTTTGTTGTGGATGGTCACCCATTCACTATTTTTTATAGAAGATGGTTCCCCAAAATGCACACAAGGTTCATACCTTGTCTTCATGCTCCTGCACTAGTCCGCGCTCGAGTCCCATCCTTGAAGATATCAGTCCTCCTCCCTGCAGTCATGCTCTGCTCCAGTCACACCCTTGAATAAACCAGTACACTTCACTGTGGTCCGGCCCTGTTTTTCCCCATAACTGTGCCAGAGATTTTGAAAAAGAAAAGACGAAGAAAACCTGCAAATTGATACTTCTGTCTCCTAAAGCTGGTCTCCGGGCTTATCACTTCTGGGAGGTCCTTCCTGGAACCACATGACAGGCAGGAGGTATGCAGATGTCTGCAGGATGGATACACCCTCCTACTCATTTCCTCCAGACATCAGTTTACTTCCTGCCTGTCTAGTGGTAGGAGCTCTACAGGACCTCTGTCACAGGAGTGACAGAACCGAAGACATCTTCAGTGAGTCTACTTTTTCCATCTTTGGAAAATTTAATAGCGCTACTGAGCGCTACCGTAGGGACCCCGGTCTCAGCCTTGCAAGCTGTACAGATGGGCTCCCTGCTCCCTCTCTCACCTTGCGCAGCCCTCTTCCCGCACTAAGAGCCCCCCTTCCTGGAGCATCGAGGAGGCAGTCACGACGTGACTGGGGCCGACAGGATCAGCGCTGTTACGGTTGCAGATTGCAGGCAATACAAATCAAGACTCCAGGCATTTCCCAATGCAGCAGCTGCCTTGTCGATGAGCACAAGAAGGCTTCGACACGTCAACGGGCGCTCGGAGCTTCTCTCCCATCAACGTCCAGGAGACGCTTAGGCCGTTGATGAGCCTGCCAGTCAGAGAGCCACATGATCGCATCAGACTATCTGAAGCTGGACAGCTAGCGCGGGAACATTAATGCACTTCAGGCAGGTGGAGAGACAGACAATTAGGAGGGTGAAAGGGGGCAGAC
This sequence comes from Neoceratodus forsteri, assembly GCA_016271365.2. NCBI lineage: Eukaryota > Metazoa > Chordata > Ceratodontiformes > Ceratodontidae > Neoceratodus > Neoceratodus forsteri. The sequence continues at coordinate 979,826,462 of CM028136.1, read as the reverse complement.
CATTCCTCTACTCATCAATGAGTATTATCTGCTCAGCTCATCAACAGATCTTGTTGGGGGGAATCAAAGCCTTGAAGGCACTGGAAGGCACCAAGCTCGGATTTCAAGGCAATAAAAATATTTTACAAAATACTTTAAATCAGAGTATCATGGCCTCAACTAAGAACAGACCCCCCCCGAGGCAGAAAGTCCCACAAGTGCAGAACACCCATGCTGGCCACATTTGGTGGGTCTCTATGTGTCAAATGTGACAGTTCAAACTCTCCAACCTGGGAAGAGGCAGACGAGGCATCCGCCTCAGAATCTCAGGATCCACGAGACCAGTTCAGGGGTCAGGGGCAGTCCCCCACCTTAGAGAGGCCTCGCCACTCCGCTGGGACTGTAGCCCTGGATCTAATAGATAAACTAAATAAAGCTTTCACCCTCAACCCCTCATGTTTTGACGTCCTTCAGCAGTCTCTGGAGCCCAGGACCCATAGGAAAGCCACCCTCAAGTGCACTCCTTCCCCATCCTCGGATGAGGACACCCCCTGCTCCTCACGACATGACAGGAGGAGGAAGAAGCCCAGATCCAGGAGTAGATCTAGACCCAGGGATGCAACCCACGGAAAGCACAGATGAGACAGGTCACCCTCAGGATCCAGCTATACATCCTTAGAAGAGGGGTAACTCCCAAACTCGGATTCCAACTTGGACTCCTCGCCAGCCAGAAACTTTGATTTGGAAGATCTAGATCTTTTCATTAAAAAGGTGTCAGAGGAAATCCACCTGAGCTCACCTTCTCCAGAACCCAAGCAAGTGAACCCAGAATTCCGGCTTGTGTCAGCTTCAAAGCCAGTGATGGCTTTTCCCTTCCCTCCAGCCATAGAGGACCTCTTAAAGGAGAAATGTCAGGGATTCAAGTGTTCTTACCCTGTCCCTCGCTGCCTAACCAAACTACTGAAATTCGACAAGAAGCCTTTGGAGAAATGGCTCGACTGTCCTAGGATAGACCCTCTTATCTCAAACTTCATGAAAAAGATGATTATCCCAGCAAAAGACGGAGCCTCCCTGCAGGACCCAGTGGATAGGAAAGTGGACACCTCTCTAAAGAAAGACTTTCAGTCCGCCGCAACCTCCCTCAAGGCAGCTACGGCTAACCTCTACTCAATCAATCAATCAAAATCTTTATTTATCCAGGCGGACACCGTTGAGCAAGCTCATTTGCAAGGTGTACCTGCATCTCACAAGTCATAAATGATACACATAATCATACATCAATACAGACAATGAGACAATACATGGTAATACATGAGAAAAAATAACAGTGTAATGGGCAGAGAATGAATACATAGTACATGTTGTCACACATAGTTGCATGTAATGAGGAAATACATACGGGTAAAAAAGAAAGAGAACCAGAACAAGCATGCAAATAAGTGGGGAAATGCAGCCCTGTGATCCAAAAGGCTCAGCTTGAATAACTAGTTATATACAAAACAGGGTGGTGGGGTGGGCGAGGGAAGGGAGAACAGGTGGGGTCTAGAGGTGTAGGGTGCTAAAGTGGGAAGGGTGTGGCAGAACAAAATTTCTAGTTGTAGCACTGAGCTGACTACTCTTTATTTCATTATATCTGAGAGATGTAAGGGTTGAAGGCTTATTGTGTTTCAAACTATCCATAAGTATTAGTTATTTAGGAAGACTGGAACACTCGCAGATGGAGATGACTTAGAGTATGGCTTAGCAAACGTCGAGTGCTCGAGCGCTGGAGCAGCTTCTAGTCGGCGACTGCTGATGGCCATGTCCTTCGCTGCTTGGGGTGAGTGAGGTACAGTCATCGACGCTAAATCAACTTCTGGGTCAAAGACCGCTGGTGGCCGTGTGCTTGGCTGCTTGAAATGAGTGAGCTGTTGTCACTGCACTCAGGAGTGGCATGCGGTCAATGGTTTCCGAAGCGGCGGCCCTGAAAGTACCTGCTACATCCAGGCTAGGTGCTAAGACTACATGGAACTAAGGGAGTGTAATCCAACTGTCTGTTCTCGGCGGCTTCAGGGACATTGACCACTGGTGGTCAAGGTCATAAGGTGTCTGCACTGGGTAATTAAGGTCATTTAGCACAACTGGGTGCTGAATAGAGGCAAGGGTAAAAGTGGGGAGAAGAGGGTGGAGTATAGGACCAAGCGGGTGTACTGCAAAGCGCCACACTCCAGTGGTTTTACGGCTTTACCGCACTCTACAGGGCTTGATCCAGTTTACTGACTCAAGGCCGGTTTCAGGGCGCCGCCTTGCTGAATATGTATTGTACGCGGTTGGGCAAGGAGCCCTGGAGGGGTGGAGCCGTAATTCAAAGATGGTGGAAGCAGTGATTAATTTTGCTTAGAAGGTTTTAAATACTGCGACACTTACTCAGCTAGAGCTGTGCTCTCCTGGGCCACTGATCTGGTGTTCCAGATCGCTGATGAGCCAGTGAAGAACCAACCCATTTTACAGCAGTTACAGCTCATGGGGCTAGCTTCGGCCTATTTGGCTGACGTATCAGATGAGGCAGTCAGGTGTGCAGCAAGGGCTATGTTTTACCAGACCTCAGTTCAATGCAACTTATGGCTGCAGGCTTGGCAGGCAGATGCCTCCTCAAAGATGCATTTGGTAAATGCCCCTTACGAAGGAGGCCTTCTTTTCAGATCGGCTCTAAAGGAGGCGGTCATGGAATCTGGAGAAATGGTGAAAATGTGAATGCCGCAAGCCCGGGGAAGGAACAAGCCCTGGGTCTCAGGGTCCAGACACAATTTTTGTGCCCAAAATTATTCCAAGGGTCAGAACAAGTTGACTCCAGGCAGACAATCCTGATTCAACTTGTGCAACCGACATAGCTTTTGAGGTGGCAGGGGAGGTTCCCGAGATACTGAGGGTGACTCCAAAAAATCTCAGCGAGGACTCACGGACCCATCCTCACGTTGGGGGCAGGCTTTCCAGCTTTTTCAAGGAATGGGTCTGCACCACCAAGGACAAGTGGGTGTTAGACATAATTTGCGAGGGTTACTTCATCGAGTTCGACTCCTGGCCCTCCGTCAGATGTAGTGCCCTTGCCAGTCTCAAGCAACCCGGTAAAATAAGTGGCGACCCTGCAAGCGATTACAGATCTCATACAGGCTGCACTGATTGAACAAGTCCCCACTCCAGGAAGGAACCGAGGAGTGTATTCCCTATTTTCCATGTGCCAAAACGCTCAGGGGGCTTCCAGCCAGTGCTGGATCTCAAGTTTCTAAATGGCTTTGTTTGTCACAGAACATTCAAGATGGAGACCCTGTCCTCCATCATATGAGAAATCCATCAGGGGGACTGTTTGGCCTCAGTAGATTTACAAGATGCTTATCTGCACATTCCCATCTGGAAAGCACACCATCATTTTCTAAGATTCAAAGTGGAAGGTCACCATTTTCAATTCACAATGCTGCCCTTCGGCCTCTCCACAGTCCCTAGAGTCTTCTCCAAAGTCCTAGTGTCAGTGGTCGCTTGCCTCCAAATGCAAGGGATCCAGCTCTTCCCATACCTGGACGACATTCTCATCAAAGCCCCAGGGTACGATCAAGCACTCCAAGCAGTGACAGAGGTCACCCAGTGCCTTTCCTCTCTGGGATTTGTAATCAACCTGAAGAAGAGCTCTCTTCGACCATCACAGTCTCTGAACCATCTGGGGGTGAATATCAACATGATCCAGAACAAAGTTTTCCCCACAGAGTTGAAATTCAAAGAACTGCGGGCTTTCATCCACAAATTCTCTGCCGTCCTGCTCCTTCATGCAGCTTATAGGGACACTGGTCTCCCTGGCAGACTCAGTCCCCTGGGCTCTAGTCCACATGTGACCTCTCCAGTCAGGTCTCCTCCAGCAATGGTTCCAATTGAGGGGCACAATGGACCAGAGGATTCAGGTATTTCACCAGCTGAAGGAATCCCTGATATGGTGGACTCAGCAGAGCAACATCATGAGGGGCCTCAGTCTGGGATACACTCACCAGATCAGTCACCACCGATGCTAGTCTCCGGAGCTGGAGGGCACATTCGGAACAGCTCTCGGCACAGGGCAAGTGGTCTCTGGTGGAGTCTTGCTACAGCATCAGTGTACTGGAAATGTGGGTAGTTCACCTGACACTGCAGCAGTTCAAGACCCAGCTTTCCCATGGGGACATCCTCATCCTCACGGACAATCAGATGACAGTGGCATACATCAACCTCCAAGGAGGCACAAAGAGCTCTCGGATGCTGTGAGAGGCTCTTCTTCTCTTTCAGTAGGCGGAAGACAATGTGGGAAGTCTAAGGGCAGCATACATCTCAGACCAGGAAAATGTCACAGCAGATTGGCTAAGCTGAAAGGACATCCTACCAGGGAGTGGAGCTCAAGAACGGCGCCTTCCAGCTTATCATGGCGCGGTGGGGTCACCCGGTGGTAGATCTTTTCACCTGCCAAAAAAATTGCAAAGTTTCACAGTTCTGCTCCCTCATTAAGGACAAGAAGGCCTTGGCACAGGATGCCTTCTCCATCAACTGGGGTCAGTTCAATCTCCTGTATGCCTTTCCTCATATTCTGATCTTATCAAGGGTACTGCACAAGATTGCCCAAGATCAAGCAGAGATGGTTCTGGTTTGCCCACACTGGCCCCGCAGACCATGGTTTCCCCAATTATTCCAAATGTTTCTTTTTCTCCTCTGGTGTTCCAAGTAAGCCCAGACCTACTGCATCAGGGACTGGTGCTGCACCCCAGTCCTCACAATCTGTCCCTCTCAGTGTGGAGATTGAGTGTGAAACTCTCAAGGAATTAGGTTTCTCTGCACCTGTCATAGAAATGATGATTCAGTCCAGGTGGGCCTCATCCTCCAGGGTTTATTATAGGATCTGGAGAAAATTCCTGTTCTGGTTACGAGACACCTCTCTACCAGATGACTCTGTGTCTTTGCCTACCATCCTTCAGTTCCTTCAGGAGGGTTTCGACAAGAGCCTACAACCGGCTACCTTAACAGTACAGGTGTCTGCTTTAGGGGCGCTCCTGTTTGTGGACTCAGGTAAGTCTTTAGGAGCGCTTCCTCAGGTGCAATGATTTCTGAGAGCAGCAACGTTGAAGCGTCCTCCAATAAAACCTATAGTACCACCTTGGAGGCTCAACCTAGTACTCAAAGCACTCACCAAGCCCCTCTTTGAGCCCTTAAAGGAGGCATCCTTACTTCATCTCACTATGAAGGCCATCTTTCTTATTGCAATCACCTCAGCCCGACACATCAGTGAGTTAGGAGCACTGTCATCCAAAGAACCTTACACTATGTTTCATCAAGACTCAGTAGTTATGCAGACAGATCCAGCCTTTTTACCAAAGGTGATGTCTCCTTTTCACTGCAACCAAGTATTGAACATCCCCTCATTCTGTCCTCACCCCAAGAATGAGAAGGAGAAAGAGTTTCACACACTTGATCTAAGGTGAGCTCTCAAAATTTGCAACAAGAGATCTGACTCTGTCTGCAAAACTTCAAGTCTATTCATCTTTACTTCAGGCCTGAATATGGGTAAGGAGGCATCAAAGTACTCTGTTGCTAGATGGATTCATTCTACCATTGCCATGGCCTACCAGAGGGCCGGGATCGATCTGCCGGGACCAGTACGGGCACACTCAACCCGAGCGATGGCCACGTCCTGGGCGGACTTCAGAGAGGCTTCTCCGGCAGACTTATGTAGAGCAGCCACATGGTCATCCATCCATACCTTCACAAAGTTCTACAAGTTGGATGTCGCCACCTCGGCCGAGGCGTTCTTTGGCCGCAGGGTCCTCCAGGCAGTGGTGGATCCATAAGGGACTATGAACATTCTTCCCACCCAGGAAATGGAGGGATGTACTGCTTTAGTATATCCCAGAAGTGATAGCCTGGAGGCCAGCTTTAGGAGAGAGAAACAGAAATTTAAGTACCTGTAAATTTTCTTTCTCCGACTGCTGGTCTCCAGGCTCCGTCCCTCCCAGAATGCTGAAAGTCGTCCGCTGGCCGCAAGTTACACTAACCTTTCTTTTGTGTGTTCCAAGTTATGTGTTTCCTCAGAGGACAAAGGTTATAGAAGTACTGACATTTGGAGGAAATGAGTGGAAGGGTGTATCCATCTTGCAGAATGTCTGTATACCTCCTGCCTGTCACGTGGTTCCAGGAAGGACCTCCCAGAAGTGATGAGCCCGGAGACCAGCAGTCAGAGAAAGAAAATTCACAGGTATTGAAATTTCTTATTTGGACACACAGAGCCAACTATGGCAGTCCGTGTCCAAACTGTCTGCTCGCCCGACCACTCGTTAAGTAAGTCTGCCATTTTAGAGTGTATTTTTTGAATCACCGCTATTTCCACCAATCACGTAGGAGCTGAAGGGGGAAAGTTGTACCATCGATGTGACGTCAGAACAATAATACAACAATTTTTTTGACCTTTGAAGTGTCCTACAACAAGATTTGGAAAACCTTTGTTTTCCATACACATTAAGCCCTAACCATAAGCTATAAACAAGTATCAATGGTACCCTCAGGTACTGCTGCCAGTGATTTTTTAGCCCCTCAGGTGATATACAAGGGTTGGGCAAATATCTGTCACCCTGCTTTTACTTTCTCTTCAAACTGGAACATTATTCAGTTCCACAATCACTAGGCCAACACGGGCGTGATGGTAAGATATACAGAGAAAGTTGTGGTTCCCTTTATGAAATTTTTTTTTGCTTTAAAGATTTTATTGCGTTATTAAAGGTAACAATATAATAAAATTAATTAAAGTAACATTAGAAAATAACACAGCCATATAGAGGTGATACTAGTATTATACATTAAGGCCCGGATATTCAGACTGCACCACAAAGTAGCATAAGAGCAGGAGCAGGTGCAAGTGCGGTGCGCCCCTGCGCGACACATGCGATATTCAAACACAGCGCAGGCCAAGGTGTGCTTGCAACAACTGAATATCATGCCAACTACGCCATGGTGCAACCAGGGATGCGCAGTGGAGCAGAGTAGTAGCGTAGTAGCACAACCAGGGATGCGCAGGGACAGGGACAGGATGCAGAGGTGCACCACCCATGGATGCCATGGGCAGAGGAGCACGCAGCAGACCAGACAGTGCTCCCCCCGGCACCCCATGAACTGCACAACCTGTGGTGAGCTGGATGGACCACCAGCCCATGAACACCAGCACTGAATCCACAGCTGGGGCACGGTGCCCCAGCACACCCCCTGGCTAGCAGTGACTGCAACACAAGGAGGGCCGGCCACTCAGTGCCACCCCATCCGACCAATGTAGAGCACACCCTGTGCAGCGATCCCTAGACACCTGGCCCAGGAGCAGTGCCCAGCAGTGCATGGCACCGAATGCATGCCACCACCCCCACTGTGACAATTCAACCCTGTGCACCATGGAGCCATGCATGGCAGCGCCACTGTGAGCACCCCACAGCGGGCGGCACCAGCCACCGATGCAACAACTGCAGACATAGTGCCACCCTGCATGGCCCCCCCTGTGGCACAGCAGAGAGGTCGACCCTGCATCAGTACCCGAGGGACCCCGCATGCAACAAGACCTGCCCTGGACTCCACCACCAGCAGGACAGCACCCTGCACACCCACCCAAGCACACACCCTCTCCCAGCACTGGCCCCAACAGCCAGCACAGATGCCCACAGTGATGCATGGAGGCATGCGCAACACAGGATGCGACACTGGCACAGACAGACACCTACCCTGACCCAAGGGCATCCCAACACAGGGACATGATAACGGAGCAATAAATGCTGTTGGTGTGTGACCACTGATGCTGTGTACCCATGGCCTGCACCCGACCATGGCACAGGTGTACCAGACATCCTGCGCAGGCACCATGAAGCCATCCACTACCAGCATGTGGCTGGAGCACAAGTGACAGACATCAGAACACAGACCCCGCAACAGACACCAACGACAGCATGGAGGGGGGACAACAACAGCAGCATAGGCCACAGTGCCACTCGACGCAGACGTGCACCATACTGGTGACGGAAGGCAAGCCACCATTACGCTGTGGCCAGAGGGTGGCCAGCATGGACAGCCACCAATGACATGCCAACAGACCGTACATGCCACAGACATGCAAGAGGGCCAGCTGCATGGGCCATGGACATACTGACAGGGGAGCCAGGGACACAGCACATGCACCAGGGACCACTGCACACAGGCATCCAGTGCACAGGGAACAACACACATACCACAGACAGGGACCAAGTCCTCCACCCACACCATAGGCAGGTCCCTGCCGGACACATACACGCCCAGGCCTGCACTACCCCCTGATGCCATGCACACCACTGTAGCCAAGCCCCATATGGCCGCTGAAAATTAGAGACCACCACAGTTGTCATAACAAATATGTCTGTATTCAAGTAATGAACATCAAAAAAAATAGCAAAACAAGCTATTTACAATGTGGGGGGGAAGGGCCACATACCAGGTGGGGGTGGGCATGGGGCAAGGGTGTACAACAGGGAGTGGGATGAAGGGGTGTGAGGGTTAGTCCAGGCAGGGAATGTACAACAGGGGTGTAGTGGGCCTAATGTCGACCCCTCTCCCCACTATGATCTTGGTGTCTCCTCCTGTGCCGCCTTCCTCTGCCCCGTTCCATCCATTGGAGCAGCTCCAGGGTGGCCCTTGCCAGCTGCAGAAGCTCCTGAACACTCCGTTCCAGTGCAGTCCAGTATTGTCCACCTAGGACAAGGGAGCACAGTCATTACGCGTGACTGGCCAGACCCCTGCAGCCCACCCAATGTGCATGGCATACAGCCATGGGCCACGCCCCTGTGATGGCATGCGACCACCCACAGTGTCCTCACCCACATGACCCACCTACCCAGGCACCCACAGCCATGTGGAATGCTGCACACACCCACCACCCATGTCCCGCACAGCACCACTGTGGCCGTACAGTGACATGGCTATGCAGTGTGAAGACAGTGGCACAGTCATGTACCCAGTGCACACACGGACCACCTGCAACACCCACCCACACATGCAGTGCCACAGAACAGTGCTGAGTGCACCATGTGGCGTGCAAGGCAGTGGGGCCAAGTGCTGGTGGCCCCGCCCCGCCACCACCCTTGCAACCCAGCATGCACAGATGTAAGGGGAAACACGGCACTTACAAGCATCCAGGCCAGCAGGGCGCTGCTGGCCCATGGCCTCTCTAACGTGTCCCAGCTGCATCGGTAATGCACCCACTCAGGCCTGCTCCACCTGTTCTCGGGCCAGCCTTGCCCTACGGTGCTCCTTCGGGCCTAGGGTGCAAACATAGAGAGGGAAACATCAGTACAAGCCAGTAGCAAAGCCCCCCCACGGTGTGTGCGTGCCCGCACAGCCCAGCCATGATGCACCCCCACCACCACCCCCACTAGATGGCCCCCACCCCCCCGTGGGGTGGACCTATGCACACCGCGATACCCAGACAGATGGACATTACCAGTGTTTGGATGGCGCACCTACCTGGCCGTGGCACAGCGCCTCGCTGGGCGCGTGCCTGCAGATGCCCCAGTTGGTCAGGGTCCCACCGCTGTAGAGCGCCATACTGGTGGCGACACTGCTCTGCTGTCCAACTGATCCCAGTTGCCTCCTCCAGGCCGTCAGACACCTCCTGCCACACAGCAGTACATGGCCTATTTAGGGATCCTGCCCAAATAGGGCACCAGCATTAATAAGCAACTAGGGCCACCAACTTGGCCAACTCAATTGGCTCCACACCTGTGCCTCCACGAGGTATCCTGCTGTTATTGTCGCATCAAAATGGCTAGGTAGCACATGTGCCTCACATGCAGAGGCAGCATGGTACTGCACTGCCAGTCCCTATCATGCTGTCACCGAACTGTGGGATAGGGGTGCACCCATGCGGATGCATGGTGCCTAGGGGCCAAAGGTCGGCCACAGGGTCAAGGGTCTGTCCACACATGGAGTGCCACAGCACTATTGGGATGCCCTGTGTGTAGCGCAGTAGGGTGCTTGTGTGTGATGCCCTGCAGTGGCCTACCGCACTGTGGCTCCATGGTACCTGCAGCGCACCAAGGCACAAGTGCCACATGGGCAAACAGCGCACTTGCACCACAGGCACAGTGGTGGCCGTGCCCTGTACTGCCTCCCACACAGAGCACATCAGCAGCGCCACACGCATCAGTGTCAGCACCCCAGGCATGCACTGTGCAGTGCTGATTGCTCATCACAGTGCTGCACCATAGTCTGAGCATGCTCACCAACATTGCACGAGATGCAACAGCACGATATTCAGCCAGCATATGCAAATCATCTCATTAGCCATTACAAGGTGCAACCACTGCATTAGCATCCACTTACAGTTGCGTCTCACCTCATTTGTATGCGTTGCACTATAGAAATGTGACATGGAACTGCAGAGGACATAGTTAGGTATTGCAGTCTATTGTGGTGGGTTGCATGCTGTTGGGATGTGGGGACTGTGGTTTGTGAGGGCTGAATGGGACTGCACAGTCCAAGGTAACACCTGTCATTCCTACAGGCTCAAGCATGACCGAATGTGAGGAAGAGGAGGAACAGGGACAGGGAGAAGGAGGAGGCCCAACTTCACCAGGGCTAAATAAAATGCCCTGTTCGAGGCATATCTTGACAGGGAACCGCTGTTCAGCGGACAGCGGGGAATGCCACAGACCTGGGCTGCGGCGTGGGGTGAGGTGATGTGTGCTGTGAACCAGCATGGCAGCCACCAGCGGTCCATGCAGGAGTGTAAGAAGAAGGTCGGCATGGACAGGAGGCGGATCAAAGACAAGGTGGCTGCCATCAGGGCTACACGTGCTGCCACCGATGGGGGCCAGCCGGATGTACCATGCCTGATGCCACAGGAGGAGCGGGTGGCCAGCAGCATGCGGCATTGTGCCATTGAGGGCATTCCTGGTGGTGGCTTCCAGACGGGTGGCAGCCCATCACTGCATGGTAAGTCCTGTGCTGTCACTGTGTGGTTGGTGGAGGGAATGCCACAGGGCAGGGCGGAGCCACTAATGCTAATGTGTTCTCTTACAGCTCCTGAGCGTCTACATGGGTCAGCTGTGGTGGGTGTGTCCACCAAGGGGGATGCCCTGGACACAGAGGATCGCCCATCCACCTCCACAAGTGTCCAAGGGACCGGACAAGTGCATACCTGCATGTCTGTCCGGACTGATGAGGGCGGTGCGGGTGTGGACAAGGCCCTGCCTGTGTCCCAGCATGACAGCACCCACGGTCTTCAGCATGCTGGGACACATATTGGTGCCAGATGCAGCACCGATGATGATGGACCACATGTCCTGGACAGTGAAACGTGTGGGAAACAGGATGGCCCCACAGCAGGCAACCCCACGGGCGTTGCCGTGGGTGGTGCTGCCATGGTGGCCTGTGTAATAACACAGCTCAGCCTGTGCCTGTATGCCCCAGTGGGCAGCACTGGTGTGCATCCAGGGTGGTGGGGCTGTTGTGGCCACTGCGGTAGCGCCGATGAGCCCTGCAATCGGCAGCCGAGGGCAGTGCCAGCAGTCGGCCAATGGCGAAGGGGGACAGTGTCAGGGGCGTGGCAGTGCACCACGTGTAGATGTGCCCGGCATGGCTCTGGTGTGCAGTGCTCATTGTCAAGGGTGCTGGCCAGCAGGGCCAGGAACACCATGAGGACAGCATGCGGACTGGCGGATGACCTCTTTGATGAGCACAGCCATCTACTCCAGGCTTCAGTAGATCAGCGGATGTGGCTCATGACAGCGGTGGATGCACTCAGTGTGGTCCTGCGCCAGGCAGATGAGTGGCGCAGCAGGGACCACGGTCTGCTCCTGGTAGAGATGGCCCGGCAGCGTGCAGATGTGACAGCTGCCATTGATAGGCAGACCAATACATTGACAGCTGTCATGGCCACATTGAGCACCCAGTTTGGTGCCCTGCCACCACAGACACCGCACAGTGTCATGTCCACCCCATTCCCGGCACTGTGCGACACCTGCTATGTCGACACCGGGTTCGGCTGTGGGCATACCGAGCACACCTGGTGCGGGCATGTTCGGTGGGCTGCAGACCCCTGCGCAAACACTGTTGCGTTCATGCAGAGTCACCCCTTGGGGACCATCAGTGCCACCCCATGAGGCCATTGGTCAGCTTGGCATGGCTGGCAGGTCTCAGCAGGGCTGCCCATGCATCCGTGGTGGCCATGGTACTGTACTGTGTGACTGACCTGTCTCCCACCATGGCCACTGTCTGCTGCTGCCCTATGTGCAGTGTGTGGTGTGCACTGTGCGATGCAGGGTGGGGTACCCAGCCCTGCACACACAGTCCCTGTGTACACCCTCCTGGCTGCTGGACACTGTGGCGTGTGCATTGCGATGCCTGCGTTGTGCTGTCCACCAGTGTGCAATGGTGCCCAGCATCTGAGGCATGCACAGTGATGGACACTGGGCATGGTTGTGTGTGGACCTGTGTGGGGGTGGCTGTTGGGGTTGGCATGCCGTTTATCCCTTATGTATGTCTTGTGGCATGTGTGCATGTGTGTGCACGTGTCATGTCTGGCCCTGCCCATCCCTGATGCCGTGTGCGGTGCCACACTCAGATCCATACCCTTACCGCCGTCCACCCCTGGTGTCCTGCCCTGCCTGTCTGTGGGCTGTGCCCTTGCCCATGGTGGTTACGCATGGCCCCGTGACCTACCTGTGTTGTCCAAAGTGCTCTTCTGTAATGGTGTCCCATGCAGCTGTGACATCTGGATCAGGCAGGGGTCTCTTCACCCAGGGGTGGCTGCCTTTCACTAGCTGGACTGGCATCCTCATCATCCCCACTGCTGTCCCCTCTTGATCTATCCCACAGTTGGTGGCCATATTGTGCAGGATACTGCAGGCCAGGAATAGCCCGCAGGCCTTCAAGGAGCTGTACTGTAGGGCACCGCCTGATGTGTCCAGGCACCAGAACCATGCCTTCAGCATCCCAAACATCTGCTCGATGACATTCCATGTTGTGGCATGTGCCTCATCATACTGTAGCTGCGATGGGGTCATGGGGTGCCGTTATGATGTGAGTAGCCAGGGACGTAGTGGGTAACCACTATCACCTGTGTGTAGAGGGTGGACATTAGAATGGTGGTCTGTGTCGCTATGCAATGGGCCAACAAGGCCGGTCTGACTATGCACCCCCCCCACATCTGCTCATGTCGTCCTGCGTGATATGCATACTCACCTACTAGATGGCCAGTGGGGATGTCCCCACTCTCAAACCTGTGGCACAGTGCAGACTGGTGCAGATGAAGGCATCATGTGCTCCCCTGGGGTGCATGGCACAGACATTGGTAATGCACCTCCTGGCATTGCATACCACCTGGCAGTTTATGCTTGCGTAACCCTTGTGATTGATGTATGCCACACTCTCTGGGCCAGGTGGCGTGTAGATGGCCACATGGGAGCAGTCAATGGCCCTGAGCACACCAGGCAACCGTGCTACCCTGTGGAACTCCTGTATGTGTGCTGTGCCTGCCTGTGTGCTGGGGAAATGGATGCTCCAGCATGTGGCAGCAGTGCACTGAGGACCAGGTGAGAGTGACGCGGCCGACTGGGTTATGCCTGTCGTGTCCCCTGTTGGTCTCTGGAAGGTGCCCGTGGTAAGCAGGCACATGACGGCCGTCACCTTCATCTCCACTAACAGAGCATGGCTCCATCATGTGGGTGCCTGCATCTCATCACTGCACAGCTCACAGAGCTGCCTCAGGATCGCCCAGTTCAGGTGGTATCGGCCCACCATCTCTGTGTCAGAGTACTGTTCGAAGCTGATGCAGGCTCAGTACTGCCTGTTCTGGGCGTACTGCCGATGGGCCCTTCCATGGCTGCACCTCCCTGCTGCCTGCCTTCTCACACCCCTCATTACCACCTCCATCTGGAAGGTGGCGCTGGCCATGTCCCTGGCTTGTGTTCCCCCCAGGCGGCTGTTGTCCTGTTCCCCTCTGTCCGTTCCTGATGCTCCTCCCTGCACCGGGTACACCTCTGGCCTTTGCCTGTGGCTGTCCTGCCTCCTGCCACTGCCCTCAGTCCACTGTGGCACTCCATGGCCTTTGCTGCACAGTGGCACAGGCACACCCACTCCTACCCAGTCTATGGCTCGGTTCTGGTGGGCCCTGTCCTGCTCCTGCCCAGTCCTGCACACTGCTTCCTTCTATACCACCCTTGCTGTCTGTCACCACGCTCCCACCTGTGGCTTTCCTTTTGCGTTCTTGCACCCCTCTCTTGCTCCCTTTTATTTTGGATAATTTCCATTGTTGTGCAACTTCCGCTTGCTCCCCTATTGCACAAGGTGCATGCTGTTGAATATTGCACTGCGCATGCTATTCATGGTTCGGCCCCCTACGGTTGCACATGCATTCATTACTATTGCGCTCTGGCACATTGCTTATTGCTCTGTGCAGCTGCCTTCCACTGAATATCGCACAATGGCGCATTTCCGTACTTGCACTGGCGCATCCTTGTTGAGCATGGCACATCTGCTCTGAATATTCGGGCCTCTGTCTCAGCAGAGGTATTACATGCAAGTAACTCAAGGAATGTGGGTTCCCTATATGAAATGTGTCATTCAGAAAAATGGACTGCCTAAAGAACCACGGGCTTTGCTCATTTTTGATTTGTTCATGCCCGCACAATGGAAGCAGTAATAAAACACTTTGAAGAACAAAATGATATATTGTTTTTTTATACTACCAGCATTCACAGATTCATTACAGCTGCTTGATGTCAGCATTAATAAACTGCTGAAAGATTAAATTAAACTCAAATTCACTAATTAGTAAGCTGAGCTGATAGCAAAGCAACTGGCCAAAGGAGTTTGCTTAACCAAAATTAATGTGGACTTAAGAATGATCACAATTAAAATAAAACATGCCCAGTGGGTCTTGGCAAGCTTTGAGAGATTACGGCTGAGTTGAGGGGACTGCCTAAAGTTATTTCAGCAAGCTGGGCTACTGGGAGCTGTATCACAGAACATCTGGCTCTAAACCTGCCACATACATCTACAAAATACTGTACTGTGTTTCCCTGTTGCTGATATAATGCTGACATGTACTGACAGGAGGATTTCATTCATTGCAGAGTTCACTTGGTTGGTAGTACAGGTCACAACAAGAATGAAATCAGCACACAAACTTAGCTTTGTGAATACTGCAGCCCAAACAACATAGTTCAGAGCAGCATTTTTTAATCAAATTGAGCTTGTTTTCACTGTTTTACCATTTTTAATTACAGCAGTATCTGCCACATATACATACAGGCCCAGATATTCAAAGGGGTTGTGCATGGCATAACAGAGGTGCACTGGTGCAACCCCGCATCGCACCCCGGTGGGATATTGAAAAGGCTGCCTGGTGCAGCACAAATCCTGATGCGCTGGGGTACAATGTTAATGTATGTGGCACAGATGCAGGGGGCGTGCCCATGCATATGCAACACATCCCGATATTCAGCCCGGATGTGGTGCATATGCTGGCACAACCCTGCATTGTGCTGCATAAGGGGGCTCAAAGTTGAGCCCGTGAAATGGTGGAACAACTCTTGACCACCCACAGGTGGGCTGCTGTATTGCAGGGCATAACACAGCAGCCGCCAGCCGTAGGTGGCCACCGCCCACCCAGAACACCATCCACAAGCACCCACAGCTCCCTGGTAGTCCAGTGGTATCCCTTCCCTCCTGATTCCCTGATAAATGTACATTACATCATTCCCTGGAAGTCTAGTGGACCCCCCTCCCTCCTGGTTCCCCGATCGTGGTAAATGTATAATAAGACATTCCCTGGTAGTCTAGTGGCCCTCCCCTCCTGCCCAATTCCCTGATCACTGGTAAATCACCATAACATAAATCCCTGGTGATCCAGTGGCACCCCCACTCCTCCCACCCACACAGGACCCCTTGCCCACCCCGCTCCACCCCCATCATCGGTGGGTGACTGCAACCTGCCTGCATACCGCCGGCTGCCTGCCGAATGACAGGTACAGTATGGGCTGAGAGCCCATTCACCTACATTGTGGATCAATGGGCTTGCAGAGCACACTGTAATAGACAGTCCCAAATATGTGATGACTTCACCAGGGATTTATGTTACAGTGATTTACCGGTGATTGGGGAATCGGGCGGGAGGGGGTCCACTAGACTACCAGGGAATGACTTATCATACATTTATCTGAGAATTGGGAGGGGGGGTCCATTAGACTACCAGGGAATGACTTATATTATACATTTATCAGGGAAATGGACAGGAAGGGGGGTTCACTAGACTACCAGGGAATGACTTATTATACATTTATCAGGGATTCAGGGAATCGGGAGGAGGGTACCACTAGACTACCAGGGAGGTGTGTTACAGAGGTTTACCGCAATTGCGGCTATGGGACGGGGGATGCCCTGGGACCCCCACTCTGTACACATGCTGTGCAGGGTGCCAGGTGCAAGTCGCCGGGCTGCCCTGCATGAGGCATGCAAATGGGGCCATAATGACATGAAAATGGCCTGATTTGTACCTTGCATATATTATGGCCTCATTTGCATGCCCTAAGCTGAATATCACGGGTGATGTACCTAGAGCACCTGCATTGGTGCTGGTGCATCCCTGTGCTCCCTATCTGTGGCTTGCGCCAGCACAGTTCCACTACACCGTGCACAGTCCATGCCATATTCAATGGTGCTGCGCCATGGTGCATCATCACAATGAATATCACCTGGTCCAGGCCCCGTGCATCCTAGTTGCGCGCTGCGCCCATGCTTGCCAGATGCAGTCTGAATATCCAGGCTACAGTAAATAAAGACTTTGCAATCTTTATTTAGTGATCATGTCTGTTAATGAAAGATTTGAATGTTAATTAATAGTTTTATGTTGAATACCTATTTTTGTGGGTCACATCTAAACTGCCAACATAGTGAACATTTTTTTAAAGCAAACAATTTGAGTTTTACAGTATTATGAACTTTTGACTATGCTGCTTCTGACATGGCGCTAAACAGAGTAACGCTTGTTCTGTCATAAGGTGTGCCTCTTTGTACTGGTGCAGATAACTACACTATAGCTGTACCTTTACTCACTTGCCAACTGGCTGCCTTTATTCAGCAGAATAAAACTCCAGACCTGTTTGCTAGCCAAAAAGGCACTCTTGGACTTAACACCCTCTGCTTTAAAGGAGAGTCCACCCAGAATTTGCAAAGCATATGTTATGCAGAGTGTTTTGATTTGCATGTAAAGTCCTAGTGTGTCCTTCCCTCGGTCTGCTATTAGGAGTTTTTCCTAAATTAGCCTGCTAGCTTTGTGGTAGTTTTATCAACCCTGTGGATCTCCATCTCAAATAGGTTTATTGCCTTTCCTGCTCCTACAGTGCATCCTCTCTCATGTGACAGTGGTATTGCCAAGCCCATAGATTTAGCATATGCACTGCTTTAAAATCAGTTTACAGCAGCAGAGCTGTGTAGCTGTTCTTATCCAGTGAGCACATATGGCTACTGTTACAGTTTAGCAGATACCTGAGAGGTAGCTGAGTGGAGTTTCTGTAAGAAAATAGCTACTAAATAGCTCTATTTCACAATTTTGTTTCTATATGTGTCAGGTCTAGCTAGCAGGAGGAGTGTTTTAATTTTAAGATTTTTAATTTCATCAAACTATACACAACCGTAAAAGCTTAGATTCAATGCTAACAAGTGGAAAGTAATGCACCTGGGAAACAAAAACCCAGGGGAAGAGTACACAATGGGGGGTGAGATACTAACAACAACAAAAATGGAAAGGGACCTGGGGAAGTCATATCAGATGACCTAAAGGTGGGCAAACAATGTGAGAGGGCAGTATGAGGGCTGGGATGCATAGGGAGAGGCATCACCAGTAGAAAACAGGAATTTGTTATCCCTCTGTAGAAACAGCGGTGAGACCCCATCTGGAGTACTGTGTGCATTTCTGGAGGCCCAATCTCTGCAAAGACATATACAGGTTGGTGGTAGTCCAGAGAGGGAGATCTAAATGGTGCAGGGTCTGCACCAGAAGGCATAAGAAGAGACTTAAGGAGCTTAATATGTATAGCCTCGAGGAAAGGGGGCATGATAGAAACGTTTAAGTACCTCAAGGGAATCATCAAAGTCCAAGAGGGTAGCATCTTTCAGAAAAAGAGGTGTGCAAAAACAAGGGGGCACAATTTGAAGATAGAGGGGGGACAGCTCAGAGGTAATGTGAGGAAGTATTTTTTCATGGAGAGGGTTGTGGATGCATGGAACAGCCTTCCTGAAGAGGCCGTGGAGTCAAAAACAGTGGTGGAATTCAAGAATGGATGGGACAGTCATAACGCAATTCTAGGGGTTGGGGATAGGAAGAAGTAGGCTGTTGGTTAACTAGGATGTGCAGCTTATCCATTAGATAGGGAAATGGGCAGGCTGGGTGGGCCAAGCGGTTCTTATCTGCTGTCAAATTCTACATTTCTATGTTTCATCCATGCTGTAATTAGTACAGACTCTAGCAGTTTTCTTACAGAAAACCCACTCAGTTAGTTTTCAAGTGTTTGATAATCTGTAAATGTAGTTACCAACATTCTATTAGGTAGAACTGGCAGTTAGTGTTGATTTTGCTCTGTGACATGATTTTAATTTTTTTTTACAAATGTTAAATATATTTCTAATAAAGAATTAAAGTATGTATGTATAATTTATTTAATTAGATTGACGAATAAAATACAAAACAAGTGTTGCTTTATCATTTAAAAAAGTACAATACACTAAGTTTGTAGTGCAGTGAACTATTGTGAAATGGAATCAAGTGTGTAGCAGAAATAGTCATTGCCAGTTTGGCTTTATGTTGCTTCCATGCCATAGTACACACAGAAGAGAAATTGACTTCAAAGTGTTTTGCAGTTTCTAGGTTGCAGATTCATACCACACACTTTATATATTTGTTCAGTAAAAATGTGTGAAATAGGCTGGCCCACCGGTACTGAGGGTTGAGGTCTGGATGCCAGACCTCGTGCTGTGCCATATCTAGATTCTGGAACAAGCCCAGAATGTTGGGGTCAGCATGGCGGGAGGAGGAGCTGGACTGAGCTGTCATCTGATGGCTCTCTCTCCATAGAGGGCTTGGCACTGCACTGGATAGTGGACAGTGGCGGTAGGGTGAGGCGCTGTTGGGTGCTTGCAGCAGCTGTGCCTCCACATGGCTTCTCACCTGGACCTTGGTACTTCAGGCTGGCACCCTCTGGGCCCCTCAGAGGCCATGACATAGGTTACACATATGGGAGAAAGAAGTGAGAAAAAACACAAACACCTCCCTGGTGTTGCGCACTATGATGATGGGATCATGGTCTGCAAGGACCCAGCTGAATACTGGGATGGTGTAGGTACCCTGGCACTAGTGGCAGGGAAAGGGCCAAATTAACATTTTAAACCCTGCTAATGTTTAAAAGAGCTGCTGACATCTCAAAGAAAACTTTGAAAACATAATATTTAGGTACAATTCAGCTTGCTTTCCATATATATTCTATAGATTTGTCTTCAGCATTATTTCTTACTGAGGAAATTTGCATGAATACATGATCCTTATTCCTCAGAGTTCATCTGCCTCTATAGGTTACTCCCTACCTCAAGTTATAACCCTCTGTTGTGACATCACAATCTGTTGCCATGGGAGTAATTGGGGTGTCACAAGCAGTGCATTTGCATTATGACTTGAAGAAGGGAGAAAGCAATAAGAATAGATACACTTTTCAGGAGCAAGCATCCTGTTTTCATGCAAATCACATCATTAATAAATAACGGGGAGGAGAAATACAGAACTAAGGCGCAATGCAAGCCAAACTGTGTCTAAATATTATGTTTTGTTAAAGTTCTCCTGAAGGTGTCAGCTGCTGTTTAATAGAGTACTAAAGCAGCTATATGACTGAGGGGCAATAAAGGAATAAAAAGGTTTATATTGGCTGCAGCAGGACATGGAAGGGGGACAGTGTACGAACTGCAGTGGGATTACGTATGTGCTGCCTGTCGACAGGCTAAATCAGCAGTAGCAACAGGAAGAGGACTGAATAAAAATGTTAAATTGTGCAGTTGCTTTGAAGAGCACTGGGACTGCTAACAGACTTTTGGGGCAAATGAAAACAAAGTGTTTCTGCTGGTTGCACCAGGGCATGAGAGTGGGGCATTAGTGGACTGAGATGGAAATTCTTATTCAGCAGCCAAGTTTGCAAGTTTTGTCCCAATTTCAGCCAATCAGAGGGCCAGGATTGCTGTCAAGGACTATGGGACCTTTCAGAAGACTTATGGGGAGAAGCTGGGAAAATACTTGATGCACTTTCACACAATCAGGCGTCGAAGGAGAATCATACATATTCATTTCTGGATGGGACAGTGATGTCAGCACATGGGGAGCTGCCAGAGAGCTCTCAAAAGCCCAAGGACTATGAGTTCTAGTTTCAGTTCAGTGGGAGCCCCTCCAGAGGGAGTGGGATCTCCAGCTGCTATGCAGAAAATGGGGCTGCAAGGTTGGGCAAAGGGCTGCCTGTGGGTTGCCAGCTGCCTCTCCCCCAGGGCCTGTGTTTGCCTTCTTCCATTTGTGGAGAAATTTGAATTAAGGAAGTCAGTTTTTCAGTTTTAGCTGGAAGAGAGCTGCAAATATGTGAAGGGGCAATGAGAGTCTATACTTTATCAGTTTAAAGTTGTGCTCAAAGGTTCCATAAGTCTGGTGTCGCAGTTCTACTGAGAGAAAGAGAAAGCTGCAGTTTGAAAGGGCAATGAGAAACTCTACATCTGAATGGTGAGAAGAGAGGAGAGCTGTTGGATGACAGCTCAGTCTAGCCCCACCCCCAGATCCCTGACATCTCGGGTTCATTCGCTAATCTGGGTCACCTCTGCAGCGCAAGATGTGATGTCCAGCACCTCAACCCTCAGTGCCACAGGGCCGGCCTATTTCATACATTTTTACTGAACAAATATATGAAGTGTATGGTATGAATCTGCAGCCTAGAAACTGCAAAATACTTTGAAGTCAGTTTCACTCCTATGTGTGGTATGGCATGAAATCAATAGGATGGCAGTGACTATTTCAGCTACACATTTGATTATATTTTACAATGGCTCACTGCACTACACATTTAGTGTATCACACTTTATCAAATAATAAAACAATATTCGCCAAACTAATTAAATAACTCACACATACATATTTTTATACTTTATTAAAAAGATACTTCACATTTGTAACAAAAAAATTTAAAATCATGTCACAGAGCAAAATCAGCACTAACTGCCAGTTCTACCTAATAGAATGCTGGTACCTACATTTACAGTTTAGCAAATACTTGAGAGCTAACTGAGTGGGTTTACTGTAAGAAAACAGCTACAGTCTTTACTAAATATAGCATTGATGATCTGGGGCAATTTCTGTGCTTTTTATTGTTGTGTGTAGTTTGATGAAATTAAATTTAAAATGAAAACACTTACTACTGCTAGTTAGACCTGACACACACAGAAACACAAATAGTGAATTAGAACTATTTAGTAGCTGTTTTCTTGCAGAAATTCCACTCAGCTAGCTCTCAGGTATCTGCTATACTGTAACTCTTGTATTGTTGTGCTCACTGGATAAGAACAGTTACACATCTCTGCTGCTGTGAATTGATTTTAAAGCAGTGCATATGCCAAATCTATGAGCTTGGCTACATCGCTGTCACATGAGACAGGATGCATTGTAGGAACAAGAAAGGCAATAAACCTATTTGAGATGAAGATCCCCAGGGGTTGTAAAACTACCATAAAGCTAGCAGTCTAATTTAGGAAAAACTTCTAATAGCTGACAGAGGAAAGGACAGACTAGGACTTTACATACAAATCAAAATAGTCTGCATAACATATGTTTTTGCAAATTCTGGGTGGTCTACTCATTTAACAAACTGCTTATGCACTGTCTCCAATCAATGCAACACTATAAGCATGGCCAGGAATGCCCTTAAGCCTCCTTTCTGGCATATTCAGTTGATAAGGTGGTCATTTACTGTCAGGGCCACTAACAAGTTAAACAAATTACCTAATACACTGCTAAATCTCCCCACATTTAATCAGTTTAAGAGATCTTTGTGGTCTGCTTTGCCAGTCAAATGCAATCGTAACCATTAAACAGTTTTATTTGGTTTCTCACAGTATATAACCTGAGACTTTTTATACAATGATTGTAATGCTCAGACAATCTGCTTGTTATTATTTGCATGATATTTGTGATATAAATATATGTTTCTGTGAATTTCTGCTTGGAAAGTATGGCAGTCAGCACAAGGCATCATGGACCTTGGATTTTCAAAAAAAATTCTGGTCTCCCTCTGAGTGGAAAATCTAATTAAGAGCTTCCTTAGAATCCAGTTTGTATAGGTTGTAAACCAGCCACTTGTATAAAGTGTTGCATTTTATGACTTATTAGGAGGAAAGCAACTTCTGACAGATACCTGTTAGATTTCATACAAATGGGAGAAATAGCTGTCAGGAAGTTCCTCTGAAGATCAAAGGGGTAATTATGACCTGCCATAAAGCAGACTCACTAATTAAAAAAAATTATATATTTTTTTGTGGGATGATTAGCAATATGCACATGCCTGAGACTAATTTGGTATGCAGGAAGAGAGTGACCTCACAGCCAGCATCACCACTGAGTTGTGACCTCACATGCTGGGTGGGACCCTTGTTCCCTGTAGATGGTCAAAGCTAAGAGAACATAGTGCTTTTTATCTCGGGACTCCTGAAAGAACTCACCCTCAAGAGCACTTCTACTACATTAAGTAATTCAACCACAACTATTCACAAATTGAAACTAGGGTAGGATTAGATACTCACCAATAAGGTGGTTTTGTTTAAATTGTCCATTTAATTGTATGACTGTACCCTAAATGTTATATGTTCTGTGTTTTGCATTTCATTTACTATTTTTAATTTTAGTAAACTTTGTTTTCCTTGAAATCCTGCCTGAGCCTTTTTCCTCATTTTGAATGTGAATGCTGGTACAGTGTTATACAGCTTATACCCAATCAGTTTGTTGCAGTATGGGGATTTACTGGGGAGGAGAAAATGCTGCCACTTGCTAGTGTTCTCCTGGACTGGGGTGAGACAGGAGAGACTATGCAAAAAGTTGCAGTGGCAGAAAATCTTGCCCTGGATGTGATTATAGGGAACAATCTCCAAAAGGGGATGGTGTGTGCAGTTACCTGCAGGCAGGCAGCAAAGGCAAATTGTGGTTTTCTGGATCCC
Organism: Neoceratodus forsteri; assembly: GCA_016271365.2. Taxonomy (NCBI): domain Eukaryota; kingdom Metazoa; phylum Chordata; order Ceratodontiformes; family Ceratodontidae; genus Neoceratodus; species Neoceratodus forsteri. The sequence continues at coordinate 979,803,209 of CM028136.1, read as the reverse complement.
ACATAAGCCTCTGTGGAAAACTCTGGGAGGCTGATTCCCCAGCCGGTGTCTCCTGATATGGAGAATAGTGAAAAGGGGATAGAAATTCCCCAGGTAGCAGTTAACAGAACAGCTACAGAAGGTTACTCTGAGGAGGGAGGGGTAGCCAGTTGTCAGAAACTGAAGGGGACCTATGCCATGCCTTGGGAATGTGTAAAGATTTTGCAGCTGCTCAGAAAAATGACCCTAATTTAGAGAGGCTGAGGGCTTAGGCAGACTCTGACAGAGCACAAAGAGGTGATGGGAAACATATAGTTTACTGGGAGAATGGACTGCTGTGCATGCAGGATGTAAGGACAGAGGGAGGGTGATGGGCAGGCAGCTTGCCATTCCCCAGGGTACTGTGAGCATTTTCTCAAGATTGCTCATGGTAGTCCTATGTCTGGACATCTGGGAATCACATGCATTACACAGAGATTGGCCCAGAATTCCTATTGGCCCAACTTCACCCAGCAGGTGAAGGAGAATTGCAGATCTTGTCACCGGTGCCAAGAAATAGGGAAGGAAGGTAGGTAGGAAAACCCAAGCCACCCTAATTCCCTTGCCTATAGTGGATAAGCCATTCCAGAGAGTAGGAATGGATATTGTGGAGCCTTTGAATACACCCAGCTCCTCTGGGAAGAGGTTTATCCTAACAGCGGTGGATTATGCTACTTGGTGTCATGCTATCCTCAACTGAGGACAGACAAAGTGGCAGATGCCTTGCTAGGGATTTTCTCCCATGTTGGGTTCCCACAGGAGGTTATCACTGATTGAGGGGGTTCCTTCATGTCAGACCTGATGAAATGTTTGTGGGAGAATGTGGGGTGGTGCAGAGATGCATGACACCTTGTCACCCACAAGGCAATGGGCTTGTGGAAAGATTTAATGATACCCTTAAATCAATGCTCCAAGCATTTGCTGAACAGCATGGGAAGAACTGGGAGAAATACCTTCCCCACCTGTTGTTTGCATACAGGGAGGTGCCCCAAGAGTTGACAGGGATTTCCCCCTTCGAGTTCTTATATGGATGCAGAGTGCATGGGCCCCTAGACTTGATCTGGGAGGACTGGGAGGGCAAGCACACCACCCAGGGAACTCCCATGGTGGATTATGTCCTGAAGTTTAGGGAAAAGCTGAAGGAGCTTATGGGAACAGCCCAGAGCAACCTAGCAGCTGCCCAGCAAAAGCAAAAGGTATGGTAAGACCACAGAGCCAGAGCTCACTCATACACTGTGGGTCAGGAGGTCATGGTCATAATCCCAGTCTGGAAAGATAAGCTGTAGGCCGAGTGGGCAGGACTGTACAAAGTAGTCAGACAGGTGAATGACGTAAATTACATTATAGACCTGCCTGACAGGAGACATACCCAAAGGATGTACCATGTCAGCAGGATGAAGCCATATGCAAATAGGGCTGACGTGGTCTTTACAGTGTGTAGTCCTGGGAAGGGGACGGATGAAGAAGACCCCCTTCTGAACTTGCTGGAAGAAAGCAAGTGGGAGTCTTCTGTGGAGGCAATCAAAATGTTGCCCCAGTTGACCCTGGACCAGATCCAGGAAGTAAGGGAGGTTTTAGCAGACTTTGCCCCATTGTTTAGTGCCAAGCCTGGACCAACCCCCTTAGCGATGCATGATGTAGATATGGGGACGCAAGCACCCATACGGTGGACAGCATATCAGGTGTCAGAGACTGTCCAAAAGGACATTAGGAGTGAGATAGAGGAAATGCTGGATTTAAGGGTAATCCAGAAATCCCACAGCCTCTGGGCTTCACCCGTAGTCCTTGTTCCCAAGCCAGATAACTCTACTCATTTTTGCGTGGTCTGTCATGGACTCAGTGTGGTCATGAAGTCAGATGCCGACCCAATTCCATGGACAGATGAACTACTGGACAAGTTGGGAGGGGTGACATACCTTACCACTATTGACCTCATGAAAGGGTATTGGCAGGTGGAGTTAACTGCCAGAGCTAGGGAGAGGTCGGCCTACATCACTCCAATAAGGTTATTTGAGTTTAAAGTAATGCCTTTTGGAATGAAGAACACCCCTGCCACCTTCCAAAGGTTGTTGAACCAGGTGTTAAATGGTACTGAAGAGTACGCCATGGTGTACCTGGACGATATTGCCATCTTCAGTGCCAGCTGGAAGGAACACCTGTCCCACCTCAAGGAAGTGCTGGGCAGGATATAGAGGGCCAGGCTCACTGTAAAAGCTGAAAAGTGCCAGGTGGCCATGGCTGAGGTGGCATACCTCAGGCATGTAGTAAGCTGGGGACAGCTCCGACCTAATTGAGCAAAAATTGAGGCAATCAAGGCATGGCCCAGACCTGAAACACAGAAGCAGGTTCAGAGTTTTCTAGGGATCACAGGGTACTATAGAAAATTTGTATCAAACTACAGTGCCCTGGCAACTCCCTTCTCTGGCCTGTTAAAGAAAAGAATGCCTAAAAAGGTTAACTGGGAACCAGCCTGTGAACAAGCCTTCACATGGCTAAAGGAGGCACTGTGCGGTGCTCCTGTATTAGCCAACCCAGACTATAGTAAACCCTTTGTAGTCTAGACAGATGTCTCAGATGTGGGTATTGGGCCAATACTTAGCCAAACTTCTAACCAAGGTAAAGATCACCCAATAGTGTACCTCAGTAAGAAATTACTTCCCAGGGAGCAGGATTATTCTACAGTGGAGAAAGAATGCCTTGCAATGGTGTGGGCACTAAAGAAATTAGAGCCATACCTATATGGGTAGTATTCCAAGATACAGACAGATCACAACATCCTGGTTTGGCTGACACAAATGGGTTAAACAAATGATAGACTTTTAAGATGGAGCCTTGCCTTGCAGGATTATGACATGACTCTAACTCACAGGGCAGGGACAGCAAACACAAATGCAGATGGGCTATCACGTCAGTTAGAGCAGTGAACTGAATTTGAGAAACTCATCCCATGCCTAGGAATAGATTCCCCCAAATTCAGTCTAGGAGGGAGGTCTGTGATGCTCAGCCAATCTGCTTATTATTATTTGTTTTATATGTGTGATATAAATATATGTTTCTGTGACTTTCTACTTGGAAAGTATGGCAGTCAGCATAAGCCATCATGGGAGCTTGGATTTTCAAAAAAAATACGTGTCGCTCTCTGAATGGAAAATCTAATTAAGGGCATCCTTAGAAACCAGTTTGTATAGGTTGTAAACCAGCCACTTGTATAAAGTGTTGCATTTTATGACCTATTAGGAGGAAAGCAACTTCTGACAGATACCTGTTAGATTTCATACAAATGGGAGAAATAGCTGTCAGGAAGTTACTCTGAAGATCAAAGGGGTAATTCTGACCTGCCATAAAGCAGACTCACTAATTAAAAAAGAAAACATTTTTTTGTGGGATGCTTAGCAACATGCAGATGCCTGAGACTAATTTGGTATGCAGGAAGAGAGTGACCTCACAGCCATCATCACCACTGAGCTGTGACCTCACATGCTGGGTGGGACCCTTGTTCCCTGTAGATGGTCAAAGCTAAGAGAACATAGTGCCTTTTGATTCTGGACTCCTAAAAGAACACACTCTCAAGAGCACTTCTACTAAATTAGGTAATTCAACTGCCACTATTTGCTAATTGAAACTAGGGTAGGATTAGATACTCACTAATGAGGCAGTTTTGTTTAAATTGTCCATTTAATTTGTGTCACTGTACCCTAAATGTTAAATGTTCTGTGTTTTGTATTTCATCTACTATTTTTAATTTTAGTAAACTTTGTTTTCCTTGAAGTCCTGCCTGAGCCTTTTCCTCATTTTGAGTGTGAATGCTGGTACAGTGTTGATAATTCTGATAGAACTGTTAAGCGCTACAGTGTGTTACCATATGCACCAAGGTGAAGTACCAATATCTCAATTGAATCAAAGGGGGATTGTGAACTAGGTGGTGTGCCCGCTGAGTTAAGTATTGCACTGCATTTCCCTGAAGAGGGTGTGATATTTGGACCTGTTACCTGGGCGTGCTAGCGAAAAAGGGTTCATATTTGATCCCAGGACTCAAGACTGGTAGTTGTTCGGACCCAAAACAGACAGAAGGGTTACCCTGTTTGACTCCTGTTCACATATTGCACTTCGAGGTTGGGCACTGTAGGAGCTGAGGGCCTGACCAGAGTGCGTTTGTGACAATGATCTGTATTGATTTTTTCAAAACTTACCTAGTTGTTCTGCCTTAAGTGCATGACGCCTGATTTGACTGCATTTCCACTGGAACTGCTTGTTGTACTTGTAATGTTTTTGTGACTATGTATTTGACATGGAACCTTTGTAAATGAACACTTATGCTCAAATGTTATCTCTGACATTTTCAATAACTAACAAAATAAATAAATACATTTCCTAAATATAGAAGTTTGCCTCCAGCTTTCTAAGGCTCTACAGTGACCCACCCTCCACACTTGCTGAGTATACCGTACTGTGACCCACCCTCCACACTTGCTGAGTAAACAGGTACTGTGACCCACCCTCCACACTTGCTGACTATTATAAGTACAGCTGTGACACATCCTCCACACTTGCATAGAATACAGGGACTGCAGTGACCCACTGGCCACACTTGCTGAGTATACAGGTACTGCAGTGACTCACCTACACTCACTGACTATACAGGTACTGCAGTGACACACGCTCCACACTCACTGAGTATACAGGTATTACAGTGACACACATTCCACATTCACTGAGCATACAGGTACTGCAGTGACCCACTGGCCACACTTGCTGAGTATACAGGTACTGCAGTGACCCACCCTCCACACTCACTGAGTATACAGATACTGCAGTGACACACGCTCCACACTCACTGAGTATACATGTATTACAGTGACACACACTCCACACTCACTGAGTATACAGGTACTGCAGTGACCCACCCCTTACACTCACTGAGTATACAGGTACTGCAGGGACTGACCCTCCACACTCACTGAGTATTCAGGTACTGCAGTGACCCACCCCTTACACTCACTGAGTATACAGGTACTGCAGGGACTGACCCTCCACACTCACTGAGTATTTAGGTACTGCAGTGACCCACCCCTTACACTCACTGAGTATACAGGTACTGCAGGGACTGACTCACCACACTCACTGAGTGTACAGGTACTGCAGTGACCCACCCTTTACACTCACTGAGAAGACAAGCACTGCAGTGGCCCACCCTTACACTTGCTAAATATTCAGGTACTGCAGTGACCCACCCTCAACACTCACTGAGCATACAGTTACTGCAGGGGCACACCCTCCACACTCACTGAGAAGACAAGTACTGCAGTCACCCACCCTCCATTGCTGAGTACACTGGTACTGCAGCAACACACCCACCACACTCACTGAGTATACAGGTACTGCATGGACTCACCCTCCACACTCGCTGAGTACACTGGTACTGCAGCAACACACCCACCACACTCACTGATTATACAGGTACTGGAGAGACTCACCCTCCACACTCACTGAGTACACTGGTACTGCAGTGACACACCCACCACTCTCACTGAGTATACAGGTACTGCAGGGACTCACCTTCACACTCGCTGAGTACACTGGTACTGCAGCAACACACCCACCACACTCACTGAGTATACAGGTACTGCAGGGACTAACCCTCCACACTCGCTGAGTACACTGGTACTGCAGCAACACACCCACCACACACTGAGTATACAGGTACTGCAGGGACTCACCCTCCACACTAGCTGAGTACACTGGTACTGCAGCAACACACCCACCACACTCACTGAGTATACAGGTACTGCAGGGACTCACCCTCCACACTCACTGAGTACACTGGTACTGCAGCAACACGCCCACCACACTCACTGAGTATACAGGTACTGCAGTGACACACCTTGCCCATCCTCCATGGAGGAGGTGGACATGGTCTACTTAGATTTTAGCAAGGTCTTTGACACTGTACCACATGAGAGGTTCATATGAAACTGGGCAACTTAGGGTGGGCCCTAAGGTGGTTAACTGGGTAAAAATTGGTTAATGGATAGGTAGCAGAGGGTGGTGGTAAACAGAACTCACTTGGAGGAAGGGAGGGTGGCCAGTGGGGTACCTAAGTGCTCAGTACTGGGACCAGTCCTCTTTAATGCCTTTATAAGTGACATTGCAGATGAACTGGAAGGGAAGGTCTGCCTCTTTGCAGCTGACACCAAAATCTGCAGTAGGGTGGACACTTCAGAGGGGGTGGAGAGAATGTGCAGAGACCTGAGAAAACTTGAGGAGTAGTCACAGGTATGGCAGCTGGGTTGCAGCACAAAAAGGTGCAAAATCATGCTCTTAGGGCACAGAAACCCGGGGGTGGAGTACATAATGGGGGAAGAGGTACTGATGATCACCAAACAGGAAAGGGACATTGGAGTAATCATAGCTGATGATCTGAAGGTGGTGAAGCAGTGCAACAAGGTAGTTGGTAGGCCAGTGGCAGTGTGCATAGGGAGGGGTATCACCAGCAGGAGATAGGTGGTGTTGCTAATATATAGATTATTGGTGAGATCCCACCTGTGGTACTGTGTCCCATTCTGCAGACCACATCTCAGGAAGGACACAGACAGGGCAGAGGTTGTCTGGAGGAGGGCAACTAAAATGGTGCGGGGGATGCACCAGAAGCCCTATGAGGAGAGACTGAGAAACCTCAATATGTATACCCTATAAGAGAGAATGGGAACATGATACAGACCTATAAGTACCTCATGGGGTTGAACAAGGTACAGTAGGGGAGTACTTTTCAGAGGAAAAGATAGATGTGGATAAGGGGATGTGCAGTGAAGCTGGAAAGGGGAAATTTAGGAGAGATGTGAGGAAGTACTTTTTCACTGAAAGAATAGGTGGATGCCCGGAGCAGTCTTCCAGAGGACGTAGTGGGGTGAAAACAGTGGTGGGCTTCAAGCATATGTGGGATTGCCACAAGGAAATCTTAGCTTCGAAGCATGGGGGACAAGAGAGCTGGAGATCGAGTAGGGCCTGTGGTGACAGTATAGGCAAGGACAAATGGGTAGACCAGATGGGCCAAGTGGTCCTTGTTCTACGTTTTTATGTTTCAGAGCATCGGCTCTGAGTGTCCCTCTCAGTAATGGCACTGGTACATGAATGAAAGGTGATATGTTTGCTCCTAGTAAAACCTGAGTAGCTGAAAATTCATGGTCACTGAAAAGAGCAGATGCGCTGCACAGGGGGATTGTTTTCTTTATTACAGATCATCACAAAAAACATGGTGGAACTATGGGAATTGCCTACTCTGCCCATCAATTGTTAATTCACGTAGTTTTGTTGTGCCAGGTGAAGACCACACATTAATTGTGGTCATTGACAAAGCAAAATTGTTGAGATTCACAAATTTTATTGCAAAGTGAATTTCAACAAATCCACCTGTCTCTTGTCATTAGCAGGTACCAGTATGGAGCCCATCACAGAGGAGAGGGTGTTAGAGAGCCTAAGGGCACTGAAGGTTGACAAGCCCTGTGGGCCCTGACGTGATGCACCTGAGGGTGCTGAGGGAGGCAGGGATGGCCCAGGCAGGACTGCAGACAGATCTCTTCAACTGCTCTTTGGAAACTGGAGAAGTGTTGGTGAACAGCAGGTATGGTCCCCCTGCAATAAGTGGGAGGCAAGATGAGCTGGGCAGGGCAACTACAAACTAGTCAGTTTGACTTCTTTGGGGAAACTATTGGAATCAATAATAAAATGAGTCTACAGTTTCTAAAGTCATATGGACTTCAGGACACCAGGCAACATTTGTTTACCAGTGTGAGGTCTTGCCAAATGGTCCAAGCACAAGGAAGTGCTCCTCCACCAGCCAGAGGTGACTGAAGCAGGGAAAAGCCAGCCCACAGGATGTCTGTTGTGTCTGGGCTGCAGATCTGGGAGGTCCCCTCAGGTGGCAGTGAGGGGGAGAGCAGATGAAAAGGCCAACACGAGGCCTAAAATAGAAGAGTGCTGGAGGAATGGTAATTCAGTACACTGGCAATATTTTAGTTAAGAACCACAGTGTTACTGGAAGGTGTAATAAAGTATGCCATGTCCTTCCTGAATGAGATCACCAGATTGTCCCAAGGTAAGAATTGTGTGTGTGTGTGTGTGTGTGTTGGGGGTTACTATCAGAACTTAAATGAAACACTAAGTTAAATCATGACATCCTTTAATACAGACAAACAACATGGGGGTAACTTAGGGCCATCCTTCCGGTTAACAGGTTTCATTTCCATACTACATTTGGAGCAGATTTATGCATGTCAGGGGTACATTTAACATTACAGCAACAATCATTTAACACTTTTTTCTGGAATCAACTGAACCAATCTTATCCCTATTGCCAGTGGTACCACTCTTTGCAGCGGTGTAGTTTTAATGTTGCACTGTAGTTACTTGCTGAAAATTGTTAGGAAGTGTTTACCCCTAAACTTTTTTTAATTTAAAGGAAGCACTCAAGGGGGCAATAGATGCCAGTGACTGAGAGTGGAAGCCTTTTCATCTTTCTGACTCAACCAGAAGGGAACAATCTATCCTCGGTGACTGAACAGTTTCCATTTTTCTTTCTCAAATAGATGGGCAGGGTATAAAGAGACTGATTCTCCTTAATTGAATTTAGCCTTAGGCACAGGGATTATGCTGCTGCCAGACTGGGACTTGGCAAGTCTGTGAATGTCAGTTTGGGATTCCTTTGTGCCATTTAATCAGGCAGATCGATTCCTCTCTATGTGACCTTCATGTCATGCCCATTTCAGCGAAGAACTGAACAGCTGGAAGTCATGCTATCAACAAATGGAATTTTGTAACACTAAAATTAGCCAACACGATAAAAAGTTAAAGCTGAAGGAGCCTGAAAAATGCAATCATCTAAAGTAAAAGGTGCTTGAAGTTCAGTGAGAGCACTTTAAACTTAGATTTTCATTTCTTACTGTTTTTTAAGTGGGGAATACTTACACTGTAGGTAGAACTTAAGGCTACCATGCTTTGAGTGTAAGGAAAAACAAGGTTATCTTAAGAGAAAGTGAGCCCTCAGTGTTAACTGGAAAACTACAATGACACTGAAAATTAAAACTAGCAATACCATTCTAGTGCACCAAGTTAACTTCATGTTCAACAAAAGCTAAAAAGAGAACAAATAAAAATTAATGGCGACAAAGCAACTGCCAGTCAAAAATATTCCAAAGAGCTGGTCCTCTGTTTAGTCTCTGTATGTTCTACGTAAACTAGCCAGCTCCAGCTTCGCTCCTCTATAGGACTTGATTTTAGCTGGTGACCTATTGTGTGCGGAACTGCGTGGCTTGCTCATCTCTGATGCATCGAGAGTCATTAATCCCATAATATGTTCTGCTCCTGCAAGGGCTGTAGGTGGGGGGTGAGCCTTTTATAAGCATTGAAACAGTGTTATCCAGCTGTGCTTGTACTAAATCAGCTGTTTTGAGCTAGCACCACTGACCATTTTTGATCCTTCTCAGATGCTGCCATTAATCCCAGTGTTTTCTTTTATAAAGTGATTATCCTCCGCCTCCTGGGTCTGCGTGGTGGCTGCTTGTGTTTGTCTGCGTCTGTAGCTTAGTTTTTGTGGATTTACATGGTTTTCTTCTTGGAGTAACTACACCATTCTTGCTCGCTACATCCGTGAAAGTCTCCTGGACTGGATTTCTACAAAGCATCCTCACCAGGTATCTGCATTTTTCATTTTAAAATCAACTTGTTGGAAGGTATCCCAAGCAAAACATAAGTGAAGCAACAAAGTCTGACAAACTCAGTGACTCTGGGTCCTGCTTGAATCCATATTTTCATCTGACCTGCCCCATGATCTGTATTTGGGCTTTTCAAGACCTCTTTGAATGATAAAGATGCATACAGACAAAAGGATTTCACATCCTGCATATGTGCAGGTACAGTTCACCCCTTTCAGGAACTCTAACATATTCTGTGACTGTGGACCTCAGCTGTTGATCATTTCTTTTAGCTTTTGAGTTAACCACCAGGTATCAACATTTTCAACTGAAATCAACTCTTAATGTACTTGTCTCTAAGGGCTTTCTATCCAACAACCATTTTCAAGAACAAATGAAACTTTTAGCCTGTTCTCAAAATCACTGCAACTGTGCCCTTACAGCTCCTTGCTATTACTAACTGGTCACTACCTCATGCATCATCCCTATGGAAAGGAACCCGTTAAAAAAAGGGCCCTGCTGCCCCACAGAAGCAACTTTAAACCCCTTTTAAAACATCTAATACTGCTACTGTTGCTCCTCTCGGCAACATTCACCCTAACCCCGGCCCACCACAACCAGGCCACAAGGTTACCAGCAGTGCAGGGTCACTCTCCTTGGCAAGCATTAACATCTGCAGCCTCCTCTCCAAACATGATACCCTCTCTGCCTGGGTTTCCCAGCACAATCCAGACATCCTATCAGTGCTGGAAACATGGCTGTCTCCGAAGATACCTGACTCGCATCAGCAATTCCCAGATATGTAGTTTTCAGACAGGACAGACTTACCAAGAAAGGAGGGCTGTGCCCTCTACCTAAAGAGAGTCCCTCATGGGTCATGTCATGCCCATTACCCATCCCGGAAATGACATCCAAATCCTTGCTGCCAAAGTACTTCTCGGAACTCATAACAAGATCCTGACTGTTGTCTCTGTCTATATACCACCCAAGTTGAGCAATCTGGGCTTTCACTCCCTCCTTGACTGTATCAACTCCCTGGATCAGAATACAGAAGTTATCCTGCTTGATGATTTCAACATCAACTGGCTGACCTCCAGCTTGAATAGTTATAAGGATGTTCTAGCTGCTGCTAACTTCTCACAAATGGTCCAATCACCTACTAGAGTAAACTACAGAACAGGGACCTGTACACTTGTAGACTGGGTGCTAACTAATCGTCCAGAGCACATCTCTGAAGCAACAGTCCTCCCAGACTCCTTAAGTGATCATTCCCCTATCTTTTGTATCTGGACCAACAAATACACCAATCTAACCCCCAAAATTATTAACAGGAGAATGCTGACCCCCGGTCATCTTGAGTCACTTAAAACACTCCTTCATGAACATGACTGGTCACCAATTGATGTAGCCCCACGGAGACACAGTACTTGAATACTTTATCACCTGTTTCAACTCAGCTCATGGATGTTCCTGCTCTGCTCAAGAAGCGAAGATCAAGGGTGTCAATAATCCATGGATGACACTAGGCCTCCTTACTCAAATAAAATCTTGAGACCAGCTCTGGTATCGTGCTAAGGCTACTGGCACCCAGACTGATATCCAGGCCTACAAACAGCAAGGAATGCATGCACCAGAGCAATCCGCTGTGAGAAGGCTAACTATTACAGGAATGCCTTAGCCAGCCCCTGGAATGACGGGAGTAAATTCTGGCGTAACCTTGCTGAAGTGACTGGAAAGGATCCCAAAACAACACCCACAATGTTGAACATAGATGGTACCATCACTCTTGACCATGTAATCATTGCCAATGCATTTAACGCCACTTTTGCTGACCTTAGTCATGTGCTACCCCCTAACTTTTTTGATCCCACCACAGTCAACCCAGCTCCTGTTAGTTCAGGTTTGCCACCAGGGCACCCTCCTTTCCATTTCAAAACAATCCCAGAAAGCCTAGCTAAAAACACATTCTTAAAGTGCTTGGAAAGTCTAGGGCCAGTGGCGATTCACTGGATATGAAACTTCCACCTCACCATTGACGAAGTCCTGCTCCTACTAACCAAAATCCTCAACCGTTCCCTTATGCTCTCCCAGTTCTCCCAAAAGTGGAAACTGGCAGTGGTGACTCCAGTCCATAAAAGTGGTGACAAGACTCTCATGAACAACTACAGGCCTATATCCCTCCTCCCTCCTCTATCCAAAGCATTGGAACGGATAGTGGCTGATCAGCTCATGGAGTACCTTGTAAAACACAGCCTGAAATGTTCCCAGCAGCATGGCTTCTGCAAAGGGCACAGCACTACCACGGCACTCCTCGAATTCACTACACATATCCATCATGCACTTGATCAGGGCCAGTTAGTCGGCGCCTCTTTTATTGACCTGACTAAGGCATTTGACACTGTCAATCACTGAATTCTCCTCAAACAATTATCCCTCCTTGGTCTTTCAAGTGAAACTACCCTCTGGTTTCAAAGCTACCTCAGTAGCCGGATCCAACAGGTCAGGTTTGGTGAATTCCTCTCGTCATCCCTACCAATCCACTCTGGAGTACCCCAGGGTTCTATCCTGGGTCCCTTGTTATTCAGCATATTCCTGAACAATCTCCCTGCCTCCTGCCATGACAGAATGTTACTGTATGCAGATGATGCAGTAATCTTCACTTACCACACCAACCCCACCTCCTTCAGTCTCAACTACAGAAAAGTTTCAGAAGTGGAAGACTGGTTTTGCTCACATAAACTCATCCTTAACCACAAAAAAACTAAAACAATGTTGTTCCATGGAACCCGCAACAAGTACAAGAACCATGAGCTCATAATTAACAACCACGAAGGCGTTGCTCTTGCGCAGGTAGATATGTTTAAATATCTGGGCCTGATCCTTGACTGCTCCCTCTCGTATACCAAACACATTGACAATATCGCTAAAACTGTGAACTCCTGTATAGGACTACTATATAAGCATAAACATCGCCTAATGGCTGAAGCCTTGAATCTCACTATCCAGAGCTCTGTTATCTCAACTATTGACTATGGGCTCGTTATCTATGGATCTGCTACTGATACTGCACTCCGACGCATAGCTGTAGCCCTTAATAAAGCATGTAGACTCCTTATTTCAGCTGCCCACCTTTCTCACACGTGTGACATTTACGAGCAGGCTAACTGGCTCCAGCTATCTGGCAGGCTAAAGTACTAGACCTGCATCCTAGCTAAGAAGACATCACTGGGCCTTATGCCCCTGGAGTCCAATCAATATTGACCCTTGCGGGCGTGTCCGCTGCCTAACCAGAAGATTGGACAGTTCTAACCTTTACAATACCTTGCTGTTGGACCTCTCAAGCTCAGCGTTCTTACCTTGTCAGAGCCTTCACCTGGTTCAGCTTGCTATCTACAGAAATCTCCAACATTGCCACGATTGGTGTTTTTAAGTGTAAACTGCGTCAACACCTCGTGGCTAGTGCCTTCTGTGATTGCTTCTTATAATCCCCTCCAGGCATACTACCCTCAAGCATCCCTCCTCACTGCCTCAGCTCCTCCTCCTCCTCTCCTAGCCCCCATTACTGGGTATAGGACAAATCTGTCTCCTTTTCTTTTTCATCTCCCCTTTCCTCCTCCCTTGCTGTTTCCCATCTACCACATACCCAATGCAATGCCCTCCCCATTTCTCCCCTCCTCTCTCTCTCTCTCCCATACCACCCCCTCACCACCACTCTTCTTTCTCTTTTCCCACTAACCCACTCCTAACAAAGCATCACTGAGCCACCTATGACTTGTACTGTATAAGTAACTTGCAACACAATTCCTTGACAATGCCTTTGGCTGCTATTATTGTAACCTTATTTGTCTTTTTTTTTTGTAAGTTCCATTGTAATGATCATGTTATGTTTTGTACCTTATTGTCCATATTGCCTTGATGGAGAACCTTTGTAAAAGAGCCATCGGCTCAAAGGTGTAATCCGAAATACAAATAAATAAAATAAAAATAAATATCGGGTGACAAGAGGGATACTGTGAAGAAAGCCAGACAGTAGGTTGATGGGAGATCAAGGGATGAGTTACTGATAGAAAAAAATGAGAGATACAGAACAATAGTCTTGTTTATCAGTACTTATAACCCTAGATCAAAGGAAGTAAAACATCTCATAAACACTGGCACATCGTCAGCAGGGCCCCTAGTCTAAAGGAACTGTCAGAGAAACCCCCACCCCCAGCATATGTACAGAAGGGGGAAAATATTAGGGAATATGTGATGCACTCTGTACAGCCACCAGATGAAACACAGAAGTTGTCAACAGATAAGGCCCACCTGGCCCACCTAGTCTGCTCTATTTTTTCTACCCACAGTGCCACCACAGACCCTACTCAGTCTCTGCTTTGCACCCCCCCTTGCCTCACTTCTGAGATCCCCTTTTGTCTATCCCATGCTTTCCTGAGTCCTGAAAGCATTTTAGCCCCCACCACCTCTGCTGGGAGGCTGTTCCAAGCATCCATCAGCCTTTCTTTGAAGAAGTACTTCCTCACATTTCCTCTCAGCCCCTGCCCCATGGATGTGGCTCCTAGTAAGGACATACTGCTATAACAATGTAAGAATTGTTCCTTTTGTGAGCATGTAAGGAACATTAAATGCTTCCTAATATTAAAACAGGAAAAGCAGTGAAGGTGAGAATATATGTGCAACAGAAGGGGTTATATATATGACAATCTCCTTGTATGGCTGTTTCTACATTGGAAAAACAAAGAGATAGTTTTGAATAAGAATCAGTAAGCATGTGAGGTCTATACGAACTGAGAACACCACTAATGTACTGGCCCAACAGGAGTGAGAACACCACTAATGTACTGACCCTACTGGAGTGAGTACACCACTAATGTACTGGCCCTACTGGAGTAAGGACACCACTAATGTACTGGCCCAACAGGAGTGAGGACACCACTAATGTATTGGCCCAACAGGAGTGAGGACACCACTAATGTACTGGCCCAACAGGAGTGAGGACACCACTAATGTACTGGCCCAACAGGAGTGAGGACACCACTAATGTACTGGCCCAACAGGAGTGAGGACACTACTAATGTACTGGCCCTACAGGAGTGAGGACATCACTAATGTACTGGCCCAACAGGAGTGAGGACACTACTAATGTACTGGCCCTACTGGAGTGAGGACACCACTAATGTACTGGCCCAACAGGAGTGAGGACACCACTAATGTACTGGCCCAACAGGAGTGAGGACACCACTAATGTACTGGCCCAACAGGAGTGAGGACACCACTAATGTACTGGCCCAACAGGAGTGAGGACACCACTAATGTACTGGCCCAACAGGAGTGAGGACACCACTAATGTACTGGCCCAACAGGAGTGAGGACACCACTAATGTACTGGCCCAACAGGAGTGAGAACACCACTAATGTACTGGCCCAACAGGAGTGAGGACATCACTAATGTACTGGCCCAACAGGAGTGAGGACACCACTAATGTACTGGCCCAGCAGGAGTGAGGACACTACTAATGTACTTGCCCAGCAGGAGTGAGGACACCACTAATGTACTGGCCCAACAGGAGTGAGGACACTACTAATGTACTGGCCCAACAGGAGTGAGGACACTACTAATGTACTGGCTCAACGTGTTAATGAAGTTGGGATCCCAGAGACTCGCAAGTTCCATTTCATAGCTATTGAAAAGCCTTACAGAAGTCAAAGAGGTGGAGATTATGACAACATCTTATTAAGGAGAGAACAATATTTTTTTTCTTTCCACAGGAGCTACAGTATGGCACATCCCAACCTTAATGGCCCTTTCAAAATAGCCCCATTGTTGGAGGGTTTTTAGCTCTGTGGTCATAAATGTGGGATTTTGTGTCTACATTATTTTAGGTAGTTCAGTAGTTTGGGTTTCAGTGCTGCTGTATATGACCTTTGTGCCCTAGCCATTACTGTCCCCTCAGCAATATGGTTAAATATTTTGCCCGTAATGCCCTCTCTCGAATATTACTATCTGTTTATAATACTGTTCTTGATTAGTGAAGTTGTTTGAATGCACCGTCTTATTTATATTTTTTATTTTTCTTGCAGAAATAGCAGAATGGTTTTAGCTTTCTATTCTGGACCTCAGCAGACTGCCACCTACCATGTGAACTTGTTGTGTGACCTGAAAAACTCTATTCCAGTGTCTACTGGCAGGTGCTTGAGTTTGCCTGCCAGTGTTTTCATTTCTCCTGGTTTTGGTTTTGTGGACTTGCTTGTCATTGTAGGATACATATTATATTTACAATTATTTAGATCTGACCACAGAGACAGCCTTGATGGGGTTCACAAGCTGTGTACAGAGTGCCGTTGATAAATGGCACTTTGCTTCAGCAGTATTTGTGGACCTCACCAAGGTCTATGGTCTTGTTGATCATGGTCTGATTCTGGACATCTTCTTAGAATTTTACTTATCCAGGGATGTAATAAAGTGGGTTTCTAACTATCTAATGGATAAGGACCACAAAATAGTGGTTGCAGGAACTGTCTGCAGTGGTCACATGATCAAATGTGGGTGCCAGGGCTCAGTATTGGGTCCCTCTTATTTACTTTGTTAATTAATTCTGTTTCTAAATTACACAAAAAATCTGAGATAATATTGTATGTAGATGATGTGGTTATTTATAGCACAGTGATGGTACCCAAGGAAGTACAAGGTGTTGTGCAAAAATATTTTGATTCTTTTCAAGAATGGCTCTTGACTAGAAGGATGTTGTTGAACACCAAGAAAACCAAGGCTATGTTTTTCTCAGGACCCAGAAAGGCTAGAGATTTTAAGTCTTAATTAGTTGATCTTCACGGTGAACCCACGAAAGTGGCAGAAAATTTTAAATATTTAGGGATTATTCTAGACAGTAATCTAACATTTGAATCCCATGTAAAACATGTTACAAGTTTGATTCATCAGAGACTTGGCCTTTTTTTGTTAGAATACACAATTTTTTGAGCCGGCCCACTGGCATGGAGGGCTGAGGCATCACTGCCTTACCTACTGACATGCCGGTGACCCATTTTCATGGTGCAAGTGGGTCACCGGAAGGAAGAGGATCAAGCATCTGGAGGACAGCTCTTCTCTCCTCTCCCGGGAGGTGGGATCGGAGACTGGTGCATTCTGGCCCCTAGCGATGGCTGGAGGCTGACACACTGGCTCCAAAACAGGGGCAGAGATTGAGCAGATGCCCGAATGCCACATGCAGAAGCATGCGCACTCGCCATTGGCATCATGGCATGCCATGCCACGGCTCTGCACTTGGGAAGGGAAGAAATGGAGGAGAAAATTCCACTGACTGGTGGGATGATGCTGGTCTCTACAGGCGCCACATCTGGCTAGCTGGTACATGGCGCTAGGGTAAGTTCCAGTGGACGCTGGGGTGATGGGGCTGGGGGAGGGCTGGTGGAAGGGGTCCGGTCGGTGGCAGAGACAAATAAAGTAACAAAAACAAAAAGAATACGCAATTTCTTGGTGCCTGAATCACGAAGACTGTTAGCTCATAGTCTGCTGCTCAGTGTACTGAACTGTGGGCTAACTATCTAATCTTCAGTAAGTGATAGAGTACTTTCAAAATTAAAAGTAATATACAATAATGTCCTTTGCTCATTACAAACCTCCAAAGGAGCACACATCATCTGTATTCTGTGTAAAATTGCAGGTTGTCTCTCACTTGAAAATAGATGTAGTTTAAGGCTAATTATACAATAGCAAAAGAATTTCCTAGACTCTGGTCAGTGTGTGCCTGGGACAGTGAGGTTATCTGAGTATAACCTCACTGTACAAAGTCCAGGCACACACATGACCGCAGCACATCAACAGAAAATCACTCTGCCTGCAACACACAAAAGCAGAAACTGCCAGCTCCAACATGCCACTCAGACACCCACTGTACAAATGTCTGCTTGGCACCCTTTCAGACATTCCTATTGGCAACCCACTTTCACTGTATTCTACCCAGCTCGCTTGTCATCACCAGTCACAACAACCTTTTTATTTACTATCTAGGAGAGTACCTTTGAGCCAAAGACTCTTTTACAAAGGTTCCATGTCATAGCAATCATATTTGAACAAATACAAAATATAGAGGTTACATATACAAAATCATCAAATTTTCAGTTTACAGTAGAGCAATGTTACAACCAGTAAAAGTATCAAATGAGGAGTACAAAATACTGAGCAGAAAATGCTAGAACTGGTTCAGTTGGTAAGTTATGCACTTTTGCAGACATAGACAGTTGCTTTGGGGTCAGGGTATCACACAGTAGTATAACCAGGACAAGGTCACTTAGCCCAGTTAAGAAAAATAAGGCAGTTAGCAATACTGAATGTTTCAGAAAACACGGTGCACATCAGAACTAAAATGAGGTATGCTATGGAAACACTTATCTAGGTTGCCAGAACATGTTAAAGCATCAGTTCTATTGTCTGAAGTGCTAATAAGAATAGACAGCAGGGAGACCCATGTTACCAAGGTGAGAAGTGACAACGCAGAGACCCTGAGGCCTACAGTATGGGAGGGCAATGACTTACCAGGGTCGGAGGGGGAGGTAAACAAAAGTAAAATTGGGGGAGAAGGATAACAAGAGAAAATTGAGGGAGATGAGGAGGGGTAAGGGAAATGAGAAGATGGGGAGAGGGAGTGGATGGAGAGGGTGGAGGGAAGGGCAAAGGAATCATTATGGGCAGAGAGGGGTGGGAGGATGGGAGAGCAGGGGAAAGCCAGGAGAAGAGAGGGTGAGGGTGGGAGGAAGGGAAACAAAGGAAGGAAACGGATGAGGTGCACAGGGAAGGGAGAGGAGAGGGATGAGGGAAATAGGAGTGTCACTGGGACACAGAACAGCAGGGGTGGGGTGGAGGGGAGAAAGGAGAAAAATGAGGGGGGAAAGGAGGAGGAGGAGAAGGAGAGCCAGGGGGGTAGAACATAAAGTATGGAGGGGAGAGGAGCAAGATTTGAGGGCAAGTAGGAAGGTGGAAGACTGATGAGAGGAGAATAGATGGGAGGAGGATCAGGTTCCACAATCGCAGTTGTTGTTTGAGGCTAAGGCTTTATGGAATTTAGATTTAAAAGGTCCTAGCTTTACTTCTTTTGTAATGCCTGTGCAGTGCATTGAGCCATAGTGGTGCCCGTACTCATAGGACCATTGACCTCAGGTGGTTCAGCAGAAGGGGACATTTAGGGTTGGATTGTTTACCCGATGCATCTTGTGGTGTTATGCGGTTAAGGGGCTTTTCAGTCCTGGGCGGTAAGTCCAAGAGCAGATTTCTTAGCGAGAAGGCTAACTTGATACTGAATGCGGCAATTAAGGTTGAGCCACCCCCTCTGAGAGTATAGCTCACAGGTGTGGGTGAGGCGGGTTATGCTTAGAACTAGATAACATGCTTTGTTAAGCGCTGTTCTGATACATTTTAGTGAGGACTGGAGGCAGCCCCATAGACTGCTAGACCATAGTCGATCACTGAGTTGTTTACTGCAATTTTAGTACTTCAGCAGTAAGACATTGATGATGTCTGTACATTGGTCCCCTGCTTTGCATTGCATGACTTTGCAACTGAGTCAATATGTTGGTTGAATGATAGGGTGCTGCCTAGTGTCACTCCCAGGTATTTAAAAATTTGGACCATTTCAAGGGAGAGTTCTGACTGTTAAGAATATGAAGTTGGTGAGTACAGTGTTTGTTACGTGATGATCTGAATAACATTGTCTTGTTTTTTTTGCAATTAAGGAGTAATTTTGATTGAAGGAACTAGTGCTCTGTAGAGTAGAAATTAGCCTGCATTTGTTTTCAAGTGTAGTGGGATCGGCATTGCATGAATATAGGTCCACGTCATCTGTGTAAAGCAGAATGTAGTCATTTACAGATTGTGGGAGGTTGTTTAGAAATAAACTGAACAGCAGGGGGCCAAGGATAGAGTCTTGGGGAACCCCTGTGGTGACACTACGGTTTTCAGAGAAGGTGTCTTATATTTTCACTGTTTGGACCCTTCCGGTGAGGTAGCTCCTGAATCAGTCTACAGATTCAGAGGAGAGGACAGAAAGGGAGAATTGACCCAGGAGCAGATTATGGTTTACGGTGTCAAAGGCCTTGGTGAGGTCAATGTACGCAGCCTCCACCAAAAGCCCTCTGTCTAGGGCGTTGTGAATAAATCTGGTATACTCGATTAGAGTGGTTGTAGTACCGTGTTGTTTGTGAAAGCCGTGTTGTTGCAGTTTGTATTTGTCTAGATATTCTGCCAGTTGGTCAGAAACGATGTGCTCTAATGCCTTTGAGAGAGGGGGTAAGATTTATATTGGGTGTTAGTTTGCAAAGTTGGCTGTGTCTCCACTTTTGAAGACAGGGGTGACCACTACTGCCTTCCAGATATGTGGGAACTCACCAGAGATCAGGGAAAGATTTAGGATTTTGGTCAGGGGAGTAAGAATTATGTCCAGGGTGTCTAACTAGTTTGAGGTCAAGTTGATCGCTACTAGTCCAGGAATTTCCGAGAGCTTTCATGAGATATTTTTTAGTCTTGTGAGGGGGTGATAACTCTGAGGTAGAAAGGCGGGTGGGAGTTTGATTGGATCCCTGGGTTTTGTGTGGGGTATATATCTGTTGGGGGTTGGAGGAAGCTAGGAGGCAGTACGCCGCTGAGGTTAGTAAATGCATTGCTGAAAACGTTAGCTATGTGGTAGTGATCCTGTGTTGAATGACCCTCAATGTTCAAAATGGTGGGAGCAGTTTTATTGGTTTTGCCAGATAGAGGCTTAATGTTCTCCCAGAACCAATGGCTGTCACCCAGGAGTTTGTCAACTCACTCTTAAAGTGATTGTTTTGGCCTTCACGATAGCCCAGGTGCACTTATTACGGGTGGTTCTATAATTCTGGTAGTCTCTGGGAGTTGCCAGAGTTTCTAGCTTTGCACCACAGAGTGTCTCTATGTTTCATGAGGGCCAGCAGCTGGGGGTGATCCAGGGGCTGTTGTAATCTCGATCTTTCATTTAGTTTAGGGGGCATAGATATTACATACTGCATTAAACTTGTTTATGAAGCTTTCAAAGGCAGCATTAATGTCTATGCTGGAGTTAAGAAAGCTCCAGTCTTGGAGGCTGAGGTGAGCTCTTACAGATTCCAGTTTGCCTTTCTTCAGGAGTCTGGAATTGACAGTTTTGGCTGGCACCTTTGGGGCCTTATTAGACCATTTGCATATTGTTGGGGAGTGGTCACTGAGACAGTCTGGGAGAACTGAAGTGGAGGTTATTCTACCATGCTAGTTTGTGACCATCCAGTCAGTTATGGTACCTGTGCCTGTCCAATAATTAAGCCGTGTAGGGGTGTCTATCAGTTGCACAAGATTGAGTGAGGATAGCAAGTCCTTATAGAGGCCAGCATCGGGGAGGACCAGTCAATATTAAAGTCCCCCTACCATTATCAGCTCAGTGTTTAGGCTCCAATCTGAGAGATAGTCGATCAAAGATTTGAAGCCGACAGCTTGTTCCTTCAGAGGAATGTATACCGAGACTATGGTAAGAGTTTTACTGTTCGTACTGAGTATTACTTTTATGGCCAGCAGTTGAGCCCCACAACTGGTGTCATACTGATTTAGCATTTGGCCCTGGATGTGGTCTTTGACATAGATAACACACTCTCCTCCTCTTTTACCAAGTCTATCTGGTCTGAAAGAAGCATACCCAGAGAGCTGTACAGCAGA
Organism: Neoceratodus forsteri; assembly: GCA_016271365.2. Taxonomy (NCBI): domain Eukaryota; kingdom Metazoa; phylum Chordata; order Ceratodontiformes; family Ceratodontidae; genus Neoceratodus; species Neoceratodus forsteri. The sequence goes on along the minus strand of CM028136.1, from coordinate 979,781,792 downwards.
GTCGGGCACCCTGGGCGATAGCCAGGTCTCTACCACAGAGAGGATGTCAGGCTTGTGCTGCGTGACCCAGACTTGTAGGGTGTTGATTTTTGCCAGTAGACTGCAGATATTTATTGATGCTATGGTTAGACCATTCTGTTTTTAATGTAACATTGTTCTACATGACATTGGGCCTGGATTAGGGTGTATGTTCCTAAGATTAGCAGGAGCAACCATGTTAGTCTTATTGCCTTCTGCTTCAGATACGCTAGGGCCTGTGATTGGCTGACATAGCAGGGGGGTTTGTGCTTGTCACTTGGGTAGGCTAGAAGCACATCAAAGATTGGTGGTGGGAGGAGATACCCATAATGACTACAGGGCTTATGGTACCATGTGGTGGGGTATGTTGCTTAGGATGATGGCATTGGTGTATTAGTGATTTTAGAGTTTTTCAGGTTTTGTTCCTGTGACATTTCAGTCTGGAGACAGTGAACTGAGGGGCCTTTAACATTCTGAGGTGCGCAAAATAAAGGGTGATATTCATAATGAGGTGCACGTTTTGAAGGATCCTTTACTACTGATGGAGCCAGAGCTGGCACTGAGAGTATAAGGCAGAGGGTTCTAAGGAGGAGCATATTGTCACCTACAGGGGGGAAAAAGACAGGGCTGATTCTCAAAAGGGATAAGCAGTAGAGGGGGAGAGCGCCTTGAGGGGATATTGTCTCTTGGGACCCTAGAGGGTAGTTGTATTTTAAATGAAAGAAACAGGGTTCCTCTAGTGGTGGATCTGTATAAATTGCTAATGGGAAACTGGACACTTAAATAAATAAAAAGAAAGCTGTGAAGTTGCTGGTGGGTCTGAGGACTGGGGCAGCTTGGAGGAGCCCCAATGTGCCTGAAATGGCAGGACCCTGAAAAGGAGCAGAGATTAAATAGAAGGTAGAGGAAGGGATAGCCTGTGTCAAATATTCAGGGGAGGGACAGACTCACTGCAGCTACAAAGTAATTTCAACTTCAAAAGGAGTTTCAGCTCCTTGCAGGTACTACCTGGGCTTAGGCTTGACACACTTTATCGTTAGGCAAAACTTCAAAAATAAAGTGGTTTTCAACTCAGAGTTAAAGCTGCATATCATGAAACAGTAATTATTACACTCTGCAGTCAAACAGTTGGTTCTAAGAGCTAGTCTGGCTAATCTTACAAACAATACAATATACCTAATTCATTGGAAAGCAGTCTGAAAAAGAGCTACGCTGAGGGATCTTTAAAAGATGGCACTGGACACCGAGATTGGCTCTAAAGGCTACCTTGCTTGCCACTGTGAGGTTGCTAGTGGGTCCGAGGGCTGGGGGAAGTTTGGAGGAGCCCCGAGGTGCCTGAAATGGCAGGACCCTTGCTTGCCGCTGTGAAATTGCCAGTGGGTCAAAGGGCTGGGGGCAGCTTGAAGGAGCCCTGAGGTGCCTGAAATGGCAGGACCCTTGCTTGTCGCTGTGAAGTTGCCAGCAGGTCCGAGGGCTGGGGGCAGCTTGATGGAACCCTGAGGTGCCTGAAATGGCAGGACCCTTGCTTGCCGCTGTGAATCTGCTGGTGGATCCAAGGGCTGGGGGCAGCTCAGAGGAGCCCTGAGGTGCCTGAAATGGCAGGACCCTTGTTTGCCGCTGTGAAGTTGCCAGCAGGTCCAAGGACTGGGGGCAGCTTGGAGGTGCCCCAGAGTGCCTGAAATTGAAGGCCCTTGCTTGCTGCTGTGAAGTTGCCAGTGGGTCTGAGAGCTGGGGCAGCTTGGAGGAGCCCTGAGGTGCCTGAAATGGCACCTACTACCCCCCTCACTATTCCCACAAATAGAAATTTATTTTCAGTAAAAAGTTGTAACCTAACATGGCATTTTGACTTCCTCCTCGGTGGCAGCATGAGCCTTTACAAACAGCCATGCTCCCACCCACTGCACAGACCACTCACTCACTTACTCAAACAGCTGCACATTGATTATGGTCGCCACAAGAAAAAATAAATAAACTCAAACACACTGATACTGCGGCTGTAGAAAAATAATTTTGACAATAGCTGTCATCAGCTTCCAAGTAATGGCCAGAATCCCTGTATCTGACAACAAAGCTCCTGAACACCACGGCGGTTCCTTCAAGTGTAAGAACCCCCAAATAAACAAATGAAAAAAAACTACTTCTAACAGCCATGGGACAATTCACAGTCCAGCTGAGAAAACATCATGGTTGCAGAAGCACATAAGACAAACACACAAAGCCAGCATCATCAACCAAACACAAACCACACAGCTCACCTGCTGGAGAAATAGAATAGGGACTATTTTTTAGATAAATATGCTTCCACAGTCAAAAATAAAAGCCAAAAACTATTTTCACAGTATTTTTTATCTTCTTTTTATTTTATTTAGAAACAAGCCATTGTGTAATAGCAATAATGCACTCCAGGGTGTGGGTCGTGCTGGGATAACTACACTTCTGGGGCATTGGGTGCACTTGGCCTGTAGCCTCGTGCTCAACAACCCAAAGTGTGAGGTTATCTCAGCATGACCCACACCCTGTCATGCATTTAAGTGATAACATTCAGTTACTTGGGGTATATGAAGCAAGCAACTGAATGTTATCACTAACTAGCAATAACTGGCTTTTGTGGATGATTAAATGCAGAGGCGAAGCTGAGGCGTTTAATCATTCACCAAAGCCGGTTTTTGTGAGTGTACTCCAAGCAACTGAATGTTATTACTATTATGTGACTTGGAGTTATGTAGTTGTGCAGTAAAATAGGTGTATAAATACATTTTAGTTTGCCGGTCGAAAAGCTGAGTGGTGCGTGTTCACTTACTGCAGCAGCACAGAGCTGAGGGAACAGTCATTCAAGCGAGTTACAGATTTTTTAATAAAACAGAAGTACAGCACACTTTTTCATACATATAGCAGCAGAGAATAGCATAAATGTACTGACAACCTGAAACGAGCAATGTAATGTTATGTATTTTTCTGCTGAAAAACTGAGGCGGGTTCAAGCATGCGCATTAGCGGAGAAGTTAATGAATGTCTGGAATCCCAGTTTGAATTTTGGACAGAGAAATGCATAACTTTGCAGTGCTAAATATCAGGGTGTGAGTACATTTATGCAATTTTATGATGCTATGTGTATAAAAAGTATGGATGCTCTTTATCAAAAATGTGTAACTTCGTTCTGGCCAGAGGTTTTACTGGGCTCCGCGGTGCTGCAGAGAGTGAACAGTGAGTGAACATGGATTGGTGATGGGCTGTGTGACAGTTAATAGTACTGAAAATAAAAAGGAGCTCAGGGTACATTTAAAAGATTTGTATTTTAAATTATCAGTTGGTAGTGCAGACATTTTAAATTGTTTTGTTCTGAATGTTGAGCGTATTCTGTGTGTGGGCTTGGGATAGTTTTCATTAGGACTGTGGGTGGGGTTAATGTTTCATTAAACGACTGTGAGTGGAGTATGTTTCATTAAGCGACTGTGGGTGAGTTATTGTTTCATTAAATGACTGTGGGTGGGATTTCAGTAAATAAAACGACTCTGGGGGTTTGGTTTTGCGTTTTGTGAGGAATAACTGACAGGTATTCTCTGGGAGGTAGTATAGTGCAGTAGTTTAAGGCTCTGAACTGCAAATCTGGAGACCTGGTTTGAATCCCACAGCCCCACTTGCATACTGTGTGACCCTGAGCAAGACACTTAACTTCCCTGTGCTCCCAGATTGCACATGTAAACAAGCTTTCAGCTTAGTGTGCTACTCCTGGTTAAACAATTGGGAAAAAAAGGTATTCTGTTCTGTGATTGGCTGAGAACAGAAACCTGTTGTATAATATTGCTTAAGTTCCATGCTTCACGAGGGAATTATTGGTCAGCTTCTGCAAACAGTTGTGTTATTATTCTTTAGGGCCATCAATACTCAGGGAACAAGATCACAAAGCAAGTTTGTTTTTACAATTCCTTTCTTTAAAAAAAACATGGAGAAACATCACTGCTATTGGAGCTCCCACCTTTTATAACTCCCTGCCTAATGAACTTGTCAAATGTACAACCATCAAATCTTTTAAAGTAAGACTGAAACACTGGCTTCTTGCAAAGAATGAGTGTATTTGTTTTTAATGGTTATTTGTTTATATGTAACATTGCTGTATTTGAAATCCTGTTTGCGTAGTGTATTTATTGTTTTTTATGTGTTCTCAAACTTGTCGCTTGTGAAAATGGGCATTCTTGCTCATCAGCTAATAAATAAAAACTGAACTTGTATTGCACTTACAGCACATAAACAGCCAACGCTTGAGGAGACATGAGAAGATGTGGAGCTTGGAGGGAATTATATTAATCTATGTGAGATTTCTGAGGTCTACGAAGGCACCCCCGGTTTAAGTTCTTATAAGAACACCTGCGTGTTTTGTTTAACTCACCGCATGATTTTTCATCTGCCATTGAAAGAACCCAGTACAGTCCATCAAGCCCAGTCCGCAAAGATGGCAGACCCAGCAGCGAGGCTGTGCTCCGTTATCTTCTGCTTGCTACTAAACCATAAAAGTCAAGCAGAAAATTGTAAATACTATGTCATGGACAGAAAAAGACATTTCACTTGATGTACATAACTTGTACCTCAACAAGTTGGCAATAATTACACCCCCAATTGTCAGGTGTGCAGGAAGGAATAACAATCTTCTTTTCTCTGTTTAAACGCCTACTGACCCCCTCCCCAGCCACAACACCAAACAAAGCAAAACTGCACAACATAATCCTTCCTGTCCCTAAAATATTTATTCAGAACATATGTCTGGGTGACAGGAGTGGCTGGCTGCTGCAGCCAAGGCACTCACCACCACTATAATCCTTCAGGTGTTTCTTTCATAGATGCAGCTGGTAGTACGATAGGAGATGAGAGATAGGAGTAGAAAGTCTTGACTGTTTCGTCAGCTGCAATCAAATAGCCCTGCACTCCCGCTTTAACACAGTGATGACTGCACTGTGATTGGCCACTCAGCACCACATGACAATGGTGGGTGCCAATGGATGCACATGTGAGTGAGGAGACACTTCTTTTAGTAGCAACTTCATGCAACATGGGTCATCTGCAAAACAATGTGGAATGCCCATGAAATCCTAGGCCACTGAGATGCTGCACTGGTGGAAAAAATAGCAATGGGGGCTGGGGGAGGGGAAACAAACTGCATTAAACAACAACCAGTCAGCAGCTGAATGTAATGGCTAACTGCCACCAGTTAAAAATGACAATAAAAAAAGTCAGAGAAAATGCGTGTGTGTGTGTGTGTGTGTGTGGGGGAATAATATATCTCACCTGATTTTACGAGGGGCCATGGTTAGTGTGGCTCCCGTTTAGCTATCCTGCAAAGAAAGGATTCTAGCTGCAATGAAAGATTGCCTCATACAAGTGAGCATGAGGAAAAGGCATTCATTTTCCAGGGAAGTTCAGGTGCAGCTTGGCAGGGACAGAAAAAGGCAGCCTTCAGATTTTACAAGGCTGCACAGATGGAAGCAGCCTTCAGTATATGAGGCTGAACATATGGAGGCAAGCAGGGAGCTCTACCTTGTCAAGGGGAAATTGTTTAACCAGGAAAGGCACACTAAGCAGAAGCTTGTTTCCAGGTGCGACCTGGGAGCACAAAGAAGTTAAGTGGCTTGCTCAGGGTCACACAGTATGCAAGTGGGGGTGTGGGATTCAAACCCTGGTCTCCAAGTTTGCAGCTCAGAGCCCTAAGCCACTGCACTATACTGCCTCCTAAAAGAAGCTAGAGAGGCAGAGGGGAGGGCCAGGCAGAGGTAGAGGTAAAGATTACAGACGAATTGAGAAAAAATGAGGAGGGGTGACTTTTAGCACGAGAGATCTGTAGTCTGATTCATAGTCACATTTATGGGCAGCACAAAGCAAGCCTTCTGCACCTGCTCGATTGTAGGGAGCTATACACTTGTATGGGGATGAGTCCCCTATCCCAAGTGTGGTGTACTGCAAATTGCTGATACACATGCTAGGGGGCACTAATTGCACATGGGATACTACTATGTAGCACTGTAATACGTGCCCACTGCATATACTACTACACTGTAGCACTGTAACATGTGCCCACTGCATATACTACTACACTCTAGCACTGTAACGTACCCACTGCATATACTACTACACTGTAGCACTGTAACGCACCCACTGCATATACTACTACACTGTAGCACTGTAACATGTGCCCACTGCATATACTACTACACTCTAGCAGTGTAACGTACCCACTGCATATACTACTACACTGTAGCACTGTAACATGTGCCCACTGCATATACTACTACACTGTAGCACTTTATTTCCAGTGCTGGTCCCCAACCCTGTCTCTCTTCTAAGTATTCCCTGGTATCTAATGGCCTTTCTACAACCTGAACTAGGCCATCAGTCAAGGAATGCCATCCCCGCTTGCAGTCTTTCTCCCTAGTATCCTGTTGCCTAGTTATTCCTCTTTCCTTTCCATCCCAATTCTTCAATCTCCCTCCCTAGTATCTTTGGTATTCAGTCATTCTCTGTTCCTTCCACTCTCAGTCCATCAGACTCCCTCTACTAGTATCCCTGGTGTCCAGTCATTCCCTTTCCTTCAATCCCCATCTTCAGTCTCCTTCCCTCCAATCCCTGGTACCCACTCATTCCTCTTTTCCTTCTCATCCCAATCCTTCAACCTTCCTCCCCTAGTATCCCTGGTGCCTTCTCTTTCCCATCCCTGTCCTTCAGTCTCCCTCCCCTATTATCCCTGCTGCTCATGGATACACCTTTTCCTTTCCATCCCAATCCTGCAGTCTCCTCCCAGTATCCCTGATACCAAGTCATCCCTTTTCATTCCCATTCCAGTCCCTCAGTCTCCCTGTCTTAGTATTCTTGGTGGTCAGTCACTTCTTTTTCCTTCCCATCTCAATCCATTAGGGTCCCTCCATGGTAATCCTGGTGCCCAGTCATTCCCTTCTCCCTCCCATCTCAATCCTTCAGTCTACCTCCCATGATATCCTGGTGCTGTCATTCCTCCTTTCCTTCCCTTCCCATCCCAATCCTTCAGTCTCTCTCCTATTGTATCCATAGTGCCCATTCATTCCTCTTTTCCTTCCCATACCCATCCTTCAGTCTTCCTCCCCTAGTATCCATGGTACCCATTCATTCCCCTTTCCTTTCTCATCCCAGTCTTTCAGTCTTCCTCCCCTAGTATCCCTGATGCTCAGTCATTCCCTTTTTCCTTCCCATCCCAATCCATTAGGATCCCTGTCCTAGTATCCCGAGTGCTCAGACATTCCTCTTTTCCTTCTCATGCCTATCCTTCAGTCTCCCTCCCTAGTATCCCTGGTACCCATTAATTCCTCTTTCCTTTCTTATCCTAGTCTTTCAGTCTCCCTCCCCTAGTACCATTGGTGCCCACTTATTCCCCTTTCCCTTCCCATCCCAATCCATTAGGCTCCCTCCCCAGTATCCCTGGTGCCCAGCCATTCCACTTCTCCTTCCCATCCCCAACCTCCAGTCTCCTTCCCCTAGTATCTATGGTACCCAGTTACTTCCCTTTGCCTTCCCATCCCCATCATTCAGTCTATCTCTCCATGACTTGGACACTTGCAAATGGTCTCTTTGACATTCAGCAAGCCCATTACAGCCTGCTGCTCGGGTTGTGAATGCTACAATCACTGTGAATTGATTGGGGGTGATTAGTACTGCAGTCCCTATCTTGCATCCTGGGTGCACACCAGTTTCTTCTTGGCTGCCCGGAAGATCCCATTCACCCCATTCTGATGATCTCAAGGTAGCAGAGCAGTGTTACAAGGCAACAGCCAAGTCTAGTGGGATGCTGGCTGAATAGGGAGGGGATTCCTAGTAGAAGAAGGGAGGAGATGTTGCCACTGTATCACTCACTAGTGAGACCCCACCTAGAGTATTATGTCCCATTCTGGAATCCACACCTCTTCAAGGACACTGACAGGGTGGGAGTAGTCCAGTGCAGGGCTACCAAACTGGTGCAGGTTGCATGGAAAGCCATACGAGGAGAGGCTGTAGGAGCTCAAAATCTACTTCTTGGAGGAGAAGAGAGTGAGGAGGGGCATGATTGCTACCTATAAGTACCTTGCAGGGGTGAACTAGATGCAGTGGGAAGCCTCTTTCAGGAGAGGAAAAGCAGCAGAACATGGGGACATGCAGTGAAGCTGGGGTGGGGAGTTAAGATGGCTGTCAGGAGATACTTCTTCACAGAAATGGTGGTGGATGCCTGGAACAGCCTGCCAGAAAAGGTGGTGGGGGCAACAACAGTGAGGAGCTTCTGGCATGTGTGGGATAAACATGTGGGCGAAATAAGTAGAGGAAAAGGAGCTGTGAGGGATGTCAGTGACCAAATAGTGTCTAAGGTGTTGGAATAGACAGGGAAAACTGTGGAAGACTGGATGAGCCTACCAGTCCTTTTCTGCCAACAAATTATGTTTCTATTGAACAAGTAAAATGTTCCCACTAAAGGCATAAACCTGATCAAGTAAAGGAAAACAATGCAATATTTATTTATTTAGCTTTTGTTAACCAGGTAAGTACACTAGACAAGACATTTGCCTATTTTTAGGTACGACCCGGGAGGGTACAGGAAAATATACATTCAAATACAGAGGTCAACATGATACAAGTACAGGCAGTTACAACAGTGTTGGGGAAGGAGACATGTTCAGTAGGTACATACAGTAAAAGTTGGACAATACACAATACATATGCATAGATCTCCAAGGTGGGGAGCAGTGCTTAATATCAATATATAATGAGGAAACTTATCCCAGACCCCTCTCAAGTATGTTTGATCCTACATCAAATGTAGTGGTCTCTCAGTGAATCTGCAATTTCCAATGCTGATTGCAACAGCTTCACACCAATAATGGTGACAACGCATCAGGCTCTAGTTATGTAAGGGAGAGAGAAACATCGCAAGTCCTTACTATTGCCAGTGAAAATGTGTTTACATCAGGTAGGTGAATACCTGTGAAAAGGTAGTACAAATGAAATGGACTGCAACCAGCTGTCCTTGCTACTAGAGGAAGGTGCTTTTTATATCCTCCTGCTATGGACAGATACAATCCTTCAAAGGGTAACTGGTACAATCCCTTGAAGGATAACTGATACAATCCCTTGAAGGGTAACTGATAAAGGTCCCCTAAGGGTAACATATACAATTCCTTGAAGGGTAGCTGACACAGTCCATCAAAGGGTAACTGATACAGTCTCTCAAAAGGTAACTGATACAGTCCATCAAAGGGTAACTGATACAGTCCATCAAAGGGTAACTGAGGGGTTTGAATGACAGCAGCCAGGAGATACAGCTGGTTACAAGGTACTGTGCTAACAGTAATATTATAAGAGAAACCATTAATAAGTTTTGGCATATTCTCAGTACTGAGCCAGCATTAGATTCAATAGTTAAACAGAAACCAAAAATCACTTTTAGGAGATCCAGGAATCTCTCAGATTTACTAGTACAGTACATAATTTTCTTCCGGTTCAACAAAAGCGTACTTGGCTACCAGTAGGTATACTTATTGTGATAAAATCAGACAGACACAATATTTTACATCTGTTAATGTGGAAACTGTTTTGACATCAGAGGGTTTATCAACTGTAGTACTACCTGTGTAGTTTATTTTCACCTGCACATGTGATGCTTGTTATGTAGGGAAAACCTCTAGTGCTTTTAAAATAAGGGTTAGGGAACACTTCAGTGACATTAGGACTAGTGACTATGGGAATGTTTTATTGTCATTGTTATAGGGTGGGTCTACAGGCAGACAGATAACATACACAGAAGCAGCAGATTAGGTGCAATCCATTGTTTGTTTAGTGGGATGTTTATTAATTCATAAACAATTTACAGCACCAAAAAGTAAAAATAAATACAGGAAACAAAATAATAAACAATCAATGGTAATTCCAAAGACTTCTCTTCACTCACAGACTGTCACTTCCCTCCAGCTAGATCAGGAAGAAATTACCCTATCTCACTTGCCACTTGGAGAGGTAGGGTTTATATACCCGCTCCCTTGATCAAGTGACTCAGTATTCTTTTGGAACAAGGTAAAATCAATGAATAACCTATTAAAATAATGTTCATTAGCATAACCTTGTTTTATACATCAATACAAACTTTCATTTGAACTTTTTATAATAAAACTCTGTATAAAGGATTTCATACAAACAACAGTCACCTAACATTTGATTGACAGTTTGCCCTCTTTAAATATAGATCACTAGGGGCCACTCACTCCCTATAGTGGCTCTCATTCTGCTGTAGAGCTGCTAGCAAGCAGGCCTCCTCTTAGCTTCCAAGGAGCAGCTCAGCAACAGCATTCTGGTAACTTCCTTGTTATGTTTGCTTGCACACATGTGCAAGAAACATAGTGCCATCATCGGAGATTTCAGAGGTGTGTCACCTCCTCCTCCAATTCAGTCAGTGTGCTGGCAGGCGCGGCCCCTGTAAGCCAATGCATTTTGGAGCTGTCTATGACACGCTCCAAAATGCAGTGGCATCAGTTGAAAGGGGAAGCTACGCTTGAGTGAGGAGCGATAAGATAAGGCTTCTCACCACGCATCCCCACAGACGCCTGCAGGCATGCGCGCCCCCGCACACACGCACTGTATAGCCGACGGGGTGCCCAATCCCCGTCGGCTGTGCTGCGTTCCCTCCGCCTCCCCCCCAAACGCTTACAAAATGCCACGCTGGGTGCCCACCCCAGCATGGCAACCAACCATATAGCCGATGGGGTGCCCAACCTCGCCGGCTGCACTGTCCTCCCCCAGTAGTGAGTGCCACGCTGGGAGCCCACCCCAGCATGGCAAGCAATCAGAGTCGTACGGGGTGCCCAATCCTCGGCCGGGTTGAACGCCACCCCCATCGCTGTCCTGTGCTACCGCTGGGAGCCCACCCAAGCGTGGCAATGTCCCACGTAGTCCGCTTTTTTTTTCACCTGTGAAGAAAAACAGTCCCACGGTGAGTCTCCCCAGCCCCTCCCACAACCCGCACTCCACCCACTGCGCACCCAGCCTTCCCACTCCCCTCACCCCATACTTACCTCCGACCTTGGCGCCGACGATCTTCGGTGGACCGGGAACACGCCTGCACTCTTCAAAGGCGACCGCGAACTGAGGAAATGCCGTAAGCTGTGTAATGGGCTAGATAGGGGGTTTCAACTATTGCATATCTCAGGCATTTTTGAATGTTTGCCAAATTTTCAACATGGGGTTTTTGGGACCCCTTCTCATGATTGATGTCACTGTCATGGCGTTATTCGGGCCCGAAGGGTGATTTCGCGCAGTGACTGCGCAGTGACTGCGAAATCACCCTTTGGACCTGAATAACACCATGACAGTGACATCAATCATGAGAAGGGGTCTCAAAAACCCCATGTTGAAAATTTGGTGCCAAAATTCCAAATGACTGTTTTACGAGCGTGCATTGCGTAGTTCCTACGCAGGCTCGTAAGTTCGTGAATTTTCAATATTTTCACTCCAGATTTTCAACATTGCCATTTTACCACACCTTCTTATGAGTAGTACAGCTGTCATTTTTCACATCTCACCCAAAATGTGTTTCAGCCCATGTAGCGCACAATGGCGCAGTCGGTGTGTGAAATCAATGTACGGGACAAATTAAGAAAATCACAGTGACACTGTTCATGAGCAGAGGTCTTAAAATGGCTATGTTGAAAATTTGGTGAAAAGTCCTAAAATGACTGTTTTATTAGCGGCATTGCGCAGTTCCTACCGACGTCAGAAGGCGTGAATTTTCAATATTTTCACCCAGATTTTCAACATTGCCATTTTACCACACCTTCTTATGAGTAGTACAGCTGACATTTTCACATCTCACCCAAAATGTGTTTCCACCCATGTAGCGCAAATGGCGCAGTTGGTGTCGCGAGGTCAATGTAGGGACAAATTAAGAAAATCACAGTGGCCGCCCATCGGCGCCGGTGGAGATTTCCACTTGCGACGCCAGCGACCGGGTTGAGGCGGATCCGGCGTCGTAGGAACGGCCGGGGAGTAGGATTGGCGTCCGTTGGGCAGCTCTCCTTCTCCGGGGGGGTGTGGATTGCACTCGGTGCGTTAGAGACTCCTGGCGGAGGCAGGAGTTCTCCGCGTAGCTGAGGGCTTGACGTGGGGAGGCGGGTGGAGCTGGCGTCATTGCATGTCCCTGCCTCCTCTGGGAGAAAAAGGAGGAAAAGATGGCGGGCAGACCACTGATAGATGAAGCCCTCCTGAGAGCTCGGACGCCACCGCTGCTGCAGGACCCCAACCAGTTACAGTTCCAGGGTGACGGCGGTGGCCCAGGCCCCACCTCGGGGCAAGCCGGGGTGACCGAGGGTCCTCTGCAGCAATAGGGCGGTAGAGGTTCCGGGGCCATGACCAGGGCGGAGAATTTATTCCGGTGGTCCTGCTAGGACAAAGAAGAAGAAAAAAAAAGAAAATCACAGTGACACTGTTCATGAGCAGAGGTCTTAAAATGGCTATGTTGAGAATTTGGTGAAAAATTTCAAAAATGACTGTTTTACGAGCGCATGCTATACAGTTCCTACGCACGCCGTTAGTTCGCAAATTTTCAATATTTTCACTCCAGATTTTCAACATTGCCATTGTACCACACCTTCTTATGAGTAGTACAGCTGTCATTTTCACATCTCACCTAAAATGTGTTTCATGTAGCGCAGCATAATGGCGCAGTCGGTGTGCGAATCAATGTACAGGACAATTAAGAAAATCACAGTGACACTGTTCATGAGCAGAGGTCTTAAATGGCTATGTTGAAAATTTGGTGAAAAATTCCAAAATGACTTTTGACGAGCGTATGCTGCACAGTTCCTATGCATGCTCATAAGTTTGCAAATTTAATATTTTCACTCCAGATTTTCAACATGTCCATTTTATTAAACTTCCTTATGAACAGTACAGCTGCAATTTTTCATATGTCGCCCAAAATGTGTTTTCGCACATGTAGCGCACAATGGTGCTGTTGGTGTGCGAAAGCAATGTTTAGGACAGATTAAGAAAATCAAGTTACACTGTTCATGAGCAGAGGTCTTAAAATGGCTATGTTGAAAATTTGGTGACAAAAGTCCATAAAATGACTGTGTTACGAGTGAGCATTGCACAGTTTCCACGCACCCTCATTAGTTCATGACTTTGTAATATTTTCAGTCAGATTTTCACCAGTGGCATTTTCCACACTTCCTTATGAGCAGTACAGCTGCCATTTTTCACAACATGGCCAAGTGTGTTTTCACACTTTCAGTGCAGAGATGCGTGGTCGCTGTGGGAAATCATTGTTCGCACAGATAAAGAAAATTACAGTGACACTGTTCATGATCGGAGGCACCAAAATGCCTGAGTTGACAATCTGCTGTAAGAAATCCCCAACCTAATTATATTACGGGTGTGTTCGCACAGTTTCTATGTACGCCGTGACTTCACCCTTTTTTTAAATATTTTTACTACACATTTGAAACATAGCCATTTTTTACACCTCCCCATGAAAGAGTACAGCTGTCATTTTTTACATCCTGTTCGGAATATTTTTGCACCTGTGGTGCTAAATGCCGTAGTCACTGTGCATAAGCAGCTTTCGGCTAACAAACTGATATTCCCCCTGTTCATGAGGTGGGGTCACAAAACAAACATGTTGAAAATTTGGAGTGAAAATACCAACGAATGCCTGAGGTATTAGGCTTTTCAACTATAACGCCCCACCCTATAGAGAATGACAGGCATCAGGGGTGTGACTTGGGATTCTTGCCTGTGATGCTCATACCATTCCACACCCTGCAGTCACTGAGAGGCATCGAGGTATGCCTTGGACTCTTCGGCCCCAAAGTTCACCCCATTCTCCTATACCACACCCATCTCACCGTACTTCCTAATGGAATGGGGTGTGCATAAGGACCAAAGATCCCAAGGCACACCGTGACATTTGTCAGTGTCTGCAGGGTGGGGTGTGGTGAAATGGCGTGGCCGTTATGCCTGATGACCCAAAGGCACACCCCATGCCTGTCCGAATCTGCAGGGTGGTGGCGGGTTGGCTTCAGTTCAATACTTCACTGCCATTCCTATTATGCAGCTGTCTAACTCTACACTACCAATCCCAATGCCAGCAAGCAAACATTCGCATTGACAAATGCTTGTTTGTTTAAATGTTTCAGTTCTTTCTAGGTTTGCAGTAACAAAACCTTCTTTGTTTACCAGGACACAGAAATGTTTAAAACACAGTAAACCTGTAACCATTTCTTCCTTTTTCAGGTGTTTTGCAGCACAGGAGTTAGTTTGGCTTCAACTGTGGTTTGAAATCTCCAAACATATTTTTAGGGCAAACAACTGGCTGCAGTTCTGCTCTGTGTTTCCTTGAACAGAAACAGCTTTTATCAACAGAAGCTAAGCAAACTATCTTAGCTATTCCTTTTGTTTCACCAAAAGGAGCACCAAATGGTGTTTTTTAAAACACAGGCCCAGATATTCAAACTGCTAGAGGCTGTGGCGCAAGCCTGGGCGCATCTCAACTTTGTTGCGCAGGGGTGTGGCTTGGGCGATATTCAACGGAGCTGCGCTATGGCACAGCAGCTTTGAATATCGCACCCTAGCCACCCCCACTGTGCATGGCGCAGTGGCACTGTGCCAGCACAAGTGGCCAGAGTGGAGCATGGAGATGTGCTGGCGCAAGTGCCATTGCGCCATGCACAGCACCTGCGATATTCAAAAGGGGACATGCAAATGAGGCCATAATTTATGCAAGGTGCACAGGGGGCCATTTGCATCTCATTACGGCCCCATTTGCATGCCATTAGCATGCAGGTTCTCCGATCCCAGACGACTTGCGCCTGGCGCCCTGCCAGGCAGCAGCCGTTGGGGACTGACGCCCCCTGCAGCCCGATCGTGGGCATTCCTGTAATATAAAAAAAAAGTCCAATTTCCCTGGTGGTCCAGTGGACCTTTATGTGCCTGATCGCGGGCATCAGTATAGTTCCCCCCCATGTCCAATATCCCTGGTGGTCCAGTGGACGATCGCCGCAATCATCGGCATCTGTAACACATAACAGACCCCTACCACCCTGGTGGTCTAGTGTGTCCCTCCCACCTGCCCACTGAGCCCCCACCGCCCCGCCCGCCCTCATCAGCCGAGGGCGGCAGCACCCACCCGCCTGCCGCCCGCCGACTGACAGCTCGTAGGGCTGCATGCTCATTGGTTTACAGCGTGAGTCAATGGGCGTGCAGCTCATATTGTACTTAGTCCAGATATGTGAATGATTCATTCACATATCTGGACTGAGTATAGTATGGGCTGCACACCCATTGGCTCACGCTGGGAACCAGTGGGCATGCAGCCCTCACGAGCTGTCAATCGACGGGCGGGCGCAGGTGGGTGGGTGCTGCTGCCCACTGGCTGACGGGGGGAGCAGGGCGGTGGGGCCCAGTGGGCGGTGGGAGGGTACACTAGACCACCAGGGTGGTAGGGGTCTGTTATGTGGTTACAGATGCCCGCGAATCGGGCGTGATCGGTCCACTGGACCACCAGGATATTGGACGGGGATTGGCCCAGGATGCCCGCTGATGGGGCATGGGGGTGCCACAGGCAGCTGCCACCTGGGTGACCATCACTTGTTCCTTTTTTCGGCTTAATTTTGTGCAGGTGCAGGTAGGGGTTGTGCATGCATGACTCTGCACATCCCGGCTGAATATTGGGCTGTGCAGGTTGTCATGGGCACACACCCCACCCTGTGCCTGCATACATTACTGATGTGCTCAGTGGCATCCGGGATTTATCGGTGCACCTTTCCTTTGAATATCACACCAGGGTTATCAGAAGCCGCGACATGCGAACACTGTTGTGCCATGCGCAACCCTTTTGAATATCTGGGCCACAGAGTCCAGCCAGGAGCTAACAGCTTAGTCTCTCTAACAGAGACACTTTTCTAAGAAAAAAAGGAGTTTTCCATACAAGTGCTAGCTTGGCATTCCTGAGCAGGAACACTGGTTTAGGGGAATTTATTTACAAAATATAGGCTTTCCTTTAGCCTACCTTTACATCACAGGTACCTGCAGTTTACAAATGCCTTTATTCATAATGTGCTGCTAGTGTAATAGAGTTTTTTTTTACTTAGGAATTCAGGGTAACATGAATAGACAAGGGACCAGGAAATGAAGAGAAAATTTAAACAGCAGGGATAAGAAAGGGGAGAGGGGAGTTTTGTAAGGAGGTGGCCTGCCTCCATACAGAAAAATAGGGATAGCATAAAGAGAACCAGGAGAGTGGTTGCAACCAGAGGTTTAAGAAGAGGGAAAAGGTCCCAAGTCTCAGTGGCAGGGACAGACCTTGTCACAGTCATGTGAATGCCTATGGTGGAATGACCTCACATCACCAATTTCTGTACTGCGGAATAGAGAGGGCGAAGTTGGGCCCCAGGGGAGGTGACCTTGAATTGCTTCTATCCCAAAGAGAGCAGTATTGGATACACAGATTAGGTGCACTATGTTATCCAGGGTTAAATGAAATTTTTGAGCTAGTACCATTTTTGAATATGTGAACTTATGTTTGGTTAGCATGTTGAGTGATTGAATAATTACACTACATTTGGGTTTATTGTTATTTAGGGTTTTATTATACCCTTATTTTTGAGTGTAGTAAGCTAACTAGAGCCACTACTATGGTCTTTATTAACAAACAAAACATTGTTTGTGATTTAGATTTTATCTATATGTGCTTTTTTGTATTCATGCCTTTAGTGCATAATGGTTCTTTCAAAACTCATTTGTTAAATAATTGTGTAGACACTGCAGCTCCACTGTTATTTTTCTATATTGTGTGTATACATATATATGTGTGTGTGTGTATATATATACACTATATGTATATATATATATATATATATATATATATATATATATATATATATATCTTTTTGTGGGGTATATAGGCCAGTTTATTAGTACTCCAACTCTTGGATTTAACCGTTATATGCCATGGTGACTGGGCTTTTATGCTCTTTGGCCGAATATTCAAACTAAGCCCAAAAGTGCATAACAGCAGGAGCAAGTGCAAGTCCATTGTGCCCATGCGCAAGAGGCGGGATATTCAAAAACTGCACAGGCCAAGATGCACCAACAGCCGACGAGTGAATATCGCACCACCTGCACCATAGCGCAACTAGGGAAGTGAAATTGAGCATATCTGATGCGCCATAGTGCAACAAGGGATGTTCAACTGAGCAGTCCAGATGCACCATAGTGCAACCAGAGATGCCCCCCAGCAGCAGGGCAGCAATGCAACAGCACAACCGGGGATGCAGGGGCCCACCACCCATGCCACAGATGGACGGAGGAACACACAGCAGAACAGACATTGTCCCCCCACACCCCATGCACTGCACAACTGGGGGAGGGCTGGAATAACCACTGGCCCATGGATACCAGCAACCAACCCACAGCTGGGCCATGGTACCCCATCACACCCCCTGGCAAGCTGTGACCGGCACAAAAGGAGGGCCGACCACCCCGTGCCACACCATCTCACCAATGCAGAGCACACCCTGCACTGTGACCCCCAGACACCCTGCCCAGGAGCAGCGTCCACCAGTGCAGGATACCCCATGCATGCCACCACCCCCACTGTGACAATGCAACCCTGTGCACCACAGAACCATGCAAGGCAGCCCCACCACCAGCACCCATCAGCAGGTGGCAGCACACAGCGATGCAACGACTGCATACACAGTGCCACCACGCACATCCTCCCTGAGGTACAGCTGAGAGACTGACCATGCGTCAGCACATGACGTACCCCACATGTGACAGGGCATGCCCCGGACCCCAGCACCAGTGGTAGAGCACCCTGCACACCCTCCCAAGGACACACCCTGACCCAGCAATGGCCACAACAGCCAGTGCAGACACCCACAGTGGTGCATGGAAGCATGCACCACACAGGATGCAACACAGTGCATGGACAAACACCCACCCATACCCAAGGGCACACCAACATAGGGACGCAGTAGCAGGGCAACCAAGCCCCCACTGTGTAGCCATGGAAACCGTGTACACACGGCCAGCATTCCTCCATGGCACAGGAGTGCCAGCCACCCTGCACAGGCACTGTGGAGCTGTACGCCACCAGCATTTGCCCAGAGCACAAGTGACAGACAGTGGTGCACATCCCCTGCAACACACACAAGCCACAGCATGGAGGTGGGACAACAACAGTGGAGGCCACAGTGTCACCCGAGGCAGACATGCACCACACCAGTGACAGGAGGAAACCCGGCATTGTGATGGGTACAGTAGCTGTCCTGCATGGACAGCCACCACTGATATGCCAGTGGACCATGCAGGTCACAGACATGCAGGGTGTCAGCTGCACAGGCCATGGACGGCTGACAGGTGCACCATGGACAGAGCATGCACTATGACCAATGCACACAGTCATCCAGTGCACAGGGAACAACACACACACCACAGACAGTGACTGATAGCTACTCCCACACTATAGTCACCTCCCCCACGGACACACACACATGCACATGACTGCACCACCCTGACGCCATGCACACCACTGCAGCTGAGCACCTGTAGCCCGCTGCAAAACAGAGACCACCACATTAGGTATATCAAAGCAAATGTATTGTACAAAACACACAAAACTATTTACAGATATATACAAAAGGTTGGGGGGAGGGCCACGAACAAGGTGGGGGTGGGTAAGGGGCAGGGGTGAACAAATGGTAGAGGGAAGGAGGGGTGTGAGGGTGGGTCCGGGGGGTAGAGAAAATCAGGGGCAGTAGGATGATCATTGGGAGCCCCGCTCACAGCTCTGGCTGCTCCTCCCGCCATGCCGCCGTCTGACTCCCACACGGTCAATCCTCTCTAAAATTTCAAGGGAAGCCCTGTCCACCTGCAGTATCTCCTGCAGGTTCTTCTGATGGCTTGCAACTGCCATCCACCTAGGACAAGGGAGCAGAGTCAATAGGTGTGAATGCACAGCCCCATGCAGCCCACCCACTGTGCATGGCATACGGCCATGGGACATGCCTCTGTGATGGTGTGTGACCACCCACAGTGATCGTGTCCACAAGACCTGCTCACCCAGGCACACACAGCCATGTGGACCACTGCACACATCCACCGGCCAAGTCCTGCACAGCACCACCATGGCTGTTCAGTGACATAGCTATGTGGTGCGAAGGCAGTGGCACAGCCAGGTACCTGGTGCACACATGGACCACCATTGACGCACTCCCAGACATGCAGTGCCACTGGACAGTGCTGACTGTAACAAGTTGCGTGCATAACAGTGGTGTCAATGGATGGTGGCCATGCCCCACAGCTCACCCTGTTACACAGCATGCAATAGTAATCATGGAGGTAAGGCACTCACCATCATCGGGCTGGTCCATGCCCAGCTGCCCGCCCTGTTACACAGCATGCATAGTAATCATGGATGTGGGCACTCACCATCATCGGGCTGGTCCCTCTGCCTCTGTGGACCTTCACCCTCCTGTACTGACAGTCTTCCTGCTGGTGTCTCCTCTCCTCACCAGCCGCCGTCTGGGCATAAGGTGCAAACATGGAGAGAGGAACATCAGTACAATCCTGTAGCAAAGTCCTCCTGCCCCCATGTGTGTGCAATCCCACACAGCCAGGCCCACCCACCCCACACCCTAACACCACCATAGCCAACACCGGACGGTCCCCCCCCATGTTCCAGACACATGCAACCGTGATACCCATATGGAAGATAAAAGTGTATGGATCTTGCACCTACCTGGCCGTGGCACCGTGCCCCTCCTGGCATGTGCCCACAAGCGAGCAAGCAGGTCCGGGTCCCTCCACCTCAGGTCCCCATATCAGTGGTGGCACTGCTCTGCTGTCCACCCCATTCCTGTGGCCTCCTCCAGGGCGTCGGCCACCTCCTGCCACACCTGAGTCCTGGACCTGTCCAGGGGTGCTTCACCAAACAGTGGGCCAACAAGTGGCTCCACAATGGCAACCAAATTTGCCATTTCTACCTGGCTCAGCTGGGCAGCTCTCCTCCGCACTATCTCTATTGCTCGGTAGAGACAAAATGGCACTCTGCAGTGTGAGTTCCGCCATGTGCAGATACTGCACGGCATAGCTGTTATTCCCTATCACACTGTCACTGAACAGCGCGGAGCAGTGGTGCACCCATGCCTGATGCATGGCACCTAGGGGCGAAGGTCGGCACAGGGTCAAGGGTCTCTGGCGCATGGACAGCCACAGCATGATTGGAACTCAATGCATCTAGTGCGATTGGGCTTATGTGCCACCTTCGTAGCTGCTTACCACACTGTTGCCCCTGCACTGCCTACAATGCCCCACCGCCACAGTGCCAATAGGTGAACAGCGCTGTAGTGCCACTGGCACAATGGGTGGCCATGCCCTGCATTGCCTCCCATGCACAGCACGCCAGCAGCGCAGCAGATGCTCAGGCCATCAACCCAGGCATGCGCAGTTAGGTGTGTACTCGCGATGTCACAAAACTGCATCCTTGGCTCAGCACGCTCAACACATTGCATAAAGTGCAAAGCCGCAATATTCAGCTGTCATATGCAAATCAGCTAATCAGCCATTCAGTGGCGCAGTCACTTCATTTGCATCCACTTAAAGATGCGCTTTCCTCATTGGCATGGGTTGCGCTATAAAAGTGCAACATTGGGCTGCACTGGCCATAGTCCGGTTACTGCAGTCTATTGGTGAGTTGCATGCTGTTTGGGGAGTGTGGACTGTGGATTTTGGGACATGCATGGGACTGCACAGTCACAGGTAACATCTGTCATTCTACAGGCTGAATCATGACCGAGCGATGTTGGAGGAAGAGGAACAGAGTTGTGGGAGGAGGAGAAGGAGGTCAAATTTCATGAAGGCTAAGATGGATGCTCTGTTCAAGGCCTACCTGGACCAGGAGCGGCTTCTCAGCGGACGGTAAGGAACACTACAGGCCCATGCTGCTGCATGGGAGGAAGTGGTGCATGCTGCTGTAACCTGCATGGCAGCCACCAGCGCCCTGCAGGAGAGTGCAAGAAGAAGATGGGCACAGACAGGGAGGAGGATTAAGGAGAAGGTGACTGTCATCAGGGCAGCATGATTCATGCGAGTAGGTGGGGACAGCAGGAGGGTGCTACACCAGACCCACAGGAGGAGAGGGTTGCTAGCAGCATGCAGTGTTGTGCCATTGAGGGTGTTCCGGGTGGTGGATTCCAGACAGGTGGTAGCCCGTCACTGCATGGTAGGTCATGGTGTCTATTGGGAGGGGGGCAGGGTAGGTCACATGCAGTAACATGACTTTGTTTTCTCTTACGACTCCTGAGCGTCTGCATGGGTCAGTGGTGGTGGACCTCTCCACTGAGGCCGGTCAGATGGAGATGGAGGAGGGCCCATCCACCTTCACAGGAATACGTGGCTCAGTGTGACAGTGGGCCCACCTGGATGTCTAGACTGATGTTGTTGGAGCAGGTGCAGAGGAGGCCCTGCCTGTGTCCCAGTGTGCTAGCGTCCATGGATGCAAGCATGCTGGGACTTGGAGTGCCGGGTCCATCACCGATGATGATGTCACTAACATCATGGGCAGTGACACGGTGTAAGCCACAGGATGGCCACACAGCAGGTAACATCGTGGCCATGGCTGTGGGTGGTGCCACCGTGGAGGCCTGCGTGTCATCACAGTCTTAACCGTGCCTGTCAGCACCGTGGGACAGCATTGGTGTGTACAGGACAGTGGAATGTTGCAGCCACTATGGTGGCACCAGTGAGCCCTGGGGAGTGGCAACTGGAGGGGCAGCATCAGCAGTCAGCCAATGGGCTTGGGGGTACAGTGTCAGGGGGTGGTGTCAGTGCACCTCCTGTGGACATGCCCAGGCCTGGTCCTGGTGTGCAGCACCCACCTCAAGGAGTGCTGAGTATCAGGGCCATGCATACCCTGAGGGACAGCAAGCCAATCAGGCAGATGACCTCTTAGATGAGCACACCCGATACTGTAAGCATCATTCAATCAGGCAGATGCGGCTTTCAGACGGCGGATGCACTGGAGTGCTGCTCTGGAGGGCAGAGGAGCATCGCAGCAGAGAAACCGCCTGCTCCTGGCAGGGATGGACCAGATGCGGAGGATGTGACCGCTGCCATTGACAGGCTGCCACATACAATCACAGTTGCCATGGCCACAGGGGGCACACAGTTATTTGCCCATGCGTCACAGACACCGCGCAGTGCAATGTCCACCCCCCGTTCCCGGCATCGTGCGACACCATCCTTGTTGATGCCAGGTTCAGCTGTGGGAATCCTGAGCATGCCTGGCGCAGGCATGTTCGGTGTGCTGCAGACTTCTGCGCGAGCACGGTCGTGTTCATGCAGTGGAACCCTTGGGGGACCATCGGTGCCACTCCATGAGGCCAGTGGTCAGCCTGTCAATGCTGGCGGGTCTCGCCGGGGCCACCCATGCATCTGTGGTGGCCAGGGCACTGTGGCGCGTGACTGACCTGTCTCCCAGCATGGCTACTGTCTGATGCTGCCCTGTGTGCATTGTGTCATTCAGCGGGCAATGCACGGATGGGTATCTGGCCCTGCATGCAGACACACAGTCCATCTGCACACTCTCCTGGCTGCTGTTCGCAGTTGCATGTGCATGATGATGCCTGCATTG
Source organism: Neoceratodus forsteri (assembly GCA_016271365.2). NCBI lineage: Eukaryota > Metazoa > Chordata > Ceratodontiformes > Ceratodontidae > Neoceratodus > Neoceratodus forsteri. The sequence goes on along the minus strand of CM028136.1, from coordinate 979,759,108 downwards.
CGCTGTACGCCAATGTGCAATGGTGCCCAGCATCTGACACATGCACAATGACAGGCAGTGGGCATGGTGGTCTGTGGACATGTGTGTGGCTAAGGGAGGCATTCTGGGTCGGTGTGCCTCCTACCCTTTGTGCATGTCTGGTGAGTTGTGTGTGTGTGTCTGTCCACGTGCCATGTTAGAGCTCACCCATCCCTGGTGGTGTGTGTGGTTCCATGCCTGGCCACTTCCCTTGACAGCATGCACCCTGTGTGTGTCCATGCATGTTTGTGGGTTGTGCCTTTCCACTGGTGATTGCACATGGCCCCATGACTTACCTGGTTTGGCTGAAGTGCTCCTCCGTGATGGTGTCCCAGCACAGCTGTGCCAGCTGGAGCAGTCAGGGCTTCTGTCGCCCAAGGGGCTGCCCATCACCATTGTCACCAGTGTCCTCATCACCCCCATCGCTGTCCTCTCTTTGACCTGTACAGCTATCCCACATCTGCTGGCCATGTTGTGTAGGATGCAACAGGCCAGGAATAGCCCACAGGCCTTTGAGGGGTTGTACTGTAGGGCACCGCTGGAGGTGTCCAGGCAATGGAAAAGTGCCTTCAGCATCCCGAACACCCGCTTGATGACATTACATGTGGTGGTGTGTGCCTCATTGTAGTGTTGCTGCGATGGGGTCGCGGGCCGCCGGTATGGTGTGAGCAGCCAGGGATGCAGTGGGTATCCACTGTCACCTGTGTGTAGAGGGTAGAGGTTAGTTTGGTGATCAGCATCGCCCTGCCCCGGGCCATGTAGGCCACTACCCATGTCACCTCTGACCATGCCCCTCCCAAGCCTTATGTTTGTCTGTGTGGTTTGTATATTCACCCACTAGGTGGCCAGTGGGGATGTTCCCACTCTCGAATCTGTGGCACAGTGCTGACTGGTGCCAGATGAAGGCATCGTGTGCTCCCCCAGGGTGCGTGGCACAGACATTGATTATGCGCCCCCTGGCATCACACACCACCTGGCAGTTGATGCTAGCATAGCCCCTTTGCGATTCATGTATGTGGCCCCTCGGGCCAGGTGGTGTGTGGATGGCCACATGGGTGCAGTCTACGTTCCTAGCACACCAGGCATACATGCTACCCTGTGGAACTCCTGTATGTTTCTGTGCACTCTGCCGGTGTGCTGGGGAAATGGATGTACTCCGCAGCATGTGGCAGCAGTGCACTGAGGAATTGGGTGAGGTGGCATGACGCGCCAACTGGGTTATGCCTGTGGTGTCCCCTGTTGGTCTCTGGAAGGTACCCATGGCAAGCAAGCACATGCAAGCTGTCACTTTAGTCTCCACTGACAGAGCATGGCTCCGTCGTGTGGGTGCCTGCATCACATCACTGCACAGCTCACAGAGCCACCTCAGAATTGCCCAATTCAGGCAGTACCGCCCACAATCTCCGGTATCACTATACAGCTCGAAGCTGGTGCAGGCTCGGTACTACCTGTTAGGGCATACTGCCAACAGGCCTTCCACGGCCGTGGCTCCCCTGCTGCTCACCTTTCACCCCCTCATTACTGCCTCCATCTGGATGGTGGCACTGGCCACGCCCTGGCTTGTGTTCACCCCCGCAGCTGTTACTGTATTCCCCACTGTCCTGGCTGCTACTTCTGCACCAGGAACACCTGACTGTGCTGGTTTCACTGCTGTGTGGCACTTCCTTCTGCACTGTGGCTGTGGCTCCCCATACCTTCCCTGAGCCTGTGGGTTCAGGGTGCCCTTTCACTGTTCTGCCCTGTGTATGTGTTGCCTGTATGACTGGCTATAGTTTAGCAACTTGTGGCTTCCCTGTAGCGTTCTTGTGCCTCTCCTTGTTCCTTTTATTTTGGCTCATTTCGCTATGGCACAACTTCTGCTTGTCCCTATTGCGCATGGCATGTTGTTGAATATCGCACTGCGCCATTTATGCATGGTTCCTCCCTCTGTTGCACATAATTCATTATCATTGCGCTGTTGCTCAGCGTGATTTGGGGGGGCGCAACTGCCGCCTGCTGAATATAGCAGAATGGTGCATTTTCGGACTTGAGCTGGCGCAACCCTATTGCACACGGCGCAGCCCTTTTGAATATCTGGGCCTTTGTGTATGTATAAACAGGCCAGTATAGTGCACATGATTAAGCATTAAATATTGGTTTATTTCCCTTTTCTTCCCCCCTTCCCCCCCATGAATGTATGTATTTATTTATGGAGTCTTTTATGTAATGTATTTAGCATTACCCTAGTGCTCTAACAGGTCTGTTCATATGTTCTTTTGTTATTGTGAACATACATGTGTGATATATTTCATTCTGTTATCAACACATATTTTTATCTCTGAAGTATCCTTGTCTTCAATTTAGTCTAACTTGTATTGCATTTTACTTCTGTTTTTGTGTTCATCTCCACTTGTAGTGAGTCTGATGTTCTCTTACGTATGTATACACTATTTGTATGTTTTATATATACATTTTACTATAAGTGTGTGTCACTCTAGGGTGAGACACTGGCCCAGATATTCAAACTGCGCCAGGCTGTGGCACAAGCTTGGGCGCAGCTCAACTTGCCTGCGCAGGGGCGTGGCCTGGGCGATATTCAGCAGAGCTGCGCCATGGCTCAGCAGCTTTGAATGTCTCACCCTGGCCACCCCCACTGTGCATGGTGCAGTGGCACTCCGCCAGCGCTAGTGGCCAGAGTGGAGCATGGAGATGTGCTAGTGCAAGTTCCATGGCGCCATGCACAGCACCCATGATATTCAAAAGTTGTCATGCAAATGGTGCCATAATTTATGCAAAGATTCATTCACATATCTGGAATGTGTAGTACAGTATGGGCTGCACACCCATTGGCTCACGCTGTGAACCAATGGGCATGCAGCCTAACGAGCTGTCAGTCGGCAGGGCGGCAGGTGGGTGGGGTGCTGCTGGCTGACTGGGGGAGTGGGTGGTGCGTCTCCAGTGGGCTGGTGGGGAAGGGGTACCACTAGACTACCAGGGATATTGGTCCTTTCTTTGTGTACAGATGCCTGACGATCAGGCAGAAAGTGGTTCACTGGACCACCAGGGATATTGGATGGGTTTTTGTATCTTTACACAGATGCCCACGATTGGGCAGAAAGCAATCCACTGGATCACCAGGGCCCCCCATGCCCCACCAGGTGCTGCTGGAACTCCGGTGGCCACCCACAGGTGGCAGCTGCCGTGTTGCGCCCTGCAATGCGGCAGCTAATCTATGGGTGGCCATCAGTTGTTCCTTTTTTTTTTTTGGCTTAACTATGTGCTGGTGCAGGTAGGGGTTGCACATGCATGGCTCTGCACATCCCAGGTTGAATATCAGGCTGTGCAGGTTATGCATGGGCACACACCCCCACCTGTGCCTGCATACATTACTGATGCACTCCGGTGCATCGGGATTTGTGCCATGCATTTTCCGTTTTGAATATCGTGACTACGCATCAGTGGGTTGCACATGCACAACCCTTTTGAATATTTGGGCCACAATGTTTTACATACACTGTCACTTTCAAATCTACCTTTAAAAGTAGAGTGCATCACCTGTTTGAACACTCCTAATGATAATCTGAAGCAAAACCAGTAGGAGGTTGGTGGGTTTCACTGCGAGCCTCAAATTTTGAAGGCCATAGATGCTTTTGGCTGCTTTTTCATATATGAATGTACTGAATAAAGTAAGAAATATGGTTTTAACATGCACTACAGCTTGTTTGGTATTTTGTGAATGGGTCTTATTTATCAAGCTGCAGTGGGTGGCGCTGGAACTTTCTGTTCAGTTGGTTGTTGCTCTCACTAGCACACACCTGGCGGTTGGGGCTGCTTTTTTATGGTTTTAACTGATACAGTCCCTCGAAGGTAACTGCACAGTCTCTTGAAGGGTAATGGATACAGTCCTGGAAGGGTAACTGATAAAGTCCTCAAAGGATAACTGATATGGCCTCTCAAAGGGTAACTGATACAGTCCCTCAAAGGGTAACTGATAAAGTCCTCAAAAGGTAACTGATACAATCCTCAAAGGATAACTGATATGGCTCAAAGGATAACTGATATGATCTCTCAAAGGATAACTGATATGGTCTCTCAAAGGGTAACTGATATGGTCTCTCAAAGGGTAACTGATATGGCCTCTCAGAGGGTAACTGATATGGTCTCTCAAAGGGTAACTGATATGGCCTCTCAAAGGGTAACTGATATGGCCTCTCAAAGGGTAACTGATATGGTCTCTCAAAGGGTAACTGATATGGTCTCTCAAAGGGTAACTAGTAATTATGCTAGTACCCAACTTGCAGCTAAGACTCAGTCTATCACAGCAGTATTACAGCTGATAGTAAGACTAAGAATGGCTTTGCTTTACTTTTCTCATTTTCTCCAGATTGAATTCCAGTAGTCTGTAATGCAGCTCAAAGTTGGCATGCTTGCCAAAAATTCTAAGCTTTAGAGGAAAGAAGAGGAAGCCTTTTGCAGTTAAGGGGATTTTAAAGCTTTGCAGCACTAATTTATTTTGTGTGTGGCTATGTACGTATATTCTGGAAAATTTAATTAGATTACTTTAACCAGCTGCATCAGCTAAATCTCTAAGTTTTCATCATGTTTTTTTGTTATTGTATCAGAACCACTTTATAAATAATAAGATTCGAGAGACTCTTAATTAGTCCCATGCATATTGTATAAAAGGAATAAGTGATTACAAGGGTTAAAGGGTACTCACTGCTCTTTGCTTTGATTTAGGCCTGTTTATTATTTCCATGTTTGGTAGTTTTTCCATAATTATAATTTTCTTGTTCATCATGATGAGAAATTAGTAGTTAATGAATTTCAGCACATCCACTTTTTACTTCAAATGAGGTTGGGGGAGACTCAGTTAAGAAGGGGATAAAACCTTTTATAGGTACATCAGGGAGCAAAGGAAGACCAAGGAGGGATAGTGAGGCTTAATAAAGGGAGGGAGGGTGGGCAGAGGTGACTGTGAAAAGGCAGAGATACTAAACAAATATTTTGCTCAGTATTTACAAAGGAAGAGGGAGGTACCTAAAACAAACAGTAGAAACACTCTGGATACAGAAGTTGATACCAGCCCATTTACAGAAGAAAGAGTTCTGAAAGAGCTCTTAAAACTGAAGGTGGACAAAGCAATGGGGCCTGATGGAATTCATCCCAGAATTCTAAAAGAACTAAGGATAGAACTAGTGACACCACTGACTACCCTCTTTAACAAATCATGGGAGGATGGGGTGGTACCTGAGGACTGGAGGAGGGCAGATGTGATTCCCTTCACAAAAGTGGGAGCAAGGCAGAAGCAGGAAACTACAGACCTGTTAGTTTAACCTTAGTGGTAGGGAAAATGATGGAATCACTTCTGAAGGAAAGAATTGTTGCGTATCTAGAGGCCAGAGGGGCACAGGACCCAAGGCAGCATGGATTCACAGCGGGAAGGTCATGCCAGACAAATCTGATAGATTTCTTTGACTGGGTGACCAAAGTAGTAGATCAGGGAGGGCTGTGGACATGGCCTACCTAGACTTTAGCAAGGCATTTGACACAGTCCCACACAAAGATTAATATACAAGTTAGCCAGCCTGGGAGTGGGTCCCAAGATGACAGCCTGGGTAAAGAATTGGCTGGAGAATAGGACAGAGAGTAATAGTAAATGGAGTCCACTCTGAAAAAAGGGGGTTAGCAGTGGGGTACCACAGGGTTCAGTATTAGACCGTCCTCTTCAATGTCTTTATAAGCGACTTTGCAGAGGGACTGGAGGAAAAGTATGTCTCTTTGCAGATGACACAAAGATCTGCAACAGAGTTGATGCACAAGGTGGGGTGGAAAGGATGAGAAGGGACTTGGCAAGGTTAGAGGAATGGTCAAATGTATGGCAGCTTAGATTCAATGCTAAGAAGTGCAGGTAATGCACCTGGGAAACAAAAACCCAGGGGAAGAGTACACAATGGGGGTGAGATACTAACAACAACAAAATGGAAAGGGACCTGGGGTAGTCATATCAGATGACCTAAAGGTGGGCAAGCAATGTGAGAGGGCAGCAAGAAGGGCTGGGGGATACTGGGATGCATAGGGAGAGGCATCACCAGCAGAAAACAAGAAGTTATTATCCTCTGTACAGACAGCTGGTGAGACCACATCTGGAGTACTGCGTGCAGTTCTGGAGACCCAATCTCCAAAAGACATAGACAGGATGGAAGCTGTCCAGAGGAGGGCAACAAAATGGTGCAGGGTCTGCACCGAAGACATATGAAGTGAGACTTAAGGAGCTTAATATGTATAGCCTCGAGAAAGGAGGGGGACATGATAGAAACTTTCAAGTACCTCAAGGGAATCAACAAAGTCCAAGAGGGTAGCATCTTTCAAAAAAAGAGGTGTGCAAGAACAAGGGGGCACAATTTGAAGATAGAAGGGGGCGGCTCAGAGGTAATTTAAGGAAGTATTTTTTTACAGAGAGGGTTGTGGATGCATGGAACAGCCTTCCAGAGGAGGTTGTGGAGTCAAAAACAGTGGTGGAATTCAAGCATGCATGGGACAGTCATAAGGCAATTCTAGGGGGTGGGGGTAGGAAGAAGTAGGCTGCTGGTTAACTAGGATCTGCAGCTTATCCATCAGGTAGGGAAATGGGCAGACTGGGTGGGCCAAGCGGTCCTTATCTGCCATCAAATTCTATGTTTCTATGTTTCTATGCTTCTATTTTATCTACCAATGCAGGCTGCAGAGATAACAGAGTTTATCTATCCATCAGTAAGTTTTTCATGTTGTCACTGTAAAAGCTTATGCTTTAGGGGTCATTTGTTTCAAATTTCAAACAAACTTGTCTTTGGTTGCTATCATAAGACATCATCACTCTGTAGTAAAGGCTGAAGATATTTACAGTACTTGAAGCCTCAAAGTGTTCCGTTTTCTTCCTCAGCTTAAAACTGTGTATTGGATGCCAAACACAGTTTATTTATTTAATGTTCATTTTTAACTTTTGGTACCCAGGAAGGTGTACTGAGTTGAAAAACTACTTGTTTCCAGATGTGTCCGGGGGGGGAAAGCAAAAGTGAAAAGAGACAGGAAAAATATTTTGTAACAAAATGTTACAAAGAAAATCATGCTAATCATAATGGAGAAAGAGGAAACATCAAAGCACTAACAGTACTGAGCAATGTTAAGGAATTAATCTGTGATTTTGTATAGTAGAAGACACATGTACATGCTAAAGAATGTACACTTACAGATGCTACACAATACAGACAGATAAATGCAGGCAATCACACACCTCATAGAATAAACAAGCATACCTCACATAAAACAAATATTGCACTTTTAACTTGATCGGTTCCAGCAATAAAGTCTCTGGAGTCGGTATGATCTTTTGAACAGAACAAAGGTCTCATGAGTTGTGACTGATAAGCCTCCACTACTCCCTCATGTGATTGATTAATCTCAATGGAGTCTGACAGTTACATTTTCCCTGTTCTTGGTTCCTTGGCGATAAACAATTCCATGGTCTGAAAACCTACTCCAAGTCCTGAAAGTCTCGACCACAGAGTCCTGTCATTGATATCAGCAATGGCATCAGACAGTTTCTCACATACAGCACAAATCGTAGTGAGAAAGAAAACATGGGCTCAAACGGGGATCAGTTCCTGGCTCCTTAAATACTGCCCTGGTGCTCTGCCACTATGCTATCATCTAGGTGGTTAGACATAGGGTTTATAGACAGGGGTGTATGCTGTGGGAAAACATACCCTGCATTGAGTGCAGATCCCACGTACACAGATGCAGTGGAGTTTAGTAATAAACTCTATGCCAGCTGGAATGAATGCTTGCCATCAAGTTATAGTCAAGCCTACACAAACCTCAAAGCCTCAACTGGAACTAATTAAGTTGACTGCAGCATAGAACTAACAGTGCCACATTCTGAAACCCTGTTTCAAACTCTGCTGAAACCCTATCACTAATATATGCAATACCATCTAACAATTTCTGCCATATAACATAAACTGTAGTGAGAAAGAATACATGTGCCCCACTGAAACTCAGACCTGAGCTTATGTAGGTCTGAAACCCTACACCAAGCCCTAAAAGTCTTTCACTTACATCATGAATGACATCGTGCAGCCTAACGAATGTAACCTTAAACTTTGCTAAATGTAGAACAGAACACCCTTGACCACAAGGTTGCTTACAAGCTAAAGCTTGTGGGTACATAAAAACTATTACAAACAGCATTATTCAGGACGGTCATTTGTGCCACATGGGAGGGTACAGAACAATACAGGCTAGAACAGAACAGTGCACATGTAGAGCCGGGAGCTTTATCCGTGTGAAGTCATCCTGCTGGGCTATAAACGAAACGAAAAACTCAGCTGAGGACAACATTTCCCTGCTAGTATGGGTAATTAGTGCAGCTATGGGTAGAGTGAGATTTGAACAGTTTCTTGAGGATAATGACAGCCTGAGACTTTGCATTTTTAATTTCCTGGGGAACGTTGTTCCACAGGTTTTGGAGTCACTAAGCAAAGGATACAACACCTATCACTCTAGAGCACCTATCTTCTGCTGGCACCTGACTTTGTGGGCTCTGAGGGCGTGGGTGGAGTTTTGGGTGGGGTTTAGGAGACCTGAGAGGTACTGTAGCTGGGCAGCTTACCAAGACAGAACTTGCGGAGAAATCTGGTATGAAGCAATGGAAGATGTGATGGGTTTCAAGCAATGGTCAACCAAGCTGACTGTAAAGGTTGCAGTGGTGGGTGCCAGGTAGCTAGTTGAGGATGAATCTATAGAATGTACTCCCTCTTGCAGTGTGTGAACTTTTCCTTGATTTTATCTGCCTTATCCTGTTAGATTCATCTTTTGAAACAGTAAATTGATTTTTTTTATTCTTCCTGTAGCAATGTTGGAGCATTGCTGCCACATGTACTCTGATTTTATAGATTCCTATTGTTTGTATTGAATACAATATTGGTTTATAATAACTGGCAAATGTTCCCATTGACAAAATCAGTTATAATTCATAGTTATAACTGGCTTGTTATAATGGCAGACACACTCAGCTTTGTTAAGGGGAAAGCCACGAGACACTGAATTGCTCACGCTATACAGTTTACATATTCTAGTGACATTTGCTGATTGAAAAAATCTCTCTAGTAATTAAATAAAAAGGTGTAGTGTGTAAAACTCAAATGTTACATACTCTAACATAGAAACATAGAAATATAGAAGTTGATGGCAGATAAGGACTGTAAGGCCCATCCAGTCTGTCCATTCCTTTTTCTACCTTATGAATGTGCCATCGGCCTTTGCTCTGTCAATGGCCTATCTATTCATACTCATCTGTATTGCTCCCTTATGCCTATCCCATGCCTGTTTGAAGCCCTGCACTGTATTCATATCCACCACTTCCTGAAGTAGACTGTTCCATGCATCCACCACCCTTTCTGTGAAAAAGAACTTCCTCACATTACCCCTTAATCGGCCTCCCTCTAATCTCTTGCTGTGTCCTCTTGTCCTGCTAGTTTTCTTATACTGAAACATGGTCAACAGGGAGACTTGGGGGAGTATTTGGTATCCTGCATCTGAAGGGTGGGGGGTCGCTGGTGGGCAACGACAGCAATGGGTAGGGTGGTAGGCTGCAACAACTGGTGCACCAATCTTTCTAAAATTGCCTGGAGTGTGGAGGAGATGTTTAGTGTGCAACCACATAGAAAAACTTAGAAAGGAGATTGAGGGTCTGCAGGAGGAACTAAGACAGGCAAGGCAGATTGGGGGTGGGTTTAGCCCAATACTGGAGGGAGGAAGAAGGGGAGATGAGGGAGGGCGATTTAAGCCAACAGTGGTGAGGAGAGGGTCAGAAGAAGGGAAGCAGAGACAAAGGGGCCCAGGCCAGGAAGAACAATTGCTGGGGAAACCAGGTCAGGAGACAAAAGACAAATGGAAGGAGGAGATAGGGACTTGTGAGGGGAGGTGAAGAAGTGGCAAAAGTCATGGAGTGGAAAGGAGAGAACAGGTTACTATGCAGAGAGAGGAGGGCATTTGTGAAGGGTCTTCAGAAAATAGTTGTGCACTGCTAGAGAGGAAGAAGGTGGAGGAGGGAAATGATGGACATTAGAGGAGTAATTGATAAATGCCTGGACCAAACTGGAGCGGGGGACGCTCTGCTGGGGAGAATTGCAACAGGGGTAAAAAGGGGAATAATGTGCAGGAGGAAGAGGAGCTGGAAATGAGAGAGGGAGATGAATGGAAGCAAGCAGGGAGTAAGAGGGGTGGAATCTTAGTGCTGGGGGACTCAATACTAAGAGGAGTTAGGTGGGGTAGCAAGGGGGAGAGGCATAGTCGCATTTGGGTGGAGGCCATGCCAGGAATGACAGAGGAAAGGGTGGGACAGTCTGTTCTGAAATATGCTAGAAGGGGTAGGGACAAGCCTCATTTAATTATACATCTTGGGACAAACAACCTGGCTGACAAGACAGTAGATACAGTCCAGAGGAGGTTTGAGGAACTAGCACAATTATGTGAGGGGGCAGGAAGATCAGTAACTTTTTCAGAGATGCTTACAGTGCCAAAGGCAAGCACAACAAGAAAGCTGAGAATAGAGGAATTTAACGGATGGCTAAGAACCTGGTGTTGTGCTAAAGGGTCTGGGCTGTTGAGGGGTGGGGAGGGACCTGGGAGGACAGTAGTCTGTATGCCAAGGACAGACTACACTTGAGTGAGGAGGGAAAGAAAGTGTTGAAACAGAGGATGGAGGAGTACATAGAGGAAGTTGGGAATTTAAACTAGGAGTGGAGGGTGGCAGTTGGGGAAGAGATATGCAGAGACCACAGGTTGGGAAACCATATGAGCTTACCCCCCATAACAGTGACAAAGGACAAATGGCAAGTACTGTTGGTGATGCTAGGAAAGGAGGGCAGGATGGGGGAAGGGTGGAAGGTGGTTACCCTTAATGCTAGGAGTCTTGGGAGGAAAACTGCAGAGTTACAGGTTCTCATGGCAGAGGGAGAGGTGGACATTGCAGTCATCACGGAAACATGGGCCACCCAATACAATGACTGGGACCTGTCTGTACCAGGGTACAGATTATTTCGTAAGGACAGAGTGATTGGGAAAGGGGGGATGGCCCTATGTGTGAAGGAAGGACTGAAGTGTGTAAGGGAGGAAGGGGAGGAGGGTAGTACGGAGTCACTTTGGATGCAAATCCAGGATTCCAAGAATAGGATTTTTAGAATGGGAGTGGTGTACAGGCCACCATCTCAGACAGAGGAGTTAGACAGGGAACTAGCGGGACAGATCAGGAGGACCTGCGAGAAGGGTAGTGTGGTGATTGTGGGGGACTTCAACATGCCAGGAGAGGACTGAAGCACCCCAACAACAGGAACAGAAGGGAGCAGGTACTGCTGGATGCCTTCCAGGACAGCTTCCTGCTGCAAATGGTCAGTGAACCAACCAGGTTAGGAAATACCCTTGACCTTGTGCTGGCAAATGGGGACTTTGTGAGAGAACTTACAGTGGAGGAACCGCTGTCAGGGAGTGACCACCACTCAGTATGGCTCATATTGGATATGGGCAAGGAAGGAGTGGAATCTGGCACAAGAGTGCTGGAATTCAGGAGGGCCAACTTTGGGAGGATGGGGGAAGTGGTAAAAGGGTACCTGGCCAGAATTCAATCTAGTATGGACACTAACCAGAGGTGGGAGCTCATAAAGCTGGGGATAGTGGAGGCAACCAAAACCTGCTGCAAAGCCCAGAGCAAGAAGGCTAGGGCTAAGAAACTGATCTGGTTGAGCAAGGAGGTCATGGAAAAGTTAAGGAGAAAAAGAGCTGCCTTTAAGAAGTACAAGAAAACAGGGAGGGAGGAGGACAGGGAGGCATACTTGACAGAATCGAAGGAGGTGACAAGGGCAGTAAGGGGAGCCAAAGCATCTATGGAACTCAGGCTGGCACAAAGCATTAAGAAGGGGAGAAGGACTTCTTTAAGTACATCAGGGAGAAAAGGAGCTGTAAGGACCACATAGTAAGGATTAGGAAGGAGGGGGGTTGGGTGGAAGCAGGGTGCGATAAGGCGGAAGCACTAAATGAGTACTTCTCAGTATTTACTAAAGAGAAGGGGGGTGACACCCAAGGTGGGAGAAATGGCAGAAGCAGGGGAAGTGGTGACAGATGGGGAAATCATGGAGAGCAGAGTTCGAGAGGGTTTGAAGGCACTGAGGGTGGACAAGGTGCCAGGCCCAGATGGCAACCACCCCAGGGTACTGAAGGAGCTGGCAGAGGTCCTTGCAGGACCTTTGGCAGACCTATTTAATGCCTCACTACATTCGGGGTGTGTATCTCAGGACTGGAGGATGGCTCATGTGGTGCCCCTCCACAAGAGTGGCCCCAAGGATGAACCGGGAAACTACAGACCAGTGAGCCTCACATCCATCCTGGGTAAGCTAATGGAGACTATCCTGAAGGAGAGGCTGGTGGCCCTCCTCGAGGCCAAAGGACTATAGGACAGCAGACAGCATGGCTTCATACGTGGCAGATCCTGCCAAACCAACCTGGTCGAGTTCTATGACTGGGTAACTAGGCAACTGGACAGGGGCCATGCAGTGGATGTCCTGTATCTGGACTTCAGTAAGGCATTCGACTCAGTGCCACATGGAAGGCTGGGAAGAAGTTAGTAGGCACAGGGGCGGGTGCAAAGCTGGTGAGATGGGTAGGAAACTGGCTGCAGGGAAGGCAACAGAGGGTGGTGGTGGGTGGTGAGCTCTCACACCCAAGGGCAATGACGAGCGGTGTTCCACAGGGCTCAGTGTTGGGACCAGTGTTGTTTGGGATATTCATTGCAAACATATCATGGGACATCAAGAGCAAGATCAGTCTGTTTGCTGATGATACCAAGGTAGGCGCGGTGGTGGATGACCTGGGGGGGTGGCGGGGTTGCAGGATGATCTGGCAAAGCTTGAAACCTGGTCAGACACCTGGCAACTGGGCTTTAATGCCAAAAAGTGCAAGGTGCTGCATTTTGGGATGAAGAACCCAAGGAGGAGTTACCAGCTAGGGGGAGTGCAGCTAGCCCAGACAGGGAGGAGAAGGATCTGGGTGTTGCTCATTACAGGGTCAATGAACAACTCGGCACAATGTAGGAAGGCAGCTGCAAAGGCCAACAAAATGCTGGGTTGTATTGCAAGGGGTATATCCTCGAGGAGGGAGGAGGTGATTCTGCCACTGTATAAGTCATTAGTTAGACCACACCCGGAGTACTGCGTGCAGTACTAGCGTTCGTATCTGAAGAGGGGCATTAAGTTACTGGAGGGGGTGCAGCGCAGAGCGACAAAGATGATCAAGGGACTGGGGGACTTATCATACGAGAGGAGGTTGAAGGAGTTGAACATGTACTCACTGGAGGAGAGGAGAGACAGGGGTGACATGATTGAAACCTTTAAATACATGAAAGAAATAAACAAGGTGGGTACAGAGGGGCTGTTCAAAGTAAGGGAGGGGAGGGCCACCAGGGCCATGATATGAGACTGGAGGCAGGAAGGTTCAGGAGGGAGATGAGGAGACACTTTTTTACAGAGAGGGTGGTGGCTGGGTGGAATGTGTTACCTGCTGAAGTGGTATGCAATAGAACAGTGGACTGCTTCAAATGAGGATGGGACAGGACAAGGTGGAGGGTTAATGAAGGGGAAGGGTGGAAGGGAGGGGCAGCTGCAGAATAAGGGGTGCTAGCTGCACATTCGAGCAGACTTGATAGACCTCTAGGCCTTTATCTGCTGGCAAATTTCGTATGTTCGTATGTTAGACTCTTTCATCTTGTTAATGCCCTTAAGGTGTTTGAATGTTTTGATCATATCACCTCTCTCCCTCCTTTGCTCTAGGGTATACATATTGAGCTCCATTAATCTGTCCTTATATGTTTTCTGATGCAGTGCCTGCACTATTTTGGTTGCCCTTATCTGGACTGCCTCAATTTGGTTAATGTCCTTGTGAAGGTGCGGCCTCCAGTACTGCATGCAGTACCTCCCTTTTACGACTTGTGATACCCCTACTAATACACCCCAACATCCCCCTAGCCTTACCTACTGCTTTAATGGTCTACTTGGACGATTTTAGGTTATCTGTGATGATGATGCCCAAGTCTCTTTCTTCCCTTGTGACTGCCAGCAACTCCCCTCCCAGCCTATAGGTCGCTTCAGGGTTTCTCTTCCCTATGTGCATGATCTTGCACTTCTTTGTATTAAACCCCAGTTGCCACTCTTCTGACCACTTTGCCAGTTTATCCAGATCTCTTCTCATTCTGCCCGCCCCATCTGGTCATCTACTCTGTTGCAGATCTTGGTATCATCTGCAAACAGACAAACCTTACCCTCCAGTCCATCTGCAATGTCAAAGATGAAGATATTGAAGAGGACTGGCCCCAGGACAGATCTCTGAGGTACCCCACTTGTGACTTGCATCTCTTCTGACTGTATACTGTTTATCACCATTCTCTGTTTTCTGCCTGTCAACCAGTTTGCCACCCAGTTGACCAACTTCTGACCCACCCCGAGCCTACCCAGCTTATTAATCAATCTTCTATGTGAACAGTATTGAAAGCTTTGCTGAAGTCAAGGTAGGCAACATCAACTGCTCCCCCTTGGTCCACCACTCTGGTTACCAGTCAAAGAAATCTATGAGATTAGTTTGACCTTCCTGTCATAAACCCATGCTGTCTTGGATCCTGTGCTCCTATGGATTCCAGGTGTTGCACTATCCTTTCCTTAAGGAGTGCCTCCATAATCTTGCCCACTACTGAGGTAAGACTGACTGGTCTGTAGTTCCCTGCCTCCTCCCTCCTACCACTGTTGTGGAGTGGGATCACATGAGCCTTCTCCAGTCTTCTGGGACCTCTCCTGTGCTCAGAGACTCACTAAACAGTTCTGATAATGGCTCTGCTAGTTCCACCCTTAGCTCCTTTAGTACCCTGGGATGTATGCCATCAGGTCCCATTGCCTCGTCCACCCTGAGCTTATCGAACTCTTGTAGGATCCTTTCTTTTGTGAAGGGACTAGTGCACCTCCTCCCTCCCTCTGTGTCCATGGTGCTGAGCTGGGCCCTGCCCTACCTTCTCTTCAGTAAAGCAGAAATATCTATTTTGGATAGATGCTTTACATGTCATCCTCCTCACACACCCTTATCCTTGATCTTGTAATACCCCTCTGGACTTTCTTCTTTCACTAATGTATCTGTAGAAAGTATTGTCACCTTATTTTACTGTTTGTGCTAGTGTTTCCTCGATTTGGGCCTTTGCCTGCCTTACTGCCTTCTCTGCTTCCCTTAGGGAGGTTTGATATCTTCATCCCGCTGCGTTTCCTTATATTTCCTGAAGGCCAGCCTTTTGGCTCTGACTTTTTCTGCTACTGTTTTGGAGAACCAAAATGGTTTCCTTCTTCTTTTGCACTTTCTTTTCTCTCTAACACAATGGGTTGTTGCTTCAAGTATTGTATCCTTAATGCTTGCCCACTTTGCCTGTACTCCCTCACCTATATTTATTTTTGCCAGGGCTAGCTTAACTCTGTTGGCCATCTTATCAAAGTCAGCTCCTCTGAAGTCCCATATTTGTGCCTTGGAATGGGATAATTAAGTTCTAGTAGTCAAATTGAACCATACCATGTGATGGTCACTGGCACCCAGGTGACCTTCTATCTGGAGATATGTGATCCTTTCCCTGTTAGTCAGTACTAGATCTAGGATAGCCCTGTCTCTTGTGGGTTGTTATACCAGTTGTTTGAGGCCCTCCCCCTGCAGGGAATTCACTATGTGTCTAGTTCTGGCAGATGTTCCTGCTGGTATTGACCAATCTGTATCTGGCATGTTGAAGTCTCCCATTATCAGAACCTGCCCTTTAGCTGTCATGTTTTGTATATCTTCTAACAGTAATGTGTCTATGTCCTCCCCCTGGTCTGGAGGCCAGTAGACAACCCCATTTCGTATGGCTGTCCCATTTCCTGTTTCCAGGGTGACCCACAGTTCTTCTGGCTCCTTATGTGTATTCTGAATTTCTGTAGCTTTGATATTTTCATTGACATAAAGGGCCACTCCACCCCCTGCCTTTTTGCACCTCGGTCTCTTCTGAACAGTACATAGCCGGATACTGAAGTCTCCCAAGTGTGGTTACTGGTGAACCATGTCTCACTAACGGCTACCATGTCCAGTTTAGCCTCTGTCATTGTTGCCTGCAGGTCTTGGATCTTGTTTCCAGACAGTGAGCATTTGCATACATGATTTTCCATTGGTCAGATTTCGTGTGTTAGTTGTTGGGTGAGATCCAGTGTTTTCCCCTGTGTGTTGTATGAAGAGCTGGACCTTTTCCTTACCTGGTGATGCAAATGAACTACAAACATGCTGTACTTCTGTTTGACCACTAGCTGAGGGGTGAGGGGTGTTCTTCCCATTCGATGTATCAGGTGCTGCACCCCTCTCCCCATTTGCTAGTTTAAATATTTTGCAAAGAAGTCAAACTTCTGCTCCAATGTACTGACTCCCTCCTTAGCCAGATGCAGTCCGTCAAATTTAAAGAACTTTCACTCCCAAAACTGTTGCCAGTTCCCTACAAATTTGTGTCCTTTTTCCTGGCACCAGCCCTTGAGCCACATGTTTGGCTCCCCTGTCTCCCCTTCTCTGACCTTCTGTCCATCTGCCCCCCTCTCCCAGACTGGCAGGATCTCAGAGAAGGAGATGCTGGATGAAATGGATGATAGTTTGTCACCCAGCCTGGTCAGATGTTCCTTGGTCTCCACAACTGACCAGCTGGCGAGATCATTAGTCCCTATGTGTACTAGGACATCAATGTTTTCTCCTGCTTTGTGAACAATTTTAGCATGCGGTCAGTGTCTCTCCATGCTGATGTACCTGGGAGACATCTGACTATTACCCTGACTGGAGATAGGTATCAACTCCCCAAATCATGGAATCTCCTATGATCAGGTGTTTTTTGGATTTCCTTTTTGCTTTTTTGTTTTGGTTCCTGTTTTGGGTGAGTTTTGTTGTGCTGGCTCCTGTGCTGCAGTGTCCTGCTCTGCAGTGTTCTCTGCCCCTTTGTTTGATTTCAGAGATAGAGGCAGATACCTGTTTGTAGTTTTTATATGGTTCCCTCAGCGTGGGATGCTTAGACAAACCCCTTGAGCTTTGCTCTTGAGGTTTATGGAGCATCCCCCACCTCAAGTGTGTGTTACAATTTCATTATACACACCACCCCATGAATTATTCTATATGTTAATCTCTCTTCTCTGTAATGCATCTCCCCTGGATTGCACCTGGAAAACAAGCCTCAGGTCAGTAATCTTTTCTGGTCATCTATTTACAAATACAGTCAAAGTCACTAATAATGGACTTCTCATGCGTAGCACATTTGTCAGTCATGAGCAATGTCTGGCATACCCAAAAGATGCATTTTCAACTGTTATCTTGCTGTGTAATTCAGCCTTGTGGCCCTCTGCAACCTGACTCTACCTCTTTCTCCCTTTCTGCCCAACCCTGCATTGTAAAGATCTATTAAATAATAGTTAAATCAAAATTAATATAGTAGAGTAATGTAAATCCCCTTTTAGTTTCCACCAACCTCCTGCAAAGAAGATATCTTAATCAGTGTTTCAGGGATATTGCAGGCAGAACACTTCTCTCTTCAACAAACTCAGTGCCATGAAGTAGATTCTGTAAATAAAAGAAGAAAAGAAATACACTAGCTTGTGGCAGCATTATGAAACAGCAGCTGGGGATCAGGAAAAACGTTTGAACCTGTCTAATTTGTGACTAACACATGGCAGCATTCGGGTCAGCGTTCGGGGGGGGGAGTCATGATGGGAACAACTTTTTCTCTCTCTGTCGCTCTCTCTCTCTCTCGCTCTCTCTCTCGCTCTCTCTTCCCTCCCAGTGTGATGAGGCAGTTTCTTTTCCTTTAAATAGACAAACAGAAGAAAGAACACTGATTGGGTATCAAGAACAGCTCTGTTTGGGTATAAATGTACAATTTATTTATTGAAAAGATTCACTAGGAAAGGCACACTGAACAACATAAAATTGCTCGTCTCACAAAGTGTCCTGGGGTAAGAGGAATAAGGGAGTACAAAAATCAAAAAACATTTATATTAGTAATAAAGAACGTATAAAACAGCAGGTCAAGAAGTAAACAGTATAACAAATTTGGACCCAGTTGTAGGTGAGGTAACATCATTTAGGAACCATGTTAAATACAGTAGGTATGTAATACATCATTGTATGGCAGTAGACAATATTGGATATACCTAAGGGATGAACATCGCAGGGGGTAAGAGGTGACATTATAGTACAATACAGACAGAGGGTGCAATGACACATGTTGAGGGTGACTCATGTTAAGTGCTAGGCAGTCAGGGTGAAGATAGTATGGTATTAGGGACAGTTACAGGTTGGGGAGAGGAAGCTGTGGAGGGAAGAAGAGATGGACCACGGGGAGGAGGAGTGCCTGATTTCATGAGACATTGAGTTCCAGAGTTTTGGGAGCCTCTGGGAGAAGGCCGATTGGCCCATAGAAGTGGAACACCAGGGGATAGCTAGAGTGCGGGTATCACTAGATTGGAGAGAGAGAGAGAGAGAGATGGGCAGGGGAACGGGGGGGGTCAGTGAGGAGGAGAGGTAGGAGGGAAGTGAGCAGAACCAGAATTTAAAGGCAAATTTTATGCAGTGGGCAAGGCGGTGGTTTTCCAGGGAAGGAAAAGTTGAGGAGCGATAGAGGTCACAGTGGTGAGTGGAGGAGGAGGTGTCCAGAGCGAAGTGACAGAAAGCATTGAAAAGGGTGTCCAGTCTGATTAAGGATGTCTTCGTTGTGGCACTGTAGACTACATCACCATAGTCAAAGATAGGTAGTATCATTTTCTGGACAAGCTCCCATCTGGCCTGTGGAGGCAGGCAGCTTCAGTTCCTGTAAAGGGCTCCTAACTTGGGCTCAACCTTTTCAAGAAGAAGTCTACATGCCCAGAAAAGATGAGGTGCTGTTCCGGCCAGATCCTGAGATACTTGAAGGAGGAGGTGTCCTTAAGAGTAGACCCATCAAGGGTGTGGAAGGAGGGCAATTTGGATAGCCTAGAGAGTCTCTGCCTAGTGCTAAAGGTCATGGAGACTTTTCTTGGCATTTAGGAGAGCTAATGAGAACTTAACCAAAGCTAAACTTTCTTGAAGTATGCTGGAGATTGGAAGCGACATCAGTTGTGGATTGGCCAGACTAGAAAATAACAGTGTCGTCTGTGTACATATAGGAGGTACTCACAGAAGGGAGGTCATTTTGGAATATGGAGAAGAGAAGTGGGCCAAGAATGGAGCCTTGGGGAACTCCAGCGGTTAGCTGGAGATGGGGGGAAATGGAGTCAGCAATTCTGACTGACTGTGTCCTGCCCTTTAGCTAAGAGCTAAACCAGTTTGTGGCTGACTCTGACAGGCCAGCAGCCCATAGATTGTCTAGGCGGAGTGGGTGGGAGACCATGTCGAAAGCCTTGGCAAGGTTGACAAAGGTAGCAGAGGTAATGAGACCACTGTCCATAACTGATAGTATGGTATCAGTGAGCCTAAGTAGGGAAGGGGTTGTAGAGTGATGTTTCCTGAAACCAGACTGGTATGGTGTGAAAAAGGCTGAGTGAGAGAGGTAAGAGGAGAGTTGGGAAAGGACCAGGTGCTCCTGGAGCTTGGCAAGAATGGGTAGTAGAGAATTTGGCCAGTAGTTCCCAGGCCTGGAGGGGTCACCTCCCTTTGTTAAGGGGAGAACTACAGCATGCTTCCAGGAGTCAGGGACTGAGGCAGTTGAGAAGGAGAGATTCAGTAAGGCAGATAGCAGTGAAGAAATGGCATGGGCGGAGGAACAGAAGCTTTGGATCTAGACCATCGGGAGGAGCCTTTAGGAGGATTGAGAGTGAGGAGAGATTTTAGAGCGTCATAAGGTGTGACTGGTGAGAAGGAGAATAGAATGCCTGTGGGTGAGTTAGAGCAGGAATTATTGCAGGTGGGCATGTATGGTTGAGCAGTAGGGAGTGAAGCTAAGAGGGCAGAAGTGCAGGAAGTAAAGTAAGAGTTGAATTCAGTAGCAATAGAGAGGTGGTTAGATGTAAGAACATTATTGACATAGATGCTAGGGGATTAGGGTTTAGAAGGGGGTGCGAAGAGAATAACTTGAACAGCGTTCCTAAATTTTGAAGGGTTACATATGTTAGCATTGAAGGTGGACCTAAAGTATTCTGACTTAGCTAGTCATTTTGTCTTGGAGCAGGTGTTTCTAAGGGCTCTGTATCTGTCATGGTCAGCTTCAGAATTAGAGATTTTGTGAGCCTTCCAAGCTCGATCATGAGCTCTCGTACACGTCAGTAATTCTGGTGTGATCCATGGGAGGTGGTTTCCGCATACACGCGTATGCTTAAAGGGTGCGTGCTTATCCCTGATGTCGAGAAAGTGGCCTTGGAAATAGTCCAGGGCTTCATTAACTGAGGTAGCAGAGTGGATAGGTGTCCAGTCTGTTTGAGCTAGGTCATTTAGAAAGAGGGTGAGATCTAGGGACTTGTATGTGCAAGAAGTAATGCTCTGTGAGGGACTTTTGGGCAGTGAAGTTTGTGGACCATATAGATCATATGGTGATCACATAATGCATCAGGGAGGAGGTGTGATTCTATAACTCTGTGTTTGTAAGAGGTTAGGGCCCAATCTATAATTGAGTGGTTCCCAGTTTTTGAGTTTAGGCAGGTTGGCTTATGAATCAGTTGGGTTAGATTAAGGGCAGTGATATTGTTTCTCAAGTTGCTTAGCGAGAGGTCAGGCCAGTTTTGATTAAAATCACCTAGGATATAGAGCTCACCATTGAATGTGAGTGAAGAGATTTCAGTGAGAAGATTAGGGCAATAATTGAGGAGAGGCCTGGACGGCAGTATATCCAGCGGCGTAGACAGGGATTGAGTGGGCATGTGGAGCCTGAGGGACGAGAGCCTTATAAGCTGCTGGGACCGATGCTGCTAGAACCGGGGTAGTATGATTAGAGGTCAGAAGTAGATAGCTATGCTAACACCCCTAGTTGCTAGGTCTTGCTGGGTGGTGTTGTATCCAGGTATAGAAGAGATTGCTCTGGTGTTTTGTTGTTTAATCAGGTTTCCGATATAATGAGGAGATCCGGGGCCAGCATTTGTGAACAGGGTTGAAGTAGTACTAATTTTGGGAGGAGTCTCCGTATGTTGATCTGAAGGATTCTTAGTCCATGAGGGAGACTGGGTATATTGGGGTGGGGGGGTGACAAGCATGGAGCGGCAGATGTCAGAGTGTTAGATGTGGGGGACCAGGGTTGGAGTTCATATCCCCTGTGGATAGGAGGAGGAGGAGAGATATGATTATAAAATGGAGCTTAGAACCTTTGTTCCATGATTTAGTTGAAGCTGGGTAAGTAAGAAAGTAACTGCATGCAACGACATTCGAGGGCAGCTATATCTCCAGCCCGATCTCTTTCTGTCTCCATGTTGAATCCCCAGGACTGGTGGCAGCAATGATCAATAAGACTAAAGGGATAAAACCTCAACAGAACTCAAACTTTCTCCCCAGAACCATAAACACTACATCTAGCTACTCTGTAGGAAAGGACCTCAACAACAAAACACGTTTTTATGTTTTTTATGTCTCTCGTGCCCATTTTGGGTTAGTGCTAACAATGTGCTAATATGATGTGACAATTGGCCTGTTATGATGTTCTAGTGCTGCCAGCTGTCTAGACAAAATGGCACCTATACAGTAGTACATTATAGGCAGTAGCACCTATACAGTAGTACATTATAGGCAGATGTTTTAACATGGTAGTCAACAGGGAATGGTTTGGGAAAACAAACTGTCCATGCAAAGTGGCTGTCCATACTAAACATGTACAGTGTAGGTGGGAGGACTGTAAATAAATAGGAGTGAAGGAAGGGTCTAGCATCCATTTATAAATACATAAATAAGTACGTAGGAGTGAAGGAAGGGATCCAGACTCCATTTATAAATAACTAACTAACTAGAAGGTGTGAAGGACGAAGTTCAGAATCTATTTATAAATAAATAGAATGAGTGTATAAAGGGGTCCAGAATCCATTTATAAATAATTATACAATGGCAAGGAAAAATGTAAGAAGCTGATTGGCTGCTGACCCACTGAGACAGTGATGTTATTACACAATAACATCACTGTAACATTGCACTTGTTGGATTTGTAAGATTGTTTGCATCTTCTCTTAAGAAACAAAAATATTTTCTCACACTAACAAAAACATCCTTTAAAATTATTTTTTATTCTGTATATGACACCAAGCCATTGTGTAATAGGAATAATGCCCTCCAGGGTGTGTGTTATTGTGTAATAACGTCACTCCTGGGGTGGTGGAAGCACTTGGCTTCACCTCATGCTTCAACCCACCCCAGGAGTGACGTTATTACACTATAACACAACCCTGTCATGCCTTATTGCTTAAATAACTAGAAGGGGTGAAGGAAGGGGTCCAGATATTCGCTGCTCCTCACCCACCACATGTTGCAGCTACCAGCATCCTGCCCCCCGCCACCGCTAGGGGCCAGGCATGCACCAGCCATCGTGCCACCCCCTCCCTAGAGAAGGAGAGCAGTCCTCTGGATTTCTCAGTCCTAATCCCACTGGCTGAACCATTGATGTCCTGAGTTCACTCCTGAACCAGGGTTGTCAGCAACACAAGCAGTAACACTACTGCTGTGCTGGCTGGCTGGCAATTCCTTGTAGTTTTGACAAACAGTGAATTATTAAAAATCGTGTAGTTGCAGCACTGTTCACCATTTTGCAAGTCACTTGGAGCATTTGTTTACTGACCTGCTCCATACTAACACAATTTGTACATGTAATGTCCACATGTACTTCAGCAGTTGCCTTCCAACTGCTCCCCGCCACACACACACCCAATATAGGTTTCTTCAGTTAGCTTTTCCTTTGTTGTTTTCAGCACAGTATGTAACATTTGTTGCAAAGCTCACATTTGTTATGTTTGAGTGCACGCATGTGCAAGAAACATAGTGTCATCATCTGAGTTTTTGTAGGTGTGGCACCCGTCTTCCAATGCAGTCAGTGTGTTTGCAGGCGCGGCCACAGATCGCTAATGAATGCTGCAGCTGTCTATGACAGCAGTTGAAAATGCAGTGCCGTACAGTTAAAAGGCATAGCTCCGCTTCAGTGAGCAGCGAGAAGCTACTGCCTGCGCATGCGCTCCCCCCCACACACACACACGTACACACGCATATTGCATGCTAATGCACCCCCCACACACTGTATGGCCGACAGGTGCCTAACTTGTTGGCTCCAATGTCCCCCAACAGAGATCAGGGTGCCACGCTGGGAGCCCACCCCAGCATGGCAACAGTCATATGGTCGACGGGGGTGCCCAATCCACTGTCAGCTCCACTGCCCCCACCCCAAACAGCCTTCCAGCTGCCATGCTGGGAGCCCACCCCAGCGTGGCACAAGTTCTGTGTCGTCCAAGAAAAAAAAAAGAAACCTGAAAGAGAAAACCTTCCCTCGCTGACTGTCCTGACCCTCACTCCCACCACCCGTGCCCACCCTCTGCGCAACCTTCCTCCCCAAACCCAACCTCACTGCATACTTACTTCCGGAGTCCAGTGCGACAATCTTCAGTGGACCGGGAACACGTCTGCACTCTTCAAAGCTGACCGCAAACTGAGGAAATGCTGGTAAGCTGTATAATGTAATAAATAGGGTTTTTTCAACTTTGATGCATTTCTCAGGCATTTTTGGGAATTTTTTTTCCAAATTTTCAACATGGGGTTTTTGGGACCCCACCTCATGAATTCTGTCGTCACTGTTTTTGTTAATCGGCCCAGAAAGGTGATTTCACGGTCACTGCATGGAACCACCTTTCAGTACCAATTTACGAAATGACAGTGTCACAGTTTATGAGGTAGGCCCCCAAAAATCCTATGTTGAAAATTTGATGAAAAAATTTCAAATGACTGTTTTACTTGAGCATGCATGGCGCCTGTTCCCACGCACTGCAGAATTTTGTGAATTTTCACATTTTCACTCCAAATTTTCAACATTGCCATTTTACCACACCTCCTTATGAGCAGTACAGCTGTCATTTTTCACATCTCGCCCAAAACTTGTTTCCCGGGCATGTAGCGCACAATGGCACAGTTGGTGTGCAAAATCAATGTTCAGGACAGGTTAAGTAAATCACAGTGACACTGTTCATGAGCAGAGGTGTTACAATGGCTATGTTAAAAATTTGGTGAAAAAAGTCCATAAAATGACTGTGTTACCAGTGACCATTACGCAGTTTCCACGCGCCCTCGTAAGTTCATGGATTTCTAATATTTTCAGTCCAGATTTTCACCACTGGCATTTTTCCACACTTCCTTATGAACTATACCTCTCAACCTTTTGTCCCCCAAATGTGGAACATTGCCTATCAAAATGTGGAACAAATGGGCAAAATGTGGAACACTTACTTAAATCTTTACCTAAGAAGCTCAAAACAATGTTAAAATGTTGCATTTATGTTCAGAAAGTCTGTTATTAATTGAATAAAATATTTTTTGCATCATTTACTATGGATTTTTGCTTTAAAATGTTGACTTTGAATGTGGAACAAGTCCTCACAATGTGGAACAGGGAGCTTTTGTGAAGTAAAACGAGGAACGTTCCTCATAATGTGGTACAGTTGAGAGGTATGTTATATGAACAGTACAGCTGTCATTTTTCACACCATGGCCAAAATGTGTTTTCCCACTTCCAGCGCAGAAATGCGTGGCCGCTGTGGGAAATCACTGTTCAGGAGAGATTAAGTAAATCACAGTGACACTGTTCATGAGCGGAGGTTCAAAAATGCCTGTGTTGACAATCTGCTGTAAAAAAAATCCCCAAACTAATTGCATTATGGGTGTGCGTTGTGCAGTTTCTACACATGCTTGTGACTTCACCATTTTTAAAATATTTTCACTGCAGATTTTCAACATTGCCATTTTTTCCGCCTCCCCATGAACAGTACAGTTGTCATTTTTCACATCCTGTTCAAAATGTGTTTTCGCACCTGTGGTGCCAAATGGCGTAGTCGCTGTGCAAAATCAGCTTCCGGCTAACAAACTGATATTGCCAGTGTTCATAAGGTGGAGGTCACAAAAAACCCATGTTGAAAATTTGGAGTGAAAATGCCAACGAACGCCTGAGGCGTTAGTGTTTCCGACCATAATGCCCCACCCTGTAGAGATTGACAGGCATCAGGGGTGTGACTTGGGATTCTCACCTGTAATGCTCATACCATTCCACACCCTGCAGCCAGTGAGAGGCATCGAGGTGTGCCTTGGACTCTTCATCCCCAAAGTTCACCCCATTTTCCTATACAGCACCCATCTCACCATATTTCCTGATGGAATGGGGTGAGAATAGGGGTCAAAGACCCCAAGGCACACCGTGACACTTGTCGGTGCCTGCAGGGTAGGGTGTGGTGAAATGGTTTGGCCGTTATGCCTGATGACCCAAAGGCACACCCCAATGCCTGTCAGTCTCTGCAAGGTTGTGGTGGGGTTGGCTTCAGTTCAATACAATACTTCACTGCCATTCCTATTATGCTGCTCTCTAACTCCTACACTACCAATACCAGCAAGCAAACATTTGGCATTGACAAATGCTTGTTGTTTATGTCTCTGTAGCACTTCTGTCTCTCTTTACTGAGCAGATCATTATGGATTTAACCAGTCATTGTGAACTTAAATCACCAGTTAGCAAGGCCTGTATTTTCTAAGAGCTGTGATACATGCAACAGCAGCTGCATCACTTTTGCACTGCGAATTGCATCTGCATATGCATCAGAAGGATGCGCTACCTTCAAAAGATAGTTGCACCACAATCTGTTGTGCCCGAGCGAGCCAGATTAGTGACACAAAAGTGACACAGTTTATTAAAGCTACAATTCTAAAGGTTTATCCTATTTCTAAGTGTTTTTCTCTCGGTTTTTCTTTGTGAAAATGAATTTGTCTTTAAGAAAAGAATAAAAAATAAAGTATAAAAAAACAAAATGACGCAGTTATGATAAGGTCCACAAATATGCCACAATTAAGATACAAGGATAAGTGTCAGTTTTGACTTGGCTATGAAAATATAGCAAAATAATATGCTGCATCTGTGTGATGCAAATTTACATGTCTTAATGCAACTGCATCATTTTTGAGCACTTTGAAAATCTCTCTCTCTCTCTCTCTCTCTCTCTCTCTCTCCCTCCCTCCTCCTCCCTCTCTCTCTCTCTGTATTGACCTGCCTTCTACTCCCACAGCTTTTCTTGTATTGCCAATTTCAGATTAAAAAGATAACTTGTGGGAAGAATTCTGCTCATTTAGTTAGGAAGAAAATAGTTAATATGAAGTAACTCTTTCTTAAATTAACTCTTTCCCTCCCAATTGAATGAAACAAAATGCTTCCCACAGCTTCTTTTTACATTGCAAGCAGCTACAACAGAACATAAGCTGAACTGCAACAAAGGAAAAGAAAACAAAAGAAATTTCACGGATGTAGGTGTGTGTGTGTGTGTGTAGCTTAGTGGCAGCAACTGTACCATACACAAGGTCTGAGCTTGTAACATCAGCAAATAGCATGTGTTATTATTACCAGCTCAAACCATGAGTCAACATGGAGCAGGTCAGTAAGTAGAAAAGCTTTGAGAAAATTGCAAACTGGTGAGCAGTTCTGCAACTTTTCTTTTCAGATTTATTCTTTGGCATATTTAATGTTGGTGAAAAGGACTACAGCCACTAGATTTTGCTTAGAATTTTCAGTATTTTCACTGGCCAGCCAGTGTGGGCATGTACATCACACAGCCCCAGTACTGTGATAGATATAGAGCTGGTGAGAGGTGACCAACTGAAGCACTGGAGACTGACACCTTCTGTGTATCCGCTGACCAGGTACGGTGTATGCAGATACACTGCAGGTATCCCTAAAATGCTAGGGACTGAAGCCCTTTGTTTACTCTGAGGCCAGGTACAGTGACCTGGCTGGGTGATGATGCTGGCCCAGTTTTGGAGGCCTCTATCCTGGCTGGATTCTCTGTGGTTCACTGACCAAGGAGGGATCATAGGGGTGGAGGTGTGGCCATCTGTTTTAGATTTGATCTGAACTTTTCAGTGCACCCAGTGGGGTCTTCATCATTTGAATGTGTGGCCATACGAGGGGGTCCAGGTGCAGGTTGTAGAATCCTTTTGGTGTACTGGCCTCTGGGATATAAGAGGGAATTTCTGCAGGTAGTTGTGGACTGCGTCACCGACAGGGTATTGGAGTCACCCAGATTAGTTGGTTTTGTGTGACTTTAGTGCTTGCATTGATGAAGAACTCTCATAGTTTGGAAAATACTTCCTCTGGACAGTGGATTTGCTGGGCCCTTACACAAGCTGTTACTGCTGCAACCTACAGACACGATCACACCTGGACTTAATATTCTCACTGGTGCTTGAGGTTGATAACCTCGAGATTGAACCAGTCATTTGGTCAGATCATTGTACAGTAAAGTTCTCATTCAGGGCCTCCCTGGTAGTCCTCCCCTTGTGGAGATGGTCTGCTACTGCCCTTTGAAGGGGTTGTCCCTAGGAGGACTCCAGATGGCGATGGACCAATCGGGTGTGATGGTTGCTTGTGGGGCAGGTTTGGGAGAAGCAGTAATGGCTTACAATCAGGCCGCTGAGTCAGCTCTCAAGTGCGTATATGACTCAGGTCTTCTCACTTGAGATCCCGTGTTTGATGGGTAGCTCAGGGAGATAAAGACCAGGTGTCAGAGGTTGGAGCACTGCTGACAGAGGTCCCAGACTGAGGAGGGCAAGCTGACCTAGAGAACTCAAAATGGTTCAGAAGGGGGAGGTAGTAATATGGCAGGAGGGGCAGAGAAACTAGTCTAGGATCAGCAGCAACTGCAGGAGGGAGTAATGAAGTCACAGAGGAGGGATTTTACTGCTAGTAAAGAGGGAGCATTGTGCATAGCCAAGTGGAGGGTGCTCCAAAGTTTGGGGAAGTGGAAGGGGAAGCAGCTTGACCAGCAGAGAATTTTACAGGGGGAGGCAGACGGAGTTTGTGTCTGAGCTGCGGAAGGAGTAAGAGGTGAAAGGAGGGGAGGAAAGGAGGAAGGAAACATAGGGAGGAGGGAGCCAGGCCACAGTATGGAGACAAAGGTGACACAATGAGTGAGGCGCGTGGTGTCAAGAGAGGGCAAGGAGAGGGAGGTATACAGGGATAAGTGGTGGGATCTGGGGAAGAAATCCAAGGCAAAGTGTCAGATGGAGTGAAAGAGGGAATCCAGCTTGGCAAGGATGGACTTGGAAGCAGTGCTATATACAAAGCTGCCATAATCGAAGATAGGTAGAATTATCTTTGTAATATTTCTCCATAGGTAGGAAGTGGGATACTTGCTTTGTTCCTGTAAAGTGCGTCAAGTTTACAGTGCAGCTTCTGGTGAATGATGTCCACATGAGTGGAGAAGTCAAGATGACAATCCAGCCATACCCTGAGATATTTAAAGGAGGAGATATCCTCAGTCACAACACCAGCAAGGGTTTAGAAGGGGGGAGAGGAGAGCTTTGCAAGTCTCTGACTAGTGCCAAAGGTCATGGAGACTGTTTTTTGGCATTTAGGGATAGCTGATATGCTCAAAACTAGAGCTGGATGTTGCTGAAGTCCAGTTGTAATCAGGTCTTGAGGTCTGAGGCAGAGAAAGCAGAGTGACAGAGAACCATGTCATCTGCATACATGTGAACGGGCATAGGAGCAGGCATGGGGAAGGTTATTTAGGAAACTGAAGAATAGGATTCTGCCAAGGATGGATCCTTGGAGGATGCTGGAGCAGACGGGAGAGGACAGGAGATGGTATCACCAATACGGGCAGCTTGAGTTTACACCTCAAAGTATGAGCAAAAATACTCAACAGAGGAGGAGAGCCCAGCTGCTTTTAGTTTGTCTAGGAAGATGAGGTGGGCAACAGTGTTGAAGGCTTTGGCCAGGTTGACAAAGATGGAAGAACTGACCAGCCCCTGGTCCATGCCAGAATGGACATATGCACACTCATAATTATACAGCTGCTAAAGTAACATTGAGGACTCTCTTTTCCCATGGTACTAAAGTAATTAACAATCACAACTTGTGTAATATTCTTTACAATTACTTTTTGTGTAAACTTAGAATCAATTAACCTCTAAACCTCATTGTTAATTGTCTAACTAATTTCATAAGCATATGTACAAATGACTGAAGGATGCAAGGGGTCAAGGCAACAATATCCTGATGCACTCCAGATCAGAATAAATGAGATGCTCCCGCATGTCATTATTTTGTTCACTGAATGTAGAAAAATTCTGTTGTCAGCCTCCCAGACCTGGAAAAAATAGAACCTTGTTATTAACCATCAACATATATCCCTACATAATTTTCATTCCATTTAACCATAGCAATGCTACTTTAGCAGCTGTATAATTATCAATGCACTCATGATTTGACCTTAGTTGACCTACTGCAACAGACTGGTAATTATGAATAGAAATAAGTGGGGCTTCGAAATTGCGGTAAGGACATAATTGGTGAAGGGTCATGTAACTGGTTTTGGTATTAATCACATACAGGTGTGTTTTATTGTATAAAGTATGTATAAATTTACATGGCCAGCCTCCCTGAGGAAGTGTGCATGCACAAAACTGGTCGGGGCTGTTGAAACTGTGTTCTGCATTGAAGGTGCTGGTGCCTGCATGATGCAGGAATAAATGTTCAGAATTGATGAGTTACCTGAGTTGGTGCTTGTATATTTGTTTGTATGATTGTATGAGAGTATACTGAGCATAACACACTGCTGGAGCTAGTTTCCGCTATTGACTGTACCAGGG
Organism: Neoceratodus forsteri; assembly: GCA_016271365.2. NCBI lineage: Eukaryota > Metazoa > Chordata > Ceratodontiformes > Ceratodontidae > Neoceratodus > Neoceratodus forsteri. The sequence goes on along the minus strand of CM028136.1, from coordinate 979,729,231 downwards.
AGACAGTTGGGCTGGGGTGCTTAGATCAGGGTTACCAGGGAATCTCACTGGGAAACAAAAATAGCCCGTGCTCTCCTTCATAATAGGGTGTGAGTCAAGTGCGGCTAACCCCGGGCTTCAACAATGAACAGCATGTGAGATTCACTCCATCAGTCACATAAGCAATAATTGTAATCAAAAGACTGATGGCTGTAATGACCAAATGTAGCTCCTGTTTATTGTTTCGCTATTATGAAAAGAAACAAACAAATCCATAATGACCACAACAAAACTCAGGTGCCCCAGCACTTCACAATGTAAGGCTTCATCAGGGAAGGGATACCTGAAATCAAAAGAGACCCTTTTATCCTGGTTACGCACATCATCATCATCATCATCATGTAAATACATTTGATACAGCTGTTAAATCAGGATACATACAAGGCATTTCTTAAAGGTATATAATCCAAGTGGTGGGACTTGAATAATAGACATCACAGTGCTGCAACAAAACCACAATCTGTGACAAATTATGAATAACAAACATTAAAGAGTTTTCTACCTCAATGACAGTTCATCACAAAGCCCGATTCCGTCAATTATGAACACAAAAATATTTTGTTGTGTAAAGGTCCACTTGAGTACATTCATGTAGGGCTAAGTAAAAGATAATTGTATAGTAGAAAATAATCAGATGGAAAGGTATAAAATGAAGCTGGAAGCTAAACCCAGATGCCAGCTACTGGGAATTCAAGCAGAATGCTCTGCGCTTTCGCTTTGGGACGCAATGGAAGCAACTATCCATGGTGAACTGATAGTCTACTCCTCCAGAAAGAGCAAGGAAAGAGACCTAGAATATCACAGATTATCTAACCAATTTAAAAATTACCAGTTGCTGTACAGGGAAGGAGACACAGAACTCCAACTTTTGATTAGAAACACGAAGCAGATCTTCAGAAGATAATCGACAGTAAAGTCCGACAGTCCTTGTACTACCTACGCCAAACTATACATGAGGGTGGTCCCAGGAGTTAAATACCTGACACGTAGATTAAGGAACAACAAGGCATCATCCACAATTCTCCACCTGAGAAACTCTCTTTCGGACAAACCCATCATACAATGGCCCATATTCAGAAGGCTTTCACCGATTACTTTACTAAACTTTATTCCCCAAAAACACCAAACTATCCTGAAATAACACAATTTTTGACCCAAGCCAATCTGCCAACCCTCACCCCCCTTCAAATTAATTCCATAAAAGCTCCGATTTCTTCACTAGAGATAGAAGAGGCAATTAATAATATCAAATCAGGAAAATGCCCTGGTCCAGATGGATATATCCCAGAGTGGTATAAAAAGTTTAAAAAAGATCTAGTCCCCAAACTACACGCACTTTTTAATGATATTTCACAGGGTGGTATACCCCCTTTTGTGGGATTATGCTACAATAGCGCCAATAATAAAACCTAACAAGGACCCAATGGACCCTAAATCTTACAGACCAATCTCAATCCTAAATGTTGATTACAAAATTTATATGGCCATACTTTCAATTAGACTAGAAAATATAATCCCTAATATAATACAGTCTGACCAAACCGGATTCATTAAAAGCAGGAACACAACTGATAGTATTTGTAGAGTCTTGTTATTACAAGAATTTGTACGATCCAGGCAAATACCAGCGGTCTTTATTAGTCTAGATGCGGAAAAGGCGTTTGATCGTGTCTCATGGCCCTTCCTATGGGAAACTCTTAAAATGTTTCATTTTCCCTCTCAATTTATCGCCTGTTTAGAAAAAATATACAGTTCTCCTAAGGCATATCTCAGAGTTAATGGTTCCCTTTCCGGCCCCTTCCCAGTGGCCAGAAGGACTAGGCAAGGTTGCCCCTTATCCCCTTATCTTTTCACCTTGTTTATTGAACCTCTTGCAGCTTACCTTTGAAACACCCCTTCGGTGGAAGGTATTCCGATAGCCCAAAAAGAATATAAAGTAGGGCTATTCGCTGATGATATTATCCTAACTCTACTGTCTCCTTGACAATCAATCCCGTCAACATGGAAAATACTCATACAGTTTGAGAAGCTATCAGACTTCAAACTGAACATAAACAAAACTGAGATATTATCCTTCAACTATTCTCCCTCTCCCCAGATAAAAAAGGCCTTTCGTTTCAAATGGCGGACAACTAAAATAAAATACTTTGGCATCAACCTCCCTTTTAACCCTGGGGTTATCGAGTTATCTAACTACGAACCTCTTACAGTCCAGATACAGGCTGACCTGAACAGATGGTCCCCATTTTGTATCTCTCACACCAAAAATATTAATAATCCGTACCAATATCCTGCCACAGATTCTTTATCTGGTCCAGACCATCCCCTATTTCCCCTCCAAGTTTTATTTAACATCCTGGAATAAAATTATACAAAACTTTATTTGGGGGAAAAACCATCCTAGAGTTAGACTACCCATCCTTAAATTATCTCTTATTCAAGGAGGGCTGAATCTCCCAGATTTATGCCTATATGCCCAAGCGGCATTCCCAAGAATTCTAATACTATGGCTCATGGAGTCATATAATTCCCTTGAAAACAATAGAATTTCAACTCAATGACTTACATGACATAAAGAAGATCTTGTTCTCCTTGGACAGTAAATCCCTCAGCCCCTCAACCTTAACAGAAATAACTGCTCAAACGTATAAACTCTGGAAACAATTAAGAAAAGCAGGCTCCATCCAAAAAATATTTGAATACCGTAAGTTAATATCACAAGACGAAAAGTTTATCCCCAGTTATATGGACCAAGCCTTTTCCAGATGGCGCGCAATGGGCTTATCGCGCATACATCAGTTCTTATCTCCCGAAGGTATTATCCCCTTTGATAGGCTCCAGTCCTTATTTACTCTAGGGATCTCCGATTGCTTTCGATACTTTCAGGTTCGTAATCATATCCTCCGTAACAACATAATACCTCCTAGAATGCCTACCCCTATCCTGGATTTGCTTAAACTGTTCATTGAAGCAAGTGAGGGAAAAATAGGAACTCGTTTAATTGGCCTAATATGTACAGAATTACATTCGGGTCTCCCTAATACTACAATCCCTACTTTGTCCTCCTGGAATAAAGACTTGCAACTACATATCACCCCAGATTAGTGGTTAAAAACATCTTTAATTGAGATAAAGTCTACCTCATCTCCTTACTGGAGAGAGTTTGCATGGAAATGCCGCTCAGATACTTCAGAGCTCCCTCAGTTTTAATGAAATCTCTCCCAGACATATATGGGAGGTGCTGTAGAAACTGTGGGTGTCAGTCAAGCTACTCTTGGTCACGTGTTCTGGTCCTGCCCATCCCTCATGCCTTTTTGGCTAACTTTTCAAAATGAGCTAACTATCCTTTTCTCGGAACCAGTCGAACTAACCGCTGAACAATTCCTTATGGGAGTTTATCCGGACCATGCTCCCCCCTGGGAAAAATCCATACTCCTGATATGCTTTATAGCTGCTATGAAAGCAATCATGAGATGTTGGATGAGGCCCCAGATTCCTTCTGTCCAAAATTGGAGACAAATAATGTCTGAAATTTATAAAACTGAGACCTTTAATGTTGAGCTACGGGGCGGATCTATTTCACGAATACAGAAGTGGAATCAGTGGATCCAATATGTACTGTAACCTCACAAAGTTTGGATTTTAGTTTATGAAACCTACATGGGCAAATAATTTAGGGGGAACAATCATAAAGTCATGTTTTCCCCGTTCACCTTTAGACCTGTGGTTTCACCTATAAGGTATCCCAATATGTTTACTTATATGAGATTTAATAGGAAAAGTCTATTTTTAAATGTTAAATACTGTACTACATACAGAAAGATGGCACTGGAACTCTGATCTGTCCATTGTAAAACTTGGTGGAAAAACACTTAATAAAAAGAAATTTAAATAAAAAAGAATGCTCTGCACTTTCCAAACCTCCTCCATTACCTTCGGAGAGAAGAAAAGCATTAGTTTTATAGAAACTGTTTCACATAAACTAGAGAAATATAACATAACATTAGACCAATATATCAGAGAACACCTGGACAAGGAGCTGCTGTTGTGACTGGACTTCTTTACTGAGACTAAAGTAGAACTCTACTACTGGGACTTTCAATTTAGGGTAAAAAAAAAAGTTAGTGTGTTTGTCTGAGTTGGTTGAAGTGAATTATTTGAGCAGTTATCTAGGTGTTAATCTCAGGTGGCTGAAGGGGATTGTTATATGTGCAATTTAATTAAGTGTGGAAAAATCTGTTAAGTAGGGGGAGTGTCTTAGCTAGAAGGAAGCCAGGTTAAAGCCAGATTTAAACACTGCCCTAGATAGCTTCTGCCAGAGAGTTGTCAGAGAACACTAGGACAAGGAACTGCTGTTGTGACTGGACTTTTCTACTGGAACTAAAGAAACAGGACTCTACTACTGGGACCTTCAATTTACTGGGACTTAAGAAGTAGAACTCTACTACTGGGATCTTCAATTTAGGGTAAAAAAAAAAGTTAGTGTGTTTATCTGAGTTGGTTGGAGTGAATTATCTGAGCAGTTATCTAGGTGTTAATCTCAGGTGGCTGAAGGGATTGTTAATTGTGCAATTTAACTAAGTGCGAAAGAGCTGTTAAGTAGGGGAGTGGCTTAGCTAGAAGGAAGCCAGGTTAAAGTCAAATTTAAACACTGCCCTAGATAGCTTCTGCTAGAGAATTGTCAGAGAACCATGCAGCTGCTGTTGTGACTGGATTCTCTGCTGGGACTATATTGCCTCCTACCCCCCCACCCAAAGCCAGTTCTACTTTTATAGGCACAGGATTTGACTGACAACAGGAACTTCCTGTTTGGGAGCAGGAAGTGAGTGATCACAGAGCCACCAAAGACTCACCTTCCTAGAAGGGCAAGAGTAGCTCTCCATCCCCCCCCAGCTGCTGGAGGTCTCCCTCTGAGCAAGTAAGTGGTCTACTGAGAAATATAGGAACTTCTTGTCTCAGAACAGGAAGATCAGGAGCTTAAAGGGCGTAGAGGCAGAAACTAAGTAGGGATGAAAATAAATACATCAATAAATAAACAGAGGAAAGAGTAAGTATTCCAAACAACAGTGAAGGGGCCAGAAATAAGACATGATGGGAGTGGTGCAGTGCAGTGGCTGTGGAGCCGCAGTTTTCTAGGAGATGTTCTGGAGGTTGCAGTGTTGTCCCATCTGCAGGCACCTCTCTGGGCTGAGGGAGGAGGTTGCTCATCTCCAGGCTGAGTTGGCCAGGATTTGTGGGACATCCTCTCCCATCCAGGGACCACCAGGGCCACTGCCATTGCCTCAGAGGTTGCCAAGAAAGATGAGCAGTTGGACCACAGTGGGCTCAGGGAGGGTGAGATTGGTGGAACAGAGGTGCATCCCTCCAGTTGTACCTCTCCACAATTCATATGCTGTTTTGGCAAAGTGTGGTTCCTCTATGGAGGTTCCCGCAGTGGAGACCAAGGAGGATGCTGGGAACCTCCACAAAGGAGACCCACAGGAAGGTGGCATGGGATCCCACAGGGGAAGGAAACAACTCCTGGTGGGGGACTCCATTGTTAGGAAGGTAGAACTGGGGGAGGAAGGGGAGAGGTAGGTAAGGTGCCTGCCTGGTGCCATGGCTTGGAGGGACAGGGAGCAAATCCTCGGAATCGCCGGAGCAGCTGCACAGGGGAAGGAGATGGATGTCATTATCCACCTAAGGACAAATGACCTGGCTAAGAAAGGGATCAGAGCAGTGCAGGAAGAGTTTGTGGAGTTGGGAAGGGGCCTTAGACAAGTAGCATGCACTGTAACCTTCTTGGAGGTGCTGCCTGTCTACGGTGTAGGTATGGCTAGGGTGCTCCACACCATGGGATTCAATCAGTGGTTGAAAAACTGGTGCAGAGCTCAGGGATTTGGCTTCATTGGGGACTGGGGGTCCACCTGAAGTGATGCAGGCCTATAATGGAGTGATGGTCTGCATCTGTCAAGGATTGTAACGGATCCTAGGTGATAGGTTTAAATTTAACCTAGCCAAGGGGGGAGGTGCTGGAAAGGAGCAGGGAAATTCTAGCCCCCCCAAAAAAGTCAGGGTAGTAAGTGAGGTAAACACCAAGTTAGAGATGTTGATAGGGAGAAGGAAAAGGGTAACTGGAGAAAGTGACAAAGGTAATAAGAACAGGGATGGGGCAAAAAGGGGTAAGGCCATCAGGAAATGGAGAGTAATGAGTACCAATGCCCGTAGTCTGGGCAACAAGCTCCCTGAACTGGTGGCCTTGATGGAAGAGGGATGCCTGGATATTGTAGCAGTCACAGAAACATGGTACACAGAGAATCATGACTGGGATGTTAACATACAGTACCAGGGTACAGAACCTACTGGAGAGACATGGAGGGGAGAAGAGGGGGAGGAGTAGCTCTCTATGTAAGGGAAGGGATAAAAGCAACTGAACAAAAGAGTAAACAGGGAGGAGAGGAGGCACCGTGGGTCACCTTAGAGACTGGAAATGGCACCACAATCCGTACAGGGGTTGTATACAGACCCCCATGTCAGGAGGAGGGAATGGACAAGGATATGATGGAAGGCATTCTTAGGATGGTGGAGAAAGGGGAGATACTGTTGATGAGAGACCTGAATATGCCAGATGTTAACTGGAGCACATTTGCTGCAGCCACATCCAAGAGCAGGGCCATTCTCAATGCCCTACAGGTGGCATGCCTCAGACAGCTAGTTTTGGAACCCACTCATGAGGGAGCAATCTTAGAACTCGTACTCTCAAATGGGGACAGTGAGAGGATCTCAGATCTAGAAGTGGGTAGCCATCTGGGAACAAGTGATCAGCAAACAGTGTGGTTCACGATAAAATCAGCTACAGAGTCAAGCCAACAAAAGTGAGGGTACTGGACTTCAGAAGGGCTGACTTTGGCAAATGGGAGAGTGTCTTTATTTATTTATTTAGCTTTTGTTGACTGGGTAAGTGCACTAGACAAATCCTGCCTATTTTCAGGCACCCAATCGGAGGGGATACAGATGAATGCCAACTGACCTTGAACCAAATTAGCTGTCTTAGAAAAGCACTAGCAAATAGGCTAGAAGGAGCAGTGGAGAAACAATGGGGAAACATCAGAACTGCCATCACAGAGGCAACAAGCCTTTGTGTGAAGCAAATAAACAAATCAAAATGAAAGAAAAAGCCACTATGGTTCTCAAAAGAGGTGGCGGGAAAGGTCAGGGAGAAAAAGATAGCATTCAGGAAGTATAAGGAAACACAGAAGGAGCAGGACAGACAGTTGTACCAGTTAAGGCAGAAGGAATCAGGGAGGGAAGTCAGAATAGCAAAGGCCCAAACTGAGGAAAAGATAGCCAACTCTGTTAAGAAGAGAGATAAAACCTTTTATAGGTACACCAGGGAGTGTAGAAAGACAAAGGGAGGGATAGTGAGGCTGAATAGAATGGATGGTGGGTGGGTAGAGAGGGACAGTAAAAAAGCAGGGATACTGAACAAATATTTCTGCTCAGTATTCACAAAAGAGGAGGAGGGGGAGGTGCCTAATCCAATTAACAGAAGCACTCTGGATAGGGGGGTCAATCCCAGTCCTTTCACAGAAGAAAGAGTTCTGAAAGAACTCCTAAAACTGAAGGTAGACAAAGCAATGGGGCCTGATGGAATTCACCCCAGAATTCTAAAAGAATTAAGGGGAGAACTAGAGAAACCACTGACTACCCTTTTTAACAAATCATGGGAGGATGGTGTGGTACCTGAGGACTGGAGGAAGGTGGATGTGATTCCCCTTCACAAAAGTGGGAGCAGGACAGAGGCAGAAAACTACAGACCTGTCAGTTTGACCTCTGTGGTAGGGAAAGTGATGGACTCATTTCTGAAGGAAAGAATTGTTGAGTACCTAGAGTCCAGTGGGGCACAGGATCCAAGGCAGCATGGGTTCACAGCTGGAAGGTTATGTCAGACAAATCTAATTGATTTCTTTGACTGGGTGACAAAAGTAGTAGACCAGGGAGGGGCTGTGGACATGGCCTACCTAGACTTTAGCAAGACATTTGACACAGTCCCACACAAAAGATTAATAGTCAAATTAACCAGCCTGGGAGTGGGTCCCAGGGTTGTAGCCTGGGTAAAACATTTGCTGGACAATAGGACACAGAAGGTAATTGTAAATGGAGTCCACTCTGAAGAAAGAGGGTTACTAGTGGGGTACTGCCTGGTTCAGTACTAGGTCCAGTCCTTTTTAATGTCTTTATAAGTGACATTGCAGAGGGACTGGAAGGAAAAGTATGCCTCTTTGCAGATGACACAAAGATCTGCAACAGGGTTGATACACAAGGAGGTATGGAAAGGATGAGAAGGGACTTGGCAAGGTTGGAGGAATGGTCAGAAGTATGGCAGCTCAGATTCAATGCAAAGAAGTGCAAAATAATGCACCTGGGAAACAAAAACCCAGGAGAAGATTACACAATGGGGGTAGTAACAACAACAAAAATGGAAAGGGACCTGGGGTAATCATATCAGATGACCTTAAGGTTAGCAAGCAATGTGAGAAGGCAGAAGGGAGGGCTGGGGATACTGGGATGTATAGGGAGAGGCATCACCAGCAGAAAACAGGAAATTGTTATCCCTCTGTACAGACAGTTGGTGAGACCCCATCTGGAGTACTGCATCCAGTTCTGGAGACCCTATCTCCGCAAGGACATAGACAGGATAGAGGCAGTCCAGAGGAGGGCAATAAAATGGTGCAGGGTCTGCAAGAGAAGCCATATGAGGAGAGACTAAAGGAGCTTAATATGTATACCCTTGAGGAATGGAGGGGGGGCATGATAGAAACTTTTAAGTACCTCAGTGGAATCAACAAAGTCCAAGAGGGTAGCATCTTTCAGAAAAAAAGGTGTGCAAGAACAAGGGGACACAATTTGAAGATGGGGGAGGTTCAGGGGCAATGTGAGGAAGTATTTTTTCGCAGAGAGGGTGGTGGAGGCATGGAACATCCTTCCTGAGGAGGCTGTAGAGTCTAAAACTGTGGCAGAATTCAAGAATGCATGGGACAGACACAGTGGTGCAAGTGGTAGACAAGAAGTACAGGAACTCAGACGTTGGCAAATATGAAATGCAGAGTGAAGATCCTCATCTGAGGGATAGCTGTGTGAAGACGCAGCTATCTGTTTAGACACTAGTATATTCTCTTAGAAATACTGAAGTATTTTTAGGAAAATAGCACTCTGTACAAGTCAAATGTTGTTATGAAAACCCTGATTTCAGGTCACAGGTCCAGAAACTGTCATTTTGTTGCTGGTTTAAGAGTTTCACTTTCAGTGTCAGTGGAAGAAGTACAGAAACTCGTTTCTGCTGTAAAAGGTACAGGAACCGAGTTCCTGTGTGTTCCGTTTACTTTCATCACTGGACAGACATAAGGCAATTTTTGTGGGGAAGGGGGTAGGAAGTAGGAAGAAATAGGCTATTGGTTAACTAGGATCTGTAGCTTATCCTGTAGGTAGGGAAACTGGGCAGACTAGGTGGGCCAAACAGTCTTTATCTGCCGTCAAAGTCTGTTTCTATGTTTGCCAGAATAGGTATACTGTACCTGACCAATATGGAATTTTATGGGAGGATGGGGGTTGGGGGGTTGAGGAGTTGAGGGGTTCTTTGGGGGAGGGTATTTTGTGGGAATGTCAGCCCTAAGGAGATCCCAATAAGATCAGTAAAAAAAAAAGGTTATGAATCCCACCTAGCATTTAAACCACTAGGCTGTGGGCTATTTAAAGAAAAAATCCAAAAATGTTCTCCCTGTAAGAGACACCTCAACCTGTTGCCCCTCTACCTCCTCCCTCCTATTCTAACTTCCTGTGGCTCATGAATTTCAATCCACAACCACATTGTTGTGGTGCAATGAGAAATGTTCAGCAACTGAGCTCTCAGAATTACATCTCTTGATGTATCTAACATGTTCTTGAATCCTTTTCTTGATGGGAAGTACTGCTCTGCCAGTATAGAGTTTAATACAGTTACACCAAGGCACATACGCAGTGAAATCAGTGCCACAGGAAATGACTTGGCAAACCTGTACTTTCTTGGCACACCCTGGAAATTCAAACATTCTGCCCTGATAACAAAAATGGCAAACATTGTATTTCCCACACTTAAGCATACCTACTGGCTTTAGGGGAATCCAAGCATGGGAAGTTGCTCTGGGTGTAAAAAAATGACTGTTGACAAGTTTATCCTTGATGTTTTGACTCCTTGAAAAAATAACTTGGTTTAGATCCAATGTGTTCTACTAAATCTGGGCCCCCCAAAAGCATAGTCCAAAATTTAGTAACAGCATTTCTAGTCTTACCAGCTACAGCGTTAAACTCGGTAATAAAGCAAACTGGTGGATTTGCAAGTTCATTATGTTTTAGCTTTCAGTAGTTATGAGCTATCCAGGGATAGGCTCTGGAGTGGGCTGTATCAAGTACCTTGTCACTGTAACCCCAGAAAGGAATCTATCCCTGACTTCTATGGCCTGTTTTTCGCAGTCCAGCTGATTGGTAATGATTATGCCTCAGGTGTAAAACTGTCTATAAGGGATAGACTTTTAAAGTTTTAGGTGGCAACTAGCGCTAAAAATAAATTGTTGGTAGATTCAGCTTTATGTACCCTTAACAAACCACATTACCATCTGGAGCTGCAGATAAGGTGATGTCCAAAAAGTTTGTATTCATCGGGCCAATGCTCAAGGTCAGCCTAAAGTTCAGTTCATTCTGATTTAACCAGTGCAGGAAGCTGTCTGCCTCTGTGTGTGTGTGTTATTGTGTGTGTTGCTGGGGTTACTGGTGGTGGTTTTACTGGTGGGAGGGGGGGTTAAGTTTGGCAGGCATCACTAGGACTGGCATTGCTGCTGTTGCTGGCTTGAGTTCATGTCAAGCTGGGCTGGCAATGCTACTGTTGCTGGGGTTACTAGTGGAGATTTGGGTCAGGCTGGAATCGCTGGGGTTGGCATTGCTACTGTTGCTGGGGTTACTAGTGGAGATTTGGGTCAGGCTGGAATCTCTGGGGCTGGCATTGCTACTGTTGCTGGGGTTACTAGTGAGGATTCAGGTCAGGCTGGAATCTCTGGGGCTGGCATTGCTACTGTTGCTGGGGTTACTAGTGGAGATTCAGGTCAGGCTGGAATCGCTGGGGCTGGCATTGCTACTGTTGCTGTGGTTACTAGCGGAGATTCGGGTCAGGCTGGAATCTCTGGGGCTGGCATTGCTACTGTTGCTGGGGTTACTAGTGGAGATTTGGGTCAGGCTGGAATCTCTGGGGCTGGCATTGCTACTGTTGCTGGGGTTACTAGTGAGGATTCAGGTCAGGCTGGAATCTCTGGGGCTGGCATTGCTACTGTTGCTGGGGTTACTAGTGAGGATTCAGGTCAGGTTGGAATCTCTGGGGCTGGCATTGCTACTGTTGCTGGGGTTACTAGTGGAGATTCAGGTCAGGCTGGAATCGCTGGGGCTGGCATTGCTACTGTTGCTGTGGTTACTAGCGGAGATTCGGGTCAGGCTGGAATCTCTGGGGCTGGCATTGCTACTGTTGCTGGGGTTACTAGTGGAGATTCAGGTCAGGCTGGAATCTCTGGGGCTGGCTTGTACTACTGTTGCTGGGGTTACTAGTGGAGATTGGTCAGGCTAGAATCTCTGGGGCTGGCATTGCTACTGTTGCTGGGGTTACTAGTGGAGATTCGGGTCAGGCTGGAATCGCTGGGGCTGGCATTGCTACTGTTGCTGGGGTTACTGGTAGAGATTTGGGTCAGGCTGGAATTGCTGGGGCTGGCATTGCTACTGTTGCTGGGGTTACTAGTAGAGATTTGGGTCAGGCTGAAATCGCTGGGGCTGGCATTACTGCACTTGCTGTGATCAGTGATGGGGTTCAAGCCAGGCTGAGGTTGCTGTGGCTGGTATTGTTGAGGTTACTAGTGGGATTTTGCATCTGGTGGTGATCGCTGCAATTTGACATTGCTGCTGTTGTTAGGGTTACTGTTGGGTGTTCGAGTCAGTCACATGCCACATGAGGAAGTCTGAGAGGAGCAAAGCGCTGGGGCACCTTGGTGGCTGTGTACATGCTAGGTAAAACTGGTAAACCCTACTAATCTGGAGCACTTTTTGCTTATTTGTACTTGTGAATGAAGGATGTACTTTGCACCAGAAAATGAGCTGCAGCACTTTCGTGGATGCACTTGCCAGAAGATCTTCAGCCTTCTCAACAGGAACTGCTGTTTGCATTTGTGTTGGCACACTGCTGTTAGATTTAGTAGCATTTGCCCTGTGCCTTAGTATGATTATGCACTGACCAAGTAACGTGTGCCAGAAGCTAAAATGAATTATTCCTTAGGCATGCAACATGTGCCACTGTTTTTTAACATGAGTTCTGTTTGCTAGGTATTTTGTACCTGTAGTTACTAAGGAAAGGGGGTTTACCGAAGAAATTCTGAGTGATTGGATACTTTTGGGTGCATTCAAGTTAGGCTGGAATTGCTGGGCTGGCACCACTGCTGCTACTGGGGTGACTGGGGGTTTGAGTCAGGCTGGGATCACTGGGCTGGCTCTGCTGCTATTGCTGGTTTTACTGGTTTGCGTTCAACTCAGGCTGGAATTGTTGGGCTGGCATTGCTGCTAGTGTTGCTGTTGCTGGAGGCTGGCTGGGCTGCCAGGAGTTGTCATTGCTTGTGTTGCTGTTGTGCTTGACCGGGGGTTGAGCCAGGCTGGGATTCCTGGGTCTGGTATTGCTGCTTTTGCTGTCAGATATTTGATCTAGGATGTTATAGCTTGCACTTGCACTGCTGCTTTTGCTGTCAGATATTTGATCCAGGATGTTATAGCCGGCACTGGGACTGCTGCTGTTGCTGGCAGAGAGTTGATCCAGGATGTTATAGCTGGCACTGGCACTGGCACTGCTGCTGTTGCTGGCAGAGATTTGATCCAGGCTGTTATAGTGACACTGGCACTGCTGCTGCTGCTGTCAGAGATTTGATCCAGGCTGTCATAGCTGGTACTGGCCCCGATGCTGTTGCTGTCAGAGATGTGACCCAGGCTCTTACAGCTGTCACTGGTACAGCTGCTTTTGCCGGTAGATGTCTGAATCAGGTAGGGATAGGTAAGACTTTCAGTGCTGCATTTCCTGGAGGAGGTATGATCCAGGTTGGAGTCACTGGGTCTGGCATTGCTGTTGCTTGTCATTTGAACCAGGCTGGGACTGGCATTGCTGTTATTGTAGTGTTCTTGGCACAGGTAGGAAGTGTCCTCTCTCCTCCCTCCCTATCCAGCTAGGGTCCCACATGACTCCTTCCTGGGTCCAATCCTTCTCCATCTTCATTAAGAATCTCACCTCCACCTGTGCTAACTCTGTATATTCACAGGTGTGAAGATGACACAGTTCTCACACCTGTGGTCCCTTGACTGCATCTGTAGAAGTCTCGCTCCAGCAAGACTTTTACAATGTTCCATGCTGGTTCCTATCCAGTCAACTTTAGGGCAACAAAAAACAAACAAAAAAAAAACGGTGTCTATGACTTTTGGTACCAGTCAGAAGCTGGCCTGACTTATCCCCCCCCCCCCATTTTCTCCATGTTGGATGGCACCCTGCTTGAAGTTGTCCACCTTTCAAGTACCTCAGTGTGTGGGTAGCTAGCAGACATGAGCTTTTCTGCCCATATTGATGCCTTCTTGCATCAATATGGCCAAATGTGGTCCCAAGCTCAGTGCTCTGTACTGCAGTAAGAACTGTCTTTCTGCCCAGGTCCACCAGGAGCTGGTCACCAAAATGGTTACCATATTTCAATTTTTGAATATGCAGATATGGTTTATGGCACCACCCCTCCTCCCCCCCTGCCAGACTGGACACCTTCTGCAATGTCTTCTGCCATTTTGCTGCAGCGCACCCTCTCATACCCACCACTGTTCCCTTTCCTCTTCCGTAGTATCCATCCTCCCCTTCCCCTCACATCACTAGTCCCACTGTGCTTCCCTCATCTCTAAATACTGGTTGGGTCCCTCCCCATACTTATCCCATCTCCTCTCCCCATACCCTTCCCTACTACTCCTGTGATTCTAAGAGACCAATGCACCTTCTCCCTTACCCATCCACACACCTCAGCTGGGAAATGTGCTTTCATACCCACTCCCTCCCTCTGGAGCCAGTTACCCTCCTCCATCCATCTTTCTCCTCCTCCCTTCCTTCTATCTGACATCAGCTGAAACTCTTCCCTGTCTCCCTACTCCTGTTAACCCTCTTCCTGTACCCTTCCATGTGCTTCCCTGAGCACTCCTTACCTCCCCTCCCCAGCCTCATTGTTCTGATAACTTCATTGTAGTTTATCAACCTCTTTTGACTCCTCTTCTCTGCACCAGCACAGCCTACCTCTTTCTAGCACAATGCACTTTTGGAGCTTGGCCGACTCGCAGATAATTTGCATGCTTATTTATTTGTCCTCCATTTGCAATGTTTTGACATTTTTGTCTCTACTGCACTCAGCTTATGCACTTTATGTCATTGTCATCGTAACTCCATCACCTGACTGGCTGTATTTATTTGTAATTGTGAACTCCCTTCCGCTTCCCCCAGGGTTGCACCTGGAAATTACCCTCAGCTCAGTGTGCCTCTCTCGGGTACCAATTTTTAAAATAAATGACTCAATAGTTGCTGGGGTTATAGGTGGGGGTAGAGTCAGGCTGGGATTGCTGGGGCTAATATTGCTGGTGTTGCCTGGCTATTATATCGCAGCTGCTAGCATGTTCTCCATGGGACATTAAATTACCAATAAATATCCCCACTTAGTTTAAGCAGCAAACACCTAACCAAATCACAGTGGCTGAAGTCCAGTGGTGCAATTCTTTTCTTGTTTCTTCATCAAATTAAGCAAATATTTAATAAGGTCAGTCTTGTATCCAGGCAGCAGTTTATGCTCAACCCTTCGTTCCAGACCGCAATGGCTTAAATAAAGAAACCCTTTCTGCAGAGGTAATAGTGTTCACTGGCTAAACCTGTACTGAGGCTAACCGCTTTTCTTTCCTTAGCATAAATTTACTTTCTGTAGTTCATAATTAATCATATTTTTTCTTCTCTCAGCTAGAATCAGACATCAAGGTGGGATCAAGGAAGTGGCAGGAGCCAGAGTGGTATGACAGTTTAAAAGATGTGTTGGGGGCAGGGGCCCAGACTTTGCCTGTCACCGTGCCTACTGATTTCACAAAAGCTATCAAAGCCAAAAAGAGAACTCCAGGCCCCCACCTGAAACTTAGTTCTATTACAGTTAGCAGAACTTCTGAGACTCCTGACTCTTTAGTTTTACTCCATGTAGAGATAATACGTGTCTTGTTTAATAAATTCAGTTTTAAATGGTAGAGTTCCATTTTCTTCATTTTTTCTGTTGATTTGAGATTTGTTAGTCATGAATAACTCCTCCTTCCAGCTACTTTATATATTATTCTGTTTATGACCCTTCACTCTGGCAACCAGACCTCTGTTGCCTCACACCTGGGATATTTTACCTGAGCGCCACAAAGCCTTGAACACCCTCTCCAGGAGGGGTCAGGGAGGTGGGGGGGAGCTCCCGCTGAACATGTATGTGTTTTTGGCCCAGCCTGAGACATCCCAGTTGAAGGTGGAGGACAGATTTACTGGGATTGGCTTTAGCCCGTGGTGCCAGGGCCCTTTTCTGAGTTTCCTCCTCCCAAGGTGATGTGGTGGGCAGCATCATGATGTGCGTGTGCACACAAGTGTGCTTGTGTGTCATCATCCCGGAGTGCCTCCACCCCTTGCTGTGCTCCTCCAGCCGCAGTACCAGCTGTGTTCACCAGGTGGCAGCACTGTGGTGGAGGAGGCCTCCCACCCATAATGGAGGAGGAGATCATCCTTTGGGACACTCAGTCCTCCCCCCAGCGACCCCAGCTGACCCCCAGTGACCCCAGCTGATCCCCAGTTTACCCCTAGTGACCCCAGCAACCCCCAGCGACCCCAGCTGATCCCCAGCTGACCCCCAGCGACCCAAGATCCCTCTCAATCCTAGGTTGCTGGTGTCATGAGTGGCAGCACTACTCCTGCGCTGTCGCACTGGCATTACAACTACCCTTTTATTATGCAGCAAAATTTGAACTTAGAACAGTTTAACAGGACTGCTTGAAATTTTATTTGCTTTTATAAAATGTGCAGTTTAGCCATAAATCAATTATGTTTGTACAGAGTATATCACTTCGAAATTCTTCCTACATTTTGCTGCAGGCTAACTGGATTGTGCAACGTTTGTGTTTTTGTGACAGAAAGAGTGTATAAACAATGGCAGAACAGATGTAGATCTATCGTTACCTCTAGGAACTTAAACAAGATTGACTGGAAATGGAGGGCCAGTCTTAAAGTCTTGTGCAAAACTGTGGGAAAGCCCATTTTGTGACCACACTAAGAATGCAGCAATACTGAGTATATTGGGGTCTACTCATGACAGCAGCTCGGTATATTGCAATGAGGATAGGTGGCTGCAGCCTCGCACTGTTTGTGCAACGCATATCACGTGACTATGTGCTAATAAGCATGAACACACATCCTGGTACCGCTCTATCTGCATAGTAGCACAGTGGTGTACGGGGCATGGTGTGGCAGCCCAGTGATTGACAACAGCCATCCAATTGGATGGTCAGCCCATCAGCAGATTAGATCCCCACTCTCCGCAGAGTGGGGGCTTTTGGGATATGGTCAGTCCTTCTGGGACTGATGTATCACTTAAATTGATCCATTCATATGCCCCATGCCCCTGCCCTCATGGTATGCTGACGGCTGGAGGTAGTCAGAGTGGGAGGACAGCCCATGTCCACTACACCATGTAGCCAGTTGTGAGGGGTGCATATTTGGCTTCTGCAGGTCCTGCTTGTGTAGCCAGAGCCCCATGCACCAGCACTCCACGCTGCAGAATGTTGATTGTGCATGACACATAGCCATGCCCGCCCAGCCACCCCCCCACTGGGCTGCATGCATCGCCAGGCAGCCAAACAAGGTGAGGGTGTGCAAGAGGCATGAGTACCCATTGTGATGTATGGAGGTCTAACAGCACCCCCACTGAATGGCAGGAGAATGTACTGAAGCCTACAAGCCACATATATGTGGGTCATAGGCTTCCCGAATAGAGCCCACTGAACACTGTAGCCTCTTCCCAGCCTTCCATTAAGTAATTTTCTAACACCTGGGAAGGGAGACAGAGGTTGTGATTGTAATGGACAACAGGATCCTTTAATAGAATTGCTATCAGCACAACATAGGGAGTTAAGGGCTTTTATTTACATACTGTATTTAGATTTTATTTAGATTTTATGTTTATTCAGATTTATTTAAGGGATGAGAAGGAACTCACTATACACGTGTACTGTCTTTTGCTACTAAGTAAACCTCCTGACCTGTATTGTATCTTACCTCTGTTTTGCTTGCATGAATTGCTGATGGAACCTTTGTAAAAGAACCCTTGGTTCGAAGTTATTTGTAATCCTAGTAATAAATAAATAAAAAATAAATGTTAAATAAAACTCATTGGGGGAAGATTCAAAGGGAATGTCCATAAGCACTTTTTCACTAGAAGGGTGGTGGGCAAGTGGAACAAGGTGAGGGAGGAAGTGGTACAGGCCAATCAGTGAGCAGCTTCAAGCAGGGATGAGAAAAGCATATGGGGTTAATTACAAAAGGGGCAGAAACAAGGGGGAAGGATGGCCACTGGGGCAGTACAGAGTAGTTATGTAGGGTGGGCAGAAACAAAGGGGAATGATGGCCACTAGGGGCAGTACAGAGTAGTTATGTAGGGTAGGCAGAAACAAGGGGGAAGGATGGCCACTAGTGGCGGAACAGAGTAGTTATGTAGGGTGGGTAGAAACAAGGGGAAGGATGGCCACTACTAGGTCAGTACAGAGTAGTTATGTAGGATAGGCAGACTGGATGAAAATATTACTTACCCAGTAATCGTTCTTCCAAGGTATTCTTCAATATAATTAGCTTCTAGCAGTCAGCCTCCTGGATTGCACTGCCCGGAGATAAATGGAACTTTATGCAAGTAATGGAACATTAATTGGCTCATGCCACTATTTGAATCTGCTGCCCTGCCAACTATATGCATTCCAAGACGCTCAGATTTTGACTAAGCCTGTACCTAGGTCTTATACTATGCTACCCTAACACTCTATAACAAAGTATCAATAATAGTTTAATTAGATTAAACCCCTTTTCTTTATATTCCTGAGCCAACTGCCAATGTCCAAGCGGACCAATGAAATAGAACCTGGCCTACTAGTATAAAAAGATTTTGTGCTAGTAGAGGCCAACCAGCATCGCAGTAACACTTGTAATATTATACTGATAGGTTCTGAAGGGGAGGTAGGGTGGGAGAGTTAGTGATACTGAAGAATACCCAGGAAGAAAGAAGATTACTCGCGTGAGTAATACGTTCTTCTAACCCAGGTAGCCTCCTATATCATTAACTCCAGCAGACTATAAAGCAGTACTTTGGAGGAGGGTCCAGAACCCTATTTAGGAACAGACTCTGCAGCGGTGCTGTGCCAAACCTGTATCACTCCTGGACTGGGTGTCTAGACTGTAGTACTTTGTAAGGTACAGATTTCCATGTGGCTGCTTTGCATATTTCTAACAAGGGGATATTCCTAGCTGCTGCTGCTAGTAGCAGTACCCTTAGTGGAATGTGCCTTCAGGCCTACTGGGGCTCCTTGCCAGCTTTAGTGTAACAGAACTGTATGCATGCCACAATCCAGCATGCAATTGTCTTTCTGAAGCTGGCCTGCCTTTACCCACATGATCATAGGGTCAAGAACAGCTGTTACTTTTCCTGTCTATGCTCCATTGTCTGCTTGATGCAGTAGGTCAGGGCTCTCTTTACATCGAGATTATGCAGTCTACACTCCCCAGATCTAGAATGCTCAGTGAAGAAGACTGGCAAAGTAATAGATTGATTCAGATGAAAGTCAGAAACTACTTTAGGAAGGAGTTTCCTGTTAGTTCTGAGCAGCACCTTGTCTCTGTGGAAAGAAATGTAATCTTGCTCCAGACACAGAGCTTGTAGCTCACTTATTCTTCTTGCAGAAGTGATGTCTACTAGGAAGACAGTTTTCCAAGTGACAAATTTCAGAGGGGCACTGGCTGATGGCTCAAATAGGGGCTCCATGAGCTTGGCAATGCAGATATTCAGGTTCTAGGCCAGAGCTGGCTCCCTGTGAGGAAGATGCAAATGGGCTAGCCCTTTAAAGAATTTTCTAAAAATAGGGTTAGCTGCTAGGAAGTCCCCTTTACCAGCTGAGAGATGCAGAAACTGATGCCAGATGAACTTTGAGTGTGGATGGCTGAAGTCCCAGAGAATTTAGATATGTTGGATATTCCAGCAAGACGCACAACCCTGCCTCTGTGGGAACCATCCCTTTTTTAAGCGCACCTGATGGAAAACCTCTTCCATTTAGAAGTATAGGTTTTCCTAGTTGAAGGTTTCCTGGAACCTCTTAGCACCTGCAGGATATCTTCTGAAAGGTGTACCATATTCATGTCGAGTGACACAAAAAACCACCCGCACACTTTGATTCTTCTCCTCATTTATTCATTTAATTTTTTCCTTCTTTTTTCTTTATTAAATCACAGTGTAATGGTCACTCACAATTAAATAAACTGTAACAAATCACAATTAAATAAACTGTAACAAACTGGAAATCCAAAGTCCCATTTCTTTCTTGTGCATATATTCACTGTTTCATAATCAGCAGCTTTTGTTTGTAATACCATACTTTCCACCACCTCTTAATGTATCGATATGAATATGTTGTCTTTCTTTTTGCCTTATAATAGCATTCACTTCTATTTTAATTAACCTCTCATAGTCTCATTTTTTTAACATATGCCCCCAAAAGCTCTCTGTTCCATTCATGAGCCAACCACCCACAACTATTGAGCTGTTGTTACTTTATCAAAATCTCAATACTTTTAACAGTCTCAGTACTTTACCAGTTGTTGGTTTTTGCCACTGCTATTCCAACCATACTGCTATTTCAACTGTACACTTTTTCTCGGCTCAATTGCCTAGATCCAAACCTCCATTTTCACCACAGGGTTCGCTCTTCCATCGAATGTTTTGAAGTAGGACATCACAGTGAACCATAAATCAAGTTGAAAGCTCCTTGCTCTATTTTCATTTCGAGCTGACATATTTCTCACAACTTTTACAACTCTGCTCCTACTTCCATTCATCAATGCGCCCAAATGTGCTGACGTTTCAGAGTCATGTGACCCCATCCTCTCGCTGTAGCAGTAGACTGTGGTCATTCCACCCCTTGGTGGGATTCGAACCTGCTGCAGTCCAATAAACCTTGATGTAGCTACTGACCCATGCTTTGCCTCATAATAATGTTTTGCTATTGCATTTTTCATATTTTTTGTTCTTTTTGCTATCTTGTGTTCACTAATTATCTGTTTTAAAGCTCTTTTTGTTTGTCCAACGTATGATTGTCCACTTGGGCAAGTGAGCAAATACACAACACTTTCTGTTGTACAGCAAATAAAATCTTCTATCCTATATTTTTTCCAGTGTGGGGATGATTAAATGTTTTAGTATTCGTTGTGTTTCCACATTGTGCATAATTTCCACATCGGACATTACCTTTTTGGTGCTGATGGCATCCACTCTGGACAATTATTTTGTTTCTCTTCCTAAACCATGCTTCCACTAGTATATCTGTCAGATTCTGGCTTTTTCTATAGCTACACCTTAAACCATTCTCATGTATCCTTGTAAGGTTTCTTCTACTTTTAATATATCCCAGTGTTTGCGTAAAATATTACTACTTCCCCATATGCTGGTGTATAGGTGGTACTAAATGTCACCATCTCTTTATTTCCCACTGCCTTTTGTTCATACACAACACATCTTCCTTTTACCAAATCCACCTTTCGTAATGCATTGACGAAACATCCTAGTTCGTATCCTCTATTCAGAAATCTTTGGCATATCTCTGCACATGCATTCTTTCTTTCATTTTCTTCACTACGATTTTGTTTCACCCTTAGAAGCTGCCCATAGGGAATATTTTTTACTGTTTGTTTTGGGTGAATACTCCCATATTCTAAAATTGGATTTCTATCCGTCTGCTTTCTAAATAGTTTTGTATCCAATTACCTTCCATTTTTGTATATTGTAATAGCCAAAAAGTCCACCTTGTTTCTGTCACTAATCATCGTAAAATGTAATTTATCATTACATTTATTAATATATTTCTCAAACTCAACCAATTCTTGGCTACTTCCATTCCACAAGAACAGTACATCACATGAGAAAGAATTTCTTCACAGAATGGGTGGTGGACAAGTGGAACACCCTGCCAGAGGAAGTGGTGGGGGCTGAAACAATCACGGGATTTAAGAATGCATGGGATAGACATAAGGGAATTCTGGAGGTCAGGGGTAAGGTGCAACAGACTTCTAGGAAAACAAACTGAACTTACAAGCTCAAATGGGCAGACTGGGTGGGCCATAGGCCCTTATCTGCCGACACTGTCTATGTATCTATGTATGTATGTATCCACAAATCGAACCCATTGGACTATTTCATTAAGCCATTTGTTTTTCATTTCATCCCAAATAAATGTGTCTTCCAGTTTCCTGCAAACAAATTTGCCAAAGAAGGGGCAAATGTTGTACCCACAGCAATCCCATGTTGTTGTTGATAAAATATCTTCCCAAATACAAAAGAATTTGCTTTGAGTACAAATTCTGCTAATTCCATAATAAACTCTGTTGGTGGAATCACATTCTGTGGTCTGGTACTTAATTTTGTTCAAAGTACTGTTAGTCCAGCCTCGTGAGGAATATTGTTGTGCAAATTTTCTATATCACAAGTTACCAAAATCATTTCTTCTTTTATTTCTCATCTTCCTAGTATATTCAAAACTTCCTTTGTATCAGATACATTAGATTTAACTCCTTGTACCAACGGTCTCAGGAAAAAATCTACAAATTTTGTCATTGGTTCCATCATTGATCCCAAACTACTCACGACTGGTCTCCCAGGAGGGCGAGTTTCATTTTTGTGCACTTTTGGGAGTAAATATATTGTTTGTTGTAATCGGATTCTGATTTATTAAAACATATTTTTCTTTATCTGTAATCCAGACGGTTTCTCTCGTTCTTTCAACTATCTGTATAGCTTTTTGTTTAATTTCCTCTATTGGGTCTCCATCTAATTTTTTATAGTTTTTTTGATCCACCAGCAGTCTCTGCGTCTCTTCCAAACAATCACATTGCTTCCATAAAACAACTCCCCCACCTTTGTCCGCCTTTTTAATTATGGTTTCTGGCAACTTTTAATTTCTTGTAGTGCATTTCTTTCTCTTTTATGTTAGAGTATCCCTTTATTACTCTCTTCAAATCATTTACATACCTTTTCCACGTCTGCTTCCACCACCCTACTAAATGTATTATTGGTGGGGTTTTTGCGATCATTGAAATGAACTTAGATTTATTTCTAAACAGAGTAATTTCTCTAATACATTCCATCTCACATTCTTCCCCATCTTTTTCTATTATGCTGTTCGTTCCGCTCACTACTTCTACTAGATTCTGCTGTATTTGCTTCCCAAAATGCACTTTTAAATGTAACTGCCGATAAAATTTAAAACAAATCTATCTTCAACTTGAAAGCATTTACTTTATTTACGGGGCAAATGAAAGTCTTTTTGAGCACATTTTCTTGAACTGTGCTCAAACTGTGATCTGTGAGGTGAGAAAGGAGTCAAGAGGAATTATGGAGGTTATTGGGGTGAA
The DNA here is from genome assembly GCA_016271365.2 of Neoceratodus forsteri. NCBI lineage: Eukaryota > Metazoa > Chordata > Ceratodontiformes > Ceratodontidae > Neoceratodus > Neoceratodus forsteri. The sequence continues at coordinate 979,706,418 of CM028136.1, read as the reverse complement.
CAGAGCCCCTGAGATCGACAAGGAACAAGAGATGGAACTAATAAACCCTACAGATCACAGATTGAGCACTGCTTGCTCTACCTAACTGCTTCTACCTAACTGCCTGCTCTACACCCTACTGAACTGCCTACTCTATCGCCTGCCCTACCTAACTGCTACCTCTACCCAACCACCCACCTTACCAAACTGCCTGCTTCATCTAACTGCCCACCATATCTAACTGCCTGCCCTACCTACCTCCCTGCTCTACCTAACTGCCTACCCTACCTACTGCCTTCCCACCTAACTGCCTGTCCTACCTAAATACCCACCTCTACCTAACAGCCCACAATGCCAACTGCCCACCCTACCTACAGTAAGTTCCTACTTTACCTAACAGCCTGCCCTGCCTAAGTGCCTTCCCTTCTAACTGCCTACCCTCCTAACTGCCTGTCCTACCTAACTGCTTGCTCTACCTAACTGCCTTACCCACCTAACTACCTGCCCTACACCCTACCGAACTGCCTACACTACCTGCCTGCCCAACTTAACTGCCACCCTACATTATTGTCTACCCTTCCTACTTGCCTGCCCTACACTCTACCTACCTGCCTGCCCTAAGTGTTTAACCTGCCTAACTGACTTTCCTACCTTACTGCCTGCCCTAGCAAACTGCCCACCCTGCCTAACTGCATACCTTACCCAACTGCCTTCCCTACCTAACTGCCTCCCCATCTAAATACCCACCCTACCTAACTGCCCACCCTACCTAACTGCCTCCCTTACCTATCTGCCCACTCAACCTAACTGCCTATCCAACTAGTGGAGATTCGGGTCCTGCTGGAATCTCTGGGGCTGGCATTGCTACAGTTGCTGGGGTTACTAGTGGAGATTCGGGTCAGGCTGGAATCTCTGGGGCTGGCATTACTACTGTTGCTGTGGTTACTAGTGGAGATTCGGGTCAGGCTAGAATCTCTGGGGCTGGCATTGCTATTGTTGCTGTGGTTACTAGCGGAGATTCGGGTCAGGCTGGAATCGCTGGGGCTGGCATTGCTACTGTTGCTGTGGTTACTAGTGGAGATTCGGGTCAGGCTGGAATCTCTGGGGCTGGCATTGCTACTGTTGCTGGAGTTACTAGTGGAGATTCGGGTCAGGCTGGAATCACTGGGGCTGGCATTGCTACTGTTGCTGGACTTACTAGTGGAGATTCGGGTCAGGCTGGAATCGCTGGGGCTGGCATTGCTACTGTTGCTGTGGTTACTAGAGGAGATTCAGGTGAGGCTGGAATCTTTGCGGCTGGCATTGCTACTGTTGCTGGGGTTAGTAGAGGAGATTCGGGTCAGGCTGGAATCTCTGGGGCAGGCATTGCTATTGTTGCTGTGGTTACTAGTGGAGTTTCGGGTCAGGCTGGAATCTCTGAGGCTGGCATTGCTACTGTTGCTGGGGTTACTAGTGGAGATTAAGGTCAGGCTGGAATCTCTGGGGCTGGCATTGCTACTGTGGCTGGGGTTACTAGTGGAGATTCGGATCAGGCTGGAATCGCTGGAGCTGGCATTGCTACTGTTGCTGGGGTTACTAGTGGAGATTCGGTCAGGCTGGAATCGCTGGGGCAGGCATTGCTATTGTTGCTGTGGTTACTAGCGGAGATTCTGGTCAGGCTGGAATCGCTGGGGCTGGCATTGCTACTGTTGCTGTGGTTACTAGTGGATTCGGTCAGGCTGGAATCGCTGGGGTGGCATTCTACTGTTGCTGGAGCTACTAGCAGAGATTCGGTCAGGCAGGAATCGCTGGGGCTGGCATTGCTACTGTTGCTGTGGTTACTAGCGGAGATTTGGGTCAGGCTGGAATCACTGGGGCTGGCATCTGCTACTGTTGCTGGGTTACTGGTGGAGATTCGATTCAGGCTGGAATTGCTGGGGTTGGCATTGCTACTGTTGCTTGGGTTACTAGTGGAGATCTGGGTCAGGCTGGAATCTCTGGGGCTGGCATTGCTACTGTTGCTGGGGTTACTAGTGGAGATTCGGGTCAGGCTGGAATCGCTGGGGCTGGATTATTACTGTTGCTGGGGTTACTTAGTGAGATTCGGGTAAGGCTGGAATCACTGGGCTGGCATTGCTACTGTTGCTGGGGTTACTAGTGGAGATTCGGGTCAGGCTGGAATCACTGGGGCTGGCATTGCTACTGTTGCTGGGGTTACTAGTGGAGATTCGGGTCAGGCTGGAATCTCTGGGGCTGGCTTTGCTACTGTTGCTGTGGTTACTAGTGGAGATTCGGGTCAGGATGGAATCACTGGGGCTGGCATTTCTACTGTTGCTGGGGTTTCTAGTGGAGATTCGGCTCAGGCTGGAATCGCGTGGGGCTGGCATTCTACTGTTGCTGGGGTTATCAGTGGAGATTCGGGTCAGGCTGGAATCGCTCGGGCTGGCATTGCTACTGTTGCTGGGGTTACTAGTGAGATTCAGGTCAGGCTGGAATCTCTGGGGCTGGCATTGCTACTGTTGCTGGGGTTAATAGTGAAGATTCGGGTCAGGCTCGAATCTCTGGGGCTGGCACTGCTACCGTTGCTGGAGTTACTAGTGGAGATTCGGGTCAGGCTGGAATCTCTGGGGCTGCCATTACTACTGTTGCTGTGGTTACTAGTGGAGATTCGGGTCAGGCTAGAATCTCTGGGGCTGGCATTTCTATTGTTGCTGTGGTTACTAGCGGAGATTCAGGTCAGGCTGGAATCTCTGGGGCTGGCATTTCTACTGTTGCTGTGGTTACTAGTGGAGATTCGGGTCAGGCTAGAATCTCTGGGGCTGGCATTGCTACTGTTGCTGGAGTTACTAGTGGAGATTCGGGTCAGGCTGGAATCACTGGGGCTGGCATTGCTACTGTTGCTGGAGTTACTAGTGGAGATTCGGGTCAGGCTGGAATCGCTGGGGCTGGCATTGCTACTGTTGCTGTGGTTACTAGTGGAGATTCAGGTCAGGCTGGAATCTCTGAGGCTGGCATTGCTACTGTTGCTGGGGTTACCAGTGGAGATTCGGGTCAGGCTGGAATCTCTGGGGCAGGCATTGCTATTGTTGCTGTGGTTACTAGTGGAGTTTCGGGTCAGGCTGGAATCGCTGGGGCTGGCTTTGCTACTGATGCTGTGGTTACTACTGGAGATTCAGGTCAGGCTGGAATCTCTGCGGCTGGCATTGCTACTTTTGCTGGGGTTACTAGTGGAGATTCGGGTCAGGCTGGAATCTCTGGGGCAGGCATTGCTATTGTTGCTGTGGTTACTAGTGGAGATTCGGGTCAGGCTGGAATCGCCGGGGCTGGCATTGCTACTGTTGCTGTGGTTAATAGCGGAGATTCGGGTCAGGCTGGAATCGCTGGGGCTGGCATTGCTACTGTTGCTGGGGTTACTAGCGGAGATTCGGGTCAGGCTGGAATCGCTGGGGCTGGCATTGCTACTGTTGCTGGGGTTTCTGGTGGAGATTCGGGTCAGGCTAGAATCTCTGGGGCTGGCATTGCTACTGTTGCTGGAGTTACTAGTGGAGATTCAGGTCAGGCTGGAATCACTGGGGCTGGCATTACTACTGTTGCTGGAGTTACTAGTGGAGATTCGGGTCAGGCTGGAATCGCTGGGGCTGGCATTGCTACTGTTGCCATGGTTACTAGTGGAGATTCAGGTCAGGCTGGAATCTCTGCGGCTGGCATTGCTACTGTTGCTGGGGTTACTAGCGGAGATTCGGGTCAAGCTGGAATCTCTGGGGATGGCATTGCTATTGTTGCTGTGGTTACTAGAGGAGTTTCGGGTCAGGCTGAAATCTCTAGGGTTGGCATTGCTACTGTTGCTGGGGTTACTAGTGGAGATTGGGTCAGGTGGAATCTCTGGGGCTAGGCATTTCTACTGTTGCTGGGGTTACTAGTGGAGATCCGGCTCAGGCTGGAATCTCTGGGCTGGCATTACTACTGTTGCTGGGGTTACTAGTGGAGATTCGGTCAGGCTGGAATCTCTGGGGCTGGCATTGCTACTGTTGCTGGGGTTACTAGTGGAGATTCGGGTCAGGCTGGAATCGCTGGGGCTGGCATTGCTACTGTTGCTGGGGTTACTAGTGGAGATTCGGGTCAGGCTGGAATCGCTGGGGCTGGCATTGCTGCTGTTGCTGGAGTTACTAGCAGAGATTCTGGTCAGGCTGGAATCACTGGGGCTGGCATTGCTACTGTTGCTGTGGTTACTAGTGGAGATTCGGGTCAGGCTGGAATCGCTGGGGCTGGCATTGCTACTGTTGCTGGGGTTACTAGTGGAGATTCGGGTCAGGCTGGAATCTCTGGGGCTGGCATTGCTACTGTTGCTGGGGTTACTAGTGGAGATTCGGTCAGGCTGGAATCTCTGGGACTGGCATTGCTGCTGTTGCTGCGGTTACTAGTGGAGATTCGGGTCAGGCTGGAAACTGGGGCTGAGCTATTTGCTACTGTTGCGGGGTTATTAGTGGAGATTCGGGTCAGGCTGGAGTCACTGGGGCTGGCATTGCTACTGTTGCTGGGGTTACTAGTGGAGATTCTGGTCAGGCTGGAATCGCTGAGACTGGCATTTCTACTGTTGCTGGGGTTACTAGTGGAGATTCGGGTCAGGCTGGAATCTCTGAGGCTGGCATTGCTACTGTTGCTGGGGTTACTAGTGGAGAGTCGGGTCAGGCTGGAATCTCTGGGGCTGGCTTTGCTACTGTTGCTGTGGTTACTAGTGGAGATTCGGGTCAGGCTGGAATCGCTGCGGCTGGCATTTCTACTGTTGCTCGGGTTTCTAGTGGAGATTCGGGTCAGGCTGGAAGTGCAGGGGCTGGCATTTCTACTGTTGCTGGGGTTTCTAGTGGAGATTCGGGTCAGGCTGGAATTGCTCGGGCTGGCATTGCTACTGTTGCTGGGGTTACTAGTGAGATTCAGGTCAGGCTGGAATCGCTGGGGCTGGCATTGCTACTGTTGCTGGGGTTACTAGTGGAGATTCGGGTCAGGCTGGAATCGCTGGGGCTGGCATTGCTACTGTTGCTGGGGTTACTACTGGAGATTCGGTCAGGCTGGAATCGCTGGGGCTGGCATTGCTACTGTTGCTGGGGTTACTAGTGGAGATTCGGGTCAGGCTGGAATCGCTGGGGCTGGCATTGCTACTGTTGCTGGGGTTACTAGTGGAGATTCGGGTCAGGCTGGAATCTCTGGGGCTGGCATTGCTACTGTTGCTGGCGTTAATAGTGGAGATTCGGGTCAGGCTGGAATCTCTGGGGCTGGCATTGCTACTGTTGCTGGGGTTACTAGCGGAGATTCGGGTCAGGCTGGAATCTCTGGGGCTGGCATTGTTACTGTTGCTGGGGTTACTAGTGGAGATTTGGTTCAGGCAGGAATCTCTGGGGCTGGCATTACTACTGTTGCTGTGGTTACTAGTGGAGATTCGGGTTAGGCTGGAATCGCTGGGCTGGCATTGCTACTGTTGCTGGGGTTACTACTGGAGATTCTGGTCAGGCTGAATTGCTGCTGGCATTGCTACTGTTGCTGGGGTTACTAGTGAGATTCAGGTCAGGCTGGAATCTCTGGGGCTGGCATTGCTACTGTTGCTGGGGCTAATAGTGAAGATTCGGTCAGGCTGAATCGCTGGGGCTGGCATTGCTACTGTTGCTGGGGTTACTAGTGGAGATTGGGTCAGTCTGGAATCTGCTGGGCTGGCATTACTACTGTTGCTGGGGTTACTAGCTGAGATTCGGGTCAGGCTGGAATCGCTGGGGCTGGCATTGCTACTGTTGCTGGGGTTACTAGTGGAGATTCGGGTCAGGCTGGAATCGCTGGGGCTTATCTACTGTTGCTGGGGTTACTAGTGGAGATTCGGGTCAGGCTGGAATCGCTGGGGCTGGCATTGCTACTGTTGCTGGTTACTAGTGAGATTCGGGTCAGGCTGGAATCTCTGGGGCTGGCATTGCTACTGTTGCTGGGGTTACTAGTGGAGATTCGGTCAGGCTGGAATCGCTGGGGCTGGCATTGCTACTGTTGCTGGGGTTACTAGTGGAGATTCGGGTCAGGCTGGAATCGCTGAGCTGGCATTATACTTTTGCTGGGGTTACTAGTGGAGATTTGGTTCAGGCAGGAATCTCTGGGGCTGGCATTACTACTGTTGCTGTGGTTACTAGTGGAGATTCGGGTTAGGCTGGAATCGCTGGGGCTGGCATTGCTACTGTTGCTGGGGTTACTACTGGAGATTCGGGTCAGGCTGGAATCGCTGGGGCTGGCTTTGCTACTGTTGCTGGGGTTACTAGTGAGGATTCGGGTGAGGCTGGAATCGCTGGGGCAGGCATTGCTACTGTTGCTGGGGTTACTAGTGAGGATTCGGGTCAGGCTGGAATCTCTGGGCTGGCATTGCTACTGTTGCTGGGGTTACTAGTGGTGATTCGGGTCAGGCTGGAATCTCTGGGGCTGGCATTGCTCTACTGTTGCTGGGTTACTAGTGGAGATTCGGGTCAGGCTGGAATCTCTGGGGCTGGCATTGCTACTGTTGCTGGGGTTACTAGTGGAGATTCGGTCAGGCTGGAATCTCTGGGGCTGGCATTGCTACTGTTGCTGGGGTTACTAGTGGAGATTCGGTCAGGCTGGAATCTCTGGGGCATTGCTACTGTTGCTGTGGTTACTGTGGAGATTCGGGTCAGGCTGGAATCTCTGGGCTGGCATTGCTACTGTTGCTGTGGTTACTAGTGGAGATTCGGTCAGGCTGGAATCGCTGGGGCTGGCATTGCTACTGTTGCTGTGGTTTCTAGTGGAGATTCGGGTCAGGCTGGAATCTCTGGGGCTGGCATTGCTACTGTTGCTGGGGTTACTAGTGGAGATTCGGTCAGGCTGGAATCCTGGGCTGGCATTGCTACTGTTGCTGGAGTTACTAGTGGAGATTCGGTCAGGCTGGAATCGCTGGGGCTGGCATTACTACTGTTGCAGGGGGTATAGTGAGATTCGGGTCAGGCTGAATCTCTGGGCTGCATTGCTTGTTGTTGTTGTGTTACTAGTGGAGATTTGGGTCAGGCTGGAATCTCTGGGGCTGGCATTGCTACTGTGGCTGGGGTTGCTAGTGGAGATTTGGATCAGGCCGGAATCGCTGGGGCTGGCATTGCTACTGTTGCTGGGGTTACTAGTGGAGATTCGGGTCAGGCTGGAATCGCTGGGGCAGGCATTGCTATTGTTGCTGTGGTTACTAGCGGAGTTTCTGGTCAGGCTGGATTCTCCAGGGCTGGCATTGCTACTGTTGCTGTGGTTACTAGTGGAGATTCGGGTCAGGTTGGAATCGCTGGGGCTGGCATTTCTACTGTTGCTGTGGTTTCTAGTGGAGATTCGGGTCAGGGTGGAATCTCTGGAGCTGGCATTGCTACTGTTGCTGGGGTTACTAGTGGATATTCGTGTCAGGCTGGAATCTCTGGGGCTGGCATTGCTACTGTTGCTGGGGTTAATAGTGGAGATTCGGGTCAGGCTGGAATCTCTGGGCTGGCATTGCTACTGTTGCTGGGGTTACTAGCGGAGATTCGGGTCAGGCTGGAATCTCTGGGGCTGGCATTGTTACTGTTGCTGGGGTTACTAGCGGAGATTCGGGTCAGGCTGGAATCTCTGGGGCTGGCATTACTACTGTTGCTGGGGTTACTAGTGGAGATTCGGGCAGGCTGGAATCACTGGGGCTGGCATTGCTACTGTTGCTGTGGTTTCTAGTGGAGATTCGGGTCAGGCTGGAATCTCTGGAGCTGGCATTGCTACTGTTGCTGGGGTTACTAGTGGAGATTCGTGTCAGGCTGGAATCTCTGGGGCTGGCATTGCTACTGTTGCTGGAGTTACTAGTGGAGATTCGGGTCAGGCAGGAATCGCTGGGGCTGGCATTACTACTGTTGCAGGGGTTACTAGTGGAGATTCGGGTCAGGCTGGAATCTCTGGGGCTGGCATTGCTGTTGTTGCTGTGCTTACTAGCGGAGATTTGGGTCAGGCTGGAATCTCTGGGGCTGGCATTGCTACTGTGGCTGGGGTTACTAGTGGAGATATGGTCAGCCGGAATCGCTGGGGCTGGCATTGCTACTGTTGCTGGGGTTACTAGTGGAGATTCGGGTCAGGCTGGAATCGCTGGGGCAGGCATTGCTATTGTTGCTGTGGTTACTAGCGGAGTTTCTGGTCAGGCTGGAATCTCCAGGGCTGGCATTGCTTCTGTTGCTGTGGTTACTAGTGGAGATTCGGGTCAGGTTGGAATCGCTGGGGCTGGCATTGCTACTGTTGCTGGAGTTACTAATGGAGATTCGGGTCAGGCTGGAATCGCTGGGGCTGGCATTGCTTCTGTTGCTGTGGTTACTAGTGGAGATTCGGGTCAGGCTGGAATCGCTGTGGCTGGCATTGCTACTGTTGCTGGGGTTTCTGTTGGAGATTCGGGTCAGGCTGGAATTGCTGGGGTTGGCATTGCTACTGTTGCTGGGGTTACTAGTGGAGATTCGGTCAGGCTGGAATCTCTGGGGCTGGCATTGCTACTGTTGCTGTGGTTACTAGTGGAGATTCGGGTCAGGCTGGAATCCTGGGGCTGGCATTTCTACTGTTGCTGGGGTTACTAGTGGAGATCTGGTCAGGCTGGAAGTCTGGGCTGGCATTTCTACTGTTGCTGGGTTACTAGTGGAGATTCGGGTCAGGCTGGAATCACTGGGGCTGGCATTGCTACTGTTGCTGGGGTTACTAGTGGAGATTCGGGTCAGGCTGGAATCCTGGGCTGGCATTGCTACTGTTGCTGGGGTTACTAGTGGAGATTCGGTCAGCTGGAATCTCTGGGCTGGCATTACTACTGTTGCTGTGGTTACTATGGAGATTCGGGTCAGGCTGGAATCTCTGGGGCTGGCATTGCTACTGTTGCTGTGGTTACTAGTGGAGATTCGGTCAGGCTGGAATCTCTGAGGCTGGCATTGCTACTGTTGCTGGGGTTACTAGTGGAGATTCGGGTCAGGCTGGAATCTCTGGGGCTGGCATTGCTACTGTTGCTGGAGTTACTAGTGGAGATTCGGGTCAGGCTGGAATCGCTGGGGCTGGCATTACTACTGTTGCTGGGGTTACTAGTGGAGATTCGGGTCAGGCTGGAATCTCTGGGGCTGGCATTGCTACTGTTGCTGGTGTTACTAGTGGAGATTCGGTCAGGCTGGAATTTCTGGGGCTGGCATTGCTACTGTGCTGGGGTTACTAGTGGAGATTCGGTCAGGCTGGAATCTCTGGGCTGGCATTGCTACTGTTGCTGGGGTTACTAGTGGAGATTCGGTCAGGCTGGAATCGCTGGGGCTGGTATTGCTACTGTTGCTGTGGTTACTAGTGGAGATTCTGGTCAGGCTGGAATCTCTGGGCTGGCATTGCTACTGTTGCTGGGGTTACTAGTGGAGATTCGGTCAGGCTGGAATCGCTGGGGCTGGCATTGCTACTGTTGCTGGGGTTACTAGTGGAGATTCGGTCAGGCTGGAATCTCTGGGGCTGGCATTACTACTGTTGCTGTTACTAGCTGAGATTCTGGTCAGGCTGGAATCACTGGGGCTGGCATTGACTCTGTTGCTGGGGTTACTAGTGGAGATTCGGGTCAGGCTGGAATCGCTGGGGCTGGCATTGCTACTGTTGCTGGGGTTACTAGTGGAGATTCGGGTCAGGCTGGAATCGCTGGGGCTGGCATTGCTACTGTTGCTGGGGTTACTAGTGGAGATTCGGGTCAGGCTGGAATCTCTGGGGCTGGCATTGCTACTGTTGCGGGTTACTAGTGGAGATTCGGTCAGGCTGGAATCGCTGGGGCTGGCATTGCTACTGTTGCTGGGGTTACTAGTGGAGATTCGGGTCAGGCTGGAATCTCTGGGCGGCATTGCTACTGTTGCTGGGGTTACTAGTGGAGATTTTGGTCAGGCTGGAGTCACTGGGGCTGGCATTGCTACTGTTGCTGGGGTTACTAGTGGAGATTCGGTCAGGCTGGAATCGCTGAGACTGGCATTTCTACTGTTGCTGGGGTTACTAGTGGAGATTCGGTCAGGCTGGAATCTCTGGGGCTGGCATTGCTACTGTTGCTGGGGTTACTAGTGAGATTCGGTCAGGCTGGAATCTCTGGGGCTGGCATTGCTACTGTTGCTGGGGTTACTAGTGAGATTCGGGTCAGGCTGAATCTTGGGGCTGGCATTGCTACCGTTGCTGGGGTTACTAGTGGAGATTCGGGTCAGGCTGGAATCTCTGGGGCTGGCATTGCTACTGTTGCTGGTGTTACTAGTGGAGATTCGGGTCAGGCTGGAATCTCTGGGGCTGGCATTGCTACTGTTGCTGTAGTTACTAGCGGAGATTCGGGTCAGGCTGGAATCTCTGGGGCTGGCATTGCTACTGTTGCTGGGGTTAATAGTGGAGATTCGGGTCAGGCTGGAATCTCTGGGGCTGGCATTGCTACTGTTGCTGGGGTTACTAGTGGAGATTCGGGTCAGGCTGGAATCTCTGGGGCTGGCATTACTACTGTTGCTGGGGTTACTAGCGGAGATTCGGGTCAGGCTGGAATCTCTGGGGCTGGCATTACTACTGTTGCTGTGGTTACTAGTGGAGATTCGGGTCAGGCTGGAATCGCTGGGGCTGGCATTGCTACTGTTGCTGGGGTTACTAGTGGAGATTCGGGTCAGGCTGGAATCTCTGGGGCTGGCATTGCTACTGTTGTGGGGTTACTAGTGGAGATTCAGGTCAGGCTGGAATCTCTGGGGCTGGCATTGCTACTGTTGCTGGGGTTACTAGTGAGATTGGGTCAGGCTGGAATCTCTGGGGCTGGCATTGCTACTGTTGCTGGGGTTACTAGTGGAGATTCGGTCAGGCTGGAATCTCTGGGGCTGGCATTGCTACTGTTGCTGGGGTTACTAGTGGAGATGGTCAGGCTGGAATCGCTGGGGCTGGCATTGCTACTGTTGCTGGGGTTACTAGTGGAGATTGGGTCAGGCTGGAATCGCTGGGGCTAGGCATTGCTACTGTTGCTGTGGTTACTAGCGGAGTTTCGGTCAGGCTGGAATCTCTGGGGCTGGCATTGCTACTGTTGCTGTGGTTACTAGTGGAGATTCGGGTCAGGTTGGAATCGCTGGGGCTGGCATTTCTACTGTTGCTGTGGTTTCTAGTGGAGATTCGGGTCAGGCTGGAATCTCTGGAGCTGGCATTGCTACTGTTGCTGGGGTTACTAGTGGAGATTCGTGTCAGGCTGGAATCTCTGGGGCTGGCATTGCTACTGTTCGGGTTACTAGTGGAGATTGTCGGCTGGAATCTCTGGGGCTGGCATTGCTACTGTTGCTGGGGTTACTAGCGGAGTTCGGGTCAGGCTGGAATCTCTGGGGCTGGCATTGTTACTGTTGCTGGGGTTACTAGCGGAGATTCGGGTCAGGCTGGAATCTCTGGGGCTGGCATTACTACTGTTGCTGGGGTTACTAGTGGAGATTCGGGTCAGGCTGGAATCACTGGGGCTGGCATTTCTACTGTTGCTGTGGTTACTAGTGGAGATTCGGGTCAGGCTGGAATCTCTGGAGCTGGCATTGCTACTGTTGCTGGGGTTACTAGTGGAGATTCGTGTCAGGCTGGAATCTCTGGGGCTGGCATTGCTACTGTTGCTGGAGTTACTAGTGGAGATTCGGGTCAGGCAGGAATCGCTGGGGCTGGCATTACTACTGTTGCAGGGGTTACTAGTGGAGATTCGGGTCAGGCTGGAATCTCTGGGGCTGGCATTGCTGTTGTTGCTGTGGTTACTAGTGGAGATTTGGGTCAGGCTGGAATCTCTGGGGCTGGCATTGCTACTGTGGCTGGGGTTACTAGTGGAGATTCGGATCAGGCTGGAATCGCTGGGGCTGGCATTGCTACTGTTGCTGGGGTTACTAGTGGAGATTCGGGTCAGGCTGGAATCGCTGGGGCTGGCATTGCTATTGTTGCTGTGGTTACTAGTGGAGATTCTGGTCAGGCTGGAATCTCTGGGGCTGGCATTGCTATTGTTGCTGTGGTTACTAGTGGAGATTCGGGTCAGGCTGGAATCGCTGGGGCTGGCATTGCTACTGTTGCTGGGTTACTAGTGGAGATTCGGGTCAGGCTGGAATCGCTGGGGCTGGCATTGCTACTGTTGCTGTGGTTACTAGTGGAGATTCGGGTCAGGCTGGAATCGCTGGGGCTGGCATTGCTACTGTTGCTGGGGTTACTGTGGAGATTGGGTCAGGCTGGAATCTCTGGGGCTGGCATTGCTACTGTTGCTGGGGTTACTAGTGGAGATTCGGGTCAGGCTGGAATCTCTGGGGCTGGCATTGCTACTGTTGCTGTGGTTACTAGTGGAGATTCGGGTCAGGCTGGAATCGCTGGGGCTGGCATTGCTACTGTTGCTGGGGTTACTAGTGGAGATTCGGGTCAGGCTGGAATCGCTGGGGCTGGCATTTCTACTGTTGCTGGGGTTACTAGTGGAGATTCGGGTCAGGCTGGAATCTCTGGGGCTGGCATTGCTACTGTTGCTGGGGTTACTAGTGGAGATTCGGGTCAGGCTGGAATCTCTGGGGCTGGCATTGCTACTGTTGCTGGGGTTACTAGTGGAGATTCGGGTCAGGCTGGAATCTCTGGGGCTGGCATTGCTACTGTTGCTGTGGTTACTAGCGGAGATTGGGTCAGGCTGGAATCACTGGGGCTGGCATTTCTACTGTTGCTGTGGTTTCTAGTGGAGATTCGGGTCAGGGTGGAATCTCTGGGCTGGCATTGCTACTGTTGCTGGGGTTAGTGGAGATCGGTCAGGCTGGAATCTCTGGGGCTGGCATTGCTACTGTTGCTGGAGTTACTAGTGGAGATTCGGTCAGGCTGGAATCACTGGGGCTGCATTACTACTGTTGCTGGGGTTACTAGTGGAGATTCGGGTCAGGCTGGAATCTCTGGGGCTGGCATTGCTACTGTTGCTGTGTTACTAGTGGAGATTGGGTCAGGCTGGAATCTCTGGGGCTGGCATTGCTACTGTTGCTGGGGTTACTAGTGGAGATTTGGTCAGGCTGGAATCTCTGGGGCTGGCATTGCTACTGTTGCTGGGGTTACTAGTGGAGATTCGGTCAGGCTGGAATCGTGGGGCAGGCATTGCTATTGTTGCTGTGGTTACTAGCGGAGTTTCGGTCAGCTGAATCTGGCTGGCATTGCTACTGTTGCTGTGTTACTAACGGAGATTCGGGTCAGGCTGGAATCGCTGGGGCTGGCATTGCTACTGTTGCTGGGTTACTAGTGGAGATTCGGGTCAGGCTGGAATCGCTGGGGCTGGCATTGCTACTGTTGCTGGGGTTACTAGTGGAGATTCGGGTCAGGCTGGAATCACTGGGGCTGGCATTGCTACTGTTGCTGGGTTACTAGTGGAGATTCGGGTCAGGCTGGAATCGCTGGGCTGGCATTGCTACTGTTGCTGGGGTTTCTGGTGGAGATTCGAGTCAGGCTGGAATTGCTGGGGTTGGCATTGCTACTGTTGCTGGGGTTACTAGTGGAGATTCGGGTCAGGCTGGAATCTCTGGGGCTGGCATTGCTACTGTTGCTGGGGTTACTAGTGGAGATTCGGGTCAGGCTGGAATCGCTGGGGCTGGCATTGCTACTGTTGCTGGGGTTACTAGTGGAGATTCGGGTCAGGCTGGAATCGCTGGGGCTGGCATTGCTACTGTTGCTGGGGTTACTAGTGGAGATTCGGGTCAGGCTGGAATCTCTGGGGCTGGCATTGCTACTGTTGCTGGGGTTACTAGTGGAGATTCGGTCAGGCTGGAATCGCTGAGCTGCATTTCTACTGTTGCTGGGGTTACTAGTGGAGATTCGGTCAGGCTGGAATCTCTGGGGCTGGCATTGCTACTGTTGCTGGGGTTACTAGTGGAGATTCAGGTCAGGCTGGAATCTCTGGGGCTGGCATTGCTACTGTTGCTGGGGTTACTAGTGGAGATTCGGTCAGGCTGGAATCTGGGGCTGGCATTGCTACTGTTGTTGGTTACTAGTGGAGATTCGGGTCAGGCTGGAATCTCTGGGCTGGCATTACTACTGTTGCTGTGTTACTAGTGGAGATTCGGGTCAGGCTGGAATCTCTGGGGCTGGCATTGCTATTGTTGCTGTGGTTACTAGTGGAGATTCGGGTCAGGCTGGAATCTCTGGGGCTGGCATTGCTACTGTTGCTGGGGTTATGGAGATTGGTCAGGCTGGAATCGCATGCATTACTACTGTGCTGGGTACTAGTGATTGGTCAGGCTGAATCTCTGGGCTGGCATTGCTGTTGTTGCTTGGGTTACTAGTGGAGATTTGGGTCAGGCTGGAATCTCTGGGGCTGGCATTGCTACTGTTGCTGGGGTTACTAGTGGAGATTCGGGTCAGGCTGGAATCTCTGGGCTGGCATTACTACTGTTGCTGTGTTACTAGTGGAGATTCGGGTCAGGCTGGAATCTCTGGGGCTGCATTGCTACTGTTGCTGTGGTTACTAGTGGAGATTCGGGTCAGGCTGGAATCTCTGGGGCTGGCATTGCTACTGTTGCTGGAGTTACTAGTGGAGATTCGGTCAGGCTGGAATCTGCTGGTTACTATGGAGATCGTCAGTGGATCTGGCTGCATTGCTACTGTTGTGAGTTACTAGTGGAGATTGGTCAGTGAGATCTCTGGCTCATTCTAGTTGTGGTACTGGAGATTCAGGCAGGCTGGAATCTCTGGGGCTGGCATTGCTACTGTTGCTGTGGTTACTAGTGGAGATTCGGGTCAGGCTGGAATCTCTGGGCTGGCATTGCTACTGTTGCTGGGGTTACTAGTGGAGATTCGGTCAGGCTGGAATCTCTGGGGCTGGCATTACTACTGTTGCTGGTTACTAGTGAGATTCGGTCAGGCTGGAATCGCGGTGTATTCTACTGTTGCTGGGGTTACTAGTGGAGATTCGGTCAGGCTGGAATCGCTGGGGCTGGCATTGCTACTGTTGCTGTGGTTACTAGTGGAGATTCGGGTCAGGCTGAATCTGGGCTGGATTCTACTGTTGCTGGTTACTAGGAGATTCGGTCAGGCTGGAATCGCTGGGGCTGGCATTGCTACTGTTGCTGGGGTTACTAGTGGAGATTCGGTCAGGCTGGAATCGCTGGGGCTGGCATTGCTGCTGTTACTAGTGGGGTCATGGAATCTCTGGGGCTGGCATTGCTGTGTTGCTGGGTTACTAGTGGAGATTCGGGTCAGGCTGGAATCTCTGGGGCTGGCATTGCTTGCTGTTGCTGGGGTTACTAGTGGAGATTCGGTCAGGCTGGAATCTCTGGGGCTGGCATTGCTACTGTTGCTGTGGTTACTAGTGGAGATTCGGGTCAGGCTGGAATCCTGGGGTGCATTACTACTGTTGCTGTGGTTACTAGTGGAGATTCGGTCAGGCTGGAATCTCTGGGGCTGGCATTGCTACTGTTGCTGTGGTTACTAGTGGAGATTCGGGTCAGGCTGGAATCGCTGGGGCTGGCATTGCTACTGTTGCTGGGGTTACTAGTGGAGATTCGGTCAGGCTGGAATCGCTGGGGCTGGCATTGCTACTGTTGCTGGGGTTACTAGTGGAGATTCGGTCAGGCTGGAATCTCTGGGGCTGGCATTGCTACTGTTGCTGGGTTACTAGTGGAGATTGGTCAGGCTGGAATCTCTGGGGCTGGCATTACACTGTTGCTGTGTTACTAGTGGAGATTCGGGTCAGGCTGAGAACTGGGGCTGGCATTGCTACTGTTGCTGGGTTACTAGTGGAGATTCGGGTCAGGCTGGAATCTCTGGGGCTGGCATTGCTACTGTTGCTGGGGTTACTAGGTGGAGATTCGGTCAGGCTGGAATCTCTGGGGCTGGCATTGCTACTGTTGCTGGGTTACTAGTGAGATTCGGTCAGGCTGGAATCTTGGGGCTTGGATTACTGTTGCTGGGGTTACTAGTGAGATTCGGTCAGGCTGGAATCTTGGGGCTGGCATTCTACTGTTGCTGGGGTTACTAGTGGAGATTCGGGTCAGGCTGGAATCTCTGGGGCTGGCATTGCTACTGTTGCTGTGGTTACTAGTGGAGATTCGGTCAGGCTGGAATCTCTGGGGCTGGCATTGCTACTGTTGCTGTGGTTACTAGTGGAGATTCGGTCAGGCTGGAATCTCTGGGCTGGCATTACTACTGTTGCTGGGTTACTAGGAGATTCGGTCAGGCTGGAATCTCTGGGGCTGGCATTGCTACTGTTGCTGGAGTTACTAGTGGAGATTCGGGTCAGGCAGGAATCGCTGGGGCTGGCATTACTACTGCTGCAGGGGTTACTAGTGGAGATTCGGGTCAGGCTGGAATCTCTGGGGCTGGCATTGCTGTTGTTGCTGTGGTTACTAGTGGAGATTTGGGTCAGGCTGGAATCTCTGGGGCTGGCATTGCTACTGTGGCTGGGGTTACTAGTGGAGATTCGGGTCAGGCTGGAATCTCTGGGACTGGCATTACTACTGTTGCTGTTGTTACTAGTGGAGATTCGGGTCAGGCTAGAATCTCTGGGGCTGGCATTGCTATTGTTGCTGGGGTTACTAGCGGAGATTCGGTCAGGCTGGAATCTCTGGGGCTGGCATTGCTACTGTTGCTGGGTTACTAGTGGAGATTCGGGTCAGGCTGGAATCACTGGGGCTGGCATTGCTACTGTTGCTGGAGTTACTAGTGGAGATTCGGGTCAGGCTGGAATCACTCGGGCTGGCATTTCTACTGTTGCTGTGGTCACTAGTGGAGATTCGGGTCAGGCTGGATTCGCTGGGGCTGACATTGATACAGTTGCTTGAGTTACTATTGGAGATTCGGGTCAGGCTGGAATCTCTGGGGCTGGCATTGCTACTGTTGTTGTGGTTACTAGTGGAGATTCAGGGCAGGCTGGAATCACTGGGGCTGGCATTGCTACTGTTGCTGTGGTTACTAGCGGAGATTCGGGTCAGGCTGGAATCTCTGGGGCTGGCATTGCTACTGTTGCTGGGGTTACTAGTGGAGATTCTGGTCAGGCTGGAATCTCTGGGGCTGGCATTGCTACTGTTGCTGGGGTTACTAGTGGAGATTCGGGTCAGGCTGGAATCTCTGGGGCTGGCATTGCTACTGTTGCTGGGGTTACTAGTGGAGATTCGGGTCAGGCTGGAATCGCTGGGGCTGGCATTGCTACTGTTGCTGGGGTTACTAGTGGAGATTCGGTCAGGCTGGAATGCTGGGGCTGGCATTGCTACTGTTGCTGTGGTTACTAGTGGAGATTCGGTCAGGCTGGAATCGCTGGGGCTGGCATTGCTACTGTTGCTGGGGTTACTACTGAGATTCGGGTCAGGCTGGAATCGCTGGGGCTGGCATTGCTACTGTTGCTGGGGTTACTAGTGGAGATTCGGGTCAGGCTGGAATCTCTGGGGCTGGCATTGCTACTGTTGCTGGGGTTACTAGTGGAGATTTGGTCAGGCTGGAATCGCTGGGCTGGCATTGCTACTGTTGCTGGGGTTACTAGTGGAGATTCGGTCAGGCTGGAATCACTGGGGCTGGCATTGCTACTGTTGCTGGTTACTAGTGGAGTTTCGGTCAGGCTGGAATCTCTGGGGCTGGCATTGCTACTGTTGCTGTGGTTACTAGTGAATTCGGGTCAGGCTGGAATCTCTGGGGCTGGCATTGCTACTGTTGCTGTAGTTACTAGTGGAGATTCGGGTCAGGCTGGAATCGCTGGGGCTGGCATTGCTACGTTGCTGGGGTTACTAGTGGAGATTCTGAGTCAGGCTGGAATCTCTGGGGCTGGCATTGCTACTGTTGCTGGGGTTACTAGTGGAGATTCGGGTCAGGCTGGAATCTCTGGGGCTGGCATTGCTACTGTTGCTGGGGTTACTAGTGGAGATTCGGGTCAGGCTGGAATCTCTGGGCTGGCATTGCTACTGTTGCTGGGTTACTAGTGGAGATTCGGTCAGGCTGGAATCGCTGGGGCTGGCATTGCTACTGTTGCTGGGGTTACTAGTGGAGATTCGGGTCAGGCTGGAATCACTGGGCTGGCATTGCTACTGTTGCTGGGTTACTAGTGGAGATTCGGTCAGGCTGGAATCTCTGGGGCTGGCATTGCTACTGTTGCTGTGGGTTCACTGAGTGGCTGGATTGCTACTGTTGTGGTTACTAGTGAGATTCGGTCAGGCTGGAATCGCTGGGGCTGGCATTGCTACTGTTGCTGGGGTTACTAGTGGAGATTCGGTCAGGCTGGAATCTCTGGGGCTGGCATTGCTACTGTTGCTGTGGTTACTAGTGGAGATTCGGGTCAGGCTGGAATTCGCTATTACATTGCTGTGCTGGGTTACTAGTGGAGATTCGGGTCAGGCTGGAATCTCTGGGCTGGCATTGCTACTGTTGCTGGGGTTACTAGTGGAGATTCGGTCAGGCTGGAATCCTGGGGCTGGCATTGCTACTGTTGCTGGGGTTACTAGTGGAGATTCGGTCAGGCTGGAATCCTGGGCAGATTGCTATGTGCGTTAGGGTCAGTGAACTGGGGCTGGCATTGCTACTGTTGCTGTGGTTACTAGTGGAGATTCGGGTCAGGCTGGAATCTCTGGGGCTGGCATTGCTATTGTTGCTGTAGTTACTAGCGGAGATTCGGGTCAGGCTGGAATCTCTGGGCTGCATTCTACTGTTGCTGGGGTTACTAGTGGAGATTCGGGTCAGGCTGGAATCGCTGGGGCTGGCATTGCTACTGTTGCTGGGGTTACTAGTGGAGATTCGGGTCAGGCTGGAATCTCTGGGGCTGGCATTGCTACTGTTGCTGGGGTTACTAGTGGAGATTCGGGTCAGGCTGAATCGCTGGGGCTGGCATTGCTACTGTTGCTGGGGTTACTAGTGGAGATTCGGTCAGGCTGGAATCGCTGGGGCTGGCATTGCTACTGTTGCTGGGGTTACTAGTGGAGATTCGGGTCAGGCTGGAATCGCTGGGGCTGGCATTTCTACTGTTGCTGGGTTACTAGTGGAGATTCGGGTCAGGCTGGAATCTCTGGGCTGGCATTGCTACTGTTGCTGGGTTACTAGTGGAGATTCGGGTCAGGCTGGAATCTCTGGGGCTGGCATTTGCTACTGTTGCTGTGGTTACTAGTGGAGATTCGGTCAGGCTGGAATCGCTGGGGCTGGCATTTCTACTGTTGCTGGGGTTTCTAGTGGAGATTCGGGTCAGGCTGGAATCGCTGGGGCTGGCATTGCTGTTGCTGGGTTACTAGTGAGATTCAGGTCAGGCTGGAATCTCTGGGGCTGGCATTGCTACTGTTGCTGGGGTACTGGTGAAGATTCGGTCAGGCTGGAATCTCTGGGGCTGGCATTGCTACGTTGGGTTACTAGTGGAGATTCGGTCAGGCTGGAATCTCTGGGGCTGGCATTGCTACTGTTGCTGTGGTTACTAGTGGAGATTCGGGTCAGGCTGGAATCGCTGGGGCTGGCATTGCTACTGTTGCTGGAGTTACTATTGGAGATTCAGGTCAGGCTGGAATCTCTGGGGCTGGCATTGCTACTGTTGCTGGGTTACTAGTGGAGATTCGGTCAGGCTGGAATCTGCTGGGGCTGGCATTCTACTGTTGCTGTGGTCACTAGTGGAGATTCGGGTCAGGCTGGAATCGCTGGGGCTGGCATTGCTACTGTTGCTGGAGTTACTATTGGAGATTCAGGTCAGGCTGGAATCTCTGGGGCTGGCATTGCTACTGTTGTTGTAGTTACTAGTGGAGATTCAGGGCAGGCTGGAATCGCTGGGGCTGGCATTGCTTTGTTGCTGTGGTTACTAGCGGAGATTCGGGTCAGGCTGGAATCTCTGGGGCTGGCATTGCTACTGTTGCTGGGGTTACTAGTGGAGATTCGGGTCAGGCTGGAATCTCTGGGGCTGGCATTGCTACTGTTGCTGTGGTTACTAGTGGAGATTCGGGTCAGGCTGGAATCTCTGGGGCTGGCATTGCTACTGTTGCTGGGGTTACTAGTGGAGATTCGGGTCAGGCTGGAATCTCTGGGGCTGGCATTGCTACTGTTGCTGGGGTTACTAGTGGAGATTCGGGTCAGGCTGGAATCGCTGGGGCTGGCATTGCTACTGTTGCTGGTTACTAGTGGAGATTCGGTCAGGCTGGAATCTCTGGGGCTGCATTTCTACTGTTGCTGGGTTACTAGTGGAGATTCGGGTCAGGCTGGAATCGCTGGGCTGGCATTGCTACTGTTGCTGGGGTTACTAGTGGAGATTCGGGTCAGGCTGGAATCGCTGGGGCTGGCATTGCTACTGTTGCTGGGGTTACTAGTGAGATCGGGTCAGGCTGGAATCGCTGGGCTGGCATTGCTACTGTTGCTGGGGTTACTAGTGGAGATTCGGGTCAGGCTGGAATCGCTGCTAGCATTGCTACTGTTGTTGGTTACTAGTGGAGATTCGGGTCAGGCTGGAATCTCTGGGGCTGGCATTGCTACTGTGGCTGGGGTTACTAGTGGAGATTGGGATCAGGCTGGAATCTCTGGGGCTGGCATTGCTACTGTTGCTGGGGTTACTATTGGAGATTCGGGTCAGGCTGGAATCACTGGGGCAGGCATTGCTATTGTTGCTGTGGTTACTAGTGGAGATTCTGGTCAGGCTGGAATCTCCGGGTCTGGCATTGCTACTGTTGCTGTGGTTACTAGTGGAGATTCGGTCAGGCTGGAATCTCTGGGGCTGGCATTGCTACTGTTGCTGTGGTTACTAGTGGAGATTCGGGTCAGGCTGGAATCGCTGGGGCTGGCATTGCTACTGTTGCTGGGGTTACTAGTGGAGATTCGGGTCAGGCTGGAATCTCTGGGGCTGGCATTACTACTGTTGCTGGGGTTACTAGTGGAGATTCAGGTCAGGCTGGAATCTCTGGGGCTGGCATTGCTACTGTTGCTGGGGTTACTAGTGGAGATTCGGGTCAGGCTGGAATCTCTGGGGCTGGCATTGCTACTGTTGCTGGGGTTACTAGTGGAGATTCGGGTCAGGCTGGAATCTCTGGGGCTGGCATTGCTACTGTTGCTGGGGTTACTAGTGGAGATTCGGTCAGGCTGGAATCTCTGGGGCTGGCATTCTACTGTTGCTGGGTTACTAGTGGAGATTCGGTCAGGCTGGAATCGCTGGGGCTGGCATTTCTACTGTTGCTGGGGTTACTAGTGGAGATTCGGGTCAGGCTGGAATCTCTGGGGCTGGCATTGCTACTGTTGCTGTGGTTACTAGTGGAGATTCGGGTCAGGCTGGAATCTCTGGGGCTGGCATTGCTACTGTTGCTGTGGTTACTAGTGGAGATTCGGTCAGGCTGGAATTCCTGGGGCTGGCATTGCTACTGTTGCTGGGGTTACTAGTGGAGATTCGGTCAGGCTGGAATCGCTGGGCTGGCATTGCTACTGTTGCTGGGGTTACTAGTGAGATTCGGGTCAGGCTGGAATCTCTGGGGCTGGCATTGCTACTGTTGCTGGGGTTACTAGTGGAGATTCGGGTCAGGCTGGAATCTCTGGGGCTGGCATTGCTACTGTTGGTTACTAGTGGAGATTCGGTCAGGCTGGAATCTCTGGGCTGGCATTACTACTGTTGCTGTGGTTACTAGTGGAGATTCGGGTCAGGCTGGAATCTCTGGGGCTGGCATTGCTACTGTTGCTGGGGTTACTAGTGGAGATTCGGTCAGGCTGGAATCTCTGGGGCTGGCATTCTGTTGCTGGGGTTACTAGTGGAGATTCGGGTCAGGCTGGAATCTCTGGGGCTGGCATTTTACTGTTGCTGGGGTTACTAGTGGAGATTGGGTCAGGCTGGAATCTCTGGGGCTGGCATTGCTACTGCTGGAGTTACTAGTGGAGATTGGTCAGGCTGGAATCTCTGGGGCTGGCATTGCTACTGTTGCTGTGGTTACTAGTGGAGATTCAGGTCAGGCTGAATCCTGGGCTGGCATTGCTACTGTTGCTGTGGTTACTAGTGGAGATTCGGGTCAGGCTGGAATCTCTGGGGCTGGCATTGCTACTGTTGCTGGGGTTACTAGTGGAGATTCGGGTCAGGCTGGAATCTCTGGGGCTGGCATTGCTACTGTTGCTGGGGTTACTAGTGGAGATTCGGGTCAGGCTGGAATCTCTGGGGCTGGCATTGCTACTGTTGCTGGGTTACTAGTGGAGATTCGGGTCAGGCTGGAATCTCTGGGGCTGGCATTACTACTGTTGCTGGTGTTACTAGTGGAGATTCGGGTCAGGCTGGAATCTCTGGGGCTGGCATTGCTACTGTTGCTGTGGTTACTAGTGGAGATTCGGGTCAGGCTGGAATCTCTGGGGCTGGCATTGCTACTGTTGCTGTGGTTACTAGTGGAGATTCGTCAGGCTGGAATCTCTGGGCTGGCATTGCTACTGTTGCTGGGGTTACTAGTGGAGATTCGGTCAGGCTGGAATCTCTGGGGCTGGCATTGCTACTGTTGCTGGAGTTACTAGTGGAGATTGGTCAGGCGGAATCGCTGGGGCTGGCATTGCTACTGTTGCTGGGGTTACTAGTGGAGATTCGGGTCAGGCTGGAATCTCTGGGGCTGGCATTGCTACTGTTGCTGTGGTTACTAGTGGAGATTTGGGTCAGGCTGGAATCTCTGGGGCTGGCATTGCTACTGTTGCTGGGGTACTAGTGGAGATTGGGTCAGGCTGGAATCTCTGGGCTGGCATTACTACTGTTGCTGTGGTTACTAGTGGAGATTCGGGTCAGGCTGGAATCTCTGGGGCTGGCATTACTACTGTTGCTGGGGTTACTAGTGGAGATTCGGGTCAGGCTGGAATCTCTGGGGCTGGCATTGCTACTGTTGCTGGGGTTACTAGTGGAGATTCGGTCAGGCTGGAATCGCTGGGGCTGGCATTGCTACTGTTGCTGGGGTTACTAGTGGAGATTCGGGTCAGGCTGGAATCGCTGGGGCTGGCATTGCTACTGTTGCTGGGTTACTAGTGGAGATTCGGTCAGGCTGGAATCGCTGGGCTGGCATTTTACTGTTGCTGGGGTTACTAGTGGAGATTCGGTCAGGCTGGAATCTCTGAGGCTGGCATTGCTACTGTTGCTGGGTTACTAGTGGAGATTCAGGTCAGGCTGGAATCTCTGGGGCTGGCATTGCTACTGTTGCTGTGGTTACTAGTGGAGATTCAGGTCAGGCTGGAATCGCTGGGGCTGGCATTGCTACTGTTGCTGGGGTTTCTAGTGGAGATTCGGGTCAGGCTGGAATCGCTGGGGCTGGCATTGCTACTGTTGCTGGGGTTACTAGTGAGGATTCAGGTCAGGCTGGAATCTCTGGGGCTGGCATTGCTACTGTTGCTGGGGCTAATGGTGAAGATTCGGGTCAGGCTCGAATCTCTGGGGCTGGCACTGCTACCGTTGCTGGAGTTACTAGTGGAGATTCGGGTCAGGCTGGAATCTCTGGGGCTGGCATTACTACTGTTGCTGTTGTTAGTAGCGGAGATTCGGGTCATGCTGGAATCTCTGGGGCTGGCATTGCTACTGTTGCTGTGGTTACTAGTGGAGATTGGTCAGGCTGGAATCTCTGGGGCTGGCATTGCTACTGTTGCTGGAGTTACTAGTGGAGATTTGGGTCAGGCTGGAATCGCTCGGGCTGGCATTGCTACTGTTGCTGTGGTCACTAGCGGAGATTCGGGTCAGGCTGGATTCGCTGGGGCCAGCATTGCTACTGTTGCTGTGGTTACTAGTGGAGATTCAGGTCAGGCTGGAATCTCTGGGGCTGGCATTGCTACTGTTGCTGTAGTTACTAGTGAGATTCAGGCTGGAATCTCTGGGGCTGGCATTGCTACTGTTGCTGTGGTTACTAGTGGAGATTCGGGTCAGGCTGGAATCTCTGGGGCTGGCATTGCTACTGTTGCTGGGGTTACTAGTGGAGATTCGGGTCAGGCTGGAATCTCTGGGGCTGGCATTGCTACTGTTGCTGGGTTACTAGTGGAGATTCGGGTCAGGCTGGAATCTCTGGGGCTGGCATTACTACTGTTGCTGGGGTTACTAGCGGAGATTCGTGTCAGGCTGGAATCTCTGGGGCTGGCATTACTACTGTTGCTGTGGTTACTAGTGGAGATTTGGGTCAGGCTGGAATCGCTGGGGCTGGCATTGCTACTGTTGCTGTGGTTACTAGTGGAGATTCGGGTCAGGCTGGAATCTCTGGAGCTGGCATTGCTACTGTTGCTGGGGTTACTAGTGGAGATTTGGTCAGGCTGGAATCTCTGGGCTGGCATTGCTACTGTTGCTGGAGTTACTAGTGGAGATTCGGGTCAGGCTGGAATCGCTGGGGCTGGCATTACTACTGTTGCTGGGTTACTAGTGGAGATTCGGGTCAGGCTGGAATCTCTGGGGCTGGCATTGCTACTGTTGCTGGGTTACTAGTGGAGATTCGGGTCAGGCTGGAATCTCTGGGGCTGGCATTGCTACTGTTGCTGGGTTACTAGTGGAGATTCGGGTCAGGCTGGAATCGCTGGGGCTGGCATTACTACTGTTGCTGGGTTACTAGTGGAGATTCGGGTCAGGCTGGAATCTCTGGGGCTGGCATTGCTACTGTTGCTGGGGTTACTAGTGGAGATTCGGGTCAGGCTGGAATCTCTGGGGCTGGCATTGCTACTGTTGCTGGGGTTACTAGTGGAGATTCGGGTCAGGCTGGAATCTCTGGGGCTGGCATTGCTACTGTTGTGAGTTACTAGTGGAGATCTGGGTCAGGCTGGAACTCTGGGGCTGGCATTACTACTGTTGCTGTTGTTACTAGTGGAGATTCGGGTTAGGCTAGAATCTCTGGGGCTGGCATTGCTATTGTTGCTGTGGTTACTAGCGGAGATTCGGGTCATGCTGGAATCTCTGGGGCTGGCATTGCTACTGTTGCTGTGGTTACTAGTGGAGATTCGGGTCAGGCTGGAATCTCTGGGGCTGGCATTGCTACTGTTGCTGGAGTTACTAGTGGAGATTCGGGTCAGGCTGGAATCCTGGGGCTGGCATTGCTACTGTTGCTGGGTTACTAGTGGAATCGGTCAGGCTGAATCGGCTGGATTGCTACTGTTGCTGGGTACTAGCGGATTCGTCAGGCTGGATTCGCTGGGGCCAGCATTACTACTGTTGCTGGAGTTACTATTGGAGATTCAGGTCAGGCTGGAATCTCTGGGGCTGGCATTGCTACTGTTGTTGTAGTTACTAGTCGAGATTCAGGGCAGGCTGGAATCGCTGGGGCTGGCATTGCTACTGTTGCTGGGGTTACTAGTGGAGATTCGGGTAAGGCTGGAATCGCTGGGGCTGGCATTGCTACTGTTGCTGGGGTTACTAGTGAGGATTCAGGTCAGGCTGGAATCTCTGGGCTGGCATTGCTACTGTTGCTGGGGTTACTAGTGGAGATCGGTCAGGCTGGAATCTCTGGGGCTGGCATTGCTACTGTTGTTGGGTTACTAGTGGAGATTCGGTCAGGCTGGAATCTCTGGGGCTGGCATTGCTACTGTTGCTGTGGTTACTAGTGGAGATTCGGTCAGGCTGGAATCCTGGGGCTGGCATTCTACTGTTGCTGTGGTTACTAGTGGAGATTCGGTCAGGCTGGAATCTCTGGGGCTGGCATTGCTACTGTTGCTGGGGTTACTAGTGGAGATTGGTCAGGCTGGAATCTCTGGGGCTGGCATTGCTACTGTTGCTGGGGTTACTAGTGGAGATTCGGGTCAGGCTGGAATCTCTGGGGCTGGCATTGCTACTGTTGCTGGAGTTACTAGTGGAGATTCGGGTCAGGCTGGAATCCTGGGGCTGGCATTGCTACTGTTGCTGTGGTACATGGAGTCTCAGCTGAGCGGCTGTGCTACTGTTGCTGGGTTACTGGAGATCGGGTCAGGCTGGATCTCTGGGGCTGGCATTGCTACTGTTGCTGGGTTACTAGTGGAGATTCGGGTCAGGCTGGAATCACTGGGGCTGGCATTGCTTTGTTGCTGAGTTTCTAGTGGAGATTCGGGTCAGGCTGGAATCTCTGGGGCTGGCATTGCTACTGTTGCTGGGGTTACTAGTGGAGATTCGGTCAGGCTGGAATCTCTGGGGCTGGCATTGCTACTGTTGCTGGGGTTACTAGTGAGATTCGGTCAGGCTGGAATCGCTGGGGCTGGCATTTCTGTTGCTGTGGTTACTAGTGGAGATTCGGGTCAGGCTGGAATCTCTGGGGCTGGCATTGCTACTGTTGCTGTGGTTACTAGTGGAGATTCGGGTCAGGCTGGAATCTGCGGGCTGGCATTGCTACTGTTGCTGGGGTTACTAGTGGAGATTCGGTCACTGGAATCTCTGGGCTGTATTGCTACTGTTGCTGGTTACTAGTGGAGATTCGGGTCAGGCTGGTGGGCTGGCATTACTACTGTTGCTGGGTTACTAGTGGAGATTCGGGTCAGGCTGGAATCTCTGGGGCTGGCATTGCTATTGTTGCTGTGGTTACTAGTGGAGATTGGTCAGGCTGGAATCTCTGGGGCTGGCATTGCTACTGTTGCTGGGGTTACTAGTGGAGATTCGGGTCAGGCTGGAATCTCGGGCTGGCATTACTACTGTTGCTGTTGTTACTAGTGGAGATTCGGGTCAGGCTAGAATCTCTGGGGCTGGCATTGCTACTGTTGCTGGGGTTACTAGTGGAGATTCGGGTCAGGCTGGAATCTCTGGGGCTGGCATTGCTACTGTTGCTGGAGTTACTAGTGGAGATTCAGGTCAGGCTGGAATCACTGGGGCTGGCATTGCTACTGTTGCTGTGGTTACTAGCGGAGATTCGGGTCAGGCTGGAATCTCTGGGGCTGGCATTGCTACTGTTGCTGGGGTTACTAGTGGAGATTCTGGTCAGGCTGGAATCGCTGGGGCTGGCATTGCTACTGTTGCTGGGGTTACTAGTGGAGATTCGGGTCAGGCTGGAATCGCTGGGGCTGGCATTGCTACTGTTGCTGGAGTTACTAGTGGAGATTCAGGTCAGGCTGGAATCTCTGGGGCTGGCATTGCTACTGTTGCTGTGGTTACTAGTGGAGATTCAGGTCAGGCTGGAATCTCTGGGGCTGGCATTGCTATTGTTGTGTGGGTTACTAGTGGAGATTCGGGTCAGGCTGGAATCTCTGGGGCTGGCATTGCTACTGTTGCTGGGGTTACTAGTGGAGATTCGGGTCAGGCTGGAATCTCTGGGGCTGGCATTGCTACTGTTGCTGGGTTACTAGTGGAGATTCGGGTCAGGCTGGAATCTCTGGGGCTGGCATTACTACTGTTGCTGTGAGTTACTAGTGAGATTCGGTCAGGCTGGAATCTCTGGGGCTGGCATTGCTACTGTTGCTGGGTTACAGTGGAGATTGGGTCAGGCTGGAATCGCTGGGGCTGGCATTACTACTGCTGTGGTTACTAGTGGAGATTCGGGTCAGGCTGGAATCTCTGGGCTGGCATTGCTATTGTTGCTGTGGTTACTAGTGGAGATTTGGTCAGGCTGGAATCTCTGGGGCTGGCATTGCTACTGTTGCTGGAGTTACTAGTGGAGATTCGGGTCAGGCTAGGAATCGCTGGGGCTGGCATTACTACTGTTGCAGGGTTACTAGTGGAGATTCGGGTCAGGCTGGAATCTCTGGGCTGGCATTGCTACTGTTGCTGGGTTACTAGTGGAGATTCAGGTCAGGCTGGAATCTCTGGGGCTGGCATTGCTACAGTTGCTGGGGCTAATGGTGAAGATTCGGGTCAGGCTGGAATCTCTGGGGCTGGCATTGCTACTGTTGCTGGGGTTACTAGTGGAGATTCGGGTCAGGCTGGAATCTCTGGGGCTGGCATTGCTACTGTTGCTGTGGTTACTAGTGGAGATTCGGGTCAGGCTGGAATCTCTGGGGCTGGCATTGCTACTGTTGCTGGAGTTACTAGTGGAGATTCGGGTCAGGCTGGAATCTCTGGGGCTGGCATTGCTACTGTTGCTGGGTTACTAGTGGAGATTCGGGTCAGGCTGGAATCGCTGGGGCTGGCATTGCTACTGTTGCTGGGGTTACTAGTGGAGATTCGGGTCAGGCTGGAATCTCTGGGGCTGGCATTGCTACTGTTGCTGGGGTTACTAGTGGAGATTCGGGTCAGGCTGGAATCTCTGGGGCTGGCATTGCTACTGTTGCTGAGTTACTAGTGGAGATTCGGGTCAGGCTGGAATCTCTGGGGCTGGCATTACTACTGTTGCTGTGGTTACTAGTGGAGATTCGGGTCAGGCTGGAATCTCTGGGGCTGCATTGCTATTGTTGCTGTGGTTACTAGTGGAGATTGGTCAGGCTGGAATCTCTGGGGCTGGCATTGCTACTGTTGGTGGTTACTAGTGGAGATTCGGGTCAGGCTGGAATCTCTGGGGCTGGCATTGCTACTGTTGCTGGGGTTACTAGTGGAGATTCGGTCAGGCTGGAATCTCTGGGGCTGGCATTGCTACTGTTGCTGGGGTTACTAGTGGAGATTCGGGTCAGGCTGGAATCCTGGGCTGGCATTGCTACTGTTGCTGTGGTTACTAGTGGAGATTCGGTCAGGCTGAATCGCTGGGGCTAGCATTGCTACTGTTGTTGGGGTTACTAGTGGAGATTCAGGTCAGGCTGGAATCTCTGGGGCTGGCATTGCTACTGTTGTTGTGGTTACTAGTGGAGATTCGGTCAGGCTGGAATCTCTGGGGCTGGCATTGCTCGTTGCTGTGTTACTAGTGGAGATTCGGGTCAGGCTGGAATCTCTGGGGCTGAGTATTGCTACTGTTGCTGGGGTTACTAGTGGAGATTGGGTCAGGCTGGAATCTCTGGGGCTGGCATTGCTACTGTTGCTGGGGTTACTAGTGGAGATTCAGGTCAGGCTGGAATCACTGGGGCTGGTATTACTTGTTGCTGTGGTTACTAGTGGAGATTCGGGTCAGGCTGGAATCTCTGGGGCTGGCATTGCTACTGTTGCTGTGGTTACTAGTGGAGATTCGGGTCAGGCTGGAATCTCTGGGGCTGGCATTGCTACTGTTGCTGTGGTTACTAGTGGAGATTCGGGTCAGGCTGGAATCTCTGGGCTGGCATTGCTACTGTTGCTGGGGTTACTAGTGGAGATTCGGGTCAGGCTGGAATCTCTGGGGCTGGCATTGCTACTGTTGCTGGGTTACTAGTGGAGATTTGGTCAGGCTGGAATCGCTGGGGCTGGCATTGCTACTGCTGCGGGTTACTAGTGGAGATTCGGTCAGGCTGGAATCTCTGGGGCTGGCATTGCTGTTGTTGTGGTTACTAGTGGAGATTTGGTCAGGCTGGAATCTCTGGGGCTGGCATTGCTATTGTTGCTGGGTTACTAGTGGAGATTCGGGTCAGGCTGGAATCTCTGGGGCTGGCATTACTACTGTTGCTGTGGTTACTAGTGGAGATTCGGGTCAGGCTGGAATCTCTGGGGCTGGCATTGCTACTGTTGCTGGGGTTACTAGTGGAGATTCGGGTCAGGCTGGAATCTCTGGGGCTGGCATTGCTACTGTTGCTTGGGTTACTAGTGGAGATTCGGGTCAGGCTGGAATCTCTGGGGCTGGCATTGCTACTGTTGCTGGTGTTACTAGTGGAGATTCGGTCAGGCTGGAATCTCGGTGCTTATTGCTACTGTTGCTGGGGTTACTACTGAGATTGGTCAGGCTGGAATCGCTGGGGCTGGCATTGCTACTGTTGCTGGGGTTACTAGTGGAGATTCGGTCAGGCTGGAATCGCATGCTGGCATTGCTACTGTTGCTGGAGTTACTAGTGGAGATTCGGTCAGGCTGGAATCTCTGGGGCTGGCATTGCTACTGTTGCTGTAGTTACTAGTGGAGATTCAGGTCAGGCTGGAATCTCTGGGGCTGGCATTGCTATTGTTGCTGTGGTTACTAGTGGAGATTCGGGTCAGGCTGGAATCTCTGGGGCTGGCATTGCTACTGTTGCTGGGGTTACTAGTGGAGATTCGGGTCAGGCTGGAATCTCTGGGGCTGGCATTGCTACTGTTGCTGGGGTTACTAGTGGAGATTCGGGTCAGGCTGGAATCTCTGGGGCTGGCATTACTACTGTTGCTGTGGTTACTAGTGGAGATTCTGGTCAGGCTGAATCTCTGGGGCTGGCATTGCTACTGTTGCTGGAGTTACTAGTGGAGATTCGGTCAGGCTGGAATCGCTGGGCTGATTACTACTGTCGCGGGGTTACTAGTGGAGATTGTCAGGCTGGAATCTCTGGGCTGGCATTGCTTGTTGCTGGGGTTACTAGTGGAGATTCGGGTCAGGCTGGAATCTCTGGGGCTGGCATTGCTACTGTTGCTGGGGTTACTAGTGGAGATTGGTCAGGCTGGAATCTCTGGGGCTGGCATTGCTACTGTTGCTGGGGTTACTAGTGGAGATTCGGTCAGGCTGGAATCCTGGGGCTGGCATTCTTACTGTTGCTGTGGTTACTAGTGGAGATTCGGGTCAGGCTGGAATCTCTGGGGCTGGCATTGCTACTGTTGCTGTGGTTACTAGTGGAGATTCGGGTCAGGCTGGAATCTCTGGGGCTGGCATTGCTACTGTTGCTGGGGTTACTAGTGGAGATTCGGGTCAGGCTGGAATCCTGGGCTGGCATTGCTATTGTTGCTGTGGTTACTAGCGGAGATTTGGGTCAGGCTGGAATCTCTGGGGCTGGCATTGCTACTGTTGCTGGGGTTACTAGTGGAGATTCGGGTCAGGCTGGAATCGCTGGGGCTGGCATTGTTACTGTTGCTGGAGTTACTAGTGGAGATTCAGGTCAGGCTGGAATCACTGGGGCTGGCATTGCTACTGTTGCTGTGGTTACTAGTGTAGATTCGGGTCAGGCTGGATTCGCTGGGGCTGACATTGATACAGTTGCTTGAGTTACTATTGGAGATTCGGGTCAGGCTGGAATCTCTGGGGCTGGCATTCCTACTGTTGTTGTGGTTACTAGTGGAGATTCAGGGCAGGCTGGAATCACTGGGGCTGGCATTGCTACTGTTGCTGTGGTTACTAGTGGAGATTCGGGTCAGGCTGGAACTGGGGCTGGCATTGCTACTGTTGCTGGGGTTACTAGTGGAGATTCGGGTCAGGCTGGAATCGCTGGGGCTGGCATTGCTACTGTTGCTGGGGTTACTAGTGGAGATTCGGGTCAGGCTGGAATCTCTGGGGCTGGCATTACTACTGTTGCTGGGGTTACTAGTGGAGATTCGGGTCAGGCTGGAATCGCTGGGGCTGGCATTGCTACTGTTGCTGGGGTTACTAGTGGAGATTCGGGTCAGGCTGGAATCTCTGGGCTGGCATTGCTACTGTTGCTGGGGTTACTAGTGGAGATTCGGGTCAGGCTGGAATCCTGGGGCTGGCATTGCTACTGTTGCTGGGGTTACTAGTGGAGATTCGGGTCAGGCTGGAATCTCTGGGGCTGGCATTGCTACTGTTGCTGGGGTTACTAGTGGAGATTCGGGTCAGGCTGGAATCTCTGGGGCTGGCATTGCTACTGTTGCTGGGGTTACTAGTGGAGATTCGGGTCAGGCTGGAATCTCTGGGGCTGGCATTGCTACTGTTGCTGGGGTTACTAGTGAGATTCGGGTCAGGCTGGAATCTCTGGGGCTGGCATTGCTATTGTTGCTGTGGTTACTAGTGGAGATTTCGGTCAGGCTGTGTGCATATGTGTGTGTGGTATGTGTGGTGCTGTGTGTGTGTGTGTGTGTGTGTGTGTGTGTGGTATGCGTGGTGCTCATATGTGTGTGTGTGTGTAGCATATGTGTGTGTGTACGTGGTGCTTGTGTGTGTGTGCATGTGTGTGTGTGGTATGCGTGGTGCTTGTGTGTGTGTGTGTGGTATGCATGGTGCATGTGTGTGTGTGTGTGTATGTGCATATGTGTGTGGTATGCATGCATATGTGTGTGTAAAAGAATTAAATATTCACCATAGCAGGCAAAATAAAACATGCTTTGTTCAGATTTGTACAAAGTACATGGGGAAAATAAAATGTGCAATTGTTTAATAATAATGTTTGAGTAACATAATTAGATGTACTGCAGTATTTCATGAGGTAATTAAGGTCTCTAAGGTCTTTGTGCTCTTCCCTCCTACAAAACCATATTTATATTTGTCTTGCATGCAACTGTACCCTCCCAGGTGAGACCCTCTCGTGCAGCAGTATCAGTGTATCACACTAGTGCTGCCTTTCTATTCAAAGACTATTTCTCAACACAAGACCATCACAAGGAACTTTCTCATTCTGCACACAGGCCCAAACATCTACAGAACCACGTATTGCCTCATACTACTGACCACCTGACCTTCGGAATCTCTTGGTAACCTGCTGCTTCTACACTCCTAACCATTCTATGCTAACAAGTAATGGGGCATGTAACAGAACATGCCGATACACCTGCAAATTCATCTCCAGTGTCGCTGAAATCTAAACCTCCAAAGGCAGTTTTTACACCATCAAGGAGTTTTGCTGCATAGTTAGCAATGTGACGTATTATGTTCTTTGCATGGAGTGTGCAGCTATTTACATTGGTGAGAGTGGCGGAAGCCTGCTGACCATGCAGAGCTCTCGGACATGGAGACACTGATGAACCTATAGCATCCAACTGTGTGGCCCACTTCAATTTTGTGAACTGCTGCACAAATTTGGGTCCATTTGCAGGGGGATCTTTGCAGCCTATTCGCTGCCACTTCACCTTGCACTCCACCCTGAGCTTCACACGCAAATTTAGCTTAGTTAAAAACCCACTGACGCCTCCAGGAGAACTTTAACAAACATAATATTTGGACATGAAGCAGTACATCTTTCTCCTGAGCTTTGTATTTCTTGTCATTTTTTACTAAGGTGATATACATTAAAACAGGATCTTTGTTCCTTGAGGGATCATCAGCTCCTAGTCCTTCTTCCCAACCTGATGTCATAACCCTCTGCTTGTGACATCACAGTTATTCCCATGGCAACCAACTGTGATGTCACAACAGACCATTGTAAATTCAAGTTGGAAATCAGCCATGGGGCAGATGAACTCTAAGAAGTACAGCTCTGTTTTCGTGGGAACTTCCTCAGTAACAACTAAGAGGGAGGTTACATCTATAGAAGCTAGCTGAAGAACAAGCTGAATTGTGTCTAAATGTTTTGTTTTCCAAAGTTTACCCAGAGGGGTCAGCAGCTCTTTAAGTGAAGTTTTGTGAGAAAGTCTGAAAAAGAGGGTCTCTGTAAGCGAATGTAGCTGTATGTTAATACCGCCGCCGAAATGTTAGTACCATGGCCAAGACCACTCTTATGGTTGTAAGAGTGGTCTTACATGCATTCTTAGGGTATGAGAACCGCAAACTGAAGCTGAGCATTTCTGATACCCTAAGGATGTGAGTGAGACCACTTTTACAACTGTAAGAGTGCTCTCGATGGTGGTACGTAATGTTTCCCATTCTTTCCCATTTAACCACCCACTGCCTCTGCCCACCATCCTCTGCCTTCCCCTCTTCTTCCTCTCCACCCCACCCCCTCTCTACATCCCCTCTGGCTGGTGCCCCTGCTCCCTATTACCCCCACCTTCTGTTCCACTTTCACCTCCCCTCACAATTCCCTTCCCTCCTCCCCTTCAACTGGGTCCTGTCCCCTTGCAGGGTTTTCAGCATGCAGATGGGTCATCCTCCCTCTCCCTCTACTCCTTTCCTGCCAGGTCCCACTCCTTGTAGAGTTTACAGCATACTGAAGGGGATCACTCCTGGGTTCCCCCCTCCTCTCCCCCACCCTTCTTTCCCTCCCCACCCCCTCTGCCACTTGTGCTACCGCTCCCTTTCTTCAAGTCCATTTTTAGCACTTGGCAACTCTTCAGGTCTGTCTTTTTTGACACTGGAACTGTACTTAGTAGCCCAGTGCACTGTCTGTATTTCGTGGTCTCCTTTTGGCACATGCCTACCGATACACCATTCCTGTATCCTACTATCTGTATATTGTCCTGCTACCCTGGAGTACCTGAAGTTGCTTAATTATGTCAATGACCTCACTGTGTTTTGCACCACTCCTTTTTACGATACCTTAATTTGTCTTGCACTGTATTGTATTGTAATCACTGTAGTAGTACGACACTTTATATGCTTGAATTGCACTGTATGTATTTGATTGTTTTGCTTGTTCGCTCCTCCATTTTGTAACCCTTCCCCCAGGACACTTCTGGAAATGAGCTGTTTTCATCTCATGTTGTCTTTCCTGGTGAAACCTTTCAAATAAATAAATATTGATTGAGCTTGATTAATAATATATTAATTAAAAAAAACTCAACGGAACATGCTAGTTTCCAGGACAGCTGAGTGTGAGACACTCTTCACAGAATAAGAATGTCTCACATGCCTATGAAAGGAGTGTGATGATTGGTCTGGAGCACTCCCTCGATCTATAATGTAGGTCATATGGTACGGCCAGTTATATCTATATCTATCTCTCTATCTAGTTTGCTGTTTCATTTCAGCTTGCAATCTGAGCAAGTATGTATTGGAGGACAGATCTGCTCTAGTGCATTGATCTGCATTTTTGAGGGCTTTTAGACATATTTCTTTGATGAGTAGTGGTGTAAGCATTCCTTTCTTTTTATTGTCTAAAACTTGTAGCTGTGTTTTCCTACTTTTGTTTTGAAACACTCTTTTTCTGTGAATATTTCTGTAGTGAATCTCATGAGATTTAATTTTTCTTCTTTTTGTTTTCTCTTCTAACTCTATTCTTTGTGTTACTTGCTGGATAGATATATATGTATGTATATATTGCAAAAAACTATGTTAATGCAGACAACAGCATTGAAGAACACAAGATGCACAAAGTATGGAAATTAAAAACTATTAATGTTTTGGGTCTTTGATGGATCAGTTTTAAGTGAGTGAGGGGTATGGAGGGTGAGGAATGATGGGTGCTGCGTGGGTGGTTGGGATGGAGTGGGGTGGGAGTGGGGGTTTGCACCACAAAAGCCACTGACGGGCAGTTTTGTTTCAGGAAAAAGAAATGTTTTCTTTTTGCAGGTATACTGGCCAGCTGTTTGGCAACACTGGGGGTGGGTACCCTGGTGTCTCTACAAGTGAGGGGGGCACTGAGGGACATGTGGAGGGAGGTTCAAGTATGGCAGCATGGGGATGGCACCCCAGTGCCTCTCAATATAGGAGGGAGGAGGAGGAGGAGACTATAGGCTGGTACCATGTGTTGGGCAACCTGATGTCAGAAACACATGTAAAAATACAGAGCTAGGACTGGATACCCACCATCATAAACAGTGCTGGGAGGGAGGGAGGGAGAGTGGGTGGCTGCTGGCCGGCAGGAATGGACACCCAGTGGCCATTCTTTTGCAAAGTTATGGGTCAGGAGAGAGTGGAGTACTGGCCAGAGGAATTGGGCACCCACTGACTGTTTTAACAAGATGCTGGTCAAGAGGGAGGGATGAGGGGTACTGACCTGCAGAATTGGGCACATGCTGCCATTTTAAAAACATGGGTGAGGAAAGAACTAAGGTGGTTTTAAAGATAGCTGGGTTTTGTTTAGGCAGGTTGAGCATCAGTGATTTCTTTGTTGCTGTTTATGTGAACTGAAATCACTGACGATCAGCAGCTCATGTAATCAGTGACAAAGAAATCACTGACGATCAGCAGCTCTTGTAATCAGTGACAAATCACTGATGATCAGCAGCTCATGTAATCAGTGACAAAGAAATCACTGATTAAAACACTAATGCAAAAATCCAGCTATCTTTACAATGTTAATTTTTGAAACTGAGCATACGTGAAAAATGTCACAGTTGTTTAACTATATTTGAACAACTACGTAAGTTAAAAATATGCCAGTTGTCAAAGTGTGTACCTTAGGTCAGCTCTATCAAACGTATAAGTTTCAGTTTAAAAAAAAAACTCTTTTAGTTACAGGTGAGCAACAAAAACAAGCATTTGTCAATGCCGAATGTTTGCTTGCTGGCATTGGCAGTAGTAGTGTAGAAGTTACAGAGCTGCGTAATAGGAATGGCAGTGAAGTATTGAACTGAAGCCAACCCCACCACCACCCTGCAGAGAGTGACAGGCATTGGGGTGTGCATTTGGTTCATCAGGCATAACGGCCACGCCATTTCACCACACCCCACTCTGCAGAGACTGACAAGTGTCACGTGTTCCTTGGGGTCTTTGGCCCTTATGCGCACCCCATTTCATTAGGAAATATGGTGAGATGGGTGTGATATAGGAGAATGGGGTGAAGTTTGGGGCCGAAGAGTCCAAGGCATACCTCGATGCCTCTCAGTGACTGCAGGGTGTGGAATGGTATGAGCATCACAGGCAAGAATCCCAAGTAACACCCCTGATTCCTGTCATTCTCTATAGGGTTGGGCGATTTAGTTGAAAAGCCTAATACCGCAGGCATTCGTTGGTATGTTAACTCCAAATTTTCAACATGTTTGTTTTGTGACCCCACCTCATGAACAGGGGGAATATCAGCTTGGTAGCCAAAAGCTGCTTATGCACAGTGACTACGGCATTTAGCACCACAGGTGCAAAAATATTCCGAACAGGATGTAAAAAATGACAGCTGTACTCTTTCATGGGGAGGTGTAAAAATGGCTATGTTGCAAATGTGTAGTAAAAATATTTAAAAAAATGGTGAAGTCACGAGCCTACATAGAAACTGTGCAACTCACACCCATTATATAATTAGGTTGGGGATTTTTTATAGCAGATTGTCAACTCAGGCATTTTGGTGCCTCCGATCATGAACAGTGTCACTGTGATTTTCTTTATCTGTGCCGAACAATGATTTCCCACAGCGACCACGCATCTCTGCACTGAAAGTGTGAAAACACACTGGCCATGTTGTGAAAATGGCAGCTGTACTGTTCATAAGGAAGTGTTGAAAATGCCACTAGTGAAAATCTGGACTGAAAATATTACAAAGTCATGAACTAACGAGGATGCGTGGAAACTGCACAATGCTCACTCGTAACACAGTCATTTTATGGACTTTTGTCACCAAATTTTCAACATAGCCATTTTAAGACCTCTGCTCATGAACAGTGTAACTGTGATTTTCTTAATCTGTCCTAAACATTGCTTTCGCACACCAACAGCACCATTATGCGCTACATGAGCGGAAACACGCTTTAGGCAGGATGTGAAAAATGACAGCTGTACTGCTCATAAGGAGGTGTGGAAATGACAGTGTTGGAAATCTGGAGTGAAATATTGAAAATTCGCAAACCTACGAAAGGCATGTGGAACTGTGCAATGCACACTCGTAAAACAGTCATTTTTAGGAATTCTGTCACCAAATTTTCAACATTGCCATTTTAAGATCTCTGCTCATGAACAGTGACACTGTGATTTTCTTAATGTGTCCCATACACTGAGTTCACACAACGACTGCGCCATTGTGCGCTACATGGGCGGAAACACGTTTTGGGTGAGATGTGAAAAATGACAGCTGTACTACTCATAAGAAGGTGTGGAAAAATGGCAATGTTGAAAATCTGGAGTGGAAATATTGAAAATTCGCAAACCCATGAGCGCGTAGGAACTGCGCACTGTGAAACAATATTTTTAGGATTTTTCACCAATTTTCAACATAGCCATTTCAAGACCTCTGCTCATGAACAGTGTCACTGTGATTTTCTTAATTTGTCCTGTACATTGATTTCGACACTGACTGCGCCATTCTGCGCCACATGGGCGGAAACACATTTTGGTGAGATGTAAAAATGACAGCTGTACTACTCATAAGAAGGTGTGGTGAAATGGCAATGTTGAAAATCTGGAGTGAAAATATTGAAATTTCGCGAACTTACGAGCACTGCATAGGAACTACGCAATACCCGCACCAATTAAACAGTCATTATTTGAATTTTGGCACCAAATTTTCAACATGGGGTTTTGGCCCCTCCTCATGATTGATGTCACTGTCAGGTGGTATTTCAGGCTCAAAGGGTGATTTCGCAGTCACCGCGCAAATCACTCTTTGGGCCTGAATAACGCCATGACAGTGACATCATTCAGAGAAGGGTCCCAAAACCCCATGCTGGAAAATTTGGTGCAAAATTCCTAAAAATGGCTGAGATATGCAACAAAGCTGAAACCTCCTATCTCGCCCATTATACAGCTTACCGGCATTTCCTCAGTTCGCGGTCAGCTTTGAAGAGTGAAGACGTGTTCCAGGTCACCGAAGATCGTCGGCTCGGAGTCGGAGGTAAGTATGGGGTGAGGGGCTGTGGGGAGGCTGGAGTGCGCAGTGGGTGGAGTGCGGGTTGTGGGAGAGAGTCGGGAGGCGCACCGCTGGACCGTTTTTCTTACAGTAAAAAAAAAAAAAAAGACATTGTGGGATCGCTTGCCACACTGGGGTGAGCTCCCAGCGGCACAAGGACTTTAGGGCGTTCAGCCAACGGGGATTAGGCACCCGTCGGCAAAAAATAAAAAAAATCCCGGGACCGTTTGCCATGCTGGGGTGGGCCCCAGCGTGGCACAAGGACTTTGGGAGGGTGCGTTCAGCCGACGGGGATTGAGCACCCCCTCAGCAACATGACTGATTGCCATGCTGGGGTGGGCTCCCAGCGTGGCATCAACTATTGGGAGGGAGAGACAGATGCAGCTCAGCCCACGACGGGAGTTGGGCACCCTGTCAGCTATACACTGCGTGCGGGGCGTGGATGCCTGCAGCTGGGGGGGAGCTGCGTGTGACGGCTTCTTATCGTTCTCACCAGGCATGCTCCCTTTCAATCAGAGCGCCACTGCATTTTCGAGCTTGTCATAGATAGCCCCAAAATGCATTGGCTTACAGGGCCGCGCCTGCCAGCACACTGCCTGAATTGGAGGAGGAGGTGACACACTCCGAAATCTCCGATGATGGCACTATGTTCTTGCACATGCGTGCAAGCAAACATAAAAATGGAATTTGTGAATTGCAGCATTCTTGTACCTCTGTAACACTGCCCTCCAAAACTGACTAACACAAAACTGTGCCCCAGACTTCACATCTACCAAATTTGGGCAAATGGTTGAATGGGGGCAGAGCTAAAAGTGCATAAATCAGGGATTAATATTAAAGTGCTTACTCAACCCTAATATACGTGTGTGTGTGTATATATATATATATATATATATATATATATATATATATATCTTATGGGTGCGGTTGTGCCCTATAGTTAGGGTTGAGTAGGCACTTTAATGTTAAACCTAAAATGTTGCACCTTAATAACTTTGCAACCATTCAACGGATATATATATATATATATATATATATATATATATATATATATCTTATAAGGGTGTGGTTGTACCCCTATAGTTAGGGTTGAGTAGGCACTTTAATGTTAAACCTACAATTTTTTACCTTAATAACTTTGCAACCATTCAATGGATTTGCATGAAATTTGGAATGCGTGGTTTGGTATGGTAGGTCTCTTGATTTACCAAGTTGCATTTTTTATTTATTTATAGGTGGGAGCACAAGCCCTCTGGACCCTGCACTTCCACCCCCCCATGACTGTAGAGGCATAGCATAAGAGGGCCCTGTGCTCCCAGTTTAGCATAACTAGTATGCATAGGTGGGAGCATGGGACCTCTGGGCCCTGCACTTCCAGCCCCCCATGACTGTAGAGGCATAGCATAAGAGGGCCCTGTGTTCCCAGTTTAGCATAAATAGTATGCATAGGTGGGAGCATGTGACCTCTGGGCCCTGCACTCCCACCCCCCCACGACTGTAGAGGCATAGCATAAGAGGGCCCTGTGCTCCCAGTTTAGCATAAATAGTATGCATAGGTGGGAGCATGTGCCCTCTGGGCCCTGCACTCCCACCTACACATACATACAGACACAGCACAGGCCTAGAGGAATTCCAGGTAGCCCTTGTAATGCATATTTGACAATATCTCAGTAACCATAGCAATTGCAGAAAAAATTATTTCGCAGTTGTATTCATGACCTAGCCACCTCCATGCATGCTTAGTACACCCAGCAATGTGTATGCGAAAAATCTGTATTTCGAACTGTTTTCGAGATATAGGTGCCGTAAGGCAGTGCAGCCACCACAGTGTTATCCTACAGGAAAATGTACAACTTCATACTGCTGTAACTCTGGAACCATTGTAAACTGTTGCACCAAACCAGCAAAAGGCGCATATGTGGGGCAAGGACTTGCCACCCTGCAAATTTCAGTCCAAAAGTCCTGACCCTTGGCTTGCTATGAAGTGGCAAAGTAAGTGATGTTTTGGGGTGCTGAACTGCAGAACTTTCACAGGACTTCCGTGGACTTTCATGAAAGTCCCATTGGTTTACACGGGGGAACTTTCACAGAAGTACCGTGGAACTTGTGCGAACATTCCGCCATTGTAGATGCAGGACTTTTGTACAAGCACCAGTCCACAGAACTAGTGCGAAAGTGCAGCTGCTGAGATGGTATAAAAACTTTAAAACCATATTTTTGGGCATCCTTGCAGAAAACAAATGCCTAGGCTGTGTTCCTAGGGCCCTGTTTAGGTTAACCCAAGTGTTGGTGTATACCTAGGGAAAATATTTTTTTTAATTGCAGCATTTTTTGTGCCTCTCTAATGGAAAACAAGATGGTGGCAGCACAAAAGTCAGAAGCCCATGCATGACTCTAAAAAGTGCTTTTGTAAAAGTTAAAAGCAGTTTTGATGGGATAATATATTTTTCCAATAGGCTATAATAGGAAACTTGAAATTTTTATAACTTTTAACGGATTAATATTTTTTTCACCAAACCATCAAAAGGCACTTCCCTGACCAATTCCCCATATACCCTGAAAAATTTGGACCAGACAGACAAACAATTAGGGCTGTAGAGGCAAGTGAAGAATTTGCCAAAAATGGCCAAAATAGTGTTGTTTTGCACTTTTTGTGGCATTCCACAGCTCCGCAACTGTACATCTGACCAGAACAAAACTTGTCAGATCCAGAGATCTATGGTAGCAAACAGAGCATGCAAAATTTCTGGCATATTGGTCAAACAGTTGCAAAGTTATTAAAGTGCAAAAATGTGGGCTTAACAAAGAAGTGGCCATGTAAACCTAACTATAGCTGCACTACTGTGCATCTATAATAGTAGTGCGGTAGCACCACTGTAGTTAGGGTTGAATAGGCTGTTTAATGTTAAACTCCTAACTTTACACCTTAATAGTTTTACCCTCGTTTAACAGAATTGCACGAAATTTTGCATGCACAGTCTGGGGGGAAGTGCTCTTGATTTGCCAAGTTTCATTCCAGTTGGACCTGTGGATTCTGAGATCCAGATTGTTTGCTGTTTTTTTTTTGTCATTGCCTACAGCCCAGGTGGTTTGGAATTTTGGTCTGGAATTTTCAGGATAGAAAGGGCTTTCCCTCAATGGTGCCTTTCATTGGTTTGGTTAAAAAATATTAATCTGTTTCCATGTTATAAGGATTTGAAATGTTGAGTCTAAGCATGCTCAGTAGGTTGTTTTGGATAGATGTCTGATACCCTATTGAGCATGCTCAGAACCAACATTTCAAATCCTTTGAATTTCAGAATGGACTACTATTTTGTTCACAAAACCAATGAAAGGCACCATTCTGGGGCAAACCCTTTCTACCCTGAAAACTTCTGACCAAAATTCCAAACTGTCTGGGCTGTAGGTGATGACAAAAATAAAAAAAATAAAAAATAGCAAAAAACTATGATTTTTTCCTAAATGCACACTATCCATATCTTGGAATCTGTACATTCAACTGGAATGAAACTTGGCAAATCAAGACACTTTACCCTCCAGACTGTGTATGTAAAATTGCATGCAATTCTATTGAAGGGGGTTAAACTATTAATATATTTATATACAGTGATATATATATATATATAGCCGCATACTGTACATTAGTGCAGAGGTAGGCTTGAGTGGGTTGTTTAATGTTAACCCCCTAACTTTACACCTTAATAGCTTTGCCCCCTTCAACAGAATTACATGAAATTTTGCATACACAGTCTGGGAGTCAAGGTCTTATGATTTGCCAAATTTTGTTCCAGTCAGATGTGTGCATTCTGAAATCCAGATAGTGCATTTTTAAGAAAAATTGTGTTTTTTTGCTGGTTTTATTTGTCGTCTCTGACAGTTCAGACGGTTTGGAATTTTGGTGTGAAATGTGCATGGTAGAGAGGGCTTGCCCCATAATGATGCCTTTCATTGGTCTGGTTAAAAAATATTGATCTGTTCCCATGTTATAAGGATTTGATGTCTTGATTCTGAGCATGCTCAGTAGGGTGTTTTGGATAGATGTTTAATACCTTACTGTGCATGCTCAGAACTGAAATTAAATTAAATTAGCAGTGTCAGTGGCTCAGTAGGTAGCACAGTCACCTCTGAGGCTGGGAGATCAGAGGGCTGTGGGTTCAGTTCCCACATCTGGCACTTGGGTTAATATCCCAGTACTGACACTGTAGTACAGCATGAGAGGGGTGCTGCACTTCTGAGGTGCCGTCTTTCGGATGAGACATTAAACCTAGGTCCCATCTGCCTGGATTGGTGGTAGTTCAGGTAGATGTTAAAGATCCCACGGCACTTCTTGAAAAGAGTAAGGGAATTTCCTGGTGTCTATTTCATTCACTAAAAAAATACCACCAAGAGCTTAATCTGGTTCAAGGTCAGTTGGCATTCATTTGTGTCCCCCTTCCCCAGGTCATGCCTGAAAATAGGCAGGATTTGTCTAGTGCACTTACCCAGTCAACAAAAACTAAATAAAAATTAAATTTAACCGAAATTAATCCAGAATGTGGTCAGCTGCTACTCATATAAGGACACAAAAAAAAATCTTAATTTTGCTAATTATCTCAAGATGTTTGACACAGAGTGGTAGTTATATAAAAGTTGATTGGTACTGCAGTATTTGTCGCAACCGCAGAAAAAAATACCATGGATTTACACCCACAGTGGTGAAAACTGCATTGAATAACGCATGTCTTTCTGCAGTATGCTGTAAACCACAGCATTTGTTTCCACAGTTGCCGCAGTACTGCAGTCAACTTTTGTGTAACTACCACT
The DNA here is from genome assembly GCA_016271365.2 of Neoceratodus forsteri. NCBI lineage: Eukaryota > Metazoa > Chordata > Ceratodontiformes > Ceratodontidae > Neoceratodus > Neoceratodus forsteri. The sequence goes on along the minus strand of CM028136.1, from coordinate 979,663,533 downwards.
GCATCATAACAAACTGCAAATACTGAGTATGCACAATCTGTGTAACAGCGGCAATCACAATCTTAATACAGTCACAAGAAAGTTGCACCCCTCCAGTCACAAACCGTGTCGCACACTGGCACTCAATTAGATGGTAAGTTTCTTATTTACAGTGAACAATCCATTAAAGAGCTCCTGGTGCCGCTGTGACAACTGTGAAAAATGGAATAGGCACTTTTTAGCTTGTATTTAATAATTTCTGTAATTCTCACCCTCACGTCTTTCTTACTAAATACATTTGCATATAAACAGGGTTGCTACCCCATTTGTTCTGGCTGCTTGCCTACACCTGACATCACAGTTCTGTTTATGATATCACAATCTGCCATAAATAGAATTATGATGTCAGGTGTAGGCAAGTAGAAAGAGCAGATAAAGTGTAAGGGTCGGTAATCTCTTTCATACTACCAAAATCAGTAATAAAGAAGTAAGGGATAGATTTATAGAAAATATATGAAATGTACACTAAACTATGTCTAAATCTCACATGTTTTTCAATTTTTTTCTAATGGTGTCGGGGACTCTTTAAGACTAATGGTAATGCAGAAAACCATACAAAGTGAAATGAGAGTACAACTACACAAAATGAAAAAAAACAAACCATGCTGTATTTTGGCATTATTCATCTGAGGTAGAACACGCTCTGTGAGCTGATTATATGAATCTCAACTGCATAAGCAGCCTGACTGTCACTAAAATTGAAACTGATGAACCAGCATCAAATATGTTATGAATGAAAATAGAAACACTGATCGAAACAGTATAAATATAAAATGTAACATTACTGTGACTGATCGCAATTCAGAGAAATCAGGAAGATAACTTGCAGTTTAATGTTCACTTCATTACAGAGCTTTCTGTGCAGCCCGCAACTCGGAATAAGAGGTTGTACTTGCATGAATAACACTCAGACATTCACATAAATAAAAACAAAATTGTGTTTCATGCTTTTGAAAATTATGAATGGGCCAGCATAACTAGCTTAACTGCACTTCCTAATTACTGCATTTCACAACAGGTCAAGATGCACATCATTACCTATGTGGTATGAAACTGAAATGAACATTGCCAGTGCACGTTGTCCTTAGTTCTAAACTTAAATGGGGACAAAACTTGCTGTACTGTTAGTAGTAGCCACATATACCATTTTTCTTAGCTGCAACCACATAGGTCTCCTGAAATCAAAGCAGTTCTCCTTTAAGTGGACCAGGGTGCCCACCCTGGTGCCACTTCTTTCTCCCCCCTCCCCTCCAGGTCACTCCCCCAGCAATTTCAGCCAATATACCATAAATGCTACATGTCATGTTTCTAAGGACAGTCATAAATGACTATCTTGAAAATGTTGGGTCAAAATTAAATAAAACAAATAAAGAGTGAATGTGTGAAGAGTGAATGTGTCAGGTCCTGCACTTCTGTAGGCAGATGGAGTCTTTCCATGGTGCAGGGCCCAAAGGGCTCTGCACATCTGCACCTGTTTACTCAGGTCTTGAAAGGACCTGTGTAAATGAAGATATGTTTCCACTATCTGAAAAAGAAAGGAAATTCTTTGCAAAAACCTTGCTAAATAAAGGTAACGTAATGTAAATAAAGAAGGGAAATGTGGCATTAGGGTTTTCAACCCTCACTTCCCACACCATTCCCCATCCCCAAAGCAGCAAAATGAAACTATATTAGGGTTTTGGGTCTCCAGAGACTTTGCAAATCAGTGGTGGGGGTCTTCCTTGTGGTTGTCAACCATAATACTCACTCTATTAGATGAGCAAACACCTCACCTGATCTCCTTTCTTCGTGCAGGAAGCAAGCTACAACAAACTATGTTGGCAGCATGTGGTGAGACATACTTCTCTACCTTTGAAGAGTGTATCACTGTGAGGTACTGATTTAAAGCTGTACCTTATGCTTTGGACTGTATGCTACGGGCTTGGGGGTGAGCATCAGGGTTGACAACCCCAAGGAATACCCCACCACTGATTTGTCAAGACTCTGGAGACCTGAAGCCCTTTATCCTTTTGTTACTTGGGGGTGTGGAGTTAGGGTTGGAAACCCTAATGCCACATTTCTATACTTTTGTGGCATTAAGTTACCCTAACTGGGGCATTAACAACGTTTTGGCAAAGAATATATACAGTATATATATATATATATATATATATATATATATATATATATACACATATACATACACACACACATACACACACACACACATATACAGTATATGTACAGTCTGCATTGGCTGTAATGTGATTCTACCTCAGCATGCCCAGCATCACCTCGGTACTAATCATCTTTTGTCCCAACCAATAGATTTGTGCTTTCTGTGGTGGAATTGCTAGATTCTTCCTCCCAGGCTGACATCCTGCTCTTTCTGCTGCCTAATGAATGAAGGAGTATCTGCAGAGCCAAACCTGCTTGGGACCATCAGGGGGACCTGGAAAATGGGAAGACATTGTTTAGCAAGCGTGGTCTTACATATCGCAGAAACACTTGTGACCTCCATCAGCCTCATGCCTGCATTTGACCATCTGTAAGACCCTAGGCCTTGGCATTTTTCCCCACCCCAATCCTGAAAGAATGGGCATTGTATTCCTTGGCATTTAACCCCACCCCGTGCACTACCAAGCTTAAGACATGCCTAAACTAATAAGCTGTTATAGGTGTGCCATCCACATGCCACAGAAAGACTGACCCTTCTGGCAGGTAAAGGGCCACGTAGTCCGGCACTGTGGTCTTTATGTCACTCACCAATCCTGCAGGAGCCACATGGTGCACCACCAACTTATGCTTCCTTGGTTGGACTTACTGTTGCAGAGCTGGACGTGTACACCCTCCGGTGTCATTGCCACACCCACATCCTGCTGGCCTACAGAAACCCCACTCTTTGTTGGCTACACTAACTCAGAGACCCTAAAGGCCTGCAGAATTCCAACAAAACATGGCTTTGAATAACCTGACCTCAAATAAGGACCAGCAAACTGCTGGGAGGGCATCCCATACTTTCTCAAGAATTAGCGGCTAATTGGGTGCTATTGGTCAACCAATTTCAGGATCCATTTGCTCCAACACTCAAGGATCTTCTGAGCCTTGAAAGCTCAAGTAGTGTCAATAAAGCCTCGCACCTAAAAGAATCAGGTCAAATCTGTCTGATGCTGAACCCCAACCCTGGGTGTCAGGCCCTGCCACTTAACTTCCATAATGTAGCTGTATAACTGATCTGCTGGGATTAGCCAGCTGGTAGGCCATCCCTTCTCCACATGGACAGTGTGGTAGTGTTCCACCTCACGGTGACATGCTGCACTGGTTTGGGGGCAATAGTGTTACCTATACACTACCAGGCCTCAGGGTCATTGCCTTCCATAGAGAAACTGGATATGGATCCTGGTCTGCTGCTGGAACCAGTTCCCTGAACTTCGGCCACCGTGAAAGAGATAAAGTGTCAGCAGTACCATTCTCAATGCCGGCAACATGTACAGCCTTAAAGTGGATATGCAATGACATGACTCATGGGGTCACCCAACAGACCTTCTGCCCCAAGTTGCCCCTTGGCAGTGTGGACTACACCCATATTGTTGGACTGAAAAATTACCCTTCTATTCTTTAGCTGGGGGCCCCATACACAGAGTGCCACCACTTTTGAAACATATTCCAGCAGGGTAATTTGCTTTGTGAGTCCTGCTACTGTCCAACTTGAGGGTCACTTGGCGGTACACCACTCTCCCTTGAAATATGTCTTGAATCCAAGTCCCTCAGTGTGTTTGTAAACAGTTGCAGTTCCTGGCTGTTGACTGTCACTGCCCACATTGAGACCTCATTAAAGCGGGAAATGAAGGTAGACCACACCTCCAGATCTTCTCTGAGGCCCTCCATCACCCATATCCAGTGATGGGGTTTCCTTACGCCAGTTACCGACTTAGCCATTCACCGTTAAAATGTCCTCCCCATGGGAATTACCTGGCAGGCAAAGTTTAAGTGGTCCACTAACTGTTGAAGCTCCTTCAGAGAACCTTCTTGACCACCTTTGCATGGAATTGAAGGGTCATTATTGCCTTAGTCTTGTCCTGTGGTAAGCAGCATTCCTGTGCTCCTGCATCTACCTCGATGCCCAGGAATGTCATGACTGAGGTTGGAGGCTCTGCTTTGCCCAGGGCCAGTGGGACACCAAAGTTCTGGCACAGGTGTAAAAAGTTGTCCAGACAGCTAGGCCCAGGAACAGAAAATCATCCAGATAGTGAAGAATCCCCTGTCTCCCTGCTTCTTGAGCAGTTGCCCAGTGCAAGAAGGTGCTGAAACACTCAAACATTATGCTGACCATTAAACAGCCCCTGGGTATACAACTAACCACATAATATTGCCCCTCAGACTTTATCCCCAACAAATCTCTGTTATCTGTGTGGGCCAGCAGCAGTTGAAATGCTGACTTGCCATCTGTCTTGGCCATCTGGGCCTTCGGACCCACTTTGCACACCACTTCACTCACCCTGTCAAATGACACATACTGACTGCCATGTGGCATGTATCAGTGTGGTCATTTACAGAGTTGCCCTCAGGGTAAGACAGGTGGTTGATGATGCGGAACTCGCTTGGCACCTTTTTGGGGACTAAGCCATGGAAGAAGTTCTCAGGTTAGGGAAAAGTGGGGAGGGATAAGGGCCGCTAACCCTCCCCAAGCCCAGTTCTTTTTGGAGCTTGTCCAAGATCACTCGCGGCCTCTGTCTGGCAGATTGGAGGTTCTCAGCTTTGTACTCCAACAGGTAGCCCTCATACAGAATCTTAAAATCCACCATGAAGCCTTTTTTTTTTTTTTTTTTTTAGCAGGATGACTGTCTCACAGTCCGGGTAACACTCCAGCTGGGGCCTAGGCTGGTCCAGTCTTACTGGAGTGGGCAGACTTACCCATGTAAAGCTTGCATTGCTTCCTCTGAAAGGGCTGGCTGCCACCCTGTGGGGGCCTGTTAGATCTGCATTAGTTAAAGGGGTGTCACTGACTGCAAGCAAAGCACTCGTGATGAAACTTACAGGAGTTCCTGTTGCAAGAGGACTTCTCCCTAATCCAGTCACGGCTCATCAGAAATAAATTAATCCTTAATTCCTCAAAGAGTCAAGCCATGCTATTTGGATCTCAAGTTAGGGCTCTGCTCCCCTCCCCATCTTTTGTATAGATGGGTCCCCCTTTCCATGGTGACTGATTTCAAAAGTTGGGCTTGCCCTCAATGTGGGTCCATTAGATCTGCAGACTGTACTCTTCTTCGTGTCCCAAACTGTGCATCCAAGATGGGTAAACAGACTTTCTCTGTCTTCCCCTTGAAAGTCTAGAACTCCCTTTCCCTTGAAATTCAGAGTCTTCCCTCAGATTGCCTCCATGAAAGTGCCCTCCATAAGCATCTACTGAGTTTATCAACCTGTCACCATGCTGGATAGATTCCAAATTTTATTGTTTCATGCTAAAGTTCCTCGGTCTGGACTCCCAATCCCAGGTATTATTTACAATGTGAATATGTATATTTACCCCATGACTGGTTCGATAGCCTATCTTGTCACACTGGCTATAGATATGTTATATCTCTATACGTCAGTGCGTGCTTGTTCCATACTCATATTATTTATCATAAATTAGCTGTGTACTGGCTTGTTAAGGAGGCAGTATAGCACAGTGGTTTAGGGTTCTGAGTTGCAAACCTGGAGACTTGGGTTTGAATTTCACAGCCCCTGCCTGCCTACTATGTTACCCTGAGCAAGTCACTGTAGGTAGTGAAAGGACTCCATCATCAGGTTCTTGTTAGACATAAACAAGTGGAAGAAATGACAGACAGTGGTACATCATGTAATAAACAAGTTTATTACAAAAACACAGACTTACAGCTTGCAGTAAAGCAAATACTGGAAGGAACAAGTTTCCCTATGTCTAGACGACGCAGTAATTCTCAGCAAACCTTTCTAGAACCTTGCGTCTTATAGTGAGATAAGGAAAAGGGTGCGACAGTCCTTATCGGCTGAAGCAAGTGGTACCGTTACATTGCTGGATAGTAAATGTAGAGCCAGCAGGAAGAAAAGCATAACATTATACAGAAAAACGTAACATTAGTTAGAACAAAGATGGCACAGAAGTTGTAGCAGGTGCAGGGTCATTATGGTGCAAAGCAGTGTCAGCAGAAATACATGTGTACAGGAATACTTTGGTAAACAGATATGGTTAGGCCCAAAGCACGTATGCCTCATATAAGCAAATGAACATTACATATAACAGAAAACTAAGAAATAATGCTGTGAAATAAATGTATACTGTATAGTGTATACACTCGGCAAGCATGATCCCTAGTACTCACGCCTGTACAGTGGATACCCATGACTACATATTAGTGCAATACAACAATATTACAGTAATAAGAAAACATCTGTGATCGGCGTGTGCATAAGGGTGCAAGGGCTGTGGGACCCACAGGCAACATCACCTAACTTCCTTGTGCTCCCAGGTCATTCCTGGAAACAAGCTTTGGCTTAGTGTGTCTTTCCTGGTTAAACAGGTTCCCCTTTCCCTTACCTGTATTATGTATTCTTTCCATGATGTTGTTTCCCTGTTGTACTCTTCCAGGTTGTGCCTGAAAACAGACATTTACTTGTCTAGTGTACCTACCCGGAAAACAAAAACCACATAAATAAATAAATAAACAAACTCCCCTTATTGAATTTGAAGCAGTCCTGGTCTGAGGGCCCTATGGATTTGGGCTTTTGTGAGTGGTAAGTAAGCTGTTGGTTAACTAGGATCTGCAGCTTATCTGTTAGGTAGGACAATGGGCAGACTAGGTGGGCCAAGCGGTCCTTATCTGCCATCAAAATTCTATGTTTCTATGTTTCTATGGATGCCTTAATTGGCACCCCAGTGTCTGTATGGACAACCTGTAAAGCACAACCTGGAGTAAGTTATCGCCTCCCTCGCCAGACACAATGCTTGCTCACAAAACCACTCCCTTATTGATTGGGTCACCACTAACCGGGCAGACTTGATCCTCCAGGCAGACACAATGTCTGACTATCAGCGACCACGTCCCAACCTATGCTATACTGTCCATCAAATCAAGCTGCCCCCCCAACACACACTCAAACTCCTGTTCTTCAGAAAGTTTGCCTGCAAAGATCCCAAGCCTGTACTTAGAGATGCCTGGGCAATAAACTTATCTGCCCTCTACCATCTCAGTAATATCTCTGATGTGGTCACCTTTTTCACCTCTGCACTCTCACGCCTACAAGACATACATTTCATTTCCCCTTCACAACCAGAAGGGTAAGAGGGGGCTGCATCAGCTGGCTATCCAGTGAGCTATTGGCACTAATGAAAGACTGGGATAGCAAATGGAAGATACACATGGTATCCCCCTCCCCCCAACCCTGGAATGCCTATAGACAGCTGTGCAACACCTGCAAACAGACTGCTAAATCACTCAATCGCAAATGTTACCTGAACCAACAGAAGAAAAACCTTGGCAATCCACGCAATTTTTGGGCCTCCATCTGATCACTCCTAAACCCCAGTACAAATAGGCAAACAACTCAACTTACATCGCCCTCTGGTCCCATCTCTAACCCTACTGAGATTGCCAATGCCTTCAATGCTAAATTCACAGACTTATCCCCTATCTGAGAAAACTCCCCCCCCCCCAGATCTCCCAAGCCTCAAACCCCCAGCCAATCGACCACACCTCATTATCTACTGCCACCCTGCCCCCACCCTTCCATTTCAGGGCCATTGGGCAAAATGAAACCATCAAGCTGAAGTCTCTCTGGGCCAGAGGCAGTCCTGGTAGTGATGGACTATACCCTGCTTTCCTAAAATGTATCTCCCCCTCAATTGTTAAACCCCTAACCATCATTTTCAACCTCACCCTTACTGCATCTGCTGTTCCTGACTCCTGGAAACATGCAAGTGTGGTACCAATCTTCAAAGCTGGCAGTCCACTCTTCCCTGACAACTATAGGCCTGTCTCCCTCCTCCCTCACCCAAGTAAACTGCTTGAAAAAATTGTACATGCTCAGCTGTCAGAGCATCTAGAAAAATACAATCTCCTCTGTCCCCTCCAGCATGACTTCCACAAGCACCACAGTACCTCCTCGGCCTTGGCTCTTTTTTCAGATCAAGTGGGGAACCAGAGGAATCAGTACTAGGACTCTTCAATGTCTTCTAAAGTGACATTTTTTTTATTACCAATTATTCTATCAGGTGAGACACACTAAGCTGAAAGCTTGTTTGCAGGTGCAACCTGGGAGTACGAGGAAGTTAAGTGACTTGTTCAGGGTCACACAGTATGCAATTGGGGGCTGTGGGATTCAAACCCAGGTCTCCAGATTTGCAGCTCAGAGCCTTAAACCACTGCTCCATACTGCCTCCTGACATTGCGGAGGGGCTGGAAGGAAAGTTCTGTCTGTTTGCAGATGACACCAAGATCTACAACAGGATGGGTACTCCAGAAGGGGTGCAGAAAATAAAGCGAGACCTGGAGAAGCTTGAAAGATGGTTGGAGATGTGGCAACTGAGGTTCAATGCAAAGAAGTGCAAAATAATGCACCTGGGTAGAGGGAACCCTGGGGAGAGCTACAGGTTGGGAGGGGGAGAGCTCACTGTCACCAAATAAAGAAAGGGACCTAAGGGTTATCATCTCTGATGACCTTAAGGTATCAAAGCAGTGCACAAAGGCAGCAGGGAGGGCCATTGACATGCTGGGGTGCATAGGCAGGGGTATCACCAGCAGGAGGTAGGAGGTGGTGATGCCATTGTATAAAACATTGGTAAGTCCTCACATGGAGTACTGTGTGCAGTTCTGGAAGCCACACCTGCACAAGGACATAGATAAGGTGGAGACTATCGAGAGAAGGGCAACAAAGATGGTGCAGGACTTGCACCACAAAACATATGAGGAGAGACTAAGGGACCTCAATATGTACTCACTGGAGGACAGAAGATAGCGGGGGGACATGATTGAAACTTTCAAATAACTCAAGGGCATAAACAAGGTGCAGGTGGGGGACCTTTTCCAATATAGAAAAAGTACTAGAACAAGGGGGCACAATATGAAATTGGAAGGGGGTATATTAAGAGGTAATGCAAGGAAGTTTTTCTACACAGAAAGGGTAGTCGATGCTTGGAATAGTCTGCCACAGGAGATAGTGGGAGCATGCACAGTAGAGGGGTTTAAGCATGCCTGGAACAGGCACAAGGAAAATCTGAGAGGGGAGTGAATGATAAAAAGCCATTGATCACATACGGTCAGTGGCCACTTACAATGTATAGGGCCTACGGGCAGACTGGATGGACCTAACGGTCCTTATCTGCTGACAATTTATATGTTTCTATGTTCTCAGAAACATTGATCAGGGTAAAGCCACAGATGCTGTCTTCGTAAATCTGCCAAAAACGTTTCACCTCATTGACCGCCATGTCCTCCTCCTCTCCACCCTGAGTCTGTTTGGCTGCTCTACTGGCACTGCTGCCTGGTTCCACAGCTATCTCTCCAACAGGGCCCAGTCTGTTATCATTGGTAAAGCATCCTCTGCTGCACTTCTGGCACACACTGGAGTCCCCCAGGGCTCCATAATCGGACCCCTGCTTTTCTCCATGTTCGTTAGTGCACTCCCCAGGGACAGCATCAGTTGTGAAGCATTTTCTATGTAGATGATCTGGTCCTCTACCACAGTGATAAATCTATCAGATACATCTCTTCCACCCTCACATGAAACTTTCGCTCCGCACACCAGTGGTTCCCCTCCAATAAGCTCCTAATCAATGAAAAAAGATCAAAGCTATACTCTTTGGCTCTAAGCTCTTCCTCACCAGACGCCAAAAATAACTCTTCCCTCCTAGTACTCACCCCAGCAGGCCCCCCCCCAAAAAATGTCCAGTCCTTCAAATACCTAGGTGTTGCCCTTGACCCTTCCCTTTCTTTTTCTGAGCATGTTTGCAACACTGTGCAGAGAATCCCCAAAAAACTAGGCACTGTATACCAATGCAAGAACTTCCTGTCTGCCGAAGCACGCCTTGCCATCGCTCGTGGTAATCTACTGCCCTCCTTGATTGTTGCTCCCAAGTCTACTCCCAATTATCCTCCACCTTGCATGAGCGACTAAACTCCACATACAACTCTGTTGGTTCGTCCTACAAGCCCCAGAACGTACCCACCCCTGCACTCTCTACCAGTCCCTAGGATGTCTCCCTCTACAAGGTCACTTTGATTATGCAGCGGGCTGCCTTGTGGACAACTCGCTTAGAAACCAACACCTGCCCCCCTACTCACACCTCCTGATGGACAGAGTGGTTTCAAGGGCCCTTAGGGTATCCTCAGTCCTCCCGATAGAAGTACCCGCATCTCCACTGCCGTGGGAATTCGTGCTTTCTCTGTCTCAGCACCTTCCCTAGGGAACAAGCTCCCACCGTCCATCTGTGCATCTCTCAACCACCGAGATTTTAAGCAGAATCTAAAAGCCTGGCTCCTGACTGCTGTAAACTGTCACTGCACCCAGCATTAATATGTAGGGCCTTCATATCGCCCATGTTCCATAATGTGCAGACGGCATTTCTTGCCCATGCCTGTCTATTCTCTCCTTTTCTCAAAAGTGTCTTCTCCTTTGCCATAACCCCCTCTCAAATCCTCAAACCTGCCCCTGACCCTCTCTGAACCTTTAATCTCTTAGAAACAGTGAAAATGCTTGACTGTCTGAACCTGCATAGCTATTGTGGCTAGCGTCTGCATGGAATTAAATCATGATATCATATGCTGTTGGCGAATGTAACTTGATTTATTTATTTCTAGCACACGTATACCTTGTTTATCTCTACTGTTATTGTATAATCTTTATGTTATTGTATAATCCAGTGCAGTATTAACTGCACATTTCTTTTTTTTTTCCACACCACCCCATGCTTGGGGTGTGTACTGTCATGCCATGTATGTAATTGTTGTTTGGTGTTTGGGGTGTGTATTTCTATGCCACGTGTGTAATTGTTGTTTCCTGTACTGTTGCTACTTTTGTGGCCCAGGCCATGCCTGAAAATGGTCTTTTGGGTCAGTGCACCTACCTGGTTACCAAAGACATAAATAAATAAAATAAAATAAAATAAATAAATGGAGGACCCCATCCCTGTGCATAATGTATGTATGTATGTAAAATCTTTATTTTTATACAGGAAAAAGCATGTCCTTAGGGAAAAAAATCCCTGTTTACAGGACAGTCCTGTGTATCGTTATATGTCAGTTTCAAAGAACATACAAAAATGTATGCAAAATGTTGCATTAATCACATTGCATCATATTTGCAAATACCACACAACTGTCTTTATGCTGTTATACAAGTTTAAAAGTACACACAGGGCTAAAAGAATGTTAACAATTACAAACAAGTGAGAAAACCATGTTCCAAGGCAATAACAAAGCATTATGAGATAGGGTTGTGTGTACTGGAAAGCACAAATTATAGAAACACAGAAACATAAAATTTGATGGCAGATAAGGACCACTTGGCCCACCCAGTCTGCCCATTTCCTACCTTATGGATAGCTGCAGATCCTAGTAACCAACAGCCTACTTCCTCCTAACCCACTAGAATTGCCTTATGTCTGTCCCATACATTCTTGAATCCCCCACTGTTTTTGGCTCCACGACCTCCTCAGGAGGGCTGTTCCATGCATCCACAACCCTCTCCGTGAAAAATTACTTCCTCACATTATCTCTGAGCCATCCCCCGTCTATCTTCAAATTGTGCCCCCTTGTTCTTGCACATCCCTTTTTCTGAAAGATGCTACCCTCTTGGACTTGTTGATTCCCTTGAGGTACTTGAAAGTTTCTATCATGTCCCCCCTTTCCTCGAGGGTTTACATATTAAGCTCCTTTAGTCTCTCTTCGTATGTCTTCTGGTGCAGACCCTGCACCATTTTGGTTGCCCTCCTCTGGACAGCCTCCATCCTGTCTATGTCTTTTCGGGGATGGGGGTCTCCAGAACTGTACACAGTACTCCAGATGGGGTCTCACCAACTGTCTGTCTAAAGAGCTGGTATCCTGGAATGTAATCTCTTTGTCTTGTGTGCTCCCAGAGAGCCAGGTTTCAGTAAGTCCGAATATACCTGATTCCTGCTCAAGGATCATAGCTGACAATAGATCCATTTTCAGTGCCAAACTTTGAGCATTGTCATGTAATATTTTTAAATTAAGGCTAGTAGCCCCTTGAGGGCCTGGATTTAACTCTGTGTCACCTCCTAGGGTCATCAACTTAACTCAACTCTCTCAACTCAATTAAATTTTTAAAAAGTGCAAGTCAGCATTTATCCAAGTGCTTGCACAAATGAATAAATAAAACAGCAATTTAAAAACACATACATACTATAAAACATATATAAACACAGTATTCCAAGCAGTTGGTTCATCCATATTCCAAGAAGGCGAGACTAAACAAGTGTGCTTTTAATGCCACTTTAAAGCTCTCCACAGTCGGACACTCTCTTACCGAATGAGGTACAGAATTTCACAGGGTAGGGGCCATAAACGAAAATGCTCTGGCACCAGAAGTCTTCAAACTTACTCTGGGAATCTCTACCAATCCCTTGTCAGCAGAGAAGAGTAGGCGGTAAGTGCGCAAGAATTCTTGCAGATAATGCGGACCTTGTCCATGTAGGGCATTATAGGTCAAATGCATAACATACAAGGTGTGTTCCCTATGAAGCCTGCAGACCATAAGGATCAACAGCAGTCATCTGCTTGGCTGAGCAATAACCATTCCAATTTCTGGTAAAAATGTTTCTTCTGGGTTTGTATCAAGCTACTGTATCATTCAATTTGTTTAACGATATCTTGGTTGGTCAATAAGCCCCTGATTTTTTCTTTATTCCATAACAGGTTAAGTAAATGCTTGCCGAACAACAGATGGTCATCAACATTAATAGTCACAGTAAATATATTTTTAAATATAATATATAGCCAGATGTTTCTAAAAATTTAATTTTGCAACTATAAGAGACAAACCCTGGGAGCTGTGCCATTACTATTTCTAAAAACAATAAATCCAGAAACAAATGATTTGATACATTTGATTGGGCCAACATAGATGTAACACAAGAAAACAGTGCTTAAGCTTTCGGACCAACTCCTTCCTTGGAAGCTTAACTATGCTTAAGCTTCTGAGGAAAGACTTGGTTGGTCTGAAAGCTTAAGCACTGTTTTCTTGTGTTACATCTATGTTGGTGCAATAAAAGGCATCAAATCATTTGTTTCTGGATCTGTTCTCACAAGAACAAACAGGCAACTAACTAATTCTGTGTGTAAAAACAATAATTACTTTAGACACAAGAATATATTCGCTGTATGCAATAAAAGCTTCAAGCAACTTGTTAAGGTATCATTCTATACAGTTGGGTAGACAAGTGACAGATTAAGTACTTTTGATTACAAAGTAGCAACCCTAAATGTATATAGTTTAGCATTTACCAAATAAAACTTTCTACCACAGCAAAACAAAAATGAAAATGCAAAAAACAAACAATGTTTACCTGATAAATGTATTATTTTTCCCCGAGTGGTGCTCGGATGGCGTTGGCTTTTAAAAGGAACAATCCCCACCCCCTTATCTGCGTTTTACTGGCGTCTGGCTCCCGTGAGCCCCCTGCCCTCTGGTACAGTTGGTGGTTTCAGAAATGCTTGGGTAGAAATAACAGTCTGTGCAGATAATGACTTGTGCAGGAGGCAGCAAAGATAATTTCAAGAGGTAAGGGCAAATCCAGGACACCCCAGTTCATGGACGCATCATTTTACATGTGACACCTGAACTCCTTGTCATATTCTAACCAGCCAACCACCCCCCCCATGCCTGTGGGCTCACATGATCCTGTTAAACACACTTTTGGGGGGCAGTCTGACGTACTGCACTGGCAAAGACTATAAAGCCTGCTTGTCATATATGCTATAGTGTCTTTCCACCCTGACCTTTTAGTTGGGGTCCTCTTTCTGCGCTTGTTTTCTTCCTGCTCTTTTGGGTAGTTTAGCAAGGAAAACATAGGGGATACACAATGGCTTGACTCAAAATATGCAATTCATCTCCATTTATGTGGGGGCAAGACCATAACTCACGAGTGGCAAAGTCATGAGTGAGTTTTGAAAGTGTTGTCCCTTCACAAGTAGAGCTAAATTATGTGTATTTTGGGTCAATACATTGTGTATTTACCAGTTTAACAGTTATAACTTTTCAAATCAGCTTTTTGTGTGAAAATTGTAGTTTTTTCTGTGATCTGAATTGCCATCTTCGGTGCTGCACAGGCTTATTGTGATGTTATCAGCATTGTGTTAGCTGCTCTCTGATTGGTTCTACTTTGTGCAAAGGTCAAGGAAAATGACTGGGACATATCTAAGCTCTAGATAAATGGTTATCTGGAGGTTAGACAGCATGATAAACAAAAGTATCAGAGAACATTTATTACCCCGGTGTATAAATCTACACATTCCACCTGCAAATATGTTGGAGGACCTTCTCAGTCAAGTGGAAGCCCACCGGCTTTGCCATGCTGATGTAATGCCCTGGGGCCAAAGGTACTGCTGCCTTTGCAGCCCCACTACCTCCTGCCCCTGTCATCACCTGATGCCCCCCCCCGCTGCTGAGTCTGGACTCATGCCATGAGGTCCACCAGCACCTCATGAACCTATCCAGCTTCTCATTAGAGGCTGCAGGATTTCTGGAGTCTGGTTGCTTCTGGGAGGAGGAGGATGGCAGGACTGGGTCCTTTGGTGCCAGTTCCAGCATGGGTGGTTGGGGATACCTCATCTGCCTCTGCATCCTTATGGTCAGAGGATTTCTTGGCCTAATATTGGGCTGAGTTGGAGGTGTTCAGTACAGCTAGTTCATTCCTCATCCGTGTCCGGCCGTGGTGGTGTAAGGAGGCTGGGTGATCGCCCCGGCTCCATTTGTGGCTGCTGGTGGGATGTGCGAGGGCGAAGGCTAAGTTGGGGGTGGAGGTCTGCTAGACTACTAGGGATCTATGTGGGGAAATTATGGGGACTAGGGTCGGGAAATGTACGGGAGGCCACTAGACTACCAGGGATCTATGTGGAATTACAGGGATCGGGGTCGGGAAATGTGCTGGGGGGGCACCACTAGACTACCAGGGTGTGCAACAGGCACACATGGCAACAGGGAGTAGGACCACGACGACAGGGCGTACAGCCTGGCCCAGCCAGTCTGTCCAGGTCCCTACTGTATGGATATGCTGCACACCCCAGTAGTCTACAGCATATGTCCATCCACCCCCATCAGGCGTACCTTATGCTTGTCCCATGCATTCATAGGTCTCCTCACTGTGTTCCACCAACCCCTGCCATAGGGTGCCTATTTTGTTGGGGGGGCATCTACAAGGGCACATATGGCCAGTGGACATGTTTGTGACTATCACCCCCCCCTCTCTAAATACATATATCTATATATCTGTCTGTGTCTATATAGATATATATATGCCTGTGTGTGTGTATATCAGTTGTATATCTAGCTATGTGACACATAGGTATCACTCTCTCCGTGTCTCTCTCTCTCCCTATATTCATACCTTGTGTTGTACAGCTTGCAGTGCTGCATGGGCAAGATGTCTGCTCTGTTTGTGTCTGCCAGCACACAGTTCCTGCTGCTTCCAGCCTGTACTTCCCTGCCAACCAACAGGGGACGCTGTGGGCATGCCTTGGCCTGCTGCATCCAGTTTGTACTACCATTCCGACCAATAGGTGGCGCTGTGTGCTCCATGCAGTAGCACCGGGCAAACTGCGTGGTAATGTATGCTAAGCAGCAGATAATGAGATGCAAATGTACCTGTTTGCCCATAGATCACCTAAGTAGGCTCATTTGCACAGGAGCTTTGAATATGGCTCCCATTTGCCCCGGGCTATTCAGCTTGCACCGGGCTAAAGCGTTAACACATGTACTCAGGTTAGCATGGGCAAACCGCACATCAGCATAGCACAGTTCTGCAGTGTGTGGCTTACATTGTTGTTTGCAGTGGATGTGAGACATCTCTGTGCAGTCGCACACAATGCTCTCCACCTGCAACACTAGCTTTCTTCAGTGTCTAATGGGCTGCAGTGGCAATGTGCACTTCCCTGTTGCTATATTCAGTGCTATCTTATCCTGTTTGCCCGACTTCCTTTGTTTGCTATATTCAGCAGGTTTTGCTCTGGGCTATTCCTTTTGAATATAGCTTGCTTTTTGCTCCAGGCTATGTTTGCCTGCTGGGCAGTGCTACTTTAGCCCGGGAGCACAGTTTTGAATATCTGGCCCATTATCTTTAAATTTCACCCCCTCTCTGTCTTTGAAGAACCAGATCCATTTGAAATGGAGAAATAATAAGACTGAATATTTGGGTGTAAATATTCCCTAGAAACTGGAACATTTGGAACTGTTTAATTTAGAGCCCTTATCGATAGAGATAGAGAATTTAGTCGGGAATTGGACACATCAGTTATTATCTTTTTCAGCTCGAATACAAGCTATTCGGATGACCTTGTTTCCTAAGATATTATATTATTTCCAGACTTTACCGATTATTCCAACACAATTCTGCTTTGCATCCTGGGCTAGAATTTTTTCGAGGATTGTATGGGCTGGGCAGCAGCCAAGTGTCAGATGGTCTCATTTACAGTTGCCAGTGGCAAAGGGGGGGGGGTTATAATCTTCCAAACCTTGAAGATTACTATGAGGCAGTAACACGTAAAATAGTGATGACATGGCTGAACCCTCAGGTAGAGAAACCATGGAAATATATTGAATGTATACTAAACGATCTTGTAAACATTATCCCCTATTATATTCCCCCCCCCCCCAAATTCTTATCCACAGTTACAAAGCTTTACATTTGGAAACTGTTACACGTTAAAGACTTGGTATGAGTTAAGGATGGCTACTACATTAACTGAAGTTTTAGGTTATTTTAAACTAATAGGTACAGAAAGTGTATCTTTGGAGACAGGTGCCATCCGGGTCCATCAAGAATGGCAGAAAAAAGGTCTGCTTTTGTTATATCAATACCAAGATGTAAATGGAGTACTGCCTTTTGCCACACTACAGGCAAAATATCAATTCCCCCATAGACATCATTATAGATATTTACAGATTTGGACATTTATACAGAAAGAATTAACATTAAATACTCTCCCCTCTCTTGTACCTATGTTGATGTCCCTTTTAAGGGATTCTATAGAAGGCAGGGAACAAATCCATTTAATTGGACAAATATATAAAGCAATAACAGACTTTTGGAAGGAATCCACTGAGGATATCTTGGGGAGATAGAATAGAGAATTAGGGACTCAGATAACTTATGAGAAATGGTTGAAACTATTCCTCACTCGATGAGAGTATCACAGTCATCATACTGGTCAGAATATATATGGAAATGTCGTAGTAGATATTTTTATACCCCTGACAAAATTACTAAATTTGTATCTATGAGGCATGCCCTTTGTTGGAGCGAATGTGGAGGAAAAAATGGCAAATATATTTTTTGTGCCTGTCTGAAAGTCACTCAATACTGGTTAGATATAGAAAAGAGCATACAAAATATTGTGGGACCAGAAATTAAATTATCCAATCAGATGATTCTGCTTTATATTGGGGAAGACGAAAAAGTTCCACCAAGTAGAAATAAGTTATACATGTACCTGGCAGCAGCTAAAAAGGTTATAACTCGCTTATAGTGAACGACTAAAGTACCCACCCTCTCTGATTGGCATTCATTGATGACTGAGAAATATTATCTAGTGAGAATAGTAGCTTCTAGAGCTGAAAGAATGTCACAATTTGAGCTCCAGTGGAGGCCATGGGTCTTCTATATCTCGCCTCTGGATGAAACATTTGTTCCCTGATAGAGCTATTTGAAAGTAACCAATTTTTGTAGGATATGAATTTTGATCTAGTGTCATTTGATATATAACAGAATGATGATGTAGAAACATGAATTGCCAACCCGAAAACATTCCATGTATTGTAAGACAAAAGAGCGAAACTGTATAGATGAACTCCTGCTGTCATATATATATATATATATATATATATATATATACACTGTATATATATATATATATATATATATATATATATATATATATATATATATATGTAACTATATGAAAAACAATAAAAATAAAGAATATTAAAAAAGATTAAAAAATTAAAATGAAGGATATTATCTTACTGGTGGAGTCTGAAGTGTGTATCTGTTTTGTGTTTGATTGCAGCAGCGGTAGCAGCCAGAGCACATGTCTGCGATCACAATACGCGTAGCACTGTGTCTAACTGCCGTAATGGAATCACTGACATGATCAAGCATGTAAGGCTGCTTGCATCATCATTATCAACAAAACAGAGCAGAATGCTGACACCTGCGGCATCATCATTCTTTCACATTTTAACTCCACAACACATGCAAACTTTTCTGAATCCTCACGCGCCAAGTGCCAGAATTCTTTCTGTTGCTGAAGGTAGGCACTTTTACCACGTTGGGAAGTTGGGCTGTGATAATAAAGATCACCCCACTGCAAACAGGTGCCACTTTTTGTGCTTGATGGCAAATGTCTCCCTTCAACATGCTGTATCTAGAATATATTATTTTAATTAAGTCTGGCAATTTACTTTCCTCTGAGATCCATTCCATAGTGCAATTAGGAACGCATTGGAGTGAGCACATATGAATATTCATGTGGGTGTCCATTAATTAGCAGAGAGACAAAGATCTCATCGTGGCACTCAGAACCCTTTTAGTGCAGAGCAGATTGAGGGGTTGGTGCCAATGTGGTGGATTAGTGAGTATTCTACAAAGTACTCATTTAACTTCATTATCATAACACTCAGAAAGCTCTCTGGTTCTATTATTTGACTTACTCTTTAGTTTTGTGCACAAAGAGGGGAAAGTTGGATCATTATAACTTACTGCCCATGTCACTGGTTAGAGGAAAGTAAACTTGTTTCCTCCTGTGCTGTTATTTTAATGGATTAAATCTAAATTGTGCTTTTCTGTTGGCAGTGATACCATGTCTACAAGTGACTGTATTCGTCCCCACATGCTTATTGGTTATTTTCAAATGACTACTGTTTGTTTTTCTCCAAGCATTAGACGAAGTACATAGGGAGATACTATCTTGGCATCAGGCAAATCTATAAAATTTGTACAAGAAGAGCGGAACATCCCCATGTCACTGAAACTGTGCAGTGCCTACAATTATAGCTCAGTACTAATACAGGTTTGTTTAATTACAGCATGCGCATCCTGTATTATATAGGCCAAGATTGCCATGCTCCCTTTTATAGTTTTCCCATAGCCCACGATGTTTAATTGAATGTAGCAACACACACACACACACACACATATGCACACACACTCTCTTTACACCCTCCCACATACACACTCTCTATACACACACCACACCACACACACACACACACACAGACACACACACACACATATATGCACCACATACACAAACCACACCACACTACACACACACACACACATGCACCACATACACACACCACACCATGCCACACCACACCACTAGAGATGTGTGAAATTGGAAAATTTCACCCAGCAAAATATTTTGCATAATTAGCGCATTTCGCAAACTATTTAGCCAGGTGAAATGTGAAATTCTGCCATGGTTGGGTGTGAAATTCCACTGCCAAGCCAGTGAAATTTTTCTCGTGGGCGAAATTTCACACCCATAGGTGAAATTGCGCCACCTGTGGCAACATTTTGCTACCTGTGGGAGTAATTTCACTTCCCGTGGTGAAATTGTAAGTTCTCCCTTCTCCCTGGAGCCCCCGAAGCCATCCGAACCCCTTGAGAAATACAAGCAGCCATTCAAGCAGTCCTCAGCCCCAGAAGCCAGCTGATCCTCTGGAAACACAAGCATGTGCAGCATCTGACCCAAGGCAGCAGCTCAGGGTTTGAACTTGGTGCCCTTTTACTCTGTGCTCCACAGCTCTCTCTCCATTTTGTTCTGTCCCTGTCTCACTGCTGTAGCTTGTGTAGACCACACATTTTCTTCAGGTTCTGCCCTGTAATACTCAGTGTATTGCTTCACAGGGCTTTATATGTCTGTGAGTGTTACAATTAATTCTTGGAGCTTGACTCCTCGCTCTGTATTTTTATTTTACTTGTTAGAGCAGGCAAAGTAATGAGATCAAAGCAAAGTTTTGTCAGAAGCAGCAAATTGGTAACAATCTTAATGTTCGGAGCTCTGCTTCTCGCTCTCTCTGCATTTTATTTTTTTTTCTCAATTTGTTAGAGTTAGCAGTGTTAGAAGAGCCAGTGCAACCAGCAAAAACAAAGTGCTAAAATAAATTTTCTTTAGCTCCTCTGTCTTACGCCTAGCTCTCTCTCTCCCTCCCTCCCCCTCTCCTATTTTATCAGTCCTAGTCCCTGCACAGCATGTAATCCCCCTAACCTTTATCTTGCAGACATTCAAGCAGCCCACAGCCCCAGAAGCCAGCCAATCCCCGCGGGAAACACAAGCAGCCATTCATGGCGAATGGTGATTTTTTTTTTTAAACAAACAGAGGTGGCAGGGTACTTTGCGGTGGGGGGTGCATATTTACTGTTTATGGCCAGTGAAGGCTGGAGGGGGTGGAACACTAGACACCAGGGAGTGAAGGACGGTGAATTTCTTTTTTTTTTAAATAAAACAAATGGGAAGGGGGTTGCAGGGCAACGTGTGTGTGTGTGTGTGTGTGTGTGTGTGTGGTTCAATTTATGGACTTGTGGCTGGTGGCGACAGGTGAAATTGTGGGCGAAATTGCAAAATTTCGCTGCAATTTGCAAAACATTTCACCAGGCGAAATTGCCAATTTTGCGGCAATTTCACTGGTGAAATTTTATTTCTGCATCTCTACACACCACAGACACCACACCACATACACACACCACACCACATCACATATACACACACACACACACACACACACACACACACACACACACACACACACACACACACACCACATACACACACCACACCAAGCACGCACGCATGTATGCATGCATGCACACACACACACTCCATGTCATGGGTAACTGCTAATTGGACCTGCAAGGGACTGAATATGTTTAATAGCTGTGTGAAGTCAACTTATTTCCAGAACTCTAGGAAGCAAGCTGTAAAGGTAAAATATTGAATTGCACATGTTTGTTGCAAGACTCATCAAAGATTTGAAAATCAGGAAATAGTTCAGCAAATAAATAAATTTTTATTGCTCAGTAATAACATTGTAACCATTGGGGCGTTAAGGCAAATTTCTGCAGACTTTGCCAAACTATTTCTAACATAGTCCACATGTGGGGTGTATCCTCTGATCAGAATCTAGGACAGGGTACAGTTTGTCCCACAGCGAATGAGCAATGATCAGACATGATCATGTTTACTGAAAACCAGTGGATTGGCTGGCCTAGTGCCGTGGAGGGCTGAGACATCCTTTCCCTTATCTCCTACCATGCTGGCAGCCCGTGTTCGAAGGCAAGCACAGGTTGCTGGGGGAGGGCTGGTGAGGATCGAGCAGCCACTTGGCAGCTCTCCTGTCCTGGATCAGGTCTACCTGGTCTTTGACTACCACCATGTGGAGGCATGGTGGTAGTGCAGGCGTCAAAGTGGGGGCTAGGCGCTAGGCCAGGGGTAGTGGGAGCGGGAGAGAACAGTCCATGGAACACTCAATCCTCTTCCCCCCGGCTGGCCCACCAACTCCTCGGGTTCATTCCTGAGCCTGGGGGGGTCGGCATCACAAGTGGTAGCCCTGTCACTGCACCGGTGAGCTGGCCCTGCCAATAACAGTTAGAGAAATGAACGCAGTGATGGGGTGCCTGTGTTGGGAACGGAGACTGAAGGCACGTGTTGCGATGGATATCTGACTGTTTTGATTTAGTAAACAGAACCTTTCCTAATTGAAGGATGTTCCAGGGAAAAATGAGTTCCTATCTTTGTGAAAGCAGTGTAGAAATCAGAGGCATGTGTATGGGACTGGGTATCAGGATTTTGTATTTAGCAAGGCATGTTAGTAGAGCAGAAAGGGATCTGTACTTAAAGAAATTAATGAACTGCTGGTGGGCCTATTTTGGGCTCAGAGACTGCGGCATGTGTTGGGCTCAGGGACTGCGGCATGTGTTGTACTCAGGGACTGTAGCATGTGTTGGGCTCAGGGACTGCGGCATGTGTTGGGCTCAGGGACTGCGGCATGTGTTAGGCTCAGGGACTGCAGCATGTGTTGGGCTCAGGGACTGCGGCATGTGTTAGGCTCAGGGACTGCGGCATGTGTTGGGCATAGGGACTGCAGCATGTGTTGGGCTCAAGGACTACGGCATATGTTGGACTCAGGGACTGTGGCATGTGTTGGACTCAGGGACTGTAGCATGTGTTGGGCTCAGGGACTGCGGCATGTGTTGGGCTCAGGGACTGCGGCATGTGTTGGGCTCAGAGACTGCAGCATGTGTTGGGCTCAGGGACTGCAGCATGTGTTGGGCTTAGGGACTGCAGCATGCGTTGGGCTCAGGGACTGCAACATGTGTTGGGCTCAGGGACTGCGGCATATGTTGGACTCAGGGACTGTAGCATGTGTTGGACTCAGGGACTGTAACATGTGTTGGGCTCAGGGACTGCAGCATGTGTTGGACTCAGGGACTGCGGCATGTGTTGGGCTCAGGGACTGCAGCATGTGTTGGGCTCAGGGACTGCAGCATGTGTTGGGCTCAGGGACTGCGGCATGTGTTGGGCTCAGGGGCTGCGGCATGTGTTGGGCTCAGGGACTGTGGCATATGTTGGGCTCAGGGACTTCAGCATGTGTTGGGCTCAGGGACTGTGGCATGTGTTGGACTCTGGGACTGTAGCATGTGTTGTGCTCAGGGACTGTGGCATGTGTTGGGCTCAGGGACTGTGGCATATGTTGGGCTCAAGGACTGCAGCATATATTGGGAGCAGGGACTGCAGCATGTGTTGGACTCAGGGACTGTGGCATGTGTTGTGCTCAGGGACTGCAGCATGTGTTGGTCTCAGAGACTGTGGCATATGTTGGGCTCAGGGACTGCAGCATGTGTTGGGAGCAGAGACTGTGGCTTGTGTTAGGCTCAGGGACTGCAGCATGTGTTGGGCTCAGGGACTGCGGCATGTGTTGGACTCAGGGACTGCGGCATATGTTGGGCTCAGGGACTGTGGCATGTGTTGGACTCAGGGACTGTGGCATGTGTTGGACTCAGGGACTGTGGCATGTGTTGGGCTCAGGGACTGCGGCATATGTTGGGCTCAGGGACTGCAGCATGTGTTGGGCTCAAGGACTGCAGCATGTGTTAGACTCAGGGACTGCGGCATGTGTTGGGCTCAGGGACTGCAGCATATGTTGGACTCAGGGACTGCAGCATGTGTTGGGCTCAGGGACTGCGGCATGTGTTGGGCTCAGGGACTGCAGCATATGTTGGGCTCAGGGACTGCAGCATGTGTTGGGCTCAGGGAGTGCGTCATGTGTTGGGCTCAGAGACTGCAGCATGTGTTGGGCTCAGGGACTGCAGCATATGTTGGACTCAGGGACTGTGGCATGTGTTGGCTCAGGGACTGTGGCATATGTTGGGCTCAGGGACTTCAGCATGTGTTGGGCTCAGGGACTGCTGCATATGTTGGGATCAGGGAGTGCATCATGTGTTGTGCTCAGGGACTGCAGAACGTATTGGGCTTAGGGAATGCAGCATGTGTTGGGCTCAGGGAGTGCGTCATGTGTTGGGCTCAGGGACTGTGTCATGTGTTGTGCTCAGGGACTGCAGCATGTGTTGGGCTCTGGAACTGCTGCATGTGTTGGGCTCAGGGACTGTGGCATGTGTTGTGCTCAGGGACAGCAGCATGTGTTGGACTCTGGGACTGCAGCATGTGTTGGGATCTGGGACTTCAGCATGTGTTGGGCTCAGGGACTGCAGCATGTGTTGGGAGCAGGGACTGCGGCACATGATGTGTTGGGCTCAGGGACTGTGGCATGTGTTGGGCTCAGGGACTGCAGCATGTGTTGGGCTCAGGGACTGCAGCATGTGTTGGTCTCAGGGAGTGCAGCATGTGGTGGACTCACGGACTGCGGCATAATGTTGGGCTCAGGGATTGTGGCATATGTTGGGCTCAGGGACTGCAGCATGTGTTGGACTCAGGGACTGCAGTGTAATGTTGGGCTCAGGTACTGTGGCATATGTTGGGCTCAGGGATTGCAGCATGTGTTGGGCTCAGTGACTGCAGCATGTGTTGGGCTCAGGGACTGCTGCATGTGTTGGGCTCAGGGACTGCAGCATGTGTTGGGCTCAGGGACTGCAGCATGTGTTGGGCTCAGTGACTGCAGCATGTGTTGGGCTCAGGGACTGCTGCATGTGTTGGGCTCAGGGACTGCAGCATGTGTTGGGCTCAGGGACTGCAGCATGTGTTGGTCTCAGGAACTGCGGCATGTGTTGGGCTCAGGGACTGTGGCATATGTTGGGCTCAGGGACTGCAGCGTGTGTTGGGCTCAGGGAGTGCAGCATGTGTTAGGCTCAGGGACTGCAGCATGTGTTGGGTTCAGGGACTGCAGCATGTGTTGGGAGCAGGGACTTGCGGCACGTGATGCATTGGGCTCAGGGACTGTGGCATGTGTTGTGCTCAGGGACTGTGGCATGTGTTGCGAACAGGAATCATGATTTATTTATTTGATAAATGGAACATTTTCTTATGGTATGATGTGTGACTGAATGAAGGTGCCTAGCTGTGAGCAAGGCATGTTAGATAAGTGCTGCTCTACTGAGAACCTGGACACTGTTTACTTTTGCTTTGATAAAATCTAAGACCAGTAGAAAACATTTTGTTGTGTCGAGCACTCCTTTCACAGAAGATTTGTGACGCTTCTATTGGGACGGTGTAAACTAGAGAAGATTTTGGGAGGCAGCTAGGATTGCTGGCAGAAGTGGGATTATTCTGAATGTGGAGGGGGCAGCTGGGGAAGAGATATAGATGGTAGCATGCTTTGATGTAGAAAAGGAAACAGGACAGGATTGTGCTCCGATGCATAAGAATGAGGGGATCCAACTTCACTGCAGTTGCGTAAAGCAGTGTGTATCAGTTCTGCTTTCCCATGCATTTCTCCTGACTGCATTATGCCATACATGCTGTAACTATGCTATGCAGCTGCGCAAGCAGCCATTTTTTTCACTTTGCAATAAAGACTACATGGACTTCACCCATGACTACCAGCAGAAAAATCACAGTTGTCATCAACACTGTTCAAATAAAAATAGACCTCAGAAATAATGTTGAATCCCAACTATAACATGCTTTATTACTCAGGACATTTGCATGAATGCAAGATCTTCGTCCCTTAGAAAGGTCATCACACTCTGATTGCTGTGGAAACTATTGTGATATCACAAGCCAAAGGTTATGGCCTTGGCTAGGGGATGGTCATCATCCAAAGATGACCAGGAGTACTCATTGCACTTCTGAAAGTCAAATCCCCTCAGTGACATGTTTCTTGCTGAAGCATCCTACTGAGCCTCCTGTCCTGACAGAACTTCCCTGTTCCTTGCCGAAACATGCTACAAGCCTCCTGTCCTGACAGAACTTCCCTGTTCCTTGCCGAAACATGCTACTGAGCCTCCTGTCCTGACAGAACTTCCCTGTTCCTTGCCGAAACATGCTACTGAGCCTCCTGTCCTGACAGAACTTCCCTGTTCCTTGCCGAAACATGCTACTGAGCCTCCTGTCCTGACAGAACTTCCCTGTTCCTTGCCGAAACATGCTACTGAGCCTCCTGTCCTGACAGAACTTCCCTGTTCCTTGCTCGAAACATGCTACTGAGCCTCCTGTCCTGACAGAACTTCCTGTTCCTTGCCAAACATGCTACTGAGCCTCCTGTCCTGACAGAACTTCCCTGTTCCTTGCCGAAACATACTACTGAGCCTCCTGTCCTGACAGAACTTCCCTGTTCCTTGCCGAAACATACTACTGAGCCTCCTGTCCTGACAGAACTTCCTGTTCCTTGTCAAACATGCTACTGAGCCTCCTGTCCTGACAGAACTTCCCTGTTCCTTAAACATGCTACTGAGCCTCCTGTCCTGACAGAACTTCCTTGTTCCTTGCTGAAGCATACACCGAGTCTTCTTTCCTGACAGAACTTCCCTGTTCCTTGCCGAAACATGCTACTGAGCCTCCTGTCCTGACAGAACTTCCCTGTTCCTTGCCAAAACATGCTACTGAGCCTCCTGTCCTGACAGAACTTCCCTGTTCCTTGCCGAAACATGCTACTGAGCCTCCTGTCCTGACAGAACTTCCCTGTTCCTTGCTGAAGCATACTACCAAGCCTCCTGTCCTGACAGAACTTCCCTGTTCCTTGCTGAAGCATACTATGAGTCTCCTGTCCTGATAGAACTTCCTTGTTCCTTGAGGAAGGCTACTACTGTGCCTCCTGTCCTGACAGAACTTCCCAGTTCCTTGGCGAAGCGTACTACTGTCTCCTGTCCTGACAGAACTTCCCGCCTGCATGTAAAATGTTGAGTGCAGAGCCACCTCAACCCAAATGCTAGTACTGTATTTTTTTAAAAAGCATGTAAGATAGGCACCTGTTACAAAAAGATAAGAATAGTAGAAAAATGTGGCTATAAAACATATAATGAAGCACTAGGCACTGCCTGCAGTGACAGAAACAGTAGGGACACATGCAGCATCAGTACTGTATGTTGTCAGTACTACAGATGTTACAGATTCCACATACTGTGAGTCTACTGTATTACAGGCAGTGATGGTGTTGGTACGAATAAGAAACAGAGAAAAATTCCATTGAGTTGGAAAGTTATTAAAGGGGCTCAGCCCACACAACTAAAAAGAGCTAAGGAATGCTTATCCACTGAAAAGAAAGAAATTTAAGAAATACTTTTCACTGACAGTGAAGTGTTACTTGGTCACTCACTATAAAAATCAAAAGCCCTAAGTGTTGAGTAACCGCTTATGCTGGGCAATTTTTAACATTTATCTTGTGTTTTTGACCAGGTGGAGGGCTGAATTTAAAAACATTTTCATCCAATAACGACATTTGATACAACAAAAAATGTATTTCATTTAAACTGTTATGTAGCACCCCCCAAATTAGGGGGCTTACCTTGAGTATCTCTCTGGGCTCCGCTGACGCCCACTGCCTGGCAGACATTCAGTAGGGGATGAGGACTCCATGGTTGATGGTGTGCTGCTGTTGCTCTGTGTGAGTGTGGTATGCCATGCCGCCATGCTGTCCCTTTACGCGCCCTAGCCAGTGTGCAGTGTAAACAGCCTGGGCTAGGTCTGAGTATAACGAAGCCCGTGACCAGCCAGGCTCTGCCCCAATTGACTCCATTCTGCTGTCGATTTCAGAGTAGAGGGAACCTTTTTGTGCACTCCAAATATTTATTTCTAAATCCTTACTGTTAATGAATAAATAAGTTGTTTGTGCTGCCAGAACTGAACCTTCCGTTGGGAGCCACCATCTTTGGTCCTAGACTCCTGCAATTGTACCATTCAGAACCAAGGGGTCCTCTAGGGGTCCTAATTACTATGCCTTGTAGTTGAAACTGTGAACTTTCCTTGTTGGTGCCTAAATTGATCAATAGGGGTGTTCAGACTGTGACTGACAGCAAAGGTAGCCAGCTGGAATACAGGAATCCCAGTCTTCAAGCTGGAACTGTTTAAACAGAAGTTTCAGTTCGGCCAGGGTCTCTCTCTCGAGGGAGACTGTGTAGTTGTGTTCAGTTCGAGCCACCGAGAAGGAGCTCCAGTGAGGGCCGAGGAGAAGTGCAGGGAAAAGGCCCATTTGCCTCCCTGCAGGAGCTGAAGGGACTTAGTCTGCCTCAAAGGGAGAGAAAGAGACTTCTATAGCAGTTCAACTGGAGTCTGCTCAAGCCACTGATAAGAACGGTTGCAGTGTAGCTGCTGTCTGCAGGGAAAGGTCTGTACTTGCCTCCTGTGGGCCCTGCTCAGTTCCAAAATGGGCTCGATTGAATCCAGGACTGCCTAAAGCAGAAAAGAAGTAGACTGTATGGTTTTTATAGCACCGAGCTAGAAGTTCAAAACTGGTCATTACCGTGAAAAGGAGGGCTTTCTTGTTCCTCATGCCGCTTGCAGTGTGGCACGAATGCTGAGGAAAATTGCTTTTGGGACTCCTGTGTAAAAAGGGGAGCCAATTTGTGTGGAGAGCGTCTTAGTGCCAAATGCCAAGTGGGGGAAACCATTGTGGGATTCATCTGTTCTGGCAGCTCCAGTTACTCAGCTACCAGCCAAACATTCCAAGTATCTAACAAGACATTTTCCATCCATGGCCCAGAGAGGCTGTTTCTGTACCAGAATCATCATCCTGGTGAGAGACCAGCACTGGGGACTCAGCCCCTGCACAGCAACAGAACGAAGGTTGCAGCCACCTACAGGGAAAGGCTGTGAAGAGAAGGTGAGTAGTGTTGGCCCAGGTCCCCACCACTGGGGCAAAGCCTAACTCCCCGCAGTGGAGATGTAACCCACTGTTAGTTTCTGACCCTAATTTCAAAGCATGGGTTTGATCGGAAGCTACTCTATACTCTATACTTTGAGCTTAACTTTTCCAAGGTGGTAAAGTCTGGTACCATTTGGCAGAACTTCAAGGTCTACCAACGTGGCTGTATAATTTAATTCACTATGGCACAGCAGACAAAAAGGGATGTTGAGGTACAGTCCAGGAAGGACTCCCTTGCCTTTCTGGAAAACCAACTTAAACAAGGGTCAGGTCCCTGTGAGGGCCTCATCGCCTTCATTCTCGGTCTCAAGTACAAGACCATTACTATTCTGCATTACAAGGTGGTGTGACAGCTCCTCCGGAATAAACATAACTTCTGAGAAGCAGACAACAAGGTGGGCAAGCTCCTCCCCTTTCTCCTGCATAAGCAGAAAATGGAATCCATGATCTACACTCTGTGCAAACCAGACAGCTCACTGGTCACAGATCCCAAACAGATAAATGCCATCAGACCACAGGTTGGGAAACCATATGAGCTTACCCCCCATAACAGTAACAAAGGACAAATGGCAAGTACTGTTGGTGATGCTAGGAAAGGAGGGCAGGATGGGGGGGGGGAGGGTGGAAGGTGGTTACCCTTAATGCTAGGAGCCTTGGGAGGAAAACTGCAGAGTTACAGGTTCTCATGGCAGAGGGAGAGGTGGACATTGCAGCCATCATGGAAACATGGGCCATCCAATACAATGATTGGGACCTGTCTGTACCAGGGTACAGGTTATTTCGAGGGACAGGGTGATTGGGAAAGGAGGGGGTGGACTATGTGTGAAGGAAGGACTGAAGTGTGTAAGGGAGGAAGGGAGGAGGTGAGTATGGAGCCACTTTGGATGCAAATCCAGGATTCCAGAATAGGATTCTTAGAATGGGAGTGGTGTACAGGCCACCATCTCAGACGGAGGAGTTAGACAGGAATCTAGTGGGACAGATCAGGAGGATCTGTGAGAAGGTAGTGGTGATTGTGGGGACTTCAACATGCCAGGAGTGGACTGGAGCACCCCAACAACCAGGAACAGAAGGGAACAGGTACTGCTGGATGCCTTCCAGGACAGCTTCCTGCTGCAAATGGTCAGTGAACCAACCAGGTTAGGGAATACCCTTGCCTTGTGCTGGCAAATGGGGACTTTGTGAGAGAACTTACAGTGGAGGAACCACTGTCAGGGAGTGACCACCACTCAGTATGGCTCACATTAGATATGGGCAAGGAAGGAGTGGAATCTAGCACAATAGTGCTGGACTTCAGGAGGGCCGACTTTGGGAGGATGGGGGAAGTGGTAAAAGGGTACCTGGCCAGAATTCAGTCTAGTATGGACACTAACCAGAGGTGGGAGCTCATAAAGCTGGGGATAGTGGAGGCAACCAAAACCTGCTGCAAAGCCCAGAGCAAGAAGGCTAGGACTAAGAAACCGATCTGGTTAAGCAAGGAGGTCATGGAAAAGGTAAGGAGGAAAAGAGCTGCCTTTAGGAAGTACAAGAAAAAGGGAGGGGAAGAACAGGAGGAGTACTTGACAGAATTGAAGGAGGTGACAAGGCAGTAAGGGGAGCCAAAGCATCTACGGAACTCAGGCTGGCACAAGGCATTAAGAAGGGGGAGAAGGACTTCTTTAAGTACATCAGGGAGAAAAGGAGCTGTAAGGACCACATAGTAAGGATTAGGAAGGAGGGGGGTTGGGTGGAAGCAGGGTGCGATAAGGCGGAAGCACTAAATGAGTACTTCTGCTCAGTATTTACTAAAGAGAAGAGGGGAGGTGACACCCAAGGTGGGAGAAATGGCAGAAGCAGGGGGAAGTGGTGATAGATGGGGAAATCATGGAGAGCAGAGTTCAAGAGGGTTTGAAGGCACTGAGGGTGGACAAGGCGCAAGGCCCAGATGGCATCCATCCTAGGGTACTGAAGGAGCTGGCAGAGGTCCTTGCAGGACCTTTGGCAGGCCTATTTAATGCCTCACTACATTCGGGGTGTGTACCTCAGGACTGGAGGATGGCTCATGTGGTGCCCTCCACAAGAGTGGCCCCAAGGATGAACCGGGAAACTACAGACCAGTGAACCTCACATCCATCGTGGATAAGCTAATGGAGACTATCCTGAAGGAGAGGCTGGTGGCCCTCCTAGAGGCCAAAGGACTGCAGGACAGCAGACAGCATGGCTTCATACGTGGCAGATCCTGCCAAACCAACCTGGTCGAGTTCTATGACTGGGTAACTAGGCAACTGGACAGGGGCCATGCAGTGGATGTCCTGTATCTGGACTTCAGTAAGGCATTCGACTCAGTGCCACATGGAAGGCTGGGAAGGAAGTTAGTAGGCACAGGGTCGAGTGCAAAGCTGGTGAGATGGGTAGGAAACTGGCTGCAGGGAAGGCAACAGAGGGTGGTGGTGGGTGGGGAGCTCTCACACCCAAGGGCAATGACGAGCGGTGTTCCACAGGGCTCGGTGTTGGGACCAGTGTTGTTTGGGATATTCATTGCAGACATATCATGGGACATCAAGAGCAAGATCAGTCTGTTTCCTGATGATACCAAGGTAGGCGCGGTGGTGGATGACCTAGGGGGATGGCAGGGGTTGCAGGATGATCTGGCAAAGCTTGAAACCTGGTCAGACACCTGGCAACTGGGCTTTAATGCCAAAAAGTCAAGGTGCTGCATTTGGGATGAAGAACCCAAGGAGGAGTTACCAGCTAGGGGAGTGCAGCTAGCCCAGACAGAGGAGGAGGATCTGGGTGTGCTCATTACAGGTCAATGAACAACTCGGCACAATGTAGGAAGGCAGCTGCAAAGGCCAACAAAATGCTGGGTTGTATTGCAAGGGTATATCCTCGAGGAGGAGGAGGTGATTCTGCCACTGTATAGGTCATTAGTTAGACCACACCTGAGTACTGGCGTGCAGTACTGGCGTCCGTATCTGAAGAGGGACATTGTTACTGGAGGGGTGCAGTGCAGAGCGACAAAGATGATCAAGGGCTGGGGGACTTATCATATGAGAGGAGGTTGAAGGAGTTGAACATGTACTCACTGGAGGAGAGGAGAGACAGGGGTGACATGATTGAAACCTTTAAATACATGAAAGGAATAAACAAGATGGGTACAGAGGCTGTTCAAAGTAAGGAGGGAGGGCCACCAGGGGCCATGATATGAGTCTGGAGGAGGAAGGTTCAGGAGGAGATAAGGAGAAACTTTTACAGAGAGGGTGGTGGCTGAGTGGAATAGCACCTGCTGAAGTGGTATGCAGTAGAACAGTGGACTACTTCAAACGAGGATGGGACAGGACAAGGGGGAGGGTTAATGAAGGGGAAGGGTGGAAGAGAAGGGCAGCTGCAGAATAAGGGGTGCTAGCTGCACATTCGAGCAGACTTGATAGACCTCTAGGCCTTTATCTGCTGGCAAATTTCGTATGTTCGTATCATGAGGCAGTTCAGCGAAGCACTATATGCTTCTCACAAATTTGGTCCTCAGGTTACCTCTCCATGCGAGTTTCTGAGGGGTGTTCAACATCCCAGATTACAAGTACAGCTTCAAGATGAGATGGAAAGCTCTCTCACAAAGCAGGAGCTATAGGCAGCTCTGTCAAAATGAGCCAGAGGAAAGCCCCAGACAGAAATGGGTTTACCATTGCCCTATACTGGCTCAAGCCTGAGATAATAATACCCCCCAACTTATCTGCCCTGAGAGAAGCTCAGTCCCCGCAATGCCTTCTCCTAACCATGGGTGAGACCATAATCACACTACTCCCCAAGAAGTCAGATGATCCCTGTGACTGCTCAATTTACCAACCCATTTCTCTCATCTCTACCAACATGAAGTTACTGGTGACAGTCTTAGGTAGTTGCCTTGATAAAGCCCTCTGCATCGTAGGTCACGATACACTGGCTGGGTTCTGGAAAGGGAAAGCAGGGGTGGACCATCTTGGCAAGCTCCTTATCCTCAAACGGTATGCTGAATCCGCTGGCTCCCCAATGGCAGCATTGGCAGTAGACTTCAGGGATGGTTTCAGCTCTGTAGAATGGAACTTCTTGCATGAGGTCCTTCAGGAGTATGGATTTGGATATTCCTTTGCAGGGTGGATCCACACCCTGTGCAGTAAGCACACAGCTTGGATGCTCACGAATAAGACTATTTCTGCCCCTTCTACTTGCAGCATGGTATGTTCCAGGGCTGCCCTGTGTCTCCCCTGCTCTTTCTATTGTCCTTGGACCCCCCCTCACCAAGAGTATACTGGGTAATGCCAACATCCAGGGAATAACAGTGGCAGGGGATAGCTATTTGGCACATACTTACACAGATAATCTGCTGCTCATGGTGTCCCATCTATCCCTCCACACACATCCTGCAGGACCTCTCAGACTTTGCAGTGGTCTCAGGCCTGGTAGCTAATCTCTCTAAAACTACCATATCCCTCCTTTACACTCTGTGTGACAACTCATGCTGTCTGGAGCTACAGATCTCCTGGGCGGGGCAAGAATTCAAGCACCTTGGAGGTCTAGATCACAGAGAAATGGGATGTAGTGATCCCAACTAACTTCTTGCCCATAATCACAGATCTGGAGCATGAGATAGACGATACGTTGGTTCAAGCTCAACCTATCCCTTATAGGGGAAAATCAAAGTGGCCCATATGTTCGCACTACCCTAGTTCTCCTACCCATTCTGTAATCTCCCCCAAAGCTGCTTCTGGGCAAGCTGCACACCAGAATGGATTGCATCCTCAGGCACTTCATTTGGGAGTACAAGACTTTACCCCCCAACTGCATAAGGTGAAACTGAGGGCTCATTGGTGCAGAGGGAGTTAGGGCTACCTTGGATGGCAGGCTATGTACTGGCATATCACATGGCCTAAGCCAACAAATGGCTCTCACCTCCAGGAAGAATGCCCCACAGTGGGTACCACGTGAACTGGCTGTGGGATAGACCCCCTGTTTCAGCCTGCTGCTAGGACAGACTCCCCCCACAAAGTGCCTTGTCACACCCCATCTTACAGGCTACCTGCAGGCATGGGGTCACTGCATGGCTTCATATCAGTCCCCAAACCCTTGAGGACACCACCTAGGCTCTTTATCTACCTCTGGTGCAACCCCCACATCACGGGGGGGGGGGTGGAGTTGGTGCAAGCCCATAAAATGGAAAGATTGGGAGCAGAAAGAGATAAGGATGTTGGTGGACATATCTCTTCCTGCTTTGTAGATGTTATTCTCCATCCAGCAACTTCAGATGAAATTTGCGTTGCCACAAGTTGGCCTCTGGAAATATCTCCAGAACAGCAGTTCAGAGCTTGGGTAAGACCACTAAGGCACACAACAAATGGGTTTGGCTGCAGAAGTGGGTATTGCCTCACATGCAGAAAGGCTTAGCAGACCAGCTGTACACCACTGACTGGGAAGCCCCACAACCTATATTAGAAGGAGACTGATCAAGTGGGAATTAGAATTAGGTCACCCTGTTTCTCAGAAATAGTGGGACTCCTGTATAGTAATGGCCTACCATGCATAGAGGGACACAAACAGTAGTCTAATGCAGGCTAAAATTCTCTGCAGGTACGCCAGCCCTCTGACACAACTGTAGTGCTACAGCTTGCAGTGCCGATGGCCCAGGTCTGGGCGTGAACCTGGGACATTGGAGGGTCGGCTGGGGGGAGGAGGAGTGAGCATCAGTAGGACTGCTCGCCTGCTCTTGGGAAGGAGGGCTGTTGTGACTGGCGTACTCCTGACCCATAGTGGCAGCTGGGGAGGGTTGGGTGCCTCGGGACAGCAAATCAAGGGTGAGAGGACCGGAGGTTGCCAACATCCTACATGTGGGAGCATGTGTAGGTACATCTTAGGCAACACTGAATGTCCACCCTTCCAGTGGAAGTAATGGAGGAGAAAACTGGCTAGCCAGCACGATGGGACTGACCCCTTGAGGGCTCCACATCTGGCTCTATGGAGTGCCTCCTGTCTAAGGATCTGTTATGTGACTGATGGGGAGGGCATGGAGAAGACAGGAGTTGGACAGTAAGTCCATATGGGGATGGGTTGACGGGGCTGGGGGGGGTCAGTCCCTGATGATGGAGCCAGCCTGGGGTGGCATAAATAGCACTAACTGCAAAAAAAAAAAGTCTCCACAGGTAGCACAGACCCCCCCCACCAGCAGCACCACCAAGGCCTTACACGCTATAGCTGCACTCTCACAGTTTAAATGCTGACTTTGTTCACAACCAGGGGCAGGCCTCCTCCAGTTTCTGGCAGTCATCAAGGCCTGACCTTTTCTGGAGAGGTGTTTTGGCAGATCGCTCCACCTTGCTGTGGAACCCTATCCCATGCTCACCTGACCTAGTGATTCTAAGAGACACTGCTCAAATGGGGAGACTCGCCGAACTTCTAGAGAGCTGGTTGCTTGCTGCTATAATGGAAGCCAAAAGGCTTATACAGATGCAGCGGTGCTAGTGTACAATACCCTCTGCGATCACAAGGCACATTGCCTTGGCTAAGCTAGCTCAGTTTGAACACCTTGCCTTCTTCATATTGGGAAAGTTGGGAATTTTTGCAAAGAAGCAGGGACCATTTCTGTCCTTACATCTGCGCTTGGTGTCACCGCCCCAACCTTACAATCCACCTTCCTAGTACAACATCTGGGTTATATGACTCCAGGCTTCTTGTTTGCTCTGCTGTAAGTCAGAACCAATGAATATGCTCCAATACCCTCTTTAACTATGCTGCATGGGGCATTTATAGCCTAATTATAGCCCTCAGACACCCCGGGGAAGCGGTCCTCATGTCTAGGGACTAAGACTTAATAACAGGCTGGCTAAAGCAGAGTATGTTAGTGTGTAATGCAATGGTATCCCTTAATTATACTTGGTAGTGTTGCTAGCTACATACATACTGTATATACTGTGAGCTATCAGTGAACTGTTATGTTCTGCCATGGGCAGATATGTTAAGATGGTAGAGATGTAATGGTTTTAGTCCTTGATGGAATGTGTGAATCTGGAATGCATCTGAGACATTATGTATGAACTTTACATAGAAACAAAGAAAATGCTGGCAGAAAAATAGTTCCCTGTAGTTTATCTTGCTTATTATTCAGGAACTTCAAGGACTTCATCCTATCCCCCCTCGCCTGGTCTCCAGTGAGTACACGTTCACTGCCTTCGGAGGATCTTCATAAGATCTGCCCTGTTGGCCCTGAATCATCTCGGTCACCTTGCGTTGCACTGTCTCCAGCCTGTCCCTGTCCCTGTCCTTCCTTAGGTGAGGACTAAAGAACTGAGCACAGTATTCTGGATGTGACCTTACCAGTGACCTATATAAAGGGTGTAGTACCTCCTTTTTCCTGCTGTCAATACCCCTTCCAATACACCCCAGAATCCTATGAGCCTTACTATAGGCCTTGTTACACTGAATTTATTGTCTGAGGGCATCACTAATGATGACTCTCTGGTCCCTTTCCTCATAGTGCTCAGTTTAACTCTCCCATGCAGTACTCTGTCCTATTTTTTTTCCCTAGGTGCATAACATTGCATTTTTTGGCATTGAATTTTAACTGCCAAATCTTAGACCATCTCTCTAGCCTTTGTAGATCCCTCTGTATCTCCCTGATCCCTTCGTTGCTATCTACCCTACTGCAGAGCTTCGTGTCATCTGTGAAGAGGCACAATTTGTCTTGGATGCCATCTCCACTGTCACTGATGAACATATCGAAGAGGACTGGGCCCAGGACAGATCCCTGTGGTACCCCACTACTGACATCCCTCTCTTCTGATAGGACCCTGTTTACCACCACCCTCTGCTGTCTCTTCTTCAGCCAGTTTCCTGCCCAGCTAGCTATTTTCCTAGCTGCGTTCAGGTCCTCCAGCTTCGTCAGCAAATTTCTGTGCGACACCAAGTCAAAAGCCATGAAAACTGACAGCTGTGCTATTCCCGTGTTGCTTTTTCTAGACATGCTCAAGAAAATTTCTCATGTTAAAAAATGTAAATTACTGAAGAATGAGGCAGCTACATTATTTCTGAAAGTGTAATATGACAATTTATAGCAATCAAACAAGACCTTGTTTTCAGGTGCTGGGATCCCCATATCCCTGTATAATTCACAGTGGCATGTACTAAAGGTGCCCCAAGGGCAAAGGGACAAAATCCTGCTGGATATTATTTTATCTATGTGCGTTGTACAACAAGGTGCTCAGGGGTGCAGCCACTGGAGCGATGAGGGGCTCCAGTCCCCCTCAACATTTTAGGCCCTGCAAAATGGCCAATGACATTGGCATCAGCGTGAAAGACTTGGTAGATCCATGTCCCCTCCCCAACGTTTTAGCTGTGGTTGCTCCTATGTAGGTGCTCTATGAAATAAACAAGTTACATATCTGTTTTGCACTAATATTTCATACTTCAGTAGTGAAAAAATTAATATTTTTTTAAGTTTCTTTTACTGTGTTCTACCTAGCCTGTCCTCCTCTGCTCCCCCCTCCCACCTCACATGGCTTGTGGCTTTAGCTTCCTCCCATCTCCCCCCACAAAGTCCTGCACACCCTACTGTCTCTTAACCCCACCAAACACAGCCCTGACAGTTTGGACCCCAAACTTCTCAATATTTCTTTCCCAGCCATCGTCTGTCCTCTTATTCACCTCTTGAGCCTATCCTTCTCCCTCTGTACTGTCCCCAGTGCCTGAAAAGTTACCAAAGTACTACCTCTACACAAAGAGGTGACCCCTCCTTCCCAGGAAACTACAGACCAATCTCACTCCTTCCCTTGCTTGCCAAACTTCAGGAGTACTTCGTGTGTTCCAGACTTGTAAGCTTTCTAGATTCCTCATCCTTCCTCTCTCCATTCCAGTCTGGCTTTAGAAAGAGCCACTGCACCATCTCCTTCCTACTGCAGATCACTGACTCCATTCTCACTGGAATGGATCAGGGGCACATCACAGCTGCCATTTTCATTGACCTTGCTAAAGCTTTTGACTCAGTCTCCCACCCCATTCTAAATAAATTGTTCTCAGCTGGCCTCTCAACCTCAGCAGTTGCATTTTTTTGCTCATACTTCACAGGCTGGCAACAGTCTGTTCAGGTGGGTGGCGATTTGTCAACCCCCCCATCCTAGCTGGTGGCCCCCAGTACTCCATCCTGAGCCCCGTATTGTTCTCAATTTTTCTAAATGGTCTACTCTCCACCTGTGCCTCTTTGCGCACATGCACATAGACACACAGACACACTCACGTATGCTGATGACACGGTCATTAACTTATCAGGTCCTTCTCCATCTGCAGTTGAAGCCTCACTCCAAAGTGACTTCCTCAATGTGCTACGCTGGTTCCAGGCAAACCAGCTCAAGGTTAATACCAATCAGATCATGTCCCTGACCTTTAGCTCCTTCCAGAAGCTTACAAGGCTCCCACCTCACCCTGCCTTCACCACCCTAGGTGACACCATCCTGGAGTCCATCCCTGCCTTTAAATACCTTGGAGTCTGTCTGGATAGCAAATTAGATTTCTCTATCCACATTGGTGCCATAAACTCCAAACTTGACCCAAAGCTCGGCATCCTTTATAGTAATAAGAACTGCACCCCCCCGTCCACCAAGATCTGTTAACCAAAATTATCCTCCCTACCTTTGATTATGCCGATGTGGTATATGGCTCTGTCCCCCCTTTCCAGACTGGACACCCTCTTTAATGCCTTCTGTCATTTCACCTCTAACT
This sequence comes from Neoceratodus forsteri, assembly GCA_016271365.2. NCBI lineage: Eukaryota > Metazoa > Chordata > Ceratodontiformes > Ceratodontidae > Neoceratodus > Neoceratodus forsteri. The sequence goes on along the minus strand of CM028136.1, from coordinate 979,625,289 downwards.
CCCCTCCTCACAGCCATCACTGCTCCCTCTACCCATCCCTTTCCATCCCCCCATCACTTTGTCACAAGCACCACTGCGCCACCTTCATTGCCAAATACTGGTTTGGTTCTCTTCCCTCCTAGCTCCCTTCTCCGTACTACCCCCCTCCTACTTGTATGCTGTGGGGACTCCCGCGCCTTCTCCCTTCCCTACCCTCGCACACGCTCCAGCCAAGCTGCCTTCTCCTACTGCCTTCCCTCCCTATAGAATCAGCTTCCCTATCCGGTATGCCTTTCTCCATCTCTCCCCCCTCTCTAAAATGCTTTATCAGGCTCTCACTTCCTCCACCCTTTTCCTGTCTTCCATCCTTCTGACTCCTCGTCCCCCCTTTTACCTGTGCCCTCTCTCCTGTTGCCCTCTCTCCCCCCAACTCCAGGCTCCTACCTTTAGCATCTCCCCTCCCCCCTCCCCTGCCTACCTTCTTGAATGTGCAAAACCTCACCCAACCCTATTTCAGAAGACTTTAAGTCTAAATCTGTTTTAATGTTCTGCTTTGCAGTTCTGGTATTCTGTTTACGCTCCTGCTCAGTGTTGATTGCAATTTGGAATTCTGCATTTGTCATTACCTTCTTGCTCCTCTGATGTTTTTTGTATTTTGAAGTTTGCATCTTGTCTCTATGTTAAATTCCTCTCCCCTTCCCCCGGGTTGTACCTGGAAGCAAGCCCCAGCTCAGTGCATCTTTCATCAAAAGTTTAAATAAATAAATAAATAAAATATAGTATTTTACAAAACATAATACAGACGAGTAGATTGCTACCAAGAAATGGCAATATCACTATAATAAGGTTTCACAGAACATTAATCTAGCTTTGTTTGTGTCTTATCTCTACTTAATTCACTTGAAGGGAAGCGCATATTAGAAACATCACTCAAACATCATTTCACAGTGGAGACCGTAATGCAGTTAATGCTCTGTCTGAATATACACTAACAAAAAAAATTAGGCACCATAACTAGTTACCATGTCTCTTGGCTTTTAAACGTGACTCCTGTTGGCAAACTACGTAGCACATTTTAAATTGAGTTCCTTCAACACTGTAAGCATACAGCAGCTCTGGAGAGGAAAACCTCCATGCCGCAACATTCATCATCAAAACTGGAGCAGTTTATTAACATGACTGCCCTTACTTACTAGTTACAGAGACATAAGTGAACTTAACCCAGCATACTCGGTAACTAGAACTGGTAGAGGAAATAGTACTTACACTGGTGTAAGCTCCAGAAGTGGATGCATAACATAGTCACCCTCTTTGGAACACTGTAAGTTATAAAGTAAAGGAAACAGTGGAGCTGTGTCTGCTCAGTTGACCCAGTGTCCCAGGCCTCCGACACTGCAGCCACCCCACCATCTTGCAATAACACGTGGCGCTATGCTATGGTAGTGGAGGGTGCCATCTTACTTCACTCCCCCTTACTGATAAGAGATCATTACCAGTTCATGACCATATGCCAGTCATAAATGTCATGGGATCCACAAACACTCGATAAAATAATGTAACAGTGCACATCAAAAGAAGCTTGAGCAGTTTGGCAGTCCCCTCAACACTAAAGTGTTGATTTATGCTCTGATTATTCACGTAAACTCAAGTCCAAAACATACTCTATCAGTTCCAATGTAATCCCATAGTACACTGTCACAGTGTGCAGTTTAGCACACCAGCGATCAACGTTTGAAAATCATGGCAAAGTCCATCTCATTGAAAATAGTCATTAAGAGCTATGTTCACCCTCAGTACATTCTGTACCTATTGCCACACTTTCGTTGCATTTTGGGAGTTTCACAGCAAAATTCTCAGCTGCCTTGGGATGTGTAAAAGTGTATGTTTTTTAAGCATAAGTGAACTGAAGGCATGGTGGGAAGGAGATTCATTTCACCACCCCACCTCTTTCAGTCTTACTGTGACACCCTCAAGTGCTTTGTGTCTCAGTCTTGTGTTGTAAGAGTTAGTGGGAAAAAGAATAATCTTGTCTTCCCCTAAGATAACTGGAACTTGCTCCTGGGTGGTTCGATGTACCTGGTCCTGCATCACAGAGGTAGTCGTAATGCAGAGAATAGTGTGGATTCTTCTCTGGGCGCTGTAGCATGGTATGGAGTCACTCTATATGGATGGATGGATGGTGGAGATGGCATATCCAAGGCCAACCACCTCTGGTAACCACTGGTCTAGGAAAGTAGGTAAATTGCCATCCTCTATACTTGGTATGCCCAGGAGCCTTATGTTAGCAGATTGACCCTTGTTGTCCAGCTGTTTCAAAGGGCTCTTCACGGACCCATTGTCCTTTATCAAACTGTCTGCCAGTGCTTTAGTTGCACTTTGTTAGGCTATTCCACCAAGCCTCCCATGGTGTCAACCCTTTGCTCTACAATCACCAAACATTCCGTTTGCTGTCCAACTTTTTATCAAATCTTTGAATCATTTGTGGGAGCATGGTGCTTGCCCATTGCAAGGAGTCCAACATCATTGGTGGGTTGGTTACTGTTTCTGTAGGCTACTATTCTGTTTACTTCTTAGTAGGTCCAAGTCCCGAACTTCTTGCATTGGATTTCTCAGCGTTTTGTGGCCGACCCATAGTGGAAATACCAGTCGTCTATATAACCCGATCCCATGTAACAGGGTGAGTTCTTATCCCCAAGTGTTTCAGAGGTTTGATGGTTAAAAATGTTATTTCTTAGCTGCATACACAGAGCTGAAAGGAAAAGAGTGTTACACGCTAGACTGCTGGTCATGCCCCCCTCCCATGAGAACTGACATTTTAACACACAAAAAAATTATATTGATTTTTTTCAGCTATCATATCAAAATGACTTTCAAAAGGGGCTTTCCTATGGTACATTCCAAGGAACTTAACATTTTGAACTGCCTCAAGGCATGTTCCACGAGTGCCAATGATAGAAAGGTTATTTTTGTCATGGGCTAACTTGTGCTACGCCAAAAAGCATTTCTTTAGTTCTTGCTTCATTACATGTTAATTTATAATGTGAGGAACAACTGTATAAATTATTGTAATTATGACTAGGTTTTTCTTTGACCTTTTTAACAGAGGAACCAGAGTCAAAGATGGCTGTATTATCAACTAACATCATCATCTTAACATTTGACCAAGATGAACAGGGGGCAGATTTTCAAATCAGATCCATCCCAGTTTCACCTGTCCTAACGGCAGTGCAGACTTGCATCCACACAGGTAGACTAGCAGTTAGGTGGTGGTCTACATCAGAAATGGTATAGTGTAGTGGTTAAGAGCACGGAGCTGCAAACCTGGAGAACTGGGTTTGAATCCCACAGTCACCACTTGCATATTGTGTGACCATGAACAAGCCACTTAATTTCACTGTGCTCCCAGGATACACCTGGAAACAAGGCTCAGTTTAGTGTATCCCTCTTTGCCAAAACCTGCAAAATAAAACAAAATAAACATGAGTCTGATGCATGTCTGAGTTTTGGACATGGATTTTCAAGCACTTGCATCAATAAATGATTCAAGGGGCCACAAAGTCGGATTGGCATCCTTTATTGATGCAAGGTGCTGCAGAGTGCGCTCACTATTGTAAACCACCCACAGTGTTTGAAAATAGCTGTTGGTGGGGGGGGGGTGCACTCCACTCATCACGGACCCAGCCAGATCTTGCAACTGCATTCGGGGCGTTAAAAATCCTAGCAAGATAGTTATCAAAACTGAAAATAATTGAGGCCCAAAGCCTTATTGCTGTAGTAATCTAATCTGTACAAGAAGAGGACCTGTAATGCATCTCCCATTTTAGTTCTCTGATATTGCTAGCTTAGAACGTTTTTTAACCAATCATTCATAATAGAAAAAAGGCATAAATGACTGTGGACAGAAATAGATTGCTGTATGACTCCACTGAATCTGCCCTGATGCCCCAGTTGATTTACAATACCCTGCCTCTCCAATCCCAATATCAATCAGTTGTTGAAGTAATTGATCATGATTCATTAGATCAGATGTCACAAAGGTGACCCTTACTAGAAGGCCACAATCCAAGCCGGCCTGCTGGCACAGTGGTAGCGCTACTGTTTGCAACGTCGATGACCCAGGATTGGAAGCAATCTCGGGAGTCAGAGGGATGATTGGGGGAGGAGGATTGAGCATTCCATGGACTGCTCTCCTCCTCCAGGGGTGAGGGGGGTATTGCTGGCATGGTACTGACCCCTTGTGGAGACTGGGGTCCGACTGCCGGGGCTGTGTCTGGCTGGGAGGCATGCCAGACAGCATGCATGCCACTTATGTCACTGCATGCCACACCTCTCTGGGGAGAAAACAAGAAAACTCTCAGCCTGCAGGATGACGCCTTCCATCCTCGCAGACCCTGCATCCACCTGCTGGGCTCTCTGGTCACATCTGAATTAAACTGCCCATGAGCTTATTGGGCTTTCCTTGGGAGGCTCCGCCACGGGGGTAAACTGTGGGGCACTGTGGTCCAGTTGGGTAAGTACCATAGAAGGCGGGGTGATCAGGCTGGAGGGGGGGGCAGAATGGGTCAGGCTGGGAGTGGGGGAAAAGTATACTAAATAAATAAAAAAAGGCCCTGATCCAGTACCCTGCTCCTCCAATCCCAATATTAGTAAATTTCTGAAGTACTAAAGCATGATTTATTAGACCATAGATCACAAAGGTTACCCTTACTAGAAGGCATTGATCCAGTGTACCATTAATCTTTGTGGCCAGAGGCAACAGGGCAGTTTGCGTACTGACATTTTCCCTAAAAAATATGTTGCAGTTGTGCTAGTTCCCTGCATACAGGACTGGATGCTTCACTCTGAGATGCAACTATTTTCTCAAGAAATTTTGCAAAAATGATAACACTGAAATAATTCATCATATTTACCCTGTCCATTTATCTATTTATCTTCAAATATATTCAGCACTCAAAGAGTTAAATAAGTAATCAGTTTAGCCAATGTATAAGCAGCTATTTGTAGGTTTTGGGATGTATGTTATCTGGGACACTGCCTTTATTACAGCAGCAGTGCAGCAAAAAGTTGTAATTGTTTCATCTATAATTTTAATTTAGTAACATGCTGCTTGATGTCCGTTTTAAGTTACTCAAAGGGTTTCTTCCGCCTTTTTATTATTTTGTAATTAATTTGCGTGGCATATTCATTCTCTCCATGTGACTTGCTGGGAAGTGCATTAATTCACACAAATTAATTAAGTTAATTGTTTATAGAACTAATTACAAACACTAAAGAACTGAAGGAAACCCTTACAGTAATCAAAAGTGGACATTATGTGACATTTTACTTAACTTAAATTACAGATGACTACAAAATGATATCTTTTCATTGCACTGCTGCTTTAAGATTTAACTTGAGAAGCTTATTTAACACTTCAAGTTTTGAAACTATAAAAAAATGTAACTTATCAGAAGGCAAAACAGAGGGACTATACAAATATAGTGTATGGTGGAACGTCGTTCTCCACCGAAATCCATTGTTGTCGAAACCTTGTAGTCACACACTGTGTCCTTGAGCAGCATTTGACAGTTAGGGCTCACTCCATAAACAGGAGACATAGCGAAAGCCGAATATCGGCAGCAATACTAATGTTTAGCTGCTAAAACGCTCAAAATGTAAAATTTTAAACAGTTAAATGTCAAGCTGAACACGCTCAAAATGTAAAGTTCTTTTTCCTTCTAGTAACTCAGTAAAATGTTTTGAAGCAGAAACATGCTGTAGTGATTTTTTTTCCCAAAAAGGATGTTCCACCATACACTATAAAGAAAAGTGCATGGGGAACAGTTGACAACCGGGCATCTTTCACCTCGTTGGCACTATGACGACGGATTACCTCTCGAGCTGCACTCTCGAGGTAATCCGTTGTCATAGAGACTACTCGGTGAAAGAATAGCCTTGTTGTCAACTGCTCCCCATGCACTATCCTATATGTAAACTTCCTTCCTTCAGACAGTCTCAGTTGTCAATCACTCCTCTATGCTGATGACCTCTTGCTCTTCTGTAGTGGAAAGTCTCCCACCCTCATCTCTGGAGCCCTCTCACTAAACTATACTGCTGCCCACAACTGGTTTTCTGACAACCTCCTCCTGGCACGCAAAAACAAAACCATGAAGTTCAGATCCAAGCCCTTATTAGATAAATGCAAATCTGACCCTTTAAGTATCACATCCTCGATGACCATGTCCTGGATGATGTCAAGCATTTCAAATATCTTGGAGTCATACTGACCTCTCTCCTCTCTCTTTACCGAACTAGCAAGCTCTTAGTTCTAAGATTCCACCAAAACTAGGTGCTGCCTACAGATTCGGCACTACCTCACCCTGGAGACCGCCTGGATATCATTTAGGGTAATCTACCTATCCTTGACTACTGCTGTCCTGTATACTCCCGGGACTTCCGCAACCATCATGGCCAAACTCTCCACAGCCTACAACAGTGCCTGTCAGTTCATCTTGCTGGCACCCTTCTCTACACACCACTGTGTCCTTTATAACTCACTAGGGTGGCTCCCGCTAAAAGGCCACTTTGACCTTGCCCTGTACTGTTTAATTGACTCTGCCATCCGTATTAGCCAGGAATCTCCTCTTGCACCCCTCCTCACTGTCTGCACCTTGCACCACAGCCTCCGCTCAGCCAGTGTCCCTCCTCAGAACATTCTCAGGGTTTCTACAAGTATGGATGCTAGAGCCCTGTTCATGGCAGCCCCCACATCATGGAATAAACTGCCTGTCAAACTGCACACTAATGAGACACACCGCCAGTTCAAAACCTGCCTCAAAGACTGGTTCCTGTTGATGTTCACCTGACACTGCTTTCCAGAGTAGTCCTCTCCATCCACCCTCTTCGATATAGCTGTTGTCACTCCACTTCTTTCTTGCTTAATCCCTCCTTCCCTCTTTTTCTCCCCTCCGCCCGCCTCCCCATACCTGCCCTTTTTGTTACTTTTATCCTCTGTGTATCTTTTAATGCAACCTGCTTGGATTCCTGACTGCTCACTATTCCACCTAGCACTGTTTTAGCTTAGTTGGATCTTGTATTTATTATTTTCTGTAAACATTGTGATTTATTAGTATCTTTCCTTTTATTGTGCCTTTTATTTCTGCCATTTCATGTATTCTACTGTACTATTGTAACCCTTAATCATTGTGTAACAGTGGTCTTCTGCTACATGTTTACTGTTTAGATTTAGTTTGTGCCACACTGCGTGGCCTGGGTCATGCCTGAAAATGATCCCTGGGATCAGTGCACCTATCCGGTTACCAAAGTCATAAATAAAATAAACAAACAGACAAATAAATAAATACATAAGGTGAGTGGTACCCAAAAGAAGAATGCACTGCTGAAATACAATATTAATTGTTACCATATATTTATAAAAAAAATTGTTTATAACGATTAGAGACATCCTGGCCTTAACTATGAGGTACTTCTTTAAGACATATGCTGTACATTCAGTTTTAGCTTTGTTAATTTGATTTACAATACCTTTAAATGAATTACAGGATGGCTTTGGGTCCTTAAGATTAACAAGTTGCTCACTGTTATAGTACTGCACCTTTTGTAACTTACTAGGCTTCTTTCATTTATTTCTCATACCTGTGTAACCATTTCACTCACCTGTATTTTTTTTTTATGTAATAGGAGTGGGCTCAAAACTCATTGAATAAATAGAGAATAATGGATGGAGAAGAGTTTGATATGATAATTTAATGCACACCCGAGTTGTGGGATGCTACATAAACCCCGAGGGCGAAGCCCGAAGGGTTTATCAAAGCATCCGACAACGAGGGTGTGCATTAAATTATCATATGAAAAACCCTCCCCATCTTTTATTTTTTATAATAACAGGCCAGCAATTTTTCTCCAGCAGTTTGTGAGACTGTTTGGCCCTGCCCACATACAGAATGTTGGCCAATGAGGCAGCAGCATAGTTTGACTGGCATGGCTCATGAATGTCATAACAACCAGCTGGTTGTTATGGAAAATATCAACCTGGTCAGTGCATTGAGAGAAATTGCTGACCAGTTATTATATCAATTTATCTCACAGCCATTGAATAAATACAATTTATCCAAATAGTAGCTATGTCACAATCACTCCGGAACTCATTTAGAATGTTTGGCCTCAGTAGCAGTACTACCCATATTCAAATGTGAATAACTTTAAAAACGAAAAAAGATAGCATGGTACTGTAAGCATGAAAGTTGTTCAGCACAAAATTATCTACAAAATGAGTGGTGTTTCATTTATAGATACCTTATAGATTTTTTTACAATTGGTAAAAAAGAGCAGAAAATGCAATTTTTTGTTCACTTTTTTGACAAACATATGCAAAAAAAGATAAGCACTCAAAAACAAATGTCCCTGCACTGACAAAAAGCATCCTTATTGCATAAATTAAATATGCAATGGTGCACTGTCAGATAAATGATTTATCTACACTTGTGCTGTTTGACCTCGGCCACCTCACTCGTGGCATACGCCACTCATGCGTGAGGTTACCCGAGGTCAAACAGCACTTGTGTAGATAAATCATTTATCTGACAGCTCACCATGGTATATCCCATATTTATTTGATGTTTGTGCCAACATTTATCTGTTTCTCTTAGTTTTAAAAGTTTTGTGGTGAACTATGAGGCATTACATTTTATATTTGTTTTAATCAAAATGACATGTTTGTCAAAAGTTGATAGTAACATCTTAATGAAAATACAGTAGCTTTTTCATTGCAAGCAATGTTTTTTTTCTTTCAGGCCAGTTTATGACAGCTAAATCATGAAGGATTACTTCAGACCAGTTTATGACAGCTGAATCATGAAGAAAGAAATAGTATTACATTTTTGTAAACTATGAAATGAAATTAACTAAGGTAATGATTCAGTTTTAGTTACCTTCCATATACATACTACAGTGCAGTGGTCAGTGATGGACTCTGGAAGGACATATTTTAAAAACTTGCAATGTTATGGCTCAATAAAAAAGTATAAGGTATAGAAAAAACAAACCTCCCCTGGATGGTTGATGACATTTTAAGCAGTATTAGAAGAAGAAACAGGGCCTGGAGGAAATGATTGGACAAGTTCTGAACAGCTTAGAAACGAGTGCAAGAAAATGAGAACACAGACTGCTGCGAGTATTAGCAGTATCAATTTCATAACATCAAGGAATCGGCAGAATTTGGGAACGCTATAAAAATCTTGAAACACATGCAAAATCCAAATTGATTTTTGAAGATTCTGTCTAGTTTGTCCAAAACAGGCACTGGACCTGGTTATCGCTCCAATCACCAGCCTCTTCAATAAATCTCTCTGTCTGGGGCAATTTTCCTCAGCCTGGAAAATTGCCACAGTCACACCCATACATAAGGGTGGTGATAAGTCCCTATCTGGTAATTATCGGCCCATCTCTATCCTCTCACCTCTCTCAAAAGCCTTAGAAAAGTAGTGTCCACCCAAATCTCAGAGTATCTAACCAAATACAGCATCCTCTGCCTGAACAGCATGGTTTCCATGCTGGTCACAGTACCAACACGCCCTCCTTGAGTTTTCTAACTTTCTTCACTCCTTTCTGGACTCTGGCTCTCTAGTGGGCGCAGTGTTCATTGACTTGTCAAAAGCCTCGATATTGTTTCCTACCCCTCCTGCTGGATGCACTCAGCCACACAGGCTTTGCTGCGGGCCAGTCTCCTGGTGCTCCAGCTATCTATCTGCCGCTCCCAGTGTGTTAAAATTAATGGGACACTCTCCAACACCTGCCCTATTCCGCTCTGGTGTTCCCCAGGGCTCCATTCTTGGGCCCTTGCTCTTTGCCTATATCTCAATTCCTGCCAGGTGCATGTGCTGGTAAACTCTTACTTTATGCAGGCCGATGCTGTTATCTTTGCCTCCGACTGTAACCCTATCACCCTCCAGGACTCCTTGCAATTATCTTATAATGACGCTGAAGCCTGGTTCAAAGAGCATAGACTTGTAATAAATCTTAAAAAAAAAAAAAAATGCTCTTTGCCCACCCCCAAAACAAAGCTAGTAATTTTCCACTTCAGGTCCTTGCCAGTTCCAAGTTCCCACTTGAGCAAGTCTACTCATACAAGTACCTTGGGATAACTTTCGACCCTGCCCTCACATTCCATGCCCACATCTCTGCCCTAGCCTCAGCCTCCAATATTCAGCTGGGTACCCTTTACCACCACAAAACTGTTTCCCCAATGCCCTCTGACTCATGGCCGCCCCTCATACTGTCACTAGTAGATTATGGTTTCAGTTTATGGGGCCGCTGACCAGACCTCACTAAACAAAATCCACCTCACTTTAAATAAAGCATGTAGGCTAATCACGGGCCCCAGACTTACACATACCTGCCATCTATATACCCAGGCTACACTGCTTGATCTAGACGAACATCTTAGATATCAAACCTGCCTCCCAACAAAAAAACTCTCCTTGGTCTATCCTCATCTAGGTTAACTGCCTCTATCCACCAAACAAACTCACTAGTACAAACCCGAACCTCCTGTAAACCACACTGTTAGTACCGAGGGCAAGTACTTCACAAGGACAATGGGCTTACCGCTACCGAGCCCCATCCTGGTATAACAACCTCCCCACATCAGTATCGCTGATGCTTCCACGATCTCTCATTTCAAAACCTCCGTTCGTAATCACCTACTTACTACACGCAGCTGTGACTGTTTCTAAGTTTACTCTTGCTCAATTGCTCTGACAAAGCTCCCCGAGTGGCTGCACCCAACCTACTATGTATCACTATCTATGGTCCTATTTTCTTCTCTGCATATCTCTACAAGGCTTATTTCTGTATAGACCCACCACTGTTTGCCTGATGTACAAATTATTCTAAACCTACTTGTGCTATGCCAATCTGTGTAACCTTAAAATCGTAACCATTTTATGTCTTCATGTTCCTCCAAATTTTGTACTCTGTTATATTGCAAAAGCTTGTTTATACTGTTTTGTCTCTTTGTGACAAGGCCTTTGTAAATGAGCCCTGGCTCAAAGGTTGTAAACTGATGTTTAATAAATAAAATAAATAAATAAATAAATTAGGGGACCCCAGCTTGCAGATGTTATTAGGTACTGTATGTACTACAGTAGCTTCCTAAATATTTAACAGATGCACCTTCAGTTTGATTGGGACAAGTTTCCCTAACTTACTCTGACAATTCTTTTTTATTAAGCACACCAGATTCAGACTGTCCAGAGTATCTTTTGTACCTATTAGTGAAAAAAGCATGGGTAATGATGACTTGGGATTTTGGGTTGTGATTGATAGGTAATCAACAAATACCAGTATCTTTGCATCTATGTTTTTCAAAGGGTATCCCTTCAAATCTCATTTTTAGATGTAATTTTCCTGATTACAGGTTCTATGGCTAGGAGAAACAAACCAGGTGAAAAGGGGAAACCATGCCTAGTCCCCTTTCTGAAAGTTTTTTTCAGATTTATTACCATTCTATAGTACATAGGCATAGAAGTTTGTGTGTAAAGTTTCCACCAATTTGCAATATTCTAAAGGCACAAATGTAAGCAGCACTAAATTTAAGAAATTCTACTCTACATAGTCTAATGCTTTTTCTGTATCTAGTGTATTTAGAGATGTTGGTCTCCTATTGTTTGGGCACTCCATAAAACAGAGATTTTCCCTCTGAGGTTATCCACTGCCAGGTGCCCAGTTGTTAATCCTACTTGACACCCATAAGCTCCAACAGGATGGTCTTCCTGCAGTTACTGCGAATTGTGGTTACTCTCTTGTAATCGTGTTTAGTATAGAGATAGTACGATAGTTGGAACATTCTGCTGGATCTTTGCCCTTTTTTGGTATAAGAACTATTAAGGCTTTACACAAGGTTGTCAGCAATTGTACCTTTAGAGTAGGTTTCCTGAAACATGTCACATATAGGACCTGTAAGAACTTTAAGAGGCATATAGAATTCTATAGGAATTCCATCAGTTCCTGGTGTTCTGCCACTTTGCAGGGAGTGGATAGTGGCTTTTACTTCTTTTAAAGATATAGGCTTAACCTTTCATTATGGGGTAAGGTTAATTCTGTCAAACTTATCTTAACACCACAAATGCTTTATGTTTTAAGTGCCTTTGTTCAATGTTACAATAGTGATTGAGAATCAATGATATGGTAAGTGTACATAGCCAAAATCAATTTCAGAGATGCTCATGAGCACAGATAAAAAGGTGCCGAGACCTACAGGTCTAATTTTTAATGTGGGGGCTACGCCCCTCACACCCCCCATGGGGGGCTTCGAATCCCACCACCCCCTACTTATGGATTCTCAACTCCAGGTTTGTGCATGTCAGGTGTGTGTGTGTGTGTGTGTGTGTGTGTGTGTGCAAAACTTGATAAACAATGCATGCCTCCAGGCAGCAAAAAAAAAACCCAGCTCCATGCTGGACCAGAACCCAGTACTCTGTGCCTCCCAGCTGACCACCCTCCCAATGATGCTAGCGATCCACCTCGGCAGCTGCTCACCGCAACCCCACCCACATGCCATCCCTCCCCTGCCTCTCCCCGTGGTGCATGTGCACATATACCAGCTAGTTCCTGTCGTGGTTTTTGCCAACCGCAGTATCTGGTCCTCTCTTCCCTGGGTAGCCGTAATCACAGTTGCTGTCATTGAGTCACTGTTGTTCTAGGCACTCAATCTCGATCACTATAGCCATGGACTACTGCCTTGCCTAGTCCTATAAACAAAAATGGGTATAGAAAAGCTAATAAACTAATAAGCAACTATTTATGAGAAGGAAAAAAACTAGGATCAGTGCAGAAAAGCTATTTCAGAAAAGGGGGAGTGGAGGCCTTGGGCTTCCTAATTTTCCAACAGTATCACTAGGCATGCATACTTACATACAGTAATTGGTGTGGTTACTTAAACTCTCAATTAACAAAAGTGTGCAAACCATTGTGGACTGACTATGAAGAATACCTCTTATCCCTAGCTTCTTCACAAACTTTATTTTCATTAAGTTACCTAAAGACATACAATCACATCACCAGTTGCTTGTACAATTGGGGCTAGATATTCAGAGCAGTTGCACATGGTGTAACTGAGCTGCGCTAGACAATTATGGACTTGTACCACAGCGTATTCAAACACCACTGCTGCGCAGTGCAAGTCCCAATGCGCCACGGCACAAAAGTAATGTATGCAGCGCAAGTACAGGGTGTGCCATGAATAAACGGCGCAATGGCATATTCAACCCGAAATCATGGCGTAAGTTCAGAGCAAAACACAAGATGCACCAATCAGACTTGAGCCTATAAAAAAAAGGCTCAAACACACAGACAGCAGATGCGCAACCCTGTGCAACCAGACAGACAATATGGATGGGTCACCATTCATAATGGATGAGGTAATGAGGGGTGTGAGGAAGAGGGAGGAACAGCAACGTGGCTGACAAAGGTTCTGGCGGCAGTATGCCCAACATAGGTGGTACCGTGCCTGCATCACATTTGAGAACTACAGTGATGCTGAGATTGTGGGTCAGTACTGCCTGAACAGGGCCATTCTGAGGCAGCTCTGTGAGCTGTGCAGTGAGGAGATGCAGGCACCCACTAGACGGGGCCATGCTATGTCAGTGGAGACAAAGGTGACAGCTGTGATGTGCTTGCTTGCCACGGGACCTTTCAGAGACCAACGGATGACACCATGGGCATCACCCAGTTGGCCTCATCCTGCCGCCTCACACAACTCCTCAACACTCTGCTGCCACATGCTTCAGAGTTCATACGGTTCCCAAGCACACAGGCAGAGCGTACTGCAAACATGCAGGACTTCCACAGGGTAGCATGCATGCCAGGCATGATTGGGGCCATTGACTGCACCCATGTGGCCATAGGCACTCCACCTGGCCCTGAGGGGCGATGTACATCAATAGGAAGGACTACACATCCATCAACTGTCAGATGGTGTGCAATGCCTAGGACGATAATCAGTGTTTGTGACACACACCTGGGGAGTGCACATATTTGTCTTCATCTGGCACAGTTCCATACTGTGCCAGAGATTCAGGCTATGGGGATATTCCACAGGGCACCTGTTGTGTGAGTAGGGCATGGGGCAGGGGTGGAGTGCAGCACAGCTGTGGGAGGAAGACAGGCAAACAGGGTGGAGTGGGGTAGAGGGGCATTGGGCAACAGGGCAAGGGGGTGACAACAACACAGCGCAGTGCTAATCATATCCTTCCCCACACAGGTGACTGCGCATACCCGCTCAAGCCCTGGCTGCTCACCCTCTGCCAGTGACTGTCGTCTCCTGCAGAACAGGGATACAGTGAGGCACAAACCTCCATACGCAGTATCATCGAGCATGGCTTTGGCATGCTGAAGATGCATTCTGTTGCTTAGACCGGTCAGGTGGTGCCCCATAACAATACAGCCCATTGAATGCCTGTGGCTTGTTCCTGGCCTGCTGTATACTGCACAACATGGTCATTGACTGTGGGATAGTGGATGAGGGTGACAGCAGCAGGGACGATGGTGAGAATGGGCCAGAGGATGGAGGCAGCCACCCATGGGAGGTGGGACCCCAGGCTGGCAGCAAAGGCTAGGAGGCACCGGACCACGATAACACATGAGCATTTTGGAGAACACAGGTGAGTGCACCGACATACATGCATGGGTCACACAGACCACCACACCACACACAGGTCTGGACATGCACAGCGGGATGCATGCTGGGAATGAGGCACACAGCAGGCATGGTGGAGGCAGTGCCACAAAGATACAGACACACAGACACACACACATGCACACAACCACACACACACACCACAGGCACGGACACACACACACACCACAGGCATGGACACACACATGGGCTGAAGAACATGGCATGGATCAGAAGCATGACACCGGTGCACAGGCACAACCCGTGCGGTGTTGCCCTCATCACACCCATGCCACAAGGCCCAGCAGCCTGGCCAGCACACACAGGGGGTATGCGCCACACCGCACATGCACGCCACCACACGCATGGTGCACCACCACCACTACCCAAGTGTGCACTGGGCAGCAGCAGCAGATAGCAGGCAAGGGCAGCACACACATCAGGGTCACTGCATGGTCCCTCAGCTACCATGGCCATGCGGACAGCTGTGCCGAGGTCAGTTAGCAGCTGCAGGATGTGCATCAGCCAAGGGAGGTGTGTCCAACATACCTGCAGGGGTGGATGCCTGAGAATGTGACCGTGCTCTCGCTGGGGTGTATAGTCGGCCAAACAAGCTTGCGCTGGGGTGTCTGGGATGCCAATGTCAGAGCAGTTGTGCAGGGTTCACCAGATGCCAGGACCGGGGAATAGACATAGCACTGCAGGGTGTCCTCTGTGCACGGCCATGCCCAGTGGCTGCCAGTGATGAAAACCCGGCCACAATGGTACCGGTCATGTGGTTCAGTGATGTAGTCATGGCCTCCCACAGCTGGTGGAGCTCATCAGTAAGCTGTGCATGGCCCCCGTCCTGATGCTCAGCCAACTGATGCACTTCTGCCTGCAGGGAACGCATCTCGTGGCAAGCAGCGCCTGGTTCTCCACAGAGGCCCACAGCAATGGGGTGTGCTCTGCCAGCCGGTCGCATCCTGCACCTCCTGGGCAGGATGCTGGCCTACGGGGGTGACACAGCATGCTGTTCAGCGCCATGCTCTGCTGGACGCCGCGCAAGGGACTGCAGGGGTTACTGTCACAACAGGCATACCGGTGGTGGACCCGTGGTGTGCTGCCTGGTGTCTGCATCCTGCTACTGCTGACCGACCATCCACTGGGCGGTGGCTGGTGCTGCGCATCCACCACAGCACCACCACCCTCACCAGACACAGCAGTGGCATCACATACCACTGTGCTGGCTGGGATGGGTGGCAGCTGCACAGTCATGGTGCAATACTGGGCCCTGATGATGCCTGTGACAGTCCTGGGTGTCCCAGTCACTACATGCCCGATGCTGTCCAGGATCAGAGTTAAGTCAGCATCGGAGTTGGACACAGCCCCAGCTGGGTGTTAGCACAGAGCACTGGCAGACTGGCATCCAGCAGGAGCATTGCCAGTGCATCGTCCGACTCCAGGCCAAGGACGCTCTCCAGCCCACACTGCTGCACTGCAGCTGGTCCCTGCATGGATATCCGTGGATGTAGATGGTTCATTATCCGGGACCGTGGCTGCGACTGTCTCCACTTGGGCCTCTCAAGGAGATGTGATGGTGCTGTTAAGCAGGAACACAGTGTTAGTGGTGCTGTAGTCCCCATGCATGTGGCCCCCCCAGGTGTGCATTGCACCATTACTGCCATCCAATGGGGCACCAAGCATGGTGCCAGGGAACCCTCACATGTGGCATGCAGCATGGCAGCAAGCACACTTGCATAAGACAACCCACACCCACCATCCACGACAGTAGTGTGCATACTCACCATGCTGTGTGGAGCTGCCACCTATCTGAAACCCACCACTGGGCACACCCTCAACCAATATGTGGCTGATGGTGGATGACATTAGCTCCTCGGTGGCCGACGGGGTGGGTGTGATGGAAGGGCCCCTGCCAGTCCTGCTGCAGGATGCCCTGATGGCTGCCATCTTCTCCTTTATTCTGTGCTTGTCTGTCCCAACCATTTTCCTGCACTCCTGTACACTGTGCTGATGCCTGCTGTGGGTGTTAACATACATCGCCATGGCCTCCCACCCAGCCGACCTGTCCTGTAGGGTACCCGTGGCACCACTCAACAGGGACTCCCTGTCCAAGAAAGTCTCAAACAGGGGCTGCTGTTCATCTTTTGTAAAGTTGGGCCTGTGCTTGCGGGCAGGCCCACGCTCCTCCTCCTCTTCATCGGACATTCTGCTACCTGTGGGCAGTGACAGCACCGGGGTCAGTGTTAGCATGGCCCAGTGCAGTGCATTGTTATAGTGTTGTTGTAGGCCTCTCAATCCCAGTGTTAACATCCACTTACCCATCAGGCTGCAATACTGGTCCGTGCCCTGTGCTGTACCATGGCACTTATAAGGTGCATTGCAAGCAAATGAGCCTGTGTACGATGGTAATGATATGCTAATGCACCTTATTACACCGCTCATTGGCTGATGAGGTGATTTGCATATATTGGCTGAATATCACAATCTTGTGCTGTGCTCCATTCAACCTGTGCCAGAGCACTCTGTGGTGCAAGTATGGCGCATGTGTGTTGCGTGTGCCTGAAGTGTGCATGTGCACACACCATAGCACAGACCTATTGCATGACCATTTTACTTGAGCGATAGGGAGCCAGTGCACATGCAGTGCTGGTCACCCATCATGCATACATACACAACATGGCACAGGCGCCAAGTGCAGATGTACTTCATGAGCGATGTCACATGCCGTGCATGCCAGGTACATGTGCAATGCTGTGCGGGGTCATGCCATGTGCCCTCAGGGTCAAGAACATGACCCCTGTCACCCACCAGTAACTGGCGCTGTATGCATGTGTGGTGCTGTGCAGTACACCTCCACAGTGTGCAACAATTGTGCATCCCTATGCTGTGCAGTCACATACCACTGTTTGCTATTGCACATCATCTGTGTGCAGCTCCACGTGTGTGCTGAGTTGACCATTACACCTCCAACTGTTGTACCAACTGGAGACATGCCACACAATGCAGTGCCACAGAGGGCACTCAACTGGACTGAGGTTGAAATGGTCAACCTCGTTGCTGTGGTTCAGCCATTTGTGGGCCAGCTTTTTGGGCAGATCCCCTGCAGCAGGACCAGGGAGATATGTAGCACTGTATGGCCATGTCCCTGAACACGCACAGGTGCCGCATCTAGTGCAGAGCAGTGCAGGCACCGGGTATGGTGACCAAGTGCACAGGGACCCAGAGTGGATGTGATGGCTGCAGGCACATGTGCAGCGTAGGGCAGTGCCACAGCCAGGTTAGTATGTGCATGTTCCATACATGCACAGGGCACCACTGTACTGGGTGTACAGATGTGCAGCGGATGCTGCTGCTGGGGACATCACGGTCCTGGCAGTCACTGCATGTCCTGCATGGCTGCAGCATGTGTCGCAGTCAAGCAGGCGCCAGGACCACGCGGCGGACGGAGTCCCGCCCTGCACCATGCAGGCTCTGTGGTGGCGGGGGTTGTCTATGCATGCCCGTTTACTCATGTCCACCTCTCTTGTTTTCTTCCACAGGGCCAGAGGACCGCAGGCAGGCCAGGGCAGCCACGGTGGCAGTGTAAGGGGGCAGATAGGGGGTCAGCGGCTGGACCAGCAGGATGGCATTGGACAGGTAGGCATGTTCACATCACTGCACTCTGTCTCTGCGGGTCTCTGGTGGTCACAGGATCTGGACATGGTCACCACAGCCATGTGTTTGCACAGCCATGGCATGTGCATTGTCCACTGGACGTGCCGTGTTGCACGGCCTGTGCTGGCCCTGTGCTGCCCTGAGGGGGTGCCACAGCATCCACTGTGTGTGCAGCAACAGGTGCCTGCACTCTGTACCATGTGCCCTGCCCGTGTGCACATGCGGCCACTGCATGGCCCTGTCTCCCTGTCTGTGCTGCTGTGGTGTGCTGTGTGGATGGCTGGTGCGCCCCTGTGTGCGGTCCATCATGGTCCGTCCAGTGGTGTGTGCCTCCACTGTCCAGTGCACACTGTGGGTGGGCTGTGTGGGTGGCTGGTGCGGCCTGTCATTGCCCATCCAGTGGTGTGTGCCTCCGCTGTCCAGTGCACACTGTGGGTGGGCTGTGTGGGTGGCTGATGCGGCCCTCCATGCATGGGTCTGTCCAGTGGTGTGTGCCTCTGCTGTCCAGTGCACACAGTGGGTGGGCTGTGTGGATGGCTGATGCGGCCCTCCATGCTCGGGTCTGTCCAGTGTTGTGTGCTACTGCTGTCCAGTGCACACTGTGGGTGGGCTGGGGATCACTTGGACATGTCACTTAATGCCTGTCCTGTCCCTTCTCCTAGGTGTTCCCAGGATGGCAGCCCGGAGAAGGTCAGGACCTGGGCTGCAGGCACTGAGGAGCCTGCTGGCGCAACAGCAGAGGATGACACACCTGGTGCTGCAGCAGATCAGGGAGACTGTGGCAATGCGGAAGTATGTTAATCCACATGGTGGTGGCAGTCCGTGGCCAACAGTAGCCCCTCGTGTTTGTATATAGCCCCTCTTTGTCCTGGCCTTACCCTGTTGTCCTGCCCAACGCCCCATCCCATTGTATAGCCCCTGGATCCTGTCCCCAACCTCCCATTACCCTCCCCCATGCCTCTCTCACCACTTGTATATAGTTCACCTTTGTTTTATCCCAGTAAAGCCTTTACATTGCTACAGCACTGTGTCTGTGTTTTCTTTGCAGCTGGCTTGTGGAGCCATGCTGCAGGTGTCTGTTTTGCTGTGCTTTGCTGTGTCTCTAGTGTCCCACCACTGTCCCCTTGGGCCAATGCACATGTGTGCACAGGGCATGTGCCCCTTTGTCCCTGCCCTGTGCATGACCCTGTATCGAGTGTCTTCTGGTAGCCTGTGACTGCTCCTGCACCTTGTGCACTTGTTTGCCTGTCCTTCCTTTCTCCTGTAGTGCTGCCCATCTCCACTGTGGGCAGCGGTACTGTGCTCTTCCCCACTCTGGGTGGCGGACTGTGTGGCCATGGGTGGCCTATGCCTCTCTCATCCCTGGACGATGGATTTGTGTGTTTGCTTGTCCTCCTGGCACCGTGGCCATGGCACCCTGTGGACCAGCCTAGTGGGTGTCTCTTGCATGGCTCTACTGAAGGCATGGCGATAGTGATGGTGTATTGGCCTAGTGCTTGTTCCATGGTTGGTGGGCTGCGGTTCTATGTGCACCATCCCCTGGTGCCCTTAGTTGCCTCCTGGATGGGGTGTCTGTGTACCTGAATGTGCCGTGCTGGTGGGGTCCGCTGCCCCATTGCCCCTGTGCTTCCTTACCTGACGTCCCTGCAACCTGTTGCTCTTGCTCAGCCCACTGGGTTTTGTGTTCTGGCCTGCTCCTGTGCATTCCAGGTTCTACTGGTGCATCTTTGCTATATTCAGCCTGGTTGCACCAGAGCATTTTGGCGGCGCATCTTTGAATGTGACTCCCTTTCCCCATGGCGCATCTGATGCGCTGCACTGGACTTCGCTCACCTTTGGCACATGTCTGAATATCTAGGCCATGGGGTATAAAATTGATCAACAACTAGCCGCCCGTCGGACGCCATGATGGGATTTCGCCAGGACGCCGGGCTGAACCGGTTCGAACGGACCCAAGCCGCCAGAGGGCTGGCTAGGGAAGAGGGATTGAGCGCCCTATGGACTGCCTCCTTCTCCGGGAGGGTCGGGCAGCACCCCTAGCTGCTGGGGACCCCGGCGGGAGGCTGGGGCAATCACGCCGCCGCTACCACATCAGGGGAGGAGGCGGGCGGACGCTGACGCCATTGCACGCCCCGCCTCCAGGAGGGAGAAAACTACAGGGAAAAAGAAGGAGGGGAGGTCCTCCATCTAGGTGAAGCCTCCTGGGGTTTCCATCCACCCCTGCCGCACTCCAACTAGTTACTGGTTCCACGGCACTGGAGCTGGGGTACCAGTGCCACAGCCCCATCTGGGAAAGCCGGGGTGACCGGAGAGGCGGCAATGGGCAGGTGGTGGGAGCTCCGGGGGGCCGTGACTAGGCTGAAGGAAGACGGAGGACCCCCCCAAAAAAAAAAAAAAATTAGTCAACAAATGATTCAAACAGAAATCATTTCCTCTAAAGCTGTTGTTGCTATGGAGCAATTCTGAACACTTATGTGAAGGAAAAACTCCTAAACCCAATGGCTGGGACAAATTGTGCATAAGAGATCTGGAGGATGTGAACTGAGTGGGAAAGCGGTTCCATCAAACCATATAATGTTAGTTGTCATACATTTGGGGTTAAGAAATGGGATTTCTGATATTATCTCCAGATGAGAAATGTGCTTCAAAAGACAGACTTGTAAGTTGTGAACGCCTCCACTCCACCACAGTGGGTACAGTAGGTCTTCCCAAGGCTGCAGAAAGTAATGGGGCAGGAGGGCATACAAGCTGTTAAATTATCCAGGTGTAGAGTTGACAGACCCCTCTCGTTAGAGATGGGAAAAGAGTTACATGTAATAATTCTCCACAATGCTGGAATTCATTGTGAAAAATGCATGTAATTGTAGTAGGAACCACAGTTCAATATAAAATCCTGCACTGCACATATTACACTCAATAAGTTCATTCTAGAGTCAGTGGCAACACAAAAGATGAATGCTGGAGGTGCAAATCAACCCATGTAAATCTAAGGCACATTCTGCGGCACTGCCCTAAACTGCATAATGTGGAGGATGTTAAAATGTTTGCATGAAGGTAGTAGAAACTAGCATAGATATCGCCCATTTGCATTTATAGTAGGTGACTGTTGTAACTTATATAACCTGTCATACTGTGTGCAATTTTAGATCCTGTCAGCAGCACTGGGCTTAAAAGGTTAACATTATCTAAATGGTTATCTGATTCTGTGCCAGCTCTCAGTGAATAGGTTGCTTACATGGAAAGGTTAGCTCGAATGAAAAATGAGTTATGATGCCCTAGGAAGAGACTCTCAGTACAGGCAATTTGAGATCTATTTTTTTAATGTATTGAATACAACATGACTGTATAAACAAATTCTATACAAATTGTCATTTTCAGCTAGTTACATAAAAGCTTTTATACATTATGGTTGGGATATTCAGAAGAGTTAAGCCATGCGCAACCCACAATCTTTCCTAGTCACGATATTCAAAAGAAAGTGTGTGCCACAAATCCCAATGCAGCAGGACACATCAGTAATGTATGCGGCACAAGTGGGGGGGCCATGTATACCCCTGCACATCCCGATATTCAGCCCGAGATGTGCGGAGCCCATGCAGGCGCAACCCCTACATGCGCCGCATGCAGTTGTTCCAAAAAATAAAGGAGCAACAGCCAGCCACACACAGGTGAGCTGCCATATTGCAGGGTGCAACACGGCAGCTGCCAGCTGTGGGTGGCCACTCAAGCTCCGGCGGCACCCTCCGTCGGGTAGTGCCCCCCATGCCCGATTGTGGGCATATGTATAATAAAAAAAGTCCATATCCTTGGTGGTCCAGTGGACCGCTGGTAGCCTGATCGTGGGCATATGTATAATAATAAAACGTCCATATCCCTGGTGGTCCAGTGGACCACTCGCAGTCCGATTGTGGGCAGAAGTCTAAAGAAAGATTAATTCCCATCCCTGGTGGTCCAGTGGTACCCCCCTCCCCACTGTCCCACTGAGCCCTGCCACCCCGTGTCCCCCCGGTCAGCAGTGGGTGTCAGCTCCCCACCTGCAAGCCACCCGCCAACTGACTGAGTACAGTACAGCTGTACACCCATTGGTCCACAGCATGGGCCAATGGGCGTGCAGACCATACCATACTACACAGTTCGATAGCCTGTGAATGAATCCATTCACATATCTGAACTGTGTAGTACAGTACGGAACTGCCACGCCCATTGGCCCATGCTGTCAGACCAATGGGCGTATAGGTGTACTGTACGCAGTCAGTCGGCAGGCTGCCAGGCAACTTGCGGGTGGGGAGCTGCCCGCCGCTGACCAGGGAAGCTGGGTGGTGGGTTCAGTGGGAGAGGGGAGAGGGTACCGCTACCACCAGGATGGATTTAATCTTTCTTAGACTTCTGCCCGCGATCGGCTGCGAGTGGTCCACTGGACCAGCAGGGATATGGATGTTTTATTGTTATTGCCTGTGATCAAGCAGTGGAGCACTTGCCGCGTGCGGGGCGCCAGTCCCCGACGGCTGCAGCCTGGCAAGGTGCCAGGTAAGTCACGGGATGGGCATACCTGCATGCAAATGAGGCCATAATGACACGCAGATGGCCCCATTTGCGCCTTGTATGCATTATGGCCCCATTTGCATGTGCACCTTTGAATATCGCAGTTGATGCATCTAGCGCAACGGCACTTGCGCTAATGCACCCCCCTGCCCCTCTCTGGCCACTTGCGCTGGTGCTGTGCCACTGCGCCATGCACACTGCGGGTGGCCACTAAGCAAAATTCAACGGTGCTGAGCCATGGCGCAGCACCGTTGAATATCACCCTGTCAGCGCCCTGGCATATCCCAGTTGCACTGTGACCGGGCTTGCGCCACAGCCTAGTGCAGTCTAAATATCCCACCCTATTTATACAAGAAGTTGTTAGTATATGAAGAAGTGTATGTAACATCTCTTCCTGAGTATTTATTATATCTGTTGGAATATTTTAAAACTTTAATAACAATCTGATAAAGCAAAAACAAAATGAAAAACAAAAAACAAAAAAACCCATCACAGATTGATAAAATATATAAATAGTAGTTAAGGAACCTTAACCAGCCCAGATAATATTGCCACCATGTAAATAACTTTTTTTGAAAATATTTCTGCACAAGGCAGTGTGGATAGTTTAGAAGTGAAACAGGTTATTGGAATAATAGGTCACAAAACTAGTGGTGACAGCACAAAAACAAAATCCATTTTATTACCCGAGTTTCATTTCAAAGAGCCAGTGCACTACCTGAAATTAAATATTAACTTTCAAAAGTAGTGAACTATTATTTATTCAATCTGAAGTATTTTCTTGACTCTCTTTTTTAAAAGACTTACTATCTGACGATACTAAGCATGATGTGTGGAACACTACTCTGCCTGAGGCTGACATAACTCGTTGTAGTCTTGCACGGCGCCTACATCATTACCACTCTGACCTCACTGTGACTTCACAACTATGCATGAGGAGACAGTCACCACTAGTAGGGTCACTTGTGATGTCACAAGTGTGGTTACAGTGCTGATGTGGTATGAAGAAGAATAGAAGTGGATGTGTCATTCTCCAGGTAAAGTTTTACTCTTTATATCACAGCTGATAATAGCAGGTAGAAACCATATGAACAAATGGAAAAGAAAACATCTGGAGAAATAAGAAGTAGTAACTGACTACTTCAGAACTAGTAACATTGTCTGTCTGCTAATTTTGATGATACTAGGTCTTTAAAATATTTAAGATATGGGATGTGTTAAATAGTTTCTTGACATTGAAAACAAATAAATCTTGAGAGATGGGTAGTATGGAGGCTAGGTTGCTGAGGGGCATTGTTTATTGGATAGCACCCTCTCTAAAAACCTTGAATTGGAATTCAACCGAGGGACATTTCCAATGAATTGATTGGAAAGTCACTAAAGTGTTCTTAGTTTTAAAGAGGGTAATCCACTCTTACCAAATATCTACATACCGTCAGCTTTCCTATCGTTTCCAGCATTCTAGAAAAGGAAGCTCACAAACCCATTTATAAATATTTAAAGGATTGTCAGTGGCTTAGTTTCCAGCAGTCTGGTTTCTGACTACTCCTTTCAACCTCTACTGCTTTACTGGACTTGCACAACACAGTGGTGACTGTACTGGACAAGAAAATTATGAGGGGGCAGTATTTGTGGACATTTCACCTGCCTTCGACATATTTGACCACCCGCTCCTGTCACCCAAGTTGGTTGATACTGGGTAGGCAGAGAGGCTTGCTTCTGGTTTCGGTCCTCTTTGGAGGGCAGAAAGCAGTTTAATAGTATCAGGAACCAATGGTCACACTTACTGCTCATCTCCAAACAGTTCCATTTGTAGCTGACCTGCTGGCGCAGTGGTAGCATTACTGCTTGCAACGCTGATGGCCCAAGCTCAGAAGTGAACAAAGGGAGTCAGAGGGTCAGCTGGGGGAGGCTGATCGTGCATCTGAGGGACTGCTCTCCTCTGGGGTGGGGATGGAACCCAGCATAGGTCTTTCCCCTAGTGGAAACTAGGGGGAATGCAGTCTGGGGCTTCCAGAAGTGCAGGGAAGTTTGGCGCTTGTCAGTGCATGTTTCACAGGAACACATGGCATGTGTCATGGTGGCATTGCATGTCCGCACCTCCTCAGGGAGAATGCAGGAAACCCCAGCAGGGAGGCCTTGCACCTGGTTATCCAGACCATGCCCAGTGAAACTGGATTCTGATCAACGGTTGGCGGGGGGGTTATAAACTGTTTTAACAGCATAACTTTGCTCATAAAGTAGTTTTAAAGGCTGTTGTAATGCTGTGGTGTGGCAGCTACTGTACCTCAACCTGACCTGCCTCCTAATGCAACTAATCAGGTTCGCTTCTGGACTTGGTTCCACCACAGGAGATGTGCTGCATACATGCAAGGCCAACTACGGCTGGGCTTATGTCAGGAGATGGGATGGAGAAAATGGAGAAAACCCCAGGCCATCTGAATAATGGGCTGGGCCGCTGGCTCTTCTGGGTCCTAGTGCCTGCCAGTACTGGATCCTGCTCTACATGGGAGGCACAGCCTCATGGGGAGGTAACAGCTCTCTTCACATAGCTCCTGACATGGAGGTCAGAACTGTGGGTCTAGCCAGTGGACTGCCAGGGGCAGGGATGGTCAGGAGACACAGGCCTGAACAGGGTATATTCCCAGAACCAAGGTATATCCTTGGCTGATGGACATGATCTGGGAAAGAAAAATATTTATATTTACATGCAGAGCAACTATGCCTGCGGTCCTGCTTGCACCTCATAGAAGCTGCAGGAAAATGTACATGGTATGGATGGCAAGCTTATCACATAAGTCTGAGCTGGACTTAGCTAGCACAATGGTTTGCAGTTCACCCATTCCTATTGTTACAATAAAAAGATCAACATAGAAACATAGAAACATAGACTTTGATGGCAGATAAGGACCGCTAGGCCCATCTAGTCTACCCATTTCCCTACCTACAGGATGGGCCGCAGATCCTAGTTAACCAACAGCCTATTTCTTCCTACCCCACAAGAATTGCCTTATAATAAATAATTTTGGATTTGAAGAATCTAATCTTGTAAAATGTTTTGCATCATTTTCTTACACAAACAGCATTCCATACATATTGGACTACTTCATGAATTTATTGATTTGAAAATTGGTGACTGGGAAACGCACATTGAACCAAGACTCATTTCCAGGTGCAATGGGGGAAGGGGGAGGAGATAAAATAGAAAGCAATAAGCTAACCCAAAGGAACAGTGTAAAGTGCAGACAGTGGCAAAAGTACAGGTGATAAAACACATAACCAGTGGGAAATTATGAAGTGCAGAAAAAAGAAGAAAAAAAATTGCATTACAGTTAGTGTCAAGAATCACACATGTATGAATAACAGGGAGCAACCACAGGACAAACACTGTTTTTCTGACAGGGCACAGACCGTACCTATTGATTACATCTCTGAACCCTTCTAGTCAGAAGTGCTGGAAAATAATTTTGGATTTGAAGAATCTAATCTTGTAAAATGTTTTGCATCATTTACTTACACAAACAGCATTCCATACACTCCAAATACTGCTCTAGAGAGCTGTCAAATAATGAAAATGTTTTTATTTTTTCTTGCTTTCTTTCTTTCTTCATTCCATGACTTTAAAAGGGGGTTCTGCATTTCATAAATCAGCTGAGGTGGGATTAAGCTTGCCCACCTTCGGCAAGGTGATCCCCTTGTACTGTAGGACAGGTACATACTCTTTTAATTTTAATATGCCAATTGTAGCTGTGAACTCACTGCTTTCTCCAACGTACTGTATCTGTCATACATGAGGACCCCTCTCTGCTTCACTTTTTTAAACAGTGTACTGGCCCATAAGGGTCTCACAGGAGGCCAACACGGAGCATGCTAAATGGGAGACAACTACACCTCTCTTGATCATTTGGTAAATAAGGACATAGCAAACTCAACCCGATAGTTGTTAGTTGATTGGTGGCCTTCATTAATCTCCAACTGGCCATTCTTATGCATAAAATATCACTGAAATGGAGCCTCATTCCCTTCAGTAGGGCACACCCCCATGTTCTCCCTCGTCACACATCATTATGTGCCTGAGCGGGTTCACCCATGTCGGCAATTGAAAAATGTATGCGCCATTAATGAGGCACAGGCAAAAGACTGCCCAGCAGGCAAGCGCCAAGGAACTGGTCGTTCACCGCCAGACAGCACACTGTGTGTGCATGATTTTTTATGGGGGGCACAGCCCCCCCATCTGTGCTACTGTTTTATAATCACCTCCTCCTGTCCTGTACCAGGAAGGTGGTGGCCATACTGTCGCATGCCCCAAACTCCCAACTGGCCACACTGTGGGTGCCCTCGTTAGCATGCCCACATTACAGCGCTCTAATGATGACACTCCACTAACGGTACACACCTCATTGGGCCAAACTATGAGGCAGTATAGCACAGTGGGTTAAGGCTCTGAGCTGCAGATCTGGAGAACTGGGTTTGAATCCCACAGCTGCCTAGGTGCATACTGTGTGATCCTGAGCAAGTCACTTAACTTCTTTGTGCTCCCAGGTCGCATCTGGAACCAAGCTTCAGCTTAGTGTGCTACTCCTGGATAACAACGTTCCCTTTCCCTTCTGGAAACTTAAGGACTGCAAATAATATTATGAAAAGCAGCTGGGATGACAATCGCCGACATCAGCTACCAGAATATGTAAGTGGTAGCTGATGTAAATAAAGCTGAAAAATCACTTTAAAGAATTAAGTAACAACAAAATGAGCAATATGAGCTAGCAGAGCATCATCAGAGCAACAAGCAATATAAGGGCAAATTGGAACACAATTGGAATATGAATAGGCCCTGCTACGTACAGTATTAAAGTGCACGTTGCAGCAATAAGTGAATGCAGGGCTGTTGGCACTTTATTCAGCAGGGAAAAACAGAGGAAATGGGGGCAGAGAAAAATTAATTAGAGAAGGAGCAGGGGCAGTAGGGGAGGAAATTGTAGGGTGGCAAAATATAGCACAGGATCAGAGGCAACTGCGGGAGTGAGTAGTGAATGCGCAGAGGAGAGATTTAAGTGAGTGGGAGAAAGGAGCAGTTTGAATGGTGATGGGAAGAGAGCCCCATAGTTTGGGGAAGTGGAAGGAGAAGGGAGCTCGGCCAGCAGAGGATGTTACTGAAGGGAGAGCAAGAGAGTGAGAGCCAGAGCCATGAAGGGAGTCGGAAGCAGAAGACAGCAAAAGCTGTGAAGCTGCATGAAGAAATGGAAATCAATTGAATACTGAAGGTGTTTGTCTGCTTGCTTGGAGTCTTGGCTACGTAGAGCTTTAACTCACGGTTGAAAGAATGATGTTGAGAGGAGGCGTTTGGCTACATCGGGGACCAATCTGGAGGGATAAGGGCTATACAGGGGTGATGGTCTGCATCCGTCTGGGAAGGGAATCACTTTCCTCAGTGGACAGTTTAAAAGTTTCTTTTGCAAACAGTTAAAGTAGCTGATGGGTGGCAAAAGAAATCAGGAAGGCTTAAACTCCCCCCCCTCCACAGACTGAAGCAGAAAAAAGGGAGGACTTGAGGAGAGGTACATCCTCCACAGTGCAAAATAAAGAGACAAGCATTTGTCAGTGCCGAATGTTTGCTTGCTGGCATTAGCAGTGGCAGAGCAGGAGTTAAACAGATGCAGTACAGAAATGGCAGTGATGTATTGAACTGACGCCAGCTCCACCCCCACCGTGCAGAGATGGACAGGCACTGGGGTGTGTCCATGAGTCGTTGCCTATCGGGGGTCACGATGAGCTCACCTCACCCTACCCTGCAGACACTGACAAGTGTGGAGGTGTGCCTTGGGGTGTTCGCTTTACACTCACCTCATTCCATAAGGAAGTATTACGAAAATGGGTGCAGTATAGGAGAATGGTGGAACTCTGGGGCCAAAAGAGTCCGGCGCCCTCAATGCCTATCACTGGCTGCAGGGTGGGGTTGGGGTGGGGTGAAATGGCATGAACATCAATTCTTGTGGGGATGTTTTGTACCAGGTTTTCAATATAGGTATTTTGGGACCTCCGCTCATGAACAGTGAAACTATGATTTCCCACAGTGAGTGTGCTATGCTGCGCCGGAAGTGTGAAAACACATTTCGGCCAGGATGTGAAAAATGACAGCTATAATGTTCATAAGGATGTGTGGAAAAATGCCAATGTTGAAAATCTGGAGTGAAAATAGTACAAATTTGTGAAGTTACGAAATTGCGCAGTGCATGCTTGTAACACAGTCATTTTATGGACTTTTGTCACCAAATTTTCAACATAGGTATTTTAGGAACTCTGCTCATGAACAGTGTAACAGTGATTTTCTTAATCTGTCCCAAACACTGATTTCCCAGTGACCGTGTTATTCTGCATTGGAAATGCGAAACACATTTCGCCAGGACGTGAAAAATGACAGCTGTACTGTTCATAAGTGAGGTGTGACAAATGCCAATATGGAAAATCTGGGCCCAGAGGTCTGTGTTGTTACAAGATGGCACAACAGTGTTGCGCCATGTGCAACCCACTGATGTGCCCCTGGCATGATATTGAAAGGGAAAGGCGGCATTGAAACCCGATGCACAGAAGCGATCATCAGTACGGTGCAGGTAGGGGTGTGTGCCCATGCATACCCTGCACAGCCCAATATTCAGCCCAGGATGCAGAGCCATGCATGTGCAACCCTACCTATGCCAGCACAAAGTTGATCCCAAAAAGGAACAACTGGCGGCCACCCACAGGTGAGCTGCCGCGTGCAGGGTGCAACATGGCAGCTGCCACCTGTGGGTGGCCACCTACTCCTCGGCTGTACCTGGCGGCGCTTCCATGCCCGATCATCACGGGCATTTGTATTAAAATAAAATAATTCCATCCACATCTCTGGAATGTGTAGTATGGTATGGGCTGCACGCCATTGGCTCACGCAGAACCAATGGGCGCACAGCCCTACCGATGGTGTCAGTCAGCGGGCGGGCGGGTGGCAGAAGAGACTGAAGGACCTCAATTAGTACATCCTGGAAGAGAGGAGGAGAGGGGGATATGATAGACCACTAAGTACTTCATGGGGTAAATAAGATACAGGAGGGTAGCCTTTTCAGAAGAAAAGTTGTACAAGAACAAAGGAACATGCAAAGAAGCTAGAGGGGTAAATTCACAAGAGATGTCAGGAAGTACTTCTTCACTGAAAGAGTGGTGAATGTCCGAACAGTCTTCTAGCAGAGGTAGTGGGAGTGAAAACAGTGATGAGCTTCAAGCATGCATGGGATAGGCATGAGGGAGTCTTAGGTGGAAGCTAGGGGAAGGGAGGGAGGGAGTCGGAGATCTAGTAGGGTCTGCGGTGACAGTATGGGCAGGGAAAAAATGGGCAGAATGGGTGGGCCAAGCAATCCTTATCTGCTGTCAAAGGAAGCACCAAGATATCTTGTCGGCTAGAATGCCGACCTCCCCCACAGCGATGGCACAATACCGACACAGGTATTGTACTGCCTCTTCTATCGCTGTTTTCCATGGGGTACTGTGCCCCCAACCCCCCATGCGAGCTCCCTGCACCCCCTGGACTCTAGGATTCCAACTCCAGGTCGGAATTGGCCCAGGAAGGGGGTGAAACACTGGGGGAAGCCGAAACACAGAAAAAGGACCATTACCGCGAATGTCACTGTAATGGTCTTTTTCTGTGTTTTGCCGTCGGGGTGTCGACCACAGGGGGTGCTGCAGCTGTCAGATTGTATCTTTCTATGTTTCTATGCTCTTTGTTGCCATTTTTGTTTGTTTTGCTGAGATGGTACTGGCAATGGAGGAAGCTTTGGTTTGAGACTTGAGAGGGTATATCCTGATAGTGATTTTCCCTGTGATGAGGTCTGCTTTGTTTTCACTCTCATCTCCATTTTACATCATGCAATTTCTTCTTGAAAACTCATCAAGTACTCTTTGCCAGACCCATGAAGGTGATTCTTCAAACTGGTGGTTCTGGAGGTACAGTTGCACACTTGCTTTGCTAAGTTTAATCACCCTTACGATGTATGCTTTACAGTGTATAGTAAGGGCTTATTCTACATGGAGTTCCATGGCAGCTGAAACCTTGTTGTAGCAGAGTTCAAAGGTCATAGAATGCAGTTATACCCTTCTGTGGTACAAAAAGGTTCCAGCTGATTGGAAATCCTCGAGGCAGCTGGTGTTTTTCACAGTGCTGCCATGAGCAGTGCAATCAGTTCAAGTTCTGAACTGTAATCTTTGGCTCATTTGCTGCTTCTGCAGAGCGCTGTGAAAACACTTACAAAAAAAAAAAAAAAAATAAACAAGAAGGTGGACCAGTAGTGGTGAGGGCTGAGGCGCTGGGGCCTTACATCCTGCCACACCAGTGACCCATGTTCGGTGACAGGCCTGGGTTGCTGGGAGTAGCCGGAGGGAGGCTGGTGAGGACCGAGCAGCATAGGCAGCTCCTCTCCTGGATTGGGGTGGTTAGCATTCCTGGCTTTTGACAGCAACCATGTGGCAGCATGATGGTAGTGTGGGTGTCTGAGGGGACTAGGCATTAGGCTGCGGGAGGGATTGGGGCCATTCAGGCCAAGGTGTACGTGTGCACCTCCACGCACATGCATGTCCTTATACTGGTATGCTGGGCTATAAGGGAGCAAAACACTGGTGGAAAACTGTAGACGATGGGCGCCATGAATCCCACTCAGCATGCTGGTGGCCTGCCCAATCTTGGGGAGTGAGGTAGGTGAGAGATTCAGGATGGCTGTGCGGGTGTAATGGGGGTGGGCTGATACATCTGCCCAGCCTAACACCAGAGAACAAAACCCAAATGCAAAAAAATAAACAAGAAAACTATAAACTATAAAAAATACTGGTGGTGTAACCACATGCCCAACCAGCCTGTGCCACCACCTTGGGCTTCTGATTATATCAGATCTCTCGAGCTTTGCTCCTAGGGTCCAGTGTAGTCAGAACCGCTCTGTGACAGCATGGCTGGTTGTGCATGGTTGTCCAACCAGTATTCTTCATGGATTCAGTTTCTCGTATTGTTTTCTGGTTGGCATGGATGTTGTTAGCAATGTCAGTTTCCTTACCAAGAACAGATCTATATTTTTGGGTACTTTAATGATTAGCTTGCAAAGATTTTAACACAACATACTAGTGAAAAAAATAAAGCAACAGTCTTAATAAGAAGTCCCTAACTAACAGGCTTGAATTCTTGAGGGAGGAGGATGTGATATGAGTGGTACATTATCACCCTGGCAGACTATGTTAAAAATGGGAGAATCACAAGGGGTTCAATTATCCTGATTGATCCTAATGGTGGATTTCATTCTGTGAAACTGCATGAGAGATGGCATGCTTTTAGAGCCAAATATAGAATAAGGTAGATTGTATGCTGGCAGTTATTTAAGCCACTGCTGAGGAGAGGAAAAATCTCGCAACCAAAATATAATTCATTTCAGAACAGTTACAGTCATTGAATGCTCAGGAGGAACAAAGCAATTTGCTCACTGTGATTAAGGACAGAAAGATTTGAAAAGAATCTAAAATCCAGAAAAAAATGAAAAAAAAAAATATTGTAGAGATGCTATTTATCTAGAGATCCTTGAGTATTTATTTTTATTTATTTATTTAGCTTTTGTTGACCGGGTAAGTGCACTAGACAAATCCTACCTATTTTCAGGCACGACCCGGGGGAGGGGGATACAGATGAATGCCAACTGACCTTGAACCAGATTAAGCTGTTGGTGGTATTTTTAGTGAATGAGGGAAATTTGGCCAGGACACCGGGGAAATTCCCCTACTCTGAGGGGTGGGGAACCCTTCCCATGAGACATCTGGACTCGGTTCAGAATGTCTCAGTCACCGGCAGGAGTGGAGGTGGTGGACGATGGTTCTCAGATACCCAATGCAACACTTGAGGAGGTTGCTTTTTCTTCAGCAAAGGAGTTACAATATGGTTCTGCAGTGGTAAATGAAGAGTTACCCCAGTCTGACTTATTCACTGATATAGGTGAGACCAATGCCTTAATGAATATAGCTGCTGAGGAGGATAAGAAGCGAGGCGTTAGAACTGGGACAGACAGTTTGCTCTAATATGGCAAAAAAGTGTTAAGACAAACACTGCTGACCTGCAAGGTGATATTGCTGGCGTTCAAAAATGGATGAGATTCTTTCCCTTTTCAGTCCGTTTTGCTGCTTGGTCCCCTGAAAAGAGCCCTGCAGGCGGCAGGGTTGGATACAGACCCCGAGGCATGGATACCAGATCCGTCGATTCCGTTGCCAGGAACAGCTTCTTCGAGCCAGGAGGACTGTTTTCGGGTACACTGTTGATGGAAGACCAGTTTTGGTGACGGACGAACACTAGTGTCACTTCTGCCTTCTCGGCTGAATCCAGGAGCCCGATGTTTCCCAGCCAAAGCGGACCTTTGCACCACAGAGAACGTCGATGGAAGAATCAAAGCCAGACAACACGGACACAGAGATTCTGGACACTACAGCATCGGACCCTATGCCACAAGACCGTGTATCAATTGGGACTCTACAGCTGTTAAAGGTACTGTTTCTCCTGACTCACCCTCCCCAACAAACCAGCCTTTAAACCAGTAAGTTATGCATCTCTTTAAAATAAGGACATACCAGCCAGAAAACGTTTTGTTGCCCGAATTCACTATAAAGGAGGCTTAGAACTTCCCTGACCGTCATTATGTGGGCAAATCTCTACTAATTGACCTCTAGGATTCGCCCCTGCTGATATTTATGCCTTTATTCATACCTCAGGAGATCGGAATTTTGATATCTCATTCAGAACTGCTGCATTATTAGATAAATTTTGGGCAGCTTATTATACTGCCGGATGGACTCAGTTTGGAAACATTTTATTGTTATTCCTCTTACCAGACCAACGCTAAAGTTGTAACTGTTCTCTTCGAAATGAAGAGTTAATGTACTAGATATTGTATATTGGTTAGAGCAACGCTTGTACAGTAACTGGTGTTCCACATGCAGTCATAGATGACAATGGGTTTTGGATGGGAGGGTGGAAGTTTACTGTACAACTTAAAATCACTGAAGCAGGGTACAACACCTCCCTAATTGTTTCTATCTAGGCAGGGACCGAGGTGTATTGTTTTATCCTGGTCAGCCACGTTCTTGTTACAGATGCGGTTCGTTATCCCATTTAAGTTCGACTGTGTACAATTGAAATGTGCTTCTTGGGTCTGCTAGGTCATTCGGTGCTATCTTGCAGGTACCACCTACTTGTAACTTATGTGGTGATTCTTCCCACATTTTCGAAACTTGTCCATGGGCGCCCATAATACTACGGATTACACGGAGCATGATTCATATATAGCCAAATCATCGGCTACTGCACAACACTTCAAGCTCTGTGCACACTATGGGGAACACAGTTATAGGCCTCTCACTTTGGTACCTCAGTCTGTGAAGGTTTCTCCTCCTTCTGAGAGTTTACCAGATATGGTTGACCCTAACCCCCGAATCTATGGAGATTTCAGTGTGCAGTCGCTGCCCACCACTTCTGTTGTTCCAGCCCGACTGTGGACCCACCTACTTCTCTTCCAGTTAGTGAAGATGTAAGGCTCGGGGATCATTCAACCCTCCCGCCGACAACTCGCTGTCTTCTCTCTACCAAACAGGTAGACCCAATAACTATGCCTCCATCCCAGTCTCAAATCCCTATGACCGTTACAAAGTTAGGCGATGCTATGGAAGAAGAGGACTTAGATGACTTCTCTTTCCCAACCTTCCACGGCTGCCTCAGTGCCATTGACTACTACTTCTGGGATTCCTGTACGGAAAAGTCAGTCAGAACACGGAAAAGAAATGAAGTATTATTGCTATCTGTGGTTTACCTTTTCCTTTGCTTATGTCTTTTTACGACTAGCCAGTCTTAATGTTAATAGTATTTGGTCTCCATATAAGCGCACTGCAACCTTTTCAGCATTACAAAGTTTAAATTATGATATTTACTTGCTGCAAGACATTAGGTTGTATACAGCGGAGGAAGTCACAACTGCCTCACGGACTGGGGTTTAGGGCCTCTTATTGGTCTGTAGGGCAGGATTTATGTTCTGGTGTGGGCTTTTGTTTTCGTTCTTCAATTTTCCTTTTGCAAAAAATGGTAGATTTAGTTCCCGGAAGAGTATTAATTTTGGATCTATTATGGTATGATTCCCCATATTGACTTATTAATATCTATGCACCACAACAAAAAGCTACCAGAGTTCAGCTTTTCCGTTTGATCAAACCATTTTTATTTACTAACCGAACTATTTTATGGGGTGGTGATTTTAATACCAGCTTGGACATCCCCCCTAATAAGAAAACCTATTGTGATACGTCTGTTTTAAATACCATTATTAAAGAGACACATCTACTTGATATATTGGCCAATCCGGTTACCTACCTTTTCAAAGGAAAATTGACCTCAGAATAGACTTTTTGGTTTTGTTCTCAGACTGTTAGGTTGCGACTGGTATTACTACACCTATGGCTACCTCGGACCACCATTTAATAGGTCTGAATACCGTTAGGAAGACTATAGCACAGGGTCCGGGGACTTGGAGAGTAAACTCGTCCTTGCTATCTCTTCCTGAGTTTCTTAAAGGGTTTCAGAACCTAATTACAGACCGTATCTCTGTGGGAGATTCTTTACGATTCTATAATAGACTGGTGGACTGACACTAAAACTATGTGATTTCTTCTTTAAATACTATGCTAGGTTTCTAGCTGACACACGAACCGTACTGCAAGTTTTTAAGGGCTGAACTGTTGGAATTGTTTTCTAAATCCCATATATATAATGTTGATTGTTCAGCCCAGATAAGGAAGTTAAAATTGCTCTGGCTAAAGAACAATATGACAGACAAAAACTATTCTCTTTGAACAAAAATATCGTACTACTGGGACACAGTATCAATTTAACCCTTTGAACTAGCTACTGACAAATTTCATAGTAAACAAATACACCAATTATGTGATGATCAACACTGTACTTACTGGACAAAACAATCTCATGAAATATGTAACATTTTTATCAAAACAACTTTTGAAACCCTGTTGATGAATCACCTGATATGGAACTTCTGTTTACAGACGTTAGATGTACCGACTATAACAACATCACAGAAGTCTGAACTTCGGCATCTTTACCTCTGAGGAAGTGAGACAGGTTATTTTAGTTTTAAAGATAGGGTAGCTCCTGGGTCAGATGGTCTTTCAGTGGAAATTTATAAATCTTTATGGCAATATATCAAGTCAGTTACTAGCTATTTTTAATGCCTTTCTGCAGGAAGACCGACTGACTAACCAGATGTATGAGGGTTAATGCTATTTCTCTATAAAAAGGTGATAGATGTGACCTGACAAATTGGAGACCAATCACATTACTTAATACTGATTATAAGATTTTTCTAAATTGTTAGGAATCGACTGTCTAAACTTTTACCGTCAGTACTCTCCCCATCCCAATATTGTTCAGTCACTGGCAGATCTATTCATGATGCTTTGCTTTTACTTAGGAATTATTTTCCCAAGGTCAACAAGAACCCTTAACGGTTTTTATTTAATTTTGACCTCTCCAAAGCTTTTGACCGTATTTCTCAAGAATTTATTTGGTTAACACTTAATGCTTATGGGTTTTGAGTCCTTTTATTAATTGGCTTGTTTATGCTATTCCTACAGCATGTAAGACCATATGTTAATGGTAGAATTGGTTCCCTTGCTACATCCGCAGGGGGGTGCGGCAAGGTTGCCCTTTAAGCCCTTTATTTGTTATCGCTCTAGACCCTATAATTCGACTTCTTTCCAAATCCCCAAGACTTCTAGGCCTTCATGATAAAGCTATTCCAAAAGTAATCTGTTATGCAGATGACTTATGTGTTCTTGTCCCTACAGTCCTGATAGGGCACTTACTATGTACAGTATTACCCATTTTTTTATCAGTTATTGGCTCCCGGTTAAATTTACAAAAAAGTGTATGCTTTAATCTAACTGTGTCTATCACAACTGTAGGCTCGATTGCTGGTATTCAACTAGTGGATACTCCACATAAATTATTAGGACTTTATTTTGGTATTCCAGATATGGCCAAATATAATTGGGAGCTGTGTATAAACAAAGGCAGGGAAAGGATATGTAAATGGAATAAATGGTATCTAGGCAAAAAAACGTATTTTTTTGATTAAGACCTGTTTACTACCCATTTTTTACATGTAGCACATGTTTTCCATTGCCCAAATGTTTTTGTCCCTCTCCTTAGTCTTTCTTTTCTTGTTTTGGGGTAGTCGTTTAAATCCCATTAAACGCAATGTTTTATTACAGTCCTATCGTCAGGAGGTGTGACTATGATTCACCCAATAGTATTCTTTTTTCTATTTTTATTACCAATTTGAAACCTTTGGTTACGGAATCTCTAAAACTTTGGATCCCCTTTGTGCATATGTCCCTCACTGAAATTTTTCAGGAATGGACTGTAGGTATTTTTCACATAAAACAAAAGACATTATGTTTTATCTCCAGATTGGATGATAACATTTGATATGTTAAAGACATGGCATATAACAGTACAGATGATCAAACCCTCACTAGAAAACAGTTATATACACATATTATTACATCTCACTTTACGAAGACATTTTCCAGACTTTACGTTACCAGAACGGACACAAATTGGTAATCGCTAATTGATCCACGGATCCCTATCACAATGTGGGATATTAGTTGGTTAGAGTCCACGGTAGAATTAATGTATGCGGTAACTTGAAACACAAGCAAATAGCTGACAGATATTGTTCCGTGATTCTTGTCCAGATACAGTAGAGACAATGTCTCATTTATATTTTTCTTGCCCATTTATTCTTCGTTTCTGGTTTTATGGCGTCGAATTTTGGAACAAGGTATGGTGCCACTGGGATTAGAAAGCTCTTTTCTTTGGTCTTTTTCCAGATACTTGAGCATCTTGCAATCCTAGTACTTTGAACATAGTGGCAGTTGTAATATTGTACTGGGTGTGGCAGATTAGATGTTGGTTTTTATTTCAGCAGCTACCTCACCCCTGACTAATTATTTACAAAATATTGCATTACCTTGATTACTTTTCAAAGAGAAAGAAAGGAAATCTCTTAAGACAGGCATATGGGAACGATATTGGAATTTCTTTTGATTCACTGTGTTATTTGCTTATGAGATGTTTTCTTTATTGTATTTTTCACATATTTGATGTTTTTCTGGTTTTGACATTTGTATTATTGCTATATTTTGTTTTATTTCTGAAAAAGTTTGTACATATGTTTTGTTTTAAATAAAATACCCTACTCTTTTTCGATAAGTGCCATGGGATCTTTAACATCCACCTGAACTACCACCAATCAGGCAGATGAGACCTGGGTTTAACGTCTCATCGAAGATGGCACCTCAAATGCAGCACCCCTCTCATGCTGCATTACAGTGTCAGTACTGGGATATTAACCCAAGTGCCAGATGTGGGAACTGAACCCACAGCCCTCTGATCTCCCGGCCTCAGAGGTGAGTGTGCTACTTACTGAGCCACTGACACTGCTAAATATATAACTGGAGTTCTAATAGAGGGAGTAGGGGATACCTCAGGAAGGCCTTCTTAAGCACAAAAAGAAAGACAAGCTTTGGCAAGAATGACAAGGAAAGAATATCAAAGATTCACAGAGAAGATTTTTTAGGTCCAGATCAGGAGGCCCTCATTTCAGTGATAGAGGAGACAAGCTACCATCAAATCCAGGGAATAGACATGGATTCATCTGGCTACCACCAAATCCTGGGAAAAGGCATGGATTCATCAGGGTGACGTACTGAAGTCAGAGACAGGGGAGGGACCTCTTGGAACCATAGGGAGTGATAGGTGGTTTCCCCAGCATCTCAAATGGAGCACTAAAGGTGATAGAAAAAAAGAAAAAGATAAAGAAAAGGACCAAAAAGGCCACAAAACACAAAAGAGGGAGCCAAGGGGAATTCAACCAGGTAGGGGACAACCTCTGACAGCTATCGGTCCATATCTATTCTCCCTCACCTAAGTAAACTCCTGGAAAGGGTCATTCACAGCCAACTAATGGAGTACCTTTCCAAATACAAAATTCTTATGGAGCCAGCAGCATGGTTTCCATAAGTCTCATAGCACTTCTATAGCCCTTGCCCTGTTCACTGAGACATCCTCTCCAACATGGACCATGGGCGTGCCACAGGTGCCGTTTTTGTCAACCTATCGAAAGCCTTCGATATGGTCATTCACTCTCTCCTGGTCTCAAAGCTATCATCACTGGGCTGCTTCTCTGAGACGACCAACTGGTTCCATTGCTACCTCTCTGGACCCTCCCAATCTGTGTGTATTGATACCACCACTTTCTCTCCTTCATCTGTCACCATGGGTGTCCCTCAGGGCTCCATCCTGGGCCCCTTGCTCTTCTCTATATTTGTAAACTCCCTTCCTGCAGACAGTCTGACCTGCAACTGATTGCTCTACACAGATTATCTTGTCACATTCCACAGTGACAAATCAGTGAAAAAGGGGGTAGACCATTCACACTGCATGGTGACCCTTGCGTTCATGGGTGTAGAACCATTCATAAAGCATTCCAATCTCTGTATTCATGGAGACAGGGCCATTCACAAAGCACAGTGATCCTTGCATGGGGATGGGGAGGGTTCTGAGGGCACCAGGTGAGCAAGAAGAGCCTTGTGGTATGCCATGGCACTTTGGCCCAGAATTGAACCACAAGCTATGGGTAAAGTGGTTTGGGACACAACTAATGCAGTAGCACCTGTGCCAATCACCTCCGTGCATGGTATAGCACCACACCTGGCACTATGCAACACACAGAGCTTCATGGGTGTTTTATGATAGATGTTAGTGGGAACAAGCACCATTTGCACATGATCACATCTGGTGATCCTCATTTGCATTCTAATAGCATCTGGGAGCCCCCCCCAAGGCAGCACCTAAGTCAGAGCTGCTGTGTAACCACAGAATGTGTTAATGCAATAGTGCAGCTGTTTGCCTCCCTTTCTATGCCACAGAACTTACAACTGAGAACTGGTCCCCTGGTGTATTTTAATGCGAATCATTTTTGGTAAAATAATACAAATTGAAACAGCACAATGCAGTTCCTATCTTCACAAACAAAGGCAAGGAAATAAAATCCATTGATCAGTGTTGGTTTATATAGCTGTCGCACAGAGAGGGATGCTGCTCTGACAGTAGGGGTTCTCTAAAGTTAAAAGATATTACATGGAAAGTGCCCCCTGTACTTCACTGATTTTGTGCTTTGCAACACTGAGATGAAAAACTACAGTCCGTGGGAATGGATGTTACAAAACAGAATAGTAATTACTTCCACCTGCTTATTTCAGCTTGGAAATGCATTCCTGAGTCCTGCCTGAATAACAGTTATTATCAAGAAAAAAATGATTCCGTGATAACTATCTTTATGGCAGGGTAAACTGTGCTGCACAGGAGTAATGCAAATGTGTGAGCAGTACCTGCATTAACTCAGTCCCTCACTGTGCCCCTCTAACTGCCATAAAATCAGACGGTGTGCTGCTTTACCCTCCATTCACCAACTCAGCTGTGACTTACAGATCAAGTGATTCGCTTCCAATCATCTCAGGAGAAAACAGTATGAGTAGCTGTGCAGCCAGACAGAATCTTGGCACCATTTTCAGTTCATAATGCTTCCTTATGGAGTGGACTGTTACAGCCTCTTACCCAGATGCTATGTAATCACCGTTTAACTGTTACTCGCATGTTTTAGACAAAGTGCATATTATAGATGTGCTGGATGTTGGTCTCAAATTAATCTGTTGTGTAACTAAGAATAAATAAGTGGCTTCATATAAAAATATTCTCACAATGAAGACAATGAAAAGTATTTGACCATCATAACTAGAAAATAAAATCCATGATAACCTTGTGCAGCGTTGCTTTTTTAAAGCAATGCTGCAAAGATGCCCTAAGCTAAAGCTGTAGTCATGCAGCAAAAGAGAGATACACAGGTTAACCAAACAGCTCTGGCTGCCTTCCCCGGAACATGTTAAAAAATGCTGAATCTTACAGATGGAAACTCAAAAGACAAAAAGGTATTGCTGTAACACATTGGGGAACTGATCACGGGGGTATCATGATCTAATACATACTGGGAACTGACCATGGTGGTATCATACCCTAATATATAAAGGAAACTGACCATGGAGGTATCATGCCCTAATACATAAGGGAACTGAGAATGGAGGTATCATGACCTACTACATACTGGGAACTGACCATGGTGGTATCATGCCCTAATACATACTGGAGAACTGACCATGGAGGTATCATGCCCTAATACATACTGGGAACTGACTATGGTGATATCATGATCTAATACATACTGAGAACAGACCATGGAGGTATCATGCCCTAATACATAAGTGCCATGTGCCATTTTATAAGTGTGATAGTCACATTCAGTGTGTGCAATAAAATCCTTTAATGCTCACCCTGTCATGCTTTATTATTTACGTAAGCTATAATATTTTGTATGTAAATATATGAACAATAAATGTATATGCAGTGACCTGAACCAAACTAATGTTTATATTCAGTCCATTATTTTTAGTATCAAGAAGATGAATAAGTTTGAGCTCAAAAGCTCACCTTTCTTGTGTATTTTGAAGTGTTCTTTGAGAAACAGGACAGAGAGGTCAGAGAGGGAGTGATCAGATTGAGAGAAATGTTGCCCCACTGGTTGTTCAGTTTTTTCTCCTTTATGTTGTTCCTGTGTGAGTTCATTCAGGTTTGAAGGGGCTGCCCAGTTTTCCCTACATAGCCTATATGTGGACACTCCTTGCACTGGATGTAACTGACGAGATTCTGGGATTCACATGTGTAACTCCCCTGTATATTGAATTGCTTGTTTTGGGAGGTGTTGATGGCATGGGGTTATAATGTCACAAGACATTATACCTCATGGCAAAATTGCGCTGCCAATACAGTATGATTTCTGCCATGAGGCATACATCTTTTTCTTTGGGGCTCCTGACCCACACCCCTATTATGGGGGCTGCACCCCAAACCTCCCACTAAAGATTCTCAACCTGGGGTTAACCCGGGAGTGCACAAGTAAATGAAAATAATTATTCTGGGACCGGGAACCAAACCCGGTCCCAGACGCAGAGCCTGGGTTCCTGCTGTTGTGGCTCAGTCCTGTTAGCCACGGCAGCTGCTCAGTGGAACCACTCCAGCAGAGGTCTTATCCTCTGTCTGGGAAAGCACTACTGGTATAATACCGCGACAGCAGTATACGTGGTATTGCACCATTAGCGGTTACAGACTACTGGTATTTGCTTAGCCATAATGTCGCACGCTATTAAGCAGGCAACATTATGACCTGGTAGGGGTGTTGATAAAGTCTGAAGTGGAATATGCTCACATGTTTAACATTTAGGAATATTGCAGGGTTTAATGCCTCCTAGTGCTCTGTTTTGGTCAGGTATAAGTATGTCCCTGACAATCAGGTTGGAAAAGTTAGGTGGTTATTTGAAAGTCAGTAAATGCAGTTCATGGAAAATACAATTCAAGGTGTCATTCTCACTGAATATTGGTTGTACTGTAGGTCCTTAATAATTTTTTGTAGGGGCTCCATATCAGGGTTGT
This sequence comes from Neoceratodus forsteri, assembly GCA_016271365.2. NCBI lineage: Eukaryota > Metazoa > Chordata > Ceratodontiformes > Ceratodontidae > Neoceratodus > Neoceratodus forsteri. Next base: position 979,582,777 of record CM028136.1, on the reverse strand, counting down.
ATGTAGCAACAAAGGGTGTCTGGTTGATGGTGGGCTTTCCTTTATGCTGTGGTAGTTGTTCTCTTGGCATAAGCATGGCACGTTTCATAGCTCTATCAATGTCTCTAGAGGCTTGTCCCTGTTCAGTAAATGTGTTTTCAGGGTGACAAGGTGCTGATCTCTGCTCCTCACTCAAACAGATTTTGGTGGTATCAAAGTGCTTAGCTGTAGATTACAGATTTCTTTGTGTGCCATCGGTGATTGCTGTTTCGTGTAGGTATCTTTGTCTGTCTGTTGGTTTCCTGTAGATACAGGTCTGTAAAGTTCTATCATTAATGGTGACTGTGGTGTCATCGAAAACTGGTGCAAATGTCCAAGTACTCCAGAGAACGTTTAATGGATAGGCGGAGGTTGTTCGGTTTCTGACGAAATTCTTTAAATGTGTGAGTACCTTCTGTCTAAATTACAAATATATTGTCAATATATAGGAAGTATGCAAATGGTTTCATTTTACATTGTTTCAGGAAATCCTCTTCCAAATTGGGCATGAAAAGGTTGGGATAGTGTGGAGCCATCCTGGCGCTCCTTGCTGTTCCCATAGTTCGAACATGATGTTTGCTGTTGAAGCTGAAAGTTGTGGTGGTGTGATAAGTCTGGCAATGAATTTTGAGTGGATGTCATGGTGCTGTCCTTTCTCTTGTAAGCATTTAAGACAGGCTGAAATTCCATCAGTATGTGGGATATTAGTGTAAAGGGAGTTCACATCCATTGGGGCTAAGATGGTATTATGTGGTAAATCTCTAAAAGCAGATGCAAGAAGTGTGTAGTGTCCTGAATATAGATGTTTCTTTCTATAACAAGTGGTTTTAATATGGTTTCTACAAATCCAGGGATCTCTTTTGTCAGAGTGCAATTCCCAGATAGTATAGGTCTCCCAGGATTCCCAGATTTGTGGATCTTGGGCAGCATGTAGAATGTACCTGGCTTTAGGTACACCAAGGATGAAATAATTTACTTTGCCTTGGACGTACGTGTGATTTAACAGTGTCCCACAGTTCTTCGGTGTATTCCAGCTCTTTTCCTCTTCCCTTCTTTTAACACTCATTGAAACACTGCCTGGGCTGATCATATCATATTTTTATCTTCCTTTGGTGTAGGTTTATACGAACAGGTCTTGGCTAATTGATATAAGCACTGTCACTTTAAACATTTCACTATTTATTTTCCTGCACTTCCTATACCTCATCAATATTGAGAAAGCACACATCTCGTGAAAATGTTTGACTTTCTCTGGGAGGGGTCCAGCTTCTTCCTGTTTTTGGCCTTCACCTTGTTGGATTTTATCCATGGATTTTTACTGGATTTAATAATAATAATATTTTTAATGACCTCTGGTATCAGTTCATGGTCATTAGTTCTGGATCCGCTTGGATGGATACCTAGTTGCCAATCCTGGCCTCTGTAAGTACATCTCTGGTGTATTGCACAGTCAAAGCACTAACCAGTTCTCCATTGTAATGTATTCTGAATACAAGGGTCTCTTGTGCTTCCCCATGCTATCACAGTAGAAGAGCCAGCTCATTAAGGCCTGCCACTAGACGAACTCACCTATGACCTGCAGATCTGAGACCTTCCTAGAAGGCACCCATTACTAAATGCACTGCCAGGGCTGAGGCGCTAATGATTTGTTGTGTGATTTTCCAAATGTTGTGTAATACCAATGCCAAACATAAGGCAAGGAATGAAACACACCTGTGAATATCTTTTTGATATATAACTGTTGTAAAGAGGTAGAATGCAATATTAAATGCTGTTTTGTATTAGTGCTAATGTGGTAGCTTGTAATCTCACGCCATGTAAGTCTGAGTTAGGTATATAACTTGAAAAGCACACGTCTAATGAACTGGCATTGTTATGTATGTGTTTCATGTTTTTATTAGGATATACATCTTAAAAATATAAGTTGTGCCGGCCAGCTGGCGCGAATGAAAAGATTCACTGCTGCAGTGCCAGCGACTCGATTGCGTGAACAGACCGGGCATTGGATGGTCGATCAGGGAGAAAAGGCTTGGCATCCGATGACTGCCTCGCCTTCTCGGGGGTGGGGTGAGGGGGGTAGAGGACTGGTGCTTGCTGTCCCCTGGTGGATGCCGGGGAACAGCACCGCATCTGGTCCCGCTAGTCAGTGGGGTGTGACAGATGCTGGTGTTAAGGCCCTGTATGTCACGCCCCTACTGGAGGAAAATAGGTGGAAAATGGCGCACCTGCTGGTTGGGTGACGTCCTCCTGGACCTTCGGTGCTGGTGCTCCCGATTCTTGGAATACCACCTCAGCAGCACCCAGGACCAGAAGAAATTGCTGGTAAGGCACATACCTTTCGTAGGAAGGGGACCCGCCCAATGAAGGAATACCACAGGGTACCCTGGGTGGCTGCGATATGAGGTGGTGGGTGGACGGGAGGTGCACGGGTCAAGAACTGGTTTTGAAGGGCTCAAAGAGTGATCAACAGGTGTGCAGGGGTGCATAACAAAAAATACAAGTCTAATCACTGTCATGAGCATGTCACTTGTTCACAAGTAAAGTCTTCCTCTTCAGATGCTTGATTATGGTTGTCGGTGTTGTGTCACGTGGATGTCAGAGTATGTTTCTGCATCACTCAGCTCAGGATCGTGTTACTCACACTTCAAACAACAGAACTTGATGTTGTGATGGCCTCAGGAAGCAGGGAGAAAAAAAGTACTTCATACTACTGATTCGGTCTGAGAACCACATTTTACAGAGATCATCGAATATAACACTGTTTAAATTGTAAGAAGGAAAATGTATAAATACAGCAATCACTCTGACTTGCTGTGGTGCAGTAGAACTGCAAAAATGGACAATGCCAGGGCAAGGGTTTGAGTGTCCTCATGAATAAACAAGATGTAATCAGGCAATTTTTAAATCTTTCTGTCATGAACCATTACTGTGGAGTTCACAGCCACTGGGTTTACTTCTACAGCAACTGGACATCATTTGACAGAACCATATACATTTTGAGCCGTAAGTGACAGCGGAGTGATTTCATTAAATCATGTCATTGGGTTCACTCACTCAGCAGTGTGGAGCAGGCTTTGCCAGCTGGCAATTCTAAGAGATTAACACCCAGCAACACAGCAGCCACCCACAGAGCTCCTGTAGCTCATTAATAATTAATGAAATTTGTAACCTGTTTTGTGTGCTACTGCACTTGGTGGATTTAGCACACTGTAGAGAGTTTTGTTGAGCTAACTTTCCCCATACTGTGAGGCAAACTTTGACACTCCCATCACAGGTGTTGTCCCAGTCAGTGCCAGCAACGAGCGTGACTGGTCAAGACTCACTGCATTTATTTTCCAAAGTACAAACCAGAGTAACTACAGCATCAACAATACTTTTATAATGTGACTGTGTCCTGTGCTTGTCCAATGTACACATTAAAAGCTGTGTTTACACGGCTGCGGCGCTGTGGTCTTTTACTCCAGTCCTGCTTCAATGTACTCCTTCTCATCAAATACACCTACATGACCCCTCTCAGTGCTGATGCAAGCCATGCTAGAGGAGCTGTGAGTAAGGGGTGCTGATTTTTATTTTTTTGCTGGGCCTGCTACTGCAGTACCACCCACTGGCACTTGCTTGTAAAGGGAGCCACTGCTAACTTGGAAAAGCTGCATCTACAGAAATCTGGTGCTGGTCCTCCTCTGTCACACCGCTGGCAAACTGTTCACGTTGCTATAACTAGACTGCACTGTAAATCATAAGCATGCAGACTGCATACTTGGAGTGTCTGTCGGAGCAAGCAGCGCAGCCAGTCCACATGGCTGTTTACACCACTCTCTCCAGAATGTGTCCCCAACTTTGCTACACTTCGTGGAGGGGAACAGGGATTGAACTACCATGATCCAATTAAGTGTCCACACTACCCAGGGCCACTTTGTAAATGAGTTTGTCTCAATGGTGCTTCTCCTGGTTAAATAAAGATTGATTGATTGATTGCCATTTGCTCTGCAGCAGTCTTAGTGCTTGGGTTGCTGGGGTACAAATGTGGCAGTGTAAACAGGCTGAAAGAAATGCATTAAAGAAACTTCCCCCAGAGCAGCCAAACCCTCCTAATATTTCTCCTCCTCCTCCAGGGAGGAGATGTGAAGATCAGCCCTGGCTCTCCTGCCAAAACCAGCAGCAGCTCCGTTCCCTTTCCTAAGGGCCTCCGAATTTTCCACTCCAGTACCAGGAGCCTCATTCCAAGAACTACGTGAAGGAACTGACTTGCATATTCTGCAGTAGTGAAAGGGAATATACTGTGTTAATAATGAACAACGTGTTTAGCTAAACTTCCACAACCCCGCAACAGCAATGATTCCTTTAGCAATCTGTTGCCAGTGATTGTGATGTTTATTTATCATGCTGGGATTATTATTATTAGTATTATTGGACTGCTAATATCTGTGTACAAATAGAGGGACCATGGGGCAGGTGCAATGTCATTAATTTTGCAATAACAGTGTGCAGTAAAGGAGTTTATACAATATTAATTCGGGACACCGATGCCCAAACAGTGCATACAAGTACTACTGAGCAAGTGTCTGCAATTTACAGAGTTCCATTGTTGTTATTTTTGCTGTTCTGGCTGTCCTGAATTATTTATTTTGCAGACCTTGACTCCTGCAGGCAGTGTATGCTGCACGAGCTGTCTGTCCTGCTGCCCTGGTTTGTATTCTACGAGTTTAGTGCATGAATTCACAAATGGAGCGGCGCCTCAGAATGAGCATTTGATCTGCTCCCTGACACCGTTACTGAAATTGTCAGTGGCCATGCACCACTGCCTGGGGCCCAGTAGTGTGCTCCCTTTTTTCTCGTACCTTTTCTGATTTCTTTGAGTAGGCACAGGCATTGATATATGAAGTTCTCCCTTCCTCAGGACTCCTGCAATATTTATAAAACATGAGCAGAATCAAATCATTTCCAGGCTCTGCTCTCAAACTCCGAACTCAACTGGCAATGATCCAAGGAGGTGGAAGTATTTCTCCACTCATTCAAGCATGTAATATGATTGAACTTAGTGTATCTTTCAACTGTCCCTCATTACAAGGGGCATCCCTTATTTTACCCCTCAAAATTGCACTGTCCTCATCCATCCCTCATGAAAAGGTGCTGCCAACACAGAGAATGTGCTGTAAATTTTGAATTAAGGTAGAAATTCATAATATTCAAGATGCTAAATCAAAATAAACTTTGTGCAAGTAAAGCCAACAGGTTTCACTGTACTGTATTTCTGAGCTCGTATTTCCATGTTTGAGGCTTGTGTCCTCATTTTGAGAGACAGTGTCCCTCATTGTCCCTCATTTTGAGTTTCTTTGTCCCTCATTTCAGTGACAGAAGGTTGACAGGTATGCTTTAAAGTGAGACTCCTTCCCTCAGTTCCTTTAATCCCTGTCAATGGTCCTGTCTGACATGCAGGGTTTATCTCTTCGCTCCATCCTCCTGGGATCATATTACTATCACCAACCCTCTTAGGGTTGACAATAACCTCTATGTAGTGAAAACAGGAGTACTGTATGCATTGGTGATTTTTCTTTTTGCTCAGCTCTGAGAGTGAAACTAAAAGTCTGGCTCAGTTCCAGGGACAAAATAGGGAAGGACTCTTCCTTATTCCAATGTAACCCCTCCCCACAAAAAAGGCATAAAACTGACTAATAGAGTGTAGAAATGAAACCTATATTGGGGAAATATGCCCCCAGACCCCTGTGATGTATGTTTGGTCCTATATCAAAGGTAGTGGGATCCCTCAGGGATTTGTTTTCCATTTCCAAGTGAACTACAATATGAATTGTAATCTGGCAAGACTGGCTTGCTAAAGGGTTTTTGTAAGGCAGTGAATGGTGGCACACTGACGCAGAATCCCAAAATTTATATCAACGAAATATGTTTTATTTGTTGAAATTTGTATTTCATGATCATCCACCACTTTTCAAGAAAGTGATCCTAAGTTCATAAAATGTACAGCATATCCTTATAATGAACTCATAATCAACAAACCGTACTGTATACTGAACTAGTAGGACTAGAAAAATAAACCTATGTGCATAATGTGAAGAGAGTGTGTCCGGAAGCACTACTCCTGGTTACACTGGGTTTCCACACTGTAGTATTCCATTCGCAGGGAATGGTCTATACTGCAATCATATGACACCTGTATGTTTGCACAGTTCCATTGCTGCCTCCCACAGAGCTGCCCAACAGGATGTAGACCATAGCACTTATCCCCACGGCTAGTGTGACAGTATGTGCACTGCTTCTATCACCCATGTACACATCTGTGCCATAATGGGCCACATGGTTGCCAGATGTGCTTGTCTGCCCAGTACCAGTCACACTACAACACGTCTCGGGTTGGGGGTACTGCATACACAGTTAGTGTGCAGACTGCACACTGCTGACTATGGTACAGTGCCCTGTGTGGACACTACTGGGAGGGAATGGCCACCGGCATCGCTTTCTGAGTGCTGATTGGGTACACTGTTCGTGACATACTCAGTGTGGATTAATACTGCCACCGAGACCACTCTTGCAGTTGTAAGGATAGTGTCGCGAGCATTCTTAGGGTATGAAAACTGTGACCCAAATGTGAGCAGTTCTGCTACCCTAAGAATGTAAGTGACATGACTCTTTTTGCCACCGAGACCACTCTTAAAGCTGTATTAATATATTATTGATTGAGTGTGACTGATAATATACCAATTTAAAAATCCCGACCCAAATGGGCTCAGCTTCAGGGCAGCTGTGTGTGAGACATATCATAGACTAAGAGTATCTCACATGCAGAGAAAGGGACACTCAGTTGGTTGCAGATGCTCCTGGACCTATAATCTGATACACAGGCACATGCATGCACAGCCATGCATCCACAATGTGGCACCATCATAGTGCGGGACATGTCTTATCCCGGTGAGGATATGTACAGCACACGATATCCAGTTGTCCAGTTCTATGTCATTTATCAGACTTAGGTTGGTATATGTTTTCTTCCAACAGGCCTATCCAAAGAGGGATGCACAAAATGTGGTGCAGAGAGGAAGGCCAGTCAGGGCCCTTGCAGAGGCAAATGCAACAGCAGCAATTGAAGGAGGTGGCGAGCCTGCCACCACTGCCCAAGCGGATCCGTGGGCTGGTGCCTGGTGGGAATTCTGTGAAGCCACCATACAGACTAGCACTAGTCAGCATACATATATGGCTGTAAAATGGGTTAAGACAGTGGAGTAATTTGATTGGCTGACACACATTCCAGCCATGTTTTTTTTTTAAGCATAGCACACAAAATCAAATGTCCCAGTTCTTATCTCTGCATTAGTGAATCAATCAGTGTGTCTCCAATATGATCTTTTAAAACTGTTTTGATGCTTTTTGTTAGAGAGCCACTCATTTTCCTACTGCCAGAAATCACAAAACACTTTAAATGTTGAAAACTCTTTTTATATTGTTTAAATCTCTCTCACTCTTCTGCCAGATTGCTCACCTTCCAGACCCACAGTTCACTAGTTTGTTCGAGAGCAGACCGTGCCCACTTGCACTCTCTCCCGGTGAGACAGCCACTACTTTTGTAAAACTCCTTATTGCAAATGAATGCATGCTGCAGAAAGACCATAACAGAATCTAGGTCTTGCCGGAGGTCTACCAACCCCGGGGGGGGGGGGGAATTTATACCCACTTCACTGCCACTGCTGTGCACTGATACTGACAAGGGATTTTAAACATCTGTTTCACTGCCACTGTTGTTCACTTGATACTGGGGAGTCTAAATACCCACTTCACTGCCACTGCTCTTCACTGATACTTAGGGGGATTTAAATACACAATGCACTACCACTATTGTTCACTGATACTTATGGGGGGATTTAAATACACACTGCACTTCCTCTATTCTTCACTTATACTCATGGGGGGGGGGATTTAAATACCCACTGCACTGCCTCTATTGTTCACATATACTCACAGATAGAATTTAGAATACCCACTTTGCTGCCACAATTGTTCATTAATAATCATGGGGGAGAGATTTAAATACCCACTGCACTGCCTTTATCATTCACTAATACTCATGGGGAGATTTGAATATCCACTTTACTGCCTCTATTGTTCACTGATACACAGGAGATTTAAATACCCACTGCACTGCCTATATTGTTCACTGATACTCATGGGGATTTAAATATCCACTGCACTTCTACTGTTGTTTACTTTTACTCATCCGTGGATTTAAATACCAACTGCACTGCCTTTATTGTTCACTTATACTCTTGGGAGTATTTGAATATCCACTGCACTGCCTCTATTGTTCACTGATACTTGGGGATTTAAATACCCACTGCACTGCCACTATTTTCACTGGTTCTCAAGGGGATTTAAATACCCACTGCACTGCCACTATTCACTGATATACAGGGAAGGGGGGATTTTAAATACCAGCTGCACTGCCTCTATTGTTCACTGATACTACTGGGAGATGTAAATGCACACTGCACCGCCTCTGTTGTTCACTGATACTACTGGAAGATTTAAATTCACACTGCACTGCCTCTATTGTTCACTGATACTACTGGGAGATTTAAATACACACTGCACTGCCTCTATTGTTTACTGATACTACTGGGAGATTTAAATATCCACTGCAATGCCACTATTGTTTACTTTTACTCATGGGGGGATTTAAATACCCACTGCACTGCCTCCATTTGTTCCTATTATGCATGCCCTCGCCTTTGTTCTCCTACCCCTTGCTTATTCTGATGCTTTACCCATCCTTTTCACATTCTTTTCCTCTGTATCTGCCACTCCTTCAACCCTATTCCTATATGCTGCACAAATGGGCTATAGTAACCACCCCTCTGACTGTTGCTTAAGTCTGTATTGTTTGAACTGTATTACTCTTTCCAATCTGTATTTAATTACATTACCATGCACTTTATTACTGTACTGTATGATTATATGATTTACCTGTTTTTTTCTATGCGTCATACTTTATTTTATTTTTATTGCTACTATGTGATTGTTCTTGTATTTTGCATCACCTGTAATTTTCTGTCATTTTGCTTTTATGTATAGCACCTACCTTGTTTTCTGTATGCATATGTCCCTGTGATCAGGACCTCTTTGTGAATAAACCTGCTCAGGTTCAAGTTCAAGTTTATTGTAAGAAAACTCATGGAGCAAGCTCATTCACAAGACTGTGCTTTGATACAGACAGATAGTTACAGATTGCATAATCGAAAAATCAGTACAAATTCAAGTAAAGAATTATGGGCAAGCATTAACATGTTGCATAAAATGACAATGACAGAAAAATACAAGTGCAGAAAAAAGGTACAAAGTGCTTGTTTTGGAGTATCAACACAGCTAATTTCTAGGTAAGTAAGAGGAAGCAGTGGGCTAGGGTTAGAGCAGTGAGCTAGGATTTAGAAGCAGCTGCACGTATCTTTTATTTTTGCTGCAGCCAATCTTTTAAATAGGCTGACAGGGACAGTACCGGGAAGCTTCAGTACGCCTTGGATGTGGTTTCAGATAGTTGGGAGTATGCTTGATTTGGTCTGCTTGCAGAGTGAAGTGTGAGTTCTCGGTACATCGAGGAGGAGGTAATTTTTCCTAAGATAGTAGGTGCTATGGGAAATATGGAAAAGGGTTGTGAGATAGTTTGGGAGCTTGTTCAGGTTAGCTTAAGAGTCCAGATATCAGCATGAAGTGTACATCTAGTTGAGAGGATGTCCAGCCAGTGACTAGGTACAAATCACAATGGTGGGTTCGTAGGGTAAGTTTGTCATGAACCGTATGGCACAGTGGTAGAGGATGTCTAGTTTGTTGAGTCCTGATGCAGCTGCGTGGAGGAATAGATTAGATCTCCACAGTCAAGTAGCGGCAAGAAAGTGGCCTGGAGCAGCCTAGTTCTGGTACCAGTGGAAAGATAGACTTGTTACAGAAGAAGAAACCTAGCCTAATTTTTAGCCTCTTTGACAGATCGTTGAGGTGGTCATGAAAGGAAAACTTGTTGTCTAGCCACATACCAAGATATCTGAAATTGAGGAGATTGCAAGGGGTTCACCTAGGAGATAGTGATGAATTATTTGTGCATGTTTGCAAGGGAGGTGGATGTGGTGTTTGGGGCAAAAGATCATGGCCTTAGTTTTTCTTGGCATTGAGGAGTAGTTTGGCATTGATTAGGTTGATTTCTAGTTGTGCAAAGTCGGCTTGGAGTACATCCCTCACTTTAGCCAGTGTAGGGCCTGATGTATTAGTACAGTATCATCAGCAAAGAAATGCAGATGGGACTGGGATATATGTGCATCAAGGTTATTGATGTACAAGGAGAAGAAGATGGGACCTAATATGGAACCTTGTGGGACTCGCTTGGCAACTGGGAGGGATGCAGAAAAGAGGCCACTAGCTTTTACTTTCTGGGTCCTTCCAGATAGGTAGCTGGAAAACCACTGGGCAGCAAGGGTGGTGGCGCCTACTTTTATTAGGCTTGAGACTAACAGATTGTGGTCAACAGTGTTGAATGCTTTGCTGAGATCTAAAAATACTGCACCAGTAACTTTCTTGGAGTCCATGGCTGTAATCCATTCATTGGTAACTTTGACTAGAGCAATGACTGTACTATAGTTGGGCCAGAAGCCAGATTGTGCAGGGTTGAGGATTGAAGATGATTCGATATGGAGTTTCATTTGGGAGTAAACTAGCTTTTCGAGGACTTTGGAGAGGACAGGTAAGATTGAGATGGGCCTTTAGTTATTTAGGTCACATGGGTTCCCTGACTTGAATAATGGGAGGATGTGGGCAGATTTCCAGCAGGAGGGAACATTGACAGTGGAAATGGAAAGACTGAATATGTGGAGGATAGGGGTAGTGAGGTTGAGATAGCCTAGTTTAAGAAAAAAAGGTTCTAGACCATCGTCCCCTGCACTTTTTCGAATGTCTATGTTAAGTGAATCTTCGACTTCTTTATAGCAAAGTGGGCACAACTGGAGTGGGCAGGTCGAAGTTTGCAAGTCAATGTTATTACAGTCTTGGTTGCTACCACAGGCTGCATAAGGTGAAGAGTCGAAAGCTAGGCCAGCAGTTACAAAGTGACTGTTGACTTCCTCGAGGATTAGGCACCTCTCTTCCACAGCCCTGCCATTACTAGGATCTTCAGAGGGATGGAGGGGGCTACAAGCCGACCGTCGATGGACTTGAGTGTCTTCCAGATTTTTTTGGAATTCCCTTTTGCCTGTTCAAGGGTGGAGACATAATAGCTGGCTTTGCTTGCACGGATTTGTTTAATGCAGGTGTTTCTAGCTGCTCTGAATGTCTGCCAGTCAGCTGAGCTTTTGATTTTCTAGCCTTAGTCCAGAGTTTATCATGGCGTACTGTAGGTGTGTAACCCTGAGATCTGATGTAAACCATGGGTTGGATGTTTTATGCATCCTGACTTTGATCAAAGGGACATGCTTGTTGGCCAGCGCAGTGAGGTTATCATTGAGGACAGTGACTGCCTCATCGATCATTTTGGCAAGGTAGAGGTCTTGCCATCTAATTTGCTCAAGTCAGATAAGTAGTCTGATGCATTAAACTTGCGAAAGGACCACTTAGTTATGAGTGTTGGTTGCTGTTGGACTATAATTTGTGATCTTGTACAAACAACCACTCCATAATCACTCATGTCATTGTGGAAGACTGTAGAGTGAAGAATTTTGTGGGGTTGCGTAGAAAGTATGATATCAAGGAGAGAACTGTTGCCAGGATTGGATGTATTGGTTCTAGTGGGTTCACCGACTAACTGAGCTAAGCCGACTTCATCACTGAAGGATTTCAGGCTGTGTGACTTGGGGGTAAGCCAGTCCATTTTAAAATCTCCAAGTATTAAAGTTTCTGTGTTGGTGGAGGCGATTAAGAATTTAAGTATAGTGAGGATGTCAGTGCCACCAGATGGGGGGTGATAACCACCAATAATAGTGAGACATTCAGTGGATGGAAGGTGTAATTTGAGAGATATGATTTCGTACTCCTTAGGTTTAGATTTACAGTGAATATCACTGACTGTAAACTTAGATTTAGTGTAGATGGCCACACCACCCCCTCTGGCTTCCCTATCTGCCCAGTGCAGATTGTAGCCAGGAAGGGAGACTTGTTGATCACTGTTTGACTTTTTGAGCCAAGATTCAGTTACAATAATGAGGTCTGGCTCAGTATGGGCAGCCCATACTTGGACCTGATCAAACTTTTTTGCGAGGCTCAGTATGTTGACTAACATTAACTTAAGTCCAGGGTCAGATGCAAATTCTGAGGGAGATGCAAGTGGTAATGGGGTCCAGGGTTTAGCTCCACGTTACCTAAACAGAGAAGGAGCAAGAGAAGCAGTTTCTTGATCCAGTTTTTGCAGGATAGGAGCATTTTTTTCCTTTGCGACCTTCCGCAAGGTGATGATGGATGTGACGTAATGCTAGGGTGGCAGTGAAGGGAAGCTAAGGAGAGTGCTCTGATCGACATATTTGAAGGGAGCAGAAAGTGTCAGGGTGAAGGATATGGGCCGAGGATAAAGGGAGGTGGGCATATTAAATAAGGGGAGGTGCTGTGGAATGAAGTTCCGGTTACAGGATTGGAAATTTCCAGAGGTGGACCTGATCCTTGTTCTTTGTTATGGTGAGCTGCTATGGATAAGGTGTTTAGGAATAAGAAAAGGCTTGAGTATGAGGAGTGTGCCATGGCACCGCAAATACGAGGGCTAGGAGAGTTATGGACACAGTCAGTTAAGTGAATAGGAGAAGACAGGATTAGGAAGTATCATGCCTGCCAGAGACAGCAAACCTGGTGTACAGATTAGTAGCTCTAAGGAGGAGTAGAATCGCACAGAAGGATTGGGGTAGGAACTTGGCCGGGTGTGGCCATCAATCAATAGAAGAGGGAGGGGGCAAAGACTGATGAATAGTGATAGACTGACCGCACAATAAGTGAAATGAGACAGGAATTGTATTGTATTGGGTAAGTGTGCTTATAATTGGGCCCTCTAGTTGCTAAAATATATACTCTGCTAATAGAAAAGTCAGGAAAAAAAAAGAACAGGCAGGGAGGTTCTGAAGCAAGTTTTTTTTTGGGGGGGCACTGCAGCAGTCTCAATGGGACACAGAGGTCAAGGGTGCAGTCCACAGACTTACAGCTCTAAGAGAAGAGGCACAGGGCTCAGGGCAGATAGCATCACACTACCTTAAAACCTCTCTCAAAACTTAAATCAACTCTAAGAAATATCTACATCAGACTAAACATTACTTAAAGTTAGAAATCAAAAACATTTCAAGCAGAGATCAGTCCTAGCATTAATTTCTTGGCAGCAGTTCCTAGAATACTTCTGGATTGCTGCACATACTGTGAGTAACACTGGCAAACAGGAGCAAGTGAGATTCCTTCGGGATAGATGCCAAAATTCAGAATTCCAACCCATACCTTGCTTGGAGGGTGAGCTTCGGGCAGCTTCTCCTTAGTCTGCTTATCAAACTGCAGAATGCAGTTTGCTTTAGAGGAAACAGCCTGAAAGAGAACCGCAGTCCCCCTTGCTTGGAGGGTAATCTTCGGGCAGCTATGGAGCCCAATGGAGCTTTTCCTGCAATAAACTTGAATTGAATTAAAATACCCATTGCACTGCCTCAATTGTTCACTGATACTCAGGGGAGATTTTAAATACCCACTGCACTGCCTCTATTGTTCACTGATACTCAGGGGATTTAAATACCCACTGCACTGTCTCTATTGTTCACTGATACTCAGGCGATTTAAATACCCTCTGCACTGCCTCTATTGTTGACTGATACTCAGGGGATTTAAATACCCACTGCACTGCCTCTGTTGTTCACTGATACTCAGGGGAGATTTTAAATACACACTGCACTGTCTCTATTGTTCACTGATACTCATGGGGGGAGATTTTAAATACTGACTGCACTGCCTCTATTTTTCATTGATACTCAGGGGCGATTTAAATACCCACTGCACTGCCACTATTGTTTACTGATACTCATGTGGGATTTAAATACCCACTGCATTGCAGCTATTGTTCACTGATACTCATGGGGGAATTTAAATACCCACTGCACTGCCTCTATTCACTGATGCTTGGGGGGATTTAAATACCCACTGCACTGCCGCTATTGTTCATTGATACTCATGGGGGAGATTTGAAATATCCACTGCACTGCCTCTGTTGTTCACCGATACTCACGGGGGATTTAAATATTCACTGCACTGCCTCTGTTCTTCACAGATACTCATGGGGGAGTTAAATACACACTGCACTGACACTATTGTTCACTGATAATCACAGGAGTATTTAAATCCCCACTGCACTGCCTTTATTGTTCTGTGATATGGGGTGTAAAACTACACACTGCACTGCCTCTATTGTTCACTAATATTCATGGGGAAATTTAAATAACCATTGCACTGCCTCTATTCACTAATACTCAGGGGGATTTAAATATCCATTGCACTGCCACTATTGTTCACTGATACTCAAGGGGGACTTAAATAAATTCACTGATGTGGGGGAATTTAAATATACACTGCACTTCCACTATAGTTCAGTGATACAGGGGATTTAAATACCCACTGTACTGCCACTGTTGTTCACTGATACTCATGGGGGAGATTTTAAATACCCACAGCACTGTCTCTATTGTTCACTGATACTCAGTTGGGATTTAAATATCTACTGCACTGCCACTGTTGTTTACTGATACTCACAGGAGGATTTAAATAATGACTGCACTGCCTCTATTGTTCATTCATACTGACGGGGGATTAAAGACCCACTAAACTGACTCTGTTGTTCACTTATAATCATGGGGGATTTAAATACCCACTGCACTACCTCTACTGTTAACTGATATGGGGAATTTAAATACCCACAGCACTGCCTCTGTTGTTCACTGATACTCATGGGGGGATTTAAATACCAACTGCACTGCCTCTATTGTTTATACTCAGGAGGGTTAAATACCCACCACACTGCTTGTGTTCTCACTTATACTAACTGGGGGATTTAAATACACATTGCACTGCCTGTATTGTTCACTGTTGTTAGGAAATTTAAATACCCACTGCACTGCCACTATCATTCAGTTTTATGGGGATTTACAGTAAATACACACTGCACTGTTTTATTGTTCACTGATTTGGTGGGATTTACAGTAGATATCCACTGTACTTCCACTATTGTTCAGTGACATGGGGGATTTAAATATCCACTGCACTGCCTCTATTGTTCACCGATACTCATGGGGAGGATTTACATACCCACTTCCCTGCCACTGTTGTTCATTGATATTCATGAGGGGGATTTAAATTCCCACTGTATTGCCTCTGTTGTTCACTGATATGGGGAGATTTTAAATACCCACTGCACTGCTTCTATTGTAAACTGAAACTCACTGAAAAGGATTTAAATATTCACTGCACTGCCACTATTTTTCACTGATATTCATTGGGGGGGAATTTAAATACCCACTGCATTGCTACTATTGTTCAGTGATATGGGGGGAGGATTTAAATATCTATTGCACCACCTCTATTGTTCACTGATATGAATGATGTAAATACCCACGCACTGCCTCTGTTGGTCAGTTATACTCATGGGGGATTTAAATAGCCACTGCACGGCCACTGTTGTTCACTGATATGGGGATTTAAATTTCCACTGCACTACCTCTATTGTTTACTGTTATGAATTATTTAAATACCAACTGCACTGCCTCTGTTGGTCAGTTATACTCATGGGGGGATTTAAATAGCCACTGCACTGCCACTATTGTTCACTGATATGGGGGATTTAAATTTCCACTGCACTACCTATATTGTTCACTGATATGGGGATTTAAATACTCACTGCATTGTCTCAATTGTTCACTTACATGGGAAATTTAAATACCCACTAAATTATCACTATTGTTCAGTGATATGGGGGATTTAAATTTGTACTGTGCTGACTCTATTATTCACTGATATGAGTGATTTTAAATACCTACTGCACTGCCTCTATTGTTCACTAATATAGGTGATTGAAATACCCACTGCACTGCCTCTGTTGTCCACTAATATAGGTGATTCAAATACCCACTGCACTGCCTCTGTTGTCCACTGATACCCACATCGGGGACTTTAAATACCCACTGCATTGCAACAAATTGATCCAGTTTCTGCTGAAATTATGTGTGTGTGGGGGAGGGGCATTGGAGGTCTCTTTGGGTAAAAATTGATATCTGCAAATGTTTGGGGTGATATTTCAAATTAATTTAGCAAGCTTCAGCCTAGAGTAACTGTTTGTTAAAAACAGTTTAAACTATACATGACTTTGCTGTGGACCAGTTATGGATGCAATGCCACCTCTAAGGCAGGCTGTTCAGTCTTTCACTATTTAAAACAACTCTGCATGCAGCTCCAGTGGTCCACTGGCACCAACTTGTGTTGCACTGCAGGTAAACTGGTTCTGAAATTGATTCAGGTCACAGCATTGGTGGGAAGGCCAGGCAGGGATCCAGGTTCTGAAACAGTTTTAGATTGCAGCATTGGTGGGAAGGCCAGGCAGAGATCTGGGTTCTGAAATGGATTCAGGTTGCAGTATTGGCAGGAAGATTAGACTGAGGCCTGGGTTTAGAAACAGATTTAGGTTGCAGCATTGGTTGGAAGGCCAGGTGGAGACCAGGGTACTGAAATGGATTCAGGTCATGGTATTGGCTGGAAGGCCAGGCTGAGATCTGGGTTCTAAAACTGACTTAGCGTACAACATTAACTGGAAGGCCAAGACCCAGGTTCTGAAAATAATTCAGGTTGCAGCATTGGCTGGAAGGCCAGGCTGTGGTTGCTGAAGCTCAGCAATGTGCCTCAGTTGGGGTAATGAGCTCCAATGCCACAGCACCCCCTGTGGCTGAGCCCAGGAGCCTGCTCTTACCAGAGGTATGCTGTAATATGCAAGAGGCACCACCCCATGCCACGGGATAGTGAGAGGAACTTTGGGCAGAAGAAAACCGGTGGGTGGCAGAGACATGAACATTGAGTCATCTAGCTGATGGTCACTAGCACCCTCTGGCCCTGCTCCATGAGGATCCCCACCGATTTTGACTATGAAAGGGCAGATTTGGGGGTCACTGGCACCCCAGGACCTGATTCATGTGGATCTCCAGCATCTCCAACAGTGGGGGACAGAGAGGTCTGAAGGGTCTCTACTACCCTCAAGCTCCACTCCATGAGGATCTCCACTGGCCTCAACAGTGAAGGGGCTAGACAGTGATAAAAGGTCACTAACACCCTCAGGCCCCACTCTATGTGGATCCTCACTGGCTTCAATGGGGGAGTGGCATTGAGGGCTGGGGGTCCCAGTGGCACAAGACCTGATGGAAGGAAAGTAACAACTTGGGGCAAGCAGCTCTGTGAAAAACAAGCATTTGTCAATGCTGAAATGTTGGCTTGCTAGCATTGGCACTAGTAGTGCAGGAGTTAGAGATCCAAAATAGGAATGGCAGTGAAGTATTGAAGTAATGCCAACCCCCACTCTGCAGAGACTGACAGGTGTTGGGGGTGTGCCTTTGTTCATCGGCCATAACACTCATGCCATTCCACCTCACCCCACCCTGCAGACACCGATAGGTGCCGCAGTGTGCCTCGAGGTTCTCAGCCCTTACTCTCACCCCATTCCATAAGGAAATAAGCTGAGATGAGTGCAGTATAAGAGAATGGGGTGAACTTTAGGGCCAAAGACTACAAGGCACACCTTGATGCCTATCAGTGGCTGTAGGGTGGGGGTGGGGTGGAATGGCGTGAGCATTACGGCTGATGACCCCAAGTCACACCCCCCATCTGTCAATCTGTACAGGGTGGGTGTTATGGTTGGAAACCCTAATGCCCCAGGCGTTTGTTGGTATTTTTGCTCCAAGTTTTCAACATGAGCTTTTTGGGACCACACACCCCATGAACAGTAGCAGTATCATTTCGTTACTCAATCCCAAAGGTGATTTTGCACAGCAAGTGTGCCATTCAGTGCCACAGGTGTGAAAACACATTTCAGGCAGGATGTGAAAATTACATTGTACTGTTCATGAGGAGGTGTGAAGAAATGGCAACATTGAAAATCTGGAGTGAAAATATGAAAAAGTGGTGAAGTTATGAGGTGTTTAGAAACTGTGCAATGCATGCTCATAACACAGTAATTTTGGAATGTTTTCACCAATTTTCAACATGGCTTTTGGGACCTCCCTCATGAACAGTGGCACTTTGATTTTGTTAATCTATCCTGAAAGTTGATTTTGCATAGCGGCCGTGCCAACATAATTAGGTATTTGGGACCCACCTCATGAACAGTTGCACTGTCATTCCATTAATTAGTCCTGAAAGGTGATTCCATGCAGTGATCACAAAATCACCTTTCAGGACCGAGAAACAAAATGACAGTGCCAGTTTTCACAAAGTGGGGTCCCAAGAATCCCATGTTGAAAATTTGGGACCAAAACTCCAAAAATTGGCTGAGATATCAATCTAAGTTGAAACCCCCATTGGCTGCCATTATAGGGCTCACCGTCATTTCTTCAGTTCCCGTTGGTCTTTGAAGAGTGCAGACATGTTCTGGTCCACAGAAGATCGCTGCTGTCAACCTCCAGAGGAAGTATAGGTCGAGGGGTGCAGGGAGGTAAGTGCACAAAGGGAGGTTGTAGGTTGGGGAGGGGCCAGCAGGAATGATGAGGGACTGTTTTCTTTTTTTTCAGGTTTAAAAAAGACATTGTGGACTGTTTTCTTTTTACAGGTGAAATATTAACAAAATGGATTTTGACACACTGGAGTGGGCTCCCAGTGTGCCAGAGTACTAGAGGAAATTAGGTACCAGCACAAAGTTGGCACCTGAGGAGGGTCGGGGTGTGGGGGCGGTGTATCCGACACTGGGAGTGGGCATCCCGGTGTTGGAAACATCAAAGAGGTATTTTTTGGCACACTGGGGTGGGCTCCCAGTGTGCCACATTAATGAGAGGAGGGGGATACATGCTAACATGGGGAATGAGCACCCCGATGTCGGCAGGGGAATGGAGAATGGAGGGTGTGGAGTGGGCAGCAGCAGTGTGAGGGAGCTAACATTTAAATTTGTTGTCCTGCTATGTGCCTGGTTGGGAGGGAGGGGGGACTGCTGCTACAGTGATGAAACTGCCCCTGATTGCAGCGGCAGATTTCTTTCAAGTGCAACACTCGCTCTGAAACTGCCATCATCAGCAGCTTCAGCATTAATTGTTGGCCAAGGGACACACCCATTAAAGCATCCTCTGCATTGACCACAACACTGCCGCACCTCTACAATGCTCTACTGTCTCAATATGTTTCTGTGTGCTGCGTGCACAAGCAAACACAAAAATCAAAACCCTGCTGCACAGCTAACATTTCTTTACTGTTCCAGCTGTATACAGAGCACTAAATTATCTTCCTTTTTTCCAACCTCTTCCTGCTCCCTTCTTAGGAGGAACAGAGGTAGGATTTTGAAATCAACAGCCACCAGAATTCCTGATAATAGGCTTCAAACCTAGAGAGAGATTACTTTATCTGATTATTTTATTTCTTCGGGTCTTTCCCAGTTGGGGGGGAGAGAGAGACAGAGAGAGAGAGAGAGAGACATATGGAGAGAGAGAGAGGGAGAGAATGAGAGGAAGAGAGAGAGAGAGAGAGAGAGGGGAGAGAGAGAGATAGAGGAAAGACTGAGCGAGAGAGAGATGGAGAGAGAAGGATAGAGACAGAAAGGTGGAGGAAAGAGAGTGAGAGAGATGGATAGAGAGGGAGAGGAAGCGGGAAAGAAAGAGAGAAAGAAAGAGAGCGAGCAATAGAGAGCGAAGGAAAGAGAGGTATGAAATTTAAAATATAAAAGAGTAGCAGACTCTGTGTTTGCTATTGCCACCTCAGCTGTTACAGAGTTCTGTCACTTGTGAGTAAAGCAGTAACCCCGCCCTAACATGTAGATATAAACCCAATAGCTTCAGCATTAACTGATCTGTACGTTGTACTGTTTTCTGACTTATCTGTGATCTGCACTGCACTTTCTGTAAACCATCCTGTATGGAAGACTATTCTGTGAGCTGCACTGCACTTTATGTAAACCATCCTGTATGGAAGACTATTTTGTGAGCTGCACTGCACTTATGTTGCCCTTCCTTGACATGGAACCTTTGAAAAAGGACACTTGTGCTCAAAGGTATTTCCTAATAATAATAAATTAAAAATAAATAAAATAAACATTGCAGTTCCATATAAGACAGCTAGATAGACAGACAGGCAGGGAGGCATACACACAGACCGACTGACAGGCATGGATAGATAAATTAATAGGCAGATGCTAGACAGATACAGAAGTAGGTAACATTCCAAGTCCCATTTTGTAGCACTGCACAAGGGCAGTGGTCCTTCATGTATAAGGCCCCTCTCTGGCTAAATTCTCTTAGCATTACTCTCATTTCTGAACTGAAGATTGGCCCTTTCAGGTCTCAACTGCAAGCTCATCTCACTTCGCTCAGCATGTGACGGCAAATCCACTTCTTAATGATGGCAAGAAAATTGTCCAGAATTTCTAAACTGCTGCACTTATCCCACACCCACTGCACCTAGTATTTCCCTGACAGCTGGACTCAGCTTTCCTTCTCCTCACGTTACCAAAACTCCCTAAGTCTCATCAGTAAAACACTATGTGCCAGCTACTCCCCCTTTCCAGCTACGACCTGTTAGGTACACTCTCCTCTCTTACTGTAGGGACAAAACCCTCTAGGCTGCTCCTCCTCTTCTAACTCATTGCTGTTCTACTACCTTGCTGCCTTGGTACGCTGCCCTCTCCTGGCATTTTTGCCCTGTTCAGCAACGCACTAAGTTTCGCTCAGCCCCCCACCTGCCCAATACAGGTCATAGCAATTTTTCCCAAACTTCAGCATTCTCAAACTTATAATCTCTATCTTGTAACAATGTACCACTATACCATTGTAACTTATCTTGGAATTTGCTTGTATGTAATTGTACTCTGTAATTTAGCAGTTATTACCTCTTTGTTGTATGGAATTATTTCATTTGTCTTCTTAATGTACTTATTGTTCATGTAACTGTTCAAAGTGGAAGCTTTGTAAAGGAACAGTTTTGCTCAAAGGTTATTCAATCTGAGATTCAATAAATAAATAAAAAAATAAAGATTGCAAGACAGATTCAGCAGATAGATACAGTCTATAGGCAGACAGATATGATAGATAGATAGTGTTGCCAGACAAATTACTACTGCTGATAAACAGACAGATACAGTAGGTAGATAGCTAGCTAACTTGATAGTTAGCTAGCTAGAGAGATAAATAGACAGACAAATAGACAGATAGATGGGTAATGTCTGTAAATAGATATTGACTGTGGACAGAGACAGACAGACAGGCAGATAGATAGATAGATAGATAGATAGATAGATAGATAGATAGATAGGTACTGTTGTCAGACAGACTACTACTGCTGATAGACAGATACAGTAGATGAACAGATAAATAGAGACAGTCAAATAGATAGATAGATGGATACTGTCTGTAGATAGATACTGACTGTAGACAGATAAACAGACAGATAGATAGCTATGGTTGCCAGACTACTACTGTTGATAGACAGACAGATACAGTAGATAGACAGATAAATAGATAAACATATACTGCTGCCAGACAGATTACTACTGCTAATAGACAGACAGATACGATAGATAGATAGATACGAACATACGAAATTTGCCAGCAGATAAAGGCCTAGAGGTCTATCAAGTCTGCTCGAATGTGCAGCTAGCACCCCTTATTCTGCAGCTGCCCCTCCCTTCCACCCTTCCCCTTCATTAACCCTCCCCCTTGTCCTGTCCCATCCTCGTTTGAAGCAGTCCACTGTTCTACTGCATACCACTTCAGCAGGTAACGCATTCCACCCAGCCACCACCCTCTCTGTAAAAAAGTGTCTCCTCATCTCCCTCCTGAACCTTCCTCGCTCCAGTCTCATATCATGGCCCCTGGTGGCCCTCCCCTCCCTTACTTTGAACAGCCCCTCTGTATCCGTCTTGTTTATTTCTTTCATGTTTTAAAGGCTTCAATCATGTCACCCCTGTCTCTCCTCTCCTCCAGTGAGTACTTGTTCAACTCCTTCAACCTCCTCTCGTATGATAAGTCCCCCAGCCCCTTGATCATCTTTGTCGCTCTGTGTTGTACCCCCTCCAGTAACTTAATGTCCCTCTTCAGATACGGATGCCAGTACTGCATGCAGTACTCAGGTGTGGGCTAACTAATGACCTATACAGTGGCAGAATCACCTCCTCCCTCCTCGAGGATATACCCCTTGCAATACAACCCAGCATTTTGTTGGCCTTTGCAGCTGCCTTCCTACATTGTGCCGAGTTGTTCATTGACCCTGTAATGAGCACACCCAGATCCTTCTCCTCCTCTGTCTGGGCTAGCTGCACCCCCCTAGCTGGTAACTCCTCCTTGGGTTCTTCATCCCAAAATGCAGCACCTTGCACTTTTGGCATTAAAGCCAGTTGCCAGGTGTCTGACCAGGTTTCAAGCTTTGCCAGATCATCCTGCAACCCTTGCCATCCCCTAGGTCATCCACCACCGCTTCGTTGGTATCATCAGCAAACAGGCTGATCTTGCTCTTGATGTCCCATGATATGTCTGCAATGAATATCCCAAACAACACTGGTCCCAGCACTGAGCCCCTGTGGAACACCGCTCGTCACTGCCCTTGGGTGTGAGAGCTCCCACCCACCACCACCCTCTGTTGCCTTCCCTGCAGCCAGTTTCTCACCCATCTCACCAGCTTTGCACCTGCCCCTGTGCCTACTAACTTCCTTCCCAGCCTTCCATGTGGCACTGAGTCGAATGCCTTACTGAGTCCAGATACAGACATCCACTGCATGGCCCCTGTCCAGTTGCCTAGTTACCCAGTCATAGAACTTGACCAGGTTGGTTTGGCAGGATCTGCCACATATGAAGCCATGCTGTCTGCTGTCCTGTAGTCCTTTGGCCTCTAGGAGGGCCACCAGCCTCTCCTTCAGGATAGTCTCCATTAGCTTACCCATGATGGATGTGAGGCTCACTGGTCTGTAGTTTCCCGGTTCATCCTTGGGGCCACTCTTGTGGAGGGGCACCACATGAGCCATCCTCCAGTCCTGAGGTACACACCCCGAATGTAGTGAGGCATTAAATAGGTCTGCCAAAGGTTCTGTAAGGACCTCTGCCAGCTCCTTCAGTACCCTGGGGTGGATGCCATCTGGGCCTGGCGCTTGTCCACCCTCAGTGCCTTCAAACCCTCTCGAACTCTGCTCTCCATGATTCCCCATCTATCACCACTTCCCCTGCTTCTGCCATTTCTCCCACCTTGGGTGTCACCCTCTTTCTTTAGTAAATACTGAGCAGAAGTACTCATTTAGTGCTTCCACCTTATCACACCCTGCTTCCACCCAACCCCCTCCTTCCTAATCCTTACTAGTGGTCCTTACAGCTCCTTTTCTCCTGATGTACTTAAAGAAGTCCTTCTCCCCTCTTAATGCCTTGTGCCAGCCTGAGTTCCAGAGATGCTTTGGCTCCTCACTGCCCTTGTCACCTCCTTCATTCTGTCAAGTACCTCCTGTCCTCCCCTCCCTGTTTTCTTGTACTTCCTAAAGGCAGCTCTTTTCCTCCTTACCTTTTCCATGACCTCCTTGCTCAACCAGACCAGTTTCTTAGCCCTAGCCTTCTTGCTCTGGGCTTTGCAGCAGGTTTTGGTTGCCTCCACTATCCCCAGCTTTATGAGCTCCCACCTCTGGTTAGTGTCCATACTAGATTGAATTCTGGCCAGGTACCCTTTTACTACTTCCCCCATCCTCCCAAAGTCGGCCCTCCTGAAGTCCAGCACTATTGTGCCAGATTCCACTCCTTCCTTGCCCATATCCAATGTGAGCCATACTGAGCGGTGGTCACTCCCTGACAGCGGTTCCTCCACTGTAAGTTCTCTCACAAAGTCCCCATTTGCCAGCACAAGGTCAAGGGTATTTCCTAACCTGGTTGGTTCACTGATCATTTGCAGCAGGAAGCTGTCCTGGAAGGCATCCAGCAGTACCTGCTCCCTTCTGTTCCTGGTTGTTGGGGTGCTCCAGTCCACTCCTGGCATGTTGAAGTCCCCCAAAATCACCACACTCTCCTTCTCGCAGGTCCTCCTGATCTGTTCCGCTAGTTCCCTGTCTAACTCCTCCGTCTGAGATGGTGGCCTGTATACTACTCCCATTCTAAGAATCCTATTCTTGGAATCCTGGATTTGTATCCAAAGTGACTCCGTACTACCCTCCTCCCCTTCCTCCCTTACACACTTCAGTCCTTCCTTCACATATAGTGCCACCCCCTCCTTTCCCAATCACTCTGTCCCTACGAAATAATCTGTGCCCTGGTACAGACAGGTCCCAGTCATTGTATTGGGTGGCCCATGTTTCCATGATGACTGCAATGTCCACCTCTCCCTCTGCCATGAGAACCTGTAACTCTGCAGTTTTCCTCCCAAGGCTCCTAGCATTAAGGGTAACCACCTTCCACCCTTTTCTCCCCTCCCATCCTGCCCTCCTTTCCTAGCATCACCAACAGTACTTGCCATTTGTCCTTTGTCACTGTTATGGGGGTAGCTCATATGGTTTCCCAACCTGTGGTCTCTGCATATCTCTTCCCCAACTGCCACCCTCCACTCCTAGTTTATAATTCCCAACTTCCTCTATGTACTCCTCCATCCTCTGTTTCAACACTTCCTTTCCCTCCCCCTGTCCTTGGCATAGAGACTACTGTTCTCCCAGGTCCCTCCCCCCCCCCAACAGCCCATACCCTTTAGCACAACACCAGGTTCTTAGCCATCCGTTAAATTCCTCTATTCTCAGCTTTCTTGTTGGACTTGCCTTTGGCACAGGAAGTATCTCTGAAAAAGTTACTGATCTTCCTGCCCCCTCACATAATTGTGCTAGTTCCTCAAACCTCCTCTGGACTGTATCTACTGTCTTGTCAGCCAGGTCGTTTGTCCCAAGATGTATAATTAAATGAGGCTTGTCCCTACCCTTCTAGCATATTTCAGAAGACTGTCCCACCCTTTCCACTGTCATTCCTGGCATGGCCTCCACCCAAATGCGACTATGCTCTCCCTTGCTACCCCCACCTAACTCCTCTTAGTATTGAGTCCCCAGCACTAAGATTCCACCCCTCTTCTCACTGCTTGCTTCTATTCATCTCCCTCTCTTATTTCCAGCCCTCTTCTTCCTCCTGCACATTATTTCCCCCTTTTACCCCTGTTGCAATTCTCCCAGCAGAACGTCCCCCCGCTCCAGTTTGGTCCAGGCATTTATCAATTACTCCTCTAATTTCATCATTTCCCTCCTCCACCTTCTTCCTCTCTAGCAGTGCAGAGCTGTTTTCTGAAGGCCCTTCACAAATGCCCGCTCCCTCTCTCTGCATAGTAACCTGTTCTCTCCTTTCCACTCCATGACTTTTGCCACTTCTTCGCCTCCCCTCACAAGTCCCTATCTCCTCCTTCCATTTGTCTTTTGTCTCCTGACCTGGTTTCCCCGGCAATTGTTCTTCCTGGCCTGGGCCCCTTTGTCTCTGCTTCCCTTCTTCTGACCCTCTCCTCACCACTGTTGGCTTAAGTCGCCCTCCCTCATCTCCCCTTCTTCCTCCCTCCAGTATTGGGCTAAACCCACCCCAATCTGCCTTGCCTGTCTTAGTTCCTCCTGCAGACCCTCAATCTCCTTTCTAAGTTTTTCTATGTGGTTGCACACTAAACATCCTCCCACACTCCAGGCAATTTTAGAAAGATTGGTGCACCGCAGTTGTTGCAGCCTACCACCTACCCATTGCTGTTGTTGCCCTAGCGCGCCCCCACCCTTCCAGATGCAGGATACCAAACACCCCCAAGTCTCCCCTCCCTCCTCTATCAGTGCAAAACATTTTTTTATTTCCTTCCTCCTTTGTTGCACACGTTTAAATATATTGAGCAACTGTT
Organism: Neoceratodus forsteri; assembly: GCA_016271365.2. NCBI lineage: Eukaryota > Metazoa > Chordata > Ceratodontiformes > Ceratodontidae > Neoceratodus > Neoceratodus forsteri. Next base: position 979,556,734 of record CM028136.1, on the reverse strand, counting down.
TTTATATTTCTATCCTTCCTATCCACACTCAAAAACAGACTTTAAGTAGCCATTGCACAACCTTCTTCAAACTCCTACTCCTCCTTTCCCCAATGCAATATCAATGCAAAGAAGTAATAATGAAAGCTCCTAGATTTGCATTTACTTCCCTTCCACTGAGAGAGCAGTCACCTCTTCACTTGCTGCTGTTCCTTTCCTGGATGTCTGCTTTTGCTATGACAGGTGCATATCCTTTGCCTGTTTGAGGAAGTGATGTCAGAACCCCTGGTATAAAGGAAATAATGGACCAAGGGTGGGACCAGCCCAAGTCTTCCAGAAACAATCAGGTAGCTGAGGCCTCTGGTCAGACCATTAGCACCCTTCCCCCACTCTGCATTAAAACTTTGCAGCTAGTGGAGCCAGCAACAATGAATCACAATTCTACTCAAAGCCCCTAAAATAAGTTTGCTACCCAAAGAAACAGGACTCCAATTCAAACAGCTTCACCAACAACACATCAAAATAGGCTTGGAATTAGAAGATATATGTCTCCAATTCAAAGAAACAGACCCAGTTAAATCACACCAATTATGTTTTAAAACAGAAGAAATAGGTCTCTACAAATGCAGCCTGCCACACAGTGAATCAAACAAATGAGCCCACTTATAGCTACCAAAACAGGTTTCAAAATTCCAACAGCCCCAAACAATACCCTGCTAGCCCTTAGTAGTAAGAAAGAAAGAAATAACCTTCTACCAAGTAGAATCCACAAGAAACAATGTAAAACAACAAGAAGCTACTGTACTGTAGATCCGATCTTGTCCCCTTCTAGTTCATTCTGAGAAGCCAAAGCACTGAGTTCCAAACTCTGTGATTTCCCTTGTGCTGCTTTCAAAATCAGACAGATAGATAGATAGACAGACAGACAGACAGATAGAAAGATAGATACTGTCTGTAGCTAGATATTGACTATAGATAGACAGACAGACAGCTAGCTACTGTTGCCAGACAGACTACTACTGCTGCTAATAGACAGACAGATACAATAGACAGACAAATATATATTGTCTGCAGATATATACTGTCTGTAGACACTCAGACAGATAGATATATTCTGTCAGTAAATATATTTAGACGGACAGACAGATACTGCAGAAAGACAGACAGCAAGATAGATACTGTGCTTTGTTTAAACAAGTTTATTACATTCCAAACAAATACAGAAGAACAGAAATAATCAAGGTATGTTCACTTTCAACATTTCTATTTACAATGAAAATTATTAAAAGAAAACAATCTTAAATATGCAAGCAATAACACATGACTGGTGTGGTTTATCACCTGATAAGAGCACGCCCAGGGGTGTACTAGCGCCTCGTGCCTTATGCCACTGGGCGTGCTCTTATCAGGCGATAAACCACACCTTGGAGTATGTTATTGCGCTTATAAAATGGGCACTCTAGTAAAGAAGTTAATTGAAAAAACAGAAAGTAGAAAGTGGAAATAAAAAGAAGTATAATAATATAAACAGTAAAAAAATAATAAAAAGTAGTCCCTGCCATTGTGTTTTACTGGAGATGTTTAATGTAGGTGCTTGACTAGTGTTTGTGTCTACAGTCCCCAAGTATCAGTCACACACAGAAAAATATTCAAACCATGTTTTACTTCACACACAGACACATATTCAAACCCATTTTTTAAAAAAAATATTTCTTACTTTATGAGGCTGTTTCAGTTACAGGCATTGAATCACCGAGACAGTTTCAGTTGCAGGCATTGAATCACGAGACAGTTTCAGTTGCAGGCATTGGGAATTGACATTTGACAGTGTTTCTTGGCTCCCTTCCCGTTCTCGAAAATGAAAGCCGTTTTTTTTTAGGTTCGACATTTTACTGTGTTTATTTAAATTAAATGGCTTGCTGACTGGGAGTAGCATGTCCCTCAGCAGCCACCCGTACAAACTCATTTTGTGCTTCGATTTAAAGAAATAATGGTAATTCATGCTGTGTGGAGTTTTTTACTTTAGTTTTGTGTCGGATGTTGCGGTGACTGGGAGAATATAGATTAACGTGGTAACCGTTACCGCTTCGCTTTCAAATGCTGGGAGGAATCGAGGACATGGATGTACAGTGCACTGGCCAGGGCAAACGGGACATAAAAAAATGAACAGGTAGCAAGTCTGGAGACTGGAGAGTTTTGGTGGTACAGGAAATGTGGGGATGTTATGTTCTTTTGTGTTGGCGGTACACTGGTGCCACTCTCCTGGTGCTTTCGGTTGTGGTTCTGTTGCTCAGTAGGTGACGGGCTGCATTGGAGAAGCAGGATTGCCCGCGCATTAACACATGTGCTTTGTTTGGTTGCCACAAGTAGTGCTGGTTGCCTATGATATCATGTGATAAGGACACGGGTTTTAAGAGCAGTGAGTCAATCAGATTAGTTGATTTTAGATGCCCATTTTATAAAATTTTTAATATATGCTCAAAAGTACTCATATTTAAACAGGAAACATGAGTTATATATTGTATACACTTGAGCTTAGTAACTCAAACATACATTTCATCTACTGAATTAACACTGTAGAACAATATTTCAATGCAATGCCTCTAGAAATAATAAAAGGGGACCAAATTGTTTCAAATACTTTTGTGTTCCCTGATATCACCAGGGCATTTCTTTCATTACTGGCTTCCATTCCTTAAAGGATATACTGTTGACAGACAGACAGACAGGCAGACGGAGGATGGATGGATGGATGGATAGATAAACAATAGACAGATAGATAGACAGATAGATTAACTCAATGCGTATAATTTATACAGCTGTAATGGTGATACATTATACAGTTCAACATCTATTTCTGTTATGCCTCAATAAATCTTGTTCAGTAAATAATAACTGCATATGTAATGGGGTATCTCTGATAATCACGTTCGACCCCACGAGTAATAATAAGGCTTTCAAGCATACCCTGGTTTAACCACTGATGAGTTATGGGTCTTATCCTAACACATGAAGATAAATGTGCTCATCTAATCCAACACATTTCATAATGCGTGTTTGTTATTTACCTCTATGCTTTGATGCTGTCCTGCTGTCAACTCCACACTTTGTACTGTCATAATGACATGTCTTAATCAGTAAGAGGGCAGCTTTCACAGTGCTTAGGGACAGTGCAGTACCCTGTGCTGGATTCAAGCCTTAGCAGCAGCATGCAAGAGAAACAGCTACCTCCCCAGTAAAAACCTTGTTTATTAAGGAGTTGTACAGCAGAGAGATGGAGAGAAGAGACAGACAGACAGACAGATGAGTTCTCATAAATACTGTCCTCTCATCCCTTAGTGTATGAGAGGCTAGTAACAGCTTCATGAATATGCAAAGCCTCCTGTTACACTTACGATTTTCAGTGTAAAATCTACCTTACAAGGTTTGCATTAAAGCAATTAGCTGCAGCAGGCAGATACCATTTATCTTTTAAAAGCAAAGCATTCAGCTATAATTGCTATGCAATGTAAGAAACATGTCACGGGATTATTCTAAAATCTGGCTCAATGGTAATTGTAAATGATTTAGAGGTGTTGATCTGTCAAATCAAACATGTACTTCAAAGAGCAGATAATGTTCCATTTGTTGCAGCATCTGCTGAGATTAGGAATCAGGTCTCATGATGCAGCGTGTACTTTGTCTATGGACCTGGCAGCTTTTCCTGTTGGCATGTAGACGTGTCTATGATTTGCTGTACAGCCTGTTTCATCTGTTTGATATGTTTTAGTGTGGACAGATTCTGCACACATTGGCCATATTTTGTATTAACTCATCACTTTAGCATTGAAATTGCACAGCAGATGTAGAGACTTTACTCAATGCCGTGAGCTCTGATGCTGCAATGCATCATATGCTTTTGTCTGTTTATGTCTAATAACTTATGGATTGTATATAATTGATCATTTATAATTTTATTACATGTTGTACAGTCTGTAGCATAAAGAATGTACTGCCACAGGGACTCTTGAAAATGAGTCTCGACTGAGTCGATTTTATCCCAATTCATATTTTATTATGAATAAAATGTTACCATACCATACCATACCACACCATACCATACCATACCATACCATGCCATGCCATGCCATTCCATACCATACCATACCATGCCATGCCATGCCATACCATACCATGCCATACCATACCATACCATACCATACCATACCATAGCATGCCATGCCATGCCATACCATACCATACCATACCATACCATACCATAGCATGCCATGCCATGCCATGCCATACTATACCATACCATACCACACCACGCCACACCACACCACCCCCTACCCTACCATATCATGGTGATTATTACACTTTCTGTAAGCAGGGTGTTCCAAATGTGATGCTTTACAGCAGGGCCCAGCACTGGCCCGGATTTACAATTGGGGGCTGGAAGTTCAGGGAGGGTCATGGGTGTTGCTCAAGGTCAAACAGTGGATCTGGGGTTCCCTGTTCTGCAGACTGGTGCTCTAACCACAGACCCCGCTACCTTGGAAGCACCAAGATATCAGCTAATAGAAGAATGCTGACCTCCCCCACAGTGATGGCACAATACTGACACAGGTATTGTGCCATCTCTTGCTTCACTGTTTTCTGTGGTGGGCTGCGCCTCCCACAGCCCCCCATACAGGGGGCTCTGCCTGTCCCACCCCCCAGACTCTAGGATTCCAACTCCAGGTTGGAGTTGGTCCGGGAAGGGGGCAGAACACTGGGGGGAAGGCGAAACACAGAAAAAGGACCATTTCCGTGAATGTCACCGTAATGGTCTTTTTCTGTGTTTCGCCATCATGGTGTCGACCACAAGGACTGATACGCACTACCTTCCATAAATTGCATTGTGTGCAGCTGTCTTCATTCCCAGTGATAAACTCTCTACACTCACATATGTTATTGCAATGCAGTGCTGGAGTAAGGGCACCGATGTTTCTCGTAGGGCTCGTACAAAGTGCTACCAAAGCACTCTGTCTAATATAACATCCACACTTAGACTAAATTAAATTATTGTTCTCTTTCAAACAGAATTTGGTTCAGACAGGAAAAATTAGGGCAGGCAGAAAAAACACAAGCAGGCAGGAAACGTTTGCACCAGCAACTCAAAGCAAAATATGTCACTGAGACTTAAAAGCAATACTTTTCAGAATCCGTGCAGCATTTATTAAAGTGCCAAAATGTGTTCCATAAATAACAGAAGTAAGGAACAACAAGGTACAACCACTGTTTCATCTTTCTGCTAAGGCACTTGTAATTTCTCTAAGCACCTTAACCATTAAAATGTATACTTTTGTGGGCTTCATAATAATATTCTCATTATTTTGGGGAATAATCAGTATTCTCCTTTTAATTGTTAATACCCTTTATGAATGTGGATATAAAAGCATTTTGGGATAGAGGGTGCATCTTTGACAAAGCACCGACTCTTTGATGGAAAACTACAGCTTGTAGTATAGCATAGAGGTTAGACTAACAAGCAGTAAATGAGCTTAGTGTATTCAGCAGACCTGGATTTAATTCCCACAACTCCCACTTGCATACTGTGTGACCCTGAGCAAGTCCTTAACCTCCCAGTGCTCCTGGGTTGCCCCTGAAAACAGGCGCTTGTACCTAGTGGTCTTATCCCACTACCAAAGAATAATAAAAAAGTGCCTTGGGTTTTGGGGATGTTACTGTACTGTTTCTGGCACTGTACTATTTGTAGAATGCAGTTTGGGCACTTTAATAAATTTAGCATGGATTTTGAAAAGTAGCACTGTAGTAGGGTCACTTGATCAGGAGACAAACTGCAAGCAGACAACCGAACTCTGTGCATAAAAAATGCCAGATGGCATTTGTCATTTTATTTCAGGATTCAAGATGTCACAGAAATCAGAAGATTGTTTTTAGTTCAACTGAAACAGTAAAAGCAGTACGTTTTGCAATACAGGACCTCTCCTTGTCCTTCCCCTGCCTTTGGTCAGGAAGAACTAACCCTCTTCTCTCTGTTACCTGCTCAGGTAGTGCCTTAAGTACTGCCTGCCTGAGTCAGGTGATCTATCATCATCACAGAAAAACATTAAACAATTATATAGCCCCATTTTGTATTTCTAACCTATCTAGGCATATCATATATTTACTATAACCACAACAGAGGGGTGAGAAAGGAAACATAAGCTTTTTAAGGGTAGTTTCACAATACTTCAGTTCCTCAGGGTGTGATCGACAGTTGGCTTACTAGAAAAGGAGACCGCAAGGGGCTGCTGTCTCCCTATAGAGAATGCTCGAGAAACACTAGAGCTTGAGCAGCCAATGCCCTGTTCTGCTGCTGAGCAAGCTACAGCTTACCAGGCCACCAAACACTCTGGGTGGGATATTCAGACTGCGCCAGGCAGGGGTGCAATCCTGGGTGCAGTGCAACTGGGATGAGCCAGGGCATGGTCCGGGTGATATTCAACGGTGCTGCACCACAGCTCAGCACCATTGAATATGACGCTGAGGGCACATGCACTGTGCCAGTGCAAGTGGCAGCAGGGGGCAGGGGACTGCGCCAGCTGAAGTCTTGATTCGCTAGGATCGCTAAAAGCGATATTCAGCCATGGGCATGCAAATTAGGCGATAATGCATGCAAGGTGCAAATGGAGCCATTTGCATGTCATTATGCCCATTTGCATGTGGTGCACTGATCCCCAGTGGCTTACACTGGCACCCTGCCAGGCTGCAGCCGTTGAGGACTGACAATTGGCTGCCCTCGGGCAGGCTCCAGACCCATCTTCGCCCATTGGGCGGCATGTGTAGAACCCCTGTGGTCCAGTGGACTCACCCAATAGCCCAATCACGGGCTTGTAGTACAATATACCCTGGTGGTCCAGTGGACCGCTATCCTCTGCCTGATCACGGGAATGTATTTATATTAACCCTGGTGGTCCAGCGGACCCAATCCCCTGCCCGATCACGGGCATGTTTGTAGAATAACCCTGGTGGTCCAATGGACCCAATCCCTTGCCTGATCATGGGCTTAATAAAGATAGAACCCTGGTGGTCCAATGGACTGATCATCGTTGCCTGCTCACGGGTGGTAGTCAATCACTCTGTGTTCCAATGGTATCCTCTCTCCCCACCCGCCCACTGTGACCCCACCATCCTGCACTCCCCCAGTCAGTGGTGGGTGGCAGCTCCCCGCCTGCAAGCCACCTGGCCACCCACTGACTGACTTTATTGGAAAAGAGAGAAGGGATCTCAGTGTTATTCCAACAAGCCTTAACATAGGGTAGAGGGAATAAATGTACGGGTCCCAGCCTGTTAAGAAGGAAAATATGTCATATGTCACAAAAGACTAAACAAAAGCAAAGGACAAACAAGACAAATTACCAGCCATTTTATTTTATTTTTATTTGTTTCTTCTTTTTTTTCTTGTTTTTATTGGTTAAGAAAGAAAAAAAAAGGAGCAAGGCAAAGAATAATGTATTAGGTTGCTCGTTCTTTTGATTACAGCTGAGAGGCACATATACATTCGGTGTGCTGAAGGAAGAAGCATTCCAACTGGAACTTTCGACCTAACAGACATATGAAACACGAAATTAACAAAAAGAAAGAATAGAAACTGACAGCAACACAGGAATATTAGTCTAATGTATCAGTTAAATAAATATTCTGTCATAATGTCTAATGATAATGTGAACCATCTGACTGATATGTGCTATATGAAAATAAAATAAGTTAAAAAAAAATAAATGTGAGCTGGGGAGGGAGGTTTGGGGCCTGCATGCATGTCTGAAGCCTGGCAGGAGTACACCGGATCTGTATGCTGCGCAACTGGAGGAGCCATGAGTGGAGCTGGAGACCTGATCGGATGTTCCTAACGCAGCAAAACATGCAGACATATGGACTTTCTTTTAAATAAATGTTCCTTTGGGTTTATGATATGATGTCCTCTACAGCTCATGGGGGGCTGAATGAACATGCAATTTTGAGTAATGTGGGCATGGGGGTGGGTCCTGGGGAGCTACTTGGGTCAGTATGTCTGTTAAGGAGGGTAAAATAAGATAGGATAAAGCATGAAAGAAGTCAAGACATAAGGAGGGAGGGGAGAGACCCGAGGTATCAGAGCTGTAAAGGCCGGCTTTTTCTGGAAACAAATGGATTGTGGCTGTAATGGCTCTTAACTCCTTTTTCCTCGCAGGTAATGCGCACTGGATTGAAGAGCATTGAGCCGGTGGATGTGTCGGATGCTCAGGAGAAGGGGGGAAGAGTCTGGAGTCTGGTATCCTCAAGTCGCAAGGGTAGGGGTAAGTAGGGGCCTTATGCTACTGGGGTAGGAGACCTTAAAAGGTAGCAGGGGAAGGGGGCTACCGCAGTCTTGGAGGGAAGGTGTGGGATGGTTAGGGAGGCAAATAAAGATGCTGCTGTGGGATGAAACCAATGAGAAGAATTGAATTGTAAATCGTGGAGGGGGTCGGGTAGGGACTGAACCTGTGCTTAAAACTGCTTGTCACAGAAAACTACTGCGGGGGAGGGGACGGTAGATATGATTTTTCCTCCAGGTCCCTGAAATGGAAAAGGGACATAGGAGGACACTGTTGCAAGAGTTTTGGGGATAGGAAAATACAGATTACAAATACATGCGAGACATGTTCAAAGTTATAGTTTTGTTGGTTCAGAGGTTATTACAAAATTTAATATCCTGCCTGTTGAGAGTGGTTGGATTGGGGGAGGGAAGGGGGTGCATGACAAAGGATATCTAGGAATGTGCAAACACAGGAGTCGAACATGTATGATGTGTGTAGAAGAGGTTGGAACCCTTATTTTGAGGAAACCACAGAGGATGTGCTACAACTATAGATGGATACTGACAAGGTGATTATATCATGGAACAGTAGAGGTTTTAATAACCCCATAAAAGGAAAAAGGTGCTTTAGGCATTGAAAATAAGCAGGGCCAGATGGCACTGTTGCAAGAGACCACTTGAGCCCGGACGAACATAAGAAATTGGTGGGGGGATGGGTGGGGGCAGGCTATGTTGCTGCCACACATCTCACAAAGAGGGTGGTGTGCTATTTCATAAGAATTATCCAATTGAGGTTTCAAGAGTGGCTGCTGATCCTGAAGAGGGCAGGTACATTTTCGTCCACGGCAAAGTGGGCCAGGAGCAGATAACATATGTCAGCTTATATGCCCCCTCGATATTTGATGCAGAATTTTACAAGAAACTGCTGGATGTCATGATACGGGAGCAACTTCCCAACATGTGCTGGGGGGGTTTAATTGTGTAATGGAGCCTGGCCTGGACCACTCCAGGGGACTGGGTAGACATGAACGGACAGTTAACCAGTGGAAACAGGGGGTAGTGGATCTAGACTTAGTGGATATCTGGAGGGCTGCAAACCCTGGGGCCAAAGAATATACATTCTTCTCCAGCCCGCATGGAACCTGGTCCAGGCTGGACTACATATATGTAACGAGGGAGGGGTATGGCAGGGTATGGGATGTGACACATGGGCCTATATGCATATCTGATCATGCTATGATGGTATTGACGAGGCTCCCAGAGGAGAGAGTGATACCTTGCCCAGGATGGCGAATCCCCACGTATTTACTGTCTTCTGAAAAATTTAGAGAATTTTTGAAACAGCAGTGGGGATTCTATAAGGAGACCAATGAGATATCGGCCCCCTCTAAAGTAATGTACTGGGAGGCAGGGAAGACGTACATGAGGGGGGCAATAATTGGATATATTAATCGGTATAAAAAATAGAGGAAACTGCGCAGGCAGAATTTGGAGCAACAGTTGAAAGATGCTGAACTGAAATTGATTTTGCCAATGAACCAACTAGGGGGAAATGCTTGCATACGTGAGGCACTTTATATGGTGTTAACAGAGGGCCAGCACTTCTTTATTTTATGCTAGACAAAGGTTATACGAATGTGAAACAAACCAGGAGCTATTTGGCACGTCTAGTGAGAGGGTGGCGGGGTATGGCTGTTGTAACTGGGATAAAGGTTGGGGGTCAGTTACATGCCCAAGTGAGGGAACACGGGGAATTTCATGGCCTTCTATGAAAACCTATATAGATCAGAATGGGGATCACAACCACAAATGACACAGTTCTTGGAAAAGGTGAGACTCCCGGAATTTCTGATGGACAGAGGAACAATTAGGTGGGAAAATCACAGAGGAAGAGATTAGAAGGGCCATGACACTAATGAAGAAGGGTAAGACGGGGGGGTGTCCGGATGGTTTTGTTATGGAATACTATAAAGAATTAAAAGAGGAGCTAGGGGGGCCATGGCGGGGGAGGAGCAGGGACTGCCTTGGACTTGCTTACAAGCTATGATCTGCATGCTCCCTAAGCTGGGTAAGAGTACAAGTGAGTGTGGGTCTTACAGGCCAGTATCACTCCTCAATTGTGATGTCAAAATATTTGCGAAGGTGTTGACCTTGAGGTTGGAAGGGATCTTACCCACACTGGTCCATCCAGACCAGATGGGATTTATCCAGGGAAGACGACCTTACCACAATATGAGAAGATTATTGAATGTAATACAGTGGGTCATTTAGCATCCGGAAAAAGTGGTGGTGCTATCCATGGATGCCGAAAAAGCATTTGACCGAATAGAGTGGTCTCACCTCTTTGAGGTATTAAGGAGGGGATGATTATATTAATAGGGTCTGAATGCTGTATATGAAGCCAAGAGCACAAGTGTTGGTAAATGGGAGACGATCAGATATATTTGACTTGTATAGGGGAACACGACAGGGATGCCTGCTGTCCCCTCTCCTGTTCACCTTGGCCATTGAACTACTGGCTATCAGGATTAGGGAAGACACTGGAATACAGGGAATAATAGGGAAGTCAGGGACCCCACATAAATTGACCCTTTATGCAGATGATCTGCTGCTTTTCACCACGCACCAGGAGACCATCATACCAGCTTTATTACAGGTGTTACAGGAGTTTGCCGGCTTCTCGGGTACAAGGTCAACCTTTCTAAATCTGAGATGTTCCGGTTAAAGAATCAAAGAGGGAAGGACTAGTGACAAATGGGATTTAGGGTTGTTAACGATCACTTCTATTACCTCAGAATTCAAGTGGGTGATGACCTGGTGGGTTTGTATGGAATTAATTATGGGCCACTGTTGTGAACACTTAGGGCGGACATGGAAGATGGAGGCACTCCCATTTCGTGTTTGGGCCATAAACCTACTTAAAATGAATGTGCTCCCAGAATTCTATACATAATGCAGATGCTTCTCATAGGTCTGACTAATAAAGACTATAAAACACTAGACAGAGAATTCAGGGGTTTATCGGGCAGCATAAGACACCTAGGATGAGTTTATTGAGGTTGAAGGGTGAGAAGGAAAGGGGGGGGGTCTCAATTTTCCAGATTTCAAGAGTTATGCGATGGCCATACAGACCAGATATATCCAAGACTGGGTACACCAGTGGGAGGAAGCGAGGTGGGTAGACCTCAAAGAGGCAGGTATGCAGGTGCAGTTGACTACCTACCTGGACCCAGGAGGAAGGAAGATATAACGTGGACAACAGAACCCAAACCCACTGGTGGGATGGACCCTAGAGGCATGGGAACAAGTTAGGAAAAAGAGGACTGGGGGGATTTGAGGTCTGGAACAAAAGGGTAAAGTGTCTGAGAAACCTCTGGGGAAGAGGGGTGTTTTAGCACTATGGAAGAATTGCAGGAGAAATATAGCATCCCCGCTATGAATAGATATTAATACTTCCAGATTAGAGCATTCAGTACAGCACAGAAGGTACAGGAACCTCACCCAGAGCAACTCCGAACACTTAGAGGAGTTGATTTGATCTGCAAGGGTGAACCCCAAGGGGTTGGTGGCCAGGGCAGTTAGACAGGACAGAGATTTACTCCCCGATGGATCTATCAAGGTCAAAGGGCTATGGGAGAGGGACCTAGGAATACAGATCATGGGGAAGAACTGGGAGGTGGTCCTACAATCCCATATAGGACTGCTGATGTGTAATAAATTTAAAGAATCGCAATTTAAATCTCTGCACAGACTATACTGTCCTCCAGTGGTAGTAAACAAATTCCACCAAGCGATCTCACCCATCTGTGGGAGGTTCAATGTAGCTAGGTGCTTACATGCATTATTTCTGGAATGCTCATAACTAAAGGCCTTCTGGGCTGAAATAGCCCAGGCAGTGATGGGAGCACTCCATACAGGTGAAAGACTCAGCAATATCGCTATTGTTTGGGATGGAAGTCACTGCAGGAGAAGACTGGGAGGTATACCCCACAACGATACGGGTTCTTTAGCAATGGCAAGACACAGTATCCAAAATACATGGGCATCACATGCTAAACCAACCATAGGGCAATGGAAAACATTGATTATAAATAACTTGGCACTTGAGAGATTAACATTCCAAAGGTATGGAAAGGAGGAACTGTTCTTATCTAGATGGGGCCATTACATGAATTCACTTCCAGTAGGAGAGGCCGTGGCACTGAGGCAGGGAGTAACATGACTGACTAGGGGTCTATTTTATCTTGAGCCACGAAAGTTAATCTGAGGAATGGATATAGATACCTGTGAGCAGAGAAGTGACAAAGCGATGACGACGATACCTCTGAAGTGGCTCACAGGTAAGAACAGACTCCGGGTACAGGGTATTTGTTTATTAACATGGGGCGGGGAAATGCAAAATCCATATCTGGAAAAGTAAGACACAAATGTAAAAGTATACACACACATATGCAGAGAGATGATATGAACCTAGATAATACCTCTGTAGGGAGAGGAAAAGGAAGGGGGTGTACAGTATTAGGGACTGTGAATGCAAAAAAGGAGGTGGAACTAAGGGAAGAAAGAAAAGACATGGATGCTGTTCTGCAATGTGATGAAATATGTAATGCAGGTTTATGGCAGACTCCCTGACGTTGTGAAGGGGATTTGCGGCAAGATTGTAACAGAGTCCGAATACATGTCTGTTCTACCTTAATAAAAGATGTTTTACACAATAATCTGCGCTCATTTCCCATTCATTACATTTCTTCACTAGTACAGTAGTTATTAACTAGATAAATGCACTATAGTACCAAACTAAACATTGTATACAAATATACAACTAATGCAGTAGTTAGTAACGTAAGCAGTTATTATTGCTAAATCTAGACAGCAGTGTGTCAGCTCCTTACTTCACTCTAGAATGCAGCACCTCCTAATTTCTCTCACAGTAATAATAGTTTAGTCTAGGCAAGTACATTTTTCGGTCAAATTAATAAAGTATGTCAAGTACTTCTGGGGCTCGATTCTCAAAGCCCTGATAATGATTTAAGGTGCCTGCACCAAACATAAATGGCGCAAGTGGCACCTTGCTTCATAAACTGCCCCCTGAGCTGTTCACAAAGGCAGCCTGCATCAACAGCAGGCTGCCTTCCCACAAGGAGCATGCACCAGCCTTGCACCACTACACAGGCTGCGGCATGGTGCAAGAGGTCATGCGACAACGCAAGCTGCTGCATCCCCCTGTATTGTAATTCACAAAACTGTGCCAGGGAGAGAATTTCTAAGTACTCCTAGACCAGACAGTGCTGGTTTAAGGGTACTTAGAAATTGTCCTCCTGGGACAGTTGTACAATTGTGGCAAAATGCTGCTTCCAGAGCCCCTAGTAAAAGTCCCATCCCTGGTAGTATAGTGCTGAATCCTGATGCTGCCCACTCATTTGCATACTAAAATGCCCCCTTCCCGATGCCACCGTGAATTGTAGTACTAAAATGAACCTCCACCCAATCTTCGAGGCTGCCCAGTTATTACATCAATGAATTGCTCCCCTCTCTGATGCTGCCCGTATCAATTAATAAACAATCGACTTCCCTTGTGGTAGTCTAGTGCCCTCACGCATCCTCGTCCTGATCACCCATAATCCATATTGAAAAAGTCCTGGTGGTCTAGTGGACCCCTACCCCCATAATGCCAATCCTGTAGGAGATGGCGACTGGCTCTGCCCACCTCTCACCTCTGCGGCCAGCCGCCGACTGAGCTCTGAATAAACTCATTCTTACAGTAGCACGCATTCATTGAGAGCTCAGTTGGCGGCTTGCCATTTAGGTATGAAGGTGGGCAGAGCATCAGCTCATAGGCTCTGAATAAACGATACAAGTAAGGAGGTCCACTGTACCATCAGAACACCAATAATTCTGAAGTGCTCGAGGGTGTGAGTGTGTAGGGAGCACTAGAACTACAGTAGAGGAGATACTTGTATTTCCTAAAACTGCAACAACATCGGGGAGGGGGGACCCCATTTGTTGCAAGGGGCCTGCGGCAGACCCTTCCCATGCGCCAGGTGTTTGCCACACGGGAGAGGCTGTCATAAGTGTGGGAACATAGGTGCCGGGATCCCTCCTGTACTTGAACTGGATGCAGGGTCCCTGGTGCACGGGGCTTTGGTTTGCCGCAACTTGCACCAGATGCAGCCCCTTTTGAGAATTGGGCCCCTAATCCTTTTGGTTTTTCTCAGTTCTGGTTGACATTTGTTCCAAATAACCATGACTTAAATTTTTGGTATTCTCAGCCTACTCACACCTCTAGTTCTTGTGGCATGTTTCTGTGGACCCTCATCCTGGACCTCAAAAGTAATTCCCCATTTCAAACCTTTTACCACTGTAAATATCATAACTGAGTATTGTTTCTCCCATCTTAACCAGAGTTCCACCCAATTTCTTGTGCATTTGACAATGAAACATAGAAACATAGAAGTTGACTGACGAGATAAGGACCACAAGGCCCATCCAGTCTGCCCCTGTTGTTATGAAACAATGAAGCATTTCTAATGGACATTTTTAATATGAATCTGGCTAACTTATTATACAGGACTGCCAGTCTGGCCTCAAGAGTTTTTGTGGATCTTACAGTTCCATTGCCGTAATTCAGCACTGGCAGAAGGAGCTGGTTTATAATCAGACTTCTCACTTCATAGATAACATTTTGGTGCTTCTATGGAGAGCTCCCAATCTACCACGGATCTTTTTATTGTATGCAAGATATGGTGTCAAAATGTAAATGCCTATCAATAAGGACCCTAGGTATTTATTATATTCGTGAACATTTACTAACTGAACCCCATTATTTATCTCTGTATTTCATTTTTAGGAAATTGTTTTCCTCTAGAATGGAGCAGTAGGCTGTAACATTCCATGGAGCTTTGCTGATAGCTAGGATGGTACCCAGCTCTTACAAGAAGTCAGTGAGGAGCCAAGACAGAGACCTAGCAAGGGATGATGGGCAAACATAACTACTGCTAGGAAGGAGGAGACTGGAATGTGGGGAGATAAGTCGAAGGTTCACAGGGAGCTGTTGTGTGTAGACAGGAGCATACCGTTCCACTGGAGAGAAACAAATTGTATTGGACTGAATTCGCTATCTACAGTCCAGTAGAACTGGTTTCTCCCACACTGATGTCACCATAGGTCTCCTTCTTTTGACTTTTGAATGTTTGGTCATTATCACTGGTCACAGCTCACCATGGTAAACTTCTCACAAGCTGCCATACCCCCATTATAAAAAACAAAATAAAACAAATAAAAACATGTTTTAATGCCTGAAATGGGCCAATTGATCTTGGCATTCTTTTTGCTGTTAACAAATTAACTTTTTAGAAATACTATTGGTAGAGGTAATCCATTACTCCTGATCTCCAGAGCCAATTAATTACAGCACCCTCCTGAAGGCCCTTGTGGCCTTTTGGGTCCTTGTTGAAGTAGAGCTGTGTCACATAAGCTATACCACACCCCATTTTCTGCTCCTCCCAGACACATTAAATGGGATAAGAGATCCATCCACAGAAGGGGTCTGATTGCATGACATCAGGAGCGAAGCTGACAGGTGTGTAATAATTAGAACCCGAGGTGGCAGCTCAGCTGGTTGGGCACGTGGTTCCCCATCCAATATTTTTTATAGTGTATAGTTGGGTGGTCAGATTGTTCTCAGAGTTTAATGAACTTTGGCTTGTTGTCTGGAATGTGGAAAAGCAGTGCTGCAGCCATCGATGCAATTCACTTTAATTTTCAACTGCTTGATGTGTGCACAGTGGTTCTTTCTGTTTAAAAACAAAGCTTGTACAGTCAGAGGGTTTCAGAATGCTGTTATACCACAGAAGGGTACAGTACAGTCGTGTTCCATGACCTTTGAATGGTGGTACAGTAGAATTTTGAGAGGGATGGACAGCCATACACAACAATACATTGCTATACATTATATAGGGGATAATGAATGGGCCACTGTGCACAACAGGGTTGTGCTTCATTTGAGAGGTTGTCATAACAACCAGCTGACCTTGACAGTAAAGCTTGAGAGGTCTGCTATTGTTATAACAACCTCGAGAAGAAAGCACAACATTGTCTGTGCACTGTGGCCCATAGATTGCTCTTTATAGTATATGGGCCATTGCATATGTTTCAAAACTGTTTTCCGTACCCCCTCAGCCATGTCAAAAAACATCAAATCTGGAAGCAAGGAATAGCCATAAAAATGGAAGTTTATGTCCAGATACTTGCTCTGCCTCTCTGTGTGTGTGTGTGTGTGTGTGTGTGTGTGTGATCACTATCCATGAAACTTTCAATTGATGTCTTGTCTTACGGGTGGAGTGGGTAGTGATTCTTTTCTCATCAGGTAGCCCCAGATGATATCTTCATGGCTTTCATGAGTCCTCTTATTTTATTTTGTTACCAAGGGGCATACTACAATATCACAGTGACATTACAGGTCTGTGACTTATATTAGGTGTGATGGAAAACGATGATTCTGGGCTAACCATTTTGGGTGACCTTTGGTTGGCATATTTCTCATAGAAAGAAACTGGGTCTCTGGATGAAGCATCTAGATTACAGTATATTCATGGCTTTATGGCCCTGATGTCTCAAGGTTATCTACTGATCATCTCTGTCACATAACAGTTCCAAATCACCCATCTTAAGGTATACTACTCAGCAGTCCTCAATGAAAAATACAAGCCATGGTTAAAAACACTGGGCCGGATTTTCAGAGCCCTTGAAAATCACACAGCTGTGGAAAAAGATTGGCACAAGTGGGTTGCCACTTGAGGAGCCACAGTTTTTCCTGCAGCTGGGGTACTGTGCTTTATGACCGGCTCCGTGATTTCCATCAGCTTGTAGCTGCTTTTTCCTGGCACGCGGTCATAATGCTGTGGACAAAACCTCGCAAACTGTGACAGGGAGCTCCTGCCACTCTTGAGGACTGACCTTTTCTTAAATCTGTTGCAACAGTTCTTCTGTTTCTTAGCCTAATCTGTCTGTTACAATTTCTAGTCCATAAGGTTGTCCATCTATAGGCATCCCCTTCCATTTCTTGACTATGCTATTGTGTCCTCTTTAATTTTCCTTTCCCTGTCAGGTTCTCATGCCTAGTGTGACCAGGTGTAACATCTCCCACAGCTGTGATAAAATACAAGTCTCTCTAGCTGTGGAGATTTCAGACTGCAACTATAATTTGCAGAGGGGACTTAGTCCATTCGTTTTGAAAATCCATCCCACCGTGTTTAGTAGGGAACTTAGAGCGTACATACCTAAAGTTCCAATGCTATACATTTTGTCTGCCAGACTGTCCTAAAGCTTCTGTCCTAAACCCTTACCTAGTTTCTTTAAACTTGTGTTTTCGTGAGAGAGGCAAAATAGTTTCTCTGAAGGCAGACTGATTCCCATGAGTGATGGAGTTAGCATAGTGGTGCTGCATTAGATGCCTGTCAGCACTACCAGTATTCCCAAACAGTATTTGTTTCATATTCTAAGCCATCAATGTGACTAGGGATGGGGTAGGTGAGTTTTGTCAGTTGCCCACCATTGGATCACAGTTTACTGGTTTCTTTGGGTGTTAGGCAGGGAGGAAGATGGGCTTACTTTGGGTGTCAGGAAGGGAAGGGGTGGGAATTATTTTTGGTGTAAGGTGTAGAGCAGGGTGTGTATTCACTGGGGGGTCAGGCAGAAAGCAGGGTGAGCATTCCTTTGGGTGTTAGGGAGGGAGAAGAGTGGGTATTCCTGTGAGTATCAAGCAGGGAGCAGGGAGCAGGATGGGCATTCCTTGGGGTGTCAGGAAGGAAGCAGGGTGGGCGTTCCTTCGGGTGTCAGGTAGCGATCAGAGTGGGCATTCTCTTGGCTGTCTGGTAGGGAGCAGGGTGGACATTCCTTTGAGTGTCAGGTAGTGATCAGAGTGGGCATTCCTTTGGGTGTCAGGCAGGGAGCAGGGTGGGCATTCTTTTGGGTGTCAGGTAGGGAGCAGGATGGGGTCAGTAGGGAGCAGGGTGAGCATTCCTTTGGGTGTCAGGTAGGGAGCAGGGTGAGCATTATTTTGGATGTCAGGCAGGGAGGAGAGTGGGCCTGTGGGTGTCAGGTAGGGAGTAGGGTGGGCATTCCTTTGCCAGGCATTAGTTGGGGAGGAGGGTGGGCATTCCATTGGGTGTCAGGCAGGAAGGAGATAGGGCATTCCTGTTAGTGTCAGGTAGGGAGCAGGGTGGGGAGTGGGAGCAGGGTGGGCATTCCTTTGGGTGGTAGGTGGTGAGGAGGGTAGGCAACGATTACTGTGAGGGTGGGGGACCAATCGGTACTGGTTACTATACTGGACCAGACTGAGGAGGACAAGTGACTGTAAAATATGAGGGTGGAAAAGGAGTGGATTGTGTTTGATCTCTCAGTTTTGACCAACTTCACTAGAGTGAGGAGAGAGAGTGGTTGTATGGTGCCAGAAAGTGGAGAGATGGGGAGATGCTCATCCTGCCTGAAAATGGTCCTCTGGCTCAGAGCGTTTACTCGGTTAACAAAGTTATAAATAAATGCTTGACAATGTTTGGGGCTGGGTGTCGAGTGTGTAAGCAAGGCGCTATGTGGTTGGGGCAAGGTTGTCTGATTATTTGTAAAAACAACTTTTTTTTAAATTTCTTTTTATGCTCCCTTCTTCACTCTGAGCCTGATCTCCTTTTGATAGCCCCAAGGGTATCACCATCTCCCTTACTTGACTGTCTCAAGGTGCCTTCCTCCATGGAGATGTGCATTAGCCCCCAGGCGTGGCCGAGGTGAGGGCCCAGTCCCTTGAGCTTCTAATCTTGTAAAGTGACAATTTAGGAGCTCCAGGCAGGGAGATCAGGTGTAGCTGGGGGATCTTCATCATCAGACTCTGGGTCCTCCCCTTTGGTTTTCACCCAGTCCGTTAGGAACCACTCGGTCGAGGATTGCAAGTATGTACATCACCATGTGATGTCACATGCAGCCAGCAAGGCTCCTCTCACCCCTGGTCATGCCAGACTCTTCCATCTCTTGCATCCAGGGGCTAGTGCGGCAGTGGCAGGTGAGGGCCTCCTTGTCGGGGAGGGCCAGAATCCTCTGGGACACTCAGTCCCCCCCCAGGCGCCCCTGGGTGACTCGGGGTTGTTTCTGGACCCATGTCACTGGCGCTGTGAGCATTAGCACAACTGCCATGCTAACAGGCTGGCTGTAAAACAACTCTTTAAAACAAAAACAACTTCACATAGTGGCATTGCAAGTTGCCCACCCTCACTTACTAACATGTAAGTGGCAATTTTTGAATGCTACCTGAAGTATGCATCAGGGCTGGGAAATACATTTGAGTGGGATTTATAAGAGGCCAATTCTGTGGTCTTCAGGGAGGGTGAAAACTTGCATATTTGTGAAACCTGCGTACAATAAAAAAAGAGTTATAAGTAAAAGAGAATCAGTGTTTGAAAAAATAACTACTTACTCGGCCACATGCAGTTTATGGTGGAGTTCTACATTGTACACAGTCCTGTAAGGCTCCATATAGGCTGCTCTGCAATTACATTTTCAATCACATCTCAGTGGCAGCCTGGCCTTTTCCTTAAATCTTCTTGTCACGTCGCCTGATGCAATCCTGTAGTCCTCTTCCCTGGTTGAGTTTTCTTGGCCCTCAGAAATTGTCCATATGGGATGCAGTTCGTGAGTCTCCTCGGGTAATAACACCTTGCATCCAACAACGCATTTCTGTCTGTAGGTTTTCCATGGAATTAAGTGCACAAATTGTCCTTCTTTTTGAGGCTGCCCAAGTCCAAATGTTTTATCTCGTCTCATTATAACTCAACAGGAACTTTACGTAGTCTGCTCTTGTATTCAGGTAACTGGTGTAATCTAAAAGTTCCTTCTCTGTACTATGTCAGGTGACTAATATATAGTCAATAAACTGTTTCCACATTATGTTTTATTTTCTTCTTCTTCACAAAATGGAACATTGACCCATTTACAAATCTTTTTTTGAAACAGTCCATAAAAATATTTCACAAGAAGGGGCTGTGGTAGAACCATTCATTGTTTTTTTATTTTTTTTTTTTTCACTGTTCCCTTATTTGTCAAAAATATTTTCCCACAAAAGTAAATTTTTAGTAATCTCTGCCAATTGTGCTATATACTCGCTGGGAGGTAATTCTCTCTTATCCCACTCCCTTGATGATTCTATTAGAGCCTTCTTTATCCCTTCCCCATTGTGTATAGAGTTGAATTTACAGGGTCTCTTCCTCAGAAGTATGATAGATTTACCCTTGCACTGAGTTGATATAGGGTTCCTATCTCAAAAATATGACATACTGTATCAACCCTACCACTGAGTCATTACAGGGATCCTGCCTCAGAAATATGATACATTAACCGCCCTAACATTGAGCCAGTACCGAGTCCCTACCTCAGAAATATGATACATTACCCACCCTAACATTGAGCCAGTACCGAGGCCCTACCTCAGAAATATGATACATTACCCACCCTAACATTGAGCCAGTACCGAGGCCCTACCTCAGAAATATGATACATTACCCACCCTAACATTGAGCCAGTACCGAGGCCTTACTCAGAAATATGATACATTACCCACCCTAACATTGAGCCAGTACCGAGGCCCTACCTCAGAAATATGATACATTACCCACCCTAACATTGAACCAGTACCGAGGCCTACCTCAGAAATATGATACATTACTCACCCTAACATTGAGCCAGTACCGAGGCCCTACCCTCAAAACATGATACATTACCCACCTAACATTGAGCCAGTACCGAGGCCCTACCTCAGAAACATGATACATTACCACCCTAACATTGAGCCAGTACCGAGGCCCTACCTCAGAAATATGATACATTACCCACCCTAACATTGAGCCAGTACGAGGCCCTACCTCAGAAATATGATACATTACCCACCCTAACATTGAGCCAGTACGAGGCCCTACCTCAGAAACATGATACATTACCCACCTAACATTGAGCCAGCACCGAGGCCCTACCTCAGAAACATGATACATTACCCACTCTAACATTGAGCCAGTACCGAGGCCCTACCTCAGAAACATGATACATTACCCACCTAACATTGAGCCAGTACCGAGGCCCTACCTCTCAGAAATAGCATACATTACTCCAACCCTAACATTGAGCCAGTACCGAGGCCCCACTCAGAAATATGACACATTACCCACCCTAACATTGGAGCCAGTACCGAGGCTCCCACCTCAGAAACATGATACATTACCCATTCTAACATTGAGCCAGTACGAGGCCCTACCTCAGAAATATGATACATTACCCACCCTAACATTGAGCCAGTACTGAGGCCCTACCTCAGAAACATGATACATTACCCACCCTAACATTGAGCCAGTAGCGAGGCCCTACCTCAGAAACATGATACATTACCCACCTAACATTGAGAGCAGTCAGGCCCTACCTCAGAAATATGATACATTACCCACCCTAACATTGAGCCAGTCACGAGGCCCTACCTCAGAAATATGATACATTACCCACCCTAACATTGAGCCAGTACCGAGGCCCTACCTCAGAAACATGATACATTACCCACCTAACATTGAGCCAGTACCGGTCCCTACCTCAGAAATATGATACATTACCACTTCTAACATTGAGTCAGTACCGAGGCCTACCTCAGAAATATGATACATTATCCACCCTAACATTGAGCCAGTACCGAGGCCCTACCTCAGAAATATGATACATTACCCACCCTAACATTGAGCCAGTACTGAGGCCCTACCTCAGAAACATGATACATTACCCACCCTAACACTGAGCCAGTACCGAGGCCCTACCTCAGAAATATGATACATTACCCACCCTAACACTGAGCCAGTACCGAGTCCCTACCTCAGAAATATGATACATTACTCACCCTAACATTGAGCCAGTTCCGGAGTCCCTACCTCAGAAATATGATACATAGGGCCGGCCCGGTGGCACTGAGGGTTGAGGCGCTGGACGCCACACCTCGTGCTATGCTGGCGACCCGGGTTCGGGAATGGACCCAGGTCATCAGGGGTCGGCTGGGGAAGGGTGGATGGAGCACCCCAATGGATGCTCTCCTCCCTCTGGGTGGGATGCCAGGGGCGCATTGAAGCGGCTGATGTCCTGAGAGGGTCGGTGGATGCACCGACTCTTGAAAGAGCACGGCGGCTCCTTCTACCGGAGCCGGGGAGGGGGGATGTTGTTAGGCGCTTGAGAGGAGCGTGCATCAGCATGCAGACTCTCTGTGCCGGCGTCTCAGAGGGCGGGGTTAAGGGGGGAGAAAACTACTTGGAGGAAAAATGCCCTCCGGTCGCCTAGATGAAGTCCTCCGGAGCTGGCCTTACCACCCTCCGACCAGGGGCAGACCCCAATGTGCAGCTGCCGCAGGGGGAAGGGGGGAAAGGGGGCCTCTTCTTGACCCGCCCGGGGGTAATCCGGGCCATCAAAGGACCCCCCAATGGTAGTGTGGCACTCTAGGGGCAGACCAAGCTGGTTGGTAGAGGTGGGGGTCATCACTCCGTGTAGGATGGAAGGAGTGGTGATTGGAAGGGACAGTAGGGAGTGGATAAAAAATAAGTAGAAAAAAAAAAAAGAAATATGATACATTACCCACCCTAACATTAAGCCACTACTGAGTCCCTACCTCAGAAATATGATACATTACCCACACTAACATTGAGGAGCCAGTACCCGAGGCCCTACCTCAGAAATATGATACATTACCCACCCAAACATTGAGCCAGTACTGAGGCCCTACCTCAGAAATATGATACATTACCCACCTAACATTGAGCCAGTACCGAGGCCCTACCTCAGAAATATGATAATACCCACCCTAACATTGAGCCAGTAACGAGTCCTACCTCAGAAATATGATACATTACCCACCCTAACATTGAGCCAGTACTGAGGCCCTACCTCAGAAATATGATACATTACCCACCCTAACATTGAGCCAGTACTGAGGCCCTACTTCAGAAATATGATACATTACCCACTCTAACATTGAGCTAGTACCGAGGCTCTACCTCAGAAACATGATACATTGCCTAATTCCTAACATTGAGCCAGTACCGAGGCTCCTACTCAGAAATATGATACATTACCACCCATTGAGCCAGTACGAGGCCCTACCTCAGAAACATGATACATTACCCACCCTAACATTGAGCCAGTACCGAGGCCCTACCTCAGAAACATGATACATTACCCACCTAACATTGAGCCAGTACCGAGGCCCTACCTCAGAAACATATGATACATTACCTACTTCTAACATTGAGCCAGTACGAGGCCCTACCTCAGAAACATGATACATTACCCACCTAACATTGAGCCAGTGCCGAGGCCCTACCTCAGAAACATGATACATTGCCACTAACATTGAGCCAGTGCAGAGGCCCTACCTCAGAAACATGATACATTACCCACTCCTAACATTGAGCCAGTAACGGGCCCTACTCAGAAATAGATACATTACCTACTCCTAACATTGAGCCAGTACCAGGCCCTACCTCAGAAATATGATACATTACCACCCTAACATTGAGCTAGTACCGGGCCCTACTCAGAAATATGATACATTACCTACTTCTAATATTATTGAGCCAGTACCGAGGCCCTACCTCAGAAATATGATACATTACCCACCCTAACATTGAGCCAGTACTGAGGCTCCTCAGAAATATGATACATTACCCACCTAACATTGAGCCAGTACCCAGGCCCCCACCTCAGAAATATGATACATTACTCCACCCTTACATTGAGCCAGTACCGAGGCCCTACCTCAGAAATATGATACATTACCCACCCTAACATTGAGCCAGTACCGAGTCCCTACCTCAGAAATATGATACATTACCCACCCTAACATTGAGCCAGTACCGAGTCCCTACCTCAGAAACATGATACATTACCCACCCTAACATTGAGCCAGTACCGAGTCTCTACCTCAGAAATATGATACATTACCCACCCTAACATTGAGCCAGTACCGAGTCCCTACCTCAGAAATATGCCATAGTAACCTAAGCACTGAGCTATTACAGGGCCCCTACCTCAGAAATGATATACTAACCCTAACAGTGAGCCAGTATTGAGTCCCTACCTCAGAAATACGCTATATTGACCTAAGCACCAAGTCATCACAGTGTCCTTATCTCAGAAATATATTAACTTAACCACTGAGTTATTACAGGTTCCCTACCTCAGAAATATGATATATTAACCCTAACATTGAATCCAGTACAAGGTCCCTACATCAGAAATATGATATAGTAACCTAATCAGTGAGTCATTACAGGCCCCTCACCAACATATGAAATAGTAACTCTTCTACTGAGTCAGTAAAGTCCTGCCTCAGCAATATGATTATATCAACATAACCACTGAGTCAGTACAGGGTTCCTACCTTAGAAATATGACTTATTAACCTAATCACTGAGTCAGTAGAGGGTCCCTACCTTAGAAATGTAAAATATTAGTCTCATCTCTGAATAAATATAGGGGGCTCGATTTCCAAATGCAGCTTAGATCAGTGCAAGGTGTGCTGAACCACCACGTGCAACAATGCTGGTTGCGCCAGGAACCCTGTCCCAGATTCTAGTAGATGACAGGTCCTGGTGCCAGAGTCCCTATTAATGCCACAAGTGGAGACATGCACCAAACAGGTGGTGCACTGCTGGGGACTGATGGAGGCTGCCATCAGCCCCTGGCAGGGAAACCCTGTCCCTAGACAACAAGGTCACGGTGCTGTAGCCACCAGATGGGACACACTACAAAGGGCTAAGCACATGATCATCCAACAGCTGCAAACGGTGGCAGGCATACAGTGTACTATTAAGGCTACTGACAGTTGCAGCAGTCCACACCCACAGGAGTGGTGAGCCAGATGTGTGTGTCCTTGGGCAGGAGCGGTACACAGCCTCCCTCTCCGACTAGTGCCATACTCCAGAAGTGGAGACATCACGATGACTGGAGCCACAGAGGGTGCTCACTGAACACTGCTGTGGCCCACGTGGATGTGGCAATTGCAGTGGTGCTCATGGGGTGTGCTGCAGCAGAAATTGTGGCAGAGCTTTGGACCCTAAAACCAAAGCTGCAATGTTATCCCGCTACATGGGTATCTCTTACAGCTTAAGTGAAATGGGAACTGGCTTAAAGTGGCATGGGTGCCTGCTATAGGATGTAGGCATGCCAAGGCAAGACCCGACCATACAAAACCTGCAGAAGACAGCCCTGTCCGATGATAGTCCCCCTTCAATGGAAACACTTTGGAAGCGCCCAGACATAGTCTCTGAACTCTGCCAGGGGGAAGAGAGATGATCCACCACCACAGCAATGCATCAGTCAGGCTGTCCAATGTGTACATACCCATGCAGGTGTGCAGCCAGGTCATGCCCCTGGAGTGTGCCCAACACTGTTTATGCCATGATGATTGCTGCAGGCATGCTCCTGCTTCACTGTGCCCCTGCCATGGATCCTAATAGGGGAACCGGAATGATGGCTAGTTGATGTCATCCCAGGGACGTGCCTAACAGGATGTCTTTGCTGCACGGGGTACGGGCTGCTTGCACAGTTGAGAGAACCATGTGTTGCCCATCGGGTGCTAGGTTACCTGCTTCATGGGCCTGGTGGATGGTACCGTATGTGCTGCTGAGATCACTGCTGCTGCTGTCATACCAAAAGTCCCTTTGGTCTGTCACCATGGGGGGGGGTTGATGGTACAGTATAATGTGTGGTCCTTGATCTGTACCACAAGCATGAATATCCTGACAGTATGTTCCCCACACGTATGGATTACAGGAGTTTGTAGTACCATGGTGCTGATAGCATGGTCCCCCCTCAGTTACTTCTAGTGCTGTAAAATGTCAGTGATGGGACAAAAGGGGGAACAGGGTGTCCGCAGCTCCATTCCACCTCACACACCTGGGGTGGGTGACCCTCCCATGCTATTTTGACAGATGGTACTCGCAGCAAAGTACAGGATGTATTCTGGTACCATGTATGGCAGAACACACACACCCACCTGTCCCAGCCAGGACAGTACACCGCACTGCTGCTGTTGCTGTCAATAGCCACTGACCTTGCTGGAGGGAGAACACTGGTGCATACGGTGGCTAGGCACAGATACCCATATGGGACCACTGCTACTGGAGTACTGCATGGTGCCTACAATATGACTGGGCATGTGCCGCAGCTGCATGCTGGCTCCAGTGGGCACTGTGCCTGTCTGGGGTACCCAGCATGGTCCACTGGATAGCAGGCATACCACCACTACAGGGAGGCATGGGGTCTCCTCCCACATGTACCAGTCCCACAGTGTGGCACATGGGGCTAGTAGGCCAACTCTGGCTGGTCTAAATGCCAGTGTTGCCTGCAGCATTAGAGGGATTCCTAAAATTCCAATGTAGAGGATACTGCAGCTGAGGCTGCTGCAAGCCCTTCCACTATGATGCACCCTGTGTCCAATGCAGGGCTGGTGCAAGGGCTGTATGGCACTGGGGGTCTTGGTTTTGGCACAGTCACCCTCTGAAAATCTGTTTCCCTGCCTTGCTCTCCCTGGCATTTTCTCTCGTATGGCTTTTTTCTTGGGAACCAGAGCCTGCTATTTTAATTTCATAGCTAAACAGAATATTGTCCCACACCGCCCGCCCTGACCCTGGCCTCTATTAAATGCACAGTAGTTACGCCCATGCTTGCTAATTTCACCCACTTCAACTACAAACGGCCAATAGCGTCTTAAAGCTGTACGCCTGTTCGTTACTCCACCAAGTACAGTGGTCAACTGTACAGCCTCACTTGGCACCAGTTTGTCAGGCTTGATGACTGAATCAAGCTGCCATGTCCCTATTAAGGTGCTATCTCCTTCTGCTCCTTGCTACCTGGTTTGGTACAGCCGCACCAGATGCCTAGTGGGGCTGCTGATACACCCCTCTGAACCACTACTAAATAGTGCATGGCTGTCAAACGCACCTTCAGAAACTACCTCACTTGGCTGTGGGCAGTGACTCACTTGGACTTACCCTACAAACACGGGTGGCCATATGCCCTCCCCTCACATGGGGTAGTAATGGTTAGCTATACCCTAATAATTAAACAGGTGTACAACCACCTGAATCACCTGAAGCCTCTGTGGTGGAAGGTACGAGCTGAATGTAGCATAAACCTTTCTGCCAGAAAGGTCATCTTTATGCTCTTGTTCCTCTCTTGCAACATTCTCTTGAACCCAGGCCCACTCACTTCAATGGGCCCTGGTGTTCATAAGATTAAAGGCCTAAAAATAGCCTTCCTGAACATCTGCAGTTTAACTACAAAATTTGACAAACTACAGGCATGGATGGCCCTCCATACCCCCGACATCCTCTGCCTAACGGAGACCTGGTTGACCAATCGGATTAAAGATAACGAAGTTGTCCTCAAAGGCTTCCAAGCATACAGGATTGATAGAATAGGCAAGAGAGGCAGGGGATGCCTCATCTATGCCAGGGACTGTCTGCAGTGCTCGTCGTCCCTGGAACCAGGTGGCTGAGGACCATGAGACAATAGTGATAAATGTACAAGTCGGTCAGAATGGCAAATCCACAATCTACCTACCCCCCAAGAAAGCCACAGCAGCCCTTCCCACAATTATGGATGTTATCAGCACCCTTCCAAAGGGGACAGAGCCTGGCATTACTGGGGACTTTAACATAAACTGGGATGGGAAAGGAGGGGTCTCGGTTTTCCTTTTCAGGAATCTGATAGCCACCCCAACCTGACACAACTTGTCACCTGCCCCACCAGGTAGAACTATAAGACAGGAAACAGTACCCTCCTTGACTGGGTCCTAGCAAGCTCACCATCCTGGATCTCTGAGATCAAGATTATCCCAGACACGCTAAGTGACCACTCCCCAATCACCTTCCTGTGGTCTAATAAATTTGTAAAAGCCCACCCATCCTCATTGAAAGCAGGGTCTTGAGGAAGGGTAAACTTGGAGCCCTCAAATCAGACCTTACTGCACATGACTGGACTCCTATCGACCTGTTGCCTATCCTTGATCAGGCCCTCAGTTACTTCATTAAGGGCTTTAGCTCCATCTAGACATCTATGCCCCTGCCACAAAGAAAAATTCGGGGCAGGCAAATGACTGATTGATGGGGAGCACCTCTCCCACCTGAAAGAAAGGGACATTCTCTGGGAGAAGGCCAGAAACACAGGTAGCAAGCATGACTACCAGTGCTACGGAACAGCCAGGAAATACTGTACCAAGCTAATCTGGCTCGCCAAAGCCAACTATCATAAGGCCCAGCTTTGCAATTCTTGGGGTGATGGGAAAAGATTCTGGGATAACATCAAAAGCATCCTTGGAATGAAGCACCCTCAGCTGCTCAGTATCAGTAACACGCCCACTACAGACCCTCTGTCTATTGCGGAAGCCTTCAATAAGACCTTCACCGATCTTACCCCAGTGCTACCACCTGCCTATTTTCAACCTGGTTTGAACCATTTCAACAATATATCTACCGAGTATTCTCACCCAACCTTCTACTTTAAAAGGGTGACGGTGAAGGAGGCCCTAACTATGGTCAAGAAAGTACTAGGTAAGACCAAACTGGGCAGTGACGGGATAGACATGAAACTTCTATCCCTCATCCTGGATGTTCTTATAGTGCCCATTACCACGCGGTACAATAAGTCCCTCGCCCTTGCCCAATTCCCGGTGGTTTGGAAGCAGGCCCTAGTTATGCCAGTGCATAAAGGGTGTGACAAGTCTCTTGTAGCCAACTACAGACCCATCTCAATCTTTTCCACCCACCCCAAGGCACTGGAAAGATTGTGGCGGTCAACTCATTGACTACCTCAATAAGTATAATCTACTATGCCCCAACCAGCATGGCTTCAGACAAAAATCACAGTACCACCACTGCCCTGCTGGACAACATGGACTATGCACATAAGGCCCTGGATGAAGGCAAACTGGTGGGATCTGTCTTTATTGACCTCACCAAAGCCTTCGATACAGTCAACCACCCCCTGTTACTGACCCAACTGCAAAACATGGGTGTGACACCCAATACCCTTTGCTGGCTCCAAGCTTACCTGATACGGAGAAATCAATGTGTCAAAATTGGGCAAACGGTATCCAGCGCAAGAGAGGTATCATTAGGGGTACCCCAGGGATCAATATTGGGGCCCCTACTCTTCAGCCTCTTCTTAAATGACCTTCCCACAGCCTGTGACACCAAACTCATACTATATGCAGACGATGCTGTGGTCCTGAGCAGCAGGACGTCTCAGGCTGCTCTACAATCTGAGCTGCAGAACTCCTTCTCCAAATTTGAGGACTGGTTCTGTAGACATAAGTTGGTACTAAACTACAAGAAGACCAAAGCCATGCTTACATCCAGCCCCCACAACAAAAATAAGCACCACCCCCTCATCATCTCCAATGCATGCAGTGAGCCGCTGGAACAAGTCCACTTGTTCAAGTATCTGGGGGTCATAATAGATGATACCCTCATGTTTGTGTACCATATTGACTCTCTGGTCAAGACAGTCAGTCCCGAGATTGGTGTCCTGTCAAGCACAGGCAATACCTCTCTCCGGGGCTCCTCTACCTCTCAGTCCACGTCTCAATTATATCTACTATTGACTATGGACTAGTGGTCTATGGGCTGCAATGGATATAGTGCTCAAGAGGGTTCAGACTGTGCTCAACAAAGCCTGCAGATTCACCCTGGATGCTGAACATGGCACCACACCTGTACTCTGTATGATTGTGCAAATTGGCTGTCATTAAGAAACAGGGTCAAATTCCAGACTTGCATCCTAGGGAAGAAGGCTCTATTGGGTAAAACACCATCCTGTGTAGGCAATTTGATCAAAGTGGCCAACTTATTTACAGATCACCAGGGGAGGACTAGATGGGCCTTGGCTATCCCTTGCATTACACCTCGCTTGGACAACATGCATTTGCCTACTGGCCCCCTGTGGAAGAATGAACTCCCCGGCACCTCTTGGCCACCAATTGTCTGGCCCAATTCAAAGCTGACCCCAAACAGCACCTAATAACATTCTCTAGGTGCACCTGCGCATAAGTCCAGCCACACTTGCTCACTCTGTCCCCCAGCAAGTACTAGGCAGGCCTCAGGTGCCCCTTCCCTCTGTCCCTTCTCATGACTTGCCTCACCAAGCAGTTCGCGTCATGTTCCTTCGGCACCTGCCACCCCACCTTCCCCCCAACTCCCAGTCCTGTGAGTTTCCCTAACAGTCACTACTAATGCAAGGTGCCTGACCATGCCCCCTTGTGCCCCACCATTTACTCTAGCATGGCTTCTCTGCTCAGCCTCCCCTCACCACCCCATTTCTCCCTATACCTTATTGACCTTCTTCCCCCACCCTTCACCTCCACTGCAGTACCTACCTCCCTCTCTTGTACCTCCTTTCTTCCCCCTACTGCCAGCCATACCCGTCCCTCTGAACTACTGACAAGGCACTTTGTGGCTGCTTACTCCCCCTCCACCCTCATAAAGTGTTTTTCTTGTTATTATAACTTGTACCTATGTTTTGAGTTATTCTGTAAGTTCTGAATCCAAGCTGTATTGTTCATTGTGATGTACCTTTGCTTTCTCCTATTGTACTTTATTTTGCAATCTATGACGTGGAACCTTTGTGAAAGAGCTCGTGCTCAAAGGTCTTTTCCGAATCACAAAATAAATAAATAAAAAATCAGAAAAGCCACAGATTTTGAAGCACAGTGCCCCTTGTGCCAGTTCTGTTTGATGCAAGCACTGTGCACCATTTTCCGGGCTTTGCAAATCGAACCCGTACAGGATCCCTTCTTCATAAACATGATATATTAACCTAAGCACAGAGTCTGTACCGTGTCTTCACCTTAGAAATATGAAATATTAACCATATCACCAAGTAAGTACAGGGTCTCTAGTTCAGAAAAACGATATACTATCCAAACCACTGAGTTTGTTCTGGGTCCCTAGCTTAGAAATATGAAATATTAATCCTTCGACTGAGTCAGTACAGGGTCTTTGGTTCAGAAAAATTATATAGTAACCCTACAGTATTGCTTAGTAAATACAGGGTGCTTGATATATAATATTAACCCTACCACTGAGTCAGTAAATATTTATTTAAAACGTATTATCTTTTTGTCCGGTGCAGCGGGTAGCACTACTGTTATGGCACTGATGACCCAAGTTCAGGAGTGAACTCGGGCATCATAGGGTTGGCTTCAGAAGGAGGATTAGGGTCCAGGGGTCCTCAGTAAGATGACCTGGTGCTGCTGTCCTGTAATATGTACAATGGGATCACAGTGGATTGAAATTTGGCAGCTAGACAGGCTGTTCAGACAATAGCTAGTGCCCTTGTTTTTTCTTAAGTTGGAAAGTCACTAGGAGAAACAATTTTGGGGTTCACGCAAGGAGTGAACTGAAGGCATAGCAGGTGAAACCAGCCGGCGCACGCACACACACACACACACACATCATTTCAAGCTGCTAAAAGATTTGTTTTTCCTTTCTCTATGGAGGGATGTAACAATTTGCTATGTATACCTGTTATTGTATTTTTTTACTTTATTTAATTCATTCTGCATGGGTGTGAATTAGAATTTAGCAGCTGCACGGACAAAGTGGATATCCCTGGGAAAAGGTCATGATGTGTTTATCAGTGTCACTGCTAAAACAGGCCAGCTGTCTCTGGGGAGTGGTAACAATCTCTTGGCCAGTTAATGGAAGAATTGAAGCATAAATAACCCTTTCATGTTTCGAGACAAATTGCTCCTGCAGTGCAAAACAGGACTGGGAACAAAACAAACAGATCAATCTATATAAACAAACTCCAAAGTGCAGATCCTACAGGATTCCCAGGAATCAAAAGGATTTCAAATCTATGATGTCAGAGTGACATACTGAATAATATGTCATGGGGGAGGGGCAACTGGAAGGTTTAGCAGAGCCTGAAAGAGACAGTCAGGTTTTGGGACTATGAACAGCTTCCATCTAAGGGTTCATGTCTGCCTTGATTCAACAAGGGTGTCTTGTGTGGTAAGCTATTCTAGCTTGCCAAATATAGAAGAGAGATAGGTTTCTCTGTGTGTGACCTACTGTGCAAAACAATGTATTTTCACTTTTGTAGATTTACTGATCCCCGTAGTTTTTGTATAGGGTCCTCTATTAAATGAGTAAATAGCCTGAAGTAGTAAAATATTATTATTTTTTACTTTATTTATCCTCCCCTGCAAACCAGTTTCCTTGTGCAATAATAAGAGGCAGCCAGTTAGTCCTCAGTCTGCTACAACAATTATAGTATGATGCAAAGGCAGAAATATTTACTTCTGTGGCATAAAATGCATCAAATGTTATACTTCCTTTGTCCTTAGTGTCTGTACATTTATTTATTTATTTATTTTTATTTATTTCAATCTAGGATTACATTACCTTTGAGCAGAGGCTCTTTTCAAAGGTTCCACATCAAGCATGTAACAGTCATCATTTTTAGTTACAAACATATAATCATTGACTTACAGACATGTAATAACCAGTACAAAGACTTGAACTATGAGCAACACAAGGGAAGGGAGGATGAGTGGGGAAGTGAGGGTAGGGGATCGGGGGAAGGAGGTGCAGGGGTAAGGGGAGTATGAGAGGTGGTTGGGGGTGGGGCAGGAGTGGAGATATGGCGGGAGGTGGGTGAGGGGGGAGACAGTGCAGCCAAGGGGCCTTGTCAAGGGAATATGACAGGTAAGGTGCTAGGGGTGCAAAGACTGATTGTAAGTGCTGGGTGCTGGGGCATGTGCAGCTGCAACTGTGGAAATGTTAAGATGGGCAATCGCAGGATACAAGCAGTGAGAGGCACAGCTTGGACTTGAAGAGGCCGAGTGTTGGAGCGGTCGCTATGTCACTGCCAAGAGAGTTGAGCCAGTTGGATGCCTGATAGGTGAATGATCTTTGTCCTTGGGTTGTGCGACATCGTGGGATATGTAGTAGATGGGAATTGGATCTTCT
This sequence comes from Neoceratodus forsteri, assembly GCA_016271365.2. Lineage (NCBI taxonomy): Eukaryota > Metazoa > Chordata > Ceratodontiformes > Ceratodontidae > Neoceratodus > Neoceratodus forsteri. Next base: position 979,523,419 of record CM028136.1, on the reverse strand, counting down.
TGTAGTGACGTTCCTATGTCTAGGCTTAAGAAGGGCACAGACACCAGGTGGGCAAGCCCCATTATAATTTCTTTCTTATCCGTGATGTAGGTTTGGTATTTTGCGCATTTGTCCAGTTGAAGCCATCCAGATTGGGGAATAAAGGTCACATGTGTGGGTACGGGCGATGTCGGCGAGTGATGAGATGACAGGCCTTATTCAGGGAGGTTGCGATACATTTGAGAGCAGTGGTAGTTGCAGACCCATATATGATAAGATCATAGTCTATGATACTGACGATGGAGTTTTGGACGGCCACTGATAGTGCTTCTGGGGTTAGGTGTTTTCTGTGCCAGAACAATATGCCTAACCTTGCATTGGCAGACTTTGCAACACTGCTGATATGGACAGCGTATGAGCGGCGGGGATCAAGGGTGATGCCGAGGTACTTGAACGATTGTGTTTGCTCTAGGATGGCTCCATGTTCAGTTGCAATGGAGAGGTGGAGTTGTTTGTTTTTGTTGTGGGGGCTGAGAAGGCTATAGACTTGTTTTTTTTTCTGATTGAGAAGCAGTTTATGATTTAGGAACCAGGATTCGATGGAGGAGAAGGCCCACTGAAGTTTATTTTGTAACTGGATTGGATCAGGGTCCGAGGTGAGGATAACAGCATCGTCGGTGTAGAGAATTATTTGTTCTGGGTAACTGTCCGGTAGTGAGTTTAAGAATAGGCTGAAGAGGAGGGGTCCCAGAAAGGAGCCCTGGGGGACACCCCGAGCGGAACGGTCTAGGGTCCGAGAGTGTATCAGCGATTCTTACTGTTTGGGACCGTTCTTCAAGGTAGCTCTTAAACCAGCCAGTGGATTCAGTTGACAGCCCAGTGTTCTGAAGCTGGACAAGCAGGAGGCGGTGATTGACGATGTTGAAAGCTTTAGTTAAGTCAATGTAGATTGAGCCCAGTAGTTCGCCGGAGTCAAGTGCTAGGATTGCGCTATGAATTCAAGTAGGGCTGTGGAGGTGCTGTGACCTTTGTGGAACCCGTGTTGTTGCTTGCACAGGATGTTGTACGTATCCAGGTATTCTGTAAGCTGGTCCCGAGATGATGCGCTCTAGTGCCTTGGACAGTGGGGGTAGTAGGGAGATAGGTCTGTAGTTATCGTGGGCAGTTTTGTCACCACTTTTATGGATTGGGGTGACAGTGGCAGATTTCCATCTGTCTGGGGACTGGCTAAGGATGAGGGAGATGTTGAAAATTCTGGTCAGAGAACTAAGCACTTCATCAAGTGCCAGAGACAGGATTTTGAGATCGAGGGAGTCATTGCTGAATCTTGATTTACCAAGGGCTTTGGTAACATATTTGAGTACTTGGTGAGCCTTGACTGCTTTGAAGTAGAAGCGGGGGGAGCTGGTTGGGGTAGTGTTCATTGTGGACAGAGGGGCTTCACCATCTTTGAAGTAGTCCTGGGGTAGGACAGCGCTGAGGTCGCTAAAGTCTTTGTTAAAGGTATCTGCAATGGTTTTTGGGTTGAGGGTTGTGGTTCCGTTGATGTTGAGTATTGATGGGGGGGCTTTGGGTGGATTCCTGGTGAGTTCCTTTATGTTCTTCCAGAATTCCCAACCATTTTCCAGGAGTTTGTGAGGGCATGCTTATAGTAAGCGGACTTTGTTTGCCAGATGGTTTTGGTGCAGTCATTGCGGCATGTTTGTAGTTTTGATGTCGCTTTGCCTTCCAGAGTTTCTGGCCAGCTCCCATAGGTGGTCTCTTGTTTTAGCATCCTGATCAGGTCACCTGTGAGCCAAGGGTTACTGAGTGATTTGACTTTGCATTTCTTAATAGGAGCATACGTGTCACAGGCCACAGTGAAGATGTTTATGAAGTGGTCAAGGGCAGTGTTTACTTTGGATGCATTGAAGATAGGGGACCAGTCTTGATGGAGGAGGTGGATGAGTCAAGGAAGGTGACCACCCTGCTGGTGATAGTTTTGGGTGGTGGTTTGATGAATTTATTTGACCAGGTGCAGCTAACAGGGTAGTGGTCGCTGAGAGAGTAGGAGGACATTAGTGTTAGATATCCGTGATGGGTGACTTGTAAGGATCCAGTTCAAGAGTGTGCTGGTGCCGTCCTGTAATTTTTCCTGGTTGGTGAGTCAACCATTTGTGTGATGTTTGCTGCAGCAACGGTATCCCTGTGTGCACCAGCATCGGGCGAGGCCAGTTGATGTTGAAGCTGTCTAGAGGATGGATTGTGTCTGGTGGGAGTGACTTTACAATCTCAAGAACAGCTGTTAGACCAGTTCCCTGTTCTTTGGGAGGGATGTAGATGGTGGCAACAGTGAGGGTTTTGTTTTGGCTCCGAGGAGGATTCTCACTGGCAGTATCTAAGTAGTTGTGGGTTGGAGGAGGTAATGATGTGGTGCCCTGTATGGAGTCTTTTAGATAGAGAGCACAGCCCCTGCCTCTTTGGAGGGGCGATCCAGCCTAAAGACATTGTAGCCAGGAAGGCTGATTGCATGGTCTGGTACTGATGGCATGAGCCAGGTTTCGTCACAACTGCCAGGATGTCAGGGCAGTGTTGGCTGGTGAAGGCCTGTAGGGCATCCATTTTAGGAAGGAGGCTGCAGATGTTGATTGATATGAATGAGAGGGTACCCAAGGCTTGCTCAGATTAGTGGCTTTAGAGCAGAATGGGCCAGAGTTTGGAATGTTGCCTAACAGCATTAGGAGGAGGAGGAGGACTAGCCTCAAGGAGCTGCAGCGTATTTCTTTAAGGAATGCTTCTTGCTAGCATCTTGGGAAAGTGCCGAGCATCGATGATAGTGGGTGAGGGTAAGCGAGACGGGGGACCAGAGTGAAGGGCTAGGACCAGTGTGGGCGAGGGACAGTTTCATGGTGGTAGGATGGATCCTGGGCAAGGGCAGTGACCAGTGTGCAGCGTGTCTATTTGGAGGAAGGATGTAGGAATGTGGAAGCTGTGGGGAGGGAGGAAAGCAGGCTTTTGGGGTGTGCAGAAGGGAGGAAGACAGGCATGAAGAATAGAATGGGGTAGAGAGCGGGTGAGACGCCGATTAAGGTAGGATTCGGGGAGCAGAGAGAGGTCAAAACAGGTTGGTGGGCTAGGAGAAGAGGGTGGAAGAGCAGTAGCTGGATCAGTGGGAAGTGAGGATACAACCAGGAAGGCCAGGCAGCCAGGGGTGGGAGGTGGCGACTAAGAGATGGGGAGAGGGGAGTCCCAAAACAGGTATCCAATGGGGCATGAGTGGGGTGGCAGAGCTACCAGGGGGCATGGAGGAAGGTCTGTAAAGTTAAGGTTGGGGGGGCAGGTGTAAAATTTCAGCCGTTTGCCGTAGAAATGAATGGGCTCAACAGCCCCAAGCAGAGCAAAGTTTTATGCTGGCTCAAGAGCCAAGAGACACATTTAGCATATTGCTGTGATAATAATATGCAGAGTAACAATGCTGCCAGTGCACATCAGAGTAACAATTCTGCTAGTGCACATCGAGTAACAATGCTGCCAGTGCACACCAGAGTAACAATGCTGCCAGTGCACATCAGAGTAACAATGCTGCTAGTGCACATGAGTAACAGTGCTGTCAGTGCACATCAGAGTAACAATGCTGCTAGTGCACATGAGTAACAATGCTGCCAGTGCACATCAGAGTAATAATGCTGCCAGTGCACATCAGAGTACCAAAGGACACCAGAAGAGACAGGCTGCATAGTGATAGAATTACATACTGCATTTCAGGGAACCAGTGACTTTTACCTGGCAGAGCAGGTTGATCATGGCAGAGATCTGGCAACCAGCCATCTGATTGGACTGGTGGAAGAGCGCCATGGCCAGGCAAATCTTGGGAGATGCCACACCATGTGGGTGGGTGTCTAGGCTGCTGGTTTAATCACTGGAACTGAGTTTGTGTGATGCTGCTTGAATCAGTAAGGCATGGAAATAAAATAAATAAATAAATAACTGGAATGCCAGCCCTCCCATTTCAGCACAATGCTGTCGCAATCCATGCTTGCAGACCAGCCAGCATGCAGAGCTGGCCTAGCTGTCCTGGGGCCTGTGTGAACCTTCTTGCTGGGACTCCATACCAGAAGTCATGAAGCCCTCATGGGCATCCTCATCCCTGCCATGGCCTCCTGTAGCTTAATTTTTAGAAAGTTTTGTGCCATTTTAACACTTTACTTAAATTAGTACATAGGACCAGGAAGGAAAGGAAGCCAGCTGGACAGCTAAGGCTTTGGGGGCGGCCTCTGCTCTTGGATCCCAGTGTGAATGCACAGTTCATTCCATGCTAAGGCTGGCTCTGGAGCAAGCTCCTCCCCAGATCTCTGACCCCAGGCTTTTAAACTACTTGCCCCTTTCAGGGTATAAGTGGGCTGCACGCTGTTTTCACATCAGCTCTAACGTGTTTTGGCATCAGGATAGGGAATGAGAGCTTGCTTTCCAGGTCACAAGAGGGTTGATCACAAGGTGTGGGGAATCCCCCATTTTGCCAATTATGTAGGTCAGTGTTTGGAGTAATTGGAGTAAGATCATGTCATGAGGTTGGCTGCAGGCACAGGAAGTTTCAGCTGTAGTTTTTGGTGTATATTTTAGTTGAGTCGCAATAAAGATTAATCTGCTAACTTGTGCCATTATATGCAGTATGATTAGCTAGTTCAGATTGACATGCTCTGCTAAATATGGCCTGACCCTTCTCATTTGAGGTTTATAATGTTAAAAAAACAAAAGAAAAAAAAACACTGTGGGTCCCCAGCAGGGGAGGCACACAAGGCCTTATGCGGTCAGAGCATTAGCAGAAAGCAGAACTGCTATAAGATAGCCCACCCCCATAAGCCCGGGTTAGTGGACAGCTTGGCTTATGAGTAGAGATCAAGGCAATGATATTAACAGTATTTTCCTTTCAGGGAGCAGTAGAATCTTATCATTTTAGCTGTTGCAGAACGAGAATGCCTAGCAAACAGAAAAAATTACAGTCAGGCAAGGCAGCTGCATCCATGGCTCTGGAAGACCAGCTGAGGGCCATGTACCCTGTGAAAGGCAGAAACTGGTTGGATGCTTGTTTAGAGGGGACACTGTAGTGCCTAGTAGGTGGGTAGGAAAGAACACCACACAAAAGCCAAATTTACGCGGCGGCAGCGCTGTCTCATGTGCGCCGCTCCCTTCCACTCCCTTCCTGATGCGCCAGCTCTGTTCTCATTCACACAGCCTACCCTCGCAATGCTGCAGGTCCCTCTGAGGAGGGGCTGCAAAGTCACCAGTTTTTATGAAAGAAATGACCTTTGTAGTGGAGTGAGTGCAGCAAAGTGTTCACACCACCATTTAATACGCTCGCTCGCCACTGATCCCACAACTGAGTTGGATAAAAAATGATCCAATTATACATAGGGCACTTCCTCATCAGAGTTTACACTGCTGAATTTGCAGAGCATCAACTGGTGTGCATGGATTGATGCTCTGCAAAGTTGGCAGTGTAAACAGGGCTAAAGAATGGAAGTGCGAGGAGAATTTATTTACAATATTTACAGTACAGCTTTAATGAACTTTCTGGTAGTTCTTGTCTGGAAACTCTTCAATCCATTGAAATTACTCTGGGAGCCAATCTAGAGGGGAATTAAAGAAATGTAATTTCACCACCCTGGTCATTCTTCTTCCCAGAATGAGCCTAGTGACGGTAACCATCCCAGAACTTTTCCGCTTGGAACATCCAACAAACTGGCAGTAAAAACTGACGCAGAGCGCCGCCCTTGACAGAGCTCTGAACTAGACTGATTTCACATCACAAACCTTCCCTCTTTATAGTTCTGTCTGGATCCTGATTAGCTCCCTGGGATGTCTATCTACTGACATCATCATACAAAAATATAACTTTTTATGTACAGGACAACAAATTACCTCAATAGCTGAAAAATGCATGAAACGGAAAACAGTACCACTTTATATAAATGGCAGTCAATAGGTTTATTTCTGAGGGAAACTTACTGTCCTTAGCTAAGACTGCATCCAACTAACCACACAAAAGGGTGAGAGTAATGTCCGGCCTGTCCCGATGAAGTCCCAGTGGTGAGGAAGCTGGAGAAAGCCACCAGCAACAGACTAAAGAAAAGGGGGCGTTCAGCTTTAAGTACATTCAAACTATGCACTGACAGTCCAGTGCTCAGTACCTTATCTACACATACATTTTCTCAATTGACATGTCTTTACTTGAATGTTTAAAGAGCAGCTGACACCTTTTAAAAAACTTTGGAAAACATAACAGTTGGACACAATTCAGCTAATATTTAATATATTGTCTATAGATTTTCTTCTTCATTATTTGTTACTGAAAAATCCAGCAAAACAGGACCTTTATCCCTAGTGATCATCTGCAACTTTCACTTACTCCATACTTGACATCATAATGCTCTGTTGACATCACAGTCTGTTGCTATGGAATAACTGTGATGTCACAGGCAGCGACAGACATCAGGCTGGGAAGAAGCAATAGGAGCCAATGAACCCTCAGGGAACAACTTCTCTATTTTCATGCATCTGACCTCAGTAATAAATAATGGAGATAAGAAATACAGAGCTAATGAGAAATATAAGCTGCTTTCTGTTCAAATATTATGTTCTGCAGAGTTTTCCTGAGGTGCCACTAAGCTCTTTAAGTAAACTCCTTTGTAGCTCAAAAGGGCATACAAGGTCTGAAACAGAATCAGACAGAACAGCAGCTAATGAAAACAAGCAAGAGAGACAGGGTTAAAAGAGAGAGACAGACAGGGAAAGAGACAGCGAAATCTCACAGATCACAGCTGAGTCAGTGTTCACTCATTATGGTCAGAACAGCTGATTCATGAACTAAGAGTTCAAAAGAGCAATGGAGAGGTCAGGGCCAGATATTCAAAAGTTTGCCCAGGCACTAACGGGTCTTTGACTACATAAACTGGTTTTGTGCTGGATCCCAAATTCAAAAGGGGCTGTTGAATGGGCAAAGAGGGTTAGTCTCTGTGCAAAACATAATGTATGCATATGGGCAAGGAGGGGAATGGCCTATGAATATGCACGCTACCCCATATTTGAGCGGTATTGCACTGTGGAAGGGTTTAGTGCGATCCTTTGCACAGTGCAAATACTGCCTAAATAACCCTAACTTAACTATGGGCAACCCTAGTGGGTGCTGGAGGTAATGCAGCCACTGAGCCGGTTGGCCTCTGGGAGAGCACAACCTCCCTTGTGGTCTCTGGCACCCCTCCACCAATCGCTGGTCTGTTATGTAGAATGTAATGTCCCTGGTCCTAGCGGTGTCCCCCTCTGATCCCCAGCCCCATAATTTGCATTACATTCCTGGTGCTAGTGGTGTCCCCTTGAGCCCCAGCCCTGTAATATAAAACACATTTTCTAATGTCAGTGGTGCCCACAGTCTCCTGATCCCCAGCCCCATTAAAGTGAAGTATATATTTTTTATTTTATTGTTATTTTAGTCTTTGGTAACCAGGTAGCCCACTAGGCACAAGTGCCTGTTTTCAGGGGTGACCTGAAGCACTGGGTGGTTAAGTGACTTGAACAGAGTTACACAGTATGCAAGTGGAGGGTGTGAGAATCAAACTCAGGTCTGGGCTGCTGGATGTACCAAGCTCATTCACACCTTGTTCCTCTAACCTCTAGGCTATACTGCCAGCCTCAACCTCGTTCACACCTAATTCCTCTAACCTCTAGGCTATACTGCCAGCTACATTCCCTGATGGTAGTGGTAAACTCCATACCCCGGTCCCCAGCCCTGTGTTTGACATACATTCCCTTTCTATAGTGGTGCCCTCATTCCCTCCGATCTCGGCCATGACGAAATGTTTATCCTTGGTGCATTCCTGTTCCTCCACCCTTATCTCTCTATTAATGCTCCGTACCCCACACCTTCATCGATCTATAACTGCCCCTGTTCCTCCCACCTTTATCCATCTATTAAGGCCAAAGTACCCCACCTTTATCCCTCTAAAACTACCCCTGAACCCCCAACTTTATCCCTCTAAAACTACCCCTGTACCCCCACCTTTATCCCTCTAAAACTATCCCTGTACCCCCCACCTTTATCCCTCTATTAAGGCCCTTGTACCCCCATCTTTATCCCTCCATAATTGCCTCCACCAACCCCACATTTATCCCTCTATTAAGGCACCTGTACACCCCACCTTTTTCCTATTATGGTCCCTGTACTGCTTACCTTGTCCCTCTATTAGGGCCTGTACCCCCACCTACCCCCCACTTTTCGTCCCTCTATTAAGTCCTGTGCCCTACTTTTATCCCTGTATTAAGGCCTTGTACCCCCCACCTTTATCCCTCTGTAGCTTGGCCCTGTGCCCTCAACTTTATCCCTCTATTAAATTCCCTATTACCCCCACCTTTTCTCCCTCTGTTAGGTCTTCTATATCCCCCACCTCTGTCCCTCTATTTAGGCCTGTGCCACATGCCTTTATACCTCAATTAAGGCCCCTGTACCTCCCACCTTTATCCCTCTATAACCGCCCCGTACCTCCACCTTTATCCCTCTATAACCGCCCTGTACCCCTACCTTTATCCCTCTATAACCACCCCTGTACCCTCCACCTTTATGGCTCTATTAATGCCCCTGTATCTCCTCCTTTATCCATCTATTAAGGCCCATGTACCCCCCACATTTATCCCTCTTTAGCTGCCCCTGTACCCCCACCTTGATCCCTCTATTAATACCCCTGTACCCCCACCTTTATCTCTCAACCGCCCCTGACCCCCACATTTATCCCTCTATTAAGACCCTGAACAGCCTACCTTCCTTGCCTCTATAATTTGCCCCTACCCCGCTTTATACCTCTACTAAGGCCCTGTACCCCAGCATTATCCCAATATTAAGACCCCTCTACTCCCCACCTTTATTCCTCTATTAAGGCTCCTGTACCCCCACCTTTGTCCCTCTATAACTGCTCCTGTACCCTCATTTATCCCCATATTAAGGCCCTGCATCTCTTACATTTACCCCTACATTAAGGCCTCTATACTGCCTACTTTTATCCCTATATTAAGGCCCCTGTGCTCACCACATTTATCCCTATATTAATGCCTCTGTACCCCCCACATTTACCCCTATATTAAGGCATCTGTACCCCTCACATGTATCCCTATATTAAGGCCCCTGTACCAGTTACATTACTGCCCCTGTACTGCCCACAGTTACCCCTATATTAGGGCGCTCTGTCACTCACATTTATCATTATATTATGGCCCCTGTACCCCCCACAATTATCCCTATATTAATGCCTCTGTACCTCCTACATTACCGCCCCTATAACCCCACATTTATCCCTATATTAAGGCCCCTGTACCCCCCACATTTATCCTTATATTAAAGCCCCTGTACCACCTACATTACCGCCCCATACCCCCACATTTATCCCTATATTAAAGCCCCTGTACCCCCGATTTATCCTTATATTAAGGCACCTGTACCCTGATTTATCCCTATGTTGTGGCCCTTGTATCACCTACATTACCATCCCTCCCCCACATTTATCCCTATATTAAGGCCCCAGTACCCCACACATTAATCTCTATATTAAGGCCTTTGTACCACCTACATTACCACTCCTGTACCCCCAACATTTATCCCTATATTAAGGACCCTGTACCCACCACATTTATCCCTATATTAAGGCTCTGTACCACCTACTTTACTGCCCCTGTGCCCCACAAATGTATCCCTATATTAAGGCTATTGTACCTCCCACATTTATTCCTATATTAAGGCCCCTATGCCCCCCACATTTATCCCTATAATAAGGCCCCAGTATCACCTACATTATCGCCCCCCCACATTTATCCCTATATTAAGGCCCCCGTATCCCCCCATTGGTCCCTATATTAAGGCCCTTGTACCACCTACATTACCATCCCTGTAGCCCCCACATTTATCCATATATTAAGTCTGCTGTACCCCCACATTTATCCCTATGGTAAGGCCCCTGTATCCCCTACATTTGTCCCTATATTAATGCACCTCTACCATCTATATTACCTCCCCTGTACCCCCCACTTATATCCCTATATTAAGGCCCCTGTACCCCACACATTTATCCCTGTAGTAAGGCCCATGTACCTTCAGATTTTCTCAATATTAAGGCCCCTTTACCCCCACATTTATCCTTATATTGATGCCCCAGAACCCCCACATTTATCTCAATAGTAAGGCCCTGTACCTCTCATATTTATCCCTATATTAAGGCCCCTGTACCCACATATTTATCCCTATAGTAAGGCCTATGTACCTTCAGATTTTTCCCAATATTAAGGCCCTTTACCCCCCACATTCATCCTTACATTGAGGCCCCTGAACCCCCAAATGTATCTCTCTATTAAGGCCCCTGTAGCTCCACATTTATCCATATAATGCCCTGTACCCCCACATTACCACCCTCCTGTACTCCCTCACATTTATCCCTATATTATGCCCTTTACCCCCACATTTATCCTTATATTGAGGCCCTAAACCTCACATTTATCTATATTAAGGCCCTGTACCTCTCACACTTATCCCTATATATTAAGACCCCTGTACCCCCCACATTTATCCATATATTAATGCCTCAGTACCACCTACATTACCGCCACTGTACTCCTCACATTTTTCCCTATATTAAAGCCCCTGTACCACCCAATTTATCCCTATATTAAGGCCCCTGTACCCCACACACTTATCTCTATATTAAGGCCCTTGTATGACCTACATTACCACCCCTGTACCCCCAACATTTATCCCCATATTAAGGCCCCTGTACCCCCACAATTGTCCCTATATTAAGGACCTAGTACCCACCACATTTATCCCTATATTAAGGCCCTGTACTCCCACATTTATTCCATATTAAGTCCTGCATTCACCTACTTCTTTTTGCCCTGCGTGTCTACAAATTTATTATATTAAGGCCACTGTACGTGCCACATTTATTCCTGTATTAAGGCCCCTATACTCCTCACATTTATCCCTATGATAAGGCCCCAGTATCACCTACATTACCGCCCCTCCCCACATTTATCCCTATATTAAGGCCACTTTACCACTCACATTTATCCCTATATTAAGACTTTACTACTCACATTTATCCCTATATTAAGGCCCTAGTACCACCTACATTACCGCCCCTGTAGCTTATACATTTATCCATAATTAAGTCCACTGATAATTTCATTTATCCCTATATTAAGGCCCTGTACCTCAACATTTATCCCTATATTAATATGCCTCACCACCTATATTACCTCCTGTACCCCCAAATTTATCCCTTATAGTAAGGCATATGTACCTTCAGATTTTTCCTAATTTACGACCCTTTACCCCCCACATTTATTTCATATTGGAGGCCCTGAACCCCACATTTATCTCTATATTAAGGCCCCTGTACTCATTTATCCCTATATTAAGGCCCTATACCTTCAAACATTGGTCCCTATATTATGGCCTCTGTACCCCCACATTTATCCCTATACTAAGGCCCTGTACCCCCACATTTATCCCTATATTAATGCCCCTGTACCACCTAATTACCACCCCTGTACCCCCACATTTATCCCTATATTAAGGCCCCTGTACTCTCATTTATCCCATATTAAGGCCCTCTGTCACCCACATTTATCCCTATATTAAGGCCCCTGTACCCCCCATTTATCCCTATATTAATGCCCCTGTACCACCTACATTACCACCCTTGTACCCCCACATTTATCCCTATATTAATGCCCCAATACCCCCACATTTATCCATACATTAAGGCCTCTGTACCCCACACATTTATCCCTATATTAAGGCCCCCACACCCCCACATTATCCCTATAGTAAGGCCCCTGTACCCCCATGTTTATCACTATGTTAAGGCCCCATACCACCTACATTACCGCCCGTATACTCCTCACATTTATCCCTATATTAAAGCCCCTGTACAGCTCCATTTATCCCTATTTCAAGGCCCTGTACCCCTACCTTTATCCCTGACATTAAGACCTCTGCACCTCCCACATTTCTCCCTATATTAAGGCCCCTGTTCCACCCACTATCACCATACCTGTATCCCACATATTTATCCCTATATTAAGGCCCCTGAACCTCCCACATTTATCCATATATTAAGACTGATGTACCCCCTACATTTATCCTTATATTAAGGCCCCTGTACCAGCTACAGTACCACCCCTGTACCATCCACATTTATCCCTATATTAAGGCTCCTGTACCACCTAAATTACCATTCCTGTAGCCCCCACATTTATCCCTATATTAATGCCCCTATACCCCCACATTTATCCCTACATTAAGGCCTCTGTACCCCACACATTTATCCCTATATTAAGGCCCCTACACCCCCACATTTATCCCTATAGTAAGGCCCCTGTACCCCCACTTATCCCTATATTAATGTCCCTGTACCACTCCACATTACTGGCCCTATACCTACACATTTATCCTTTTATATTAATAATTCTTGTACCCCCCATTTTTATCCTTATATTATGTCCCTGTACCAATTATATATACCACCCCTGTACCCCCCTTTGTCCCATATTAAGGCCCTCTGTCACCCACATTTATCCCTATATTAAGGCCCCTGTACCCCCCACATTTATTCCTATATTAATGCCCCTGTACCACCTACATTACTGCCCCGTACCCCAACATTTATCCCTATATTAACACCTCTGTACCTCCAACATTTATTCCTACATTAAGGCTCCTGTACCCCCCACATTTATCCCTTTACTAAGGCCCCTGTACCCCCATGTTTATCACTATGTTAAGGCCCCGTACCACCTACATTACCGCCCGTATACTCCTCACATTTATCCCTATATTAAAGCCCCTGTACTGCCCCATTTATCCCTATTTTAAGGCCCCTGTACCCCCTACCTTTATCCCGATATTAAGACCCCTGTACCTCCCACATTAATCCCTATATTAAGGCCCCTGTTCCACCTACATTACCATACCTGTATCCCACATATTTATCCCTATATTAAGGCCCTTGAACCTCCCACATTTATCCATATATTAAGACTGATGTACTCCCTACATTTATCCTTATATTAAGGCCCCTGTACCAGCTACAGTACCACCCCGTACCATCCACATTTATCCCTATATTAAGGCTCCTGTACCACCTAAATTACCACTCCTGTAGCCCCCACATTTATCCCTATATTAAGGCCCCTGTAGCACCTATATTACCGCCCCTGTACCCCCTACAGTTATCTCTATATTAAGGACCCTGCACCCACTATATTTATCCCTATATTAAGACTTCTGTACCACCTAAATTACCACCTCTTTACCCCCAAGATTTATCCCTAAATTAAGGCCCCTGTACCCCCCACAATGTCAGATGTCATAAAACATGGCAGACTTTTCTTGACTTCCACCAGTGTCACACTTTGTGAAACATGGCAAACTTTCCTCAGCTTCCACTATCAAACTTTGTTAAACATAACAAACTTTCCTTGACTTCCACTATCACACTTTGTTAAACATAACAAACTTTCATTGACTTCCACCAGTGTCACACTCTGTGAAACATGACAAACTTTACTTGACGTCCACTGTCACACTTCAAGTTAACACTGTACACTTTCCTGAGCTTCCAACGTCACACCTTGTGAAACATGGCAATCTTTTTTCGGCTTCCACTGTCACAGTTGATGAAACATGGTAAACTTTCCTTGACTTCCACTAATGTCACGCTTTGTGAAACATGGTAAACTTTCCTTGACTTCCACTAATGTCACGCTTTGTGAAACACGGCAAACTTTCCTTGACTTCCACCAACTTCACACTTCATGAAACATAGCAAACTTTCCTCATCTTCCACCAATGTCATACTTCATGAAGCATGTCAAACTTTCCTCACATTCCACGAATGTCACACTTCATGAAATATGGCAATCGTTCCTCAACTACCACTGTCACACTTTGTAAAACATGGCAAATGTTCCTTGATTTCCACCAGTGTCACACTTTGTGAAACATTGCAAACTTTCCGTGATTTCCACCAATGTCACTCTTCAGGAAACATAGCAAACTTTCCGCAATTTCAACTGTCGCACTTTGTGAAACATGGCAAACTTTCCTCAACTTTCACTGTCATGCTTCGTGAAATATGGTGAACATTCCTTGACTTCCACTGTCACACTTCATGAAACATGGCAAACGTTCCTTAGCTTCCGCGGTCACACTTTGTGAAATACGGCAAACTTTTCTTGACTTTCACAAACTTCACACTTCAGGAAACAGCAAACTTTCCTTGACTTCTACCATCTTCACACTTTGCAAAACATGACAAATCTTCATTGACTTCCACCAACGGCACACTTCATTGAAAATGGCAAACTTTCTCTGATTTCCATCAGTGTCACACTTTGTGAAACATGGCAAACTTTCCTTGACTTCCACCAACATCACACGTTGAGAAACATGGCAAACATTCCTCAACTTCCACTGTCACACTTCATGAAACATGGCAAACTTTCCTTGACTTCCACTCATGTCACACTTCGTAAAACATGGCAAATGTTCCTCAGCTTCCACTGTCACACTTTGTGAAATACGGCAAACTTTCCTTGACTTTCACGAACTTCACACTTCAAGAAACATAGCAAACTTTCCTTGACTTCCACCAACTTCACACTTCATGAAACATAGCAAACTTTGCTCACTTTCCACCAATGTCACACTTCATGAAACATGGCAGACTTTCATTGATTTCCTCCAATGTCACACTTTGTGAAACATGGCAAACGTTCCTCAACTTCCACTGTCACACTTTGTGAAACACGGCAAACTTTCTTTGAATTTCGCAAACTTCACACTTCAGGAAACATAGCAAACTTTCCTTGACTTCCACCAACTTCACACTTCATGAAACATAGCAAACTTTCCTCACTTTCCACCAATGTCACACTTCATGAAACATGGCAGACTTTCGTTGATTTCCTCCAATGTCACACTTTGTGAAACATGTCAAACGTTCCTCAACTACTACTGTCACACTTTATGAAATATGACAAACTTTCTTTGACTTCCACCAACATCACACTTCATGAAACACGGCAAACTTTTTTCAACTTCCATTGTCACACTTTGAGAAACATGGCAAACATTCCTCACCTTCCACGAATGTCACACTTCATGAAATATGGCAAATGTTCCTCAACTACCACTGTCACACTCTGTGAAACATGGCAAATTTTACTTGATTTCCACCAATGTCACACTTTGTGAAACGTTGCAAACTTTCCTTGACTTCCACCAATGTCACACTTTGGGAAACATGGCAAACTTTCCTCAATTTCCACTGTCACACTTTGTAAATCATGACAAACTTTTCTTGATTTGCACCAGTGTCACACTTTGTGAAACAACATGGCAAACATTCCTCAACTTCCACTGTCACACTTTGTGAAATATTGTAAACTTTCTTTGACTTCCACAAACCACATTTAAGGAAACATAGCAAACTTGCCTTGACTTCTACCAACTTCACATTTCATGAAACATTGCAAACTTTCCTTTTTGTCCACCAACATCACACTTCATTGAACATGGCAAACCTTCCTTGATTTCCACCAATGTCACACTTTGTGAAACACGGCAAACTTTCCTTGATTTCCACAAACTTCACACTTCATGAAACACAGCAAACTTTCCTTGACTTCCACCAACTTCACACTTCATGAAACACAACAAACTTTCCTCACCTTCCACCAATGTCACATTTCATGAAACATGGCAAACCTTCCTTGATTTCCACCAATGTCACACTTTGTGAAACATGACAAATGTTCCTCAACTTCCACTGTCACACTTTGTGAAACTTGATAAACTTTCCTTGACTTCCACTCATGTCATACTTCGTGAACCATGGCAAAGTTTCCTCAACTTCCACTATCGCACTTTGTGAAACATGGCAAACTTTCCTCGACTTCCACAGACTTCACACTTCATGAAACACAGCAAACTTTCCTCACCTTCCACCAATGTCACACTTTATGAAACATAGCAAACTTTCCTTGACTTCCACTCATGTCATACTTCTTGAACCATGGCAAACTTTCCCCAACTTCCACTGTCACACTTTGTGAAACATGACAAACTTTCCTTGACTTCCACTCATGTCATACCTCTTGAACCATGGCAAACTTTCCTCAACTTCCACTGTCACACTTTGTGAAACATGGCAAACGTTCCTTGACTTCCACAGACTTCACACTTCATGAAACACAGCAAACTTTCCTCACCTTCCACCAATGTCACACTTTATGAAACATAGCAAACTTTCCTTGACTTCCACCAACTTCACACTTCATGAAACACAGCAAACTTTCCTCACCTTCCACCAATGTCACATTTCATGAAACATGGCAAACTTTCCTTGATTTCCACCAATGTCACACTTTGTGAAACTTAACAAACTTTCCTTGACTTCCACAAACTCCACACTTCAGGAAACATAGCAAACTTTCCTTGACTTCCACCAACTTCACACTTCATGAAACATAGCAAACTTTCCTTGCCTTCCACCAATGTCACACTTTATAAAACATGGCAAACTTTCTTCACCTTCCATGAATGTCACACTTCATGAAACATGGCAAATGTTCTTCAACTGCCACTGTCATGCTTTGTGAAACATGGCAGACTTCCCTTGACTTCCACCAATGTCACACTTTGTGAAACATGGGAAACTTTCCATGACTTCCACTTTCACACTGTTTTTTTTAATTCCAATTATCATTTTCTCTCCTTCCACTGCCGGCTTGTCCTCAGGAGTGTGGCCCCAGCCCCATCCCCTGGCATCTACCAGCCAATGCTGACCTGAACCCCAAGGCTTTCCCCCCCGGCGGAGTTGGCAGGGGTCCCCAACCCCCCACTGAAGACTGGATTTAGTGGGCCAGTGCCGTGGCTAGCCGGGGGAGGAGCCTGCAAGGTGCCCTCCACCATTATGCATGGCAGTGCTTCTTCCCCTCCTATTCTCCCCAGGAGCTGGGGCCATGCAATGTCACCAGCAGAGGGGAGTGCACATGCGTCCACATGTGCTCCCTCCAGGTGTCTGGCCCGACTCCTCCCCAGTTTGTGGTGTGGCATCTTGTCCCCCAGCCTCTGCTGGGGGGGGGATGAAAAAGTGCTGACCACCAGAAACCCCTCTCCCCAGAGAAGAAGTGCATTCCATCATATGCTCAATCCTTCTCCTCCCCTGCCGACCCCCGGTGACCCATGCTTGTTCCCAAACATGGGTCACCGGTGTAGTGTGAGGTAAGGCGCCAGTGCCTCAGCCCTGAATGCCACCTGGCCAGCTCACTTTCACACTTTTTGAAACATGGCAAAGTTTCCTCAACTTCCACCATCATACTTCGTGAAACATGACAAACTTTCTTTGACTTCCACCAACTGCCCACTTCATGAAATATGGCAAACTTTCCTCATCTTCCACTGTGTCACTTTGTGAAACATGGCAAACTTTCCTTGACTTCCACAAACGTTGCAGTTCATGAAACATGACAAACGTTCCTCAGCTTCCACTGTCACACTTTGTGAAACATGGCAAACTTAGTTCCATGTCATAGCGGCCGATGGCGAAGAGCGATCACCATTATGGCGAAGATCAGCTTGCAATCGATTTTGGACTCTGACTCTCGAGCACAACATAAAATGGCTCTGGGGACTTGTATTTTTTAGTGTTTATGTGGAGGCTGCACCCCTAACCCCCATGGAAACTACCCCGCACCCTCCTACTTAGGATTCTCAACTCCGGGGTGCGTCGGGGGAGGGCAAAATGTAAAGAAATGAAATTCAGGCCAGGTGCAACAAAAATAAACCTGCGCCTGGACCCAAACCCAGCACCCTACCTGCCAGACCATGAGCTGACCTGCTACAACATGGAGCCAGCTCAGCAGCCTACTGCAGTGCCACCCATCACAACCCCTCCCACCACTCGCCAGATGTGCTCGCTCCCACCACCCCCACTCACAAACCTGTAGCAGCTTCCTGTCGCTATACTTGCCCCTCCACCCCATCCAGTCACTGTAGGTGCCCGGTTGCCTCTGTGCCATGCCCTGCAATTGAGTCGCCATTTTGGCGGTCACTGAATTGTGATCACCCACATCACTGGATACTGGAAAAACTTCCATTGACTTTCACCAGCACCACACTTCTTCAGACATGGCAAACTTTCCTCACCTTCTGCCAATGACACACTTTGTGAAACATGACAAACTTTTCTTGACGTCCACCAACATCACACTTCATGAAACATGGCAAACTTTACTTGACTTTCACCAGCTTCATACTTTGTGAAACATGGCAAACTTTCCTTGACTTCCATTAACTTCAGAAAGTAAAAACCATCGACACCCATGTAGTACCTTCCCCCAGCCCCAACCATTGTAAATCTCCTGCCCATCACCTTCTAGGCACCTTACCTTCCTTCCTGACCAGCAAGATTAATGTAGTTTTGATAAAAAATTAATCATGTTACATCATCGGCCCTTTATAAATTTCCATTCTCCTCCTTCCCCCAGCCTAATCCAGTGAAATAAACAAACCTCTGGTCCCCAACTCTTTAGGTAACCATCCCTACCCTCCTTCTTTCGGACACACATAGAAAAAGGATGTTAAAGTTACAAAGCTGCGTGACTGGCACCCTTCACTCCACTTTGACCGGAACCCATCTAATAAATGAAACCATGCTTGTGCTACACGTAGCAAACCAGCTGATCAAGGCCATTCAGATCAATGCTGCAGATAGAGAAGGGGGGAAATGTCTTCTAACTCTAATTAGGCATGACAGCCATGTCAGATTGCAGAAATCAATTAGTATACTTAGCACGTGAGCTGATTTTCTAAGTTTGTAACTCTATCCAGCTTTGCTTTTGAGAGCTGTGATATAAAATGGCATTTTATGTGTATACATCAATACCACCACAGAGAACACTCTTACAGTTGTAAGAGTGGTCTCACATGCATTCTTAGGGTATGAGAACTGCAAACCGAAGATGAGTTGTTCTAATACCCAGAGAACGCATGTGAGACTACTCTTACAACCGTAAACATGGTCTTGGTAGTGGAATTAATATAATATTGATCAAGCTTCCTCAATAATATATTCATTTTTTTAAGATTCTTACCTGAACATGCCAGCTTACAGGGCAGCTGCGCAAGCAAGAGCACTCTTCACAGAATAAGAGTGTCTCACACACAGAGGAAAGCAATGCTTTGACTGGTCGGGAGCGCTCCCTCAATCTATAATGAACTTTGGAGTTGCTGCCAATATGCTAGTTGCTTGCAGTGGTTAAATTGAGCAGGAACCCACAAGAATTTAGTTCCACCACCTCTTACAGAATTGCATGAGCGTTCTTTGCTTGCATGCCAAGCCAGGGTTTCAGGCTAGATGGCATACAAGATTGCCACCTGCCCAGTTTTACACTGGATCATCCAGTTTTCTGCTGACCCACCAAATCCCGATGCCATGACCATGTTTAAATGCTTGCCCTATCCTGATTTGTATTAATAGGGGTATGGCAAGTTGTAAGAGGGAGGTAATAATCCCTCTTTACAAGACATTAGTTAGGCCCCATCTGGAGTACTATGTGCAGTACTGGAGGCCGCACCAGCACAAGAACATTAACAAAATGGAGGCAGTCCAGAGAAGGGCAACCAAAATGGTGCAGGGACTACATCAGAAAACATATGAGGACAGATTAACTGAGCTCAATATGTATACCGTAGAGCAAAGGAAGGAGAGAGGTGATATGATCGAAACATTCAAACACCTTAAGGGCATTAACAAGGTGAAAGAGTCTAACCTGTTTCGATATAAGAAAAATAGCAGGACAAGAGGACACAGCATGAGATTAGAGGGAGACCGACTAAGGGGTAATGTGAGGAAGTTTTTTTCACAGAAAGGGTGGTGGATGCATGGAACAGCCTACCTCAGGAAGTGGTGGATATGAATATAGTGCAGGGCTTCAAACATGCATGGGATAGGCATAAGGGAGCAATACAGATGAGTATGAATAGATAGGCCACTGACAGGGCAAAGGCTGATGGCACATTTACAAGGTAGAAAAAGAAATGGGCAGACTGGATGGGCCTTGCAGTCCTTATCTGTCGTCAACCTCTATGTTTCTATGTTTCTATGATCTAATACCATGACCATGTGGTCCTTTGTTCGAATGCTTGTCCCTTCTTACTCTAACTCCATACATCCAGTTTGCATCATTTCCAGCTATAGGGGCTGGGCAGGAAACGCAGGAGCAAGTACTGGTATCTATGAGCATTTCTGTGCCGGATACACTTTAGACTAAGCAGGACTGATGCGTACACAGAGCTGCTGATGGTCATACGAGAGATGTCACTCAAGAGTCTGCAAATGGACTGGCTGGTTGGATAGGGATGAGAGGAAGGGGTCTTAGGGATACTACTACCAAGAAAGGAACTGCAAATGGATTGTAAATAAGCCAGTTACTAGTGGCATTAGCCGGCATCATCTCACTGTCACAATACAGTATATAACGTCACAGGCTTACCTTCAATTTTTTTCATGGTTTTAATTATATTTTTATAATGTCTAAGTATTTGGGGAGCTGTAACTGTTTTGTTAATATTTTAATCATGACATTAAAAACAGTTCTATGTACTGTGGTTTTGTTCTAATCCTATTTAAATTTTACAATGATGGGGGGTGTTTTTGTGTAACATCTAAAACCCTGCCATAATCTGGTCTAACTGGTGTATACAACACATTCCCAATGGTTAAATTGGAAATGTTGAGGAGGAGGAACTTTCACATCTAGATTTCTAGTGGTGGACCTATCCTCTAGTAGTCAGTGGAGAAAGATGACAGAGGTGGTGGAACTACCATACAATTTTTAAAAAGGTGGTGGAACTGAGTTCCTGTGAGCTTCTGCCCAATTCAACCCCGCTATGTTCCTCTTACATTTCCTAAACAAGATTTACCCACAGAGAGTAAAATGGGTTACTTATACCATTTGGTGGTGGTGGAAACGTTGAGTGGGTGTGTGGACAGTTGAAACCCAGATTGGGACTCATGATGTGTGTGCAAAACTACAATGGAATAAAAGATAAAAACAACAGAGTACACAGAAATATGTGTACTGTCATGATAAAAAGTGTGTGTAACATAAATTAAATGATATATCTGGGAAGCGTTTTCTCCCATAGAGAAACTCGGTTATAATTTGCAGTTATAAGCTGTGAGTTATAACGATGAACATACACCGGGTTTCTCTCACTTCATGCATGTGCCACCTGCAGATCTCCCATCATCACGTAAACCACCGCTCCTTCACTCCTCAATGCTGGCCGCCCTTCCCCAGCTCTACACAGTTCGCCAACCCCAGAACTCAGCCCCCAGAACTGCCTTGGGAAAAGATAAGTAAACACTGCATGGTGGTTCCACAGAGCCACTCGAGGGCCAGCCGTAATCGAGGAGCCGAGGCAAGCTGCATCCCAGTCACAGAGACTGATTCAGAAGACAGTCCGAGTTTCATTTGGAGCAGCCAGCACCATGGACTGGGACTCAACAGGCAGGTTAGTTTCAAAAAAATGATTGAAAAGAGCTACTGCTGGGAACTTCAAGGTGGCAGCAAAAAAAAAAAAATTAGCAAAGGTTTTTAGCAGGAGCCGCGGACCGCACTGAAACCCAACTGGTCCACGGCACCATAGAATATCTATTATGTCTGCTTGCGAACACAGTTCACAAGAAATATACTGAGGTTAGTAAAACATTGCAGAGGTGTGGCAGTGTTTGGCCAATCCAGCGAATGCTTTCAGGGGCGCGTCCCTCGGCCACCAATCAACAGGGAAGTTGCCAATAATGACAGTTTCAGAGTGAGCGCCAAACTTGAAAGAAATCTGCTGCTCCAATCAGGGACAGTTTCATCATCCCTGACAGCAGCGGCAGCTCCCCTCCTCAACCAGGCACACAGCAGTGGAGAAGACTCCAGCCATGTGCATTGCAGTGCACAGTAATGCGCATGGCTGGAGTTATGAGCAACCCGTTTGCTCAGTGTGCCTTTCATGGTGAAGCATATCAATAAATCATGGGAGGATGGGGTGGTACCTGAGGACTGGAGGAGGGTGGATGTGATTCTCCTTCACAAAAGTGGGAGCAAGACAGAGGCAGGAATCTACAGACCTGTCAGTTTGACCTCAGTGGTAGAGAAAATGATGGAATCACTTCTGAAGGAAAGAACTGTTGAGTATCTAGAGGCCAGTAGGGCACAGGACCCAAGGCAGCATGGATTCACAGCAGGAAGGTCATGTCAGACAAATCTAATTGATTTCTTTGACTGGGTGACCAAAGTAGCAGACCAGGAAGGGGCTGTAGACATGGCCTACCTAGACTCTAGCAAAGTGTTTGACACAGTCCGGCACAAAAGATTAATAAATAAATTAGCCAGCCTGGGAGTGGGTCCCAGGGTGGTAGCCTGGGTAAAACACTGGCTGGACAACAGGACACAGTGGGTAATAGTAAATGGAGTCCACAGTGACGAAAGGGGGGCTACTAGTGGGGTACCGCAGGGTTCAGTACTGGGTCCGGTCCTTTTTAATGTCTTTATAAGTGACATTGCAGAGGGACTGGAAGGGAAAGTATGTCTCTTTGCAGATGACACAAAGATCTGCAACAAGGTTGATACACAAGGTGGGGTGGAAAGGATGAAAAGGGACTCGGTAAGGTTGGAGGAATGGTCAAATGTATGGCAGCTTAGATTCAATGCAAAGAAGTGCAAAGTAATGCACCTGGGAAACAAAAACCCAGGGGAAGAGTACGCAATGGGGGGGGTGAGATACTGATGACAACAAAAATGGAAAGAGACCCGGCGGTAGTCATATCAGATGACCTAAAGGTGGGCCAGCAATCTGAGAAGGCAGTAAGAAGGGCTGGGGGAATACTGGGATGCATAGGGAGAGGCATCACCAGTAGAAAACAGGAAGTTGCTGGCCCTCTGTACAGACAGTTGGTAAGACCACATCTGGAGTACTGTGTACAGTTCTGGAGACCCCATCTCCGCAAAGACATAGAAAGGGTGGAGGCTGTCCAGAGGAGTGCTACCAAACTGGTGCAGGGTCTGCACCAGAAGACATATGAAGAAAGACTAAAGGAGCTTAAGATATATAGCCTTGAGGAAAGGAGGGAGGGGGGGACTTGATAGAAACGTTCAAATACCTCAAGGGAATCAACAAAGTTCAAGAGGGGTAGCATCTTTCAGAAAAAGAGATGTGCAAGAACAAGGGGGCACAATTTGAAGATAGAGGGGAGTATGGCTCAGAGGTAATGTGAGGAAGTATTTCTTCACAGAGAGGGTTGCAGATGCATGGAATGGCCTTCCTGAGGAGGTCGTAGAGTCAAAAACAGTGGGGGAATTCAAAAATGCATGGGACACATACTGTACAACGCAATTCTAGTGGGGGGTAGGAGGAAGTAGTCTGTTGGTTAACTAGGATCTGCAGCTTATCCATTAGGTAGGGAAATGGGCAGACTAGGTGGGCCAAGCGGTCCTTATCTGCCGTCAAATTCTATGTTTCTATGTAATTAAGCATAATAAATGAGCCATGCCATAGCTTTGCAGATTGGCGGCTCCTGCTGCCCACCACACAATCCACCGCAAGCCAACATCAGGGTGGCCAGTCCCTGCGTTGGCATGCCCCCACCCCACCCCACTATTGTGGCACACTTGGAGCCCACCTCAGTTTGCCCAGATAAATGTTTTTTTTATTTTCACTTTCCGACACCGGGATGCCCACTCCTGGTGTTGGATGACTCCTCCCCCCCAAGCAGAACATATCTTTTGCTGACAATAGGGTTCTCAATCCCTGTGCCAGCATGCCCTCCCAAGCCCGAACATATCTTTTGCCAACAACAGGGTGCCCAATCCCTATGTCAGCATGTCCCCTCACCCCCACTATTGTAGCACATTGGGAGCACACCCCAATGTGCCAAAGTAATTCTTTATTTTTTTTCCCTGACACTGGGATGCCCACTTCTGGTGTCGGATGCACCCCCCACACCCCCTTTTTTTAAGCCGACCTCGAGGTTCCCAATCCCTGGGTCAGCATTGATCCCCTCCCTCCACTAGTCTGGCACACTGGGAGCACACCTCAGTGTGCCGAAATCCATTCTGTAATATTTCATCTGTAAAGAAGAAAACAGTCCCATAAAGTATTTTTTAAACCTATAAAAAAAAAAAAAAGAAAACAATCCCTCATCGTTCCCGATGACCCCCTCCCTCTGTGCACCCCCCGCACCCGTCCTTGCCCATATTTACCTTCAGAGGTCAGGAACAGTGATCTTCTGTGGACTGGGAACATGTCTGCACTCTTCAAAGACCAACTGGGAACTGAAGAAATGACGGTGAGCCATATAATGGCAGTGAATAGTGGGATTTCAATTTAGGTCGCTATCTCAGCCAATTTGTCGAGTTTTGGTACCAAATTTTCAACATGGGATTCTTGGGACCCCACCTCGTGAACACTAACACTGTCATTTTGTTTCTCGGTCTCAAAAGGTGATTTTGTGGTTGCTGTGTAGAATCACCTTTCAGGACAGATTAATGAAACAACAGTGCAACTGTTCATGAGGTGGGGTCCCATAAAGCCCATGTTGCAAGTTTGGTGAAAAAAATTCCCAAACATGACTGTGTTATGAGTGTGCATTCTGCAGTTTCTACACGCGCTTGTAACTTCAACAATTTTTTATATTTTCACTCCAGATTTTCAACATTGCTATTTTTTCAAACCTCCTTATAAACAGTATAGCTTCATTTTTCATATCCTGCCCGAAACATGTTTTCACACCTGTGCCACAGAATGGCACAGTAACTGTGCAAAATCAACTTTCAGGATGGAGTACCAAAATGATAGTGTCACTGTTCATGAGGTGGGGTCCCCAAAAGCCCATGTTGAAAACTTGGTGAAAAAATTCCACAAAATGATTGCGTTACGGGCGTGCATTGCAAAGTTTCTATGCACGTTCGTAACTTTGCCAATTTTTCATATTTTCACTCCAGATGTTCAACATTGCCATTTTTTCACACCTCCTCAAGAACAGTACAGCTGTCATTTTACACATCCTGCCCAAAACGTGTTTTCGCACCTGTGGCACCAAATGTCACAGTCACTGTGTAAAATCACCTTTCAGGATTGAGTAACGAAATGATAGTGCCTTCGTTCATGACGTGAGGTCCCAAAAACCCCATTTTGAAAATCTGGAGTGAAAATACCAACAAACGCCCTGCGCGTTAGGGTTTACAACCATAATGCCCCACCCTGTAGAGACTGACAGGTGTCAGGGTGTGATCTGGGGTCATTGGCCATAATGCTCATGCCATTACAGCCCCACTCTGCAGCCAGAGAGGCATTGAGGTGTGCCTTGGGGTCTTTGGCCCTAACATTCTGCCCATTCTCCTACACTGCACCCATCTCAGCTTATTTCCTTATGGAATGGGGCGAGCATAAGGGCCAAAGACCCCAAGGCATGCCACGACACCTATCAGTGTCTGCAGGATGGGGTGAGGTGGAATGGCATGAACGTTATGCCCGACGACCCAAAGGCACACTCCCAATGCCTGTCAGTCTCTGCAGAGTGGGGGTTGACGTTAGTTCAATACTTCACTGCCACTTCTATTATGCTTCTCATGTCATGCAGTCTGACTGACCTCCATTGTGGGCAAGCTCATGGAGACCATACTAAAGGAAAAGTTGGTGGAAATTTTAGAGGAGCATGGTCTACAGGATACGAGGCAGCATGGGTTTATGGGGGGGAGGATCGTGTCAAATGAATCTGATTGACTTCTTTGACTGTGTCACTAAGATAGTAGACAGTGGCCAAGCAGTAGACATCCTCTATCTTGATTTGAGCAAGTCCTTTGGCTCTGTGCCCCACAAAAGGTTGATCAGGAAGTTGGTGGATCTCAGGGTTGGGGATAAGATGGCTTGATGGGTGGAAAATTGGCTGAGGGACAGAACCCAAAGGGTGGTTGTGGGGGGAGAGTTATCTGGCACCAAAGAGGTAACCAGTGGGGTCCCACAGGGCTCAGTGCTGGGGCCGGTGTTGTTCAATGTCTTCATCAGTGACATTGGGGATGGCATTAAGGGCAAAATGTGCCTATTTGTGGATGACACCAAGTTCTGCAGGAGGGTGGACACAGCTACAGGGATACAGGATTTACAAGAAGATCTGGAAAAGCTGGGGAGGTGGTCCAGAATCTGGCAGCTTGGGTTCAATATCAAGAAATGCAAAGTTATGCATATTGGAGCCAAGAATCAGAGGACAGAGTACTACCTGGGTGGAGTCCAAGTATCTGCATCAGAGGAGGAGAAGGACCTGGGAGTGATGATCGCTAGTGACCTGAAGCACTCCACGCAGTGCAAGAAAGCAGCAGCAAAGGCAAACAAGATGCTGGGATGCATTTCTTGGCATTGAAGCCAAGCTGCCAGATCAAGGCTCCCCAGTGACTATACTGCACACAGAATGCTGCACAACTCATGTACCAAAGCTACCAGACTGGCCAAGTCCAAGTATTTTAAAACAACTTTCCACAAAAACATCGATTCCCCCTCCAAATTCTGGCGGGGGGTGCATGCTCTTTTCTCCCCTCCTTTCTGACCCCCTTCCTCCTGTTCTAAACATTAACAGTTCCTGGCATCGAACCATGCTTTGTGGCCAGTGAATTGAATGCATATTACACCTCCTGCGCCAAGTCCCTCCTGTGCTTCCTTCCTCCCCACCCACACACTCTCCTTTTCCCCTCCTTACAAGCCATCACCAAACTCCTACCCCTTCTCCTTCTCTCAAATCTCCTACATAGATGCTCTAAGTGCCCTGCTCTCCCTGAACTCTTCAAAAGGTTCCTCTCCGGACGACCTTGATCCCAAACTTATTTACCTCTCTGCTCCTGTTATTGCCTACCATATCTCTTTAATCCTAAACCTTTCTTTCATGACAGCACAAGTCCCCACCTCCTGGAAGCATGTCATAGTTATTCCTCTTCCTAAGGGTGGTGGCTCTTCTGCTCCTGGCAACTATTGCCCTATCTCTCTCTCTCCTTCCTACACTTGCTAAACTCCAAGAACACCTGGTTCTTTCCCAACTTTCCCCCTTCCTCTATGATACCTATTTTTTTCACCCCATTCCAATCTGGCTTTTGGAAGAACCATTCTGCCACCACCTCCCTCCTCAGGCTCACCGACTCCATCCTTCTAGGCTGGATAATGGCCTGATCACCTCAGCCATCTTTGTTGACCTAGCTAAAGCGTTCAACACTGTTTCCCACCCCCTGCTTCTCAGCTCCCTCTCTGCTGCTGGCCTAGCAGCTTCCACCACAAACTGGTTTAAATGTTACCTCACCAGTAGGACTCAATCAGTAAGAATCTCTGATTCCACCTCCCCGCCTCTCCCTATCGAAACTGGTGTCCCCAGGGCTTAGTGCTGGGTCCCTCCTTTTCTCCATCTTTATAAATGACCTTCCCACAGCCTGCTCTACCTCCTCTATCCATATGTGTGCTGATGACACTGTCTTGTACAGCTCCGGCCATAACCCCACAGCTGTGGCAACCAGCTTACAGCATGACTTCAACCAGGTCCAGCTCTGATTTTCTTCACACCAGCTCTCACTCAACACCAAGAGGACAGTCTCTATGACCTTCGGCACCAGGCAGAGACTCTCAAGGCCTTCTGACATGCCCTCCTTCCACACTCTAGACGGGACAACCATGGAGGACACTTCTTCATTTAGATACCTCGGGGTTTTGCTTGACCAACACCTCAACTTCTCTGTACTCATCGATGCCATCTTGAAGAAACTGCACTCCAAGCTTGATGCCCTGTACAGGAACCACAGTTGCAACCCATTGCCTGTGAGGTACAAACTTGTTCAGAAGATGATACTCCCCATTTTTGACTACTGTGTCGTAGTCTATGGTGCTGCTCCCAAATTTTCCCTAGCCAAATTGGACTCCTTCTGCCGCTTTGCCCTAGATGCCCCAACTCGTACTCACCATAACTGACCTTTATCTGCACTATTGCTTTTCTCCTCTGTCCAACCGGCGGCTTACCCTCATTGCCAAACTGACCTCCAAATTCTGGCTTGGTGAACTCCCTCCCTCCCTACCTCCTTTAACTCACCTCCCCAAATCTCTCACTCCCTGAGATCTGCTGGCACTTGCACCCTGTTGGTCCTTCGCAGATCTACCCTTGAAGGCCAAACTGGCTTTTCCCACCAGTTTCCCAAATCCTGGAATGCTCTCCCCCCACAAATTCGGCACTCCTCTTTCACCTACTCCCTTGGTACTGTCAAACACAACTACTTCACCTCCTGCTGTACCTGTTTTAATCCCCCCCCAACCCCTCTTTACCCTGTATGGCCCACCAATACCCGATCCCCTTGCATGGTTCTTAGAGTGAAAAAATATTTTTGGTTGGAGGAGTGAACTGTTTTACCAACCAATTGAAGTGGATGGCCTCGGGTATTGTGTGAGTGATCTTTTCACCCTGGAGGTCTAACCTTGGTCTCGACAGTCTCTCCTCTTACCTCACCTCTAAATCTCACTGTTCTTGGCTGCTCTCAGATCCCACCCCCTGGCAGGGTTCTTTACATCCTGGAGGGATACTTGACATTGGCAGTCTTCTCCTCTCCCTCTCCCCCTCATCCTCTTCATAAGCTACTCCTACCTCCCTTTACTACTCCCTTAGCAACTTCCCTCACTTCTAATTCTTGGGCAACTGCCAACTCCCACCCTTACTTGCACCTAGCAGTTGTTGCCTATCTCTGTGTGTAGCTCTGTAAATATTTTTGCACTTTGTACTGCTGCATCACTATCTGATGGGCTTACTGTTCTTGTATTCTGTGTCCACCTCCTGGTGTATTCAGTTGTCTCTGCACTAACTGCCTGCACTGCTTATTATTGTGTATAATGTATTATTCTTAATCAAATGCTCTAAATTGTATCTGTTAGGAGGTAGTATAGTGCAGTAGGTTAAGGCTCTGAGCTGCAAATCTGGAGACCTGGGTTTGAAGTCCATAGCTGCCTAGGTGCCATACTGTGTGATCCTGAGATGTCACTTAACCTCCTTGTGCTCCCAGATCGCATCTGGAACCAAGCTTCGGCTTAGTGTGCTACTCCTGGTTAAACAATGTCCCCCTTTCCTATCTATCACCTTTTCTGTAGTTATTGTTTAAAACTACTACACTTCCAGTCGCACCATGAGACTAACAATTGTTGTTCAGTGTGCCTTCCTGGTGAAACATTTCAATAAATAAAAATAAAAAATATCTAAGGGATCAGTAGTAGGAGATAGGAGGTTATACTGCCCTTGTATAGGTCACTGGTAAGGCTGCATCTAAAGTATGGAGTTCAGTACTGGTGCCCACACCTCAAAAAGAACATTAACCTGCTGGAGAAGGTCCAGAGAGCTACAAAGATGATAGTGGGTCAGCAGGGTAAGGCATACGAGGAGAGGTTGAGGGCACTGAACATGTACTCCCTGGAAGACGGCGGGGGGGGGGAGAGGGAACATGATTGGGACCTTCAAGTACTTGAAAGGGATAAAGTTGATAAGGCGAGTCTCTTTAAGTTGAATGACAACCATAACACGAGGGGTCACAGTCTTAAGCTGGAGGGTGGGAAGTTTAGGAGGGAGGTCAGGAAGCACTTGGTGGACACTTGAAATGCATTGCCAGAAGAGGTCATCTAGTTGAAGACAATTGCAGGGAGTAGCCCGGGATTATGTGGGGGAAGAGCTCCTCCCCACAGCCTATTTAAATGAAGCAGCTGACTCCCGAGCTGCTTAGAGTGAGTCACACTCACTGACGTGCTACCGCTGGTTCGTGGTTGCTTGCTTTGTCCCCTACCCCGCTCCTGCTCCTGTTTTCTGGGTTTCTCTTCAACCGTTTGTCTTTTGTCCCCCCCCCCCGCTTCTCCCTGTTGCCCTTTGTTTGTTTTCTTTACCTTTCTTTAGGGTTTTCTTCCTGAGGCCGCTTCTTTGGCCGCCACTGCATTCTGCTCCTTGCCACTGTCAGTTCGCCTGTCCTCATTCCTTGCTATTACCTTTCTTTTCTCCCAGCGACCACATTCCATGCCGCCGCTCAGTTCACATTTCCGGGAGCCGCTCGCTACGTGGACTACTGTGCCCTCCTTACCGGAGCCTCCTCTCATGCTTTGGCATGCAGCTACCCAACCTCAATTGCTCCTAGCATTCCAGCGTTCTCTCTTGCTCTGCACTCCGACTGCTGGCCATTGATAGGCTGTAGTTCTGTTTTCCATCTCTTGCCTTGCACCTTCCTGGTACTTCCCTGTCACTACCTCAAGCATTCATGCAGTGAACTTTTGTTTTTCATGGGTCATCACAGGACCGTCATTCAGCATCATCTTTCTGGGTTACTCCTCAATGGCATCATAGCCTGATACGTGGCAGCTACGGCTTCTTCTGTTTTATTCAGCTGTTCATTTCACCTCACATGGAGCCAACGGGGATCAGCTCCAGAGCCATCTGGTGCTTCGCAATCATGACTTACCTGATTAATCTCAGAGGTATCTTGCTCAATTTCCTCTTTGGCATTCACTTTACATCTTCATGGGAAACCAGCTAGCCATTTACATTTATTTAGTACGGCGTCAGCTGGCCACTATGGGTAACCTTTGGTTTGGATACATTTCTTTGCTACTTTGGTTACTCTGCACTGCTGCATTGACCATGCATGTTTATCAGACATCCACTCAGCTATAGCCTGACATGGTTTACGGAACCTCTAGTACACTTCTAAAAAGTGCTAGTTATTCATATTGGAAGTTTTACTGTGGCATTGTTCCTCTGTTACTGCTGCCCTCATATGTATGCCTCCATATATTCTATGCTGTACGGCATTGGTTCAGGATTATGCTACCATCTATTACAACAATTACAGTCTATTCCCTACTGTGTCGCTACTCTTTCTGCATTCCATGTGGCTGGGCAGTACCATTGTTATCTACTACTTATCCACACCCTGCATCATTCCATGGGGCCGAAGATTCTTCCCTACGCCACTACTACTTCTGTATTGCATGCAGCCAGACATTGCTACTACTCTGTCTGCCACTTCTCTACCACCTGCCTCCCCTGTAGGACCGGAGGCTCACCTCATCACACTTCGGAGTCCTGTGCCCCATGCGCTCCGAGGTGTCATTCATCTTTATTATTCCATCATTCATCTACTTCTATGGCCTGCCTCACCCTTCAGGCAAGGGGGGGGCTTCCTTACTCCTGCTCAACACTTACACCACCCAGTTCGGGTTTGGAGTTCACATTCTGCTATGCATCTGCCGGCAGTCGTGTCTACCAACCTAGGAGTTCCTTTACTATGGACTCACATCTGATTTGTTCGCCGTTCATCTTCCATTATTCAGATGCTTCTGCTTTGCCATTTCAGTCCTATGCATTCCTACTGCTACTACTCCTACCATGACTTATTTGAGATTATCCAGAAGACACACTTCCCATTGTGCCCTACGGCATTGGACCTTGAAGACATGCCTTTGCCCATCTGGCTGGGAGCGTTTCTGACTGCTTCCTGCTTCTCTACCTGCCTTCACCCACCGGGCTGGGAGGATTACCTACTACTCGCCTGCTTCTCTGACCTGCCTTAGCCCTTTGGGCTGGGAGGTTCACCTTCTTCTATTCTACTTCTGCCTCGCCCAGCTCGAGGCCTGGAGATTCCCCTTCTACTTTTGCCTACCTGCTCCTGTTGCTCCAGCCATAGACTCACGGCTGCTTCATCTTTTCAACACATTAGTTACTATATCGACTTTCGTTCCCCTACCTGCCTGGTACCTATTATTTATATGACTAAGTGGCTGGTCCTCCCACTCAAACACTATCAGTCTGCCTCATTTATAAGGTAGAAAAAGAAATGGGCAGACTGGATGGGCCTTGCGGTCCTTATCTGCCGTCAACTTCTATGTTTCTATGTTTCTATGTTTCTAGTGCTCATTCAGCTGCTTCCGGGATTGCTCTCTTGGATATTTGCCCTGTTGCCTCAGCTGTGGAATTGCTGCTGCTTCCTTTCCAGGACTTGGTTGGCGTCTCCTGCAGCCTTTCATTATCATGCTTGTGCTCTACAGAATTCAAGGCTGTGACGCCGCTACTTCATTGGATTCCGCTTCTTCAGTTATCTTCATCTCAGACTCTTCGGGTCTCGTCTGCTTTCATGCCTCAAACTTTGCATACCTTCAGTTCTCACTGTTATTCCTCGCGTGCAGTTGTCATGTCTCAACCTCAGTCTCTTCCATGCGTTTAAGTACCTCTCCAGCTGATGGATTCCTGTGCATCGTAGGGGGACTACCTCACTTGATTTCTGCCAGCGGACATTCCTGGATCTAACTGCGCTTCCCATACTGGAATCAGCCACCTCTCTCCTATCTCACCAGCTGTCTGTTCAGCTACGCTTTCTTGAGGGGCTGGTTGCCACGTCCTGTTCCTTCTCATTTGCCTCCGTTGGTGCATCCTGCTCCTACTGCATCGCTCCGATTGCCAGTCCAACTGACTTATTTCCTTTGGGCTCACCTAATTCTACTACTTGGATGCTTCACAACATTGCACCAGCGTCTCTGATTATCTATACAGCATGTCATTATTCCAGCTTATCTCTATAGCCATTGCTTCACATTAATTCCTAAAGATTATTTCTTATCAGAACTGGATTCGTCACTCGATAGCCTGGCCTCAAGCCTTCTCTCATTTCTCGTACGATATTAGCCCTACTATTAGAAACCTGGAAGTCGTACTACTTTTATTTCATCCTGCCTCATTGATGTCAAATCTTGGATGCAACTATCTTCTGGTCTCCTGCATTGAGTTTGTCAGTCATCAACTTCACATCCACCATCATTCAATTCCATGGATTATGCCCTCTATCAACTGAAGTACGGAAGATGGTTCTTCAATATATCTACTCTCCATCATTCCGAATTATACATGGATTCTCGGACTCAGACTTTATTAGAAGGAAAGACATTTACAATTCAGTTTTTCTCAAGCTCCATTCATTTGGATTGAATTCTACAAATTAGAATTCAGATTTAGCTGATTAATTTAGTTTAATTAGGATCTCTCTCCTTTAGTATGCCCAGAAGGACGGGCAGGTCATTAGCCATGGGTCCTCAGAGATTCCCCCTCAAGGGGGGTTTACCTCTCCTGAGTACTACTGGTCACACTCTCCGGAGTTGGCGGAGGTGATCGCCTATTCTTATTAAGTTGTTTGCACAACTTCTTCAGCATTCAGTTACTGAACAATCGTTGATATTTATTCTTTTTTGGGGCTTTCATAATTCTAAACCAAGCTTCCTTCCTACAGGTGGGATACAGAGAAAGGCCAAAACCTTCAAAAATGATCAAATGACTCTATTCAAGCATCCAAGTACCTAAGCACAATACATTCTATACTATTACCTGCTGAACATTGTCCTCTCTATACTGGCCTCTGTATCCAACAACCATATTCATCATTCAACTATATGTTACATAAGCGCTGAGCTATGAACCACACATAATGGGCAGCTTTAAGAGAGGCTGGGATAAACATGGGGGAAGGTAAGGATCATGGGCAGGGAGGATGGGAGGAGTGGGGAGGGAGGGCAGGGACATTAGCTCAAGCTGTGGACCCTGCAATACAAGTAGACTTGATAGACCAAATGGCCTTCCTCGGCTGGCTCCTTCGTATGTTCGTATCTCCCCAACTCCTACACTACCATTACCAATACTAGCAAGCATTCGGCATTGACAAATGCTTGTTTTATATAGGTGCTGTGGCAAGAAAACGTTCTCCAGCAATTAAATAAAGGCTGGGTAGGGGTGTTAAACTCGGATTTTGCACACCCCCTCAGGGTGGGATGCCTCGATAAACCACTCAAGCTTTGCTCTCGGGGTTTATGTGGCATCTCACCCCTCGGGGGGGGGGGTGCTGTAAAATCTCGTTATAACTTAATCCCTCTACCCAGCCATTATTCTATATGTTTTACCTTTAGTGGTAATGGCAAGGCACACTTACCTCATGGGCAAAATTATGCTATACGTTGGTACTGCTGGCTAACATTGTCAGTCAGGGGAGTGAACCAAGCTGGGACTGGACTTTTGTCTGTGGCATGTGGGTCCCATTCTTCGTGTATCTTGGTGCCATACCTCTCAACCTCCTGCCTTATAAATCAGGGACAAAGGACCAAAATCAGGGGCACATCTTCAAAATTGGGAGATATCAACTCAAGAAGCTGGTTGAATAAGGGATTTAGTGTAAAATGAATGTTCTAAGGAAGAACAAGTCTGTAGTTTGAACGTTTTATATTATTTTGTGCTTACAGCTCCCACTGCTTGGTCACGGAAACACCATTTTTAGGAAGGACAGAGTAAAATTTTGAAGCAAAACGAGGGACATCCCTGAACATCAGGGACAGTTAAGAGGTATTCTTGGTAACGGTATTTAGCACGAGTCAGGGACGAGCACAGCAACTGTGCCTCTATGGCATCCTGTAGACGTGTTTTGCAATGCTCGCCTCAGCGGGCTCATGTGACATCACTGGAGGCGGGAGGGGTGTGGCGTGCCATAAAAAGAGACGGAGCTGTAGTGGTTCGGCTTTGGCCTGAGGGCATATCACTCGGAGGGCGGGCAGGAAGGTGTTATTATAAAGGCGTATTACACATAAGGGGCTGGCAGCCAGTAGGCGGAACTTAGTCCGCGAGTGTGCGGCTGACTTTTAAAATCACTGACCCGCAGACAAGCAGGAGCAGCGATGTTGCGACTTCGTGTCCTGGCACAAAGGGTACCGCCACCACCCGGCGCTCTTCGACACGCGGCTGCAGTCGGAACGCCTGCACCCCCGGTAGTGCACCGCACCGGCGACACGTTGTTGGGTGAGAGGCACCGAGCCCGGGACTGCCGCGCGCCTTATTCACTCGCTGGGAGGCCGTACTCGTCAGCTGCGGGAGGCAGCGAGGTGTCTCTGGCATATCTGCCGGGAGAAAGCGCCGGTAAGTTGGGGAGGAGACGGGACGTGTCGTTCTACTGTAGGGATCCCCTTCCGAAACTCCACGCTGTCAAGGGAGAGGGGCAAGCTGAAAGTACAGACGAATGTAAAGGGGGCGGGGCATGCCTCAAACTTTTGTTCCTAAGGTGAGGGACGCAAACACTAGAGAGACAATCTACGGGAAATCGGAGATATATCATTAAACATGAAAGTTCAAGCTCAAAACAGTGTGGAAACCGGCCCATTATTTGCTTTGACGTGATAGAACTTTACAAATGTCAGCTTTGAAATCTGAGTTTACAGCATACCTCTCAACCTCCCCTCATAAATCAGGGACAAGGCTTTAAAAAATCAACTAAGAAAGAACAAGTCTGTAACTTTTATGTTTGATATTATTTTGTACTTA
Organism: Neoceratodus forsteri; assembly: GCA_016271365.2. Lineage (NCBI taxonomy): Eukaryota > Metazoa > Chordata > Ceratodontiformes > Ceratodontidae > Neoceratodus > Neoceratodus forsteri. Next base: position 979,487,972 of record CM028136.1, on the reverse strand, counting down.
TAACCCCACTGTTTAGTCACAGAAACACAATTTTAGGAGGGCAGAGTAAAATTTTTAGACAAATCAAGTCCCTGAAAATCAGGGACAGCTGAGAGGTATGGTTTACAGCATCCTCTCTGTAGGTACCACCTTTCCAATGTGGGACTGAAACGGCACAGTAGAGACGTGAGGTGGGTATGGGGGTAATAATACAGCAAAATGGCCCATACAGAAGGAAAAGATCAGGAGTAAAAGGGGGTGTAGAGCTGCTTTGGTCCACAGAGGGTAGAATGGTATTTACTAGCTTGGTAAAAGCGAATAGATAAGTCCCCTTTATAGTACTCCGCAGTCATCACCAGTGGGGGATATCCCTCATCCATCCTGCAGAGTGACACATGAACCAGATAAATTAAAATCCAAAACGAACAGCTGCTGTGTGAAAACTGCTCTGGATGGTGTTCACACAAGGCCGGCCAACCTTGATAAACTATGAACCAAAGGTGTGGCACTCAGTAAATTGCAGTACAAAATCACACTGCAGCGTGTTTCAAACATGTTGTAGTTTATTTAAAACAAATGCAACCCTTACCTAGGCCATGAGCAACACCTTGGAACCAAGACCCCCACCCCCCAACTTGTGCCCCAGACAAGGCAACAAACCACAAGTTGGCATAAAGAAAGGTACCGCCCTTGGCTTTAGGTTAAATGCCTGGCTCAGCATCTAAGAGGGCGGGGGGTTACATACAAACTTACAAATCTGCCAGCAGAAACAGACTGCCCAGTCTTATCAATGTCTGCCTGAGTGTGCAGCTAGCACCCTAGATTGCAGCTGCCCCAACCCCCTCCCCATCTGTCATTCCCACGATGGCCTCAGTCCCCTCCACCCAGACCCTCCCTCTTGCTTTGTACCACTCCCTCTTAAAACTTCCTACTGCCTTGCATGATACCACCCCCTCTGGTAGAGCATTCTATTTAAACACCACCCTCTCCCTGAAGTAGTGCCTCCTCATCTCCCTCCTAAATCTCCTGCCCTCCAATCTTAGTCCATGCCTCTTGTTTCCCCTACCCCTCCTCAGTTTAAACACCCCTTCTGTGCTAGCTTTGTTTATCCCCCTCAAATACTTGAATATTTCAGTCATATCCCCCCTGACCCTCCTCTCCTCTAGTGTGTACATATTCATCCTGTCTTCATAGGCCTTTCCCTTAATCCCCTATAAAATGTTTGTTGCCCTCCGCTACACACCTTCCAGTAAATTAATACCCCTTTTCAGATACGGCTGCCAGTACTGCACACAGTACTCCAAGTGCAGCCTGACCAAAGATCCGTTGAGGGTCAGGATCACCTCCCTATGCCTGGACAAGAAACTCGTTGCGATACAGTCCAGCATCCTGTTCGCCTTTGCTGCTTTCCTGCATTGGGCAGAGTTGTTCATGCTCCCTGTCACCAACACCCCTAGGTCCTTCTCTTCCTCAGTGATGCCCAGCCTCACCCCTCCCAACCGGTAGTCCGTCCTTGGATTCTTTGCCCCGGAGTGCATAACCTTGCACTTTTTCGCATTGAATCTAGGCTGCCACGTCTCTGACCATACCTCCAGTTTGGTTAGGTCCCCTTGTAGTTGTTCCTGCCATCCTCTTCATCCACCACTCTCCCCATTTTGGTATAATCTGCGAGCAGACTAACCCTGCTCCTAACTCTGTGTGCAGTATCTGAGATAAACAGCCCAAATAGCACGGGCCCAGCATTGAGCCCTGCGGCACACTGCCCATCACTGGTCTAAGTGTCAAGAGCTCTCCCCACACTACCACTCATTGCAACCTCCCTGCAGCCAGTTGCTCATCCAGTTTGTAAGCTTCATCCCCACTCCTGCAGCAATCAGCTTCCCTCAGCCTCCCATGAGGCACTGAATCGAAGACCTTACTGAAGTCCAAGTACAGGACATCTACAGCATGATCCATCTCCAGCTCTCTTGTTACCCAGTCGTGATATTCTATTAGATTGGTCTGACAAGACCTCCCCGAGAAGAACCTCTGCTGCCGCCCATCCTGGAGGTCATTACCCTTGAGGAACGACACCCACCTCTCCTTCAGTATCGTCTCCATAAGTTTACCCACTATGGAAGTGAGACTAACACAGCCTCTCCTTCAGTATCGTCTCCATAAGTTTACCCACTATGGAAGTGAGACTGACACCCACCTCTCCTTCAGTATCGTCTCCATAAGTTTACCTACTATGGAAGTAAGACTGACAGGCTGATACTTTCCTGGCTCATCCCTAGGGCCACTCTTGTGTATGAGCACCACATGGGCCACCCTTCAGTCCTGAGACACCCATCCCGTGTCCAGGGAGATGCTGAACAGATCTTTCAGCGGCTTAGCCAACACCTCCGCCATCTCCCTCAGCACCCTGGGGTGGATGCCATCAGGACCTGGTGCCTTGTCCACCGTTAATGCCCTCAGGCAATCTAGTACTCTACTCCCCTCGATCATTTAGTCCGTCATCTCCTCCCCCCCCACTCCTACCCTCCCAGTCCATGGTGGCAGTGGTGGACCATTCTTCTCCTTCATGAAAACAAAGCAAAAGGATTCATTTAGTACTTCCGCTTGTTCCTCTCCCTCTCCACCCACTCCCCTTCCCACTTTATCTTCACTATATAGTCTCTGCGCTTCCTCTTTCTCTGACATATCTAAAAAAGTATTTCTCCCTTCCCTTGATGCCTGCGCTAACCTTAGCTCCCTGGAGGCCTTGGCTACTCTCACTCGCTTGGTCACCTCATTGGACCAACTCACATAGGCCTCCCTGTCCTCTTCCTTCCTCATTCTCCTGAACTTCTGGTATGCAACTGTCTTCGCCCTCGCCCCTGCAACACTTCTCTGTTCAGCCAGCATGGTTTCCTGGCTCGCCCCTGCAACACTTCCTGTTCAGCTAGCATGGTTTCCTGGCTCGCCCCTGCAACACTTCTCTGTTCAGCCAGCGTGGTTTCCTGGCTCGCCCCTGCAACACTTCTCTGTTCAGCCGGCGCGGTTTCCTGGCTCGCCCCTGCAACACTTCTCTGTTCAGCTGGCACGGTTTCCTGGCTCTTTGCAGCTTTCTCCTAGTCCTGGCGCAGCTTCTGTAGCCTCTGTTCGCCCAGTTTTAATAATTTCCCACTTTTGCTGTGCATCCATCTCTGACCTAATACCTTGAAGTCTCTCTTGCAGTATTTCCCTCATCCTCCTGTAGTCCACCCTCCTAAAATCCACCACCTTTGTTCCTGTGCCTCCAGACTCCCTTCCCAACTTGAGTGAACCACACTGTTTGGTGGTCACTACCAGCTAATGGGTCTTCCACCCTTATTTTCCTCACTGCCTCCTCATTTGACAGCACCAAGTCCAGCGTGTTACCTAGTTCTGTTGGCCCACTGACCAGCTATGTCAGGAGACCATCCTAGATTGCGTCCAAGAGCATCTGTTCCCTGGCACTGGAGGTGGCAGGGGTGCTCCAGGCTACTCACGGCAGATTAGAGTGCAAAGTAACATTTATATTTACACAGGGTGGGATATTCAAAATGGTTGCGCATTGCGCAACCCACCGATGCGCCCGGCACGATATTGAATGGGGCAAGATGCACTGTGCAACCCCCGATGCACTGGGGCGCACCAGTAATGTATGCGGCGCAAGTGCGGGGGGCATGCCCATGTATATGCAGCACATCCCGATATTGAGCCCGGGATGTGCGGTGCATATGCTGACACATACCCACCTTGCGCCACTCAAGGGGGTGCAAAGCTGTGCCTGGCAAAACCAGGAGCAAATCCTGGCCACCCACAGGCGAGCTGCTATATTGCAAGGCACAGCCCGGCAGCCGTCTGCTGTGGGTGGCCTCCCGACCACCCAGGACACAGTCCACAAGCCCCCTGCCCAGGGGTGTCGATGTGCCCCCGTTTGCGGGCATAGGCTACATAAATCCCTGGTGGTCCAGTGGACCGTGATCCATCGCCCAATCATGGACATGTGTAAACTTAATCCCTGGTGGTCCAGTTGACCGCTACCCAGTGCCCGATCGCAGGCATAAGTGTTAAAAAAAAAAAAAAAACCCTGGTGGTCCAATGGAACCCCCCAGTGCCCGATCGTGGGCGGAATGAGCGCAGGACACCTGGTGGTCCAGTGGTACCCTGTTTCCCCACCTGCCCACTGGGGTCCCTGCCACCTGCACCCCAGGCAGTGGCGGGCAGCAGCCGCCCGCTGACTGACAGTGTGCAATGGGATCGCATGCGCCTAGTGGTCCACTGCGTGGGACAATGGGCGTGCAGACCATACTGTACTACACGAACCGAATCACCATTCACAATTCAGGCCTCTGTAGTACAGTATGGTCTGTACGCCATTGGCTCACAGTGGACCAACAGATGTACAGACCCCACTGTACGCTGTCGGTTGGCTGGCTTGCGGGCGGTGTGCTGCTGCCTGCCGCCACTGGGGATGCAGGGTGGTGGGGGCCTCAGTGGTGGGTGGGGGTACCACTGGACCAACAGGGTGTCCTGCGCTCATTCCGCGCCTGCGATCGGGGCACTTGGGGGGGGGGGTCCACTGGACCACCAGGACTTTTTTACACTTATGCCCACGATCGGGCGCTGGATAGCGGTCCACTGGACCACCAGGAATTAGGTTTACACATGCCCGCGATCAAGTGATGGATCAGTCCAGTGGACCACCAGGGCTTCAATTAACATATGCCCGCGAATGGGAGCGGAGCCCGCCGAGGGGCAGTGGGGCGTCGGTCCCCGACGGCTGTTGTCTGGCAGGGCGCCAGGCGCAAGTCATTGGGGATCGGTGCACCGCATGCAAATGAGGCCATAATGACATGCAAATGGCCCAGTTTGTGCCTTGCATACATAATGACCTCATTTGCATGCCCACGGCTGAATATCGCAATTGTTGCAGCTAGCGCAACCGCACTTGCACTGGCGCAGCCCCCTGTTCCACTTCTGCCACTTGCGCTGGCGCAGTGCATGCACCCTCAGTGCCATATTCAGCGGTGCTGAGGCATGGCGCAGCACCACTGAATATCGCCTGGTCCATGCCCTGGCTCAGCCCAGTTGCACTGTGTCCAGGCTTGTGCCCATGCTTGGCACAGTCTGAAGATTCCACCCAGAGATTTCTGGGAGAGAGGTGCCAGGGTTATGTTGTGTGTTCTGTCTGAGGGGGCCCATAAACAATTAACACTTGGAAGCAGAGATGACATGTCCACTACCAGAAAATGGGATTGTATTGTATGGCTTTATTTTCTAACTCAGATGGAAGGCAGAAAGGAGTGGTCCTCCAAGTTTGGTACTGTACTTTACTGGCAACACAGAACTTTTCTTTCTCCAAAACGGACAGAAATGGCATCTGTAACATTTTGTTTTTCCCAAACACACAGTCCATCCTTGGGGGTTGCTACACACTTTGAAATCACATTCCAAGATGGGCTAAGTTAACGCCTTCAGGGTAACCTTGTGCCTTTTGGGTAATCAGTTAGCCCTGACTAGAGTTTTCGGTGAGTCTCTGCCCACCCTGGCCCCAGTCAGCGTCTGCCATTCCATCCAGAAACACAAATCGGATCCTCCATTCTCACTGGGGATTGCAAAGGCATCCACACATTAAAACTTCACATTCAGCACATGTTTGTGGTGACACTGAGGCCCTGAGAAGTGTAATCTAGGCTTGTCTCTGGGCACATACACCACCAGCCAACTCCCACAGAACATATCCATGTAACTGTACTTGGGTTTGGGTGTCCCTTTGTTACAGACACAGACCATTTGAAGAAATCCTTCTCTTTTCTTCAACTTCATAGCTTCGAAACTCTGAGACTCTCCTTTAGTCTCTGCTCTGGGCAGCGGGACAGTCTTCTGGTCCCTCAGGGGATTGCCTGTTAGAACCACTGCATTTCACAGTCCCAAATAATTCCCACAGACATGACCCACTGGGGTCATAGAACTGCAGGTCTCCACCACTTCCTGTGGTAGCTATTATTTTACACTTTAGGGTGAGAAAAATGACCAGAAGTCTTTCACCCAGCCTAAGGGAAGCTGGCAGGCACCTCTACACTGAACGCTACTTGCACTGACTCCTACTGCCACTCTGAACCCAAGATTCTACACTCCTTCCCTGCAGCTGGCAAAGGATTATGCTGCTGCAAGAGTTCTAAATGACATCGCTCATTCTCTGCCTAGCCTAGCTAAGTACACTGAGCTGTGTGCAGAGGAGTTCCAAAACAAAAACCTCTAAAAGTTGCCCAGAGACCCTACCTGGTCTAATACTAATGGGATTCTAGTAACCCCAGAGGACTGGGTGGTTACACAAATTTAACAGCACACACTATGGTGCTCTCCCCTTTGGGAGTGGTTACAGTTTCTGCTGCAGGTGTCATGGCGGACAGGAAACAGCATGGCTTGGAATACCGTTGCAGACGGGAACACTATCAGTGCCGTAACAGTATGTCTGTCAGTCAGTAAATTTGACCAACAATTAGACTTTTTTTTTTTTTTATGCGGGCTGTGCACCCATCATAAATAATCAATCATCCGAGGTTGCACAATATTGAAGAAAAAAAAAAATAGAAATTGGCATTTAGTATGCAAGTGTGACCTCGGAATTTTCACTGATTCAGTTCACCTAGCTAATTTTTGTACGGGATGCATATGTAGACCGTTGGACTCGAACCCCTATCCCTAGCCATATCCTGCCTAGATCCTACTGCCTTAATCACTACGCTAAACAAGCAGCTGCTGAGATGGGCTCCGCCTCACAACTTTGTAGTTTCTAAAGGCAGATGGTGATCTGAGCAGTGCGCGAGTAGTCCCGAGCACTACTCTTGAACAGCACGAGACTCTCGTTAGCCTTACCACTTCCACTGCAAGGTGTCCGCCATGACACCTGCAGCATAAAGTGCAAGCAAGCACCCCCCTTTGGTTCCAAATAAATTCAGACTGGACAAAGGCCAGCCCCTTAATTCATCACAGAACCCTCCAATACGAATCTTTTTTTAGAAAAAAGGAGCAAAGAAAACAGACAAGAGAAAGGCAACCACAACACACTGTATTGCATGCCAACTTCTGTCGGAGCCATGTATGACAGTAAAATATTGCCTCAGGCAGCAGTGTATATGAGTATGCAGTAGCATTTAGTTATCCTTGCACATCACACCCTTTACAGTACTCCTCAGTCATCACCAGTGCGCTCTTTGTAGCACGGCCCAAGGTACCACAATTTAGGTGGGAAAAAAATGCGGACACTGGCCTAGGCTGGATCCATTGCTGCCTGAAGGACCACCCTGCCAATGGTGGCTCTCAGCCGATGCCACATCTAGGCGATAAATATTGTAAGAATGAAGCATAGACCAGGTGGCTGCAGAACAAACGTCCTGCAGTGCAACCTGACCTTTTTGGCCCAGGAGGTGGCAACTGCCTTGGTGGAATGCACCCTGCATAGACTTTGGAAGTTGTTGAGCGAAGTAGACATGCATTTGTGTCCTCAAACGCTGCGTGGCCTGCTCTCTTGCCCACTGTAAGGGTGAACAATCCGTCTGACTTGTGACTAGTCTCCATGACAGAGAGGTAAAATCTGAGTCAGCGCCCCGTCATCTAATGGGTTAGGAATGCTAGTAGACCGACTGTGTTTAGCAGTAAACGTGGGTAAATGGACTCCTTGCTTGAGATGGAACTGATTTGCCACCTTGAGAAGAAAGGAGAGAATGGGGCACTGGGTAGCCCTGTTACTATGGCATACCAAGAACCATTCTTTGCAAGACAGGGCTTGTAACTCCCCAGTTTGCTTGGCCGAAAAATTGGCAACCAGAAAGGCTGTTTTAAATGCAACCCAATATCAGGAGTCCTGCTGGAAAGGTTTTTTTTTTTTTTTTTTTGAAGGGCATCAAGAACAAGGTTAAGTTGCCATGGAACGCGAATCAGCCTAATTTGCAGAGAATGCAGTCTGTTGGACCCCTTTGAAAAGCCTAACAACATCGGGGTGGGCACCAATCTGGCGTATCCCTGGTAGGGTGCTACTAATGGATGATATAGCTGAGGTCTGTACCCTGAGGAAAGACGAACTTCGACCCTCTTCTGCCTCATTGTTTAGCAAGTCCAGTATGAGTGGAATTCTTGCAACAGACAAGGATGCTCCTTTTTTGTATACACCACTTCTTCAAAATCGAACAGTGTGTTGTGGCTTGCCTTCTTGACTGTGACAGATGCTCCAGTACACTTGGATGGTAGCCTAGGGCTAGCAGTCTGTCCCTCTCAGTAGCCAAGCTATCAGATTGAAAACTGAGGGACTGTGGTGAATTATTGCCCCCTGGATCAGAAGATACTGTCGAGATGGGAGATGAAAGGGTGTGTATCGACATCGTTTGGTTTTTTTTTGGCCAGCGGTCCCTGGAGAGTTGAAGGGTCCTCATTTCCTGGTGCTGGTGAGTGGGGTGTCTTGGATTTGAGCTCCTCCAGAAAGTGGAATAGCAATTGCGCTTGCTCTGCATCCAAGGCTAGAGGCACTGTTTGAGAAATGGGTGTGCATCTGAGATGACCACATTGTTTTGCTGGGAACTATCGCTGTCTTGCATGCCGTTGCCCTCGGTGATGGTGCACATTATGAACATGCATACAGAACCAGCTGAAGAAAACCACCCACTCTGTCGGGTCTACTTGGTTAGTGATGCAGTGTCTGGCATTACAGTATACACCAATGACCCTGTCCCCCCCCAACTGTCTCTCCCCCCCTTCTCCCCTTCCTTGGTCCCAAGGGGTCCCTTTGTGCTTGTCCCAGGCTCTCTTGAATGCTGCAACCATCCTTGCTGATACCACCTCCTTGGCAGCTCATTCCAGGTAGACACCACCCTCTCTGTATAGAAATGCTGCCTTACATCCCTTCTGAATCTCTCCCTTCCCCATGAATTTTAGTTTAGGTTAAGCCCCCTAGTGGTGCTGTTGTCACTCATTTTAAAGAGACCTTCCCTTTTCACTCTTAATTCCCTTCATGCACTTGAAGGTCTCTATCGTATCACCTTTCTGCTTCCTTTCTTCCAGGAAGTACATCCTCAGGGCTCCCAGCATCTCCTCATAGGACGTATCTTATAACCCCTCGATCATCTTGTTTGCTCTCCTCTGGACCCCCCCAGTATGCTGATGTCCTTAAGGTAAGGATGCCAGTACCTCACCCCATATTCTAAATGTGGTCTCACCAATGACCTGTACAATGGTAAAATAACCTTGCTCCACCCACTGCTGAGTCCCCTTGCAGTACACCCCAGCATCCTGTTAGACTTCGCGACTGCCTTTTTATACTGAGAAGTGTGTTTCAGGTCACTTGTAGTCACTACCCCTAGATCCTTTTCCTCTGTGGAAGCAGTTACCTGAACCCCTCCTATGTAATACTCTGTCCTAGGGTTCTTGGCTCTTGTGCCATTGACATTGTGCCGATGCACTGCCCCAGATGCCTCTCATCTCGAGCAGTGTGATCTTGCATTCTTTACATTTAGCCGTTGTGGTGACACCTCTTGCAGACCTGTGAGACAGGCAGAAAAAAATGTGATGAGCGTGGGATAGTGACTCTGTTTTCCAAACATGCTCAACACAGTGCCATGTAGAATCATAAGGTCAACCAGGATTGGTGGAATACATAAGGGTGCCGCCTAAAATGGCCACCATGAGATTTTGCAGTAAAATAACCACCTGTTGCGAGATGAGAAGTGAATATAGGCAACCAGGGTCCTAAGAAACATGACAGCAAGTGCTTTTGCCTTTCAAAATGGTCGCCAGTCTTGTGAGAATGGAGGCCCTGGGCAAGTGTAGAATGTGCTCCTAATATGGCCGCTGAGATCTCACAGCTCCAAGATGACTGCCTCGAGAGCTTATGAAATTTCACAGATTCCAGTGGGGGATGTGTGATCTCGCAAGGCTGTGAAATGTCATTTTGAGCCAGAAGGTGATATCTGCCAAAACAAAAGCCTGCAGATGGCTGGCGTTAATGGCATTGGGCACTGCCGCCATGCCTGCTATAAGGATTAAACAGACATCGGTGTGTTGACACGACTAGAGGCAGCATGCAGCACAGACAAGGTGCTGGGAGGGAGATTTAAGGAGAAAATAGAGGACAGCATGCAGGTAATGCTGTTACTGTATTTTCCAGTCTCGGAGCAGTCCAGATGTAAGCAGCAGACACAGAGTGCATAGAGTTAGTTCTCAGCTCCCTGTCTTTTCCCCCCCCATGACATAGGTAGGAAAGGTGTGGACGATGCAGGAGAGTCCACACCCACAATAAACTGAAATCTGTGCCCTCCTGATTATAGAAAGGGAAGCTACAGGGGGATACCTTTCGTCAGGTATGCTGCCTATGTGCAGGATGGCAGGGATACTGCAGGTGGATCCCAGCCCTAGCAAACACATCTGTTAACAAAGACTGGATGCTGCAGGAATGTCCAACTTGCTCGGGCTTTAGTACTCTGAGAGGGTGCTGCCTTAAGCAGTGGTTTGGAGGCTGCAGGTGGTTCCAGTTCAACATATGATTAGGAAGTTTATGAATGTAAATAGAGAAGGTAATGTTAAGCATTTCTAACATGTTACAGAAAAATCAGCATTGGGGAGAGGGTAAGGAGAGAACAAATAGAAACAATGAATATATTTTTTACCAAATATCTGAAAGTGTGGGAGCCATCTAGAATTGTGACCAGCCTCTTGGAATGCATGAAGTAAACTGGAGTTTTCTGGGACGGACTAGGGGAGCTGGCCATCAACCAGTCCGAACCTCATTGAATCTTACGTCACCCTACAGGATGGTCGGAGGATGTCCCCACTACTGATGATTGTGGGTACTATAAAGGGGGTGATATATAAAGTTACTTACACAGACATAGAAACATCAAATTTGATAGCTTGGCCCATCTAGTCTGCCCATTATTCCCTACCTGCAGTGACACTGCAGACCCGACTTGATCTCTGGCTCTTATGCCTGTCCCATGCATTCTTGAACCCCACCGCTGTTTGCCCCACCTCCTCTGCTGGAAGACTGTTCCAGGCATCCACCACTCTTTCTATGAAGAAATACCTAACATCTCTCCTGAATCTACCCCCTCCAGCTTCATTGCGTGTCCCCTTGTTCTTGAGCATCTTTTTTTCTGAGAAATATTCCCCTTCTGTACCTCATGCACTCCCATGAGGTATCTAAAGATTTGTCATATCTCCTTCTCCTTTCTGTCTTCCATGGTATACATATTGAGGTTCCTTAGTTTCCTCCTCACAGGGCTTCTGATGCAGACCATGCACCATTTTAGTTTCCCTCCTCTGTACCGCCTCCACTCTATCTGTGTCCTGCTGATGTGGTCTCCAGAACTGGACGCAGTACTCCAAGTGGGATTTCATCAGTGATCTATACAGCAGCAAGACCACCTCCCTCTTTCTACTGGTGATACCCTCTCTATGCACCCCTGGCTCCCGCTAGCCCTCCCAGCTGCCTTGTCGCACTGCCTCGCTACCTTATTACCCCAATCTATTTCCTGTGTGGTGGTTGTCACTGTCTCTTTACCTATTTTTCACACCGCCCCTGGATTTCTGTGTTCCAAGTGCATTATGTTGCACTTTCTCGCATTGAAACATAGCTGCCATACCCTTGACCACTTCTGCAGTTTTCTGAGGTTTCTGCTGCATTCTTTCCAAGCACCCCCCCCCGTGTCCACCCTATTGCAGATTTTGTCGTCATCCGCAAAGAGGCAGACCTTTCCTTCCAGCTCCTCTGCAGTGTCACTTACAATGACATTAAAGAGGATCGTTCCCAGTACTGATCCCTGAGGCACCCCTCTGGTCACCTTCCCTTCCCCAGAGTGAACTCTGTTTGCCACCACACTCTGTTACCTATCCCCCAACCAATTTCTTACCCAGGTTACCAACTTTGGACCCACCCTAAGCTGTATAGCTTCCTTGCAAGTTTCCTGTGTGGAATGGTGTCAAAAGCCTTACTGAAATCTAGGTAGGCCACGTCCACTGCTCTACCCTGATCTAATTCCCTAGTCACTCAGTCAGAGAAAATCAGATTCATTTGACATGACCCCCGGTAAATCCATGCTGCCTCAGGTCTTGTAATCAATTGGCTTTAAGGGGAGTATTTCTTAATGCCGACACTTGGAATCCTGACTTTCAGGATCCCGAGTTTGGCAGCCCGACATGCACCCCGCCTGACAGAAGGAAGCTGGTGCTGACAGGGGTAAGGTAGCGAATGTGATGAACCACTACCCTACCCCTCGTCAGGCACAACAAGAGAGGGGAAAATTCAGAGGTTAACAGAGCTGCTCCCGTGGCATGGAGGGCTAAGCCATTAGCAGTTCGGCCAGCATGGTGCTCCAGACCTGGGTTCTGTTTCCGGGATGAACATTTTTGGCACGGTGCTCTTCTGCCCCATAATTTTTAACCTACTCGAGGTCCCTCCCCTCGGAGTTTGTTATTTTAGTTATGGGGGGTGTGGGGGCCTGCCCCCTTCATTGCACTATTGCACTAAGACCCTTCTTCCGAACTTGGGCTTACGGAGTTCAGGAGACTGACTGTTGGGATTCTGTAGTGAATCTGATCTAAGATTTTCCACAATCCTTTACTTCAGCAGAATCTCCAATGTCAGGCTGATTGGCCTGTAGTTGCCAGCCTTGTCCTTGCTACCACTTTTGTGAAGTGGGACTGCATCTGCCCTCCTCCATCCTCCAGAACCACTGGTGGAGCCAGTACCTCCCTGAGCTCCTTCAGTATGCTTGGATGCACGCCGACTGGCCCTATCACTTTGTCCACTTTAGATTTGCAAGTCATTTCATGACTCTGTCTCAAAAAGGACTAGTGCCCATCTCCCTGCAAAGCGCATGTTATTTATTTATCTTTTTGGTGGCCCCTCCCCTTCTCTTTCGTCTGTGAACAGTGAACAAAAGTATTTGTTCAGGATATCTACCTGTTCCTGGTCCTCTTCTGTACAATCCCCCCATCCCTTCTTAACCATACAGTTCCTCTTTTCATTTACATGCCTGAAAATGTCTTGTTCTCTTTTGTAAATGCCTGGGCTGTTCTCTTCTCCACTTGCACCTTCCGCATCTTACTGCTTTCCCTGCTTCCTTCTGTTTCCCATGTTGTACCTCCTGCATTTTCTTCTACATTCTGAATGCTTCCCTTTCCGCCACTTATTTTGAGAATCCTAGTGGTCTCTTTTCGCTTGCTTTTGCTCACTTGCTTGGCACAGAGGTTGTTGCTTTAACTGTGTCCCTCCTCTAGCTTTTCCTACTGTTTCTCCACCTCTGCTGGTTATCCTGGAGATCTTTTTAAAATGTGCCCTGCTGGAGTCCAGGGCACTCACCCTTGTGTTGTTCAGTTCCACAGCTGTCCACACTGTAAGATGATCACTGGTCCCCAGGTGGCCCTCCACCTTGCTGTCTACAACACTGTCCCCATTAATGGACACCAGGTCCAGTATTTACCCCATCACGAGTGGGTTCCCTGACTAGTTACCTGAGGAATTTCCCCTGCAGGGAGGCCAGGATGTCCCTGCTTTTAGCTGAAGCTGCAGCTGGAAGACTCCAGTCTACATCTGTCAGATTGAAATCCCTCACCAGCTACACCTGCCCCTTTTTCTGCTATCTTGCAAATGGCTTCCACCAGGACCTTATCTAAATCCTCCCTTGTGCGTGAGGGCTGTAGATCACACTGGTGCGAGTAGTGGCTCCCTTTTCCATCTCCAGGGTGGGTGAGCCACAGTAAATCAGGCCCCCGAATTCCCTGTATCTCCATTGCTTTTGTGTGCCTTCCCTTACGTAAAGCACCATGTCCCCGCCTTTCCTTCCCACCATGTCCTCCCTCAATTGAGTATAGCCTGGTATGGCCATGTCTCAGTCATGGGTTTCAGTACACTATGACTTGGTAATGGCCACAATATGGGGGTCAGCCTTTGTCATGATGGCTTCTAGGTTCAGAATGTTATTTCCTAGATGTCTAGAATCCGCATACATGGCCTTAGATTTAGTTACCAATCTGCTTGCTAGTCCCCCTTTTTCCTTTTGCCCTCCCCCTTCACCCCTCTCTTTTTAATGCCCTTGTTTTCCTCCTCCCCCCCTCTTCATTTCTGCGACCTTGCTTCTTTTATTAATTTGTACCCTGGGTGATTCATCTTCCCCTGGGTCCCCGTTATTCTCTACTTCAGTCTGTGGAGGGGGGCATTATATACCTCCCTGATTCCTTCACCACTTCCCTTGGCTACTTTAAATGTTCATCAGAGTAACATTTAAACTGTCCACTGAGGACTGTGGTTCCCCTCCTGGACGGTCCAGGCCATCACCCCTGTATAGGCTGTTATTCCTCCAGATAAGTCCTCAATCCCCAATGAAGCGAAACCCCTCCTACCTGCACCATTCCTTCATCCATGAGTTGAAGCTCGTGGTGCGGAAAACCCTTTCCTCCCACTATCATAGGCAGGCAGCACCTTGGCAAAAGTCACTTGAGTGCGCCACCTGTCTTAAGACCCTCCTAAACTCCCCCTGCACTAGCCCAGCCCTGTCCTTAGCCAGGTCATTAGTCCCCAGGTGGACAGTGTCATCCAGCTCTCCCTGCTACCCTAGTAGTCCTCAGTATCTACTTGCCATCCCTTGGGGCTGTGGCACTGCATCAGCACCTTACCTCCCTCTTCCCCCCTCCCTTCTTATTCCCAGATCTATCCCCCTCACAGTCAAGTGTCTCACCAAAAGTTGCTTCCTTCTCCTCTGGGGTTCTCTATCATTTTCCTTGGGGTCTCAATTACAGAGGACCCCCGCATCCTCCCTGGTCATTACTACAGGTGCCTTCTGCCACAGTCCCAACCCGCCAGAGTGGAATAGGAATTGCATAGTGGTACTGCTTGAGCAGTCTGCCCCTAACCCACCATCGCCACATAGCCCATCCACTTCCTCCTCCCTAGCATCCTCTGAGGTATTTGTGGGAGACTTGGTGGCCCTAGGGTGGGGGAGGAGGTCCTCCGAATCTTAGCCAACTCAGCATGGAGACTTGGGATGTCCTCCCTCAACGCAGAGAGGTGTGTGCAGATGGGGCAGCACCGCAGTCTCCAGAAGGGTCTCGAAAAACTGCCACTCCCAACCACAGCACTGCACCACTCCCAGCATACCGAATTCCTACTCTCCCTGTGTCACTGGGAAATACTTACATACTCTTCCCCTGATGGGGCATTTTTAGTCCCCCCTTTTTTTTGCCTGCTTTGCTCCTTTGTACTCTTACTTTAGATAGGGTTTTCTTTTCTACCCCACTCAGGAAGTTCCCCTCTTATATGAAGTGTTTTCTACCTCCCTTTACCCCATACCTTTCTCTTTTTTTTTTCCTAATGAGGTAGCAGTAGTAGTAATAAAACTTTAATGTTCAGCAGTATGATTTTGGGAGGCAATATAGCACAGTGGTTTAAGGCTTTGAGCTGCAAACCTGGAGGACTTGGGTTTGAATCCCTTGCCCCCCCCCCAACTTTTATACTGTGTGACCCTGACCAAGTCATTGTGCTCCCAGGTCGCATCTGGAAACAGGCTTCGGCTTACTGTGGTATTCCTAGTTAAACAACGTTCCCTTCCCTTTTCAGCTAAAAATAACATAAAAAAACAATAAAAATAGAGATCTTAAATACAAAATTACATACACAAATCTATAAAGAACAGATATTATGAAAACTTAACACTAGGATATAAAGGGTTTCCCTTTTTCTATTTTAGTAATGATAAAAAATAATTAGTGCGCTTATTGATAATGAGAGAATCATGTACAGAAAACAAAAAAATTTAGAGGGTCATCTGGAAATGAACTCGGTTCAGAGAAAATTCTCTGGATCCATGACAGACTGAGGCAGCAGCACTTCCACCTTCACCTAGCTCTTTGCTACTTGACCCTAGATAGAGTGCTATTGGTATTTCCCTACACCCTCCTTAAAGAAAATTTTTTAGTTAATGTTCTGTTCTTTTGGGCAAGATTATGGAGGCACTTCTTAAGGAAAGGATAGTGCATCACCTGGAATCCATAGGAGCACAGGATCCAAGACAGCAGGGATTTACAAAAGAAAGGCCCTATCAAACTAATCTCATAGATGTCTTTGACTGGGTAACCAGAGTGGTGGACCAAGGGGGAGCAGATAATGTCTCCTACCTTGACTTCAGCAAAGTTTTCAATACTGCTCCACATAGAAGATTGAGTAATAAGCTGGGTAGGCTCAGGGTGAGTCAGAAGTTGGTCAACTGGGTGGCAAACTGGTTGACAGGCAGAAAAAAAGAGTGGTAGTAAATGGTATACTGTCAGAAGAGATGCAGGTCACAAGTGGGGTACCTCAGGGATCAGTCCTGGGGCCAGTCCTCTTCAATATTTTCATCAGTGACATTGCAGAAGGACTGGAGGGTAAGATTTGTCTGTTTGCAGATGACACCAAGATCTACAACAGAGTAGATGATCCAGATGGTGTGGACAGAATGAGAAGAGATCTGGATAAACTAGCAAAATGGTCGGAAGAGTGGCAGTTGGGTTTTAACGCAAAGAAGTGCAAGATCATGCACATAGGGAAGAGAAACCCTGAAGCCACCTATAGGCTGGGAGGGGAGTTGCTGGCAGTCACAAGGGAAGGAAGAGACTTGGGCATCATCATCACTGATGACCTGAAATCATCCATGCAGACCACTAAAGCAGTAGGTAAGGCTAGAGGGATGCTGGAGTATATTAGTAGGAGTATCACAAGTCTGAAGAAGAGGGAGGTAATAATCCCTCTTTACAAGACACTGCTTACTCCCCATTTGGAGTACTGCATGCAGTACTGGAGGCTGCACCTTCACAAGGACTTTAACCAAACTGAGGCAGTCCAGAGAAGGGCAACCAAAATGATGCAAGGACTGCATCAGAAAACATATGAGGACAGATTAATGGAGCTCAATATGTATATCCTAGAGCAAAGGAGAGAGAGAGGTGATATGATCGAACCATTCAAACACCTTAAGGGTATTAACAAGGTGAAAGAATCTAATGTTTCAGTATAAGAAAAATTGCAGGACAAGAGGACACAGCATGAGATTAGAGGGAGGCCAATTAAGGGGTAATGTGAGGAAGTTCTTTTTCACAGAAAGGGTGGTGGATACATGGAACAGCCAGTGCAGGGCTCCAAACAGACATGGGATAGGCATAAGGGAGCAGTACAGATGAGTATGAATAGATAGACCATTGACAGAGCAAAGGTTGATGGTACATTCATAAGGTAGAAAAAGAAATGGGCAGACTGGATGGGCCTTGCAGTCCTTATCTGCCGTCATCTTCTATGTTTCTATGTTTTGGGCTTATAGGCCATTAGCTTACTGCTGAAATAGTCCTTCTAGACAAAAATAATAATTTTTAACAGTGTTTAATAAGAGAAGGGATCGTAAATGGGTCCATACTGCTGTCCAGCCGATCCCTTCCACTTCCCAGTCCAACTGCTGTGCTGCTGCCCTCAGATATTTTGTGATGTCTGACCAGGGAGAGCGTGGGGGTGTGCCCCATTGAAACCTACGGGGAAAGTTTTCACAATTTTTTTTTTTTACAGATATTTTTTGATAAAAATTAAAGCCTCTGCTCAGCTAATTGGGGTTGTGGTAGTTGAGTGGTGTGTGTAAAAACACTGTGAAAACCTTCTCCATAGGTTTCAATGGGGAGTGCCACCTCCCTCTCCCTGGTTGGACATCACAAAATATCTGACTGTGGGGACGGAGCAGGTGGATCGGTAAGTGAAGGACATTGGCTGGCCAGCACTACGGCCCGATTTATGATCCCTTCCCTCCCTCCCTTACTGGACACTCTTAAAAATTGTTATTTTTACATAGAAGGACTATCGCAAGAGTAGAGTAACGGACTATGAAGCCCTACACCTAATCCTAGAAATTTCCTTTTAAATCCCTCTCTATCAGTATCCTAGATAGGGTGTTGGTCCTATTCCCAGTTAGGCCTGCCATTTGCTCTCCACGCTTACCTGCAGTGCGTTTTACAACAGGAGTGACCAGGAACCTTACCTAAGTTGACCAGCAGAATCCTCTGCTTTCCTGCTTCCTTTGTGGATGCCTGCAGATGTTCCACTCAATTGCTGGGACACAAACGTGAATAGGACCTGTTAGGAGGGAGTCCTTTCAATAGTGCTGTTCTAAGAAGGCTAGGGAAGTCTAAATACAGACAGCTGCTTCACTTCTTCCTGAGCCCCACCCCCCCAAACTCACCAATTCACAACTAGCCTCCTGACCCAGCTAACTGCAAGGATGATTATGGTTCCTTTCCCCCTCAACAGGGAGAGAATAATGTTAGCCCACAGAGGGAAAATATTAGTAATAAGGTGGTGGGGGTGTTGGCCCATAAAGAAAAGAAAATTAGGGGCAAAGGGAGAGTGTAGAAATGTTGGCCCATAGAAAGAGAAAAACCTAGAGTGATGGGATGGGGAAGTGTGGATTACAGAGGGAAAAAGTTAGATGTAAAGGGGGAGATTTTATCCCACAAAGAGAAAAAAAGGAAGGGGTAAGGGGAGTGTAGAGATGTTAGTTCACAGAGAGAAGCTTTAGGGGTAACATTTAGATCATATTTATTCTATGATATCAATAACACCATTCCAGGCCACTGAACAAGAAGGAGTAATGGCAACGCATCATCACAGAGTACATAAAGCGTGCCACCATATTGCGGCTGTTAGGACCCGGAAGCAGACCACTGACATCCACATGTTTTGGTGTATCTTTAAGATAATCGACCCGACCCAACCTGATTAAAGTTTAAAAACCGATCGGGTCGGATGGGGTAAAAAGCCTGATATCCAACCGGATCGGATCTCCGAGTTGGATGGCCATGCATCACTAGTTTTGGGTGACACGCTCAGTCTCTGAGGCATTTATAAACTAAATTAAAAAAAAATGTCGTACATGGCTGCTAAGCAGAGCAAGTGAGTCAGGGTCAGAGAGAGTGATGGAGGGGAGGTGCAGTTTTCTTGTTTGCCACTTAGTAATACTGTCATTGGGACCTTGGGCAGCATCATAGCAACAGTTCTCTGCTGTGGATAGTCTGCTCACCAGCCTTCTCCCAAATTGGGGGGGGGGGCAGCTGCAGGAGGGTGGTGTATCTGGAGAGGGCTGTGGGATGGGGATGGAACACATTCTGTTCTTCATTGTAGAGGAGTTTCCAGTGGCAGGGTAATGGCTAGTCTGGAAAGGGGCTCCACCTCTGTGTGTGGGAGGAGGGGGTTACTGCCAGTCTTTTGAGGGGTTGGCTGCAAGGGGGTGTCTGATCCTTAGGAAGAGAATTTCTAGTGTGGGGGACATATTCTGTTCTGGGGGAGGGTAGCTATGGTGGGTTCTGGCTGTGGGGTGGGGACAGGACACAGTCATTTTATTCTTTGAGGGGATTACAGTTACAGGGTGGTGGCTGATCTGTGGAAATAGGTGTTTAGTTGCGTGTGTGTGGGAGGTCTCACTTGACAGTCTATTCTGACGGGGTAGCTGCAAGGAGGTGTTGGTCTGTGGGAAGGGGGTTTCCAGCTGTGCGGAGAGGGAGGCACACAGCCAGTCTGTTCTGGGGCAGGGCAGCTGCAGGAGTTGGCTTGTCTTTTGGGTGGGGATGGTATACAGTCTATTCTTCAAAGGGGGAAGGGGCTCCAGCTGCAGGATGGTGGTTGGTCTGTGGAAAGAGGTGTTCAGCTGCATGTGTGGGAGGGGGGCTTACTGCCAGTCTATTCTGGGGGTCCATAACTGCATTGTTTCTATGGGCACAGAGCAGCACTTGATGTGGTTGCATGACGTGAGTGACAGAGACTGGATATGTAACTAGAGATGTGTTTTGTTGAAAGCATAGAAATATGGGGGGGATATAAAGGGAATATAAAGCTTTGTGTGGGCAGGTGAGAGAATTTGGGGTGGTGGCAGCACAGAAAGGTGTTTCTTTCGGGTCTTTCTGTTTTTTTTTTCCTCAGACATCTAATTTTCAGTGTTGTCCTCCTTCTGTTGGGGGGGGGGGTTGCTGGGCATTTGTCAGGCTCCAGCGAGGGTGGTTAGCTTGGGATAAGATTGATGCTTATCTGGTAGGAGACTCGGAGTAGCCCCTTAGTGCAGATGCAGACTCCTTATGGGTTGGTGTGCCATCTTTGCCTGCATCCTTCCTTCTCTGGTAGGGGCCTGCACTGACCCACTGGAATTCTCCACCCACCCATCTGATTGCAACATACACACACACAAAATATGGACTGCCTGCAGCTTGATAGAATCCTTTCTCCCACCCACTGGAATGCCTCCTTGTCCACTGAAATGCCCCCAACTCATCAGACTGGTCCTCTGACCTGTCAGAATGCCCCCACTGTTTCTGCAGATTGATCAACCTTCCAGCCCCCAGACAGGGATCCCCAAGGTTAGCATCCTCACTGTAACTGGACCACCCCCACCCCAGGAACAGCCCCTCCCCACAGACCACCCTCCCTCTAGCTGGACCCTCCCCATGACCACCTTTACTGCCCAGAGACCAACCACCAACCACTGTACTTGCAGCTGGAACACTCCCCAGCCAGCCAGCCACCTTCCCTGCAGCTGAGCCATCTCCGGATTAGGGACTGCAGACAGAGGTGAACATCATTAGATAATGCCTCTACAGACTAGCTAAGATTTCAAGTCCATTCCTATTCTGCCCTAAGCCTAGAAATAGCTCTTTCACTGAGAGGCTGGAGAATGTCATTTCTCGCTGCCACAGACATCCCAAGTGCAGTGTCTAGTAAAGAACAAAGTAAATAAAAATATTTTTTTATCTGGCTTCTGATAAACACAGGCCTGCAAACCCCAACATTTGCAGGGGCCTGCCTCCATTACCACGCAGATCCCCGCACTCCCACCACACGCGTAGCACCCCCTGCTCACAGAAGGGCTTGCATTGCACCACCACCACACCACAGGGCCTACAACCCCTTCCTTCCATGCATGGACCCACACCCCACTATCACATGAAGGGTTCTGCCCCTTATCCCCATGCAGGGGCCTTCATCCCCCATCTCCATGCAAGGGCCTGCACTCTTTCTCCGCCCCCCCCTTCCTGCAGGGGTTTGCAGTCTCCACCACCACACGCAGGGGCCTACAAGCTCCTTCACCATCCACACAAGGGCCCTGCACCCAACCACACAGATTCCATCACTCTGGGTTACTTGTTGATCGTCAGTGAAGAAACTTTCCAGACACGAACTGCGGCCGTAGTCGTGTGTTTATTAACATGTAAAAAACATATAGAGAAGCACATCCCCAAGCACTGGAGGTAGGGAACCTTACCTGTGCATGACAGGCAGTGGCAGTCTTTTCTTCCGATGGTTTCGGAACTCATCCTAAACCAGAATGTTGAACTTCCAGTGTTTTACCCAGAACACTGCAATGGGGGGAGTATCTCCTACACACCCTTGACGTGCACAGGATTTTGAGATATTGTGTCTCAAGGATTAAGGAGGTTCGCAAGTCGAACCAACTTTTTGTAGCCTTTACTCCCAAGTGTCAGGGCAAGGCTGTTTCAAAACAGACTGTCTAGGTGACTGGCAAATTGTATACATTACATTTACCAGAAGTATGAAAAGCCCCTTCCGGGGACGGTTAAGGGCCACTCAACTAGGGGAGTGACCACTTCCATGGCTTTTTTTAAGAATGTGTCCGCTGCGGACATATGTGCAGCAGCCACTTGGTCCTCCATCCACACTTCCATGAAACATTACAGTCTGGACATTGCTTCTAGGTGCAGGGCTGGCTTCAGCCTAGCAGTCCTGCAAGGTCTTCTGTCTTGAGTGACCTGTAGTTGGCAGACATTTTCCTCCTACTGGAACCTCATTTCCAACTCCTCCTTTTTTAGTTAACTGCTTGGTATTCAGTCCTACTTGTGAAGACCTACTGCAGGAACCCTCTCAAAGTAAGATATAGCAGTTACGTAAGAACTTACTGTAACAGTAGATCTTCGAGAGAGGTTACTGCAGTAGGTCTAGATTTCCCACCCACCTTTCCCCAGCTTCTGTGTTTATTCCCCTCCTCCCATTACCTTCTCAGGACTTTGTTTTATCCAGGTCTCAGGAGTTTCCACTCCTTTTTCTGCTTCCTCTTTAAGGGTCTCCGGTGGAAGAACCAAAGGGCGGGTGGGGGACCACCCCTATTTATAGTCACACTGACGTCCATCACCTGATGCCAGGGGTGGTCCCCGTTGATGATGGCTAGCTACAATTTTGCTGTGCGGTCCTGACATTAGGGGGCACAGTCCGACTTGAGAAGACCTACTGCAGGAACCGCTCTCGAAGATCTGCTGTTACGGTAAGTTCTTACCTAACTGCTATGTTTGTTGCTGTGACAGTTGATGCTAAACATAAATGTTTCAGTTTTATTA
This sequence comes from Neoceratodus forsteri, assembly GCA_016271365.2. NCBI lineage: Eukaryota > Metazoa > Chordata > Ceratodontiformes > Ceratodontidae > Neoceratodus > Neoceratodus forsteri. The sequence continues at coordinate 979,465,613 of CM028136.1, read as the reverse complement.
AAAAAACCCCAAAAAAAACCTGCTAGGTCCATGAGCAGTAACTGCCCGTCTTTTATGGATGACTGGAGAACAAAGTTACGAGGAGAAGAGTAGTACACATAGACAAATTTCAGCACAAAACAAGGATGAATCAGAACAGTGATATACATTGGTACGAGACAAATAGGATTTCAGATTGCATTTAGGTACTCCATATGTAGTAATTGACAGGTTAAACATTTTGTGGCAGCAGCAAGGACTGCAACTTGCACTAGGGGGCAATGTCGGTGCACACGAGGATGGCCAGGACTGTAACGCGTACTAGGAGGCAATGCTAGTACACACCAGGACAGCTAGTCCAACTTCTGTGCTACAGACAAAAAGGTGGCACTTGAGAAGGTAAGTGAAATCATAGCACATAGTTGATATATAAGCAAAAACTTGATTTTACTGTGAGCAAGCCATCAAAAATGAGGACACAGTTCACAGAACGGCCATGGGGCTTCAATCTCGGGGGTCATTGTCAGCACGCAGGCTGTCAAGTTTTTACTTGTGTAGCAACTTTGTGCAATGATTTCATTTACCCCTTCATGTGCTACCTTAAACATTCCATGGGCAGTGAATTAGAGATTGATGGTGCTTGAGTAACCCAGGGATCATAGTCCAAGTAACAGTACACATGAATTTACTTCATAATATAGTTCTTGACTGTAACGACTGGGTTCAGAATGTTTTTTTTTTTCAGTTACAGAATAAAATACAAAATATCTTAGAAATTGCAAATGTATTTTGAATATAAAACGCTGTAAAATAGCTTAAAGGTGTTAAAGTAAATTATAAAACAAACCTTACATTTTTATTATATTTTTTAAGGGTCCTCCTTCCTTCTGTATTATTTTAACTGATTCGGGCTATGTTGTGCTAGTGCCCAGAAACATCTTGAGTCACAGAGCAACATTGAATTCCTTTCTTTTCTGTAGGTATTGCAGAAGTCACCATGAGCCAGCATCGTGCAAGAAACTCACTAGGGAAAGTATTTGTTAATCACGTGAGTAGTGTGATGCTCTGCCACCTGCTTATTATATTTATAAATTGTGATATAAATACATGGTATGTGAATGTCTGCTTAGAAAAGAAAACAGCCTGGCAGTGGTAATAGTGACCTTTGTCACCCAAAGGTGTCAGTGTGACTGAGTGAACAGGCTGTCATAAAACTGGCCATTGGAAACACTAATTAAAGATTTCCTTCCAAACTGCCAGGTGATAAGACATCGTAAAATATTCTTTTTTGAAACTGGGTCCAATGTATGCATTTTAGGACCCTTGAAGGGCTGATCCCTCTTGGGTTTCACACCTAGAAGGGAACTGGTGACAGGACGTGGGTTTATGAGCCATCAAAGGAACCTTTTTTTTTTTTATTTGAGTCTAGGATTACAAATACCTTTGAGATGAGAGCTCTTTTACAAAGGTTCCACATCAGTAGATAAACAATACAAACAAGACAATTAAGTAAAAAAGCCAGGATAATTGGTAATCAGTTCATTACATGAACATGAATGCATGCATTTAGGTCAGTATCAGCCAGAGCATTGTCAGGATACACAGAGTTACAAGAACATGGTAAGCAAACACTTAGGTCAGTAGCAGCCAGAGGCATTGTCAGTGCACACAGTAAGGCAGGGGGACAGGGTTCAACAAATTTTAAAATTCAGTGTTTGTCCAGGACAAGTGGCTTGACTAAAAGTAGTAGTCCTTGTGTTCGAGTTGGTAGTCCGGTTAAAAATATGCATATTTTTAAATAAAATTATTAAAAATAAAGAAAAACAGGTTGTATGTACTTTATGGGGGAATAGCTAAATACTAATAAGTTAACAGTATGAAAATGTGTATTTTTTTGTTCTAGGCAGGTTAGATGGAACCGGTTCTCCTCATGATGAGTTAGTGAAACCAAAGAAGTAGTAGAAGAACCTTTTTTGCTTTGTTTGCTCATTTATCTGCATAGTAAATTTGTATACAATACAAAGTCTGAATATGAAGTAAGTAATAGATCTGGTTAACATTATTTTCTGTTACTTGTGCACTCACTGCAAATAAAGTAATTTGGATTTTCAAATCTGACTTGTTTTTTTATTGCATCCTTTTCTTTTATTTGAATTTTTATTTTTTTTAGTCTTTCACAAACCAGCTGTAGGACAGTTACACTGGGCAGGTCACCCCCACCCCTCTTCACTCTGAGCCCTTTCCCCAGGATCTCCTGTCATAACAACAGCCCACACACAGTTAGGCTTCTCATAGTTGATAGGAGGCAGTATAGCACAATGGGTTAAGGCTCTGAGCTGCAGATCTGGAGACCTAATTTGAATCCCACAGCCACCTAAGTGCATACTGTGTGATGCTGAGTAAGTCACTTAACTTCCTTGTGCTCACAGGACACATGTGGAAACGAGCTTTGGCTTATTGTGATACTTCTTTCCCTCACCTCCCCCCTTCCCTTCTTTAAGCAGGTCAACCCTCCTTCACTTCTTTGCCCATGATCTTCTCTCCCAAAAGCCCTCACACAACAGTTGGCTCTCTTATTTTCTTTTCTTTGGGTAGGTTACCCCTCCATGCCACTGCCCACAATCTCCTATCCTAGTAGCCCACACAGCACACAGTGAGGCTTCTCTTTTTTATTTTTATTAGGGTTGCTCTTCACTTCTCCCAAGATTTCCTAGACTCCCAACAGCCACCCTCACACACAGTCAGGCTTTACTTTTCTTTGAACAGTTTCCACTCCCTCTCCTCTTTCACTCCTCAGCCCCACCCCATACTGCATTGCACATAGGCTGTTTGTTGCAACAAGTCTTAAAGGCATCAAAACTTTTACAAAAAGGCCAGCCCTTCTCACTTTCTTACCCCTTCCTTTAGTCTGCTTTTGTTTATCCTGAGTCACGATTTTGTTCAAGGGGTAACTTTCACTTCAACTCTTTCTTTCTCCCCCTTTACTTTTACTGCTACAGCCTAGTTATGCTGTTTTTGTTCATCACTCTCCATCTCATCCCTAGCTTATAAGAAGTACCCCTCTCCTTATGTATTCTCAGCCTCAGAGTTGTTCTTCTCCCCTTAGTGGAACAATCGCGATGGGTCAAATTACTTATTTCACACATGACACACATTCGGTCCCACTCCCTCCTGATCCAACATTCACCCTTGTCTTACAGTCTGTATCAGTTCAAAACAACTCATGGTTGTGGGTCCTGGCTGCAGTACTTCCCGCCATTCCCCTTCCCGGCTCACCAACACCACTTGCCCTCCCTCATTGTGTCAATTCCCCGATCTCCCCGTTTTGCATCAGCAGCTCCAAAATTTATATTTTATTATTGACAGCCCAGGCAAAAGCAACAGCAGGTGTGTCTGGCAGTGAATTACATGGTCCCTGACTCCAAACAAGCTCCTAACAAAAACAAAACACCCAGCCCCTCCGCGACCATTTCAGATGAGCATAGGAACATTTCTACTCTAAATGAAGTGAGAGCATGCCTCCTGATTACACCAGCCAAGTCATGTCAGTGATACCAAATCTAGAGAATGGGTCCCTTACCAGGACAGCCCGATCTTCATTGATTGGATGTGACATCTGCCAGTACGATGACTGTCTACTCTCCACCTCAAGTCTCCCGTCGGCCACGGCTCGTTCCCCGCAGGAACTCTCTCAATGCTGCTCACTCTCCCCCGCCCCACTGAAGATCATGAAGCTGTGCACGTCATAGGGTTAGGTACGAGCATTAGTCTGTTGGTTGTCCCTAGTCACAAACTATTGAGCTACTGTAATGGAGGCTCACCCACCAAATGTATTATTTTTTCTGTTATGTTTAAAGTGCAAAGGACCCACCAGCATTTCAATGTACATGCCCTCACTCAGACTGGAAGTGTGCTTTACTTGTGCACATTGGGGCAAATAGTTGAAATACTGAACTGTCAGGAGGGATCCAGGGCTCGCTTAAGTGAATGGTGTTAGTACAAGCAGCAGCGGTGCAGACCTGTCAGTCATGGCAGTGCAAGCATTAGTGGCAAATGCATGCATTCGGGATACTGTGTGTCGGGACTGCGTAAAGCCGGGTAAATTAACATTCGGGATATTATTTAGCGGTACAGTGAACACGTCGGGAGAGCGGTGACGGTCAAGTGTTTGTCAGGAGTGTGTCAGTCAGGAAAGAGTATGGATCCAGTGAGCACGTTAGTACAGGAACCTGGCACTGAAGCAGAAAATCTGCTTTTTTGCTTTTTAAAGCGGTACTTGTCCACAGACAAGTACTGCTGTCACCAACTACTTGTCCTTGCCTGAAATCTGGTAGCCCTGGACGTCGGGCTATGGGATTTGTCGAACCCTGCAGGGGGAAGAGATGGATGGAGTGGAGGGAGGGAGGAGGGAAGTGGGAGGTATTAGGGTTGATAACAGAAGTGCTAAGTTAAGAATTACGACAAAAGATTGGGTCGTCATGGTAGGGAGAGCAGATTAAAGGAGACGGTTGCAGGAGCTTGAAGCTGAGAGCAGTAGTTGAAGCTTGGATTTGAAAGGACCAAGCTTGGGTTGCGAGGAGATGTCCCTGCTAAGATCATTCAACCAGCTAGGGGCCCTATATGCAAATGATCTTTGTTCCCGAGTGGTACGGCAGTGAGGAACGTGCAGGAGTTGAGATTTGGAGCCTCAGGTGTGGTGAGTATTACGAAGAGGGCAAAGGAGACCTTGGACTCCAGGAGGTGAGAGGCCTAGTGCTATTTACTTTGTCATTATGCATGTTTGGTACTTGATGCGGTTTGTGAGTTGTAACCAGCCAGTTTGTGCATAGAGGTCACACATGTGAGTGAGATGGTGAGCTCCCGTGATGAGCCGACATGCTTTGTTGAGAGCCATGGAGATGCGTCGGAGGGCAGTAACAGTAGCTGAGCTGTAGGTGATCAGGCCATAGTCTGTTAGGGAGATAACAGAGCTCGGAACAGCTACCCTTAAGGCTTCTGGAGTGAGGTATTGCCTGTGTCTGTAGAGTAGCCCAATGCGGATATTTGCAGCTTTGGCGATGCTATCTATGTGCACACCATAGGATAAGTTACTGTCAGTCGTGATTCCAAGATATTTAAAGGATTGCACCTGTTCAAAGGCAGTTCCAAGGCAGTTGATAATAGTCAGGGGATGTAACCTGTGCTTGTTGTGGGAGCTGCTGAAGAGCATTGTCTGTGTTTTTTTTTTTTGTTTGTTTGTTTTTTAATAGTTTAAAACCCATTTATGTTTACTAAACCATTTCTCTACTGAGGCAAATCCAAGTTGTAGTTTGCTTTGAAGGGGTAGGGGATCCTTATGGGTGGTGTGAATAACAGCGTCATCAGCATAGAGGAGGATTTATTCTGGGCAAGATAGGGGTAAGCTGTTCAGGAAGAGGCTGAATAGAAGGGGGCCCAGTATGTATCCTTGGGGGACTCCTGAGTGAACAGGTCTTGAGTCAGAGAGGACATTCGTAATTTTGATTCTCTAAGAACAGTTATCCAGACGGCTTTTAAAGCAAGCTGAGAAGTCAGGGGAGAGCCCAGTATTATGAAACTGTTCTAGCAGTAGACGGTGGTGGACAGTGTCGAATGCTTTAGTTAAGTCAGTAAAGACCGACCCAGCTAATTGACCATTATCCAGTGAACTGTGGATGGCACCAGTGAATTCCAGAAGGGCAGAAGTGGTGCTATGCCCTTATCTGAACCCATATTGCTGGGCACATAGGATCTTGTGTTTGTCCAGGTATTCAGTAAGTTGGTCGGCTACAATGCATTCAGTGGTCTTGGAGAGGGGAGGTAATATGGAGATCGGCCAGTAGTTCACATGAAGAGCCCTGTCTCCACTTTTGTGGACCAGGGTAACTGTAGCGGATTTCCATCTGTCAGGGAACTGGCTGAGGCTGAGGGAGAGGTTAAAGGTCTTAGTTAAGGGTGCTAACACTTTGTCAAGGGTGAGGGACAACAGTTTGAGGTCGAGTGAGTCCCTGCTTCTTCTGGAATTGCCAGTTGCATTACAAATATATTTACGGGCTCTGTGCATCCTGACTACTTTAAAGTAGAATGGCGGGTATTTGGTAAAAGGGGAGCTGGTAGGGTATGTTGAGGAGTCATCTTTGTCGAAAAAGTCAGGTGGGAGAACACTGCTGAGATCTGTGAATGCAGAATTGAAGGTATTGGCAATAGTTGCAGGGTCAAGAGTTGTAATCCCATCAATGTCAAGCAAAGTGGGAGAAGTTTTAGGATGTTTCCCAGTAACCATTGATATTGTTCCAGAAAGCTTTCCCATTGCCCCAGGTGCTAGTAGGAGCTTCCTTAAAGTAGACACTTTTCTTAAGGCGGATAGATCTTGTGTAATCATTACGAGCTTGTTTATAGTTCAGTATGTCAGTTTGCGTACCAGTGGCCTGGTCCTGCAGCCAGAGGTGGTCCCTTGTTTTCAGTTGTACTGTTAGGTCTGTGGAGAGCCACGGTTTGCAGAGGCCTTTGATTTTGTGCTGTCTGAAGGGAGCATGGGAGTCACAGGCAGCATTATAGGTGTTGATGAAATAGTCCAGGGCTGAGTTGACATCAGTCGCCCTGTCAAGAATTGTCCAATCTTGCACTCTGAGGAGGGATTTGAGGGGTTGCAACTGCCCCCGGGTAAGGACTCTGCTAGTGATTACTTTTGGAGGAGGCTTGCAGAATTTATTAGACCACTCGCAGATGACAGGGGAACGGTCACTAAGTGTATCAGGGAGGGCGGAGATGTTAGAGATGCGATCAGGATGGCTGGTTAGTACCCAGTCCAGTAGGGTACTTGTGCCTGGTCAGGGGGTCAACCAGCTGGGCAAAGTTTGCTGCAGAGATGGTGTCCTTGAGGCCTCCAGTTTCAGTTGCAAGCCAGCTGATGTTAAAATCACCCATCAGGATTGACTCAGAGCCAGGAGGTTGACTTCGGATGAAGTCCAGGTCAGAATTGAGGCCCTTCCCGTGTTCTTTTGGAGGGATGTACACTGAAGCAACTGTAAGGGCTTGTTATGGGCCCCTAGCAGGATTCTAACGGCAAGTATCTGAGCACATAATTCTGAGGAGGGGGTAGTCAGGGGGTGACCCATGAGTGTCTCTTTGAGGTATATTGCACAGCCCCCTCCTCTCTTTGTTGTCCTGTCTAATCTGAAAATGGTGTAGCCTGGCAGGGCAATAGCCATGTCAGGGATTTTTGGTGTGAACCAGGTTTCAACAAGCATAAGGATATCAGGATTGTGTTGGTTTGCAAAGACTTGCAGAGCATCTAGTTTAGGGAGGAGGCTGCAGATGTTCAGAATTGCTAAGGAGAGCGCCCCTAAATGTTTTAATTGGGTGGTTGTACTTGAGGGTTTGGGGCCTGGGTTAGGGTGAATATTGCCTGATAACAATAACAGGAGGAGTAGTAGCTTCAGTAGGCACAGTTGTAGCTGCCTGAAAGTGAGTTTGCCTGTCTGCTTCAGGCAGGAGTGCTGGCAGAGTTACTGGCGATGGTCCCAGAGAGAGGTCATGAAAGCCAGGGGTGGGAGAAGAGTATGTGCACGTAGTACCCTATCCTAACTACAGGGGTGAGGCCAGTAATTTACAGTGGGACTAACATAAGTTGTAGGTGGGTCAGAAGGTAGGGTGCCTGAGAGAAGGTAGATTTTGTCAGTCAGGTAGCTAGGGGATAGGGAAGGGTAACAGGCTCCCAGTAGGCAGGTGATGAGTATCAGAGATGTGAGGATAATTAGTCGAAAAGACAGGTAGGTCAGCTTCATTGTGCTCAGAAGGGTGAGGTTGGGACAGAGGAACTATGTAAAAAGGATGAGTAGTAGAGAGTCAGTGATTCAGAGCTACTAGTAGGAGCGAGGAATGGGCTAGGAGAAGGAAGTAAGACTGTTGAGAGAAAGAGAGCTTGGCGTTAGTGCAGTTCAGAGGAGAGAGATAGGGTGGCTAAGATTAGGGGAGGTCCTAATGAGGTTACCCAGTGGTGTTCAAGCAGGGAGGGGACCGAGTAAGTGGGAGGTGCTGAAGTGCATTTAATTAAGGTAGGTGATGGGTGCAAATTTTGCAGTTCGCAGCACAGCTTTTCCAGTAACAACGTGGCACAAAATCCCTGCAATGAAGAGCAGGGGCCAATCAGAGCCAAGGCAGAGTCCAACTGTCCAATGGACAGAGAGTAGTGGCGAGCGGCAGCCAATGGGAGCTGCATAGCGCTTCCCCAGCTGGTCCAAAGTCTTACCCGGCTTTCAGGCAGTCCGAGGCGGGCTGCGGAGGTGTCTTGCAAAGTGACTGTCATTTATATATTTTTTTTTTTATTGGTAACTGCTGATTTCCAGCCAGCAGAAAAATAATATCCTTTTTGAATATTAATACTCAGATTACAGAGTGGTCACAGGGCTGACCGTGACCTCATGGGTACTGTGCCCTCACAAGGAGGTGGGGAAATGGATTTTGAAATTGTCAAGCATCTGAAGGGAAATACGCTTTTATCTCTGGACTCTAAGAGGAGTGAGACACACTTGGTCTCTGGACTCAAAACAGGCACTTCTGTTAACAAGTAGCTAGGCCAGAACTTAATTTCAGGTGCTTTTTGTTCTGTAATTTCCCATTTGGTTCTGACTGTAACTATTTATGTTATATGTTTTGTGTTTGGTATTTTATCTATTTTAAATTTTCAGTAAACAATATTTTCCTTGAAATTCTGCTTATGCCTTCTCAGTTTCTTTTACATGTGAATGCTGGAAAAGTGTTAATTCTGACAGCTGTTAAGTGCTCAAGAAAAGGGTGTGTTACTATTTTGCTAAAGGTGAGAATATACCTAGGTCTCCTATTGAGTTGTACGGGTAGACTTTTGAACCTGGCTGGGTGCCCACTGGGTGAAGTATTGTATTACATTTCCCCAAATAGAATACATATCTGAGAGACTGAGATTTGTACTTGCTCCGAGTGTTGCAGAAAGTCATGACCTTGGTTTTGGTATAATTTAAGACGAGCTTGAGAGATTTGAACCACCCTTCGACGTGACTAAAGTCTCTCTGCAACTGACTCTCCAGGTGTTTCATGTCATGATGGTTAGTAAACAGGACTGCATTGTCCTCATAGAGTAGTATTTTTCTGGTGGCAAACACTAGGGAGGTTATTCAGGAAAAGAGAGAAGAGTAAAGGGCAAAGTATGGACCCCTGTGGAACTCCGGAAAGGACTGGATTAAACGATGGACTTTAATGCTGCTTCTCATGCATGATAGGGTTCAGACAGTGAAGACAAATCTCTTACCCATATAATCAATGGATAACAGACACCTAAAAAATTATATATAAATTCATTTGGGTAAATGGAAAACCCAGGGTAAGAAGTCAGGTGCAGACCATCAAGAAGTGGGGTGGCCAGTACCAGAATTAAAAGAATACTGGCTAGCCACACAGATAAGATGGGCACTTTTATGGGGACACACATATCTGAAAGTGCACTGGAGAGGTCTGGAGGGGGCGGTGGTGGGAGACCAACTGTTGGGTTCCATTCTGTTTAACCCACTGCCAGACGGTCAGACTAAAGACAAACGGTTTGTGGCTCTCAGAGTCATGGAGATGGCCTGGTGAAAGTTCCAACAATATCAGATGGTCAGACGGCATGGGTGGAGATTCAGATGATTACTCTGGAAAGTACAGTTACGTAGGAACTTACCATAACAGTAGATCTTCGAGAGCGGTTCCTTCAGTAGGTCATCACATATAGGACTAGCACCATCTGGTGTCTGGGCCGCACAGCAGACTTTTTCAGCAATATCTGATGGGGGACCACCCACCCAACATCATATGACCGACGCCAGCGTGACCCTATATAGTGGGTGGTCCCCACGCCCACCCTCCAGTTCTCCTGCTGGAGCCCGGAAGAGGCCTGATAGTAGGAGGGAACAGAGTCTGGAGTCCCAAAAGAAAAAAGGGGGAAAGAGGGAGGGAAAAATATGATCTACTGAAGGAACCTCTCTTGAAGATCTGCTGTTACGGTAAGTTCCTATGTAACTGTACTACCTTACTTCGAGAGGGTTCCTTCAGTAGGTTATCAAATATAGGACTGAATCCCAAGCAGTCCCTCCTAGGAGAGACCGAGGGAAACACGGGAGGAGGAGGAGAAACTCCAACAACAAAGAAGAAAAAACAGAATGGAACCAATCTAGGACAGAAGGCCCTGCAGCACAGCTAGACCAAAACCTGCCTTCTGCCTAGAAGCAATGTCCAGACTGTAATGCTTTGTAAAGGTATGGACAGAACTCCCAAGTTCTTGCTGCTCAAATATCAGCCACAGAAATATTACGCAAGAAAGCTGCGGATGCAGCAGTGCCCCTAGTGGAATGACCCCTCACAGACCCCAGCAGAGGTTTGTCATACTTCTGATAACAGAAGTGGATGCAGTTGGCTAACCACTTGCACAGGCACTGCTTAGAGACAGTTTTCCCCCAGGATTTTGGGATGAAGGAAACAAAGAGCTGGACATCCTTCCAGAATTCTTTGGTTCGATGGGTATAGCACCGGAGGATACGATGCACATCCATTGTGTGCAGGAGCACCTCACCTTCATTCGCAGGGGACGGACAGTAAACTGGGAGCTCCACTGTCTGATTCAGAGTGACCTCTAATACCACCTTAGGTAAGAACTTAGGATTTGTTCTGAGGATTGCCTGGTCTCTATGGAAAATTAAATATGGCTCCTTGCACACTAGAGCCTGAAGCTCTGAAATCCTTCGAGCAGAAGTAACCGCAACCAAAAACAGAGCTTTTAACGAAAGGTAGGGCAAATCACAGCTCCTCGCTGGTTCAAAAGGCGGGAGAGTGAGCTTCTCCAACACAAAATTTAAATCCCAAGGTGGTGTAGGGCTGCGAATGGGGGTGCTTCAGATGGAGAATCCCTTTCAGAAAGGTTTTTGAGACTTCCAGCTGAGCCATGGGCTTGCCATCCACCAGCTCATGGTATGCCGAAATGGCTGAAAGGTGGACTTTCAAAGAACAGGAAAGGCTAGAATCTGATATTTGGAAGAAGTATTCCATGACTTGCGGGGCAGAACAAGAAAAGGGGTTCCAAGCTTTGGAAGCTGCCCAAATGGAAAAATGCTTCCACTTCATGGCATAAGTGGAGCGGGTAGAGGGCTTTGTAGCTTCAGTCAAGACTTGGGCAACTCTAGTGGAGACCCCAACGCAAGAAATCGCTATTTCTGCAGGAGCCACGCTTGTAAGTGCAGGGTCCTGAGCCCCGGATGCATGAGCCAGCCTTGATTCTGCATCAAGAGGTCATGCGTCAGTGGAAGAGGAACCGGGGGTTCCTCTGCTATCTGTTGCAGAAGTGGGAACCAAATCTGTCTCGGCCAGAGGGGAGGCGACGAGAATCATCCACACCTTCTGTGCCTGAAGCTTGAGGAGAACCCTGTGGAGAATGGGAAATGGAGCGAAGATGTACAAAAATGTCCCTGTCTGAGAGAGACAACACATCGTGCCAAAAAGCACCATGCCCTGGAACGAGCGAGCAAAAACTGAAGTTTTGTGTTGTAAGGGGAGGCGAAGAGGTTGAGTTCCAGATGCCCCCACTTTAGGAATAGAGACTTCCTGATTTAGTTCCCATTTTTGACTGAGTGTCTGAGATCTGTTGAGACTGTCCACCAGGACGTTTTGAACTCCTGGAACGAGCACGGCTGTTAAAAATAGGTCGTGCCGGACTGCCCAGTTCCACACTCACCGCGCCTCTGCAAAGGGGGGGATGAGCGAGTTCCTCCTTGTTTGTTGATGTACCAGACAACCAGCATATTGTCCATCTGGATGAGCAGTGATCCCAGAGGAAGAATAGTTTGGAACGCCTGCAGTGCGTACAAGACCACTGTCATCTCCAGGTCGTTGATGTGCAATGACATCTCCAAGCTGGACCAGAGTCCCTGGACTTGGTGCTCCCCAAAGTGCGCCCCCCCATCCCATGTTCGAGGCATCCGTAGTCAGATGCCGAGGGGGCTGGGCTCCTGAAAGGAAGTCCCAAAGACAGATTGCATGGCTCTGTCCACCAGTTCAGATCTCTCTGAACCACGGATGACACAAGTACCGGATGGTCCAGATCGTCCAGGAGTTGATCCCACTGCACCCGCAAGGACCACTGAGATTCTCATGTGCAGCCTTGCAAGGGGAACTGTTATGATGGAGGCCGCCATCAGACCTGGAAATCGGAGTATCTCCCCGGCCGGGAGGGTCCTGGAAGAGGCCACTAAGGAGGTCTGTCTGATCAGGGTCTCCATCCTGTCTGGAGGTAGGAAAGCTCTGCTCTGGACAGTATCCAAAACCGCCCCAATAAACTGCAGCCTCTGGGCGGGAATAAGGGACGACTTGGGGAAATTGACTGTAACCCCCAGTTTGGAAAACAAGTCCAGAGTAGAAGATAGAGCTTCTAGGAGAGACTCCCTGGATGGAGCTGAAATCAGCCAGTCATCCAGGTAAGGAGGAAACTGCTATGCCCTGGTGACGCAGGGCAGCTGCCACCACCGCAAGGCACTTGAAGACCCAAGGTGCCGAAGAAAGGCCAAAGGGGAGAGCCCTGAACTGGAAATGTTCCCCTTGGAAACAAAACCACAGGAACCGGCGATGGCTGGGGAAGATCGGGATGTGCAGGTACACATCCTGCATATCCAGAGCACAAAGCCACTGATTCTCCAGAAGGAGAGGGAGGAGGCTTTGGAGTGTCAACATCCGGAACGTTTTGTACTCTACGAACAGATTGAGATTTCTCAGGTTGAGGATGGGTCGCGGTCGATTGACTTTTTTGGAACCAGGAAGAAGTGGAAGTAAAAACCCCTTCCCCTATGATGGAGGGGAACAATCTCTATGGCTTCTTTGAGCAGAGAGTTTGGATTTCTTCCCTTACGAGAAGAGCCTGGTCTTGGGAGTAGGCTGACCTTCTTGGAAGAAAATCTGGAGGAAACTCCAGGAACTCTATGGTGTGTCCTAAGGACAGTAGCTGAAGGACCCATGCATCGGAGGTGATGCTCTGCCACTCCTGCACATGGCAAGCAAACCCCCCACCACCACCAGCTCCTCGCACTGAGGCTGAGGAGGGGGCAGGGGAGTCAGGAGGTGGCAGGACGGGCAGGGGGAGGACCCCCTGATCGTCTCTGGTTCTTGGAGGTGGGAAGGGTAGTGGTACCCATGGACTTGCACTTGCCCTGGCGCCGTGCTGGGGCCTGCTTCCTCTGCCTCCAGGTCCTTTTCCGAAAGGGCTGTTGTTGGGTGCCCAGTTGATATATGGAACGCATGGACCTCAGGGTTTGACCTTGGTCCTGTAGGTCTGCGATAATATCTTTGGTGTCTCCACCAAAAAAGCACTGAACCCTTAAAGGGGGCATCCTGAATCGCAGTCTGGACCTCGTTGGCTAGACCAGAGATGCGAAACCAGACCTGTCATCAAAGCGAGACGGCAGTTGCCAGGGCACGGGCTACAGAGTCAAGAGTCGTAGGTAGCCTGCAACGCATGCCTTCAAGAAATCCTGGAGAGGCAGAGATTGCTTTCTGGTGAGACACCATATGGGCGACATAACTGAGGGACTATAACGCACATGTGGCCGATGAGAAGACCTTCTTCCCGAACTAGTCCATCTGCCTCAACTCCTTGTCTGGAGAAGTGCTCATGTGCTTGGGTGCTGAGCAGCGATCATGAGCAGTTGAGATCACGACTGAGTCAGCCTTCTGATGTGCATTAAGGAAGGGAGCATCCTTAAGCACCTGGTAAGTTCTGTCCGCTCTCTTGGGGACAGCTGGGATTGAATGAGGCATCTGCCAGACTGTGGTGGTGATGTCCTGGTGAGGTCCAGTCCAGGGAGGAACAGGGATCGGGGACAGAGACTCCAGGTCCAGATGTTCGGCGAGTCTCTGGCGCATGGGATCCTGCTCCTCCGACTCCCATTCAAAGTGGTGTTGAATGGACCTCAAGCGGTCCGAAAAGGAAGGATCCTTCAGTGGGGACTTGGGAGAAACCTTACCCTTAGGGACCTGGGGCTCATGGTCCGAGGGCTCCTCTGAAGATTCATCATCATCATCATCCCCCATGTCTGGATTGTCTCCTAAATCTGAATGAACAATGTCCTTGGGTGTAGTCCCCATGATGTGAACAGTGGAAGGGGACAAGCTTACCAGGGCCAGGGACCTAGGAGAGTGGGGAAGTGGGAGTCTGCTCTCTAAGTCCGTCACCAACTCTGTGCATGCCTCCTGCCACCAAGACTGGATGAGGGTCTTGAAATCCAGTTGTGCCAGAGTGGGTGGAGGAGGAGGAGGGGGGGGAGGAGGAGGAGGGATAGCCTGGGGAGGTGGATAATGGTACCCCTGGCATCCCGAATATCCATAACCCAGGTACGAGGGTAGCCTGGGAAGTAGTGTCCTGTACCGCTCCAATCTGGAGGGGACCTGCCGGGGGGTGGTGGTCAAGGGATACCCCAAGGGTAATGCAAGACAGTATGGGGGTCACGAATAGTGACCCAACGGTGTGAGTCCTGATGAGGAAGTATCAACGTAGGGCCTGCCAACGTGTAACTCGGCAGCAGGTCTGGAGTAGGGGGAGCCGTCATCGGGACCGCCGACATCAGAGCCAGCACCACTAGATTTGGTGCCGGAAAAGGGTCCAGCGTTGGATAAGCTGGTGCAGGGACCTGACAGTGGGGCTCCAATGGAGGGATCTCATCTGGCACAGGTGGCAGAGGCAGACATATGGGCCCTGGCTCGGAGACAGTCGTTGAAGGGTCCGGTGTTGGAGTAGGTCTCGCCAGATCCGATGGAGGAAAGTTGTCTGGAGCAGGAACATTCCCCCCGAGGGGACAGGAGGTGCCTCTGAAGTAGGACCGGACGGCTGAGGAGGGACCTCCGTCCCAGTGACCCCTGTGGGTGAGTGGGGATTAGACCCAGAAGTGTGTTCCACATCCAGGGACCCCGCACTGTCTTCACCTGGGGTAGCGACCAGAGGAGAGTGTCCGGCTTTAAAGTCACCCATCTCCATAAGGACATATACTGAAATGGGTGCAGTATAGGAGAATGGGGTGAACTCTGGGGCCGAAGAGTCCAAGGCACACCTCGATGCCTGTGACTGGCTGCAGGGTGGTGGGGTAGGGGTGGAATGGCATGAGCATTACAGTCGGCATTCGGAAGGCACACCCCTGATGCCTGTCAGTCTGTACAGGGGGGGATGTTATGGTTAGAAACTCTAGTGCCCTGGGCATTTGTTGGTATTTGCACTACAGATTTTCAACATGCCCTTTTTGTGACCCCCACCTCATGAAAGCATTTGGGACCTCTTCTCATGAACAGTGACACTGTGATTTTGCTAATGTGTCCCTAACTTTGAGTTTCCACAGTGACCGTGCCATTGTGCCCCAGATGTACGAAAACACAGATCAGGCAGGATGTGAAGAATGACAGCTGTACCATTCATAGGGAGGTGTGACGAGATGGCAGTGTTGAAAATCTGGAGTGAAAATACTACAAATTTGCGAAGTTACAAGGGTGCGTGGAAACTGCACAACACGCGCTTGTAACAGTCATTTTATGGACATTTGTCACAGTCATATCCACCCTATCCCTCCTCTCCTCCATTGTGAACATGTTCAGCTCCTTCAGCCTAACTTCATATTCCTTTCCTTCCATCCCCTTTAACATTTTTGTTGCTCTCCTTTGCACTTTCTCCAGTAGCTTTATATCTCTCCTCAGGTATAGCCTCCAGTATTGCACACAGTACTCTAGGTGCGGTCTGACTAATGATATGTAGAGAGGTAGGATCACATCCCTGTGTCTGGATGAGAACCCCCTTGCGATGCACCCCAGCATCCTGTTTGCCTTCGCTGCTGCTCTCCTGCACTGGGCCGAGTTGTTCATGCTCCCAGTTACCAACAGCCCTAGGTCCTTCTCCTCCTCTGTGATCCCTAACCAATAGTCCCTCTTCTGGTTCTTAGCCCCGAAGTGCATCACCTTACACTTTTTGCGTTGAATCCTAGCTGCCACTCCACCAACCATGTCTCTAGTTTGGTTAGGTCCCCCTGCAGTTTTTCCCATCCGTCCTCTTCGTCTACCACCACCACCCCCAGTTTGGTATAATCTGCGAACAGACTAACCCTGCTCCCCACTCCATGTGCTATATCCGAAATAAAGAGCCCAAATAGTACCGGGCCCAACACTGACCCCTGTGGCACCCCGCATGTCACTGCTCTAGGTGCCAAGAGCTCCACCCGCCACCACCACCCTCTGTACCCTCCCATGTAACCAGTTCTCTATCCATTTAGTCAGATTTTTTCCCATGCCCACTGCCATCAGTCTCCTTTGAGGCACTGTATTAAAGGCCTTACTGAAGTCCAAATACAGGACATGTACTGCATGGCCCCTGTCCAACTCCCTTGTCACCCAGTCATAATACTCTATTAGGTTGGTATGACAAGACCTCCCTGAGACGAACCTGTGTTGCCAGCCATCTTGGAGGCCATTACTCTCTAGGAATGCCACCAGCCTCTGCTTCAGTATCACCTCCATAAGCTTACCCACTATGGACGTGAGACTGACCAGCCAATAATTTCTTGGTTCCTCCCTAGGCCCAATCTTGTGTATGGGGAATTTCCCCGGTGTCCTGGCCAAATTTCCCTCATTCACTAAAAATACCACCAACAGCTTAATCTGGTTCAAGGTCAGTTGGCATTCATCTGTATTCCCCCTCCCCCCGGGTCGTGCCTGAAAATAGGCAGGATTTGTCTAGTCAACAAAAACTAAATAAAATATGGCCACCCCATGGGCCACCCTCCAGTCCTGGGGCACACACCCCATTTTCAGGGAGGTGTTGAACAGATCTGCCAGTGGCTCGGCCAACTGCTCCATCTCCCTTAGCACCCTGGGGTGGATGCCATCAGGACCTGGTGCCTTGTCCACCCTTCGTGCCCTCAGCCCCTCTAGCACCCTACTCCCTGTGATCACTTTGTCCATCACCTGTCCCTCCTTTCCCTACCCCCCCAGCCCATTCTGGCAGTGGACCATCCTTCTCCTTAGTGAAAATGGAGCAGAAGTACTCATTTAGAATTTCCACTTGCTTCTCCCCCTTTTTCCACCTAATCCCCTTCCCGCTTTATCCTCACAATTCCTTGCACTTCCTCTTTTCCCTTAAGTACCTAAAACAGTCTTTTTCCCTTCCCTTTATGCCCCGTGTGGACCTTAATTCCCTGGAGGCCTTAGCTTTTTTCACCCTCCTGGTCACCTCCCTTGACCAGCTCCTGTAAGCCTTCTTATTCTCTCCCTTCCCTGTTCTCCTGTACTTCTGGTATGTAGCCCTCTTTGCCCTCATGCCTTGCAGCACTTCCTTGTTCTGCCAGCATGATTTCTTGGCTCTGCTCTTCTTACTCCTGGCCCTGGTGCAGGCTACTGTGGCCTCTGTTAGCTTAGTCTTTATGACTCCCCACTTCTGTTCTGCATCCATCTCCGGCCTTTTATCCTGGAGTCTCCCTCACAGTAGTGCTCCCATCCTCCCAAAGTCCACCCTACTAAAGTCCACCACCTTAGTGCCCGTGCCTTCTGTCTCCCTGCCCAGTGCGAGAACGAGATACACTGTTTGGTGGTCACTACCCGCTAGTGGGTCCTCCACCCTTACCTCCCTCACCACCTTCCCATTTGCCAGTACTAGGTCCAGAGTGCTACCAAGCCTTGTAGGCCCACTTACCAATTGCGTCAGAAGGCCGTCCTGGAATGCATCAAGGAGCACCTGCTCCCTGGTACTGCTAGTGGCCGGGGTGCTCCAGTCAACCCCTGGTAGGTTAAAATACCCAACTATCACCACCCTCCCCTTCTACATACCCTCCTTATCTGCTCTGCCAACTCCCCATCCAGTTCCCCAGATTAGGCTGGTGGTCTGTACACCACTCCCAGCCTCAACTTTCTGCCCTTGGAGTCCAGGAGCTGCACCAAAAGTGCCTCTGTCCTCTCCTCCCTCGTCCCTTATGCATTTAATCCCTTTCCTCACACAGAGTGCAACCCCCCAGTCCCTCCTGTATATCCTGTATCCCAGGATTGCCAAATCCCAGTCATGGTACTCTGTGGCCCAAGTCTCTGTCACTGCAGCAGTGTCCACCTTCCCCTCTGAAAGGAGCAGCTGAAGCTCTGCAGTTTTGTTCCCCAGGCTTCTTGCGTTGAGAGAGACCACCTTCCACCCATATCCCTCTTTCTCTTCTCTTCTCTTCTCTTCTCTTCTCTTCTCTTCTCTTCTCTTCTCTTCTCTTCTCCTTGACCTGTGTCCGTCCTACCGGTAGTCCGCACACTGTCTCCTCCCTATTCTTACTGGGTGGTGTTGCCTTCTGTATTACCATGAGCCACTCCTGCCCCCCCCCTCCCAGGGTTACTATGCCTCTGCCTTTACACAGTGTCAGTGGCTCAGTAGGTAACACACTCGCCTCTGAGGCTGGGAGATCAGAGGGCTGAGGTTCAATTCCCACATCTGGCACTTGGGTTACTATCCCTGTACTGACACTGTAGTGCAGCATGAGAGAGGTGCTGCACTTCTGAGGTGCTGTCTTTCGGATGAGACGTTAAACCGAGGTCCCATCTGCCTGGATTGGTGGTAGTTCAGGTGGATGTTAAAGATCACATGGCACTTATCGAAAAAGAGCAGGGGAATTTCCCCGGTGTCCTGGCCAATTTCTCTCATTCACTAAAAATACCACCAACAGCATAATCTGGTTCAAGGTCAGTTGGCATTCATCTGTATCCCCCTCTCCCGGGTCGTGCCTGAAAATAGGCAGTAATTGTCTAGTGCACTTACCCGGTCAACAAAAACTAAATAAATAATAAATAAATATATCTAGGGAGGTGAGCTCATTAGGCTCCCCCTTCCTGGATCTTTCTACCAACCCCAGTCTTTTGTCCCCCTACTAGTTTAAATCCACCTTAGTAGAGCTAGACCCCTCTAATCCTGCCTTTAATACTCCCCTTCCCTTCCTGCTCAAGTGTAGCCTGTCCCCCGTGCACAAGTCACTATTGCCCCAGACCCTACCCCAGTTAGCCACTAACCCATAATTTTTGGTGTAGCACCAGTCCCTCAGCCACCTGTTGAACTCCTCAATCCTCCCCTTCCTCGGACATGGTACCGGGAGTACCTCTGAGAATGCCACCGACTCCCCCACCCCCTCAAACTGCCTGCCCAACTACTCGAACCTCCCCCTAACTACTTCCACAGTCAGCCCCACCAAGTTGTTTGTACCCACATGCAACACTAAATGAGGTTTCTTCCTCCCCTTCGCTGCACACTTGAGCAGTGCCTGCCCTGACCCTCCTGCAGTCAACCTGGGGATAGCTTCAACCCAAATATGGCTGTGCCTTTCCCCCTATCCATCCCATCTCACCCCTTTCAGTATAGAATTCCCCAGGACGAGTACCCCCCGTCCCTTAACCCCTTTTCCCTTCTAATGCCCCTTCCATCATCCCAGTGCCTTAGACAACTAGTATTGGAACCCACTTGAGAGGGAGCAATCTTAGACCTGGTTCTCTCAAATGGAGATGGAGAGAGGATCACAGATGTAGAAGTGGGTAGCCATCTGGGAACTAGTGACCATCGAACAGTATGATTCACAGTAAACACAGCAATGGAGTCAAGTCATACAAAGGCAAAAGTACTGGACTTCAGGAGGGCTGACCTTTGCCAAAATGGGTGAGTGCCTAAGGAATGCACTAGCAAATGGGCAGGAAGGAGGGGTGGAAGAATAATGGGGAATAATAAAAACTGCCATCACAGAGGTAACAAGCCTTTGTGTGAAGCAAATAAACAAAACTAAACAATGTAAGAAACCACTATGGTTCTCAAAAGAGGTGGCAGTGAAGGTTCAAGAGAAAAATAAAGCATTCAGGAAGTACAAGGAATCACAGAAGGAGCAGGACAGAGAATTGTATCAGTTAAAGCAGAAGAAAGCTGGGAAGGCAGTCAGAACAGCAAAGACCCGAACTGAGGAAAAGATAGCCAACTCAGTTAAGAAGGGGGATAAAACCTTTTTTAGGTGCATCAGGGAGCGAAAGAAAACCAAGGGAGGGATAGTGAGGCCTAATAAAGAGGGGTGGGGTGGGCAGAGGGTGACTGTGAAAAGGCAGAGATACTAAACAAATATTTTTGCTCCGTATTTACAAATGAAGAGGGGGAGATACATAAAACAAACAATAGAAACACTCTGGATACAGAAGTTGATACCAGCCCATTTACAGAAGAATGGGTTCTGAAAGAACTCTTAAAACTGAAGGTGGACAGAGCCATGGGGCCTGATGGGATTCATCCCAGAATTCTAAAAGAATTAAGGGTAGAACTAGTGACACCACTGACTGCCCTCTTTAACAAATCATGGGAGGATAGGGTGGTACCTGAAGACTGGAGGAGGGCAGATGCGATTCCCCTTCACAAAAGTGGGAGCAGGGCAGAAGCAGGAAACTACAGACCTGTTAGTTTAATCTCAGTGATAGGGAAAATGATGGAATCACTTCTGAAGGAAAGAATTGTCGAGTACCTAGAGGCCAGAGGGCACAGGAGGACCCAAAGCAGCATGGATTCACAAAGGAAGGTCATGCCAGACCTAATGTAATAGATTTTCTTTGACTGGGTGACCAAAGTAGTAGATCAGGGGAGGGGCTGTGGACATGGCTCACCTAGACTTTAGCAAGGCATTTGACACAGTCCCACACAAAGATTAATATACAAGTTAGCCAGCCTGGGAGTGGGTCCTAAGATGATAGCCTGGGTAAAGAATTGTCTGGAGAATAGGACACAGAGGGTAATAGTAAATGGAGTCCACTCTGAAGAAAGGGCGTTACTAGTGGGGTACCGCAGGGTTCAGTATTAGGACCGGTCCTCTTCAATGTCTTTATAAGCGACATTGCAGAGGGACTGGAAGGAAAAGTATGTCTCTTTGCAGATGACACAAAGATCTGCAACAGAGTTGATGCACAAGGTGGGGTGGAAAGGATGAGAAGGGACTTGGCAAGGTTAGAGGAATGGTCAAATGTATGGCAGCTTAGATTCAGTGCTAAGAAGTGCAAGGTAATGCACCTGGGAAACAAAAACCCAGGGGAAGAGTACACAATGAGGGGTGAGATACTAACAACAACAAAAATGGAAAGGGTCCTGGGTGTAGCTATATCAGATGATTTAAAGGTGGGCAAGCAACGTGAGAGGGCAGTAGGGAGGGCTGGGGGAATACTTGGATGCATAGGGAGAGCTATCACCATTAGAAAACAGGAAGTTGTTATTCCTCTGTACAGACAGCTGGTGAGACCCCATCTGGTGTACTGCATGCAGTTCTGGAGACCCAGTCTCCGCAAGGACATAGGATGGAAGCTGTCCAGAGGAGGGCAACTAAAATGGTGCAGGGTCTGCACCGGAAGATATATGAAGAGACACTAAAGGAGCTTAATATGTATAGCCTCGAGGTAAAGAGGGAGAGGGAGGGACATGATAGAAACTTTCAAGTACCTCAAGGGAATCAACAAAATCCAAGAGGGTAGCATCTTTCAAAAAAAGAGGTGTGCAAGAACAAGGGGGCACAACTTGAAGATGGAGGGGCAGCTCAGAGGTAATGTAAGGAAGTATTTTTTCACAGAGAGGGTGGTGGATGCATGGAACAGCTTTTCAGAGGAGGTTGTGGAGTCAAAATCAGTGGTGGAATTCAAGCATGCATGGGATAGTCGTAAGGCAATTCTAGGGGGTTGGGGTAGAAAGAAGTAGGCTGCTGGTTAACTAGGATCTGCATCTTATCCATTAGGTAGGGAAATGGGCAGACTGGGTGGGCCAAGCGGTCCTTATCTGCTGTCAGATTCTATGTTTCTGTGTTTAAGTATTCGTTCTACCCTGCCCTTTACCCCCGCCAGCTGCACCTTCTTTGACTTCTATATCTGTACTCCCTACTTCACCTCACCCCTTTTCTCTGCCTTATTCATCCCATCACCCTTGAACCTCTTCCCAGCCTGATTACTTCCTACTGGGCTTCCCATGTCGACCTCCCCTCCTCCACTGCTGATTTCCAACCCCTCTCCTATCCCTGTTGTTGTTGATTTAGAACCCTCATTCCCTTCTACCCCGATAGTGGTGCTCCTCCCATCCTTCCCTCTTCCCGTAGCCTTCTCTCCTCCAGTCACCACCCCTCCTTCCTTACTAGCCCCCCTTCTACCCTTTTGTCCTTGCTATCTCTTCCCCTACCTGTTGCCATCCCTCTCATGCCCTGCTTGTCCTCCCCCCTTCAGTATGTTCCTGATCCCCCTCTCTCCCATAGCAGAGGCTCTAATCTATTCCTAGTCGATATCCCTCCTAATCCTCTTCCCCCTATCAGTTCCACCCTCCTACTTGTTCCCCTCCGTTCCCCCTGGTCCTTCCCTACCATGACAATCTGCTCTCTCCCGGTACTCCCGTGGGTCTCTTCCTTCCCCATCAGGAGGCCCCCCTGCCTCAGGCACCCCCTTCCTTCTCATCTCTTTTCTGCTAGTGCCTCTGATACTGGGGTCCGTTTCAGTCCCTAGTTGTTCTTTCTCCATCCCCATTCCACCCAGGATGCCTACCATACTCATCTGCCCTGCCATTTAGACTCCTCCCTAACCTCCACAGTTCCTCCCTCAAACTAGCCAGTTGTCTGCAGACCATACTCCCCCCCCCCCGCCATCATCCTCCAAGCCCAGTCCAGGATCATGGCAGACCCACACCCTGTACACCCCACCACCCTTCCAAAGATGCCCACCCTATTGACATCTGGCACCTGCCCCATTTTAGCCCCTATCGTATGTTACAGGCTCTTACTCCCGGTTTCTGTACCCTAGCACAACTGTTAGGTCCCTATTTACTCAAGTTCCCGTCTCCCGCCCCCCACACACACACATGTACAGTTCCCCTTCTGCTCCCTTGCTGACCGGGTTAATTCAGTCTCAAATCTCATCCATTAGATACTGTATTACTGTAGTAATCCTACAGCCTCCTTGTCCATTTTTCACCCCTCACCTACCATACTTTTTGTTCTCAGCCCCCATATAGTTTCACTTAGCCCAGTTAGAAATCCTATTGCACTTTATTACTCTGCTCAGTTAGAGAAAGAAACAGAACAACTAAATCTGTATTATTACAGCAATCTTAAAAGTATCCAGTCATTGCTTTGTCTACGCCCCAGGGACCCTGTTGTAATATAGGACCACAGAGGACCCTGGGCGGGGAAGGTGAGCAACTCTAAAGTCCCAGCAGAGCTCCATTGAGCTTGCTTATCCACGTCTCTGTCGCTCATTCTGTTTCTCCCGGCGCTGCAGGCTGCCCTTTTGTACTGGGCTCCTGCCTTTTCTGCCCACAAAATCCATGATAGTCCGACAGTTACATTAAGCGTGCTCCCTCCCTCCCCTCTCACTCGGCTCATTCTGTTTCTCCGGCGCTGCAGGCTGCCCTTTTTGTACTGGGCTCCTGCCTCGTTGGGTGCCTTTCTGTCCACAAGAAATCCGCAGCAGTCCCAACAGAGCTCCGTTGAGCTCGCTCACTGCCCCCTCTCTCACTCGCTCATTCTGTTTCTCAGCGGCACTGCAGGGCTGCCCTTTTGTACTGGGCCTGCCTGCGATATTTTTCTGCCCAAAAGAAACCCGCAGCAGTCCCGACAGAGCTCCATTGAGTTTGCTCACTCTCCCTCTCTCACTCGCTCATTCTGTTTCTCCCGGCGCTGCAGGCTGCCCTTTTGTACTGGGCTCCTGCCTGCGTTGGTGCCTTTTTCTGCCCACAAAGAAATCCACAGCAGACCCGACAGAGCTCCATTGAGCTCACTCACTCCACCTCTATCTCTCACTTGATCTTAGTCTTTCCCAAACACTGATTTCCCACAGCGACCTTGCTATTCTGCACCAGAAGTGCGAAAAAACATTTCCGTCACGGTGTGAAAAATGATAGCTGTACTGTTCATAAGGAGGTGTGAAAAAATGGCAGTGTTGAAAATCTAGCGTGAAAATATTACAAGTTTCAAAGTTACAAGGGTGCGGTGGAAACTGTACGCGAACACTTGTAACGCAGTCATTTATGAACTTTTGGCACAAATTTTCAATATAGGCATTTTAGGACTTCTGCTCATGAACAGTGTCACTGTGATTTCTTAATATGTCAAAACTGATTTCCCACAGCGACCGCACTATTCTGCGCTGGAAGTGCGAAAACACATTTCGCAGGATGTGAAAATGACAACTGTACTGTTCATAAGGAGGTGTGGAAAAATGCCAATATTGAAAATCTGGAGTTAAAATATTGCAGATTCACGAAGTTCTGAGTGCGTGGCAACTGCTAGCACACTCGTAAAAGTCATTTTTTGGATTTTTTTTTCACCAGATTTGCAACATAGGCTTTTTGAGAGTCCACCTCATGAACTGTTGCACTGTCGTTTGGTTAATCGGTCCCGAAAGGTGATTCCGCGCAGTGACTACGAAATCACCTTTCAGGACCGGGTGATGCCATGACAGTAACTGAATTTATGAGGAGGGGTCCCAATAACTCCATGTTGAAAATTTGGTGCCAGAATTCACAAAAATGCCCGAGATATGCACCAAAGTTGAAAGAAAACCGATATTTATGCCATTATACAGCTTACCAGCATTTCTTCAGTTTGCGTTCAGCTTTGAAGAGTACAGGCGTGTTCCCGGTCCACCGAAGATCATCGCGCCAGGCTCTAGCGGTAAGTATGGGGTGAGGGGGGGTGGGGAGGTGGAGTATGCAGAGGGTGGGCGCGGGTTGAGGGAGAGGCACCGAAGACTTCGAGGGACCTTTTTCTTGTTTTACAGGTAAAAAGAAAGAAAACTGACAGCATGGTTGGTTTTCTTTTTTTACAGGTGTGTTTGTCACACTGGGGTGGGCTCCCAGTGTGCCACCGGCATTTGTGGGTAGGGGGACTGCAGCTGACGGGGATGGGGCCCCCTGTTGGCACAGAAATGGGTGGGGGGATGCATGATGCTGAGGAGGAGTGGGCACCCCCTCTGCACAGGCAAAACATGACTGTGGGGCCATTATGCTGACGGGGATTGGGCTCCCCTGTCGGCAAATTAAACTGGAAGGGGGAATGAAACAATGGGGACTGGACCCCCGCAGCAGAGAAAGACTTTTTTGGGGCAGCATGATGTGAGTGGGATTGGGCACCGCACACAGCAAATGGGGAGGGGGGCATTATGCCGACAGGGAGTGGGCTCCCCTGTCGACAATTGAACTGGGTCAGGGGCATGCCGATAGGGGGATTAGCCATGCCTGTTGACTTTCATGGGACTGTGAGGCGGCAGCAAGCGTTGCCATGTTTACAAAAAATGTTACACCAGGCAAGGTACCGCCCTGCAGTGATGGGTCGCTCCCTCGTTGCAGCGGAATGGTTGACGTTGCAATGACAAGACGGCCCCTTATTGCAGCAGCGAAATCTTTTCAACTTGGTGGCACTTTTGAAAACCAATGTCATCAGCACAGTGTGCCTGCATTGGTCCACCAGTGCCAAGCCCCCAAATGCAGTTCCTCCGTTGGCTGCCACAGTGCTGCACCTCCACTACCTGCTTCTCTCCTAAGCTGCCACATAATGTTTCTTGTGCATATGCGCAAGCAAACATAAAAATGGGAGGAGGGTGAGGGGATGCATCTAACTGAAATAGAGTGGAAGATGATATGAGAAGGAACATTGAAAACAACTCCAAAAAGTATGTAAAAGGACGAACTCCACAACAAAATCTCTTCAGAGAATATTTCTTTTTATTCATGCCAGAACCCTTTCAAGGCTACGTTTCATGGCTAAGCCACTTCCTCGGGCCGTAGTGTTATTTCTCTCCGAATGTAAACAATATAGAAAAATACATATCTTAGTACATTTAGTACATAGACTCCAAAAATAACATAATTGTCCTATTAGTGACCTTGAAAATGGAACAATATCCAATATTGTTACTGCCATTAACCAAAACTGTTTAAATTGCCAACAAAAAACTTCTGAGATTCTGAATGTGAATCCCTTATTATATAACTTTTTGGGTAGAAATACTCTTATGTATCAAAAAGAACACTTACATCTTATTTTAAAATGACTACTCCAGACTGCATATTTTCTGTAGCTAACACACTCATAAAACTTAAGGGGCCAGATATTCAAAACCTTGCGCCGGGCAAAAAGCATTTGCGCAGGTTTAGCGCGAGATTAGCGCGGGTCTGCCATATTCAAAAGGCCAAATAGCGCTGCCAAACTGCAGTAGCGCTGGGCTAACCAGTAATGTATGCAAGGGGCAAAGGATGGTAAGTGCGCGAGAGGCCAGCATGAGGGATATTCAGGTCCACGCCGCTAGGATACATGCGCAGCCCTTCCAGCCAGGCGCTAGTTACCGCCTCATAAAAGGCCGGTCTAAACACAGGGCAAAACACAGAGGAGGAGGAGCAGCACAGGAAGTAGGAATGTGTCAGTCCCAGTAGCAGTGATCCTGCCATTGATGGCAGCTGTAGTGGAGGAGGAGGAGGTGGAGGAAGGGAGCAGGCACAACATGGGCCTGCGCAGGCACAGGAGGCGGTATGCTGCAAACAGGCTGTACCGGCCCAGGGTCTCCTTTGAGACCCTGCCTGATGACCACATCGTTGGCCGGTACCGGATGAACAGGGGAATGTTGAGGCAGCTCTGCGAACTCCTGCATGAGCAGCTGCAGTCAAACACCAGACGCAGTCATGCCATGACAGTGGAGGAGAAGGTGACCGCAGCGATGTGCTTCCTTGCCACAGGGACGTTCCAACGACCAACGGGGGACACCATTGGGGTAACACAGTCTGCCACCTCACGCATCCTGACCCAGTTCCTAGAGGCTCTCCTGCCACATGCTTGAATTCATGGTATTCCCCAGCACAGCAGCAGGCGCGGTGAAACAATGCAGCAGTTCCATCGGGTTGCGCACCTACCATCTGTACTGGGTGCCATTGACTGCACCCATGTCCCCATCCGTGCACCACCTGGAGATGGCAGTGATGTGTATGTGAACAGGAAGGGTACCACTCCATCAACTGCCAGGTGGTGTGCGATCGGTAGGCGATCACCAATGTATATGCACAGTACCGGCAGTGCCCACACGCCTTCATCTGGCACCAGTCTCAGCTGTGTCAGGCCTTTGAGGAGGGCAGAATACCCAGTGGACAACTAGTCGGTGAGTTGTAGCACACAAGGCAAACACACAACAGCATGGATGGGGGCAGGCATTGCAGGCCAGGGAAGGGATGTGGAGGGCCACAGACAGGTGCAGGACAGCAGCTGACAGACCACAGTACAGCACTAACAAGTTATATGTTTTGACAGGGACAGTGCCTATCCTCTGCGCCCTGGCTGCTCACACCAGTACTCCGACCGGCCACAGTGGCGGAGGAGCTCTACAATGAGGCAGCATGCCAGAACAAGAAACATTGTAGAGAGGGTGTTTGGCATCCTGAAGATGCAATTTAGATGCCTTGACACATCAGGTGGTGCCCTACAATATACACCTCAGAAGGTATGCGTTCTTCCTAGCCTGTTGTATGCTGCACAACATGGCAATGAACCGTGGGATACAGGCACCTGAACCTGAGGGACAGTCTGACAGTGAGCCAGAGCCAGTGGTCAGGGGATAGTGGAGCAACTGGAAGGAGGGACCCTCGCATGGCACGCAGGGCCATCACCACAGGACGACATCATCAGGATACTGCAACAGACCAGAGGGTAAGTACAGACTGCACAACAACCAGAAGAGTACAAGTGAGCAACAATTTTAATGTGCACAGACTAACATTACAGTGAAACCAGAATCACAACAGCAAACAAACCCAGTGTAATACAAATAGTGTGTGCATGGTGTGACTCCATGATTATGCAGCACATATGTGGTGGGGATACACACAAGCAGTGTAATCATGATGGGGAGGTGCAATGTGTCTGTGAGGAAAGGGGCAACTGTGTTGGTGGGAGTGTGTGTGTGTGTGTGTGTGTGTGTGTGTGCACAGATCTGCCCATGCATGGCGGGGAAGCACCTAGAGTCGCCTGACAGTCTGTGGGCATCACCGGCGGCCATAACCCACGCATGCGGAGTGCTCCCGTACCATGGGTTACGGACCCTGGGGTGCTCTGTGCAGAAGACACAGCTGAAGTGGAAGGTGAGGCAGGCACGGTTGGCCTCCTGTGCCCCCGGGGGTTGGTGGAGGCAGATAGGGGATATGGATGGCCACGGCGCCGCTGGGTTGCAGGTGGAGTTTGTGATGGCTCTGAACTGGTAACAGTGGCAGCCCTGCGCCCACGGTGTGCCTGCCTGTGTGCCCCTCTGCCATGTGCACCAGGCCAACAAACCCATGTTGCCGACTAATAGGCACACCCCTGCATGACACCACCGATTGCCACCACTGCAGCAGTCAACCCCAGGCCACGGGTTCATGGCACCCACCAGGCGGCCAAACCTGTCCTCTGCCTGCTGCTCAGCACGAGCAAAGCCCACCTTGTGCCTCCCGTATCTGACCCAGCTCGTGCCGCAGCTCACGCCGCATGGCATGCAGGTCAGGCAGGGCCTCCTGCTGTGATGTGACAGCAGCCTGCAGGAGTGGCCGGGCACCATGGCCTTCATGGACCAGAGGCACAGGACCCAGCAGCAGCTGGCAGTGGGGCCTGTGGCACTGCACCAACTGCTACAGCTGGCTGCTGCGTGCAGGTGGCAGTGGGCTGTGGCACCATATGGACTGGAACCTCAGCAGTTGTCAGCAAATGCACGCCTTGCTGTCCTGCAACACCACCCACACCACCCACCACCATGTGTTCAGCCACACTGCCGACACCTACAGAAGCACCCAGACCTGTTCCATGGCCTTCAGCAAGCCCACCCTACATCCCCTGGCACAGGAATGTCCAGCTGATGTGCATATGTAGAGACATCACTGTCATCTGCACTGGTGACAGTGACCAGCAGTACCTCTCCACCCCATCACTCCAGTTGGGGCAACATCCAGGTGCCCACTGTCTCTAACACAACCCTGGTGAGGTTTGTGCCTCCTCCCAAAGGCAGTTGCATCGCCCTGTCCTGGGTATGCCCAACATGCATTGGGCCCTCTGACCCTGAGATACACAATGTCCAGATGTTGTTGGCGATCATCTTCAAACTCCTCCACAACCTCAGGAACCTGGCTAGAACATCTGTGGCCCATGCTGTGGTGGTGCAGGCCTGTCCGGAGTGCTGAGGAGAGAATAGGGACAGGGTCAGTCATACATCCATGGACACTGTGGCAAACCACCACCACTACCACCACCACCACACCATGCAGCCCTCAGGACAGGTACCCACCTCACACAAGCCTGTGCCAACATGCCCACCACCCCACAGTGATCTTGACCATGCCAGCCATCATTTCTGCAGGATACAGTGCAGCCTGTGCAGGACACCAAAGCAGGACCATGCACCCTTGCCTGCACCACATACAGGGTTGCACATGTGAATACATACCTGGCCCTTGGAAGTGCAAGGGATGTCTGCAACCACCACCAGGCACACCTGCCACTGCCACCATCCGCAATGTGGATGCCACCATATGTGGCTCCTGCACCGTTGCTGGTGTTCCTATGGACCACCACCAGTTCTGGTCCTGTCTCTGTGGCTGTGCCACCTCCTCCTTACTGCCCGCAGGAGGAGGTCATTCCAAGCAGCTTCCCGGACTGCCTCAGTCGGTCTCCCACGACCGCCGCATTCACGCTGCAGTCACCTCCTCCCAAGCCTGCCTTTCGCACAGCAGCTCAGGTGGCCCTGTGCGCAACACATGTTCTCTCCTTTACCTCATGTGCCAGGGTGTTTAGCTCATCTTGTGAGAATTTCGGTGCGCGGATGCGCTCCGGTTGAGCCTGCACACCTATGGGATAATAAAGAGTGGACAGGTGTTGAGTGGCTCGTCGGTGCTGCACTGCATCACACAGCCGGACAGCATGATATCACCCCCTCAGTGCTACAGGCCACATGGACATATCAGATGGCTGCATGTGCCTGTCGATGCACATGCCCACATTGCCACTGTCTGTCCTAGTCTGGAGTGGTGTGCCACATGTCCATGAACCCCCATGCCTGTTTGTGGCATGGGCGCTAATACTGGTACATTGTGTACTCGGGTGGGGGCAGAGGCCATCACTCCACACATGCAGGAAGCCAGAGCGGTGCACTGTCATGGTACAGCAGCAGTGCACCTGGCGTGAACACAAATGTGCAAACATTGGCACATGACACATTGTACTGCAGGGGATGGGCACAAGCAGTGGATGTATGTTGTCCCACGGTGGTCATACATACCAGGAGTACAGATCTCAACCGTCCCCATTACATAATGTACACGGCCCATCAAAACTGCCTTCCAAACAATTGTCAGATGATTCCTCTACACTCTAAAGAGATCATACATGCATGACACACACAGTCACAGTGGCCAACACTAACCCAAATACAGATTAGATTGATAATTGGTTTATGACAGTGATAAAGACCAAACTGGACACAACTGTGTACAATGAATATGCCTATCCACACCCTTGATACATACCTGGCTGTTGCTGCCCATCCCCTGTTGCATGTCTCTCTCCATGTAGTTCCTGCTGTATTCCCACCGCAGTTCCACAATACGACACTGGTGGTGCACTGCTTGCCCTTTTATAGCCCGGCCAGGCAATCCTGCCTGTTAGTTATGCAAATAGGCGAATAATTATATGCTAATCACACGGTTTGCCCCATGCATACACAAGTACCTCATTTGCATACAACCCGTTGAATATGAGCTCTGAATAGCCCGCGCTTCTTCAGCAGCGCTATGTGAGGCTGGCGCCAGCTATGTGCAGCACATGCATGCTCTTGTTACCCTTGTCCTGCGTCGAGCCCGCTCGCGCTAACTGCTTTAGCGCTGGCGCTAACCAGCTGCAGCGCTTGCGCTAACCAGCTGCAGCGCCGGGCGCTAACCAACTTCAGCGGCGCTACGCATGCGTGCAATATCGGACCAGGGTGATGGTAAGGGTCACGCCTGCGCATTGCAATCACTTCCTGTTAGCGCGGCGCTCGGCATACGTCAGGCGGCGCTGCACTTCAGTTGTACTGTGTGTCCAGGTGTATGCACAGTTGTTGCACTGTTGTTCAGTTTATTGCCCCTTCCACAGCACAAATAGTCTGGGCGAGCTAGGCAAAGGGCAGTGGTGGGCCGTGACGGGCGGTGGGATGAGGTTGAGACTGCCAACCTCATGCAGTTCACAGAAAGCGCATCGCCGCCTATTTGGACCTGTGCGGGAGGGTGACTTGCCCCGTACACAGGTCTGGGCTTCCATTGCCCGCAGACTGAGTGCCATCACAGGTATCCCACGTGATGGTGAAAAGTGCCGGCATCGTTATGCTGACCTCAGGCGCAGGCAGAGACCACTGCTAGAACGCTGCAGCGCCATGGTTCATGAGGGGACTGTGCCTGTGCCAGGTAAGGGATGACTGTAGCACGACTGCTGGCATGGGTGGTGGGGCAGTGTGTTCGTGGTGTGCTTATGTGTTGCTGAGCTACACATGTTGCTCATGGAGTCCATGAAGCCATGTGTGTACTGTGTGGGATAGGGGTAGACAGTGTGCATGGACCCCTGTCATGCTTGGCATGGCTTTGGTGGTGCACTGCACCCATCTGCCACTGCGTGTGTTGTGCTGCACCACTGGGGTACAGGGTGGTCTTTAGCGTACCGTGGTGGCTGATATTGTACTGACGATGCTGTACCCTCTTCTCACTGCAGAGCGCAGACAACAAACCACAGGCAGGAGAGACGTGCCACAAGCCAGACAGGGGCCATCATCCGACAGGCGCAGGGTGCCTCCACTGGCACAGCGTGCAGCAGAGAGCATGGACGGTGATAGTGGTGTTGTGCGTGAGTACTGTGCAATGTTATGCTTTTCCACTATGAGTCTGGCTTTACAGGGCAGGCAGTTGAGCAAGTGTGTATTAGGCATCGCACTGTACACATTAGTGTACACTTTGGTGTACTGCATGTCTGTCAACTGTTCTAGGTACACCAGACGTTTTGGTCACTGTAGGCCACTGGGGTGTGGCCCTGTTTCAAATGCTGTTGTGTAGGACAGAGGGTCGGACTGGGGTGCAAAGGGCCCACCTGGACAGATGATGCAAGGGCCCACCTGGAACATCAATAGAGGAGGGCCCAGGTTGACACACTTATATCAATATTCCACTTCATTCGGATACACTAGTTCTGTGTTTGCATCTCACATTTACCAACAGTGTCCCAGATACCCTATTTAATAAGGAAACACGATACTAAATGCAAACGTTTTCAGAGTTCAGAAGGTAACCACTTACTCAACTGAGGGGCCCACCTGGGAATGTACAACCTCATTAGAGAGTGGGGAATTATCTGACAGACATCATACCCTTTTGGAAGGGTTTACTGTTTGGGGTTGCTGTGTACAGCATTTATGAAGGTGCAGCTGTTTGGGATTGTATGTAGAACATGTGAACGTCTGGCTACACCCCTGCCTGTGGGCTCATGCTCTGATGTGTGGGCCATTGTCCCTAAGAGAGTGCTGCCCTCTGTCCCTGTACTGCACACTGTTTGTGCACATGTTATGCAGGTGTGCTGCAGGAGTTGTTCTGTGGTAGCATGGTGTGCTGTTTGTCAGCCCCTATGGCAGATGCTGCTCCACAGGTGTGTGTGTGCCTCGCCATGCCTTGACCACCAGGGTGACACTGTCCTGTGCATGCCTTTGGCCCACGCTGCAGTGCCACTGGTGGACCATGCCCAGTGTCTGTGTTTCACATGTGTGTGTCTTCTTGCATGGGTGGTGTCACGGCACTGTGCCATTTGTACACCACTGTGGGCCCCTCACCCTTCTGTTGCAGCAAATGGTGTGGCTGGCACTTCCCCTGGTTGTGTACTGCTTGGTTACCTGTCCTGCAATCCCTACTGTTCTGCTGCCAGTGTCACTGTTCTCTGTGGTCATTGTCGAGTCTTTATCTGTGTCACTTGCCACTGTTGCACATATGTCAGTCACCCACCCACCTGTTCAGGGATTCCTGTCATCATTTGTACAGCTGCTGTATTATGGCATCATGGGTGGCAGTTTGGCTGGGTGTCTACAGTTCTTGTGGAGGGCAGCAGTGAGGGTGGCCACTGTTGGGTGTGCATGACAGGCATGTGTGGTTACACATGTGGTTGGGCCTGTGGCAATTTCTCCAGTTGGTGTCATCTGTATTTTGTATCATAGCTGTGTGACCGTGGGCAGCATGTCCCACCATGTGTCATCCCATGTGCATATCAGTCAGTGTCCACTTGTCGTTCACATCTCTGGAGGTGGCTGTCTGTTTGCACTGTTACAGTCTGCACGCCACTGTGCTGGCTGGCCTCACGTTGTTGGGTTTCTCAGCATACTTCCACGTATCGATGTACACTGGGTGTTGCATGCTGCCTGTTACATACTGCCTTGTCCTGCAGGCACATGTTAGTGTGTTGTGGTTTGTTACATACTAGCACATGGGCATGGTTGTTGGGGCATGCTGTCCACCGTTGTGGTGGTACATGGCGCCTTTGTGTCATTCTCATGCCCTGATGTGGTCCCCTTTCTCCTGTAGGTCCACGTAGGTCATCACTGTGGGCCAGCCCGTCCAGAGGAGGGTGAGGGAACAGAGGAGCTTCTGAGGAGGATAGTGCGCCAGCAGCGCACTTAATTGAACAACAGGCTGTGCTCATATCGAGACAAGACGTGTTGCAGCTGTATTAGAAGAACGTCTGCCAGCACCTGCCCGCACCTAACCCCTGCATTTATGTACCTTATCCTGCTTCCTGTCCCTGGCCCTGTGTCCCTAGCCCTGTTTCTGCCATCCTGTTCTCCATCATTGCTTTGCATTTCCACATCCCTCTCACAACCACATTCTTACTCCATTGTTCTGTTGTTTATTTAACATTTGACTGTTTGCACTATTACTGTTGTTTTCCCCATTGTTTTCAATCCCTTTGTTACGCCTGCCCTTTCCCCTTTCATTAGGTTTTTCTTGCACCCCATTTGTACATAAAAGTGTTCTGCTGTGTTTTGATATTTTTTTCTGTGAATATGTTCATGTTGCCTTTGCACTTTGGATTTTCACAGTTTACATTATACTTCTTTGAAGTTGACATTCCTGTGTCCTGTGTCTTTTTGGGGTGGACTTGGGATTTGACAGTGTTCTGTGGCGTTCTGATTTCACTTGTGGTTGTAGGTTATTCCATTCCTTTCACTGGTACTGTGGTTGTGTCTGGCTGGGCTCTTCTGCTTTCCTGTGTTCCTGGACAGCTGCTTACACCTCTGTGACACTTTTGTTTTGTGGGTGTTGCACTGCCCTCTGTCTGATTGCTATATTCAGTGCTGCCTTCTCTGCTATATTTAGTGCTGTCTTAATCCTGGGCAATGTTGCCCTGCACTCCTAGGCCTGTTTGCCCGGCTTCCTTGTACTATATTCAGCTGGTTTTGCGGGCTATTCATTTGAATATAGCTATGTTTTTGCTCTGGGCACAGTTTGCCCGCCGGGCAGTGCTAATTTAGCCCCAGGGCAAAGTTTTGAATATCTGGCCCAAGTTCTTTTAATGTTACAGCTTTGTTTTAAATGAACATTCAAGCGCTTACTTCTGCTCGTGGAATCTAACAGATAAACATACCATATATTCCTTTAGTTATACGAACATATGCTGCAAAAGAACAAAAGCAAGTAGGAGAGATTTTAGGACTGTTGAGAGAGCAGGTAAAAAACATGGAATTATGTTTACACAGCAAGAGATGGGTCCATCAGTGTAACACTAAGAAGTTGATTTTAAATTGTTGTTTTCACATAGTGTTTTTGTGTTTAACTAAAGGAATGTTCATTTAAAACAAAGCTGGAAAATTAAAAGAACTTAAGTTTTATGAGTGTGGTGAAAATTAACAAGTAGATTAAAATTAAAAGGACTTATAAATGAAGTTTATTTAAGATGGCTACTTGTTGCTTTGTTTCAGTTTTTGCCAAGACTGGGAGCTACAAAAAATATGATGTTTGGGGTAGTCGTTCTAAAATAAGATGTAAGTGTTCTTTTTGATACATATGAGTATTTCTACCCAAGAAGTTAAATAATAAGGGATTCACTTTCAGTATCAGAAGTTTTTTGTTGGTAATTTAAACTGTTTAGTTAATGGAAGTAAGAATATCGGAGATTATACAATGGCTTTTAAATTCTTACTCTGATTGGCTGACTAGCACCTCCCAGCCGTGGTAAATTTTGACATTACCCACGGGAAGAGGTGCCAGTAAGCCGCATTTTAAAAATCACTCCAACCACCAAAACCAGACTGAAAAAACGCCATATTGGCTTGCCAGTAAAGAGGTAAATTTCACATTTTTTAACACTGGTAGGAGAGTCCCCGGTAATCTGAAACGACACAACTGAAATCTCACCGCTCCACAAGTGACAAACCCTGCCTATTACATCAGTTAGTGCATTTAAATGCATACCTGTGAGTTAGAACTGCACCAAAAACTCTGCCAACTAAAAACGTACAACCATTTGAATTGACCGTGCCTGCCGCCACAGTTCGGCCACCAGAAAACACGCACTCATCGCACCAATCCTCTGCAGCTAAACGAATATTGAAATAGTTTAAACAATTCTCAAGTGGGAGAAATGTTTTTGAATTAAAAACTAGCACTGGAAGTTAAGGAAATCACAGCCGAAAACCGTAGCTGTGATACTGGGTAAGCGTTTTGCATATACTTGGAGGCATGCCTAGTATCACGGATTGTTTTTTCGGCCATGATTTTCTTAAATTCTAACTCTTTTTAATTCAAAAATACTTCTCCCAGTTCAGCATTCTTTAAACTATTCACATACTTGTTTAGCTGAACTGGGATGTCGGGTGCTGTTATACTTGCTACCTCTAGCCTCTGCGTCCATCATCAGTCACATTCACTCCAGCTCCACAGTTTAAATCTCCAGCTCACTTCTTAACAGTTTTTAACCATCATCGCTGCTCCACGAACAACATAAACTGCAAAGGTAAAAAATTAACTTACAACAATAATAATTTCAAATGTAGATCTGCAGATGCTCATTCCGGGGGGCACTGTGCATTCACACATGCATAGGAACATTGGACTATACTTTTTCGCATTAGAATACGGTCTTAAAATCATTTAAATTAACAAAACAAATTTATTTATCAATTTCTTTCTTACAAAAAGTAAAGGGGACATTGTATAATCGCAGTAAACCATGACAGGGTGTGGGTGATGCAAGGATTTACCCACGCCTCGTGAGGTTTGGTCACTCGGCCTGTGGCCTTGTGACCAAACCATGCCAGGCGTGGGTAAACCCAGCATCACCCACACCCTATCGTGATTTATTAATTATTCCATTTTCAAGGTCACTAGTTGGAGAATTGTGTTATTTTTGGAGTCTATGTACTAAGATATGTATTTTTGTATATTGTTTAGATTTGGAGAGAAATAACACTGCGGCCTGAGGAAGTGGCTTAGCAATGAAACGTAGCCTTGAAAGTGTTTTGGTATGAATAAAAATAAAATATTCTCTGCAGAGATTTTGTTGTGGAGTTCGTCCTTTTACATACTTTTTGGAACTATTTTCGGTGACTTACAGGATACTAACATACTAAAGCCAGCAGAATAGGCCTAACGGTCTTTCGTGTCTGCTCGTTAGCCAGCCCCTATTGGGCGCTAGCTTCCCTCTCCCCCTGGTCCCTGAGAGGGTCAACTCCGGCTTCAGTATAATCATGCATCTGTCTCATCCCCTCTTAAAGCCCTCCACTGTGCCCTGTTTGACTAGACTCCCAGGCGATGCATTCCATGGCTCCACCACGCTCTCAGTGAAGTAATGCGTTCTACGTTCTCCCCTGTAGGTTCCCCCCTTCAACTTCCACTCATGCCCCCTGGTTGTGCCCCCTTTCCTTAGCTTGAACATTTCTTTGGCTCTGCCCCTGTTAATCCCTTTCACATATTTGAATACCTCAATCATGTCACCCCTGTCTCTCTTCCTTCAGCGAGTACAGCCCAAGGACTTCCGGCCTTTCCTCATAGGTCCTATCACTCATGCCCCGGATCATCTTGGTTGCCCTCCTCTCAGCCCTCTCCAACAGTGCTATGTCCTTCCTAAAGTGAGGTCTCCAGAACTGCATGCAGTACTCAAGATGCGGCCTGACCAAGGCATTATACAAATGAAGGATCACCTCCCTCTTCCTGGACGTTATTCCCCGGGCTATGCAGCCCAGAATCCTGTTTGCCTTTTGAGTTCTCTTTAGAACAGGGGCATCCTGAATTAAACATCAGTAGTAACGTTCAAAACAACATCAACACCAAGATGCAGAGAATTCTCATGGAAGGTCAACACAAGATATTTTACCACACCAAACATACTGACACAGTGGGTCACTGGAGGCTCCTTTTACCACACCAAACATACTGACACAGTGGGTCACTGGAGGCTCCTTTTACCACACCAAACATACCGGCACAGTGGGTCACTGGGGGTTCCCTAAGATGCTGGAGGAACTGTGGGGAAAGAAAGGCAGGACACAAACATGTATTCTATCAATGTCCAGTAGTAGGAAATTTTTATGGGAAGTAACAAACAAGATTAAAAACTTTATTCCAGATCATGGCACCATTGGGCCTGCAACATGTTGTCCTGGGCTTGCCGCCAAGAGAGAGAAAGAGAGCTAACACTAGATACCTGTGGAATATTTGCATAGTGGCAATAGGAAAAGCAATAACAAGGAGGTGGCTCAACCCAGAACCCCCGACACAACAAGACTGGGTAACAGTAGTAAATGCAATACGGGATATGGAGCAAATGACAAAAACAAAGATAGAACAGAAACATTAATGGAGAGATGGACGAAAGGGGTACTGGATCAGAATAAGTAACCACGATTACAGAGTCTGAGTACGAGTCCTAGGGATGAATGAAGGGGTTATGATTAGGCAGAGTGGCACTACACTCCAGGAGTCTGGGCTTGGGAAGGATACCCCCCTTCCCC
Organism: Neoceratodus forsteri; assembly: GCA_016271365.2. NCBI lineage: Eukaryota > Metazoa > Chordata > Ceratodontiformes > Ceratodontidae > Neoceratodus > Neoceratodus forsteri. The sequence goes on along the minus strand of CM028136.1, from coordinate 979,427,594 downwards.
CAAATAGGGGAAGGGAATGATCCCCCGAAGTTGACACTAGAATATGAAAAGTTAAGTGATGTAAAATTTACTACATAGTGCCAGTAGAAGAAGTAATGTTGATGTTATAATTTTGAAGGCAATAGGTACAGAACAAACCAGGCAACATGGACCATTTGCTAATCTCTATAAAGATTCATAAAAAAACAAGATATTATATGTATTGGGAGTAGTATTATTATATGTATTGGGAGTATTATAAAGAGTAGAGAGCCTGAGTGCAGGACTAGATCGTAAGGTAGAGATGCAGTAGGAGCAGTGACAAGGAGCAAGTGGAGTTCGCCTAAAAAGGCGTTTGAGCAATGGGAGCGAGGAGGCCTTCTGGAGAAGGGAGGGAAGGAAGGATTTGGTTCCAGAGGGATGGTAAACTAAAGGAGAAGACAGACTGGTCAGAGTTTTTGTGGGGGTGTGGGAGGGAAAAGGATCAGGACCCACTGGAGCGGAGTGGGTAGGAGGAGGAAGAGGGACTAGCAGCTTTGAGAGATTACAATATGTGATAGGTGACAGGCTGGAGAAATATAAGACCCTGTGAGGAGTATATCTCTTATCAAACCAGTGTAAAATCCCAGAAGGGCACTTCTGCCAGTCTTTCTGCCCAGTGGAGGTATAGAGGAGCATTAGTGCCCCCCCCCGGAGGAATCGATTTAAGCTGTTAACTGGGATGCAAGGCCTACTGAGTAAACCTTCATGTGAGCGCAGAACACTCCCTGTTGCCCCTTCTAGCCCACTGCCCCCTTCAGCTCCCCCCTCCGCATAGCTCAAGAAAAGACCACAACCACTCTGCTACAGTGGTAATATGCTATCCCTGATTGATTCTGGAAGCCTAACCCCTTACAGGCATATAGTTTCTCCAGTAGATCATAGTAGATGGTGGTAGCGAGGTACAGAAGGATACTCAGGAGGACAAGGGGCATAGGATCGGAGGGGAGGGGGTGACCAGGTTAAATAAGGAGGGCATGGCAGGTGGCACCCAGACAGGGGGAGGATCAAGGAGCCGGCTGGGGGGAGAGGCCAGTAGAAAGGATGAGGGACATGGAAGGGGGGGGGAATGGAGGAAAAGGGGTGGCCAGAGTGCTCCTGTTGGGTGATTCCATGATTGGGGGATCAAATGGGATAGGGAGGGAGAAGCCTGCCTGGTTAGAACAAAATGCTTCCCTGGACTAACTGTTCACATGGCCAAGCATGAGGTATATCAGCTGGCAAAGGATTGTGGAGGTTCCCCCGGACATACTGGTCCACCTGGGTACCAATCACATTGAGGGAAATAGTGAGCTAGAGATACAGGCAAGGTTCAGGGAGCTTGCCAAGGTCTGTCATGATATAGGATGCACAGTTTCCTTCTCGGAAATCCTACTGGTGCCAAGGGCTAGTGGGGAACACAAGAAGAAGATATGGGTAATAAACCAGTGGCTCAGGGAGTGGTGTAGGGCCAGAGGGTATGGGTTGACGGGGGTTTGGGGGAGACCTGGGAGGATAAGGGGCTGTATGCTAGGGATAGGCTCCATCTCAGTTTGGAAGGGAAGGAAATCCTTAAGTTGAAAATAGAGGGGTTCGTTGGTGAAAGGTGGGGTTTAAACTTGTGAAGGGGGGAGGGATGGGAGAAAAGGCTGTCGAAGGGGGTCTGATAAAGGAGGGACTCTGTCTCCACCCCCCTTGGGAGCTGGAGGAATGCAGGAAAAGGCTGACTGGTAAGGTACGTACCAGGGGAACACAGAATCCCCACAGGAACACGAGCTGGGGAAATGGAAGTATAGGGAAAGGGTGAAAGGTAGTCCTGCTAAATGCCAGGAGCTTGGGCAATAAAATGCCTGATCTCCAGGCGATGTTAACTGAAGGAGAGGTGGATGTGGCAGTGGTCACTGAGACCTGGGCCACTGCAGAGCATGACTGGGACCTGAACCTAGAGGGTTACACCATGTTCAGGAAGGACCGGGGGGGGAGGGAGGAGGGGTAGCAATAATAGTCAGAAACTGCATTGCAATAGAAGGAGGAGTGGAGGAGGCGGAGGTAACTGTGGAGGCAATTTGGGTCACCTTGATAACGGGGGGGCAAGAGAGTAAAAATAGGAGTGGTGTATAGACCCCCTCTTGCCTTCTGGCGAGGAGCTGGAGGAGAGTCTGGTGGCAGAGGCTGGGAGACACTGCAGATTGGGAAGGGGAAGGGTGATGGTGTTGGGGGACTTAAACATGCCAGTAACAGACTGGGAGACTATGACATCCTTGGTGGCCAGGGAACAGAGGTTGTTGGATGTCTTTCAGGACACGTTCCTAACTCAGCATGTGGGGGAACCGACCAGGGAGGAGCAGATACTGGGTGTGATCCTGGCAGACAGTGACCAGATTGGGGGCCTGGAGGTAAGGGACCCGTTGGTGGGGAGCGACCATGCCATGGTATGGTTCTGCCTGAACCTAGGAGGGGTAGAAGGCTGCACAAAGACTGAGGCACTGATTTCAGGGGGGCGGATTTCAAGGAAATGGGAAGGATCCTTAAGGAGCACTTGGATGGGATTGGGCCAGACATGGACGCCGACAGTAGGTGGGAAATCGTCAGGAGAGGGGTGTAGGATGCTACCAGCACCTGCACAAGAGTAAGACGAAAATGCGGTTGGGCCCGAAAACCCTGCTGGTGGATCAGGGTTCAGCAGGTGGTGAGGGAAAGAGGTCCATAGGTAATTCAGTGCTCAAGGAGTGAAAGGGACAGAGGGGAGTACGAGCTGATGGCCAGAAGGGCCAGTAGGGTGGTGAGGGTGGATAAGGCAAGGAAGGAGCAGAACCTGGCCAGGGAAATTAGGAGAGGAAACAAGGGGTTCTTTAGATACATTGGGGAAAAACGAAGGGTGAAGGGGCAGATTAGCAGGATTAAAACAGGGGAGGGATGGGCACAAGACCCGGGGGAGCAGGCTGAGGTACTAAACGAGTACTTCGCCTCAGTTTTCACCAAGGAAAGGGGGGGCTGCATCATACATGGGAGGAGATGGTGAAACTGAGGAGGGGGGGCCCTTACTGATTGGCGGGTCGGGGGGCATCACTGGCAAGTGGGGGGGGGAGGCAAAGCAGAGGGACGAGGTAACGGAGGTGGAAATCACGGCAGAGAGGGTGAGGGAGGCCCTCAGGTCCCTTAAGATGGAGAAAGCACCAGGGCCAGATAAATTACATCCCAGAGTGCTGAAGGAACTGGCGGATGTCCTGGCAAAACCCCTGGCGGAGCTCTTCCGCATCTCTCTGAGGACAGGGTGGGTGCCCCAGGACTGGAAGGTGGCGCATATAGTGCCTATCCACAAGGGGGGGGGGATCGGGGGAGGTGGCAGGGAACTACAGGCCTGTCAGCCTGACATCGGTGGTGGGCAAGGTGACAGAGGGTATTGTCAAGGAGAGACTGGGGGGGACCTGGAAAAGTTGGGGTGTCTGGACAATAGACAGCATAGATTCGTCCCAGGGAAATCGTGTCGGACAAACCTTGTGGAGTTCTATGACTGGGTGATGAGTGCCTTAGACCTGGGTAGACCGGTGGACGTCCTCTTTCTTCAGCAAGGTGTTTGACTCTGTTCCTCATGGGGGCCTGTTGGATAATCTGGGAGAAATGGGGGTTGGGAACCAGATGATCAGATGGATAGGAAATTGGCTCCAGAACCAGACCCAGAGGGTTGTGTCTGGAGGGATAGTCTCATCCCAAGTAGGGTCATTAGTGGAGTCCCTCAGGGATCAGTTCTTGGGCCCCTCCTGATAAATGCGTATGTCTCTGACATAAGGAAGGGTATCAGGAGTGAGATGAGTCTCTTTGCAGATGACTCAAAACTGGGAGTGGTGGTGGATGGGGAGGAGGGGAGGGTGGCCCTACAGAGGGACCTGGAGGCTCTGGAAAGGTGGTCTAGAAAGCGGAAGCTGAGGTTCAGTGCAGGAAAATGCAAGGTACTGCACCTGGGAGCCAGAAACCCTGGCCAAGTGTACACCGGGGGGAATGCTAGAAGTCTCGATGGCTGAGAGGGACCTGGGGGTGGTGGTGGATGTCAAGATGAACAGCTCAGAGACTTGTAGGAGGGCAGCGGCAAAGGCCAACAGAATGCTTGGATGCATTGCTAGGGGGGTCACCTAGAGAAGGAGGGAAGTGATACTCCCACTGTGTAACTGCTTGGTGAGGCCGCACCTCGAGTACTGCATGCAGTTTTGGAGGCCACATTTAAAGAGGGACATTGAACTCCTGGAGAGGGTCCAGAGGAGGGCACCCAAAATGTTTGGGGCTTGGGGATCGGACCTATGGGGAGAGGCTCAAGAGTAAATATGTACACATTGAAAGAGAAGGGACCGGGGAACATGATAGAGGCCTCAGGTACATGAAGGTAAATAGGGAGGAGCAGTCAGGGTGCTCCGAAGGAAGGAGGGGGGCAACTAGAGGGCATGGGTGGAAGCTGGAGGGAGATTCGAGGGAGAAAGGAGGAGGTGCTACTTCACTGAGAGGGTAGTGGAGGCATGGAATGCGCTGCCTAGGGGGCTGGTGGAGGCAGAAACGGTGGAGGGGTTCAGGAGGGGGTAGGACAGGTACAGGGGAAGGGTTCTTTAAGCAAAAACCAGTGCAACGAGAATATCCGGGACTGAGAAGGCAGAAGCCAGAGAGGGAGAGGGGCGCAGCAAGGTCAGCTCCCAGGGTGGGGGCTGACCAAACGAGCAGACACGAAAGACCATTATGCCTATTCTGCTGGCATTTTAGTATGTTAGTATACCGGACCCATTTACCTGTGTTCTCAACTTTCTTCACTAATCTGTGGCTGTCATTTACAGATGGTTATTGTTTAATATTGCTGGCATATTTAGTGTTGTACTTCCATGGGACCAAGATACCTGGGCCATTGCCAAGTACGACTAGCGAGCTAGTTTGCAGACCCTTGTATTGTATTACAACCAGAAAACTCAATAAAATGTTGATAATAGAAAAAAAGATAGCCTACTCAGTGAGGGTGTGGAAGCTAACTCTGCTCAGGCTGCTTAAGCTTTCAAAGCAGAACTAGACAGTCATGCTTGGGAGTGGTACTGCGGGTTTCCCAGCATGAACAGGAACTAGACAGTCCTGATGGGGAGTGGCACTGAGGGTTTCCCAGCATGAACAGGAGTGCTGGCTGATGAAGTTTGCATTTGAGCCCATACTTGGGTATAGTCACTTCCTTGTGACAGGAAGGGAAATCAAGAGGAGTCCCAAGTCCATCCCGTCTCAGTACTATGCTTCTGTGTTACCTACTGTGACAGTGGCGCACCCCCCAACACACACACACAAATTATCCACTGTCTGTGGCACTCCCCAAAAATAAACAACCTATCCACTGTCTGTGGCACCCCAAAAACAACCTGTCCACTGTCTGTGGCACTTCCCACTCCCAAAACAACCTATCCACTGTCTGTAACATCCTTCCTCCCACATACAACTTGTGCACTGCCTGTGGCCCCCCTCGCCCCCCCCCACACACAGGATATCTGCTGTTCGCACTTCCCTCTCCCAACACAATCTGTTCACAGTCAGTGGCACCGACTCCATTCCCTGGCCACAGGACAACATATCCACTGTCAGTGGCACAACACCCATTCCCCCCACGCGCACAACATATCCACAGTCAGTGGCACAGCACCCATTCCCCGCCCGACGCACAACCTATCCACAGTCAGTGGCACAGCACCCATTCCCCCACCACGCACACAACATATCCACTGTCAGTGGCACAGCACCCATTCCCTCTACACGATAATATATCCACTGTCAGTGGCACAGCACCCATTCCCTGGCCAAGACACAACATATCCACTGTCAGTGGCACAGCACCCATCCCCCCAGCACGTACACAACCTATCCACAGTCAGTGGCACAGCACCCATTCCCCCACCGCCAAGACAACCTATCCACAGTCAGTGGCACAGCACTCATTCCCCCCGCCGCACACACAACATATCCACTGTCAGTAGCAACCCTCTATACACAGCTTATCTACTGCTGGTGGCACCCTCACCCCACACAACCTATTCACTGTTGATGGCACCCCAAACAAATTTTATATACTGGCAGTGGCACCCCCCCCCCGTACACACACAACTTCTCCACCATTGGTGGCACCCTTCCCACACACATACAACATATCCACTAGCATCCCCACACACATCTTATCCACTGTGAGTAGCACTTCCCACTCACAACTTATCCACTGTTGTTGGCACCCCCACACACACATCTTATCCACTGTTGTTGGCACCCCTCCTCACACACAACGTATCCACTGTTGTTGACACCCCTCCCACACTTGTCCACTGTCAGTAGCGCTCCCCACTCACAACTTATCCACTGGTGTAGGCACCCTCACACACAACTTATCCACTATTGGTGGCCCCCTCTATAACTTATCTACTGTTGGTGACCCCCCCCTTACACAGACAGACTATCCACAGTCGTTGCCACCCCCATAAACACTATGAACAGTCTGTAACACACACACACACACACACACACACACAGTCAGTTGAAATCCCCACACCAACACTACCCATTACTAGTGCAACAGCACATAAACTGTCCACTGTCGGCAGCATCCCCCTATACACACACACACACACACACACACACACACACAATCCACTGTTGGTGACTACCCCCTCCTCCATGCACACACACACACACTCACACTCTTACTTTCCATTGTTTGGGATATCCACCCCCACTCACAAATGCAATGAACAGTTGGTGGCACACACACACACACACACACACTATCCACTGTCAGTGGTACTCCACATCCACACGATACACTCTTGGTGGCACCTCCCCACACTATATACTGTCTGTTTCAACCGTCCCCACTCACTCACTCTCCACTGACAGTGCCTGAGCCTATTCTACGATTGCTTGCTTTCTCTGGTACTTCCTTCCTCTCTTTCTTTGCCTCACAGATTCCCTTCACCCTTTTCAAATCAAACAGCAAAACGTGTCTCTTGGCAGTTGCCTTCAGCTTCCAACCTGAGCACAATAACTCATCTCTCAGCTAATGCCTTTGGCTCCCAACCCTGAGCACACAAACTCGGCTCCTGGTGTAATACCATCCATGACTCTGCCTGTTGTGCTTCTAATTAATCTCGTGGTGTACCATCCATGGTTCTGCCTGTTGTGCGTCTAACTCCGCTCATACTGTACCATCCACGGCTCTGCCTGTTGTGCTTTTAATTCCTCTCCTGATGGTGTACCATCCACGGATCTGCCTGTTGTGCTTCTAAGTCAGCTCCTGATGGTGCACTATCCACAGCCCTGCTTATTGTGCTTCTAGCTTGACTCCTGATGGTGTACCATTTGCAGCTCTGCTTGTTGTGCTTCTGACTTGGCTGGCAGTGATGTATCATCCATGGCTCTGCCTGTTGTGCTTCTAAGTTGACTCCTGATGGTATACCATCCACGACCCTGCTTGTTGTGCTTCTAACTTGACACTTAGTGTCGTACTATCTATGGCTCTGACTGTTGTGCTTCTGACTTGGCTCGTACTGTACCATCCACAGCTCTGCCTGTTGTGCTTCTAACTCTGCTCATGGTGGTGTACCATCCATAGCCCTGCTGTTGTGCGTCTAACTCGGCTTCTGATGTACCATCTATGGCTCTGCCTGTTGTGCCTCTGACTCAGCCCCTGGTGTTGTACTATCCACAGCTCTGCCTGTTGTGTTTCTGACTCAGCTCCTGGTGTTGTGCCATCCATGGCTCTGCCTGTTGGGCTTCTAACTCAACTCCTGGTGTGCCATCCATGGCTCTTTTTTTTGTGCTTCTAACTCGGCTCCTAGTGTATCATCCACAGCTCTGTCTGTTGTGCTTCTGACTTGGTTCCTGATGGTGTACCATCCACGACTCTGCCTGTAGTGCTTCTAACTTGGCTCCATATGGTGCCATCCACAGCTCTGCCTGTTGTACTTCTAACTCTGCTCATGATGTACTATCTGTGTCTCTTCTTCTTGTGCTTCTAACTCGGTGCATGATTTAGCATCTACAGCTCTGCCTGGTGTGCTTCTAATGTGGCTCCTTGTGTACTGTCCACAGCTTTGCCTGTTGTGCTTCTAACTTGACTCCTGGTGGTGTATCATCTACAGCTGTGCCTGGTGTGCTTCTAACGTGGCTCCTGGTGTACTGTCCACAGCTCTGCCTGTTGTGCTTCTAACTTGACTCCTGGTGGTGTATCATCTACAGCTGTGCCTGGTGTGCTTCTAACGTGGCTCCTGGTGTACTGTCCACAGCTCTGCCTGTTGTGCTTCTAACTTGACTCCTGGTGGTGTATCATCTACAGCTGTGCCTGTTGTGCTTCTAACGTGGCTTCTGGTGTACTGTCCACAGCTCTGCCTGTTGTGCTTCTAACTTGACTCCTGGTGGTGTATCATCTACAGCTGTGCCTGGTGTGCTTCTAACATGGCTCCTGGTGTACTGTCCACAGCTCTGCCTGTTGTGCTTCTAACTTGACTCCTGGTGGTGTATCATCTACAGCTGTGCCTGGTGTGCTTCTAACGTGGCTCCTGGTGTTGTACCATTCATGGCTCTGCCTGTGCTTAATAAATGTGTAAAACAGTAATATTGCATCTGAAATGTGTATCTTTGATTTACAGATGTCTGAAGTCATTGAAGAACTGAATCATGACAACAGTGTGCTGGTCGTTCTGTTTAAAAGTGAAGTGAAAGGCATTTTCTGTGCAGGTGGGGAACTACAGATATTTTTGTATATATTACCCTACTTGTCTAACAATAACATTTAATGATAAAAAATCTCATATCAGCAGCAGCAGTAAGTTGCTGGATGAATGACTTGAGTCATTAATTATAAATTAGTAACAAAACCTGTTTAAAAACATTTGACAGAAATAAAATATTAGTGATGAATCTAATTGTCAGCATACTGTATATTGTTGCTAAAAATGATGCCATTCTCAATGCCCTACAGCGGGCATGCCTTAGACAGCTAGTTTTGGAACGCACTCGAGAGGGAACAGTCTTAGACCTGGTACTCTCAAATGGGGACGGAGAGAGGATCTCTAATCTTGAAGTGGGTAGTCATCTTGGAACAAGCGACCACCAAACAGTGTGGTTCACGATAAACTTAGCTGTAGAGTCAAGCCACACAAAAGTGAAGGTACTGGACTTCAGGAGGGCTGATTTTGTCAAAATGGGAGAGTGCCTCAGAAAAGCATTAGCAAACCGGCAAGAAGGTGGGGTGGAGCAACAATGGGGAAACATTAAAACTGCCATCACAGAGGCAACAATCCTTTATGTGAAGCAAATAAACAATTCAAAATGAAAGAAGAAACCTCTATGGTTCTCAAAAGAAGTAGCGGAGAAGGTAAGGGAGAAAGAAATAGCATTCAGGAAGTATAAGGAAACACAGAAGGAGAAGGACAGAGAACTATACCAGTTAAAGCAGAAGGAAGCGGGGAAGGCAGTCAGAATAACAAAGGCCCAAACCGAGGAAAAGATAGTCAACTCGGTTAAGAGGGGGGATAATACTTTTTAAAGGTACATTAGGGAGCAAAGAAAGACTAAGGCAGGGATACAGAGGCTGAATAAAATAAAGAGGAACGTGGTTGGGCAGGGAGTGACAGTGAAAAAGCTGGGATACTGAACGAATACTTCTGTTCAGTATTCACAGTGGAAAAGCAGGGGGAGATACCTAATCCAGTCAGTAGAAGCACTGGGGGGTTGATATTAGTCCTTTCACAGAAGAAAGGGTTCTGAAAGAACTCTTAAAACTGAAGGTAGATAAAGCAATGAGGCCTGATGGAATTCACCCCAGAATTCTGAAAGAACTAAGGGAAGAACTAGTAACACCACTGACTACCCTTTTTAATAAATCATGGGAGGATGGTGTGGTACATGAGGACTGGAGGAGGGCAGATGTGATTCCACTTCACAAAAGTGGGAGCAAGACAGAGGCAGGAAACTACAGACCTGTCAGTTTGACCTCAGTAGTAGGGAAAATGATGGAATCACTGCTGAAGGAAAGAATTGTTGAGTACATAGAGGCCAGTAGGGCACATGACTCAAGGCAGCATGGATTCACAGAAGGAAGGTCATGTCAGACAAATCTAATTGATTTCTGTGACTGGGTGACCAAAGTAGTAGACCAGGGAGGGGCTGTGGACATGGCCTACCTAGACTTTAGCAAGGCATTTGACACAGTCGTGCACAAAAGATTAATAAAAAATTAGCCAGCCTGGGAGTGGGTTCCAGGGTGGTAGCCTAGGTAAAACACTGGCTGGACAACAGGACACAGCGGGTAATAGTAAATGGAGTCCACAGTGAAAAAAGGAGGGTTACTAGTGGGGTACCGCAGGGTTCAGTACTGGGGCTGGTCCTTTTTAATGTCTTTATAAGTAACATTACAGAGGGACTAGAAGGGAAAGTATGTCTCTTTGCAGATGACACAAAGATCTGCAACAGGGTTGATTCGCAAGGTGGGGTGGGAAGGATGAAAAGGGACTTGGCGAGGTTGGAGGAATGGTCAAATGTATGGCAGCTTAGATTCAACACAAAGAAGTGCAAAGCAATGCACCTGGGAAACAAAATCCCAGGGGAAGAGTACACAATGGGGGGTGAGATACAACAAAAATGGAAAGAGACCTGGGGGTAGTCATATCAGATGACCTAAAGGTGGGCCAGCAATGTGAGAAGGCAGTAAGGAGGGCTGGGGGATACTGTGATGCATAGGGAGAGGCATCACCAGTAGAAAACAGGACGTTGTTGGCCCTCTGTACAGACAGTTGGTAAGAACACATCTGGAGTACTGTGTACAGTTCTGGAGACCCCATCTCCACAAAGACATAGACATGGTGGAGGGTGTCCAGAGGAGGGCAACCAAAATGGTGCAGGGTCTGCACCAGAAGACGTATGAAGAATGACTAAAGGAGCTTAAGATGTGTAGCCTTGAGGAAAGGAGGGAGAGGGGGGACATGGTAGAAACTTTCAGATACCTCAAGAGAATCAACAAAGTCCAAGAGGGTAGCATCTTTCAGAAAAAAAAGATGTGCAAGAACAAGGGGGCCCAATTTGAAGACATTGGGGGTTGGCTCAGAGGTAATGTGAGGAAGTATTTCTTCACAGTGAGGGTTGTAGATGCATGGAACAGCCTTCTTGAGGAGGCTGTAGAGTCAAAAACAGTGGAGGAATTCAAGAATGCATGGGACAGACATTAGGCAGTTCTAGTGGGGGCAGGAGGAAGTAGGCTGCTGGTTAATTAGGATCTGCAGCTTATCCATTAGGTAGGGAAATAGGCAGACTACGTGGGCCATGCGGTCCTTATCTGCCATCAAATTCTATATTTCTATGAATTTTGGGTGGCCTTGGCTTCCTGCAGCTTGCAGAAGAATGAGTGGCTGATTTCACTGCCAATGCTGTTACCTGACTGAATGCTGGGTGGCCTCTGCGTCCTCCAGCTGAGTGAAGGGTGTATGGTTTATTTCATAGTCGATTCCAGTGTGCTTCCTTGGATGAATGCAACTGAAGTTCAGGGAATGTAGGAGGGAGCAGAAGCACTGTGGGTCACCTTGGAGACAGGAAATGGCACTGCTATTCGCACAAGTGTGATCTACAGACCTCCGGCACAAGGGTTAGTATTGGGAGACATCCACAAAATGACAGCCAAAGGTGAAGTGCTGTTGGTGGGAAAGTTTAGTTTGCTTGATGTGGTTTGAGCACCCAGGCTGCAGCCACAGCCGGGAACAGAGACATCCTGCATGCCCTGCGGGGGACATGCTTTAGCAGCTTGTGAGGAACCCACCAGAGAAGGAGCAATATTGACCTAGTACTTACCAGTGGGGACAGAGTAACCGATGTAATGCTTTGTAGCCACCTGGGGTCCAGTGATCATCGCACAGCGTGGTTCAGTGTGAGAACAGTAGCGGAGTCAAACCACATGAAAGCAAGGGTCCTGGAATTCAGACAGATTGACTTTGTAAAAATGAGGGAATGTCTCAAGGAAGCGCTGGCAGGGATAGAAGAAGGGAGATGTAGAGAAACAATGGGATAACCTTAAGGGAGCCATAGCAGAGGCAACAAGACTTTGTGTTAGGCAAGTAAGCAAAACAAAGAGAAAGAAAAAACACTGTGGTTCTCAAAGGACATGGCCGAAAAGTGAGAGAGAAAAGGCTAGCTTTCAGGAGGTACAAGGAAACACAGAAGGGGGAAGACAGGTTGCTGTATCTGGAAAAGCAGAGGGAGGCGGGGAAAGTAGTCAGGAGTGCAAAGGTACAAACTGAGGAAAAAACGGCACAGGCTATTAAGAAAGGAGACATAGACCTATTTTTCCTCTCCTTGCAGCCACTGACCTGCCTTATTCCAGTCACCGCTCCACTTCCCCCGACTATGGAGGCAATCTTCCTGGGCCAGCTGGCATATGTAGCTATACCCACGAAAGGGACCCTTCCCTCGGTCCCTGCGCCAGGCAGGGATCCAATACTGGCCCTGGAGTCTGCACCCATGAGCCTCGCCGGGCTCAGGAAATCCGGTCATGAAGTTGCCGAGGACAGTGCTGCCATTTTTCCTCCAATTTTTTAGCCCCAGGAGTGCAGATTTGCAATGACGTCTAGCACTAACATGCTGACATCTGCTGCACTCTTTTCTCTGTTGCACCGTCTCTAGCAGTGCCTCCAGGTATCCTCAGGGACCGCTACAGAGTGGTGAAAACCCACAGCCCTCCCCAGGATAGGAGAGCAGTCCTCCAGATGCTCGATCCTATCCTTCCCTGCTGACCTCTGACAACCCGGGCTTGCGTCTGAACCCGGGTCACCAGCGTGACGTGAGGTGTGTCCAGTGCCTTGACCCACAGCGCCATCGGGCCGACTTGGTGAGACCTTTTTTAGGTACATTAATGATAGAAGGAAGACCAGGGGTGGGATTGTGAGATTAAAAAGAGAGGTGGGTATACCATGATGATAGCGATTATAAATGAGTGACTGTTAGGTTCCCCCCCTGCAAGGGTAGCAGTGGTGTAGCAAGGAAAGTGACCGGAAGGGGAGGGATAGGAGGGAGGGTTTGTATGGGTAGGGGTCCTGCTGCAGCTAAGCCATCCCTGTGGTGTGGTGGTGAGGGTGGCTGGCTACAGTGCAGCAGGCACTGGGTTCAGGACCTGCTGGGGGCGATTGTTTTGCCACTGCTTGCTGCTCACTTTTTCTTTTTTTTCTCCGCCCGTGTTTTGCTCTCCCCCCACCTCTCGACAGGCACCCTCCCAGAGTTAACAATCCTAATTTGGGGGGCAGCAAAACACTTAATGGGGCCAGAAGTCAGGTAGCTTGGGATTGTATATTGCCAAAATGCTTTTCAGTGATATACATTCACTATGATAGCAATCGTTGTATTGCGATCACTATCATGACATGGAACCAGGGGTGTGTGCGTAGAGGGGGACTTAGAAAAAGCAACAATCCTGAACAAATATTTTTGTTCAGTATTCACATAAGAAGGGAAAGGAGAAGGACCACTACTGGGGGATAGGAGCTCCAGTGGGAGAGGTAGACACCAGCCTGTTTACGCAGGAAAGAGTCCCAAAGGAACCCGAGAATCTGAAAGGGGACAAGACTATGGGGCTGGATGGGATACATCCCAGAGTATTAAAAGAACTTAGAGAGGTACTGGCAGAACCAGTAACAGCCCTATTCAACAAATCGATAGAGACAGGGGTGGTTCCAGGGGACTGGAGGAGGGCAAATGTAGTCCCTCTCCACAAAAGTGGGAACAGGGAGGAGGCAGGCAACTGCAGGCCAGTCAGCCTAGCCTCAGTAGTGGGGAAATAATGGAGACACTGCTAAAGGAAAGGATGGTGATATTTCTTGAAACCAGCAGAGTACAGGATCCAAGAGAGCATGGATTCACAAAGGGAAGGTCTTGTCAAACAAATCTGATAGATTTTTTTGAGCGACCAAGGAGGTAGATTGGGGAGGGGTAGTGGATGTGGCCTACCTAGATTTCAGCAAGGCCTTCGACACCATCCCACATCAGAGGTTGATAAATAAGTTGGGCAGCCTGGGAGTGGGCCTCAAGGCGGTAAACTGGTTGAGTGACAGACGCAGAGGGTGGTAGTAAATGGCGTTGAATCCGAGGAGAGGGAGGTAACCAGCGGGGTGCCACAGGGATCCGTATTTGGGCCAGTCCTCTTTAATGTCTTCATAAGTGACATTGCAGAAGGGCTGGAGGGGAAGGTATTCCTCTTCGCAGATGACACTAAGATCTGCAACAGGGTCGACACTCGAGGGGGGGAGGAGAGATGAGAAAGGACCTAAACATGCTTGAGGAGTGGTCAAGAGTGTGGCAGCTAGGATTCAATGCAAAGAAGTATAAAATCATGCACTTTGGGTGCAGAAATCCAAAGGAGGAGTACAAGATGGGGGGAGCGGTACTGACAACCACCAGTCAAGAAAGGGACCTGAGGTAATCATATCCGATGGCCTAAAAGTAATCAAACAATGTGAGAAGGCTGTGGAGCGAGCCCGTGGGATGCTAGGGTGGATAGGGAGAGTTATCTCCAGCAGAAAAAAGGAGGTGGTTATGCCACTGTACAGATCACTAGTGAGATCTCATCTGGAGTACTGTGTTCAGTTCTGGAGGCCACATCTCCGGAAGGACATAGACAAACTAGAGGCAGTCCAGAGAAGGGCAACAAAAATGGTGCAAGGATTGTGCCAAAAGTCATATGAGGAAAGACTACGGGAACTCTCTGTATTCCCTGGAGGAGAGGGACGGGGATACGATAGAGACATTCAAGTATATTGGGTGTAAACAAGGTACGGGAGGGTAGCATCTTTCAGAAAAGAAGGCGTGCAAGAACAAGGGAGCATGATATGAGGCTGGGGGGGGTAGGCTTAGAGGCAGTGTGAGGAAGTACTTTTTACAGAAGGCAGTGGATGATTGGAATAGCCTCCCTGCAGAGGCAGTGGGGGCCAAAACAGTACAGTAATTCAAGAATGCATGGGATAAACATTAGAGTACTCTAGCAATAGGGAAGAGAAGATGAGCCATAGATCAGCTAGAGTCTGTGGTAATGCATTAGGTAGGGAAGAGAGGCAGACTAGGTGGGCCACGTGGTCCTTATCTGCCATCACCTTCTGTGTATCTCTGTGTGTATATCTGTGGCTGCGCATACTTCCAGCTGGGAGAGGGGACCTAAATGAAATAACTAATTGGATAACTATGTGGCATATGAGACTAGATATGAACAAATGTAAAGTTTTACACGTGGGAATGGGTAATTTGAGGTGTAACTATACGCTAATGGTACACCGCTTGAAAAAACTCTAAATGAAAAAGACCTAGGAATTCATATATTAGGTGACCCAAGCTTCACTAAACAAACTTCTGAAGCATCATTAAAAGCAAAAAAAAAAATACATGGACAATAAAAAAGAACATTACGTCCAGAAAAAGTGAGGTCTTGGTACCCTTATGCAGGGCTTATGTAAGATCTCATCTTGAATACGCATTACAAGTGTGGAATCCATATAAAAAAAGAGAATAGAAGCAGACTTGAGACAATACAGAGGAAATACACAGAAATGATAAAATGATATACAGGCATAGAATATGGAGAACGCATAAATTCACTAAACCTAATGTCCCTGGAAACTAGGCGTATTGGGGGGGAAACATTCTCCTCATGTATAATATATTACAAGATCCAGCTTTAATGGTTGAACTAGATATCGATTTCAAACCAGGGAATATGGAAACTTGACGGCATCCACTCCAGATTAAGGGAAAGCAATTTAGATCAGTAAAAAGAACATTTTTCTGTAAGTCAGGAGGGGTAAACGCATGCAATTCATTTCCAACTGAAGTTGTCATCAGTAAATCCAAGTAAGAGTTTAAAAATAAGTTGGATGCTCATGTACTTTCAGGTGGTATAGTTGCACATTTCTGGCAAAATCTGTATTGGAGCCATTATGGGCTAACTCCTTTACACTCCTGACCCTTCGGAGTATGACTCCTAGTATGGGTGACTTCTTTTATAGTGAACACCGGTGCCGTTCACTAGATGTATTCTGTTTGACTTTGCTTTTCTCCAGCTGGGAAAGAGGTGAGTGGCTGCTTTCAGAGTGAACACCAGCAGGGGTGTAGCCAGAAATGTCCATTTTGTACACAATCTCCAACAATTACACCCCCCCATAAAGAAAATGTACATATCCTCTCCAAATGGCAACCCCTTATGGCACCCCCTTCCGAACAAGTCAAATTATTGTCAGATGATTCCTCTAATCTCTAAAGAGGTTATACATGTATCTATCTCCTAAATAACGTAAGTTTAAACAGATACACTCCTCAGTGGCCTACACCAACCCAAATATTACAGATTAGAATGAAAATGTTAACAGAAAGATATATGGTTTGTGACAGGCACTCAGCAAAACTGTACACAAATGTGTACAGTGAGTATGCCTGCCTACACCCTTGAACACCAGTGCTGTTCCTTGGATGAATGCTGGTTGGCCTTACCTTCACCCAGCTGGAAGAGTCACGAATATGCTCCAGAATTTGTTATATTGCCGACAGTCAAAAGCCCACCCCAACCACTGGCAGTGGATGCCCTGCCCCATCAAGTTTGTCCTGCAGTTGGGAGATCAAGCCAGCCACTGTCCCGCCCAGCTTAGTAGATGGTAGGTGGCTGGTGCAGAACCCTTCTGCCAGTACGTTACTCTTGCCCACTGCAACTGTAAAGAACCTGGTGGTAGGTGCCTAACCTCGTTGCCAGTATCCCTCTCTCATCACAACTAACTGGTAGCAGGTGCCCAAGCCTGTAGCTGTACTCATGTCCCACATACTGTAACTGAAAATAAACCAGCTGCAGGTGATTAACTCCACCATCGGTACCCCCAACTAAATCCAGAACTTTTCTACCTTCACATGGCCAAGTCTTCTTTACACACTCTCTTCTCCCGCCCGTAGCATATACTGTATATAAAAACGCCGTCTGGCACCCACTGTGCTCTCCCCACCACCACCACCACCCCTCCCACCCCCACCACCAACTCCAAAACTCTTCTCCCTTCAATGGACAAGTTCTCCTCTCCACTTTCTTCCCCCACCCATACCATATCATATGAAAACACCCTCTAGCACCTCAGTTGCCTTCTCCCCCCACCAGTGCCTACCATCACAGGTCACACATCCCATGTCCTCAGTGTTTCTTGTTGTTTGTTTATATAAAGTCTAGGAATTACAACCCTTTGAGTCAGGGACTCATTTACAAAGGCTGCACGTCGTACATCGAGTGAGGACAAATACAGAGTAATAAATGGTACAATAACTAAATACAGAGACAAAATGGGATAATACATGTACAGAGTAACACCAAAGGTGCGTAATTGCGAAACATATTATTAACAGAGTTTGTTTAGCAACAGAGAAAAGTCTAAGCCCTTATAGAGGAGTTTATGCGCAATCACAGTAACTGTTGGATGTAATATGGGTGCGCAGCACTGGTTTAAAAGGCCCTAGCCTTGGAATAGAGAGGGCAGTATCAGGGAAGGAGTTCATCCAGTGTGGTGCCCTGTAGCAGAAGGTCTTTTGGAACCCCTTGCAAAAGGGATGCGAAAGGTAGTAGTGTTAGTGTCTTGTGGCCCACGTTGGCAAACATGTTTGAAGGAGCGATAGACAGCCAGGGTGAGCTAACCTTAGTTATATATATATATATTTTTTTGGCCAGTAAGCAGGTCTGATAGAGAAGGTACCCCTGAAAGTTTAGCCAT
Organism: Neoceratodus forsteri; assembly: GCA_016271365.2. Taxonomy (NCBI): domain Eukaryota; kingdom Metazoa; phylum Chordata; order Ceratodontiformes; family Ceratodontidae; genus Neoceratodus; species Neoceratodus forsteri. Next base: position 979,409,835 of record CM028136.1, on the reverse strand, counting down.
GATGACCGTTGGTAGAGGTCATAGGTATGTGTCAGACGATCACAGCCTGTGGCCAGCCGGCATGCTTTGTTAAGAGTGCATTTTATGCTGGACAGGGCAGTGTCGGAGGCAGCACCATGTATGACTATGCTATAGTCTGCCAGGGAAAGGATGGATCTAGAGATGGCTAAACGGAGGGCATCGGGAGGGAGGGAGATAGGGCCTATATTTGTACAGGAGGCCGATTCTAATGTTTATAGCAGAGCAAGTCGATGCTGTATGTTCATGGAAAGTAAAGTCCGAGTCTAGGGTGACCCCTAGATATCTAAATTTGGAAACTGCGTCCAGCATGATACCCTGGGAATTTAGTATGGATATTTTGGTTATGGTTTGCTTATGTTGAGGGTGGGCGAATAGCATGACCTTTGTTTTTTTGTAGTTGAGGACAAGTTTGTGGGAGGTGAACCACGATTCTATTTCTGTGAAGGAGCACTGCAGGGATTTTTGGAGCTGGGTAGGGTCTGGGTGCTGGTTGAAGATCACAGCATCATCTGCATAAAGGAACAGGCGCTCAGTGGAGGCCAGAGGGAGGGAGTTAAAGTATAGGGAGAAGAAGACCAAGGATGGACCCTTGTGGGACACCCAGTTAGACTGGAAGGCTAGTAGAAAGGGTGCTATTTATTTTCACTTGCTGGGTACGGCCATGGAGATAGTTGGAGAACCAGTCTGCAGTCTCTTGGGAGACACCAACAGAGAGGAGAGAGTTAGTCAGCATACTGTGATTGACAGTATCAAAAGCCTTGGAAAGATCAATGTAGACAGATCCGGCCAGGGCTCCCAGGTCAAGGGCTTCATGTATAAAGGAGGTAAACTCAAGCAGGGCAGTAGTTGTATTGTTGCAGTTCTTCCATGTCACTGTAGACCAGTGCTCCAATTTACCCCCTCTGTACTTGATTCGAGTACAAATTATGAAATTCAAGTACATTTTTGAGTGAAGGGGGGTACACTATACCCCATAATTCTGTTTGAAGTATATGTACCCCACAAAAATATTGTACAAATGGTATAATGAACCCGTATAATTTATTTTGTACCCCTGAAAATATTTGGAGAGGGTGCAGTGCACCTGCAGATTTGCAGCCTTGATGGGAACACTGCTATGGACTCAACCACCACTTGATCCTACCTGATACAAATCATCATTCATCTGCTACTTTGCAAAGCAAATTATGACTCGTACTGCTTTGCGCAGGGAAGCAAGTTTTGCAGGCCTTGTGCAAAGAAAGTTATGACTCTTCCCTGCTTAGCAGGCCCTGCGTGAAGCAAGGTATATGCTTGGCACTGCACTTTCTAAACAGTCTACATTAATGCACATATTAGGTTGCAAAGCCACAAAAGGAGGGAAATGTGACAGGGTGTTTTCAACTTTTTTTTTTTTTTGTAATCCATATTTTATTAAAAATGTTTCAGAAATACATACATCTAGGCATTTAATAAGCCAATAAACATTCAGGTCATGTATTAATGTAAACATTTCTTCAATAAAGAAGATACCGTATAATTATAACTGCATAACTTATAAACTGTATAAATACACTATATGTCAGTTCATGAATGGGGGGATTAGGGTACAATGAGTATAACTGCTACAAGTTTTAAACCATCAGAATCACAGACAAAGTGTAAGAGTTTAACAGCCCATCTTTAACAAAGAGAAAAGAAGAAAAAAAAAACAGGCTTAACCTTTTAATGCTTGTAAGAAAGGTTCCCAAATATCACAGTATTTGTCAGTCCTGCTAATTTTAACATATGTTACTCTTTTTGTAGCTGGCCCTTATAGAAAGGTCTTGTAACCATTCCCCTTTGCCAGGAGCAGTTGGACAGTTCCAGTGCCTTAGAACTACATTTTTGGCCATAGTCAAGGCCGCATGTAACCAAAGTTTCTGGGTTGTGGAACATTGTGGGATGGAAGAACAAATTCCTAATACTATCAGTTTAGATGTAAAAGCAATGCTAGTCTTAAGTATTGTTTCACATGTTTCTTTAACCCCATTCCAAAAAGTTATTAGGGAGGAACAAGACCACAGAATGTGTGAAAGTAAACCTTTGTCGGTGAGGCAGCTCCAACACAAATCACTTGTAGAGAGACCTAAGTCGCTTTGTATTGTATCAAACTACCTTTGGCCTCTCTTGATACTTTTAATGTCCTAGGCCAAATTTGGGACCATTCTTCTTTTGAAATTGTGACTTGTAGTTCCTCTTGCCATCTGATTAAAAGAGGGGCCAAAGGATCAGATTTGGAGTCAATAACCATTTTATATAAGTGCTTACGACCCTGATTAGACATACAGATTTGGTCCAATACATGTGTTGCCGGGAAGATAACATTTTCATTTACTGTGGCTCTAAGTACTTCCCTGATCTGGAGGTAATTATGGATTTCCGTTCTTGGAAATTGGAACTTTTGAGAGATCTGGATAAAAGGCATCAAGGAGGCTGACTCTTGTCTCTCTAATGTCATCCAAAAAGTGAATGCCTCTGGACTTCATTCAGACAAATCTATACATTTGCCTTTATAACTTAATATTGAATTACCCTATAACAGGCAGTGAGGTGAAGAGTTGGGAACCCAGTCTGAGTTTTGCTATGTCAAAGACACACTGCTTCTGTGCATTAACAAACTTTATTTTATATCCATTAAACAACTTTGTGTTATATAGCCAGAAAACAATGCAGCGTTTTGATGAGAAAGAACTGACAGCTGTGTTATAGACAAGGTACTTTCTCACAGACATTCATTCATACTACTACAGTTCAACACTGAAACTCAAATGATCAACTTTTTATGAGAAAGGAATGATAGATTTTAGGTTAATCTATCTAAACACAAACCAGATGGGTTAGCAAACTTTGAGTGAAAACAATTATCTCTACAGACTGCTCTGACTGTGAACTGCAACAGCTTCTTTAGTCAATCATGGACTTAATTGCTGAAGCAGCAGGCTAGACAAAAATGATGTCATTGCTCACTGATAGGGACAGAAAAAACTTCACTGTTTTCGGTTACGGACGTGCACATTAACAGATGTTGATTTATAGTACACCACAAAACCAAACAGCATGATATTTTCAGGAAACACTAATCATGCCACAGGGTCTTGAATTCAAGCTTTTCTTAAATATATGCATTGGATCTTTAAATATATGTGGCTGCAGAAACACAGGCCCCATGGGGGCCTACCCTTCTATAGACAGAAGGCCCCATGGGGCCTATGCCTCTGCAGTCAGAGATACAGTGGTTAAAAGCAGAATACCAGTGCACAACCCCCAAAACATGGTACATTTTAGTATTTAAACTATTACATGGCCACTGGCTCTACTTACTTTAAACTCCATGTAAAGAAGGGGGTCCTCTTAGTTTTCAGATTGGAATTCCAAAGTGAGCAAGCTACACCACCCTATCACGGTGGGACCCTTTCGGTGTAGTCCCTACACTAGCTTAATAGCTCTGAAATGCCTGCAGTGGCTACTCACAAATATAGAGTGCTGCCTGAAATGGCCTACAATACATGGCCTAATTGGCTCCTTAAATAAGGTACTTCTACCCAGGAACATTTACAGGTGGGTGGTGGAAGGGAGCATGTTGTAAGGGGTGCCACACCTTCCCCAGATCAACATGCTCAGCTCTGCACTGCCCACAAATCTAATTCACATTTCTGCTAGGGGGTGCTACTGGGTTGTGGTAAGAACAACAGTTAAAAGCAGAATACCAGTGCACAACCCCCCCCCCCCACACACACACACACAAAACATGGTACATTTTAGTATTTAAACAATTACATGGCCACTGGCTCTACTTACTTTAAACTCCATGTAAAGAAGGGGGGGTCCTCTTAGTTTTCAGATTGGAATTCCAGTATAATTCCAGAATATCCAGAGATACAGTGGTGCCAGCCAGGATGCATTGCAGTAATGCTACAGTATGCTGCAAGGAGCAGTGTAATTCAGTTGCAGTAAAGTCCTTTTTTTACTGCGATATTTTGTGATGTCATTTTCTACAAGTTACTGTGTTGTATCGTGGCTGGCTCTGCTTCATACATGTACACTGTATGAGGTACCTTAATAGACAGCATGATTTGTAGTGCATAACTGAAAAACTGCTACCCAATTGATTAATTTGTAAATCTTCTGTCGAAACCATTAAGACTACATTGCAACAGTACTTTTGTCTGCATAACTGCATGTCCAACAGTGGTCTGCCTTTCTGAAGCTAGAAGTTGTTGTGCATGTCTTACACCTATAGCTAAAGAGACGCAGGCCCCTCTGCGCTTCTGCAGACAGAAGTTGTGTTGCAATTTTGGTATCATAGATTTTCTGGTGCCAGTGCATTTGCAGCCAGAGATTTGTGTGTGTGTGTGTGTGTGTGTGTGTGTGTGTGTGTGTGTGTGTGTGTGTGTGTGTGTGTGTGTGTGTGTGTGTGTGTGCATAGTTTACACCTGTAACTGCAGAAGTACAGACCCATCAAGTCTGTGTACATCTTACAGTGTGCATAAGTTCCGGAGGCGGCAGAAGTTTTGCCCGCCTCCCCATAGGGGTGTGCGCATCTGTAGGCAAGAGAACTCTTGAAATTTGGGTTTTGTGGATTTATATCTGTGGCTGCATGGACCTGTGCCTCTTTTTTTTTTTTTTAACTCTGTTTATTATTTTGAGCAATACAAACATACAGTTTGAAAATGTAAGCAAAGACATAGCAACATACCTCACTATACTCTGAGGGCACCACTCCTCTCATGCATCTAACACATCAGCAGCTCCAGGCCACCTATCCCTCCCCTGACCTACACTGTGCCACTCATTATTTCAAACCTTTTACCAATCTCTTGAGGTCAAACATGATCTCATGATCCCCCCCCCCCCATGTTAGTGCATCATTGTAAAGGCTACGCTACTTGCTTGTATAAATCCTGCCTAATGTACACTGCTATCCTGTGCTATTGTCACCATGATTCTTTTTCCATTGCTGTATTAGTGTATCTTTATTGCTGTCCTCCTTATTCATTTGTACTGTCCCCAGGACACATCTGGAATCGAGCAGTACTCTGCTCAGCATGCCTTCCTGGCAAAACACTTAAATAAAAAATATACACATCCAATCCGTCTAATGCTTTTAGATAAGTCATGGGGGTTGGGGGAGACAGCTAATAAGCAAAGATACAGGTGTGTACATGGCTGCATATTGAGCCCACGAACGGCATGGTGCAAAGTCACATAGTCCAGAACAAAAAGTCCACGACATCCAGACCCTTGAAAGTGAAAGAAAATACCATGCTGTACCGTATTTAGTGCACTAAATGTGCAATACAACAATATGACACAGATATCTCTACAGCTTAATTACTAACAATAAGACTGGAGTACTGGCACTTAACATTTACCTTAGAAAATACTATAATACTGTATAACTGTATTCTCAGCCTATTTAATATTATAATGACGGATATTTCTGACCCTTCCAAAAATGGAGTCTCCAGCCTTTATTAAGAAGCACAACTGGTAAATTTATACCACAACCAAATAATGGGGAAACATTTCAAATTACTTGCACTCTTTTCTTGGGTGCAGTGCTGTATAAAACCCCAGGGCTTAATTATAATAAAATTTATAATCTCAAACAATAAGTGTGAGGGGTTTAAAGTCAACTTGAGTCCTGTAGGCTAAAAATTAGATTGAAATAAAAAGACCCCCCCCCCACAATCCTCCTTATCTAGGGGCATGACACTCACCCATCCTAATGAAAAGGAACAGAAAGGGAGAACAGGGAAAAGTTCAAGTGTCCTCTTCCTCTGATGAACGATCCTTGAATTCAGCCACAGTGTGTACCGGAGCATGGGCCCGGCACCACTTCATTGCCTTGCCAGGGTCGCTGAACTAATAGGTCTTCCCAGTGTGTGCAGTCCGAAGCTGTGCTGGAAAAATCATGCCGTGTTGGATAGACACCTTGCGTAGCATGTCTCTAACTCCATTAAAGCATTTTCTGGTGCCTGGTGTAGCTAATGTCTGGGAATAGTTGGATTGGCTGACCATCCTGTAAAAGCAATCCTCTGCGATGATATGCCAAAGGCAGCATAAATCCCTGGTGCCTGCTCCATCGGTGACTACTGCAATTGTTCTGGGGCCTCTGGATTGTCCAGTCTTCCTCGCAGCATCACCCTATAGGCCTTTTGAAACATGTGGATCCTTGGAGATGCCTCTTCCCCCAACTGCTGCACAAACCATTCCCTCAGGAACAGCAAAAGGTGGTCTCCCTCAGTTTTCGGACATGCCCAGCATTCTAATATTAGGGGACCAAACCTGATTCTCCAGGGTTTCTAGGCAGGACTTCCCATGAGAATTCTCCTTAAGCACATTGCTAACAGCCCCCATTGTGGCATCTGCACGCTTCGAGGCATCTACTGCTGTAGATTGGACCTGCTCAAAGTGGGTTCTCCAGGGTTGACACTCGTCCGGTAAGCCCATCAAATTTATCGGAGAGAGTGGCCACAGATGCAAAAGTCAGGTGAGTTTTATGCCAATAGATTGTAGAGTTTCTTCTCCCGACACATCCGATGGATCCTCTGCTCGGGCCTGATTGGGCCTCGTGGCTGGAGCTTCAGTCAGTCAATCAGAATCTTTATTTATCCAGGCGGTCATCATTGAGCAATGCTCATTTGCAAGATGGACCTGGTTGGAACATATTCACATCTTATACAAGGCCACACAATAATTTACATTCAGGTAAAAAAAGGTACAAGTATAATACAGGGCATAGGTAAGATAAGACAACACACAAGTTCATATAAGCTTGGAATAGTACAGGCGAGGTACAAAGTGCAGTAAGCGTATACATGCACAAAAAGTATCTTCAAGAAACAAGGGGAGTAGGGTTGACTAATATAGAAGAAGGAATGCGCTTAGGACAGCAAAGGGGATCGAGGGGAGGGAGGGGAAGGACTGGGAGGGTAGCAAGTGTAGAACAGGGTAGGGAGGGAAGTACTGTTAGGGTAGAGGAAGGGAATGAAGTAGAACGATGGGGACACAGGATGGAAAAGGGAAGAGGCTGGGAGGTTGTCTCGACCGGAGGGTGAGGAAAGCTCCTGCCCGGAGAAGGGAGACTTAGAGAGGGTTTGGGATGTAGCGTCAGTAAGGCAGGGAATCTGGGAGATAGGACAAAAAAAATATCTAGGGGGGAGGCAAACCAAAGTGACGGTGGCTTATGGGCGGGTCCGTGCAGGGAAGGGTTCCAGGGCAGGCATAGGTACAGATCCTGGATGCATAAAACAGTTGCACGCTTCTTTGATTATGCGGGAATATAATGTCTTGAATGCAGTCAGACAGATGAGCACTCAATTGAGGGATTTTTGTAGATTGTTCCATAAGGTAGGCAGCACAAAGCTTATGGCTGCTCTGCTGAAATGAGATTTTGCCCTAGGTACTTTGTGTGATAAATGAGAAGCTTCTGAGCGCATAATTCCCTGTTTCGCTTAGGGGTAGATGGCAGGAGATACAGTGAGGCAGTTTTTTTTGAGATTGCTCTAAAGGTCCAGAGTGCGGCATTTCTGTGACGCCTAAACTTGAGGGAGGTCCATCCCATGGCTGTATACAGTGCACAGTGATGCGTGGCAAAAGGAAGTCCTGTGATAAACCTCAAGGCTCTGTGGTAAAGCGTGTCCAGTTTTGCCAAGTAGGAGCTTGGACACTGGCTGTAGAGGAAATGTGCATAGTCAACCAGTGATAGAAAAGTTGATTGGACCCACCGTAGCGTTGCATCTCTGGTGAGAAATTGGTTGATTCTAAAGAAGAGTCAGAGGTTTTTTAGCAAGTCCCCAATGTGTTCGATGAAGGAGAGTCTGTGGTATGTCCATACTCCCAGATACTTAAATTTTGTGACAAATTCTAATTTTTCTCCTAGGATTGTGGTAATTTGGGGAACTGACCCACAGGACGCCGGGTTTGCTGCGTGGATAAACGGGGAGAAGAGCATCGCTTTTGTTTTTAGCGTTGAGAAGTAACTTTTCATGAATTAGTTGGCTTTGCAAGAGATTGAATTCAGATTGGAGGTCGTTGCAGGCAGCTTCAGGAGTTGGTTGATTTACATAGAGGACTGTATCATCTGCGAACAGATGAATGCTGACATTTTTAATGCAGCTGTCGATATTTTAATGTAGATTGTGAATAGAAGGGGACCTAATATAGACCCTGAGGCACCCCTCTTTGGAGAGGTTTAAGGGGAGACAGGTCTTCTTCGAGGTTAACTTGCTGGAAGCGCCCTGTAAGATGGTCAGTAAACCAGCGCAGGGAGGAGGAGTCCACACCTATAGTTCACAAGGAGTAAAGGAGAAGGCTATGGTCGACAGTGTCGAAGGCGTTGCTTAGGTCCAGGAAAACAGCACAGATAAAGTTTCTGTGATCAAGATCTCCCTGCCAGTCATTGGTTATTTCAGTAAGGGCCGTGATAGTGCTATGTTGAGCTCTGAATCCCGACTGCGTAGGGTTTAATAAATTCATTGTTTCAAGATAAGATCTTAGTTGTGCATTTACAATTTTCTCCAAGAGTTTGGACAAAACTGGGAGGAGAGAAATTGGCCTTTAGTTAAGATCGCAGGGGTCGCCTGATTTGAACAGCGGGATGACATGTGCTGTCTTCCACACTGGTGGCAAAATACCCTGGGACAAGGATGAATTGAATTGGTGGGTGATAGGGATGGCTAGGACATGATGGGCAATCTTTATGAAATATGGGTCTAGAGTGCCGGCGCCAGCACTTTTTCTGATGTCCAGTTGTAGCAAGAGGTCCTCGACCTCTTTTAGTGAAGCAGGTTGAAGTGTAAATAGCGAGGAAGTGGCCAAGGATTCAGAAGGGTAGTTGTCTGCCTGGGAGTATAGTATGCATGCTGGGGAATTGTCAAACGCCAGGCCTGCAGTTGCAAAATGGTTATTAAAAGAATCTAAGATTTCCATCCTTTCGCTGATAGTTGCGTTGGCAGAGATAATCTTGGTCGGAAGGGAACTTCCTTGTGAGTGGCCCAACAGGTCCTTAACAGTGTTCCAGAATTTAGTTGGGCTCTTGGCAGCAGAGTCAAGTTCAGAGCGGAAAAAAGCAGCCTTTGATTCTCTAATTGTTTTTGTGCAAAAGTTTCGTACCATCCTGAACTGACTCCAGATGTTAGGAGTGTTCAATCTGCGTGCTTTTTTCCAAAGCTTGTGGGGAATTCCTCGACTTGGCTCCAGCTCCCTTTGACTGTTCCTTTTGCATGTTCCCCATTTTCTGCTGTTGGGATTCCAACACAATATTTTGTAGTTTTTGGGCCAGTTCTAGTAATAATGAGCACTTTTCTGTTTAAAAGTGGTCCTTTCAACTGCAGAACTTTATCATTAGGCAGCCATCTTGCTTATGCTCCCCAGCCCCCATGGGCCTGTGGTTCTACATGCAGAAGCAGTGTTGTGACCTCAGTAGGGTAGCTTTGTATCTGCAGTGACAAGTGCGTGTACATGTCTTGCAATGTACATGCAGCAAGTACAAGTTCACAAAGGAGGCACGTCAGTGCTACTGCATTTGTGTCATCGGGAAACAGTTGTATGCTGTATGCCTTACCTGATGATGATGACTGTCTGTAGTTGTTTGTGTGGTATTGTCCTTTTCCTGCTGGGGGGTGGGGTTGGGGAGTTAGGCTTGAGAATGCTAATGCAACATTTACCTACTGTTGTTGCATTAAGTTGAACCCTAACTGGTGTAGTAATGCAGTTGTTTTTTTTGTGTGTTTTTGCAAAGAATTATATATATATATATATATATATATATATATATATATATATATATATACATACATATAATGTATGGGGGAAAACTATGTTAATGCTTATTAGGGTTGCTACTGCAAATAAGGCAAACCACACAAAGGTTGCACGTAAAATATTAGAGTTGCAAATGCAGTTTGAACAAAATCTGGAGATGTGCTATTAGGCTTCTTATGTCTAACTCCCACCTACCCTACCACGTTCCTTACCCTAATCACCCAAGGGCAGTGAGCAGGTACAGAGCTATAGATCAGTGGTATAGTACCTCATACAGTGTCATGCGAGCACTGATACCTGGTGACACAGGGCACTGCATATGAATGTTGTCAAAGAAGAAATCAGTATAAACAAGTTTAGCCAGAGCCGATAAGGCTGCGATGAGCTGCCAAATGACCAAAGTTACACGTGTGTAGACAATTTTGAACGCCTAGGTGTTACTTTGCCATTTTTTGGAGCTGTTGCAACAAATTTTCAACATGGCATTTTTGGCACCCCACCTCATGAAGAGTGCCACTGTCATTTCGTTCACTTGTCCCGAAAGGTGATTTTGCAGAGCGACCGCGCCATTCTGTGCCACAGGTGCGAAAACACATTTTGGGCAGGATGTGAAAAATGACAGCTGTGCTGTTTAATAAGGAGGTGTACAAAAATGGCATTGTTGAAAATCTGGAGTGAAAATATTTAAAATTGGCGAATTTGGGAGCGTGTGTAGAAACTGTGCAGTGCACGCTCATAGTGCAGTCATTTTTGGGGAATTTTTTCACCAGATTTGCAACGTGGGCTTTTGGGACCCTACCTCATGAACTGTGGCACTGTTGTTTTGTTAATTGGTCCCGAAAGGTGATTCCACGCAGCAACAGCAAAATCACCTTTTCGGGACCAAGTAACGAAATGACAGTGACAGTGTTCACGAGGTGGGGTCCCAAGAATCCCATGTTGAAAATTTGGGGCCAAAATTTAAACAAAATGGCTGATTTATCAACATAAGTTGGCAACCCCATTGACTACCATTATGGCTCGCTTACCTTTGATTCTTCAGTCTGTGGTTCAGCTTTGAAGAGTGCAGACGTGTCCCAGTCCAGAGAAGAAGACAGCGCTGACCTCCAGAGGTAAGTATGGAATATATGGGGGGTGCAGGGAGGTGGGTGCTCAGTGGGAGGTTGGGGAAGGGGACTGAGGCAACAACGAGGGACCGTTTTTCTTTTTTACAGGTAAAACAAAACACACATCGAGGGACGGTTTTCTTTATTCTGGGGGCATAAATTTGGGCTACGGGTGAGCTCCCAGTGTGCCACATGAATCAGGGGTACATAATGCTGACATGGGGATTGCTCACCCCAATGTCGGCGCAAGGAAGGGGAACGGAGGGCACAGGGAGGACAGCAGAAGTGGGTGGGAGTGGGAGGGTTTTCCTTGCTGCCGGTGCTGGGTGGGAGCGGGGAGCACAGGAGCAGTGGGAGGGTGCAGAAGGAGTGCCATCCGAAAGATGGCGGTGATGCAACTGCGTATTTGCGGCACATGCATAGTTGTGAATGGCATTCTGCCATCCACAAGATGGTGGCACCAGTGAAACTGCACATGCTTAGTTCTTGCCCTGGAATGCGGAAGTAACAGCCAAAATAGTGCAGCTGTTACTCTGTAGCAGCTGATCGTGGTGGAGTGTTTCAAGCTCCATTGGACTTTCGAAAGGATACTTCCAAAAGTCCAGTGGAAGGTGTCATGATTTTCCTTTTTTTTATTTATTTCACTCGGTCACGGCCCCGTGGACTCTCTCTCTCGGGCATCCTGTCCGTGTCCTGCCCACCTGAGGCCCCTCGAACTTTGCTTCCTCTCTCCCCCCTCCCCGCAGCCAGCACCCCCAGTTTAACCCATTCGGGGTGGGTCGCCCCTCCTCTTGGGCGCTCTTCTAAGGCAGTCTCTGGCTGTGGATGAGGGACAGCGGGGAACTGAAAGACCAGTCGAGGGTAGACCCGGCTAAGGGTATGGGGAACAGGTGCCGTCGCCTGCTCCACGGCACCGGTGTTTTCCTTGTTCTGGTGGAACCCCCCCCCCCCACTTGCTTGGGCATGTCTGACACAACGGCGCATGGCAACCCTGCCTGCGTCAGCCATGCTGTACTATTTCTCATGCAACTGATGTATTATTGCATTTAATTCCAGGATCCTTCTTAAAAATGGTCCAGATCCAAGAGTTTTACCCAGTAACTAATGAAATAAATAAAAGAATGGGCTGGCCATGGGCAAGCGGCAATGTCATCTGACTGTGGGCGCTAACATCCTGAGTTCAGGGACAGACCTGGGAGTTGGAGGGCTGGCGGAAGAGGGATCAGGTGTCTCTGGACGCTTTCCCTCTCTGGGGGAGGGTGTCCCATGCGGCTGGCACCACACATTTCAGGGGGCGGACGCTGGCGTCATTGCATGTCCCCGGCCCCAGGGAGAAAAACTACTGAAAAATCTCAGCTGCAAATGATGACCCTGCTCTGCTGCCGCTCCCCACTCAGTCCGTTGTCCTCCGGGGGGATCCCGCTCCTGTGACTCCACCCTAGGGGGCAAGCCAGGGCTTTGTGACCCTCGTTCCTGTTGAGGGGTCTCCCGCCCAGCGGCCCCTTCTGGGGTGGGGAAAAGCCTGGAGATGGGGGAGCAGTAGGTGGAGTCGGGACCAAAAAAAAAAGAGAAAGAAGTATAAATAAAAATAAATAACTAAATGACTTGGTGAAATCTTTTTTTTTTTTTTTGGGTACCAGGTGCTGATCTCAAAGAACGAGCTCAAATGAGCAACACTGACGTTGGCTATTTTGTTCCTAGGTTGAGAGCTCTAATGAGTAGAATTGGTAAGAGCTACAGTATATGTTACTTGAGTTTGATGCGAGTTCCTGTTTTCTAAATGAAAAGTTTTTATGGTAAAGAGTTTAAGTGGCAAAACTGAATTTATTTTGTTTGTTTTAGCTGCATTACCAATGCCCACGATAGCAGCTATAGATGGATATGCCCTTGGTGGTGGCTTGGAACTGGCGTTAGCTTGTGACATTCGTATAGCAGGTATAAGGAACAGTATATATGTGTGTATGTGTGTGTGGGTTAGCAATTCCTGCATACTTCAAGAGAATATAATTTGTGTATTAATGGAAGGTAGATATATGTACTGTACGTGTATAGCTACCGTATGTGTCTTGCCCACCCCATCAGAAGGCACATTTATTATCTTACTGTAACTCATGATATATTTCTCATTCTTATATATAACACACCTTAGGCAACTTCTGTTTTATAAAATACATGTGGGGCCTCCTTTAGTACAACTATATTAAATGTACAGCTGGGGCTCCAGATACGACTTTTGAGATGAGTACTGTACTCCTTATTTTGAAAGTGAGGTGAGTAAAACCCAATTCAGATGCATACAAATGTCTGGACAGAGTGGAGTAAGGAGTACATTTTTAAAAACAATGTAGTTTTTTTTCCTAGAGAAGAACTGATCGAGTGCCAACAATACTTCCGATAATGTTGGCAGGTAGGAGTTATTTTACTCGCCAGTTTTAAAATATAGTGAGTAAAGCAAAATTGGGATGCATACGAGTGCTGTAAATCTGTTTAAAAAAACAAACAAACAAAAAAAAAAAAACTGCACCTTTTGAATCACCAGTTATGTTATGAAGCTGTGTGTGCTAGTGCATACTGTTAAATTAGCGACTGCCTAGTTAGGTGTTTTAAACCTGTATGTATTCCAGCTTTTCTACTGTGTGCCTCTTTGCTCAGGTTTTAGGCAGTCAGGCAGGAATTCTCCCAACTGTTTTACTTACTTCTCAGCCTGCTGCAGGCCCACTGCATGGTTGGAGTCCTCGGGTGTCTCTCCAAGGCCCCATTCCTGCTTCCCCTGTTCTCAGCTGCATGTCTCGGCCCGTGCATGCACACTGGGGTTCTGCTCTCTCCATTCTTGCTTCCTGCTGCATACTAATGTGAGTCTTTTGTTCCCCTTCCCCCACCACCACCATTTCATGCTGTGGGACCCCATCCTACAGCACACAACAGAAGTCACACTCACTGGGACAGTGCGAGCCCTTAAAGGTAATCTGCTCCCTCCTCAGAGCACCATTCTGTACAGGGGTGTTAGCCCGTCGACACTGTACATCGACTGCCCCACCCACCCCAGCCAACCAAGGGTGGCCCTTAATTTATAGGCACCTCCCTGTCATGTGACTAAGTGTGTGAACTTCCCCTAGCAAGTTATCACGTTCAGCCACTAGAGGGTACTTGTGCCTTCTTAATACCTCCTTTTCTTCCTCCCAGCCAAACTCCTCTCTACTATATCCCCCTCCTGGCTTCCCACTCCCTCTCAGGACTGTTTGTACACTGTGTGGCCAATGGGAGGCACTGTTAGACTGTGCCATATCCCTCCTCTCCCTTGCCTTGTCCCCCTTCTCCAGTCTACCACCCCCTCTCTCCGACTCCCTCGCAGCTCCCCCCCCTTTTGTCTAGCGTTTCCTTTTCTCCCCCACCCGGGATTTGAACCTGGTACTCTCTATTCAGGAGTCTGTCACCCTGCTGCTGTGCTATCCAGGCTGCCCTACCAGCTAGTGCTCATGAGGCTTCCTTTGTCCTCCCCCACCCCCAGCCCAGTATGACTCCCTACCCACACTTACTTGCACCCATCACTCTCCTCATTCTTACCTTGTTCCCCACTTCCCACTAACCCCGTCCCTAAACACCCTTGCCCTCCCCTGCTATACACCAATTGCCAGTTAACTCTTGTCTGCTATTCACCCCTTCACCCTCCCCCCTCTCATCCCTTGACCCTGTGCTCCCCCATGTGACTCCCTCTGGCCGTCCCTCCTCCTATCCTTCCCATGCTTGTGCTCCCTGCCTATTCCTACCTGTCTCTCATAGTCCACCCACCCTCACCATGCCATGTCCAGCTGCAAGAAGGTCCTGTGCCAGCTGCTCATTAGAACCCTCTCCCTATTCCTCCTCATATCTGGTAACATCCACCCCAACCTGGGTCCCCCACGCCCTTCCAGTCCCCCCCCCCAAACGACTGGGGTTCGCATTGCTTCCATTAATATTTCCAGTCTCCCAAAGAAATTCAGTGACCTCCAGGTATGGATAGCACAACACCAGCCTGACATCCTCACCTTAGTGGAAACCTGACTTTCCAGATCTACCCCCTGACTCCATTATTGCCATTCCAGGGTACTACCTTTTCCACATGAAAGAGTTGGCAAACGTGGAGGCAGCTGTGCTGTCAATCTGCGAGACTCCCTTCAGAGTTTTGCCCCCCCCCCCAGTTGGCAAGTGGCACCCAAGCTCTGTCACTCAGTGTTTCCCCCGGTCCCTCCAGGGCTCCACTTATAATCACATCTGTCTACATCCCCCCCCACCGAGGCCAGAAACCTGCCTTCTAGTCACTCACCTCTCCTGGCTCCCCCCAAAGCTGATCAAATAACTCTGGGTGATCTCAACATAAGCTGGCTCTCCCCCTCAGCCTCCCTCTATAAAGATACAATAGCAGGCCAGCCTGGTGGCACTGAGGGTTGAGGCAGTGGACACCACACCTTGCACCAAGCTGGCGACCCAGGTTCGGACGCAAGCTGGGGGCACCAGGGGTTGGCAGGGGAGGGATGGGATTGAGCGTCTGAAGACTGCTCTTCCATCCCTGGGGAGGGATCCAGAGAACCATCGCTATGTAGCGGCCCCTGGTGATGACCGGGGACACTACTGGAGCAGGGTTAATCATGGGGGGTGGAGTGCGGCAGACGTCTACTTTGTGCCCGACATCATTGCACACTCGCACTCTGGGGAACAGAAAACACCTAGGAGGAAAATGACAGCACAAGGTCCACAGCAGTATGATAGCCGCAGCTTCACCGGCAGACGAATGCCTGGATTAGAGCCGTGTGCCGGTATTGGTTCCTGCCCGCTGCAGGGACATAGGGGGAGTCCATTTCGATGGTATAGCTGCATATGCCAGCTGGGCACGTCCAGCTTCGGGTCGGAGGTGAAGGAGGAGCGGTGGCTGGAGGTAAGCAGGGGCTGTGGCTGCAAGGAGGATAACATATGATATGATAGAAAAAAAAAAAGATGCAGTAGCAGCCCTTGACATCGCCCAACTTGTTACCTGCCCCACCCACCTCAGTCCCCACAATGGTACCGCCACCCTACTCGATTTAGTTATGTCCGACCGCTTCCACAAAATGACTGACATCTCCGTCCTCCCCAATGCCCTAAGCAATCACTCCCCAGTTCTCTGCACCTGGACCTGTCTGGTTAAGAAGCCCCCACCCAAGACTGTCCTTACCAGATTGCTCAAGCCCAGTAAGCTTGGCCATTTGAAAGCCTGTCTTGCCCAATGGGACTGGTTCCCTCTTTATCATACCCGTGACCTTGATACCACCCTTAACTACTTCATTTGCTTTTTTGATGCAGCCTGTGACAGATTTGCCCCCTCGCTAAACATGTTCTGAAAGGCCATAGTACTCCCTGGATCTCTCCGACCATCCTTGACCAGATGCGGTTAAGAGATAACCTCTGGAAAAAAGACTTAGACTCCAGAAAACCTACGGATAGACAGCTCTATCAGGCTGCACACTACAGATGCTTCTGGGCCATCAAAAAAAACCAAAGCAGGGTATTTGAAAACTGCTCTCACCTCTTCCTGGGGCTCGGGTCGCAAGTTCTGGGAGAACATGAAATCCCTCAATGGCAAAACCACCTCTCCTCCCCTACCCAACGTTATGTCATCGGCTCCGTCTCCAATGACATACAACTTGTCACTGACACCCTTAATATCTCCTTCTCTGACCGTAGCTCTGTCCTTCCCCCTGACTTCTTTAACCCCGTTACCCCTCCCCCCACAAACCTCCTCACCCTCCTTTTCGCTTCCGTGCCCATAACCCCCTGGAGGTCAAACCCTACCTCCTTAAAGCTCTAATTGGTGCACGTCATAGTAATGATTCTCTTGACCTTCGCCTCCTATGCCTGGTTCTGGATAAGGTTCTCTCCCCCCTCACCTGCCTCCTAAACCCTTCTCTCTGCCTCGGTAGATGCCCCTCCATTTGCAAAATAGCCATCATCACCCCAGCCCACAAAAGCAGTGACTTCTCCCCTTGCAGTTGCTGCCCAATTTCCATTCTTCCCCCTCTGTCAAAGGCCCTGGAACACATTGTCTCAAACCAACTTACTGAATACCTCTCCAGCTATAACCTTCTCTCCAGTGAACAACATGGTTTCTGACAGGGCCACAGCATTTCCATCACCCTTCTAGAATTCTCTAGTTAGATCCTTTCTGCCCTTGACAAAGGCATGTTGGCTGGTGCTGTCTTCCTTGAGTTATCTAAGGCCTTTAACAGTCACTCACATCCTCCTCGTCCCTTCTCTCTCACCTTGGTCTCCCCCAGGAAGCCACAGCTTGGTTTTTCCAACTATCTGTCTAACCGCTCCCAGCAGGTCAAAATTTGCAACACCCTCTCCAAACCCCTCCCGGTCCTCTCAGGGGTCCATCCTAGGGCCCCTTCTGTTTAGCCTTTACCTCAACACCTTACCAAAAGCCTGCTCTGAAAATATCCTCCTTTATGTAGATGACACTGTACTTTACTCATCCCACACTAACTCTGCGTCTCTGAAACTTTTCCTCCAGAACTCCTTTAATGAAGCAGAGTCCTGGTTCATTAAGCACAAACTTGTTCTGAACCAAAAAAAGTCCAAGGTTACGCTCTTTTGCCACCACCAAAACAGACTCAAGAATTCCCTACTCTACATCAATACATCCCTCTCCGTTCCTCTCAAACAGGTGACTTCCTTTAAGTACCTGGGTGTCACCCCTCAACTCTGCTCTCACCTATCATGACCACATTCACCTGCTCTGCACCTCCATCGGCTCCATTCTAAAAAAAATAAAAAAAAAAGCTGCCCAGGCAGCCTCAATTAAACAAATGTACTTTTTTTTGCCAGCCCACTTGTGCAGCAGTAGCGCTACTGCTTGCAACACCAACCTGGGTTCGGAGCGAGGCTGGGGTGTTGAAGGGCCGATCTGGGGGAGGAGATCTGAGTGGCTGTAGAACTGTCCTCCTCCGATGGGGGGGCTGGCATAGTCTGCTGTTTGCCTAGGCCCTGGCAGAAGCTAGGAGAAAAGCAGCCCGGGCTAGAAGGTCAGGAGGTGTCAGCACACATTACATGGTGAGCACCATGACATCATCATCACACGCCCTGTCTCCCAGAAGGACAGGACACCATAAAATGCTACGGGCAGGATGCCGGCAGGCGCTCGCAGTACCTGCACCTGACTAGCTGGACTCGCCAGCCCAAACTGGATCAAGATCACAGTGGGGAATGGGGACCCCTCCACTGACCCGCTGGGCGGGGCAAGCCCTGGGGAGGCAGCTGGCAGCAAGTCCCGAAGGATCATGGGGGCGACTGGGCTGGGATGGTCGTAAGGAGGGCCATCAGGGGAGGACATTTATTAAAAAAAAAAAAAAAAAAAGCACCTTTTTGCTTTTATTAATCTTGTAACAGCCCTTCTTCCATTAAAACTGCTTTCAGCAGGTGCTCACCACCACCGAATCTTCATGCTTTCTGGTCTTACTAATGGACAGTGCATTTACATACAAGTCACATATCTCTCTTGTGGTAAAAACTATTCATCGAAGACTGGATGCTTGTTGCAGATTTAATTCTTTTTTGTTGCCCTCCACCAGGCCATTGCCATACACAGTTTTCTGCTTCCCATATTCGATTATGGTGTGTTATTTTATTGTGCTGCCTGGGACGTTTGGATGTCCAGGGTTAAGGTCTTGCATCTCAGCTACCTGCTCGAGTGCACCATTGTGTACTCTTAGGCACACACCAGGGGCCTTCGTTTGACCAGAGGTTTGAGTCACTTAGGTACCATGGCTAGAAAACACACAATCATTTCAGTATTCCACTGTTAGAACTAGTTTATTTTTATTTTATATATTTTAGCCTTTGGTAACCCGGTAAGGCCCACTAGGCACAAGTGCCTGTTTTCAGGGGTGACCTGGGAGCACTGGGCGGTTAAGTGACTTGCTGAGAGTCGCACAGTATGCAAGTGAAGGTTGTGGGAATCAAACCCAGGTCTGGTCTTCTGTATGTACCCAGCTCATTCACAGCTTGTTACTCTAACCTCTAGGCTATACTGCCAGCCCGGTAGTTTAGGCCAGAGATCCCTGTTATACCAGTTACTTTATTTCTGCAGTTCTTTGCCTTTGAAACTAACCATTGCGATTTTAAGTATTTTCAGTTTTAAATCTGGATTCAACACTTATTAGCTTCAGAGTGTTGCAACTGTGTATGACTCAAGAGATCAGTTTTGTATATTACAGTTTTATGTAGGGATCTTTACGTATTATGTATTATTCTGTGTTGTTACATTTTGTTCTTGTTCTGTGTTCTTTTGTCATATCTGGCTGCCCATGAAAAAGGGTGTTCTTTGCTCATGGATTCACCAGATTTTAAATAAATTTATCAAACTGAGTAGCCCACAAAACTCCATTTGACCTTGTGCAATAGGTGCTGCTCCAGCATCCCAGGAACCCCCATTTAACCTTGTGTGATAACCCCTTCCCTAGCATCCCAGTAAGCCCCATTTATTCTTGTGACATAATTACCCTCCAGCATCCAAGGAACCACCCATTTAGCTTGTGCCATACACCCCCCTAGCATCCCAGAAACCCAACTTAGCCTTGTGCTATAGACCCCCAGTACCCCAGGAACCCCCATTTAGCCTTGTGTTATAGGACCACTCCAGCATCACAGGAAACCCCCATTTAGCTTGTGCCATACACCTCCCCCCAGCATCCCAGAAACCCAGCTTAGCCTTTTGCTATAGACCTCCAGCACCCCAGGAACCCTCATTTAGCCTTGTGCCATAGTACCAGCATTACAGGAAACCCCATTTAGCTTTGTGCTATAGGACTCCCCCAGCATCACAGGAAACCCCATTTAGTCTTGTGCCATATGCCCCCCCAAGCATCCCAGAAAACCCCATTTAGCCTTGTGTAATAGACCCTCTAGCATCCCCAGAAACTCCATGTATCCTTGTGCCATAGCCCTCCACCATCCCAGCAAACCCTCAATTAACCTTGTGTAATGGATCCCCCATCCCCCCAACACCACAGAAACTGTCCATTTAGCCTTGTGCTATAGGCCCCCCAAGCATCCCAGGAAACCCCCATTTAGTCTTATGCCATAGGACCCCCCAGCATTCTGGGAAACCCCATTTAGCCTTGTGCCATTGCCCCACCCTCCCACCACCATCCCAGGCAACCCCATTTAACCTTTGCCACAGACCCCAAAGTATCCCAGGAACCTCTCATTTAACCTTGTGCAATAGGTCCCCCCAGCATCCTAGGAACCCCCATTTAGCCTTGCGCCATAGGTCTCACCAGCATCCCAGGAACCCCCATTTAACCTTGTGACATACACCCCAGCATCCCACAAGCCCCCATTTAGCTTTGTGCCATAGGAGCCCCCCCAGCATCCCAGGAACCCCCATTTAACCTTGTGCCATACCCACCCCATCATCCCAGGAAACCCCCATTTAGCTTTGTGCCATAGACCCTCACCAGCATCCGAGGAAACTCATTTAGCTTTGTGCCATAGGACCCCAGCATCTCGTGAAACCCCACTTAGCCTTGTGCTTTAGACCCACCCCCACATCCCAGGAACCCCCATTTAGCTTTGTGCAGTAGGATCTCCCAGCATCCCAGAAAGCCCCATTTAACCTTGTGCTAAAGACCCCACCAGCATCCCAGGAATCTTCATTTATCCTTGTGCTGTACATCCCCCAGCATCCC
Source organism: Neoceratodus forsteri (assembly GCA_016271365.2). Lineage (NCBI taxonomy): Eukaryota > Metazoa > Chordata > Ceratodontiformes > Ceratodontidae > Neoceratodus > Neoceratodus forsteri. The sequence continues at coordinate 979,389,218 of CM028136.1, read as the reverse complement.
AGAATCCCCATTTATCCTTGTGTTGCCACCCCCAGCATCCCTGAAAACCCCATTTATCCTTAAGCTGCCATACCCCAACATCCCAGAACCCCCATTTATCCTTGTGCCATAGACCCCCAGCATCCCAGGAATTCTCACTTAGCCTTGTGCTATATACCCCCCCCAGCATCCCAGGAAACCCCCATATAGCTTTGTGACATAGGACTCCCAGCATCCAAGGAAGCCCCATTTAGCCTTGTGCTATAACCCCACCCCTAGAATCCCAGGAACCTCCATTAACCTTGTACTGTAGACCCCCAGCACCCCAGGAATCCCCATTTATCCTTGTGCCATTGACCCCCAGCATCCCCGGAAACCCAGTTTTTCTTGTGCCATGGTCCTTCCCATTATCCCAGGAGCCCTCCTCTTTCCGTTGCCGGGGTGTGACATGTCAACACGCATATGTGGAGGTGTACACACATTATGGAGTCTGGTAGCACCCTCCCTTCTTTTGGTGTCCCCGCAACATCCTACTCTCAGGTCTTCACCTGGGGGCAGTCATAGGTTCAGTTTCGAGTTCTGTAGATAATTTGTCCTTAATGAACTCACCACCTAATTACTCTATTGGTGGTACATGAATTTTTTGTTTCCCATATATTTATCTAATTTATATTTGAATCTTCCAATAGTTTCATGCGGCGGGACTACCAAACCACCCTTCCTGGGAGAGGACAGTCATCCTCCAGATGCACGATCCTCTCCCTCCCTCCTTGCTGTCCCCCCAGCTGACTACCAGCGACCCACGTCTGCTTGCGAACACGGGTTGCTGGTGTGGAAGGAGATGAGGCATGATGCCTCAGCCCTCTGCGCCACTGGACCAGCCCTGTTGAGTGCTTATTAAAGTACTTTCCTAATGAAGTACATCTTAGAGTTACCCTGGTGAGAACCCCTAAGGTAAACAATAACTGGAAGTAGAGCACACACAGACCTGAGAAATACAAGGGCACCAGTCTCTAAAATCCAATATTTTATTATATAAAAAGAGGCATATACAGCCTGATGCATTTCGGATGTCCACACATCCTTTTTCAAAGGCTAAAAAACCCTAAGGAACTTCCTGTCATTCAGTGCCCATACAATTTTGCAGTGCCTCTGTGTTATGTATTTCTGCACTGTTTTTAGATCAATACGTGTTTCTAGGCCAATTTCCCTTAATCTTTTTTTCTATCAATTTATTTCCTGGAAACCTTAGCACACTCAGCTAAAATGGGCCTGATTGAGACCACACGAGGGCTTCTTCCTGGTGCAGGTAAGGTTTATTTGTGTGCTTACTAACCAGCAGGGGTAGGGATTGCTATTTGTGTGTTTGAAAAAAAAAATAACAAAAATTGTATTTGCTGTATTTTAATTCTGTGCATATTAATCTACAGGGGTAGGTTTTGTCAATTAGTAAAACAAAAAAAAAAAAAAAAACGTATTTGCTGTATTTTAATTCTGTGCACATTACCCTGCAGGGGTAGGGATTGTCAATTATGTAAAACAAAACAAAAAAAAAACAACAGTATTTGCTGTATTTTAATTCTGTGCACATTAATCTACAGGGGTAGGTTTTGTCAATTGTGTGAAAAAAAAAAAAACAGTATTTGCTGTATTTTAATTCTGTACACATTACCCTGCAGGGGTAGGGATTGTCAATTATGTAAAACAAAACAAAAAAAACAGTATTTGCTGTATTTTAATTCTGTGCACATTAACCTGCAGGGGTGGGGATTGTCAATTGTGTAAAAAGAAAAAAAAACAGTATTTGCTGAATTAATTCTGTGCACATTAACCTGCAGGGGTGCGGATTGTCAATTGTGTAAAAAAGAAAAAAAAAACGGTATTTGCTGTATTAATTCTGTGCACATTAATCTGCAGGGGTAGGAATGATCACATGTGTAAAAACAGTATTTGCTGTATTTTAATGCTATTCACATTAATCTGCAGGGGTAGGGATTGCCACTTGTATAAAAACAGTATTTGCTGTATTTTAATTCTGTACACATTAATTTGCAGGGGTAGGGATTTGTCATTTGTGTAACAGTATTTGCTGTATTTTAATTCTATGCACATTAATTTGCAGGGGTAGGGATTTGTCATTTGTGTAACAGTATTTGCTGTATTTTAATTCTATGCACATTAATTTCCAAGGGGCAGGGATTGTTACTTGTGTAAAAATAATATTTGCTGTATTTTAATCCTGAGCACATTAACCTGCAGAGGCAGGGATTGTCACATGTGTAAAATCAGTATTTGCTTTTTTTAATTTGGGGCACATTAATGTGCTGGGGCAGGGATTGTTGTCACTTGTGTAAAAGAAAAAAATCAATATTTGCTAAAATTTAGAATTAATTGTAAGTGTGATGTGATGAGAGTTGACTCATTTTTTTGTTTAAAAAAATGCAAACAGTTAAATTTGAAATGTGGATATTCTTACCAGATAGGGGGAGGGGTTGTGGCTTCAATAACTTTTTTTTTTATTGCTTTGTTATTCAGGTGGCAGCCAGCGCCTGCCCCGGCTTATTGGGCTAGGTCTGGCAAAAGAGTTGATTTTCACCGGTAGACAGATCGACGGAGACCAAGCCTTATCTATAGGACTGGTAAACCATGCTGTGCCACAGAATGAGTCGGGAGACGCAGCTTATCAGAGGGCACTGGCTCTGGCCAAGGAGATTCTCCCTCAGGTTACAACTGCATGCTTTATTGCACCTCACATTCATTGTGTTTTTGCACAGGACAATGATTGCTGCCTCTCCTAAACAGAAACAGAAACATAGACGCTGGCGGCAGAAAAAGACAGAGGGTCCATCCAGTCTGCCTGAGTTCCCTATTTAGCTCTGAATCCTACTGTTCCTTCAAGGTCCAAGCCCTCCCCACCCCATTCTCCTCCGTGATTCCAACATCCTGAGCAACCACTATATCCTTCATTCTGCCCCAGCCATGCTTAAAACCACTAACGGTTTTTGTACCCACTACCTCACTGGTCCCTTCATTCTGCTTGACTTCCCTGTTGAGCTCTGAGTCCTATTGTTCTTTCAGGGTGCTAGCGCTCCACCCACCCACCTCCATTCTCTTCTCCAATTTGGATGTCCTGAGCAACCACTATAACCTTCACTCTGTCCCAGCCATGCTTAAACCCACTAACGGTTTTTGCACCCACTACCTCATTGGTCCCTCCATTCTGCCCAACTTCCCTGTTGAGCTCTGAGTCCCCACAGTTCATCTTGTTAATTCCTTTTAGGAATTTCAAGTTCTGTATCCTATCTCTCCTCTTGTTTCTGGTCTCCAGCAAGTACATGGTCATTGCCATGAGGCACTCCTCATAGGGCCTGCCCTGCTGCCTCTGAATCATTTTGTTACCCTGTGTTGCACCGTTTTAAGCCTATCCCTATCCATCCTGAGGTGAGGACCCCAGAACTGCAGGTGTGTCCTCACCAAGGATTCATACTAGGGAAGTATTACTTCTCTTTTTCTTCTATCAGCACCCCTCCTGATACATCCAAGCATCCTATTTGGCTTGCTGTAAGCCTTGTTGCACTGACTCGATTGCTTTTGGGAGTCACTGATAACTCCAAGGTCTTGTTCGTCAGCCATGGTACTTTGTCTCAGCCTTCTGATTCAGTATACTTTCCTGAAGTTCTTTTTCTATTTTACCCTCCTCCCGCCCCCTGCACTCCGCTTCCTCTGGAGTCACCACGGCATCTGTCCCCTTCTAACCTTACCCGGTGTGCCCCTAACAGGTCCTGGCACCTCCCCCCGGTGGAGACAAGCTGGGGCCCGTACACCCTGAATCTTCTTGTTTTTGTCAGGCTACCAGGAAGGCAGAGGACTGGGGATCTGTATCGGCACTCCATCTCCACAGTGTGCAGGAGGCTTTTTCCTGTGTTCTGCAGGTGTGACACATGCCGTGACATCGAGGCGTGATTGCCGACATCTGTCACGCGTCTCCCTTCTCTCTTAGTGGCTGATGCTTGCTGTACTTCTGGCTTCTGCCAGAGGCCAGCCAAGCACTGAGCCTTGTTTCCCCGTCCCTCCCCGGAGAAGGCGAGCTGTCCATGGACGCTCAAGCCTCCTCCCCCCGGGCTCGTTCCTGAACCTGGGACGTCGGCGTCGCAAGCAGTAGCGCTACCGCTGTGCCAGCGGGCTGCATCCTGGAGTTCTTTTTACCTGGATGTATCACGTTACATTTTCTGGTGTTCAGTTTCAGCTGCCAAACCCTTGACCACCCCTCCAGCTTTAGAAAGTCTCTCTGCATTTCCTTAATTCCCCTTGTCACTATCCACCCTCTACAGAGCTTAGTGTGATGTGTGAAATGACACTGCCTGCCCTGGATCCCCTCACTAATGTTGCTGGTGAACATGCTGAAGAGGATCAGACCCAGGACAGATCACTGTGGAACCCTGCTCATGACCCCCCTCTGTTCTGATTGAACCCCATTGACCACTACCCTCTGCTACCTTCCCTTTATCCAGTCACATACTCAGTTTACTATGATCTTAGCACATCAAGGTCCTCCATCTTCTTCAGCAAGCTTCTATGGGGTACCAACTTCAAAGCCTTGCTGAAGTTGAAGTAGAGCAAATCAATAGCATGACCCCAGTCCAGTTCCCTCACCACCTAGTCAGACAACGGTCAGGTTAGTCTGACAAGACCTCCCTGCCCTGCATCTGTTTTGCTTATTATCCCGGAGACAGAAGATCCTCTTTGACTAGTGACTGCATCAGTTTTCGTACAGTACTGACAGATCTGCAGTTCTTTGTTTGTTCATTGTCGTCCCCCACATTATGGAGCAGGACTATGTCTGCCACCCTTCAGTCCTTCAGAATCACCCCTGTCCTTAGAGAGCTGTTGAACAGACCTACCAGGGGATCAGAGTATCCTTAGATGCAGTTCATCTGGTCCTGGGACCTTACAAATCTTTAGGGCTGCTAGCCCTTTCAGGACCCTTTGGCTAATAAATGGTGGTTGCCTCATCTCTGGGATCCCCTAAATGGTGCTTTGATGCCACCCTCTTTGAGGGGTCCACCATCATCTCTAGTGAAAACTGAGCAAAATCGTGAAAGACAGCAGCCTTTTGCCCACCCACCTCAGTCACCCTGCCTTCCTCTATTCGCCTCACGATTCTCCCTCCTTTATTCACTAACATATCTAAAGAACTGTTTTCTCCACTTTTGACCCCTCCACAGTATGCAACTCTGTCTGCTTTTGCCTCTTTAACCACCATTTTTGCCTCCCTATTTTTAAGCAAATATTTTTCACATTCTTCCTTCTCCTGCCTTTCTTTAAATCTGTAGAAGGCCTATTGTTTTGGCCCTCAATGCTTCCCTGTCCCTTGCAAGGAACCATAGTGGTCTCTTGAACCTGTTCTTTTTGGTTACCATTCTCATGCACACCTTAGATGCCCCAAGAATGGCCCTGTTAATTGCCCCATCTCTCTTCCACCACATTAATGTTGTCCAGCCCTACTAATTTATCCCTGACCAGCTCCTTCAATCTATTGAAGTCTGCCCTTCTAAAATCAAGGACTTCAGCTCTCGATTGCAGTTTACGAGACCCGAGGGCCAGTTTGAACCAAATGGAGTTATGGTCACTGTTCCCTAATGGCTTCCCTACTCCCACAGCTCCTTCTACCTCCAAGCTGGTGAGCACCATATCAAGAATTGCGTTCTGCCTGGTGGGCTTCTTAACTAACTGTACCAGAAGATAGTCCTGGAATGCATCTAGCAAGACCTGACATCTGGTGCTTCTGGCCACTGGAACATCACAATCAATGTCCGGCAGGTCCAGATCACACACCATCACTACTCCCGCCTTACCTATTCCTCCTTCCAGTTCTTTGAGCTCTCATAGAAACATAGAATTTGATGGCAGATAAGGACCGCTTGGCCCACCTAGCCTGCCCATTTCCCTACCTAATGGATAAGCTGCAGATCCTAGTTAACCAACAGCCTACTTTCCTCCTACCCCCCACTAGAATTGCCTTATGTTTGTCCCATGCATTCTTGAATTCCCCCACTGTTTTTGACTCCATGACCTCCTCAGGAAGGCTGTTCCATGCATCCACAACCCTCTCCGTGAAAAAAAACTTCCTCACATTACCTCTGAGCCGTCTCCCCTTTATCTTCAGATTGTGCTGCCTTGTTCTTGCACATCTCTTTTTCTGAAAGATGCTACCCTCTTGGACTTTGTTGATTCCCTTGAGGTATTTGAAAGTTTCTGTAATGTTCCCCCCTCTCCCTCCGTTCCTCGAGGGCATACATATTAAGCTCCTTTAGTCTCTCTTCGTATGTCTTCTGGTGCAGACCCTGCACCATTTTAGTTGCCCTCCTCTGGACAGCCTCCATCCACTCTGTTTCCTTGCAGAGATGGGGTCTCCAGAACTGCACACAGTACTCCAGATGGGGGGCTTACCAACTGTCTGTACAGAGGGATAACAACTTCCTGTTTTCTATTGGCGTTGCCTCTCCCTATGCATCCCAGTATCCCCCCAGCCCTCCTTATTGCCTTCTCACATTGCTTGCCCACCTTTAGGTCATCTGATATGACTACCCTCAGGTCCCTTTCCATTTTTGTTGTTGTTTATTTATTTATTTAGTTAAACATCAGTTTAGAAACCTTTGAGCCAGAGGCTCATTTACAAAGGTACCTCGTCACAAAGAGGACATCAGAACAGTAGTACAAGGGACACAGTACTTACAAACAAAAAAGTTACAGTTCAATTACAATTTTGTTACAATAGAATACAATCTCCAACGCAAAAGATAACAAAAGGTGCAAAACTTATGGTCTGGGGAGAGCTGGTGGGGGTAGAAGGGAGGGAGATAGGGAGGAGGAATTAGTAGGGAAAGGAAGGGGAGGGAGCCGCTCAGTGAGCATTGTCAAATAGAATATATATATATATATATATATATATATATATATATATATATATATTTACACTAGGCTAGTGGCAGTTGCATTTGCGAGAGCTAAGCAGGAAGTTTCTGAGCCTGGGCTTAAAGCAAGCTAAAGTTAGTGAGTTTGAGACACTGGCAGGAGGAGTTATACCAGTAGGGCGCATGGTGGGAATGCCCTCTGACCTTGAGAGGTCCTGGCTCTTGGAATAACTAGGGTAGCTCTTGGCAGGCTCGCGTGATCAGGAGTCAGTGCAGTACGGCGAATGGGTTGGATAGGCTATGGGGATGGGCCTGCGGGCTTTAAGGTGAGCCTGGCATGTCTGATACATGAGTCGCTCTTCCAGGTTGAGTGGGTAGCCAGGGTGTACAGCCTCATGTGTGAGTGAGTCTGGGAGCACCAGTGATAAGTCTGCAGGCCTTATTAACTGTGAGGCAAACCTTGTTGAGGGCAGTCTGATCTGCTGAGCCATGAGACCGGAAGGCCATAGTCAATGAGAGACATGACAGAGGAGGTGACAGCCAGGCGGAGGGCATCAGGGGGAGGCATTTCTTGTGCCGTAAAGAATGCCTAGCCGTGAGTTGGCGACAGAATTTAGGGCAGATATATGTCCATGGAATGAAAGTGCAGGGTCAAGGTTATACCAAGATATTTATAGGACTGCACCTGGTCAATGACGAGATTGGGTGTGGAGTGGACAGCTAAGGGAACTTGCTGTACTTATTTTGGGGGTGGAGAGCATCGTTTTTGTTTTCTTAAGGTTGATAACAAGTCGTTGCTCAGTGAACCAGGTAGCTGCAGAGTCAAAGACTAGTTGGAGGGAGTTCTGTAGCAGCATGGGGTCATTGTGGGAGCAACGAGAACAGCATCATCAGCATAGAGAAGCATCTTACCCGCATAACTGCTGGGTAGGGAGTTAAGAAAGAGTGAGAATAGTAGGGGTCAAGAATTGAGCCCTCGGCACGCCAGAGCTAATGGGGCATGTTTCAGAGAGTACCGTTGACTTTCACACATTGGGAGCGGGCGGAGAGATAGCTGGCGCACCAGTTAACAGGTCTGAGGCAAAGCCTATTAGGTCGAGGTGGAGAGCAAAGAGGATGCTGAAACAGTGTCGAATGCTTTAGACAGGTCAATGAATATAGCACCAGCCAGGGCACCAGAGTCCAAGGAGGCATGGAGGAAGTTGGAAAATTCCAGGAGTGCTGTATTGGTACTATGACCTGCTCTGAACCCGTGTTGTTCAGGGCAGAGAACATTGTACTTACAGAGGTAGTCATTTGGGACGCCACAATTTTCTCTAACGCCTTAGAGAGGGGGGAGAGGATTGAGATGGGTCGGTAGTTACCCGGAAGAGTCCTGTCACCACCTTTATGGACAGGGGTAACTGTGGCAATCTTCCAGGCAGAGGGGAATTGTCCGAGACAGAGTGATTTGTTGAAAATGCACGTAATAGGTGAGAGGACCTGATCCAGGACTTGACGTAAAAGGCAGGGATCAAGTGAGTCATTACCGATGGTGTTACCTTTTAGGGCTTTTAGTAAAGGCCTAGCTTCTTGCATGGTGACACGACGCGGGTGGAAAGAGGCGAGGCAATGGGTGGTGGTACAGATGGAGGAGGTGGACTGAAAAAGTTACCAGGAAGTACTGAGCTAAGGTCGGTAAAGGAGTTATTGAGGTGGGTGGCAATGAGGCAGGGGTCAGAGGAGAGCGGTACCATTGATGTTGAGAAGAGAAGGAGAGGGACTGGGAGTGACCATTCAGTTAGCTTGATGTTGTCCAAGCACCTGGGGTTCCCCAGGAGGAGGTAAGAAGAGGCTTGGTAGTATTCCGCCTTTGCTTTTAGGATGGCCCAGGTGCACTGGTTGGGCGGCGGCATGGGGACTGCCTGTCAGCTGAATGGCCAGTAGCAACAGCAAGGTGCCAAAGATTGTCGCTGTTTTGGTTGCCACAGTAGGGGCAGGGTGATCCAAGGGGCATGTTTCACTTTGGACCTCCTAGCAGTTATGGGAGCAAAGATATCACAGGCAAAGTTGAAAGTGCTTACAAAGAAGGCCAGGGCCAAGTCAATGTTGGTTGCCCCGTCAGAAGGACCAGTCGGTGATGAGCAGCGCTTAAGGCCTATGAGTCCCCAGGCCTAAGCC